>OZ020541.1:3659843-6059843 GCA_963971435.1 Lasius platythorax
GAGAGAGAGAGAGAGAGAGAGAGAGAAATGTAAAACTTGATTCAATTTTGATTTTACTTTAATAATAGTTAAATTAAATTATATCAATATACAATTTCACTTTCAATAGGTTTTTTACAATTAGATTCACAGCATTTTTAAACTATTGAAATAGATCACGAATAAATAAACTGAATAGATAAACTGAATAGATAAACTGAATAGATAACTGTTTTTAATTATTTATAAAGCATGGTTTTGAATTGTATAAATTAAATCTTATCATAGTTTGATCGTAAAACCATAAAAGTGTAAAGCAAATTCCTTTTTCGATGGAAAATCTATTTTTTATAATATGTTCGGTGATATATTAAAATATTTATAGCTTGTTCATAATTTCTAAAAAATAATTCAAGAAATTTGTCTGAAATAATTTGTAGGCTGCTAAATTCGAGTCGTTTCCAGAATGAGTAGCACAAGATACAAATAATACAACGTCGTCGTGAATTTTTCTAATTATTTTAGAGAGTCAAATGCTGTTTCACCTATGGTTACGTCGCGATACGAATTATATATAACAAAATAATATTGCCTCAACGATATGCAATAATATGTATACATGTATACTGGCGCGTATTGTTTACGTGGGTTTACGCTTTCCAACAAATATTTTCTTCAAAGATACATTTTACGTTAACAAATAATTTACTTTGTATAAAGCAAAACAACGAATAAATAAAAATTGTATTTTGTTTGAAAATATCAAAGGAAAAATAATTTTCGCTAAAGGCATATTTAAAGCTCGAGTTTTATTTCTTTTCATATAAAAATTATTTTGATTAAAATGTTACTTTATGAAATTTAAAATAAGAGAAAAATACATACGTAAACAATACTTATGCGTGTCTGCTAATTTCACTTCTATGTAAACGTTTGTAGAATGTTGTGTAGTCGTGCTCTGTTGGTTGTAGCAATGCTATCCGCATACAACTCCAATTTGCATTGCTAATATAAATATCAAGCTTGAAACACACAAGATAACCTCGCAGATTCCAGCATTCACCAAAGTCTGAGAGCAGTTGCTGATTACGTTCTTAATTGGCGGTTTCTTACCTGTGTGTTTCTCATTTTCGCGTTGTTTCACGCATTCATGGATCACTGGAAATGCCAGACCTTATTCTCATTTTAATTTTAAGCATTTGCAAACTCTCGACAATTAAAATGGGATTGCAATTACGGGAAAAGTTGCTTTCCATGAACGTTATTTACAACGTAGAATCAGAGATACTTGAAGCTTAATTCACCGCTTAAAGTTTTAAAACGGAATTTTTTTGTCAGACGCGAGATATGCAATTTATCTTGGAGAATGCTTCGGTTTTTTTCTCGTCGACACCTGTCCGAAACTTCCCAAAATTTCTCGCGCCAACTAAAGTTTAAAGCGAAGTATGCCGTGAGTGTCTCTTAAACATTTTTCTCTTTTTTTTTTTCTTTTTAACCTATGCTGGAAACTATCAAGCGGAAAATCTTCGGCAAGTACCGACGTGTTAGCCGTGCAAATAAAATTTACCACCCAAGTTTGCGGTCGAATTTACCTAGTACGCGATAAGTTTCCGAGTTTATCATAGTGTGCATCTTTTAATAGGCTCGAGTAATGGTTTAACATTACGGAGAAGACGTAGTTAAGAACCCCTTTAAGTTTTAGAATAATCTGTTATCATTTCTGTGATGACTCGAAAATATAATTATACATAAAAGATTAATGATTATTAAATTAGGTTTAACTATATATTTGGAAAGGATAAAACTTCAATTTTTTATTTCTAAGTTTTCTTTTACAACTCATGAATTAAGCTGAATAAAATTCGTTATTTAAACGTAATGATATTTTACGTTTACTTTTAACACATGGAACGTAATGTGAGAAGATTATTTGAATGTTTTAGAATTTAAAGAATAAACATAATAAAGATTGTGTTACACGTGCAAGTTAAATTATAAAATATGCTCGAAAACTTATGTTAGAGCTCATATTTAGATCATTAGATAATACAAAATTTAAGCATCATCGATTAAGTCATTCCCCGGTACTGCAGTCAGGGACACTTCCCAATTGGAGCTCGCTAAGTTAGCGGAAGTTATGCCACGCTGCGCTCCAACTACCATGGATGAAAATTCGCCCAGGGGTATTATGGCGTTGGTGTCACGGGGTCGACAGACACCGGAGAACTAACCCACTGTAATTCCCCAGATGATTTTAATCCGTTGTCACTTAAATCATTCCTTATTAGAAGTTTTGTCGCATTCGAACATTTCATTTAACTTGTTCCATAGAGGCCGTTAAAGACTGGCATTACTTTTAATTAGACTTTTGGAATAAATTTCCTAAGTTGGTCGTTACGAATCTTTTGGAAATACCTGGGGTCTGTTAACAAAAAAAAAAAAAAAATAATAATTTAAATACACATTTTATTATAATAAGGCTGACGCAACTTGTGCCTACAATATATCTCTTTCTCTTTTCGGTTTGCAACATGTGAACCGGAAATGTATGACATATATACATATAATAGGCGCACATCAAAGCGCACAGGTGCATATGCTAATGTAAATTTTTAATTCAAATAATTTGCTACTGAATTGCTTTTAGTTAATCAATTGCAGACATTAGTTAGTATGAATACGAGAAACAATTAAACCTCGAAAAGGGGAAAAGTTATATTATGCCATGTGCTCTCTCAATAGAAATTGCGATTGTAACTTTTCACTTTTTGCTCTGTAAGTTCAGTAAACAATTACAAGCAGATTATCAGACTATTTATTTTATGACCATAAAAATTTCTTTGATATCTTTGAAATAAAAATTAACAAAGCATTTTATAATTTATTTTTAGAAATATAATTCAATAATGGAGAACTCTAGATTTACAATATATATCGCATTTATTGTTTAAATGCTTTTAGTGCATTTTAGTCTAATATTATATGTTTGTTTACTTAAGTGGAGGCAGAAAGGATAGTGTGTTTATAAATATATATCACTAAATAATTTAAGAAAAACCATATTTAGAATTAAAATTAATATGCGATGCGCATTAATTGCAAGAAAAAAATTGGAATTTTATATACTAAAATTTTTATTAATTATTAATATTATCTCTCATAAGATAAGGAATTTTCAAGGATTAACAAAAATTATTAATCATTGAGTAGTGTGTTTCTCAGATAAATATTCAACGTGGATAACTATTTAGTACCATGTGATTCTCGTAAACTGTACACAAAAAAATTTTATATGTGCAGCGTAAATAAAAAATTATGTATATATTATAAATTGTAATAAAAAATAATTGTTGCAATTTTACATATATAGTCGCAATATTATAATTTAAGGTACCTAGTAAATTTATAATACAAGCAAAGAATTATTTTATTTTTATTTATCTAAGAATATCTGAGTTTAAATTTTTCTAACTACTGTGTACAATATATATTTTTACGTAAGACTGATTGACTCACAAATTTTTACATTCGATTTGCACGTTTCGCAAATACTCCCTGATCTGTATTTGTTTGGTCGAGTTTCGCGAGTCACGCAAAAACATTACGAGATGAAAGGGAAACTTCTCGGAAACTAAAGTTTTCTATTTAAAACGATTATCAGTTATGAAAAAAAATTTTACATTTTACACTTACCCTCATGGTCGAAGTCTCACATGGTCCCACCGACGCTGAAAAACACCTTCAGCCTGCAGTGGGTTTGCGTCTGTCACCCATCCGCCATACTCTGCTGTTGCTCGAAAAAACAACCGATGGGCGTCACTTGTTTTTGCACGAGACAATTCTCACACCCGATTCCTACCCTCAATCTTCGATACCGCAATACTTGATACGGATTCTTATACGTCCGAATTTCACGTGTAGAGTTTTCATCTAATCTCTGTAAACGCTCATTCAATTTTTACTTGACATCTCGCAAATTGTTCGGAATAATTGTTAAAGTGTGTGTGACAGACAAGTCGAATGTGAGTTAATCAAACGAGTTCACAGAGGATAATAATGTAAAGCGAATGTGGAAAAACTTGCGGACGGTTAAGAATTTTTATACAGTTTCAACAACTCTCGTCCCTCTTTGTGATCCGCTCATAGCGCGACGGTGACAGCGGTTTACAAGAGAATATCGTCTGTCGAAAGCTCGAACGCAAATTCGGAGATCGGCGAAAACGTGGTCCGCGAAAACTCTCTCGCGCAGCATCGAACCGAGCGAACGAACAGCCGGGTTGATGCGAGGTCGTGGCCCGGCAGCCGGCGACTGGCTGCTGCTAGAAAGCTCGCAAGCTCGAGCCAGTCGGCCTGGCTAGGCGCAAGCTCCCTACTACGCGGCCTCGAAACACCCAAGCGAGCACAACGCCGCGCATCTATCGCCCACCCTCCGCGAGAGAGTTTCTTCTGGCGAGTCGCATCACCGAGGAAAACGCTGCCAGATATTTGGCAGCTTGCGGCGCCTTAAAGCTGCGCAGGGTGCATTCGATTCCTCTTTTTTTTTATGACATTGATGCACGACAGAAATAGAAACTTTTTGAAATTGGATGTTATTTTGGTGGAAATGCAAATTTTATAAAGTATAAAATTATTATAAAGTATAAAAAAAAATGGTCTCTTTATTTATTATAACTATTGTAAAATATATTTTACAGTGTCTCTCTGTGACATGTAAGGTTGAATTTATCAGAATTATAACAGTTTTAATCTACGGTGTCTTATGACAAACGTTATGAAGTTTTGACTTTTATCAGACTGTATTGACATTATTATCTTTTTCTCTCATTAACAAAAAAAAAAAAAGGGAAAGAGTAACGAATTTTTTCTAAAGTTCTTTCTGCGTTATGCTTCCAGATTGAATTACTTTGATTCCATGAAATGCCGATTCTGCACGGATGAACCGAATTTAATCCGTCGCGAATCGGCGTTAATCGCGAAAGCTGATATCGATATTAATGGCAGCTCGGATATAATGCTACATTCGTCGGTGTTCCAATGATTAATCGATAATGAATTACTCCGCCATTTCCGGCTGCAAGCGTATATTAGTCGATTTTATGCACCATTTCTTTTAATTACGTAAAATGGAAATAAATTATTTTGATCGAATATTTTCTTGCGTAAACTTCCATAATAATTTTATACACGCAGATGCTCACTTTAAAAAAAAAAATGAAATTGAAATAGAGCGAATGCCAAACGTAAAGGAGGCGCGTATATATCTCTTTCTAATTTCTTTTATTCAAGGCAACAATGATAATATAATTTTTGTTATTTAATTATACTTTAGATTTTAAAAGATTAGTTTGTAGAAAGTTCTACTTTTTCAGTATTTTGCAATTTTTTAAATTATTGATAATAAAATATTTCAATTAAGAGAAATCGCTTCCAAATACCTATACAAAAATATTAATCGTAAAAATAAAGGATTCAACGGCTACTAGACAGCTTAGATCTATATTTCAATTTATACGTTATTGAAATCTTTTACGATGCGCGCTTATATATTTCGCAGTGGCATTTGTGGTGCAAGGTTTACGACAAGCGTAAAAAGTTTTATCGTCGATCGCGTTGGCGCTAGGAAGATGTGTCTTTAACGCGTGAAAAAAGCCGGGGGTGAAAGAGAAAGAGGGGAAAATGTCGATAAATTTTCATTAATTATTCTTGACGAACCAACGAAAATGCCACTATGACGGAGTATAGTTTGGGAGAAGCTTGCACTTGTGGCCAACCTGAGCACAATTGTGGCATTGCGGACGGCCACAAAGTGCTTTGATAGCGTGAACGCGAAGCTGTGCAAGCTGGGTGAGGAAGGGACTCGCGTGGACATCACTTTTACTTTGCGCGTTTTAATTAATTCCACACGCAAAAACGAATTCCAGAAGTGCGCTAGCGAAGGCGGTCATCCGCGAAAATTCCTTTGTCTGCGTATTTTCGGAAGCTCCCTGTTTTGATCGACAAATTATTTTGAATGACAATTGTTTATAATCGTTGAAACTGTGATTATCAAAGCAACGATTTATATGTTACGTTATATTGGATATGCTGCAAAAAATTTGGGATATATTTTACATTTGGATACATATCTTATTATAAGTAAAAGAAAAATATAAATTGATAAAAAGTACTTTGTTTAATTTAAATTTTATTTATACAGTGAAGAAAAGTAGTAGAGGGATGATTATATATTATCTGCAAAGTTGATGTTTTCTTTATTTTAACGTAATACATCTTAATTCTTCGTACCTAATAATGCTAAAAATTTTTCTCTAAAAGAGAATTTGTTATATTAACATTTCTTTCAGTTTTAAAACAAAAAGTTTTTCTAAAAATATTACATTAAAAACATATTATATTTTCCTTGTAAGACAGAGAAAAAATTTGCTTAAACTTTGATGACAATTTTAGCAGATTTAATTTAATTTAATTTGATACTTTTTAAAATTTTTTCTATATTAAATATTTAATATTAAAAATATGAATATTAATTATAAAATTTCAAATTTTTAATATTAAAAATTTAACGGAGCTGCATTAAACAATGGCCTCCATCAAATTTTTGTTATAGGAAGATCGATTAAAAATTTATTGAAAAATATACTAGTTTTTTATGGATTATATGCATTCTTGACATGTATAATGCAAGATATTTACCTTTTATTGGCGAAATAAATTTTACAATCTAACGGAGCTGCGTTAAACACAATATAGCCTCCATCAAATTTTCGTTATACAAAAATCGATTAAAAATTTATTAAAAAATATATTAGTTTTTTATGGATTATATGCATTCTTGACATGTATAATGCAAGATATTTATCTTTTATTGGCGAAATAGAGATAAATTTTACAATCGCCGATACAACATTTAATGAAGATAAATGTAAAAGATATACGTATTTTAAAAACCTTTAATAAGATACGAGGCACAAGAATGCTACGGACATTTCAATAAGCAAATAAAAGGTCGCTCGCGATTGTTTAATCGTCAAATAGAATAATGCAAAATAACGATCAATCGAATGGTACGGTCTTCGTGTAACGTTTATTCTGCTCACGCGTGCACACACAATTCGACAAAAACGCGGTGTACTTTTAATTAAAGCGCAAATGCGAAACAGCTCCTTTCACGCGCGTTTTATTATGAGAGATCGTCGGATTGCCGAATGCGTTGTAATTTTGCTTGCGTTGCGTTCGCCACTCTAGTGATAACCCTTTGCTGCGTTTGCCTCTTCTGTATGTGTGTGTACCTCGAACATATATTATCCCGCCAGTTTACGCGACCTGAGGCAAGTGTCGTTACACGCGGGATTCGTGTTCTCTCTCTCTCTCTCTTTCTCTCTCTTTCTCGCCTTCTTTCTCTCTCTCTCTGCACGTGAATCGATATCACGCGTCAGTTAGTCTAAAACGACGCTTGTCGCGATTATTGCTACTGTGGTGACTAAATCACATATATCGTTTTCCATATATGTATATAAATCATTTGTTATACTTACAAAGATAATACACCTTGACTTTTTATAGAATTTTTAAGAAGTTATACATGCATATTTCGATCTTTGACAAACATCAGTTTAAGTGTAAAAATAAGTCCTCCAAATGAACTAAAGAAATTTATTATTATTCTATTGTCCAATTTTTTCAGACATTCAATTTTTTATCTTGAAAGCACTTTGTCTAAAAATGTTTGTTCTTTTAAGTTACAGTAGTTTTAAATCGTCTTAAGTGCATGAATTAAATTGCACAAAATTATATTTCTTATTGTGTTTTTATAGCATTATTACTCATTTTACATTACGAGATCAAGCATTCTAACATTTTGACAGTAAACAAGTTTCTGACAATAAAAGTATCAATTCTCTTGACGTTCGTTAACACTTAAATGAATTTTATAACCCTTTAAAATTTGCAGAGTGTGTGTGCGGTTTAATAACATATACAAATGATGCTATATTTAATGATTAAACATCAATTTGTATATTGGAGTAACGAGTGAAACAATAATTATGAAATAATCATTTGTTATGCATTATTAAATCCCGAAATCTTTTAGTACGATTGGTATCCGAAATTCTGGACATTAGGATCGCATCAATTATATTAATCGGCGTCCGTATTTTTGGACTAATTAGGATGCTGCGATTAATCATCCAAACAAGCTTCAAGAAACCAAGGGGTAGCTCATCGAGGTGTTCCTTCTCGGGACTTTCAGCCTTCCAAAGTCTATTAATCTTGGATAGATTCCAGTGTTCGCGACACGACAACTCTTAACGATGTCTTCGATTATCGTGTAGTCCTTCAGATCGACAAGTTGCGCTTTAGTCACAAGTTCGTGAGATGAAATCTCATTTTTCCCTTACGTTTTGTTCAACTCTCGCAATTGCCAGAATTTCGCGCTCGAGAGAACGAGCGACAAACGCGAAATATCCGCTTCGCATATTAGTTTATGAATTCGTTTAACGTAAAACGTAAATGACGAAACGAAATGACGAAACGAAACTACCAGAAACGAGAAAAAATAGCTTACCCCGACAATGCGACTTAAATATTCAAATTACGACATTCGAATGCAGATGAGATCACAAAAAAAGAATTCGCGAGAAAAACCGGGGGATGTGGTTCTTCTCGCATTTTGTGCGTGTACGCGCGTAGCTACATGCAGGTCTCTGGATGACATCCAACTAAATTTTTATTCAAATGGTTATTTCAGCGAAACTTCTTCTTGCATCCCTCTCTGCTCTTTTATAAATATATTATTTAGTATCTCTTAATCATACGTCACAAAAGTATGCCGCGATTCAATTTAACGATTACATAGCATGTGTAATACTTTTAAATATGCGTGTGCGGTTTTATCAAAACATTAATCAAGTCTTTGTAATAATACATATTGTTCGTCAATAAATCATTTTTGTATCACGCAATAATAAACAATATCGCGAAATTTTACTGAAATTATTGTTGGAAACAAATCGATTAATCGACTTGATAATCAAATGGGAATTATGTGTTGCAGATATTTTTAATAAAATATAATATTTCGAATAAAAATAAATAGCACACATTTTGAGATTGTTCGAAAATGTAAACTTGATGCAACAACGTCAACGCAGCAACAGGCGTTTCCCTCGCTTGACGTAGAACGAGCTATACCGTCATTAAAATTCCCGGACGCCAAATGGACGTCGTCCCTTCATAGCAGCTTGCTGTTATATACAGCCCTATTGTTCGCAGTTTGTAACGCGTTTTGCGAGCCCTATTCTCTTTGCTACACCCTGCATCATTGCAGGTCGGTCGCGCGATTCGCTGTCAGAACGGTGGTTTTACGACAGATATAATCAGGAAGATTCCGTTCCGCGGCCGTTTGTTTGACTTTTTTAGGATATATGATCCTGGAAATAACCCGGCAATGTGGAATTCGTAAAACAGTCACGTGTCGCGCGGCAATAAATTCGCAGCTTTCTTCCGTTGCGATAATCAACGAACGGCCGCGTCAAAGACGATGCGGTATTGTCTCGCATTAAAGTTTCGTAGAACGTTTCGCGAAGCAGCGAAATAGTTTTGCTGTTAAAGTAGCGTAGTCACGTGACTATTGCGTCCGGAACACCCTGTGTGGCAAGAGCCGCGATGAATGTTGATGCGAACTGGTTCATCTTTGCTCTAATACGAAAGAAATTTAGCAAGTTAATGGAATTCTAATCTGGGGAGATAAAATGGAGAAAACATACCTATTTTTATTTTATTCATCTGAAAGAAATTTTGTATGACAAAAACTATATGGATTTGGAGAAATTTTGGGAGAGAGAGAGAGAAAATTCAAAATACGGCGAATTAAATTGAGATTTAGGTCACGTAGCACTGGTAGAATTACTGAGTTAGAATCCTGGGGGATGTTTCTCGCGCTGTGAATTCTGCCAAGGAGTGCTTATTTTTTATCACTCTTCGTTATGTATATCTTTAACGTGTACATGGAGAACTTTGTTCGTAGCGAATGCTCCGAGTTTCTGCAATCTCATCCGACGAAGAAGCTCGATCTCTCCCGCTCGATCATCCACCGTGGGAAGGCACGAAACTCCATTAGCATGTTCTAGATCCCGGCGGGTCAAGCGTAAGATCCTGCGAGAGAGATAGAAAGAGAAAGAAAAATAGAGAGGGCGAAGATATATATGTATAGAACAACCGATAAATTCAAAACCCTCAGCAAAACATCTATGCGACGTGCGAAGGGGAAAATACGTCAAAAATCCTTGGAGCAAAAGAAGAACCTTTTTCTTTTAATAAAACTTCTAGCCGTGCTTTCGTCTATCTTACAAAATTTTTATCGCAGCGTTCTTGGTAGGATTCAGATATAACAGCGCTAATTGACTTCATTTTTGTAGAGTTATGACTATAACTTCAATATGATAATGTATCTATGATGCAATGAATAATGTATCTAAAATCTTATTTTATCAATCGCAATTTAATCTTTTAATACTCACATTGATATATCAAATGCTTGCAAAATATTTTTAGCATTCAAACTTTGCAAATATTGACTTACTGAAAAATTTATTTTAATTTGCAATATATATATATGTATAGACATTGCATATTAAAATAAATTTTATAAATATATATATATATTTACAAAATTAAAAAAAAATATATATATATATTTGCAAATTGTATACACATAGCAAGATTTCGTAAAATTTTATTTTTAAATGATTTCTCGCCACTTTTTGGTTGGCGTACTATTTCTCATGATCCTATTGAATCTCAATGTTTCTCTGAATCGCTCGTCTTGTAGCGATTGAAGATTCCTGGATATCGAGATGTCAGAGCATCGTCCGTCAGTTATGCTATAACGACTAAAAGACTACCCTTAGGTAGAGAAAAAAGTTCCTTCCCCCCTTTTCTCTTCCAGAGAGGGCACGTTCCGTGAATGCTGGCGCACGCCTGTGGGACCGGAAGAACGCTTTAAAACTGACGGCCTATTTGTCTGTGGTGACCCCAGCCGTTCTGACAACACGCCGCAGCATTTTCCTAGCTGCCGCCCTCTTTTTCGACATTTTTCAGGCTCTTCCTGTCTCTTCTTCGTTCTCCGTTTGCCTTCCGTCTTCTCCTTTTTTGTCTTTGGCGAGAAGTAAAAGCCAGTCGCGGAAGTCCTTTCTGGCTTTTTTCCACAGACGCGATTAATGACGCTCGTTTTCTCCTTGGATAGGCGAGCAGTAGGAAAAGGAGAGGGTTGAATCGTCGAGCTTATTTCTACGCGGAGTTTTTTTATTGATGAACCGGCAGTATGAAGTGTGCAGCGATTGGTCGAACATAAATCCAGTGTAGGCGAAGAAAATTTCGTTGTCAGTTTCTCGCCACCGTGCCGCGCTAATTAATTAATTAATTAATTGATTGCTCGTCGATTCAACTTCCTGTAGTTTTGTGTATCCTCAAAATAACATATACATCATTTATTTGCTTTCTTTTACAGTATTTGCAAAAAATTTTCTCTCAATCTCTACTGGCTATTAAAAAAAATATTAAATATTAAAAAAAAGGAAATATGTAGACAAAGTTAAAATTAAAAGTATAAAATAAAAATTCTTTTATATTCCTTTAGATAAATAAAACAATCCATTTTTCAAAGAATACTAATTCCTACATTTCTACAACAAAGGGACAAGAGAAAGGACAGTTAAATTCTTTGCATGACGAAGTTTGTAATAATCACGCGAGATGTTCAAATGTAATCTCAATGGCTGAATAGGTTTATGCGTCTACTAATGAACGGCACGTACACGGAATTACATTCTAGGAGTGTAATGCTAATAAACGGCCGATCAAATGAATTAGTGCGGTAATAACGGCACCAACGCAACAAAGCGCATTCGCATAACGAAACGTCATCCGCGTGAATGTAGAGAAGTCATTAATTAATCAGGTAACTCGAGCTAGTTGCGGTTCGGCCGAAATAATTGGAGACATTACCTAGTACGGATAATATCGTTGTTGTTTAATAGATTCATTAACTTATATCAATGTGCTATAAGATTTTTTATCTCTTTTCCAAAAAAATATAATATTTTGTCATTATTATATAAAAATTCTCGTTTTTTGCTTCATTAATTAATATTCTTTTATTTACTGACACATAGACACAATTTGTAAAAAATATTATAGTATAAAAAGAAATGTTTTTTACTAAAGAATTTTTATATATAGTTTTTAAGATAATTATGATATTGTATATACACAACTTGCATATGTACATACTTAAAGATACAAGAATTTTCAGATACCGAATTTCTTAGAGCATAATATGTATCAATAAAGATAACACAAAGTAATTAAGAATGAAACAAATTTAATACAGAAGATGTGAGCGCTGCTATGGAAATCGAAACTAACATTTTAATCGCTATAATAAAGAAAAATTAATATCCAGGTATTATATTCAATAATTCAATAATTCAATAATTAAAAGAAAATATGTGTAAAATATTATAGCAATGCTAACTTTTTTTGCATTAACTTTTTTTATTTGTAATAAACGGGTGTAAATAATTTACTCTCTCTCTCTCTCTCTCTCTCTCTCTCTCTCTCTCTCTCTCTCTCTCTCTCTCTCTCTCTCTCTCTCTCTCTCTCTCTCTCTCTCTCTCTCTCTCTCTCTCTCTCTCTTTCTCTCTTATATTAATTAAAATTTGCTATTAAATAATTTAAAATAATATTAGTTCGCTAAAATGTATACAATAATACCTGCAATATGAAATTGAAAACAGCTAGTATCAATAAATTTGTTAATAATAAATTTGTTAACACTAACAGTAAATTTTTAATAAGCATATACTCGTATATTTAACAGCAAATTTTGAAATGTCAAACATATATTATTTAATTGTTAGTCTTAATAAAAATTTAGATAGTTGAGTAACTACTAAGAAGGATTAATGACTCTAAGATTAAATCCAAATTAATTGAATTGTCGGTTATTTGTACCTTCTATTTATTACATTCTATTAACTAGAAATTGTCATTATCCGCAAAATAACTGGCGCGAGCAATAATGTCATTTCTCGCGTGATGTAACCACTCACATGTTAGGAACGTGACATTTGAGCAGCACTTGGCGTAAGTGCGTATTTTTTTGTATTTAGAAAGTTTCAAAGCTTCCGGGCACGTTTTATAATTAATTTTGTTCCGTGTGATTTGAAGATTAAAGAAACTATCCTCTTGCCAGCTTGTACGGCTGCCAAGGATTTTCAGGATTGCAACGGATTGTGTTTCGTTTTGAAGAGAGATTCATAATTTCACGTAAATATCAGAATGACAAGGCAAACGGAAATTTAAGCAATTGACTGAAGAAAACATTTTTAAAAATAGGTACAGAAAGCGCGAGGAGCATTATTGATTGTTGAATGCGACGAGACATTTTATCATCTGGACAAATAAAATTTTGTATCGTTACGGAAGTTTATACAGAAAGAGAGAAAAAGAGAGAAAATTTTCGCAGTAGTTGATTTTGTTGAAAAAATATTTGCCATTTCTGTTTGCAGAAATCACTATTCTCTCCATCTGTCTATTGGTCAGGATCATTTTATTTCTGACAATACTTTTCCGTTTTCGTTGCGCACTCGCGTGTCATGTGTCGTGCTTCACTCTTTCTCTATTTCTATTAATTTTTTCTTCTCGTATGGGAGGCGCTTGTAAATCGACGTTGCGAAAATTAGTGGATATCAGTCATAGACGAGATACTTTGAAGATAGGAATGTGTCACCTCGCAATAACGTAGCTACAAGAGCGTACGTGTTTGTGTTATCTGGACGTTTCGACAGATTTGTTCGCGCGCGCACGCGTCACCATTTAATTTATCTTATTTCCATCAAAAACCCCAAAACTACAGAGGTATGCGCTTTATCACGCGTCGGATTCAGATAAAAATTTATCAATATGACCTCGAAATTCCTTCGGGCGTGGGAAAGCTCCATAGAATAAATCCCATTTTGTACGCACGTGAATTTAACGTAAAATTCCAGCCAACGATTTTACTCCATAGTGACCAATTCAAAGAACACGTCTCGTGCACACAATAAAAATGCGTGTTTCATAAACCTCGCATCTGCTCTCTGTCAATATCAATCGTCGATTTTTCGAGTTTTTTTAAGAAACACAGAGAATAGGAATAATGATTAAAATAATAAAATCCGAATATAAATTAATTAATAAAAAAACATATACACACAATATTTGAGCAAAAATATTTAAATTAAACAAACTAACGATTAAAGTGGTATGATTCAATTTTTGTAACATTGATGGTATATATTAATGTATATATATCGTTCGTATATTCACGTTTTATTTGTATCGATAGCGATATGAAATATCGGGATGGCCACAAATAATAATTACCTATTCTAATAAAATACATCGTGTATATTCATAAAAACTTATGAATATTATAATAGATAGAATAAAAGAACACGCGCATGTTTACGGGTACCTATATGTTTAAGTATTATTAATAAATTTAAGTATTATTAATAAACGTAAATTAATCTTATTACTTTTACTTTAGTAAATAAACATTTATGAAATATAAGTGATTATATTTTTCTGAAGTGATATAAATTAAAATAATATTGATTTTAAATTCAATATACAATAGTTTAGTTCGCGATAAGTCATATTTTTCTTCTATATAGAACAATAAATATGTATTTTAAAAATATGTATTTTTATCAATAAGTAGAGTATAAATTTTAGTAGCACTCGTACAAGGAAAGAGAAGCTAAAGAAGCAGAGCAAGAAAGCATTATTACTAGCAAATGGAGCGCATTTTATTGTGCATCCGTTATTATTATAGTGCACCCTGTTATTTTCCCTTTTTTCGAAAAATAACATCGTCAGAAAATCACGCGCAGATGTTTGCACGAGAATCATTCAGCCGGTAACTTTAGAGCATGAAACTAGATCGAAAAGCTGTAACTTCACCATTCGGTCCATTATGAAGAAGGATGTATGTGTATATACGTGTACATGTGCATTCGTAGAGAGTGGATACCATGGTAGTTGATGGATGGGAATGTTTGTATGGATATGCTTCATATAAAATAAGAGCAATCGAGATGGGAATTGACGATCAAAGAAGAAAGCTGAGAATCTTTGCGTCCATCGTCTTTTCTTGCATTCACACTACTTTCCCACCGTATCCCCCCGAAATTGCACGTATAAAAGGATGTAATATAGAAGGATGCAGGACCAACATGATACACATCATTATCGTATAATTACTCCCTCTTTTGAGATACTGTTTGAAGCGAATCTACAGAAGGGAATCGCTTATCTTAGAAGTATTATAATGTAACGTCCGTGCAATAATTATTATAAATTTTTGTGTGCAAAATATATTTTTGTAAATATTTTTTTACATTCTTGAAAAATTAAAAATTTTACAGAATCTGTAGATATTGGCAACAGTATTTAAGACAAATAGAAATTTCTGTATAACCATTAATATTTTTAGATTTTACTATAAATATATATTGATACCTATCGGTAACTGGTCGAATTTAATTCTGACACTTTTCTTTTTTGCAGTATTAAATCTACTTTAGAAAATTTGTAACAAAATTCGGGAGGCAGAATTCTATTTATAATTTTATATATCGTATATTCTAATATACATGTGGAATAAAAGCAGTATTATGATTGATAAAAAGCAGTCAAAATATCTATATCAATAAAATCTATATCAATAAAATAAAATGCTTTTAAGGCTATAGAAAAGAAATTAACAAAAGTTTAAGAGATAAAAAAAATATTACCCTGAGCAATGGTTTTATATATAGAAGCTTTCTATACATGTAATTAAATAAAAATTATTAAAAATATCTCTCTTAAAAAATTCTTATAATAAATTTGTAAAATTTTTATTTATATAAAGATAGTAATAACTAATAACGAAAATAATAAAACAGTTAAAATACATGAATGGCATGCGCACATATTGCGCGCTATGTGCTAATAAAACACTACTAAAGTATTGATGACTACCATTTGGGATTGGAGATTATAAAAACTTGAAAACTTTGGTATTTTTGTGCATATTTACAATAATAAAAATCGATATGTATATAATTTTTCTCGTGTTTGTAAAAAATTGCAAATTTAATTTAACGGAATTGTATAATAATTTCCATTTCTCTGAATCCATTTTGTTCAACTACGTGTTTTTGTGAGAAATCCGATTGAATAACCGCATAATCGCTCATCGAGATTGGCTTAAATCCCTTAATCGTGTCAAAATACATTGCCCCAAGCCACAAACGACAGAGAGATCCGTCTAATCGGCTAATTCAGTCTGGGCAGAACACTTAGCCGGACCGGAGTCCCGTAAACACAGACTTCGACAGAATGATTTGCAAATTGACCGATAAGTTGGACCGAACTAAGATCAGAGCGAATTCCATCGATTACAAAGGACAAGTTCGAGAGTTTTCCGGTCCGATTTGAGCGAGAATTCGGGTTCGGTTTGCGCGGTTCGTGAATGGCTGGTGAAGAACCCGAAGAGGCCGCATCGACCGCGACAGGGCAATTTGCACGGATGAATGGAGAGACCAGATGCAGTGATAGCGGTTCCTAGCCACTCTTGCGGTCATCAGGAGACTGTCTAGCAATAGGGGTCAGCCGGTTAGACAAGCTGCTTGGCTTCTGTGCACATGACAGTGCCCGAGCTTGTCTCTGCTAAGGACGATACGACACTATGCGACATCGCTTGCAACCTAACGGAGTCAGGGTGATGGAGATGCGTGTTAGATCGGCGAGACAAGCCGGCGAATGTTAGTCGGTATTAACGTGCAAAGCACGTAATTAGCGAGAACGGCGATTATCGTTAATGGAAGTGCGTTGTATGGAAAGGATGGGACAGCGCGGGAACGTGAAATTCGTATTTGCGCGTCCCTGTCGCACAAATCGGATTATTGTTAGCCGATTGGCTACACATCATCCTCTTGTATTACATTCCTGTAAGAGAAAAATAATAGATTGTTTGATCTTGCTTTTTTAAAAAATGTCTATTGAATTATAAGCTTCTGTAAATATATTGGATAAATTAAAAGCTATTTTTATTAAAATTAATTTTCTTTTGTGTACAAAAATTAATACATTATAAATATTAATATTATTATTATTATATATAGAATATAAATATATATATATATATATATATATATATGTATATATATATACTATTATTATATATAGAATAATATTCTTTGTAAGATACTGAAACAATTCTCTTTCTAACAAAAATATTAGAATTAAATATATAAATTTTTCAGAAATAGATTATTAAAATAGAAATTTTAACTCCAGTTAAAGTATGTTATATTCGAAAAATATATCTAAACTCTTACCAAAATACACAACATTTAAAATTTAATGTTAAGATAAAAATTATGTCGTGCAATTAAATTTTTATCGTAGTGTTTGGTACTGATACAGATAGTATTGCAAGAGTTTAAATTTTCTAAATACGTATATCAAGAGAACGGGGTATTGATCTATTTTGTTGTTATTCCATTAAAAATAGCCACTAAGAGTGTTTTCCTGCGACAATATTACCTTGAAACTAATAGAAAAGACGCATTCTCTGCACTTACTGCGATAGCCGTTTACTGTCTCGCAAAAACACGAAAACGTTTGGGGCGTTAGATACAGAAATGTTGCAGCCATTCTCGAAAACGAGAATGTTGCGCATAAAAGGGAGAAATGGATGACATCTCGAGGAAGGATAAGAGCGTTTGTAGAGCTGGAAATGGAAAGAGAGTGAGCACAATGTCGAAAAATAGAATTCAATGTCTGCTTTAGTGATTTGCAAAAACACTTTTCCAATATTCACTATGCGAAACACGTTCGAGATAATCTCTCTCCATCGTGCCTTATCGCCGCCCGTTATTTATGGTTCCTATACGAGATAACGTAGGATAATATTATGGTAAAAGTATATAGATAAAAGCACACTTCCTCTTGTTGTTACATATCGTGCAATTACTACTGGAATGTACTCGTTGACATTGTCGAATCATCGCGAAACGCGAAAGAGTCTGACGAAATTTGAATAAGTTGCCTTTTCTCTTTACAGTCCTTTCATCCGCACTTTGGCGTCTTACAGGAGGTCTCTGAAAAGGTTCGCGAATTATTCTTACGGAGCGGTTCTACGTCGATAAGGGATGGGTTCATTTGGAAATGGGGTCACGGGGGAAGCATTACAAGAAAATTTCTATGTAATTCTTGAAAAGAATTATTTTAATAAGAAATGACAAAGAGTACGTTGAGTGTATCTGTGTTATAATTTTATTCTGTATGGAATTTATAAGACAATTTGGCCCAACACATTTCCACGTGATAATTACACAACGTTTTGTAGTAATCTACGTAACACAACCGTTTGAGGAAATATCCATGAATATTTCGCTGGATATTTACATAACTCGTCACATAATTTCGCAAAAAGTATAGAAGAATAGGACCTCAAGAGGATGTACAAATATGCAACGTAACATACAATTATAATTACATGCCATTTTAGATTAAAAAATTAAAGCATTATTGAAATTGTGTAATCAAGATTTTTCTCAAAGATTTTCTCAAATATTATATTGCTACAAAATCCTTTTATATACAAAAAATATATATACATATATATATGTGTTACTTTACATATAATATAATTTTGTTTTTTCTTTATGTGCGTTATTATTTATACTGAAAATACGAGAAGAAAAATTAAATTTTATGTAATAGTCAGATACTGAGATGTTCTATTGTATGAAATTGTGCTATATAATGAGATAAAAATAAAACCATTACGGAAAGATAAATTAAACGTTGATTTGAAATAATTTCAAGTTATTTTACGTAAATGTTTTCTGATTTTTATGCTATTATGTTTGTTTGAAGTACGGAAATTATGTAGGAAAAATTTGGTTGCGTTTACAATAATAATTCTTAAGAAATCGGAGCGCAATATAAGAGACGTAAAATGAGCAATCGCGAGAAAAGTGATTGTGCGACAAGAAGAGTGAGGATTCGAGAAAGACAAATGGTAAAATGAAATATCTCGCCGGGAAATTAAAATGCCAGATTGCCGTGAGAGAGAGAGAGAGAGAAAAAGACAGAAAGAAAGACACAGAGTTTTGCTTATTTATTTATTTCATTACAGGACAAGCTGCGCGATATTCCAACGCGCAGGTGAGAGGCGCATCAATGTGTTGCTCTTGCGCGCTATTGCGCTCGCATTGCGAAAATTTGCGGAGAACTCGACACCGTATCTCCGGTTTTGCGAGAACGAATGAAAACTACATTGTAAGATGAAGTACGGATTTTGAATAATGAAATTGCATCTTACGAAGCGTATAATATGTGAATTTCCCGATAAAAAACAGAAAACGCCAAGAGAAAATTGTTCTACGTATACATTCTTTTAAATATATATTCAAAAATATGATAAAACTCTCGTACTAAAAATGTTAATTTAACAGATATAACAATTTGTATCAAACGTATTAAAAGAAAACTGTTTTACCTAAACGAGATAAATGTCCGGATTATAATTTTATATTTAATACAATCATTCAAATTTAATTGACATGTCACGGGATGGACAGTCAAGAGAAAATTTTAGCAGATTATCGGAATTACTGCTCATAATACATTTAACCTATCAATTATTTGATTACACGTTATTACAGTCATCTCGCATATTTTAGAAATTTTGATCCTAATTTGCAATACGTCCCGTGCATGCTGTTATTTAATTTGTGCAAAATTTGTTTGTATTGACATGTGTCAGTATTACATAAATTGGTGACGTTTATTCCGAAATATTAAATAGTTTTATTGCATAAAATCAGTCTATTCACTCACAGGCAAATCATATCGCCTCGAAACACTAATTGTACAAAAGACAATTTCAATCAAAGCAAACCCTATGCTTTTTTCAAAAATAATTTTGGAAAATAATTTTGTAACAATTTAGTAAGAAATAAAGAATTTATTTATATTAAATTATATTACGATATAACGCATATGATAGCCATTAATAGAATTGCAGTAAAAAAAATTAATTGCATACACACTTAGAGTTTGCGGTACAAAAGTTTAATGAAGGAGAATATGATAAATAAAGATTTTACAAACGGAAAAATCGTAATAAAATATTTTTTATGAAAATATAAATTATATTTTATAGAGATTAAATACTTTTTTAGAAATTTTATCGCTACTGGTTGTAATTATTTTGATGCATTGAGTCATAAAATATGTATTTATCAGATTTATCTTGCAATAATATATATTATCTTAAATATATAATTTGGCTAAAAATAGAAATTACGGCTTTAAATTACTCGTTAGATAAAAATATGATACTCAAAATAAGATAATCTATATTTACCCAACGTCCAAGAAAGTTTGCAACTATAGTTCCAATAATTAATCGCTACCTACGAATATTATATAACCATTATAATAACTGTTCTCTGCAACTTCCTATCTTCACAAAACGCGCACGATTGTCGTCTCTGTCAATTATTGGAAACTCCCTCGTCGCTAAAAGCAAACGATTATATTGCGGTCGCGAAATTATTGCCTTCGTTATTCACGTCGTCTGCAATTTCCGAATTGCGAAGCATTCTTTGTCTCGAAGTCAATTTTTCAATTTGTTTAATTTATTCGGCGCAGCTTCTCTCGAGACAATCGGAAAGTTTTCTTGGCGCCGTCGACGCTCCTCATTGATTTCCAAAGCTGTAGGAGAGCTTTCTTATTATTCGGGTGCACTGATGTTAAAATCGCAAAGTAGATGTTAACATGGAATCCTCTTTCCATCTTGATTTTTCTCGTATAAAGTTTCAACACAATCCGCGTTCACGCATCATCCAATGAAACTTGGACGGATTATAAAAAGATGGGTCTAATGCATTTTTCTTAATCCAGATAATAGTATGATTTGCAGTGAATTTGTATCATAGCTATATTATAAATCCTTTTTTAACATACGCAGAAAGAATTCTTTTTCTCTAAATATCGTAATTATTTTTATATACTAAACATTTTGACTAATATTATTTAATATTAATTAATCCTTTAGTCAAAAAATTTCTAATAAATAATGCATGATTAAGAAAGTATCCCTATAGATTCTTAAAAATAAACTTTCGTAAAAGAAAATTATAATAAAAATCTTAAAAACTATAAATTAAAGTATATAATCTCCATGTATAAAAATTTAATATTTATTCAAATTATAAATTCAAACATTTATGGACACGTAAATCCCAAAGTTAAATTCAAACTTTAACAAGAAAAAGGAGAAGTCCGAAAAAAATATTTTCATATTTGTGTTACATTGTATACAAGTTAACATCAACAGTTATTAAGCAATCAAATAATCCTTGTCAAAGTGTATCTTCTTGGTATCTATCTCGATATATCCAAGGCAATAACGCTGCAATTCGTCACATGCCGGCTACTGCATGACGTATCGCTGACCACAACCGGAACTACAAATTACAAAGCTACCGCAACAATTAACCCAACGAGGCGCTAACGGCTAGAGTAGTTTCACTCTGTAGGGCCTATTAGCAAGGTACTTTGTCGACATTCCGATTGTTCGAATTAATCCAAATCAATATAATACCTGAGATTTCGATGTTTTACAGAGAAAATTGTAAGAATTATTGATACGTATTGTGTTTGAATTTGTATTATTATATTGCGATTACGATATCAATTTCCCATATATATTGATTTTAATATAGGGAGAAAAGAAGCCGATATTCAACAAGAACAAAGGAGTATTTCGTTATCTCGTAAGGAGTTTCGTAACATGCGTGCAACATCTGTAACATCACCTTATAATTTGATGTTTCGATGTAAGAAGAAGAGAGATATTTAATTGGGTAGAAAGTGATTGTGGGCGTGTATGTGCAAACTTTTTCTTTGCTCAATAATTTGGTGGTGGATTTCTAATTTGTAGTTCGGCGAGTGAGTCACGATACATCACGTAGAGCGAGACTGATAAATAGTTTATAATTATCAGTCGGATAATATACGGCAATTCTCAAAAAAATATGAATAAAGAAAAAATTATCAGGTTGATTCGCAAAATTATCTTACAAAGATATTTTATATATTCTTATCAAACTTACATATATCAAATTTATTTTATAATAATGTATATACATTAAAACATACACGTATATCCATACATACATATATTTATAGTAACTAAAAATTATGTTATTAAAAATTATTCAAAGAAAACTATTAAACTCCGAGTTGTGATTTTTGCAAAATTCTTTTAAAAAATTTAAATTGAATTTTGCAGTAGTACAGTCGCTATAAAAGCTTTCCGATATACACATAACAATGTTCTAAGATTGAAATTAGCTGAAATTAATGAAATTAATGAAATTAATGATATTACTGAAGAAGTTTCAGTAATATCATTTGATTATAATGATAAGATTTGCAAGCGGACAAACGGTGATCGTTTCGAATTGGCGAGATCGACGACGAGTGCAATAGTTTATTAGTATATCGTAGTTTATGTATCCCGATATTTTATGGTAGCTGAAAGTAATGTTTGTTTTGGCGGCCGCTAAAGCTTATTGTTAGTGAAGATACAAAATTTTCAATCGCGATGAATCACGAAAGGAGGCGATGCCTCGAAAAATTCTATTTTCTCTTGCATCATCGTATCGCACAAGTGAAAACACTAGTAAAGATTGTTCATAATTATATATTGTGTACTAGTATCGGCTCGATGATGAAAGGACTTAACGGAAGTCTCGCGTAAGGTGAGATTATGGAAGATGAGTGTGCGTTCCAATTCATATTTTCGACGATCGCGTAACGTTGCCGTGACTAAAGATTTAAACTCGCAACAGCTTCCCGATATTTTTCCAATACCAAATACATTATTTAAATGTAACGAATCTGCCGAAATTATTGACATATCACAGTTTTAATGAAAAAATCGCAAACAATTATATCAACAATTAAACTAATTGTGCAATTATTTTTAAAAAATTAACACTTTTACAGATATTTTTAAGATTGTGATATTACCTTGATATAATATGACGACTTCAAGTTGACACGAAAGCCTCTGCGTGTGTCAAAAGCAGAACTTAAGAATATTCGAGCCATTTGCTTTCCCGGATATATCTTGATTCAGAGAAACGTGAACCAATTACTCTGTCCGTCCACTCCGGCACTGACCATCAATTCCATCCAACCAACCATCGTCAGTAACGCAACACTTTTCTCACGGGAAGAGACAACTTATTCGATCGCTACCGTGACATATACGCAGCCATTCGGGCCAAGCCCTCGCGAAATCATTCACGGGGACCTCTCACTCTCCCCACGTGCCTGCCCAGAGTACGAGCCTCCGTGGCGGGGGGGGGGGGATAAGAGAAAATCATGAAAAGCACGAGTGTGCGAGTGAGAGCGAACACATCCGCCGTGCACGTGAGCAAGCGAGATAAGAGAGATCATTCTCTTCTCTCTCTTCCTCCTTTTTCTCTCTCTGGTCTCAACTTGGCGAATGTCCTGGTAGCGAGAGAAGTCGCCAGTGTCTCGGTAGACCTCCATCTGGTACAGCGGGCTGAGAGCCTCTTCGGGGATCGTCTATTCGGGGATCATTCGCGTGCCGCCTGGCAGATCGCCGTGTGCCAGGTTCTCCTTGCCTTTGTATTTCCTTTTTTTCTCTCTCTTTTTTTTTTTTTTTTTTTCATTGCTTTCGCTTCCTAAAGCGGATGTAACGCGGTCGATACTCGTGAGAACGGGAGCGTGTGAGGTGGAATAGTAAATAGTATCGAGTACGTATAGAGGTTGTACTGTGGCGCACGTCCGAAATCGAGTTTGGAGCTTGTCGTGACCAATTTAAGCAGGAGATGGCGAACGGGAATTTTCTGCATTTTTTTGAATTTTAGTGCAGCACTAAAACTCATTTCTCGAGTGCGCTTCATCCGAGCCGCGGGCTTTGATATTAGCATGTCTGATCGATATACTACGTGAATTGAAATTGATGACAGCTGCCTCACAAATTGCTCCTGGTAACACAATGCTGAAATTAACGGCTCAATATGACTGCATTTAATCTGTATCTATGACTGTGTTTAATTTGTATCTGTATCAATAAAGTGGGAGGAATGTATATAAATGGCTAGACAGGGAAAATAGGCCCGGTAGACTTGAATAAAATTTCTAAGAAGTTTATACGGGACATCAAAATTTGTGCCTTTGTGTAATGATATTTTTAAATATATTTTGAATTAATTACGTAATTGATATGTGTGTATATCTATTGTCATTATAATAGTAAATACTTATATCTATTGATTCTTTGTTACATTTCTGTAGTGATGTAAATGGTAAAATCCAACATTTAATATCTCAACTATGTATAATATCTATTGTGAGTATCCAAAAAAGATTATTCTTCTGAAAAATTCATTTATTTTCTCTTCACGGTGAATTGCGGTCATGCGGAAAGTAATTGCGAATGTGAATACGAAAGCAACAAAATGACGATGCATGCGTGTAAGCATGCAATTTAATTCGATGGTATTGACTGTATTAGGCTTGCTACGTGTTATGCTACCGCCAATGATCGTTGAGCTCTAATCGGGAGGAAATAATTTGTTTGGTTGCACCCGGGTTACATAGGGATTGGTTGTAGATGATCGATCGCTGTATATTGGACCGTGTTGCTGTGCGTGTATGTACGGAAATTAGCGATTACCTACGTCTGTTATCGCTAAAACGATGCTATAATGGGAGGAAACTTTTTTGATGACAAATTCGACGAAAATTTAATTTGCAAAGATAAAAGCATAAGAGTCAGAACACATTTCGTATCTCAAAAAGTTAAATTAAATTACAAATTTGAATAAACAAGAGTGCGGAAATTTCGGAGATATTTGAAATTTCTTATTGATATTTTCTAATAAGATAGAATTATTAGAATAAAAATTTGAATATCCAATTTTTGAAACATTATTATAATTAAGTAATATAAAATATAACATAGTATTAAATATAATGATAATTTATTATTAAAATTTGAATGAGTATGTATGTATAGACATTATTAGATAATTAAATCATATTAAATCACACCTTTAAAAACATTCTAATCGAAAAATTGATATATCAGATCATAATATCTCACCGCGAAAATATTTCGCAATATCAACCGGTTTATCATTAATGTGTTATTTTGCATTTCTAATGTAGAAGTGGACGCGAATAAATTATAATAATAACATCACTTTTAAATTTTATTATACATATTTTTTTATCATTATATAATGATATAATTTCGTAGTTAAAATTCCATAAATTACTGATATATTTTGCAAAGATTAAAGCGTTATGTCAACACTTTAACTTTTAGCTTAACTTTTAGTTTAAATATATTTATAAACTCTTATAATATTCTCTTCTCCAATATTTCGTTTCTATTTTTTGGTTAAGGCAACTACCGATTGCAATCAGCTACTGAATATAATATATACACGTATATACATATACGAGATTTGGAAATTCGACGATCGAGAGGTTTACTCTTTCATGTCTCTGCATAAAACATGAGTCAAACATTTCGATTAGCATATTATAGTCACTTAATATGTCGACGTATGACACATTTAATACGTGCGACAATTTAATACGGCGCCTATAATTTTATTGTGTGTTTGTATGTGTGTATGTGTGTGTGATGCGATCTATATCTAAATCTAATGATGTAAGATCGCATTAAAAACCATGTTCTCTATATTTGATCAAAATTAAATATGAAAATATTTTTATCAAAAATTCGACTTTTTAAAAAATATCTTATTAAAATAGAATGTCATATAAAAATTAGAAAGTAGCGTAATTATCGAGTATATACATATATATATATATATATATATATATATATATATATATATATGTATGTATACTAGTATTATTAATACTTGTTTTAAAAAGACACGTTCCCGTTGCGAGTAATATTTTTTAAATTCATGTCAAGAGTCTGTCTCTATGCTTTTGTAACTTGCATTAAATGTCAAACCTTCCGCTTTTCGAGGCAGTAGTATAATTTCACTTCCACATGCGTAATCCACTTTCACGAAACCGGTATTGTGGTACGCGATACTCGATCTGTCGTGAACCACCTGGCGCTCTCGACGAAGATCGAAATTATAATATAAAACTGGTCAGCCAATTAAAGTCGCGGCCGCGAAACTCTGACCTTCACGACAACCTGGCTGTTTTTACGAGATTGTTCTGTCTGTCGCGCCCGTAGGGTTTATAGTGTACGGTAGTGTGGACGTGTGAAGCAGGTGCGAAGCGATCTTATGTGATACTGTGCGCTGAGCCAAGGACGAAGAAGGCGGAAAAAAGGAAATAAGGGACTCTCGGTGGAATTTCTTCAGCCAACTTTGCGAAACGGTGAGTCAAGTAGCGAGATAAAGTTTAATAGACCTTCGGGGTCGAACTTTTGATGTACGGACGAGCGGGAGAACGCATTCAAGTAGTACGTGAGCTTCATCGTAACTTTGAACAGTGCTAACGTTAAAACGCTTTGCGTCCGATCATTTCTTACGTTCATCTGTCATGTCTGGAAGGGAAACGTGCGATTCGTGATGTTGCTTTATTTTATCTCGAATTAAATGTTATTTAAACGAGAAATAGATTAATTCACAATCTTGTTTGTTAAAATATAAGTTAAATTAATGATATTATTGTGATAAACAGAAATCACTAGTTTTCTTAATTTGAACAATATCTAAAGTTAAATTTTTAAAATATTGTAATGTTAATAATAATAATTTACTGAGAAATATAAATAATATTTGTACTCACAGTACAACTTTTAACATTAATTATCAAAGTTATAGGAAAAAATATTGAGGTATAGAGGTATAGTAATATAGAGATTTTATAGAGCAATGAAAATGTATACCACGAGTTATTTTAAAGTTCTCAATACGCTTGATTTAATTGCATTTCTAAGTTAAAATTACGATGCTATACCGCTATTTGTGGAATTGCTATCTCTCTCGGTCGAGTATCTCGATCGCTATTCGGGCAATCGAATTTGCTGGATACCGATACCACGACATATCGATCGGCCAACAAACGAATTTACCGAACATTTGCCTGCTAATTCACCTATGCATGCCACATAATCCGGTTACGTCACTGGTACCGCAGGAATGCGCGGATACTCACCTGTATGGCTAATAGTACTGTATTACGTCGGTTTTCGCATGAACGATAAATGTCTTCGCAAGAAAGCACGCAGGATAAACAATTAGAAAGAAACAAACTAGGATCGATACACTTATCAGTGAAAAAGCAGTTATCGATGAAACAATAATCAAATTATATCTATGCAAAATAATACAATTAAACAATAATTAAACTTTTTTATATATAGAAGCACGATGCAACTTATTTCCTTTTGATTATAATAACGTTATGAATTAACATGTTTATTGGAATATTTCTTGAATCTTAACGTTATACTATTACTTGTTGATTTTAAATGTAATTAATTTTTTACATAAAGTTAATAATATTGAATTGATGAAGAGACAATGGAGCACAATTAGAATAATATTTTTAAGTAAAAATTAATTTATCTATCGGGATTATCTTCTAGATGCATGTATCATCAGTTTTTTATTCCTGAATTTATTTAATTGTACGAATTTTATGACGTTAAATGTCCGTTAGTTATTTCGCTTTTTTATACAATTTGAATATTTGGAATTTTATGTCTAATTAAATTCTTGATTATTTTTGTTCGTAATTGAATTTTGCAATACAATCTATTTCGTAACATCGTGATGATATAATGGCACACGCCCGCAGTCTTATCGATCTGAGGTTGCGGGAAATATGGTTGTCACTCCCTGTACCTTTATACAACAGTATAGTCCTTTGACACGTAAACCCCATTCTGTGTGACCTTAATTGTAATGGTCTGCGGTCTCAGTTTCAATCCTTAGTTTGCAATCGGAGCTGACTAGATCAATCATTTTCAGGGTAAACGTTCGCAACCCTCAAACACGATCTTCCCTTAATTAAATCCCGTTCAATCGATTAATACTGCAACTACAAGACAATACTCTATTGTAATTCAATTCTCAAACAATTTACTTCTTTTGTGTTTTAGCATTCTCAGATCTTTAAATTCTCGCGATAATTATTTCTAATTTTCTTTCAAAGTCATTAGACTCTTTCATCTCTCTCTGCATTTTTGTATCTCTAATTGTAAATAACATTCTTAAATATTTAAGATACTTGAGTTTTAAAAATTTTTTATGGTTTGAAATATTCGGAAATAATTGCCAAAATAGTAATACAAGCTCTCTTTTAACGTATCCAAATTATATTATATTTGAGAGAAAATTTATGTAACTCCCTTTCTCTTTCTCCTTTTCTCTCTATTCTTAATAATAAAGTATAATAAAATAAAATTTGAAATGTTAAAATATTCCGTCCGTTAAATCATGCCGAGCGAGTTTCGTAGGAATCATCTAGTCGCGGAGACATTCGATTATCGGTCTTCTAGAACTTCGTATTCCTTCGTACGTGTGTCGCAATTGAATCGGCCGATTTGTCGACGGGTCTCACCGAATGTTTGTCCGCCAATTTGCTTAGGTACAGCGTGCGTGAATACGCGGCAATCTAGTTAGCATTATCGGGCTCACGGTAATGCGTGAATGCGTCACGATTATGGAGCGGAAGGGATAACTTGCTCGGCG
Organism: Lasius platythorax; assembly: GCA_963971435.1. Lineage (NCBI taxonomy): Eukaryota > Metazoa > Arthropoda > Insecta > Hymenoptera > Formicidae > Lasius > Lasius platythorax. The sequence continues at coordinate 3,688,676 of OZ020541.1, forward strand.
CACTGTCCGGAAACGGATTTTGCAATCTCGTCGTCTTAATGAACGATCTTTCTTCCACTTAGGCAAGCTCGGTCTTTACGCGACTGGAAATTAACTCCGAGTCTTCCTTGAATTCCGGATTTATATGTTACGTCAATAAAAGTGTAGTGAAAGTATACTATTTAAAAGAATGATATAGCTAAAAATGTGTATATTATAGATTAATAGCCAGTTTTGCTATTCGTTATTGATTATCTTATAACACGCGAATATTTTTTTCGCCTTTATCTCTTATTATCGTTGATTATTTATAAGAACTTCTTGTGTTTAATTTGAAGATATAAGATATTTAAGTTTTAGAATAGCATTATATGTAATATTCCTCGTACGTACAAAGAATATAGGTTAACAAAAGTAGGCGATAATAACGTCGCCTAAGTTAAGAATTTTGACTTTAATCTTACAATTAGTTCTGTTGTCACTTTGCAGAACTAAGGATAAAGTTAAGCAACGTTGAAAACGATGAAGACGTTATGGTAATGCACAATTATAAAGAGAGACTTGCACTCAGGAAGAGCATAATCTAAATCTAAATTAATCCGTTAAAATTTTAATTAATATCATATACAATCTCAACTAAATGAAAATCTATGTTTACACAAACAATTCGGGACTATCATAAATTATTCTCGACACAATAATTTAGCTTATTTAGATATTTCTTAATTCTTGGCACGAATTAGCTGAATAAATTCAATACATATGCAGCTGATTGTTGAATCGTAATTGCAACTCCTAATTGTTCAAAGAAAGTTTTGAGGGTGAAATTAAAAGGTCATGAGATTTTTGGGGATGTTCTCTCTCTCTCCCTCCCCTCCTTCCCCTCCTCTCTCTCTCTCTCTCTCTCTCTCTCTCTCTCTGTGTGTGTGTGTGTGTGTGTGTGTGTGTGTGTGTGTGTGTGTGTGTGTATCGATTTTAACGAAACTGACAAAACCATTTTATTCCATGCGAAATGGACGGTAGCGATCGAGCTGTCCGCTGTCATACTTCGTCCAACTAGATTTCCGCGAGTTGTAAAATATCATCGCATGCCGCAGGAGTAATTCGAAATTCGTTTTATCAATTAATATCGATGGACAGCCGTGTCACAATGGTTTCGTAGGTATGCCACTGGATATCGGATCGGCATTGCCCGCAGGTATAATTGCCGCTATAGTATCGTTTGTCAGTAACCCATCATTACTTTGGTTTCTGCGTTATTTGCGGCTAGCTTTGGACATGTCATTTCCTCGATACTATTCTCTCTCTCTATCCACTTACTTTCTCTCTTTCGATCTTGCAGGAATATATCCGCGACGACGATTATTGCCTTCGGCAGAACATCATCATTAACAAAGCAATAGACAATTGATTATAAGCGACTAATAAGCTTTTTATACAAAGCGACCTCGCGTTTTCCATAAAATATTTCTTTTTATTTCACACTATATAATTACTTATTTATCTGCAGATATCGCACATAAGTCCAGGAAATTTTCATGTATATTAAATGACAATGTGATAGACGATGAGACTACATTCGATTTTATTTTTTCTTATAAACGAAAAATGGTGAAAGCCAACACTGCATAATGAAAACGTTAAGATGAATAAGAAACATTTCTTGACATAATTACATTTAATTATATTTAATTTATGAAAGAAATCTTTATTGACTGTAGCTTTTTCTTTCTTCGTAATAAAAAAAAAAAAAAAAAGACAGCCAATTTTTCAATCTCTAATCTTATCACACATGTAATGAAGTCCCTTGTGCCGAAGAAACGGGTCATTTCCATTTATGGCGGTGCGCCGATATACAATACACGTAATTCCCGTTTGTAGCGTGACGTCTTATCGTCGGAAGTATCGTCGGAAGTTTCGACACGCGCTGCGAGTTTCGCGCTCGCGCGAGAGAAACTGCGCTAGTAGAGAGCAGAGGAGAAACGTGGAATACTATCTAGCGCGCAGAGGAAGCCCCCCATGTCCCGTTTGTCGAGCGTGTAACGAGTACCGTGGTTGTAATTGCTTCGCGATCGTGAGGCGGGTATAACCGGTGCGATATCTGCACATGCATTGCGCCTCGCGAGGACGAGGTTTAATTGCGTCTGCGTCAGGAACACGTATCCACCCGACTAGCTTTCTAATGCTACGACGAGACGACGATGCGAGACGCACGCGAACGCGCTGCTCTTTTGTAAGGTCTGCACCGAAATTGCCACACACTCTCGACCTTAAGCTATCCGCAACAATCTCGCAAACATCCGCGGACGTTTCATAAAACAAGATAGGGTTTGGATTAATGCAGATTGCCTTGGAAAGATAAACTTCGAATATTATCTTTGCTGGAAGCTGAAAGCATTATTTGTTTTATGTCTTTTTCAAACGATGTTCTATTTAACCCCTTTGCGACTATAGTGTCAGTAAGATTCATGCTATTCATATGCGTGTTACGCATAATAATGTATTTGCTCCGATATAAAGAAAGCAAATAAAGTCCGAAATAAAAAAAAGAAATGAATTTTTAGGCTTTCTTTAATCATTTCCGAAAAATTAAACTGGGAAAGAATCAACGTATAAATGGATTTAAAATAACATTTTCTGCATTGCACAATTTTTTCAATGCGTAAAATATGATACATATAATATAATAATGAAAATAATTGAAATCGTTGGATTGTAAAAAGTCAATGTTATTTGGAGTCAAGATTTTTTTTATTATATTTAAATTAATTATTATAATGTACATTATTATCTACTTAATCGTAGACTTTAAGGCCCGTATTCATAGTCCGATCTTATATTTAAGATCGTCTTAAGTCTGGTCTGAGGTTGACTTAAGATCCCATTCAACCAATCAAATGGCTGCGTAGCATTTCAAGCTCGGACTTAAGACAATCTTAAATATAAGATCGGACTATGAATACGGGCCTAAGAAGCCGTGGAATTTATATACTTAAGAATCTATAGCCTTTTGTCAATACAAAACTGTAAAAATTTAACAATTATTATCAATTTAATTAATATAAAAAGGAATAACGGGCTAATTGAGAGCCTGGCGCGGTAATTAATGCGCATAAGTAAAGTTTTATTTAATGATTTATTATATCGTACGTTTCGGTCCTATAATTTGGACCATTCTCAGCATCTGTCAATTTTAAATAATATTAATTTAATGTCACAAATGAAGCATTGAAGAATACAATATCTTTATTTTAATTATTGATTTATTTTAACTTTTGAATTTTACACATCGCGTTTTATTCATCAAGTTTTCAAATGAATGATTTTACTTGTATGAATATCGAAAAACGTCAACTATATAGCATTTAAAATTTGCGAATCTTTTTCCTGACTTTATCTGCGCTGTTCGGATGCGGTACAAAAATTTGGCGATCGTGCCGCAAACCATCGATAACCGCGCACCACAAATACGTAGAATATTTCGTTTCGATATTATCCTATGCAACACATCGATGTTCTCTCGATGCTATACTCGCTTGTGTATAGCTTCGTTACGTGCTATTACGAAACAATTACGTAAGGTCAACGTGTGGCAATGAGTGCATCCGGGTGGCAGGTTAATTGTATCGAGGAATTATTGGAACGAGGAAAAGGCGTTTTTTCTTGCACCCTATACACACCGTTGTAACGAGAATAACTTAGATCGATGTCGCTTCCGTGCGGACAGTTAAAAAAACGGATATACCAACACGAGTTATTTACATGTCTAAATATCAATATCGAGTACAACGGATCTGTGTACTTAAATATCGATAAACGGATGACACAGTTAAAAAGTTACTTGAAATGTTAAATGTTTATTTTTGTCGCACTGCGGTAATAAAAATATTTTGTAACATTAGAATAAATAAAGAAATATTTTATTATTAAATTATTTAATGTAACAGAATCGTGGAACTCAATTAACTGTGTAATATACTGTGCGAATTTAATGGCACATTGCGAATATAAATTAATTGAACTGCAATTCTCTTTTTCTTCCTTCTATATTCTATAAAATGCTCATACGGTAATATTCAGTTTAAGGTTACCATGGCTTGACTAATTGAGTTTCGCTGCAGTTCCGTAAAAATAGTTTCCTTTTTTTTATTGTTTTTTAGCAATATAATAAAATTTATGTATACTACATGTGTGTGGAGGATCTTTTACACAGAAATAAAATTCATAATTTCTAGTCGACCTTAATATGCAGAGAAATTATTGCGGTAAGTTGGCAAATTGGCTAACTTGTTCTTACCGAACTTCTGAGAAAATGATATCTTTGTAACTTTTGCCTCTGCAGATTTTGCATAAATTCTGTACATTCAAGGAGTGGATATTAAGTGGATATTAATAATAATTAAAATGTATTTTAATGGAAAAATTTTATTTAATAAAAAATTTTAAGTTGATTGTGTATATATAAATCACAATTTAAATATATTAAAAATACTTTAATATAACTTTTTTAAATCTTACCAAATCTTCATACCATCTTTTGAAGAGAAACGGCAATATTAAAACTTCACCTACTTTCGCTGAATTTCTACGAAAGTAGTTTCTTCATCGTTTCACGAATTTTGCATAAACCACCATGTCTAGAAAGGACTTTGTTTCCTGATGAACATATTTCTGCTTCGTCAATTTTTATTAGCGCTGATTGCGAATCTGACTTTAAAATTTGTCGGTCAGAAGAAAACATTGAGCAAACGGAAATCTATGAAATTTTTACGCTTAACCTTTTTTTTTGAAATCACTGTTTGCCACGTGCGAGTTATCGTCGTGCATAAAAAAAAGGCACGTGAATTTTTAATTTTACGATTTCGCATAACGATGAACGGTAAAAGGGTCGGGATAATTTGGGATGGATTCGTGCAGAAAAACGAATAGATTCGCATGAATGATGCAATAAATTCTGCAGCTTTCCTAACGAAATCCGTGGTTTTTACGCAGAACCGAGGCGCTCATTAATTGTTTTGTTTGCATCTGCTTTGCATTCGGTTGGTAGCACGATTTATCGCGCCGGTAGAATCGCGAGGAACGATTCGATTGCGCGCATGCTGGAAATCATAATTAATGCAGCTAATTTTCAGTTCGAAGTGGAAACATTAGCGTAACAAATTTATGTCTCGTCGTCGGTGAACGAAATGACAGAAAATTCGCTTGAGCGACATGCAACGAGGAGATTATTCGAGGAATTAAATTTCTGTAGGCCGCCCATATTTTATGCATAATTAATCATCTTAATCCTCAACTTGTCCAATCCTGCCATGCTGTTGTATGAGACAAGCAATATTGTTTCGCCAAGCTACTTAGACGTTGACGCGACCAGAAATTAACGAATAAATCTTATTTACGAGAACTTCAACTCTCTAACGGATTCAGATTTGATTCAAAACAATTTAAAGAAGCATCGTTGTGTTGTGTATATTTTATTGTAAGACACTTTATATTGTCAGTTCGATATGATATAAAGACAAAAAGCTTTGTATAAATTGTAAAAAAATTTCATGGTTTGCTCATATAATGCATTAACTTTATTTGATTTGGCGCTTTTGTTTTATCCATTTTGAGGATAAAAGGTGAGCAAATCGATTGTTCGAGCTGACAATTTGCTCAATCAATATAGCTTACAGTAATGTCAGGGGATGGCACAGATGATTCCGACGAGAAGGTGATTTCGGAAGCCCTTTCGATCTTTCTTTCAAATCGGCGTCGCGATCAGGTTCTCCAAGCGATATCGTATCGCAATATTCTAGAATGGTCCTGAAGTCCTGGCTTCAGGTGAGCAAACAGGTGCATTCGATCAGGGGATCAGGTTGCGCGAGAGATCGGTCAGCTAGCGTTACCAACCGGTTTCGTTACTCAGAAGACTTAGATGAGCGATGGCCGCTCGATCACTTGGATAATTGTTTTAACGTGCTAACTCATTACAGGACAGATTGTAGGAAAATATGCGCGGAAAAAATATATACATATATACACGTCTGATCTTGAATATAAGCTGATGGGCCTTCTCGAATTAAATCAGATTACAATTAGACTACAGTTAAAATTCAGTTATTTATACATTATATTACACAACAATATGCAATATTATACAAATTACATTATCTAATATAAGTATCCGTTGGTTTCCCGACTTAAGATAATTAATATTAGCAGTTTACACATATCCCGATCAATTAACAATCTCATTATACAATAATCAAATTTAATTGAATTATTAATGGAAAAATGTTAGGACTGCGATCCTCTTTATCGCTTGGTACCCTGATAGTAAGCATCTAGCCGCGCACCTGAACTACCTGGATCATAGTATTTATCTGCGCATGAAGATTAAAATCCTCCTTACGGTCTTTACCGCTCTGGTAAGAGGAGATTCGTTTTGTTTTAATGCTTCCTATCCTATGGCTTCCTTTTCTAAGCACATCAACATCTTGTTGTGCGTGACAAATGTATGACAGTTGCTCTTCCGCCGGCTTTAACTTTTTTATTCTATATTCTCATTAGACTATTATATCAAGATAATAATGTTTCTTAATTTATAAATATTGAGAAACAAATATTAGTTACGATGTGAGATTTAAAGATTTTCATAGGAATGGTTTATTATATATTATAAAATGTATTATATATATTTGTGAAAAAAGATATATAATTGTTTGCGCATTTTTTTGATAATAATTATTTAGAATTAATTACGTCTCGCATTATTATAATATACATATATATTTACATGCATTTGTGTGTATAATATTTTATTTTATCTAGAATTGAAATTTATGTTTGTGTTATATAATATATTGCTTATATAATAATTTTTACTTAATCAATTCAAATGAATTAATGTCAAATCTCTTATGCATCAATATCTATTATTATCGCTTTAACCTTTTGTTGACATTTTCATTAAATCGTGTTACACGACTTTCATATTTATAAGTCAAGTGCCCGGGGTACAACTTGAGTTTTTTATAAGTTTCAGATTCTACTGTAGAACTTACTCGACAATGGTCCCTGGTCGAGAAACTGTTCACAAATAAGTTTTACGAGATTTACTTTCCCAAAGATTTTATGACTTCTTTGTGAAAGATGGTTAAATTAATTCTACGCGAAATACCATGCGCTCTTAAAGAGAACGTTGAGAAGTGGTCTATTGGAAGACTCATTAATTCGTAATGCAATTAAAAGTTACATTTTTTTCTCAGCCAGTCCGACTTTTAAATAAATTATTCGTTGACCTAGGTCAGAATTCAAATAGCTTTTTAGGATTGTATTAAATTAATGTCAAGTTCGCCGTTCGATCTTTATCTATTCACAAAAACATCAGCTGCTTAAATAACTTTCTTACGTAACTGCTATCGTATTTATAACATATTAATTATTGTTACGAATTAATAAACGTCAAATGAAGAATATAGTGAACGTAAAATTACCATAATACTGATTTTTATTAAACATTTATTTCGAGTATTTCTTTTTTCTTTTTCTCTCGATATTAAATAATATTTATTGTGCAATTGTACAAGTTACTAATATCTAGACTTACAATTCAACTGAGTCTCGAGTACAATATTTGAATATTGATGAACAATCGATGGAGTTCGAGCAAATCGAACATTTCCCTAGGTCAGGAGAACAGCACGAGCGTTAGCAGCAAGTGCGATAGGTCAACACAGTTCTAAGGTGAATGCATCGAGCAATATGTTGTTGTATTGCGTCTTCATGTAACTGATAACTGTGGATAGTGTGGTAGTGAGATATGTAGTAGGGCAACATATATGTGCCAGCGATTCATGCCGTGTCATAAGAAACGCAGGTTTGATCGATCTATCTAGAATCTAGGACCTAGGAAGCTGATTTGTTGCTAATTTAAAATTAATTAAATTAATTGAATGTTGAATGGATAATATTTCAGTTTTGCATTGGACTACATTAAAGAGAGAGACTGCATTATAATTCTAATCTATATTGTACATATAACATCGGAGCAATTAATCACCCGCGCTTTAAATTCCCAATTTCGAAATTAGGGAGATTCGAAGGCTGATAAATATGTAGAAGTGCAATTTTTTGATTGCTCATTTAAGACCCTCATTAAGACGCTCATTAAGATAATTTTATATAAATCGTTAAGAAGATATTTTAGTTTTACGTTATGCTAAAGATTATTTGAAGGCTAAATTCTGGTTTTTTAGCCGCGTTTTAGTAGAATAATTAATCCCATTCGATTATACGAATTCCTGAGGCCAATAATAGACAAACTTCGTTATAAAATAACAACTATAACATTTAAATACGAAGTAAAGTACGGCATTCACATGGTTGTTTAGATGAAATTAATTCTTCGATGAGATCGTCTTCGATAAGGAGCGAATTAACATATTCAAACGAAATAAAAATGTATTAGCGGCAATATCGTACATTCCGATACTCAACCTTGGTGTAACATCATCGAATGTTTCATAATGGTTTCGATCAATTCTATACTTTGTAAAATAACTTATGCAAGACTTTCTAGAACGTTAAATCTTAATTTAAAGCATTTTGAACAATTTTTAATTTGCTACAGAATTCAAGTCAGAATTCTATTTATAATACAAAGAAAATTTCTTTGTTTTATCAATCGAGCCTTTTATTAAAATTTTATTTGTGTCTATTTATAATTTTATGTATAACATAGAAAATATATACGCATGAAGAATCACAGAATATGTACAAAATGCATGGCATAAAATTATAGATAAAATTCTGGCTTAAATTCTGTTGGCAATTTTCTGTGATATGTTTATAAGTGGCAATATCTTTGACATTTTGTATTCCAATAATCAATCAATCTTTCACGATCTTGTGCGAGAAATAATCTCGACCGTATTCCACTCTATTTGCCGAAAAGAAAACGCAGAAGTGAATCCAATCGTCAGAAACATTTGTTAACCTGTTACCTTTACGATTGGGCTTATCCCTACTGTAGGTATACGTTGTTATAGCTATAGAGATGCGTACCTGGATTGGATGAAGAGGAACGAGGAAGGTAATAGTGAGGAAGAGAGGATCAGGTAGAAAGTGAGGATCAGTGGGGATATAGACCGTATGGACTTCGACCTTACACCTTCGGTTGCAGGTGCAACATCCTGCCATCTCTGTTACCCTGCTCGTCCACACTCGCGGAATTCACCTGAAAAGGAAATCTCTCTCGGTGACGAGCCGCCGCGGGTTTTACCTGTTTGCGATGCGCGCGAAAGACAAGCCGTTATCGTCGTCTCGCGTCTCGTAGCTGACGACGACGACGACGATGTCAGCGCATTCGCACGGCCTTCCTTCAGCAGTTACGGCCGCTTGCATGCTCTCCTGATACTCGCTAGACGTTGAAATCATTCAGACCATTTCGCGCGACGTGGTAGAGTACAGGTATACAGATAATTTTTCGCTTCCGCTTCTTGTGTGTCTTATAAACGGCATCAGACACGGTATACAATAAATAAAATTGTTATTATTACGATTATTATTATTAACACATGTTATATACATAGTTGGAAAATATTACAAAATACATTTTCACACGGCAATTATGTAGCTAAATTTAAAAAAAATTAATTAGTATTAATTATAGTAATAAAAATAATTAAAATAATAATTAAATTAGAAAGAAAAATGTGATACTTTTAACGAATTTTTATGCTTTTAAATTATTATTACTGATAGAGTTACATTTTTAATGATAAAAATTAAGAGTAAATTTGATATATGCTTTTTATAATTATTAATTTATCTTATCTAATTGGTTTACAGATAATTCTATGAGAAAATTATAAAACATCATATGTGATATATTACGCTTTTAACATCAACATAAAATAAAAAAAAAATATTAATCTATTAATATATATATATTAATCTTTAGATAAAATTAGTAATAAATTACAAGACTTTTATAAATATTAGAAAGCTAGCATTGCGTGCGTGTGTGCTTATCAATGCAAATCAATGAAATTCTAATTTTAATAGTGTTGAATTATCAGAGCTCCAGAATAACTCTAGTCGCGATTCGTACGCCAATGTTTTGTCCGTGCTTAAATATTATTTCCGCGATATTCCGCTCAAAGATAAACGACAATTCTCTCGGCAAATATTTCTTAAGGCAACCGTTAACTTCGTGCATTACAAAACCAATTGACGCTTATTATGAAGCTTATTCAAACGCAGGATATCTGTTCTCATCGATTGTTTGCGAATCTTAATTAAAACTTTCTCTCTGTCCAAAAGCGCAGGAAAGATAAAGATCATATATATATATATATATATATATATATATATATATATATAGAGAGAGAGAGAGAGAGAGAGAGAGAGAGAGAGAGAGAGAGAGAGAGAGGGAGAGAGGGAGAGAGAGAAAGAGAAGCAGTCTATTTGATCTTTGAATAATAACGACGGAAATGACGGAGGGAGAAGGATAAACCAGAGGTATCGTGAAAGGTGGGAGGTGTGGGCGTCGAGCCAGGTAAAATGTTGCACCTCTGAGTCCCAGGCAAGCAGACGATCGAGGAATCGGTCCCAAGGCAGGCGCAGGTTGAGAGTCGTGCCGATGCAATGCCTGGATCACCGTTAGAGAACGCGAGACAAGCGTTTCCGGTGTCTCTCATTAGTCGCTGTCCTGAGTAATTAGACGTCGTATCGCGTAATAACTTTCGCTCCAGTCGAGGGAACCGTGCAAAACTGCCGCTGTACTCTCGGTTACAGTCGCGCGCATTTCGATATTGGATCTTTCGTATCTTTGTTACGCGAACAATTCACGTAAGGATACTGGCTGCTCAAGAGAGCACGAATCTTAATTTCTTCATTTAAATTTCTTAGTAGTTTCTTGGATATTACAAAGCAGAGAGTTTGTAACCCTCGTTGATAAGGAAGAGAAAATGTAATCATCATCTTGCAGTGTTGGAATAATTATATAATGGCTTTGTTTCGGTATAACTGCGGATATAATAAAATTGCGGAAAATGAAACAGTTACTGCTACTCTCATTGCCTGAAATTAAAATATTATGTAATACCGCAGTCGCGTTTAATTATTAAATTGAGAATTTTTGCCACAATGTCACTTATTTTATTTGAACATTTGTGCAAAATTTGTATTAATTAAACATTTTTATTTTTAAAACAGAAACAGTATATACATTTTTTGCGAAATTTTTCAAAAGGAAGATTTCTTTTAGGTCTGTTTTAGATATTATTGCTATTTTCATAATTCTTTAAATTTGTTCATTTTTTTGAAACCGTCTTTGATGTCTGTGTGCCAGCCTCGAAAGAAACGCTCGTTCTCGCATTGCGTCGGTCACGCGCATGCAGGTGCAAGACGCGGCACGTTATCTGCGATCGACGTGCGCAGAGTCGCTGGTTATTGGTATCGATGTACCAGGAGGCTAGGAGATACTCGCAGGTAGAATTGCGTGCCTCTCGGTCACTGAACGCGTCATGCTTTCGCGTCTCCACGAAGACGACTGTGCGAGAAAGTCGTGGAGTGCTGTATCCTGTATCCGAAGAGAAGACCGACAATCTGCCCATAGTTAATAATTATTGCAACATCTGAATGAAATTGATCGATGATCGTATAAAATTATGAGAGACGAATTCTATTTCCTTCAAAAGAAATGTAATTGCATTAAATGCATTCCATGATACAATAAACATAATAAATTGCGAAGGAAAATGCATTTGCGCTAAAGGTATTTTTTAATTATCAAACAAAGGTTATTATATAACTACATTATTATATAACTACATTACTTTATGTACACCTTGCGCATTATAATTTAATATTACATCCAAATTTAACATTCATTCTTCTCACTGTAATTGTACGCAAATTGAAAATTGCACGCTTTTTGACTTTCGAACGCACGGATCGTATATAAAACGCCAGCAAATATCAGTAATTATGAAATCTTTTATTAATTAGCACAGAATTTTGATTATTTATTGAATCGTTCATTTCGAGATTCGTTGGTTTTTATTACTTATATATAAATTAGCATATCATTTAATCAAGCATGTTAAAAATTTCCGATAAAATTAGTAAATCAGTGCTGTTTTAATTGTACATAATTAACGATTAGATGCGTAATATATCCTTCATCAAGACTTCCGGGATCCAAAAATAAATAAAAAGAAAAAAGACGTTATAGCACAAGTGACATTTCTTTTCGAATATGCATATTTAATAATGTAATACGTATTCGTAATTTTTTTGGAGACAGGTCGAAATAGACTTTCATACTTGAGAAAAGTTGCGACCTATACTTTTTGCATCCTCTACATTATACTAAATATACATTAAATAACCATTATTAGTAAAATAATTCTGATAAATGGAAGACTAGCACATGGAAAAAGAAGAATCTGTTGAATATTTAAAACTTCTAAAAATATAAATTTTTCAAGACTGTTTTATAAATGGTCGATTCTTACTTAACCGAAACATGCATTTGAGATATTTTATTTAAATAAAGATGACTTTCCCTTTCTTTTTAAATAAAGATGACTTTGAGAGAAAAGAGAGAAACATGCATTTGAGATATTTTATTTAAATAAAGATGACTTTCCCTTTCTTTTTAAATAAAGATGACTTTGAGAGAGAAGAGAGCTTTAATTAATTTTCTTAATCAATACTGCAGCAAATAGGCGCGATTTACGAAAGTGATATAGAAAGATAATTTTCGAAACTATATGACTACTTATGCTCGCATCATGTTTCAAAGTTTTGACAAGCGAATATTTTTTTGCGCATATCACTAGAACCAAAGCAATGCTACGTTCAACAATTCCTCGAAACTGAGCAATGCAGCAAAATAAGACTGTGTTGAGTAACTTTAAAACTTTATGCGCTGAACGAATAACACTGTAGCTCTAAGAATACTCGGATAGAACTTTATGAACTCGAAAAATGCAAAGATGCCAAAGAAACCTATATAATTATTGCAGTCTATTGGGCGAATTATAATTATATCAGTAGCTATTGTCATTTCTGCAATTTGCTTTACAAAACTCAGAGGAGTTTAAGAATCATTCATTGATGTCTAAAGATTGATAATTATTTAAAATGTTGTAGTCATTTCATAAAAAGAAAACAAAATCTTTTTTTATAAAGCGCCGAGTTTTTATAGAACGACGTTCTATAAAAAAAATTCACGTTTTTAGAAAAATTAAATTTACAAAAAGCTTGCGGAAGACACACGTATGTGGAGATAAATTAAATATATACCTCTAAATATATACCACGTTATTTGAAATAAAGCTTACGATTTTTTAGAAAAAAGAAAGAGAGATACCATTTGAATAAAAAATAATATTTTTTATTTAAATCCAATTTCCTCTGTTGTTTTGCAATACAACACTGCAAGAACTTTTTAGTGAATAACAGCACCGATAAAATAATAGTTTAAACTCCGAGATTGTTTTCCAATATATAGACATGCCAACATATGATGCATTGCATTTATAATAATAAATTCGCGCAAACTCTTGATAATTAAATTTCTAAATTTATGTTAATAAAAGCATATAATTCAATATCTAATATTGCATTACGCCTGAAATATCGTCTTTCTTCTTTACAATAGGAAGCGAGTAAATACGTAAAATCGATGTAGCAGAAAGTTAGCTTTAAAAAGTTGTGACAGAAGTAACGAATTAATTAAAGAAGTTTGGTGAGTGAAGTTGGCAATCTTGAGCAATCGCTCCGCTAGTCGCTCGAGGGGATTGCGTAGCTGCCCCTGGAGAAATCCAGGCTCAGGTGAGCTCCCGGGACAGGTGTATCGATCAGGTGGTTAATTAAACGCCGTATACCTTCCCCGCGCAAGGCCGCTTCTCCTCCGCGATCACAGTTCCTGCGGTCCTGCTACTCCTGAATACGCGTGCGGCCGCTCGCGATTCTCACAGAGCAACCTGGAAACCCGTCGTCGCCGAACGACGGAATCGGTATTTCCACAAATCAACAGGTGGCTTTTCACTCGCAGCGAACGAGTTTCCCTCGCCGGCGCCGGGAAGGAAAGACGACACGCGCGAAGAATCTTTTCAATATCGTGAGTTTCTGAAAATTAAAGCCCTTTGACTCGATGCGGCTTCGATTGATTTTCCCGCCCGGGCCGGCGCGGCGGCGAGTCTCCTTCAGTAGTTAATTTTATATTTCAATACGCGAGTATTCGATCGCCTCCGGGATTGCAAACGATAATTGGAATGAGAGATTCGCGCGTGAGATGCTGCGAAGTTATCGGTCTAGAGACCACGCCATGGGGGATTCCATTTATCGAATTCGCTGACAACGCTTGTCCGATTGTTAGAAACGATGCAATTCTCCGAGTACAGGATAATTGTAATATGCGATGGATAATATAGTACTGATATGTTTCTTCCGCGGTTATAATAATCTAACACATAAATTGTTAAAATCTAATTAATCGCAGTTATTAACTTAATTTTAAAGTTTATTTTACGTAATCTTTGTGTTACTATGAAATATTTTTTAAAATAGATTTTCGAATATTATATTAAAAATAAAATTTTTTGATAAAAATATAAAAAGTCGAGTAGGATAGGAACACATCTACGACAAATGAAGCAATCTTCTTCAAAATAACATTACAATTTAGATCAGTCGTCGGGGAGAGGGAAGGAATGCTGACGTATCTCGTTATAAATATATTTTCACATTACAAAGTTACGAATGTGTATCTTGAATTAATTCCATATTCAAAGAAGGGAGCACTTCGTGCTGTTCACATGAAGCGGAGGTTTATTCGTGACGGTGGAAGGTCGGTTAATTGTTTCCCGGTATACTTCGTATGAGAAGTGCTTCTACATGTTGGCGTAAAGTTAATTGTCTCCATGTGCACGTGTCGTGCGGAAGCAGCATCCTCCACTTTGCTGCAGGCTCTTTCTTGTGGCAAGCTCATTAATTAAATTTTCGAAGTAGTCGTCATTTATTTACGATCACAGCATTTTCCCGTGCTTATTTCGAACTTTTGGCAACGGATTTTATTCTTACGAGATTAAACGTTACTTTAACTTTGAGAGCAACTTACTTTTCTACGCAATTCATTTCATTAAAAGCTTAACTTCTTATTTTCCAATCGATTTAAGATCCTTTTTCTCGCAAGTTAGCTGTGTTTAATATTTCTTCGAAAAGTTGCAAAGAGATTAAGCTCCTTCAATTATTATCATAGACAACAAGTGCATGTAAATTGCCATTTAACTCTGTTAATATGTCGAGAAATAGTTTTCATTACGTAAAGGGGTATAGAGAGACAGACTAAAACAGTTAAACTGTATTTAGCGCGCTATCAGAGGTTCGAGGAGGAAGATGCATTTTAATTGGATTAAAGTTATATTTTCGCTCGCGCCATTCTGGCGTAAACGATACCCCCGGGGCATTGTACGTTGAATCTACTTTTAGGCACAACTACTCTTAAACCGCCACGAGAGATAACCCGTGGGCAACGGTGAAGGGGAGAGGCGGGAAAGGGAGAAGGTAAAGGCGCGCACTTTGAGGTAGATCAAAGGAAAATGCGAACTCTTGGAAACGGTTCCCGTGGGGCCAAAGAGCAGTGCCTGTAAATGCATTTTCCACTTTCCCGGTTATTCCGGATTATTACACGCGTCTCGGTGAACTCGTGCGTGAGAAACGCGCGTGTCCGACACGCGTCAGGATGCCACTGCAATGGGCGAAAAATTTGCGGCGCCTCGTTGCAATCCGTTTTTTCGCGTCCGTGAAGTAAATTCATTATTTTATTTTAGAGAGAGAAAGAGAGCGAGAGAGAGAGCAAGAGAGAAAGAGCAACACACACGCTGAATTATTAAGTATACTTTCCGCAGAAAAATGTCATGTTTAAGCGTTTAAAATTCTTAATTAACAAAATTGTGTTCATTTTAATAATTGCTCTTCGTTAGATGTGTTTAATTTTCTTGATTAAAATGGAATGACAACTGTTGCGAATTCTGCAAAACTTGTGACCTTTTCTTAGATTGCATTGGCAAGCTTACATCGTTACCGTATCTTTCCGTATCAGCGATATTTCTTGTTTGTTTTACATGCTTTGAAATCACTCCCCAAACTCACATCGACGTGTATCTAGAACCAATGGAAGACGGTGGAAGGATGTAATGGAAAGAGGGCGGATCGTAAGATAGGGTACCGGAACAGAAAAAGAGTAAGATAACGGCAAATCCTTCGATGTGTCTGACTAGGTGCTCCATTTTATCACTCGTGCACTTCTCCGCACTGCGGGGCTCGCTATAATACGTTCTCCATCTCCGGAAATAAACGGGTGCTACATAGAATGCTCCTCGAGATAGTCCATCGCGACTGTGACAAAAGGAAACAAAGAATACTTGTCGTATTTCTTTATTGTTTGTTTCGATATCATTCGCGTTCAAAATTGATACTAAAAATATCGCTCGTGATAGTCTTTCGGACTTTGTTGCACTCTGGTCTATAAATAAATAGATAACAAATAATTAAGTAGGATTTAGCAATTCAAATAGCGTAACCGTCTAAAAAGCATATAAGAAAAATAAAAACAAATAAGCGCCATATGTATATACATATATATGTACATATATTTTATATATATATATATATATATATATATATATATATATATATATTTATATATCTCCTTCTTTATAGTAATATTTTATGAAGAAAGATATATATATATAAGTTTATATATATATATATATATATATATATATATATATATATATATATACCTTTTTTCATAAAATAATACTATAAAGAAGGATATGGTATTCTATATAACTCACTTAGTATAATACTATCATATTCGTTTCTTCCATTTCATGGAGCCGATTTTTTTATTGATATCACAAATTTAATTTTGTTAAAATTATTTATGTCACTGCAATCACCAAACACGTGTGTTGTCATAATTTTGCAAAGGAGGTTATTTTCATTCTCTCGTTCTTAAAGTTTCACATACACACACACATACACACACACACACATACACACAACTTCCATTTTCAAATTTCCATTTATTCCGCTCTCTCATAAAACCGACAGTTTATTCGACATAGTTTATCGTGACTGCTACGCAAACGCTGTTGCACGGTAAGATATTGTAAGCCTAACATCTCTTCGGCGATCTCGTTCATACTTTGTTTCACATTATATCAGCCGCTATTTCCTTTCTTTTCCCTTTGCCTTCATTCCTTCATCCCCCTTCGATTATCTCGCTTCGCCGGCCTTAAGTACACGTTGGTGTGCGGGAGGGTTTCGAAAGGCATCTGGTACAAATAAGGAATATCGTCTGGAAGAACGTGGTCTGAAGGACGAACGCCCCCGTATGCGTAAGGTAGACTTAGAGTCGACACGGGGGTGGTTACGGCACTCTTCTACCCGGCACTTCGCATTTTCTATTTCCTCCTCTCGCATTCCCTTTCTCCCTACCGAGGAGAATCTTCGCACGAATTGATACGGAGAGAGGGGACGACCGCAAATATCCGTGCCGCGTATCGTTGCCAGGTCTTTTTCCCAGGAACATCGCGAAAAGAACAGCCACGGTTTGCGTCTCGATATCGGCCGGGCGTAAGATGGCTTTGTGTCGCTCGTGGATCGATTCCGCCGTCATTTGTGTCACGACGGATTACTCGCTTTTCCATTCCCCATCCATTTGGATTCATTTCTGCTGGCTGCCTTTCGGCGAAAGGTCGAGAGACCTATGGAAGGATCGTTACGATTTGATCCTTAATCGAAATCCCGAAGATCGAGTGACCCACACCAATTTTTCGCAATGACCCTCGATCGGTGGTAAAAAAAGCTGTATTATTGAAGTAACATTTGCTATATAGGGTTGAGAATAAAACTTGTCTCAAATATAGATTTTTTTAAAATAAATATTAGGATCAATATATTGTAATATTGACGTGTGTAACATTAATCTTTGACGTTATAAATATTAAAACTAGTGAACACAAAAATGTGTGCATTAAGATTAAACTGTTAGATTTATCAAGATTAGTGTTTTGACATTTTAGACTATATACGGTTACACTTACTTTAAAATAATGTATCATTATAATTGCATTAGTTAATATTATACATATTATACATTTTAAGAGCAATGAACGAAGGTATAAAAAGCATAATGGGATATGTGTAAAAAAATCTACCAAGCTCTAACAAAATTTCTATATTTTGCTAAATATTGAAGTGCTAATTTTATTGTTTCATCGCGCGTAGATTCCCTTGCGAATCTTTTTTATTTTTGCTTTCATTTATCTTTATCTTTACAATTTTTCATTTGACAGTAGCGACGCTATCTTATATAAACATTTCGCATTCATCGTCGTTCTCTCGAGTTCTTGCAACGATTACCGTCGCAATAATCTAGCGCGCTATTTCGCCCTTCTTTCTCTTTCTCTCTTTCTTTCTCTCTCCCTCTTTCTCTCTTGTGAAGATCCGACAGTCGTTTATATTTATGTTTCGTACTCAACGGTGCGCAATAACAATAGAGTGGACGATAGCGAAGCTTAAGAATGACGTTATGGCAATGGTGGGATAATAACGAGAATACTGGACTAGAGTGTACGGCGAGAGAAACCAAGTACATGGATGTTCGGGGGTGCTTCATCTACGCGATACAGGGAGAAACAAAGCAAGAACTTTCCTCGCAAGAAGAAAACTGAACTCTCATCTTTTTCCGGTTTTATTCTTCCGTCCGTTCGCACCTTCCTTAATTCTCACCTCTCCACGGGGATAAGGCGGAGGGAAGGTTGCCGAGACCGTCATTAATAACTTTTAATATCGTTCGCTGCCCAGGAAAGTCATTTCCGGATATTTGTTCCACCACAATATCGCTGGATTAGCCAACGCCGCTATTTATTGTGATTACTGCCGCCATGCCGCTTAATAGTCTTCTAATCTCAAGATTGACGAGAAAATTGTTTACTTTAAGTTTATTTTACGGAACGATAATATTTTTCCGCGTTTAGCTATCTTGCGTAATTTTGAGGAACTTTGGGCGTGATAAACGAATGAGCAAAAATAATTCTATTAAAATGATAGATTTAATTAAAGTTCGTTGCTGATACTTTGATAAGATAAAAATGACATAAAATAATATTTTTTCGAGAAGTTACGTAGAAGAAAAATCATAATTCTATTTTATTTATATTTGTCAATCTTATTTCTATAAATGCATTTTTAGATTGTAGAACACGTATTGATGTGTTTCGTTGTACTTTGCTCCTTATCTCTCTCTGCTTATTTATACATACGTCTGCTGTTTTATACATGCCGCCAGCCATTAAGATCGCGATAGTGTTAGCAAAGTTAGCGAAAGTCGCTACCAAACTTCCCAAGATTCGCGTCTTCATTACGACATTGATGTAGAGGAATAATTTCTCAAGCTGCTCTATATGCATAATTTAGTATCAAATGTTCCCTAATGACTTTACACGTACAAAATTGATATTACTAGAATATTACAAAATTAAAATTAAATTGATGTTTTTTATTGTTAATGTTATTATGAACATTTAGATAAATTAAAATATTGAAATTACTTTTAATAAATATTCTTTTTATAGCATTTTACATTTTACAAATACCTTTTTTCAGTGCTTTTCCACAATTTGTATTTGAATATTATAATTTGTTAATAGCAGATGGTTGAATTTATTGTTAAATATCGTGTCTGCTATGGTCATTCTTGATTTTTTTTAAGAAAATAGTTTTTTTAACAGATCTACATTCTATCTACGCCGAATAAAGATCTAGTTTAATCTTTGGAGAGCTACTTAGTCAGGGAAGTTTGTTCGATTGGGAAGCTTTCTTGTGGAAAAGCACTGGTTGGCCTACCACCATAGTGACGAAGAGTCCTAATTATCACTCGGTCGGATATGGTAGGATTGTTCGCGGAAATTCGTCTCACAAATCTTTCTGCTGTCATCGACTCTCTTCTCGATCTTTCACTCCTCTTTCTTCTGTTTTTTGTTTTCATCTAAGATTTGCACTTTGATCATGTTTAGCTTTTTATTCTCTTTCTAACAATATTCGTTATTTATGATTAAATTTATTAAATAATTTTATTTAGAGCACACACACACACACACATTGGGAGGAAGATTAAAACTATACTTTATGTCTGTTCACTTTTTGATGATAATACAAATACATTTTTTATATAAATATATTTTATATAAATTTTTTATATAAATGTAAATTAAATATTAGTCTGTGAATACTATTTAATTGTCTATAATAAACTACTGTTTAATATTTCCTTTTTTAAAGATTTTGCTTCATTTTAAACAGTATTGAAGCCGCCGTAACTTCGTTGAATCTTTTATTTCAGAAAAAGGATAAACAACTTATGACATTTTTGTTGTTATATTGATTGAATATATGTATAGAGGAACTTTTGTGCTTTTATTATTGATAATCAAACTTGTCGAAATTTTATCGTTTTTAAATCTTATAAAAGATAAACGAAGTGTAGAAGCGGACTACTACATTTAATATTAAATATAAGACGTGGATGTGAACCTAAACAATTAGAATATCATCATTCCATATTTCCAAAGCCGCCTAAATTGATTCGCACGTACGTCGTAGTTTATTGAAGGATGGGAAGAGGAGTAATCCCGGGATCAACGAATCCGGGGATTCACGAACTCGAGGATTCGACGACCCGAATACGTTTTATTTACCTCCGAAGAGTGGGTTCTAAATTTCGCGTCTCGGCGACCGCACTAAAGTCGCCCTTTTCCTCCGTGATGAAAAGGGATAGGGAATATTTTCGAGCCGGCTAACCATGAAATGAGATACGCGGAGAAGTTGACCCCGGCAGGTATATAGTGATCGATGAAGGTTCGAGGGATCTCTTCGTAGTTGGGTCTCGCCACTTCGCGCGCGAACATCATTTCGTCGTCGGGCACCTGTGTACGTGCGCATGGCAGGGATCGCATGTGTTCGTATATACTCTTGGTCGAGATGATCTTGGGGGGTCGAGAGAAGGACTCTGCACTCCGAGCACTAGACGATGTTTTCCTTTCGAAAGAGAATAGGAACTTTTACACCGCTCGTCTAGGGATTTCTCCGGAAAGGGCAGCTCCCACGGTAGATAAGCCTTTAGGAAGGATATGTATCCGCCATCTCGGGAAAAGAGACGTCTATCCTTCGGATACTCCAGATCGCTTGTTCGCCAAATGTATGTGAGTGGATGAAATGCGATAATGTCCGAGCGGTTTCTGAAAATGTCAATAACAATACGCGTCCCCTTAATCTTCTTATATTTTTGACGGAGACGCGAATTGATCGTTATCGTTGAACGGATAAATTAGTATTTATGTTGTAATAATTCAGATGCCCCCTCGAACGTATAGTTATTATTAATTATAGTTACATATTAATTGTGCACAACACAGATGTGCCTGTAAAGTATTATATTATCAATTATGCATTGCTGTAATACTAGTCTTTTTGATCATCTATTACCAATAACTGTGAAAATATGTCTAACGATTGTTAACATAACTTTAGTGTGTTCTGAGAGCGCTTTAGTATAGTTTGCCAATTTGTAACATTTGATACGTTGTATTACGCCAAATATTGTTTAGCGCTAACTTAGATTAAGTAAATTTTCCCTGTTTTCGTCATGGATAGAATTACAATCCAAGAAAAATTGTTTATTCGTTATCCAAGTTTATTTAATAACAGAGTAAGTTATTTAAATTAAAATTGATTTAAATTAATGCAGTATTTTTCTTAATTAGTTAAATTTTATACTATCAAATTTAATTTACAAACATGTAAAGTTTATCAAATTTGTATAAATACATAATGTAGGAATATATTTTTTGAATAAAAATATATGTTTTGATTTTTAGACGTGAAAAAATAGGACATCAATCATCAGCTTTTTCAAAAAATTGATAAAATTTAGTTTGACCAATATCCGTTTATCCTAATAAAATCTGAAATGCATAAACAAATTTGCAATAAATCCAACACGGTTCTTAACATCAGCCGATATTATTTACGGTTTTTTACTCCGACAATTTGCCAAGCGATTTCAATCACCTGGAAACGATCGACGTTTTCGGGTTGACGCACCTACGTTACATCGCAAAACGAGACGAGAATATTCGGCGCGTATTGTTTCAAAAAGGACGATAAAATACACACATAGAAGCTGATGGTAGAGCGTCGTGACAACGAAATCGCGTTAATTTTGCGGATACAGCGGTCGTCGTCGTCGTCTTGCACGAAGGAAGCTTTTCGCCTCGTCTTTTTCCACCTGCGAATAATATTCGCGAAAATTGACATAAAGATCCAGATATGTGTGCCGCGCGGAAACGCTTGTCGAACGAAATATCTCTCCACAGTTGAAATCCTCAAAGAAATATTTTATAACATCTCTGAGCGCGCGCGGCGCGCTCGTGCCGGAAACCCGGATATATTCAGCCGTGTTCCATCGTTGCGAATCCTATTTCTATCCCGTGTCTTTCTCTCGCTTTTCGATTATCCACACGATTGCCACAAAGGATCGTCTCGATGGTCGAGGAGCATTATTCCTTCAGCGATTACAAGATGGGTCGATGATCGGACACAGTTATAGAAATGTGCGAACGCAGTCATCGATCTTTTCCCTGAACGAACATAGCGAGCGAATATATTTGCTTCAATGGTAAAATGAAAATTGTATGAAGAGTTGTACGGTAACAATATTTTAGTAATGTTGTGAAAAATATACAATAATATTTCAAGAATTATCGTATTAAAAATCACGGAACGATATTGTAATGTCAAAGACGTTTCTTATCTGTCAAAGCGATTTTAAGTTGCAAAACACTTGAACATAAATTTACAACTTTTATAAATTAATGTGCTTATTTTCCTTTGGCCGGCATCTTCTGTGCCAACAAGCACAATAATGGATCGGAAGAGATGCAACGGGAAAACAATAAGTTTTCGTAAGAAACAACAGCGTTCCTTTCAAGCGAGTAAAAGCGACCAGAATTTATTGTGAATAAATCTGCGTTATATATATATATATATATATATATATATATATATATCGTGATTCTGTTCCAAATATTTCATCCTATTTTAACTGAAATTTAAAGCAGACATTCTCGTAGCCTTGATAGAACTAGGTTTTTTAAAAAGATTTTGTAGAAATTTAACTTTATGAACGCTATTAAATTGTTATGTATGCTATTAAATTGAAATTGATTAGATATTGAGATTTCGTGCATAATTAAATTTGTTTTTCGTTAAATTATGTAAATAATTTGTTAAGTCATTGCTACGCGTAATGTCGTCATAATCCTGTTTAAGAGTAAAACATTATGCAAAACTGTGGTAACATCGCAGTCGTAAAAAAAAGTGCAGCGCGCTATGTTACTGAATTCTTCATTAAAATTATTCAGAATGTTGCATCTCATTTCAGATCAAAATGGGAACGTGTTGGTTCGCAGTATGGGTGCTCCTCGTCTGTTTTATCGGTGATGCGCGACCACAATACAGAGATAAGAATATAAGTGAGTATTTATATCGAAATTTCTGCTGTTAATCATCCCAGTATTACAAAATGTAAGTGTTTGAGAATAGCGCAATGATTGAAAGATTTTCAAATTTTTAATGTCTTATTATATGTATCTCTCGCGTGCGATGGTACTTGATATTGTTATATATTTCCAATCACACATACAAGGAGTCTTAGCTAATAATCTATATATAAATACAACGCGCGGATATATTAGATGTATGTTATAAAATAAATTTGCTATTGAAATTAGTAGATATTGACAAAAAATTAGTATAATTATGCAAAATTATTGTTAAACAACATCTTAATTTAATTATTTACTGGACTTATTTAATAGATGAGTTGTAACATTTTAAATGAATATATTGATCATGTGCTATATATAGAGAAACTGGTAATTCGTCTTACTTCAACTTTAACGAACCGTTTTAATCGTGAAAGTAAATCCAGATCTACGATTGCCTGGCTGTACAATGACAGATGATCTTTTGCGCTCCGAGAAATGACATTACTGTAGAGACTAAGTGCTCGATAAATTACCTTTGCCCACCAGGCTCTAACTGTCCATCCGTTTTACGTAACTATCATCGAGACAGTCATGCTCAAACGTTTCACTTGTCGTCGCGATAAATTAAGCGGTTAATCGCAGAGAAGAGATGAGCGCACAAGCAATTATGCGGCTTGGTGAATGCACATCGCTCGAAAATAACAGTCGCGTTTGAATCGGTGTTGCGCAAATTGTTGGACATTAAATTCACGAAATTCGTGCACGCATTGTAATTACTTTTAACTTCCATACGACGACTCGTCAAACGTGCGAGCAGTAAGTGTCGTTTCATGATTTAGTCACGGTTCGCAATCGTGTCGACGTAGAAGTTAAAATGTGCGCGTTGGAAGGCTAATTACTCGCGAAATAATTTTGCTTTCGTAAATCTAATTTAATCTACTATGACAGAACAGAAATTTTAATTTTACAAAAATAATTTATTTTTATAAAATATATATTATTTTTTTTTATATTATATCGTCACACATGCAGTGTATAGTAGAAGAGAGACAATTAAAAATAGAATACTTTTTAATAATAATAATTTTACATATTAATTGTGCAAAATTTTAAAGTCACAATTTTTGCATCATGCGCATATTTTCTAATTATATATGTCATACATATTTCTTTGAAAATAAACACCAAATTATTAATTTTCGATGAAACTGAAATGATTATATATATGTATATACTAGGCTTCACTGTGTAACGAGAATTGGAGAATTCGTTAAAATTATTATGATTTCCTTCTATTGTTGTGATGCTCCAGCTGAATTTTGGTCGGACCGTTAAAATACATAAAAATCCTACAGTGCAGAGAGCCTCATTACTGATACAAATTTTTATAATAATTATCCCTTTTTCGGTCTTTCTTTTTATGATCGTTGCAAGTTTATAATATGCATTGTACGACATGACTATGTTAGCTGTATGGAGAAATAATTTTTGCCAATTCTGTCTTAATTATGTGAAGTAAGTTGCGCGTAATTAATGATCGTCCATCTCCGATAAAGATTTGTTATTTCATGATTAATCACGTGCTTTTATTCTTTGTTTTTCTTTTAACTTTACGAGATAAAGGATTATTGGTTTTAGTAAAGTCATTTTGGTCATCTTTATTCTTGTCATTAACCTTGTTTCTTTGCATCTTGTACAAGATAAGTTGAAATCAATACGAGTGCTTCTTCGCTGAAAATCTCGGCCATGTTTTACGATATCTAATTGCATTTCCGTGTATTTTCCGACAAGAAAAATTTATCGTTCATTGCGACAGAGACGGCAGAAAATTAAATCTACATCTTTACTTCGTCTTTCCTTCGAAGATCTTTAATTTGTCCGGGAACGATTACTCGGAATTGCGAAGGACGCAGAGTCTTAATGTTTCCTTTTCCCCGGTGCACACAAGAACGCAGGTTCCGCAGGATTAAATCCTTTAGAACCGACACGAAGTTAATTAGACCTACGTGTCGCCCTTTACCGATAAGGATTACAACATTCTCCTGTATCCTATGTTCTCTTTGCGGTTTATATCTGCGAACGAGACATAGCGAGAAATAAATCTGATAAATTGCAATGTAATTTTAATACGTTTCGCGATATCAATTATAATACATTATATGACAATTATCAAATATTTATTTATGAAAAAATATAAACTATGTTAAATTTACGTAATGTACCTAAAACGTTCTACATATATTTAGAAAAATGTAGAAAGAAACACATAAAGAAAATAAGAATTATAATTTCTATATAATTATAAAAATAAAATAAAGAAACATATGATGTCGTTTTCAGAAATAAGAAACAAGATATAAGCCGTAGTAAGTAAAGATCATATTCTTTATTCTTTCATTCTGTTAAATTTGTTATACATATACATCTGATATTATACATATCATCTGCAGTTTTCGCTCTTATCTTGATTTTTACGGATCATTCTTTAATAATGTTAATTTGCGCGGTAAATTGAATAAAAAATAAATATTTATATTCTGAATGTAATCGTCAAGAATATATTGGACGAGAAAATCGTTTGCGTTTGAAATGAGGCGCGGTCGATTCTCATATATGTCGACTTCCAGACCACGGAGCTGCAAAGTTCACCCTCAAGACAGACTATAATGGAGGCTAGAATACCATGTCTCGCAGGTAGTTTCTGTAGTTTCCACATAAAATTTTTGCAGCTCGAGCGATCGCGAAATGAATACGACGCGTACGGACATTTTATCCGCTCAATAAACTCGAATCCAATAAAATCGAGAGGTTTTTGAATTCGAGCGAGTGCCGACGAATGATGCTACTCGAGATTGGAAGCAGATTGGGAGAATACATCAGCGATATACATATATAAGGAAATTCGACATCGCTGATCCCGATCGAATAAGACGAGAAGGATGGTTAAAAGATCGAATTATAAGTGAGGATATCCTCACTTATAATTCGCGCGCAAAAAAGTTTGGAATGAATATCTCCGCCGCGAAAAATCCTCGGAAAATTCTTAGTCGCCCTCTCGTATCTGTTACGTTCGAGAAAATCGCTCGCGGGCACTATTTTATTCATTCTTTGAATTATGGAAATCTCTTATAAGGTATTCGATTCGCTTCTCCTATTAACGATTAAAAATGAAACATACCTTTATTGAGTTTAGAATGTGTATGATTTATTTCATATTTCTAGACTTTTAAATTGAAGATCCCTTTCTCAGCATTTAAAGGTAAAAAGAAGTAATCCACTTTTAATGTATAATATGAGAATCGACTGTCGAGCCGTTATTATATCGAATCTTGATAAATTGTAGTAATATTATTTCAATAAAAATTGCAAAGAATATTTCTGTCAAAATGTCTAGTTTTTAATGCGATTTGTATTGAAGAAATTGCATCAAATTGAGTTATAGTCGAATTAATTGAATTTGTTAGATATGCACTGTGACTTATTAAATTGTGTAAGATATCGTGAAAAATATATAAGCGACATTTTTTTTTGAATATACACAGTGATTGCAGATCGAGGATGTTGCAGCTAAAAGGCTTTCTTCGCGAAGAGAGCTTCGGAGTTTGTTAGACTCGTCTAGAAGCATATAATAGGCAATCAGTGTTGGACAGATGTAATTAAAGCGGAATTGAAATCAGGGTTTTCCCCTGAGCGAGACGAGTAGGTTCTCGTCGTTGGAAAATTGGCACCTAATTGATATTCCGATGAAAATTGAAAATCCTATTTTAATGGAAACCGGTGACACTTAATGAGAATCGGAATTTTCATTCTGGCGGCGCGCGACGATGATATCGTCGGATTATAGACTCCCTGTTAATAGATTCCGTAATAATGTAAAAGAGCAATAAAATTTTACAGTAACGATAATCTGCGACGTCTCTACGAATATATGTGCGCGCTTGAGTAAACGAATCGACATTCGATATGACAAAACTTTGTTTGCAGCGCTTGATTAAACCGACGTATTTAACGTTAACAACATCGGACAATACTCTCGCGTGTCTCTTCTCTTTCAAAATTCGTTTGGCAAATAAATCGCTAGCGCAATGATCGCTGATGCATTGCTCATACTGATCACGATTTCATCGGATCATCCCGCTCATTGATTAAGCTTTTGTTTAAACGAACATCGGATTATTCGGAAAATTGCCACCTATGTTGATCATCTTATACGTGCGATAACAATAAAATAAAATTGGTGCGTTTGATTTTATCTTGATTTATATATGTGCAAACACACGATGTGAAAAATTTTGTAAAACACAATGTAGTCGGAAATAATTAAATTTTTAGATTGTTTATTATTATATTTAAGAATTTAAGGTTATTGTTACAATCGTAGAGATTTGATGTAAAAATTACTATTGCTATCGCTATTGGCGCCGGAAACCACGCGTAATCGTAGTACAAAATGAGCCGACACGAGCTTAGCGCTGCACGTTTAGGTAAGATTTTAGCGCGAATCGGATTTGCATCCGGGCGTTTATGGCGCGCCGACATCGCAATCCACGGCGAACGATCGTTCGAATCTATTTCGGGGTATGATTTACGTTACCGCGTACACGCGCGTCTCCCTTTAACGCCAGCACCCCATGCTGCTCTCTCTCTCTCTCTCTCTCTCTCTCTCTCTCTCTCTCTCTCTCTCTCTCTCTCTCTCTCTCTCTCTCTCTCTCTCTCTCTCTCTCTCTCTCTCTTTCTCTCCCTTCACCCTTGTTCCCATTCGAACGAAAAAAGAACCATTGTCCGCCCGATGCAGCGCCCGGGCTGCATTGTACGCGTAGCTGCGATACCACGATGATTTTGCACTCCACGGTTTCGTTGCTGAAGCCCGGTGTATTCGTTTCGCGTGGTCTGCCAACCGGTTAGATTGTCACCATTCGCATTTTCAAGGCTTCCTATTCTAATGAGAAAAAGTAACAATTGCTAGAAAATGCTGCTCCAAAAACCGTAATTAAGATTGAAGAAAGAAACTATTTTAAAGTACGCAAATAGCTTAATAAAGTGATACTTTAGTCCTTATTAAAGATACTTATGTTATTTTTTGCTCAAAGTCATGATTCTGCAGTTGTAATCTTTTAGCAGCCGAAATAAAAACGTAAAAGTGATCTAAACGTAGATAAATAATATACATATACATATGAGAGGTAACAGCAGTAAATGATAATTACGCATATTAAGAGACGCTCAGTATTGATAACAAGTTTTAGCAGGAAAGAAAATTAAAGATGAAATTAGTAACAAGATATATTGCACTTCTCTCGTAAATGGATAATATAATAATAGCTTACGGATGGACAAATGAAAAGCTAATGGAGCAGAGGGCTTATTATTTGTAATATAATATTGAAATTATATACTATACAGAAACGAACAATTTCCGGCGGTGAATTGAAAATAGCGATCGCATCGACGGACAGAGTCGCAATGGTTTTATTTGAGCACGATTTAAATGAAATTTTTACAAAGTTTTGCCGTCCGATTCGCAATGCGGGCAATAAAAGCGGAAGGAGGTCACCGGAGTCATTCTACGCGGAAGAGTTTAACCTACGAAATATCCGGGGAGAGAACGGACTGATTCGCGGAAACCGGAACTTCGGATAATTGCGTCGGCAGGATTGAAGGAAAGTTCTCTGATTTTCCCGAAACGATTGGACGGGCATATTCTCCCTCTCTCTCTCTCTCTCTCTCTCATGACCTCCGGCGCAATCCTTGTGGTCCATACTACGTTGTGCTTTTGCTCGCAACACAAATGTTACAATAGTTACAATAGTTTGTACAAAGCGTGGCAAATATAGCGTATAGGATAGAGCTATTTTAGTTCCTATGCCTCATACATCCGCGAATTTTCTTCCAATATCAAGGGATCTTTTATTGTTATAAAGAGCACAAATCTCTCTCAGGATATAAAATCAAAGTATAAAGATAACTTAAAACACAGCGACAGTTTATATCGATTATATTGATTTATTTTTAAAATACTGTTTGCATAACAATTTAGCGATATAAGAACAAAGATCTCTGTTATCGAAAAGTCTGTATCCATGATCAATCGCATTATTCGAATAAGAAAAAGTATGTAACAATGCTGGCACTAAACAAAAGCCTGTACTTTTTCATAATAATCCGTGTCGGCGCATCGGCGCATTAACTAAAAATTATTGCCGCACATCCGCTAATAGACCGTCGTTTTAACTCGCAACGTGATATGACACGTAAAAAGAAAAAACAGATAAATAAAAACAGGAGCAGAGTAGATTTACGATCGGGACGCTGATTTATATTTGCATCAAGAG
Source organism: Lasius platythorax (assembly GCA_963971435.1). Classification (NCBI taxonomy): domain Eukaryota; kingdom Metazoa; phylum Arthropoda; class Insecta; order Hymenoptera; family Formicidae; genus Lasius; species Lasius platythorax. Next base: position 3,718,605 of record OZ020541.1, read on the forward strand.
TAGGACGCAACGATTTTCGCAACGGGTCTCTATCCTTTTTCATGTTGTTAACGAGTATTCCGCTCTCCGTGTTTCTCTCGCTCTTTTTCTATTTAATATTATCTATTACACGTCGAACATTGATAAACGTTCAGTTTTATCGCCTGTTTGAAGTGTTTTCTCTCGTTAGAAGAGGGGTTTTTTTTTTATAGATTGTTATATATTTAATTGTTTGATTAGTCTGTTATAAAACCGAAATACAGTGCACATTTTTGAAATCTTTTTCTGCTCGATTATTCCACGTTCGGTATTACGTGCAACACAATGTATTTTTTTATTGCCTTTAGGATATCGTATTTTTGATAAATCCAATATACGTGCGTTGTGCTTTATGGAGGTACATTGTATCGCCCCAAACTCTTACCTGTGTTTTATAGTATTCTCATATTGTATACAGCAATTAATTGGAGATTATATTTATTATTATCGCTAGACTAAAATATATTAATTTTATCTACGTTATTCTTCATATATTATCATGCTTAATACACTTTTACGAGCTACTTGCTACTATATGATATAAAATGCCGCAAAGATCTTCTATTAAATAACGTAGAAATCCATATATGCAGAATGTATTAAATATAATAAGAAAATTGAACATACTTCTTTTTTTAAAAGATTAATAAAGAGATTTTATTTAGATATTTCACATTGACAGCATGATGACATTTAAATCGCAATTGTACAGTATTGACAAGCAGTCCTTTAAAATGTTCCGAGATGATAGCAGTTGCATCCTGCATGATAACATATTTCACGCATAATATGACGCTACATTACATGAGTGACGTGCATTATAGGAACTTACATAGTCGGGAAGCGCTCCGTATTTTAGATAGTTTGAAACCACGAAGTTACCCATGAGACTCATCTGCTCGCAAAGCTTTCAAGCAAAATTGCGCAATTTTTTCCAAATGTTCGATGTTACATCTTTCACGCTCTTTATTTGCGCTATATTAATAAATTTTGATATTGCATTATATCAATTATTTTAAAAAATTCAAGAATTTGCATAATAAATAAATAATCACTGTCCTGCGCTTAATTACTAAGTTGTTTTGTGCCATATTATAATACAGCAAAGAATTAAGAATTAACTGATTATTACATATTAATGTTCACTAATACTATTCTTTGATTAGTAACCTAAAAAATTGCATTAAAAATAAGTATAAAGAAATGTCCTAGCTTTAAATTAAATTTTAATACAACGCTATTTCTTTGAACTGGTAAATTATTATTCAATTTCTATGAATAAACGTTACTTACATAAATGTTATGTCATTTTCCTCTTATCAATTTACTTTGTTATTTCATGCTGTGAAATGTGAAATAATTACAGACATTTATGGAGTTTCTGATGATTGTGTGGAACTTCCAGATTACGCGCGCTTTATCTCCTGATGCTTTTAAGGGACTTTTGTGCGAGGCACTGTAACGTTCTATACAATTTTGAAGCCATTAGAACAGTATATCTCACATTTCATGAGTGCATACGCACTGTGTATACTTCGGTAGCAATTTAAACATTTATTCTACGAACACCAATGTAATTCTCTGCCAGATTGCAAATTTTAAGAATATGTGCGACCGATGGCTCCAGCATTTCTCTTACACGGTATATCGCGTCAGCTTCTTCTCGAAGATTGAAAATTGAATATTTATTGGAGACTAAACATTTGATGTGCCCATGAACGCACTAACTTCTCGCATGAATAAATCGTTCATTGGACCCGCGATCGCCATTAATGTTTCATGGGGATTTTATGGACGCGAATTTCCGAAAATATCGTCGAATGATGCATGTTTAATTTGATCGCGTGTATTTATATGCGATTTGCGCAATCAAGAGATTTATTTAATGATACAATTAAAATTTTTTCTCGGATTACAAGTTTAAAAATATTAACAATTGATACATATTTTGTTTTAAACCGCCAACGTGTATAACGATTAAGAGAATTATAAAAAAATATTATCTACTTCTAGTATTTTTATTAACTTAAAATATATACGTAATATATATATATATATATATATATATATATATATATATATATATATATTATAGTAATAAAATTGTGTGGTTATAATAGATTTATAACTTATTACGTAATTTGAGAAATGCTCAGGAATATTCTTTTGCAACCTTTATGGATGAAAATATCAAATAACTATATAATAAATATATAATAAATATAATAAATTATTTTATAACATCAAACAATTATCAGGTTTTTGAAATTATAAACAATTTAAATTGTCATATTGTATAATAGTAACTTAATAATTAGAAATATCACAAGACATTTGATAATATGCTTAGCTGTCGGTGCGAAAACTACCCATCATTAATCGAGTTTCAAAGACAGAGTTCGTGAATCGTATGGAACTCGATCATTAAAATATGAGCACTTTGCGATGTTCGAGCTTTTGACGACTCGTTGAGCTCATTAAATTCAAGCGAAACCCTGGTGTAAATACTGAAAGAAGGCCGCGCTACGTTATTCTGCGACATTTCGAAATCCTGAAACGGCCGGTCGTTAAACGGAAAACTGCTCTCAATACGCGCACACACACACACACACACACACACACACATACCCGCACCGAGAGCCCACATAGATGCGGAAGTAATCCTGCCGATGCTGATATGAACCCAGATCGGAAGCTCTTTTTCCTTGCACCGCGCTTTATGAAAAAAGATAGCACTCACATATGAAAGCCGGCGTGTCGTTTGATACTTTCATATTCGTAATCATTTGGCGGATGTAACGCGGTATATGGTCAGTTTACTCTGCGCGTCGTGAATTTTTATTCGTCGGGAAAACATCACCGACCACGGGTCTCTTATTTGTTTCCTCGCCTATATCTTTTCTATTTTATTTTTTTTTGCAAAAATATATTTGCAGTAAAACTAGGAATCAGATTTTTGAAGAATATGATCTCATCTGTCTGCAATCAATATCTTAAAAATAATATTAAAAAATAAAAAGGATGTTGTGAGAGAAGGTAATATATTATATATATATGTGTTTCTTTATTTTTTCTTAAATATAAAGTTAACATTATTCAGTCAAATATAGTAATTATTGAGAGAATAATATTAGTATGGGAAAATTTATATTATTTTTGAATCTAAAAAAACAAATTACCCAAGATTATAGGAATATATTGCGGAAGAAGTATCGATTTCGCTTAACTAGTAAAATCGATATATCACTCTTTTAAAACCGGAAAAAATAGCAAAACGCCAATACGGCAGTTTTACAAAAGGAAGGAAAAAGCAGGCAATATTGGCTGCAGTAATTCCGCGGAGGCGTCTTTATTCCTCTGCCATTCTTACCCCCGCATTACGCATATCGATGAAACAAAATTGAGTTTCGTATGAAAAGATTTCGTGGTACTTTCACATCATAAATGGTGAAAGTTTCTATTTGCACTACGATATCTATTTTGTTAATTTATTCAAGTAAATAGATATGAATTATTTATAAGAATATATGCAGTGCAGAATTATGTTTATTTACAGTAATTACGAATACGATTTTCTGGACATAGAAAATAGCGTTTACATTATTTACAGAATATTTAGAGTACAGTAATGAGATCAACAGATCTCGTAAATCATGCATGTTTTAATCAAAATTAAAATAATTAGTGTTTCGAAAAAAATTTTTATGACAAACGAAATTTTATGACATACGAAATTTGATCGGAAATGATAGATTATCACGTATTGGTACGATAATAATATATAACGCTCTATGACGTTCCATTTTTTTTACTTTGATTGTTGTCATAGAAATGCTTTCTTATCATACGATTTCTTATATTTTCCGTTCTATGCCTTTCCGGGCATAGAAATGCGAGATTTCTTCAAGAAGCTTTTCACGCGATCGCTTCCAATTATTGTGGAAAAAAACTGCCAATTAGGAAACGTATTCCAATTGCGTCTATACCGCATTACGCAACAGTAGCGAATGCTCGACAAGCATCCAGCGAAGGAATCAATTCAATAGAAAGCTTGCAAATCATCTATAATATGATTCTTATTTCCACGATATTATTCTCTTGGCAGTCTTGTAAAAAATGAAAATTGAAAGAATTAAAATTAATAGATACAAGTATAAAGAAATACAAAAGAATCTAAGAATTATAACATTAATTTCTTTTCCTAATTTAAAAATAAAGAAAATATAAAATTACAATTATTTTAAAAAATAAATTTTTCAAGTTCTTATAAGTTTATTTCTTTGAAAATACTTTAAAAAATAATTTGTTATTTTACACATTAACGAAATTTTCTTGGTGCTTGTTGTTTGTTTTTCTAGATAACAAAATAAATCACAAATGTCTTTTATTATTGCATAAAATCCATCAGTACGATTTAAATGCAATGTAAATTTGTGAATTTGGTCTCTCTCTTAATTTACTAAGTTTTCAAAAAACGCAGAAATAAATTTACTAACTTACAGAAGCGGGAAATCCAGCAGAAAATGCCGACTTTGCGAAATACGGTGAAATAAGCGCGATTGGATTAAGCAAGCGGCAACATACACGCGAATAGGCAAAAGCTCATTCTTATTTCTGGCAAGGTTCGCTGCGCATTGTTCGCAAAATGGAAATGAAGCCAGGAGTAATTTGCGTTTGAATGACCGCCCTTACCGCGCCTTACTCATTTTCTCCATTCATTTCTGATATTTCGGTTTTGTCTTTTTACCGACTACCTTTTTCCGCAAAACCGATCGTTGACAGAGTAATCCAGACTCGAGCAGATTTCTTTGGAGCTTTTTCTCATTCTTTCGCTGATTGTTTTTTATTTACTCGTGGCCTATTTCAGAAATTAATAGTTATAATAATAGTTACAATAATAATTATATGTATAATAATTAATAATTATATAAGTGAAAATTAGAGATATGTCACAATGATAACAAGTAAAATTTGTAAATGTATATAAGTTTTTACTTAATTTATCCAATCTTAAAATGTCAAAATTATAAAATGCGAAAAAGAACGACTTACAGAATTTTTCAATAATATAATATTGGGAAAATAAAACGTTGAAACAAGACATAGATTTTTTCGACAATAGCAATAACTTCATTGTGCGGCGCGTAATATTACTTGACAATTGGCGACAAATGGATATTGTGATGTACCATAAACACGACATTCACGGCATCAATTATCGAGAAATTATTTATCGTGCAATGCGTTATCTCTGCATCTCAATGATGCGTTTTATAACATTCGCTACGTTTGTTTTTCGCTTTTACACTGAAAATCGGTTCGGCGCGCGCAAGCAGATATAAAATGACCATTCGATGGTTGAAATAAAACATCGTACGACGACGTAAAATGCGGTAATGAAAACATGACGAGGATAAAATATTGGTTCGTATTTATAGTGGAAGAATGCACGATTAATGCTAGAATTAGTTTCTCGTTCGATGGACAAATGTAAAATGTTAACATCGAAAATTTACCGAGACTTCATTTAATTTCAGTATACAAAAGAAATAAAGTTGGATCTTACCGCGGAGATTGTGCTTTAATATTAAGCTTTAATTTTTTGTTCGCATTACTACTGTATAACATAATTAATGTTAAGAAACGCTATATATTCACGCACGTCTTATTTTTTGTTATATAGATCCACATAACTACCTCGATAACAACAATTTGTTTTTAGAATGTTTGACATAAATTGGAAAGTTTCTTAATTATTTTAGGGAATTTCTTTGAAATTTTTACTTAGGTTCAAAAAAAAATTTGTTTATTAATTATATCTCGTTAATGAACATTTCTTACTAGAAAACAGGATTTAAGATATTATAATATCGAAAAATTTGCGTTTTTTTGCGAGAAAATTTATTTGCCAATTCTTATAGAATCGTCGAGAAGACGAGATTCTCCTTGAGATTTCGTCTTTAATCTTCTATGTGGTTCCAGGGGCACATTCGGGTCACTGACTGTCCTTTCAAGGACATTACGTCAACCACGCATGCAGAAACGGACGAGAATACGAGGCCTTAGCCTTAGAGCAACGAGACGTCTTTCAGGCTCGCGCGCCTCGTTTAAATTCTGCATTAATTAAACCCGAATTCCGTTTGCCTGCCGAATAGCTATCTGATTAAAAATAAAACTGAACTGTCCTCTCTGGTTTAGCATTAATAAACTGCGTCGTCATGCACATTTTCTAACTATTTATGATATCTCAGTGGAGTTGAAATATGCATGAATTACGATTGTCTAATAATTAAAAAAATATGTGATACGATCGAGAGAGATAAATACTGACAATTTTATGTCAAATAAATATATTACATGACAAATGTCTACATAATTATACAGACTACATATGAATAGTATTTTGTGAAATAAAACATATGTAATGCATAAAGGTGTACAATAAATTTTTTATTGCGTGTAAAAATATAAATATAATAATTTAACATTGATAAAAACAGTATTTTAAATCTTCGAATGCATTTGTATAATATATAATATAAGTATCCCTTTCCATGAGCGGCTATAAATATTATCGATGTTTAAACTAACGCGTGATCATTTATACACACACATACGGATTATTTTAATGACGTTCTATAATAACAATAATAAATGCGCGGTCAATAATTTTATAAGCGGTATTATGATCATCGCTCTTTGCTAAATGTGCTTTGCGTTAAAAAAGCATATGAATCCAATATATTTTACGCGAATTCTTCTTGACGTCTCCAAGTGGCATGCAATTTCACGGGACCGAGACGTTCCTCTAATGCACTCGCGCAATTATGAAATCTCGAGTCTCGCACGATGTGCGGAAACGCGACGAGCAAGAAACTCAGACGGGAAATCTCTGCTCTTCCAACGAAATTCCCTTTGTCCGAGAGAACGACGTAAGAAGTCGTGAGTGGCCGACTTGACAAATTATTGTCAGTCGCATTCGAGCCACTCTACCGCTTCTTTCCTGTCAAACTGCGAAATGGGAACATATATCAGAAGAGCGGGCGCACACATTATGTACACACACACACACACACACACACATACATGTAACACACAGACACTTTCCTGCGGAAGCGCCATTGCGCTGAAATATTAGCGCGCGGGTTTCCCGTGTGTGTTTAACTGTTATACTTACATTAGTATTTTACGATGGACGTTTCGTGATATGCAATTTTCTTTGCCAAATAATATAATGTGCGTAATCCCGTCAGCTATAAATTATGTCTACAATAATTTTATATGGTTGTAATATTTGCTAGAAAAATCAGTTACGCGTGTGTAAAATATGTCATCAAAATTGTAAAAAGAAATAATGCAGTATACTATACTAAACAAAGCATAGTTTTTTTTTATTATAAATGTTGTATTTCTATTAGATTATATATGTAAATAATATTACATCATGAGGAATCATGTAAATTATTTATCTCTTCGTCGATGTAATAATTCTTATTTAAGCTATACTTCATTTTTATATTTACTACCTCTTTTGTGTTAAATTTACGTAATAGTTTACGTTATATAATGTTGCTTGGAATAAAATATTTGAAATGAAGGATTATGTCACGATAGCTTAGGAATTTATCAATGCGGTCAACAATGTGTTCGTAAATCATGAAAAATCAATCAGTGACACGAAGCGTAGCTGTCACGTAATTCTCATTATATCATTAGGTTAAGAGAGGTTTCAATCGGTCACGAGAAGATTAGCTTTTCATTTTTTTGAGCGAAAGATTTAAAAAGACATTTATGAGCAGCATCGCTATTGACGGCAAGAACGTGCCTCGAACCTTATGTACGATACACCGCTTCTGTTTACCATTACTTAAGGCACTTGTCACGTACGGGAACCCGCGTATATACGAAACGCCCGGCGTTTACACAGGATCTTTCGCTATTTACGCCGTATAAATCTCGAAACACTGTGCTTTTCTTGGGTGGAAAACGTAGTCTCGAAAGTACGTATCCAAACACACCATCACCGTTTGTCGGCTCCTCCGCTCGTACCGGAAGCAAATGGCCCGTTTCAGTCGGTTTCAGCGAATGCATTCAAATCCATCGTATTCGTTTCGTTCGTTCGTTCGTTTGTTCGTTCGAGAGAAGGAGAGAGAGGAAATCCGCTAAAAGAAACATTACGTCTTATTTAGCAATCTTCCTAAACTAATTCACGCGTAGATATAATATTGGCCTCTATTTCAAAAAATTATAAAAAATTTCTCTCTTTTTATAATTTTTTATTTTTATTTTTAATTGCTTGAATGTAAATTTATGTAATTTATTAATAGAGATTAACGAAGCGTATTAATTACTGAGAAACATGAAATAATTAAAATATACTTGTTACGAAAATCTTACTACTAGCCTCGTGTCTCTCACGTGAAATTTTACGCCTTTTTAACGCGCAGAATTCCGTGGTCGATCGATCTGAAGCTCGCACGATTGAAACGAAATTCATACGAACGCACTTCGTTGGAATAGGTAATCGAACGGCTTGATTTCTCTCTTTGCAAGTCAAGCAGTCACGTTTGCTTCACGCGAATCGCTCTCGTATTGCTTTTTTTATTCACGATCCAATTGAATGCCTTATTTTTTGACGAACCACGTCATTTAAAAAGAAAAAAATCAATAACAACAAATGAATGTATTGAGTTTATTTAATTGGATTATTATTTTTTCTTAATTGTATGTTTTAAAAATAGATTTTTACCTACTCTTTTTTTACTTTGTATAAGCAATATCTTTTTATATCGTTACAATTCCTGCAGTGAATATAGCCTTGTGTCATAAATTATTTTGTATCATTGCCGGTCGATGTTCTCCAATACTACTTCCATAACTCGCTATAATAGGATAACATTGACTCCAATGCAATAATAGCTTGCGTTCAATCGACAGAGTTTTTATTAGACTGCGTTTGTTCGTGTTTCAGAATTTAGATTCAATTACGGTAAAAGCGTATCGCGCGCGCTATCGCACACTATTCTACGTTCTTTGCGCGCTAATCTTAAAATCGTATAAAACATTCAGAAGACCCATCGAGGAAATAGTCCGGGAAACGTAGTTCCGAAAGTCATTGAATTATGAAGCTGTTACAATGGATTGCAGGAGAGGGAGGAGAAGGCTGGTTTCCGCGCGCGTGATACAGGCCGGATGAGAGACGCGAAACTTGCAAATCAGTTCAAGAACGAGCATCCTACGTCCTGTTTTAATGCTCGCCCTTTCTCAAAAGAGATCTCGAAGGAGCGAGGGTTTATTAAATCACTCCCGGGACACTCACGTTTAGCCGTAACGATTTCTCTCGACTCGGTCGCGCTACGAATCGATCTTGCGCTCTTGAGCGGAATATCCAACACAGAGAAAACGGGAAGTTTTTCGTCGAATTTTCCACTTGAATTGGGATTCCGGGACCGAAGGAAGTTTCTGGGACGAGTCTCCCTTTACGTTGGATTCTCCGTTCAGCAATTTCAAAAAACTTTCATTCGGACTTTGTGATCTCTTTCCTGGTTTGCGTCGTTGTGCGGTCGATCTTGAATTTCGGCACGTCGGTCATTTTGGGACGCGCGATTTTCGCAGTTTCTGCAGAATTTCGTTGATACTCTAGGGAAAGCGACTTGCACTTGAGAAATTGTAGATATGTATTCTAGAGATGGAGGATTGCCAAGAATGTGAATCTAGCATGAAAATCATGTTGGGAACATTAATATACTAATTATCGACTTGTTTAGAAACGCATCGTTGCTTCTTTATTCATCCAACTAGCGCAAAATCTTATACATAAGTGCGCGCTTTAAGAAGTGTTGATATGCGTAAAATCAAAGATATTTTAACATTTATATAAAAATATTAACAGTTACAATGACATAATTAACATATCAATAATTGACACGCATTTGCTTTCGCAACTATTTTCATATTTATATTATTAATGTAGAGTTTATAACCTTGTTTCTCTCTCTTTCTACTTATTACACTGTCAGTTTCAGAGCAAGCCCCCTTTCATGGTTATTTATTTATAGCAGCGTTTCTTTCAATTTCCCTGCTCTTATTTGTAAAGAAATATGGTATTTACTCTCTTCTTCTCTACATCATAATACAAGTTCTGTACATTTTAGTTTCCCCAGAATTATTTATATTAATGCTACAAATGGTACATTCTTGAATATTTTATCTTGTTTATTTTTAATTAATTACTAGCAATTAAATTTTATTTAGAATTTAATTTAAAAAATTATAATATAACGTAATGTATAAGTAATGTATATAATATATAACGTATAAATATAATGTATCACAGTACAATAATGTCACTCAGAAAGACGATTATTTTGAAATGTTTTTCACAATATTTAATTTTACACTAATATTAAGAAATAATTGTCTAATAATCAACGAATTTTCATGCTTTCAAAAGAAATCGGGTGAATTTTGCGCGATGTTTTGTCGAATTTGAGAATTTCCAAATTCTTTCGCCTGCTCTTGTGCTTTCTCTCGTGTGCGAAGATATCGCGAATTTTTCTTTCCAAACGTCTCATTCCTAGCGACGCTGCGAGCATTCGACTGAGATAATTTTTTGCTTCCGAAGAAAATATTTCAAATTTCTCAGCTCGCGAGTTTCAACGCGCATCTCGCGCGTTATTTTATTCTTCTTCGATATAAAGTCTATATTACGAAGATATCCTCATCTTCTCTTGAAAATGCTTTGCTTATTTTTCACAAAGCAACTGAAATTCCTCGTCAAGGAAAGGTCGTTATTTGATCTCTTTATCACGAATTCTTTAGTGTCGATTCTCTGCGGTTTCTTCGGCATGAAATTCGCCTTGTCTAAAAAGACGTCTCGGTTAGAGAAATTCGCATATCGACGGCGGTTTTCCGCGGATCTGCATCTCTCGGTCGAGAGAGCGCCGTTAAATTCCTCTTGGAGTGAATCTCGTGCTGAATCTGCGAAGAAATCCATTCAATCCGTTGCGTGGCGTGATCTGTGCCTTTCTATGATTTCTTTTCTACTCTTTCTCACAACTGGATCGAAAATTTCCTTTTGCGAGAGTGCCTGTCCCGTATAATCAATTCTTCGATGATGCTTTTTACGCCTTTGAACTCTATTTCACAATCCACTCGTTCCAATTTAGACTCAATGCTAAAAACTATCGATTCTTAAGATGCCGTAATTCTGCGATAATTTCTAAGATTTAGCCTTTACACGCTCAGAGCGTTCGACGAAGTTTACAGCAAGATCGCAGAATTTCTAGCATGATAAAGAATAAAATTCTTTTAGCAAAAACATTTTTTAGGCTATTATTTTTGGATTTTTTCCTCTCTGAAAATAGATAAAAATAATCGTGCAATATTTTGAAGTGTAATGGTTTTTTATTTTTCTAATATCGAATAACGTTTTATGTGTTGTCTTGCGGAAGCGCGAACGAGAATTTTTCTAATTGCTGTAACGCGCGCCAAATATTAGTTTTGGTCGTGTTTGGTTTTCATGTCAAAACTCGAACGAAAAATTATTTGGATGATACGTTATTATCGCATGTGGTCTCTATTCAATATTTTCCAAATATTTGTTCCGGTATTCAGTATTTTTAGCGATTTCCTGTACAATTTATCAATATCATTTAAATTAATGTCATTAGTCTTTGTTCTGCATAAAATGTAATGTTTAAAAATAGAAAATATGAAGAGTACATTTAGAAAAAATTTAAATTATTCAATCAGCATAGTCCATCAATTAGTCAGAATCGAACATGTAATATTAAAATATAATATTATTAATTATTAATTATCTGTGTGATAGATAAATACAAATAACGTGGCAAAAGTATTAAATTGTCAATTATTTTAACGCACGCTCGTCGAATTAGCTTACGCGTGAAGGCAAGGCTAACAAGATTTTCGCGCGAGACAAAAAAATCCCTACGATGATTCTGAAAATCCTTGGCCGAGGCGTCACCTTCGTGCCGGAAGGTTGATCCTTTGCGGTCAACTCAAGCGTACATTTTCCAGCTCTCGCGCGAATATAACAAGAAAACAGAGCGCTTGTACGGTACGTTGCTCATTTTCTGCCGGTTTGCTAACTGCTTTTTCATATAATAGGATCAACGTTTGCTTGCCCGATTTAATTTAACGCAAAACCGCTGTATAGAATAACAGTTTGACGAGCGTTTTCGTCCAGCAAAAAGGGATCGAGGTGAAAACGGCAAAAAGAAGAAATGATAGGATTCGCGCAATACAATCGATCCCATTCAATTACGAGACAGCCACGCTAGCGAACAAGCTTACGGGAAGAAATCGATGTAATTGCACTCGTCCTTGGTACTGGATTACGCCGAAAATTGGATTCTTTGCCGCTGCAAATCCTTTAACAGCTCCCACGACTTTGTCGTTTAGTCCATCGCACCTTTAATCATCCGTTTTCGTGTTACCTTTAAACTTTTGTAAAATTTAACTAACAACATGCTGATAAAATTAACACATAAACCGGTTTTAACCGTCTTTCATTTTAATTATGGAAAATTAAATTTATCGAAACACATATACAATAATTAATTGTATATAAAAATATTTATTGTTATATAGTATCTTCAAAAATATAATAATTATATGAAATGCTTGATATTTCTATTGAAATTCATATTTTATATTACAATAAATTATTTTCTATATACCGTTTTTAAAATATAGATGTAATAATTTTTTCTTATAATATGTTTAATAAAATATTTGTAAAATTTTTTATTAATACTTTAATGAAAACATAATGTAAAACAGAGAAAATTATCCGCAAGTACACACACACACACACAAACACACACTTTAAATTGAGGAATTTTTTAAAAAAGAAGCTAATAAATAAACATACACACACACACACAATTAATAAATTTATAAGAAAACCATCATCAATTCGAACTTTAATATGAAGCCTTCAAAAACGTATTGGTATTTTTGTAATTTTATGGCAACGATTTGCATAATTAAAAATGGCGGTATTAGCGGTTTCTTTTTAAATTTCTGCGTACGTCACAATCGATGACAATTCAATGCTAATTAATTGATGCTTAATCTCACAGCGACATCGAGTAGTGAATAGAGTATGAATTTTTTTACCTCATCGACATATAGCCATGAATCGCATTTACATCGACGCTGAACGATGATACGTGAACGCTCTTCAACATCAAACGCAGACGAGACTGGGACACTCTAATGAAGCGTTTCTGCGGATTCGAGTGTCCCGCCGTATGTTGCTTCTATACATTACGAGCACGCACGCTCACATGAGTTGAGATTAAATTGAAGGCGATCGGCTGCGTCTTTAATCATTGTGTAGATACCGTCTCTTCTCGTATATTGCATATTGTAGGCATCACTTTTTGCAATTTTATGTGCATTTCAATTTGGAAATAATTTCTGCTTTATTTTCTAAAAAAATGTTCTTGTCATCTTCATTATTATTGCTGCCGATGACATTTAAAATATATTCTGAGATTACACACACATACATTTCTTTATTAATCATATATTATTATCATCGGCAATAATATGAACAATTATCTAAGATTGTCATTCTTTATATACATGATATAATCCATGTATATCTCTTTACTATTTTAATATCACTATGTCTCCACTATCATTTAATACCGATAATGACATTGAAATAATTTAAAGTTCCCTGGAAAACCTTATGCGTTTTTTTTTGTTATTTCGACAATTTCGACGTTTATGTGACAAATAGAGTGTTTTTCATTTTCTCATAACACTGCGGCTTAACATCATATGGCACAACACCATAATAATTGTAAGATCATACAGGAACATAAACGTTTTTCCGAAACTAATAAATGCACGTTAATCTATCGATCTCTCTACCACACTGACACAAGAGATCGGTTCATCGAAATCTGCCTCATCAGAGCGTGGATCGCGCATATTCTTATGATTGCACGAGAATGCACACGTGACGCATCAACTCGCACTCGACACAAGAAGAAGGACTTCTCGATCATCAATGATCTCGAGTCGAGCTTCTCGAGTTCCTTTGGTTCCTCGATCTCGCGAAAGAGAATGCTGTGTCCGTTACACACAGAAAAGCAAGAGAAAATTGATGATAAGAAAAAAAGATTGAAAAAAGAGACAAAATACAGACGGCAAGAAAATGGGACGAGACGAGAGCAACAGAGACGAAGTATAAGAATGCTAAAAAGTATAAGAAAGATATAAGGATCGAGCGGGATATCGTAAGATCGGGAAGATTGTTGTCGACTGTTCACGAGAGCGAATCTCTCTTTCTGTCTTCCAGGCGCGGCGGAGACAGACGCGGTACAGGCACTCTTGGCTCGCTATCTTCAGCGTCGCCTTCAGGGCTCTCAGCTGTCGACGCCGCCGCCGCCGTCGGTCCTCTTCAGTAACGATCATCGGGCCCGCGTCCGACAGGCCATCCAGCAGAGGAGCCTGACCGGCAATACTCTGTCGCGAAATGTCAGCGACAAAGACGGGGATCAGAATCCCGTCCCTGAGGATTACGACGATTACGAAGACGACCTCGAGGGCTACGAGGACAGCGAGAGGAGTAGAACCAGATTCGATCTTCTGGCTGGTAAAATCGCGACTTACCTTGAAACCAATAACAGCGACCGGTAGGGAGAGGCTTACATTCCGTTTGATACATTTCCGTGAGACACGTTAATTAACGATCGGTGTTTCTCCGCTTCGTTTATTTTTTTTTTATTTTTTTTTTTTTTTTTACATGGCGAACGAGATTCCATTTCTGTGTGGGTAGGGAAAGAGAAAGAGGGGGAGAGAGAGAGAGAGAAACTGGAATGCCTTTGAACTGATATGGTCATAGATTGTGTTTCTCCTAAATCTTGACAACGGTAGAAAAATAAAAAATATGCAACATTGGTGTATAAAAGAAATTCTATGACAAATAATAATAGTTATTGCAATAAATAATCACACAATAAGATAGATATTAAAATACTTCTTAAAACAATGTTTACAATAAGCAACAATACTGCAATTTTGATTCCAATTTTTGACTGCAGTTTTTCCAATATTTTACCTGACGGTTTAATAAAACGATTTTAATATGCATAATTAATTTTCGCAATATAACTCGTTATTTGAATTATAAGAAAACGCACCAAAGATTATGCGCGTGCAAATTTTCGCTATGCGGTTTCGATTCCATCAATGGAGCAAAATTATTGTCAGTCGACTGTAATGCAGTGACATGGGTTTATGGAAGCATGCATTGACGTCACGATGCCCCGCTTCTGTTTCGAGCTTGAATCGCGTTGAACCGTGGTAAATCGTTCAGGATCGAGCATAGAACTGCATTAACGGCACGCTCTAGAACGCGAATGGTGCCACGACACGATTTAACTATCACCAACACCCATCTATCGATTTTGACGATTTAACATGATTCTTATCAATTTTTTAATTTTAAGCTGATAGCTAAATATATTAGAATATCACTATAATAAAGATGATTATTAAAGAGCACGGATAAAAGGCAACATAACACTAAAATAAGTGTGTATACACACATTATGGAATTAAGACTAAATTTATTAGCACCTTTATATGTCGAATAGTGATTTATAATATACTTTTATGAATCCCCTCCATTCAGTGAGAAAATATGTTTCTGACATATAAGAAGATAGCATTATTATGAAACATAATGGAACATTTGAAAGCTTGAAACACTATTTATCCTGATATCTGTCTAGAATTGTTAGATAAAGGAATACGGAGAGCTGGAAAATCCGAGTAAAATACGAGAAATAAGCAATACAGACAGAATGGCGATGAAAGTTTGGCAGTAACGTAAAATTGAATAGAATCGACATAGAGCTTTACGTTGTCCGGTTTTCTGTTTCAAAGCTTTGACGCAGCTTTCGCAACCGCGGAGTAGGAATAAATTTTTTGATCCTAGTAATATCTACTCAAGCAATTCGTTTCGCAAAGGATTGGATAATATTTTAATTTCTCGTATTAAGAAAAAAATCTGATATTCTGCATTAAATAATTCCGGCACTCTCGAAATTTTCACATGATATACATATATACATATATTGTACATATATACGAGTATATATATGTACAATATATATATGATGTATATACTTGTTCATTCGATGTTATACAAAATCGGTGACAAATAGCAATTTATACATTTTTGACAATACATCGATATCGAACTATATAGTGCATATTTCGAAGATTTACTTGATCTGAAAAATTTATTTAATTTTAAAGAATACGAAATTATAGTATCGTATTATATAAAAAAATATAATGTTATATGATAGTTTTCAGCAAACGATTTTAACTCAAAGGGGCACATCTAGAATGGTACAAGAGAAATAAACTTAGATGATTTAAATTAAAATAATTTTAATTTTTAATAAGTTATGATATATAAATTTTTATTATGACGCGAATTATGTTGCAACACAATTATCACATTAAAGCATCATTTAATTTAATTATTTTCATTAACATGCAGAAAACGACTGAGAACTTGATTGAATTCGATGTCTTCAATAAAAAAATTTAACTGGTTACTATAGAATATTTTCTTTAGTTTAAAAATATGTATTGAATTTCGGTAAAGAGAAATTTTGTTTCAGAGTAACGAAAACTTTGAGATTCAATAAAATATACACGGTGATTGAAAGGTTAATTCAGTAAAATCAACTTTCGAAGAATATATTTCGAAAGAATATTTCTTCAAAAAATATATGTATATGCAATTTTATTACAATTTCGATAAAATTAACATAATTGATAAGATCAATCTATAAATATTAATATCGCATTCTAATCAATGCATTCGACATTTTTCTTATTCGTTTTGCTTATTTGAAAATGTCGACAAATTGACATGCAAAATATAGTGTTTGTTACTGAATGCTGGCAAACAACTGTCATTCGCGAATAGTTCGAGAGATGCGCGACATAATGGGGACAGTGTGGAGTAAAACCGAAATTATCGACACTTCTCGCATATTGTGTCAATATTTTTCCTCTTCGCCCACTTGTCGTTTCTTTTTTCTTTTTGTTGCGAAGTGATTTCACGAACGCAATTTCTTTTTTACCGTACGACAATTTAACTCCGTGAATTCGATATTCCATCGACCGTGCTGTCGTGGATTTAATTGAGCACAAGGGGTTTCGATATTCGTCGAATGCAATATGCAATCGAGCGACCTATCCAATCAAATCCTCGTATGCTATCGACTGCACTCCGCGGCGACAGACTCTTGATAAGTTTTATCCGTTGCTTGTCCATTCTTGCGTTGTGATTTCTTCTCGTGTTGTCGTATACTTGTCTTGAATTTAATCAAAACGTGTGTTTTCCGACTTTTATCTGAAATTTTAATTTACGATATAAATATATTTTGCAATATAATTCATAATTAAATATTATGTATGTCATGTATTAATGTTATGTATTAAATAATTAAATCATGTATCAATCTCTTATAAACATGAGAGCGAAGAAGACTTCATGCGCATATAAATATTTATTATACATATTTATTAAATTAATACTATAAATAAGACATTTTTTTTATTAAACCTAATGATTTTTGGAGGCATAAGCATTCCTAATGTGCCTAAAGGCTATTATGAACATTCACAAGCTATCGACTTTACGCGCCATTTGGTTTGCCGAATGGGCCCCGTTTAAAATTTAAACTTGCATTCTCGATCCTTTTCCGTCTTATGTTTGTCGTTCTTGCTGCACCTTTCGTTGTCGTTTTTTTCTCTTTCAATCGACACCAATAGCAAATACCAAGGTGTTTGCCCATTTTAGGTTTGCAGTCGAGGGAGAAAGGGAGAGAGTGCGAAAAAATGTATATGCTTGCATGCAAAATTGATGAAACGAAAGAAAAATGAAAATAGCATCAAAGAAAAATGTGATGAACGAAACATGTGGTTTATTATGGTTGATGACCATCGCAATTAGTGTCCATGATTGATCGTCATTTTGCAAGAAAATGCATTTCAAGCTTTAAACAATATATTTAAAAAATCATCATAATATTTCCGCGCGTTGCATATTTAATTTTTATTTAAAAAAATTAATTCACAAAATTGATCAATAGATCCCAGATAAAAAGTGGCTCGATAATTTTAATATAATATCTATATATAAAAACCTACATTATTTGTACATTTTCTTCTTCTTTTAATCTAATATATTTCTGCAGAATAAAAGTTTTATGGAATTGAATATTTACATGCAGATTTAATTATTTGTTAAAACTTGATTAAAATATCTAAACATTGATGACTGAAAAATTAAATTATCGCTAAATATGAACTGGAATTTCAAACTGAGAATGCTTAAAGTCACGTTAACATTTGCCATCAGCGTGGTCAACAAGCTTAAGACAATGCTGTCGATATTTCCAGTACAAAGCTTGGAAGGTGTGCTTTTATATGCACGCAACTCAACAAGGATATCGCACGTTTGTTTCTCAATATACAGGATGTCAGAAACACGAAGATCCGTTTTACGAAGGGTTTTCGTTTATTTTTTTTTCGCACGATTATTTCTACGATCCGACGATGCTCTTGGAAAGGAAACGAGAGCGAGAGCAGAAGACGGATCGGGAAGAGAGATGAAAGGAATTGTCGACGGTGCTTAAGATATCACTGCGATGGACCGGTTGTCTCTCAAAGAGGAACGTTTGCGCAGGAGTCATGCAAATATCCCCGAACATTCGCCGTAGAACAGCTTGACAAAGACAAATAATACGCGGCGTTCGCAGGTGCATCCCATTCATGCAAATTTTTATGAAATTTTCATGAAGCGGACGCGTTGCAGCACGCAAAGTTCGAGTGCGGTGTCGAGTAAGGCTTGTTCTTGAAGTACCGAAGTATGCTATACTAATCCGATGCCGCTTAAGCGGTTACACACAATTGCAAACGCCATCAGAAGCATTTTCGAAAATGCCATTTGTCTCTGTCATAGGGTTTACTGATACTCTATACGTGTGTTTGTTGTTACGAGATATCCACAATAATCAAGATCGACGATTTACTCTCCTATTATTTACGAATAAATAAAGAATAGGAGAATGTGTAAAGTATATACATTGAGATATATGCATTTAACATAAAAATCGTATTACACTGTCAATAAGAAGATATCACAACTTCTCTAGAGCTAATAAATATCTGGAGTAATTGATTTTTCAATTGGCAAGATAATATAAACTTGTCAGAGCTCTCTATTGAACTGTTATGATAATTGTTTTTATAATTAAAGAGGCAATACATTTTCGAGAAGAGAAAGAGTAACAGAAAGAGAGAAAGAATGTGATGAATGGAAGTTTGCTAAGTGTATTAAAAATCTATTAAAAGAAGCATATGCATTTTCTCTATCAATCATACATAATTACTTAATAAATGAAATAAGATGTACATCTTCTCATTTTTCAACACAATACATATTTTCTTGAACTTCTTACAGTTTAAAAATTACGTTCGCATCTAAGAGATAGCATTAAAAATAAATTATTTAATTATCTTAAACTAAACAAACAATGAGAACGAGAGAAAGAGATCATACATAATTACTTAATAAATGAAATAAAGATGTACATCTTCTCATTTTGCAACACAATACATATTTTCTTGAACTTCTTACAGTTTAAAAATGACGTTCGCATCTAAGAGATAGCATTAAAAATAAATTATATAATTATTTTAAACAAATAATGTGAACGAGAGAGAGAGAGAGAGAGAGAGAGAGAGAGAGGGGGAGAGAGAGGGAGAGAGAGGGAGAGAGAGGGAGAGAGAGGGAGAACATCTTCCAATTGCGAAAGTGAGCAATACATCATTCTATTGTTGTGCGTGCGAACAATCTCGTCAACGGCACTGCCAGGGTGTGCGCGCGCGTTTCGTGTTATCTGGATTTTTCCGGAAGTTCAGACAGGTCAATTCGTCGCCCATATAAAACGAGCGTTGTACTACATTTGCGTGGCACAAACAAACGCGACGATCGGCGAGGAATCGCGAAAGCGAAATTGCGAGAGTGAGAATGCGAGCACGCGCGCTCGTTTCGATATTTGTCCGACAATTGTCTACTCTCGCGTTATTGTTCCGTCGACGCAACGCCGACAGAAATTATCAAGTCTTTTGAATAACGTACAGCAATCGATATCGCCATCGTGTACCCGCTTTTGTTGCATCCGTGAAAGCGATCACGGTGCATTAAATTAAAGCCATGCGTTGTAGTGTAGGCAGATCCAACCCTTAAAGCTTACAGAATATGTTCGGAGCAGATGTGCGCTAATAATGGTGCTATATATACAACTAATCCTTCATTTCTACTTAGTTGTATGAAAAATGGAAAAGTTAAAAAGGAGATTATATGTGTGTATCGGAAATATGTATTACAAAATATGAAATTAGAATCCTAAATTTTCAAAAAATCAAAGATCTTATATTTAATTTTTTTCTCATTTCTACATTTTTCTGTTTCTATGTATTTTAAGCTCAGTTATTATGATAAGCAATCGAAAACTACAATTCCGACATTTCTTATATATATATAAAATTAAGATACGTATCTTGAAGTAATTTCTTTCTTCTACATAGGACCTTAAATTATATTATTGCTCTGTGTTGGGGTAGGAAAAATGAACATTACATTGAGATCTGATTTTAAAGACTGGATATTTAATTTTATATAATCCAATGGCTTTCAATTTACTTTATCTTTCTTTCACAGAAAGTAATTATTTCCTAGACAAATACATTACACTGAGCATTGTATAATATTAAAACTTTCCGGCAAAAATTATGTCATAAAAAATTATGAATACTAAAATTATTTTTCCATTATTTCGTGAGAAAGTTTACTTTGGCAGATATTTTATCGAAGATAATCACGGAACTATAGAATCAACTATTAAATAATTTAATAAATAAAATCGTAAAATTATGATAGAAATATTACGAATTTTCTATTACTACGAGTGTATCCTTGTGTGTAAAATTGTAAGAGAAATCAGTGTCGAATAAGTTTAAATAAAGAGCAGGGAACAAAATTAATTTAACTCCTGAAATATTTTTTTTGCAATTGCATCGTAAATTATATAGTTTGCGCAAAGTACTTTCTTTCAATATTCATTCTACATATATGCGCGCGTTCAGATTCAATATTTATTTCATATACTGTAGAGAAAACAAGATGTGTATCCAATGCTTCGCAAACGTTTCGGAAATTATTTACAAACGGAGATTGTTTTGTGCGATACATTTTCGTCTTTTAATTCTTTATATGTTTTTACTGTATACATGTTTTATTTCCTTGCTTATTTGTCAAGAAGAACGATCGAAAAAAATAGGATGTAACGCTTTCACGATGTAATTATGTGCATCGCTTTAATCTTTTATATCTTTTACGTTGCTTCTTGTGAATTCTTTTGATCGTAGAAGGAACACGTCAGTTACGCGTTTAAAACGCGCGACATGTTAGCGTAAAGGTGGTCTCGTTAATATCGTAATAAGAAAATAGTGAAGTGGATATTCTTGAATTAGCAACATGTAATTTTCTCTGTACTTTGTCATTACGTCATGCTATTAAACTTCATTATGTGCAAAGACTATAAACTTTAATCATAATTTTCGTCACGTATTCGCAAAATAGTTATAATATCTTCTTTGTAACATCACGCGTGTTGATAGTAATTAAAGGATGAATATTAATAGACGACGTAATTCGCCATTCTTCAGCATTTGCTCAACATGTTCAATATTTAACATTTACATAATACAAATCTAGATAGAATTTTGCAATAAGGTTCATATTTTTTCCTTATAACATTATACTTACTGCTTTCTTTAAATTTCTTTAAATGTTTTAAAAATAATAGAAGTTATTTAAAATAGAAAAAATTTATCAAATTGCAAAATTTGCAAAAATTATATTTGTGTATTATATAAAATTGTTATTTACTGTAAATTTTTTAATATTTACTGTATTTTGCGCGTAACGATAGGAATATATTTAGACATTATATCTTCTCTTTTTCGACGCATTGCAATATCTCATTATTAAGAATTACGTAACATAAGATTTAACATTTTTTAAATTCTTCGTAAATTAAAGATTTTACATACAAGGAAATATTTAAAAAATATCGAACATATGGATTTTCTGCATTAAGGATAAGTTAAAGTGCACTTCTTCCTCTAGAGACTTAACAATGATTAAGCTCATTTACCGCAAAATTCCATGACATAGTTTATAGGAACATGACATAGTTTCACAAGCTTATCCGCGGCTCACGCGCCAATGTTTAAACGAACTTTAATTCGGTAAACGCCGCGCACTTTCATCCGACGACTACTACTACTTTCCCTATTTGAGACTTCTGTTTGACTTGACGATCCACGAAGTCGTGTTCGCCCGTATATCGGTTGCTTATTTCGCTCGGTTGCTAATTTGCAGAGTGTCACGTGTTTACACAGTTATTAGCATATTAGAAATCGCTCGACTATGTGTCGAGAAATTTATAGAAACCGACAACGAGCACCTCGCGCAATTACTGTATTTCGTTTTACGGCGGTGCAATTTGCATTCGATTTTGCGACAGCGAGCTCGCACGTTTCCTATACAAATTCGTAGAGGGTAAATATTTAAAACCCAGCACGGCGCGCCGCTTCGAATTGTTTTGCTAATGCGGTTTATTCTTGGTTAATTATAAGTTCGTGAGAGTGTACGCGTTGTGAGATATACACGTCATATACAGAGAGAGAAATATATCAAAATATTGGAAAACAGAAATATAGCAAATGTATAATAATATATCTCTTGAATTGATATTATTTGAATATTTTTAATTTTTTACTAATTCTAATTAAAAAAATAAGCATGAAATATGTATACGTTAAATTATTCTTTAGCCTGACAATTTTAGTTCTAAGGAGTTTGTTTGTTTTTTATTTTTGAACATAAGAAGTTTTTTGAATAAAAGATATTTGCACAACAAATTAATTTTCTCAAGTATTTTTAAAGATTTGAGATTCAATATACACATGAAATTGTTGAATATAAATTATCTTATAAATCTATAAATTTCCAAATGTTTTGTATTTAGCATTTCCTGATGCTAAATATCGCAATACTCGTGAATTGGCAGATTCAAGCATTCAATATCTAAAAATGTTAAAAATTTTAAGAGTTTCTATATTTAGAAATTCATATGGAAATGCTATCTTAGGTAATAAAGCAATTGTAAATTAACTTTCTTGCAATGTATGTAGCAAAATTTATCTTATATAATTGACGATTTAAGAAAATAGAATTAAATGACAGTTAAATATTCTTTTTTACATTAATATTAATAGCATATTATGTTAAGCTTATGCAAATAAACTGATATGTATGTTAAGTGATGAAGAAGAGTCGGAAAAGAATCGTATCGCTTTCTTTTCCGGAAATTTAGTGGACACGAACAGTAAACACACAAGGCTGCGTTTATCTTTCGCTCTTACGCCCCTTGCGTTACTCGCGCGCACGCAGTAAAATAGATTTGTAATCAAACCATTTCACTTTGCAAATAGAATTTCGATTCTGCAAACATCTTTCACTACTACGTTCACACTTCGACGAGCAACCAAAGCTGCAATCAAGACGATATCAAGTTAAATTGACTTTCACTTCCACCTGATTCCTCTTCCGCGAAGATTGAATCAAATTGACAGTTCTGTAAAATATGACTAACGATAGGATTAACATGAAAAAATTGAATATTGAAAAAAATTATAGGCTTATTTATTTACTAATTTACAACAAATATACGTAAATAAAAATATAAATATAATATATAATTACAAATTACATTATATAATCTACAATATGCTTAAATAATATATACATGTTTTAAAATAAAGATTAAACAAAACTTCAGAGATATATAACATGTTCTGCATAAACAACTACAAAATATAATATTGAAACAAAATAAACAAAATTGCATCATATTTCCGACAAAAAATGAGCATTGCATTTAAAAAACGGAAATTAGGTGAAAAATAGATGATATTCGACACTCGCTGCCATTTTCTGGCGGTAGCCGTTTGTTTCGTAACTGTAGCAATTTCGAACTTTTAATCAGTTTATACTATTTGCCGAAATAGAAGTTCGTTCGTATAAACACTAATTAATCAAGTTAGACGGCTGCGTAGTTTTGCGTGATTCGCAGTTTGTAACAGAATATGCATTTGCGTAATTGAGTAACTGCAGACACGAGCAATGGTACGAAGGTTTGTATGAATCTCTTTAAGCGTTTTTTTGTTTCTTGTGTGTCACAAAATGTAATCCGTAAAATAAATTTTTCCAAGTTTCGTGTATGTATCATTTGAAATTTTGGAAATAATTGAGATTATAAGATAGTGTGTTTATAGCAAGTTTTTTTTACCGAATTTATCATATATAATGAATAAAATATTTTACTCATTAAAGTAACAGAATAATTAATTATGTGTGAAAAAACAATGACTTATCTGTTCTCCTTTTTGTCTCTCTTTACTGAGTACTATCTGAGTACTACTAATATTGGGTATTATTACAAAATATGTTGAAGTAAATCTCAGATGAGAAAAATGCACACAAATGATTTTGTGAAGATCCGCTTTGGAACATCAATAATATAGATAATCTAACTTAATTAAGCAGGCGGAGACAGGATTTACGAGGAGATCCAACAGCGTATTAGGCGATATAACTTACAACTTGTCGCATTAACTAGCATGCCTTCAGCCACGAGTCCGATTTCGCCGTCGACAGTATGGCAAAATGGAGACAGGAGAACTCGGAGCCTGGTCTTAATTACGCTTCTTGCGCGAATGCGCCAAGTATCTCTAGTTGCACACACACACACACACACACACACACACACACACACACACACACACACGCACACACACACGCACACACACATACACACACATATACACACACACTTTTACCCTTGCCGTCTCCTACACAACATAATGCGACTGTTATATAGTCTACTCGACGAAAGCATCGTGAGTAGTGCTCGTCGACGATAATCTACCGTGAATGTCGACACACGTAGGGGCTCGCGGAACTCACATTAGCATTCTGATCTCAGGCCGACTGGTCCTTGCTAAGAGTCCTCCCTGTAAATTGTCTCAAGGCGCACGTCAAGGAAATAATTAATAGTAACGCCAGGCAATTAAAATTAAAATTTGTCCGATCAATCGTACTATTACGAAAATGGCGAAGAAATGTGAGTCTCAAAAGTGCCGGCAATGATTATCATTTATTAGAATCTTGATTATATTTTGATTATATTTACAAAAAAAAAAAAAAAAAAATACATTTTTCATACGCGTCATTTCCGATATTTTGTTGATTCTTTTTCGCGATTGCCTCTCATCTTTACCTACCATGACGAAAAATACGCTTGTTTGCTTCCTCTGCCTTCCTCTTCCTCTTGGCAGAGTAAAATACCGGGGAAATTGTTCGTACGTCGTAGTTAACGGCAGTCGCGAGCCATTATTACATATACTCGTCAAGGCAATGCACCGTGAGCGCTTTCAGGCGACTTCCAAGTTGAAGATCTGGCCGAGGCTGATAAGCGCACGAAGACAAAACGGGGCATTATTACGCGATCATTTCCGGCTGTGTGACTCGAAGCGAAGGCCCGCCTAAGTGCGATCAAGTCTTTTCGAGCCGCGCCGATCAAGGATCCCAGTCGGCTCACTTTCCTATTCAGCTCGTCCTCGCTAGAAGGGTCGGAATTATCCTCGCTTTGTATGCGAGCAAGATGCCTGTCGGGGCTACTTCGCGCCAAACGCCCATCCAAACACCTATGAACCAACCGTGGCGCTGCGGAGTGTGTAATCGATTTAATACCGTCACTGAAATTCGATCAATCCACCGATTTACGAGGGATTTCGGTGTAAATCGTTCAGGCGATTTATCGGGAATGATTTCGCACGCCAGCGCGCACGGTAAATTAAAAATTGCCTCAAAAATAGATTGGATTGACTCAAAAGACACGTGCATGAATTGATTACAAATTATATGAACGTGTAGCGCGCAACGTGCAAAAGCAAATAGCACGACTTGTACAATACAAAATTAAATATTTCATTGAATTATTAAGATCATGCAAACGCCATATTACCCAAATATATTACAAATTCTATAGATTGGTCTTGCCATTATTCATTGCGGTATAGTATAAACAAAATCGAAATATTATATTAATATCGGAATACTATATAGATTATTTCTCGAATAATTATGTGTTTTTAATTATAAATTTTAATAATATAACAGTATTATATATGTATAACCGCATTGTATGTTGTTGAAAGATTTTCACTAATTGTAAGCGACAATTGGCATATAGCCATAAAAATTACATTGATATAAGAATTTGTTAGAGAGAATTATTATTACACATTTTCACGCGAAAATAATTATGCTTTTCTCGATATTTTTCATGTGAATTGTTACGCATTTTTTTCACGAAATAAATAATGGATGAAACGGCAAAAGATCGGAATTAAATAGTAGACACCGAACAGCGTGATGCGGTGAACCGTATAATCGATTTAATTTGAAGAATATTTCATCAGCCATTCAACCAATTTATTCACAGATAAATTTGTTTAGTTGTTTACGCATTTTATCGTCGATTTTTGTTTAATTAAATAGATTAATTTAATTTTTATAAATTTACGTATTGTAATCGGCTGAATAAATCTCTCATAGATTTATTTCTTTTCCGTAATCGCGTGATGTACATATACATATATATGTAACACAAAGATACATAAAAAATTGTTTGATGTTAGAAAAAATTAAGTCTTTGCAAATATATCTTTGCGGCAAAATCCATTATGTAAATATTATGCATGCAAATAATTAATATATGCAAATAATTAATTATTAGTTAAAATTGATTTCCATTTTTATACGCTTAGAGCGTGTCGATATTATAGAATAAATCGATTGAACGAATATTCTCAAAGCGCTTTAACATCGAATTTTCCACGAGAACCACGTATGCACCCACGAATGACATTGACAGTTTATATAAAGCGAACCTTAACTGTAACCGATCGACTATCGATCGTAATAAATCGAGAGAAATGTATCGTGAAATGAATCCAGTTTATTTTGCCAAGGCCGGTTCGAATGATGGAGAAAGTAGCATAACATCGTCTTATTAAATAGAAAACTATTTCTTATATCTCTCGATTTTTTGGGTACATAAATTAATAATTTAGAATGTATAATTGTCTATTTATAAAAAGAACTTTTATAGTTATACAATACCTATATATAACCAGTTTCATCATTTTTGGATACTTTCTTGATATCCACACTTAAAAATATTCAACTTGATTCTTAGATTTTATTATTAAAATTATATGAGGGATGGGCTTTTATATATATATATATATATATATATATATAATTTTAGAATTTTTAAAATCTCTTGGTTTCAGAATATTTTTATATTTAAAAATAATAGTATGCATTTAGCGTATTATTTGATATTAAGATATCATCGGTGAGATATATAAGAAGAAAATAGTTTTACTGTGAAATAAATTATCAGCTATTTTCTGAAATAATTGAAGCATACATTGGTCTGCATAATTTAATTACGTGGCATGTATCAATTTTCAGTTTAATAAGCAAGATAAGTTGCATAGAGGCTTTCAAAGGCGCTCACCATAGACGACAGGTAATTAGCAGATCCAATGGCGTGGTTTCTCTCTCGAAAATGCCGATAATGCTGAGCATCATGGTTCCCATACTGAAAACGGTACAAGGCCTGATCCTCGATTTTATATCATTCGGTGCGACCGTTAGAAAGCCGGTGCTTTGAACGCAAGAGGAGAGTTTGCGGATGACAATCTTGACATACGGACAAATCACTGGTTTCTCAAACTAATTTCAAATATTATTATACGCTAATTAGGCGAATTTCTAGTAAAGAAATTTAGAAAGAAAGCGGCTAAAAGCAACTGAAATTTTTTTTGTTTAGGTTATCAAAATGGAAATATTTATAATATTGGTAATTCGGTTAATTATAAGCATTAATTAAATTGAAAAACTAGAGAAAGTTATAATATGGTATTGTAAAAGTACTTTGATCTAAATTTTCACTTTTTTTTAATTAGCAGTATTCAAAATAAGCGCTTTTTTAAAATAATTTTCTTTAATTTCTGGAAAACTAATTCTTCTTTAACATTGTATCTTTGCAAATTATTTATAAAACGAGAAACAAAAAGCTCTTGAATTTATAAAACAAATTTATAATTTGTGGTATAAGTCCAATTTCGTTAAATAAATTAAGAGAAATGTAAATTATTTATACTGATCGAACAATTTTTAGGCGTCAACGTAATAGCATAATACATTGTCATTCTTTTTCTTTTCGATAGCTGTTACTTTGCATCTAATACACATATATGCACGCATGCATTATTTGAAGCCAAATAACCGTCGAACGCGATTTTTATTCTCCATTGAAACAATTTACGATTAAAATTTCTACAGTATTCACCCGAGCTATCTGATTAGTTAAATTTAATGTTTAATTTTAAAATTTGTAGATTTCCATATTTTGCGCTAATGTCTTGTGTGCTTCACTTTATAAGAGATAAAAACTTTCTCGTAAAATTTTTGCGTAAATTTCTTAATAATTTCTTCGTTTGGTGATGTTTTAATATTAAATTATTGCTTTTATATAATTAAAAATAAAATATATATATATATATATAATATTTTATATATGCAAATAACTTTTTAAAATTAAAATAATTGCAGGAATATATTTAGTTTAATTTAGTTATTGAACATATTTAGTTTATCACGTCAACTTCGCCTCAGTATTTAAAGATCACAGGAAATGTTTTCAATTATTGTCTCAATATAGTGCAGCTACTGTCAATTTATTTCAATAATCATTATTTTAACATAATACTAATACATATGCATTCATACACACACAAATAATCCGTTTCAATTTTTTATAGAATTCTGTAATAAAGGATTGATCACATTCCCAGGTCCGTTTCGAAGCGATCGGTGTTAGAACTTAAATACCTAGCGTCGTGCCTTTCTAAGCGTGACCCTGGTTACGAAACGATATATCGTGGAATCTTAACTTTCATTTTCTACAGCTGTACCTCTTTACCTCGCGTAAAGACATGCCGCGCCGCATGCTTCTGCACGTGACGCGTGCACGCGGTCCTGGCAAGTGCATAAGTCCGCAATCGCTGCGACTGGCGCGTAACTAATTGTAAGAGCTTGTTTACGGGACGAACTCGCATTTACGGTCGACATTGCACCGCAGACATAGTCTTGAATTCTTCAAGTGTGAGTTTCCTAATAAAACAGTATTTTTGCCGCTTCAACATTCTGCAATTGTTCTTTTTTTTATATGAGAACTTATTATGTATAATATTGATGATTAATACATAATTAAACTGCTGCTTTCGCTTCTTAAAACTTGCTCGATAAATGTTTATTAATTACAACCATATTTTAAAACAATTTTTTTCTTATAATATATGTAGCAGCTATCAATTTTTGAAATGTAGTAGCTATTATAAATCATTATATTGTATTTTTTTATTAAACTAAAATATTTGAATATTATGATAATGTAAATTTAAATAAACTAGAAAAATTATCCTTTAATTTTTGTACACAAATTTGTGCGGATTCGACAATCAATTTCTGGATTAAATTTATGCTAAGAAAAAATCAGGTGCAAATTATTTAAAGATAGAAAGCTCGTTATATATTCATGTTTTTTTAGATGTAAAATATAACTAGAGAAAAATTTATTTTATAACTAAAAAAAATTCGTATTAAACGCACATTCTGCATGAGATGAAATAATGTTTTCCTGCGATTTTTACATGCCATCCTCAAATTCTATTGAAGGTATTTCAGACTTCGATGACCCAATCCGATAATCTGACCGAGGCCTACATTCTTATGAGGTGTGTTCACTCGACAAAACACGTTGCGAAATAATGCTACGAGCTCCTTAGCTTTGCACTTGCTGCAAACGATTATGTGGCTGAAATAAAATACTAAATAACGAAAGTTTAGAAAGTAACAGGTCGTTGCCTGATAAATTCGCAAACTTTGTTCGAGGTCTTAAGGAAACATTTTTTTTCTGGTTTTTTCTTTTTAATGATAATGACGTTATTAAGTCTAATCTGTAGTTGGAGAAAGTGATGTAGGAAGCCATGTCACAAAAGGAAGATTAATGTTAAATTTTGCTGATCAAAAATTAATTCGTAATTGATTACAAGAAATTTAAAAATTCTCAGAAATTATATAATTTAAATACTTTTTATCTGGCAATATTGCGCAAAATTTCGATTAAAATTTAAAATTATAAATGTAGAATTAGAATAAAAATTAATTACTTTTTTATTTTTTTACACAATTGTTCTTTGTAAATTAAATGTATTTTTGAAAGATTATAAAATAACGACACTGAAGCATAATGATTATGTATATGTTTAAAAAAAAATATGTATTTACTGCACGTGATTTATATCTAATATAAATGTTATTATTCTTGACAAGATGTACGCAGTATATATTGTATCATATGATAACTTCTAATGTGAATTGAATACCAGAGATTAGTTTCAGGTTGCAATTTACATTCTACGTTGAATAATCCTTACGATTGTAAATTGGTTATTAATTGGTCATTTAGTTTCACATTCTGATGGTTAACATGCTCACGATTCGTCAAGCTTAGCGAAGCACTTATATTCACATCGCGTCGCTCGTCTCCGTGATTTCTGCGGTTGTTAAGTAACTTCTCGCTAGTTGACACATTCAATTAATGATTCTTTTCCACTACCTCGCCTCTTGCGCGAACAATTTACTGTTATTTTCCGTGGCGTGATTTATTCCTGGGGTAGCTCTTGATCAAAAGTATAGAAATAAGATTCTCGATGGTACGATGTCGCACAAGTGTCGTGGAATAATCTCGGCTGCAAATCTCCTCTCATGAATAATTCGCCGTGACGTCGATCGCCGCATATATTTCCTGTCGATCCTCGTAGATTTCGATGATGTTATATCCGCTCGCACGCGATACGAAACGTGATCGGCGCCGATCGCGTGTGTAAACGTCGCTCTTCGATCGAAGTAGCGCCCTGATTGCGACGACGATGTGGCTCCCGAAGGAATGGTGAATTGCACTCCACGGATTAGAGATCGGAGCACTTGATCCTACGCGATAGATTTATGGCGACTTCGAGATCGCCAATCTAGATCGTCGCGATCATGAGTACGATTTAATGCAATTTTATGCTTGATGACTATTACAATCGATGGCTTTATTACTATCAATGTTCCGATAATTGAATTTTTCGACAATGATTTAAAACAATTTTATTTTATGGAAAAAATATTTAGTCATAACAATGCATAAAATATCTCGCGGTTTTAAATATTTTAATTAAAACTTTAATCTTTTAATTCTGTTATTGACGTTGGTAAATTCTGTACCTGAAAGATTCACAGATATTAAATTGATATCTTTTTTCGCTTAGGGCAATATTCGCTGCTGTTAACAACGATATAATTCTATATCTTTTAATTCCCGAGAATAAAAAGGTGTATATCGTAAGACGAACAAAATAGAGAGAGAGAGAGAGAGAGAGAGAGAGAGAGAGAGAGAGAGAGAGAGAGACAGAGAGAGAGAGAGAGAGAGAGAGAGAGAGAGAGAGAGAGAGAGAGAGAGAGAGAGAGAGAGAGAGAGAGAGAGAGAAAGCGGATCCTCTTTACGTCGAAGGAATATTTCCATATTCCCGCGAGTTTCCCTCGCAAGAAACTGCCTCCCGTCTTCTTTATGACAGAGAAATTATGGCCCCGCTGTGACAAGAATTCAGTCCGGCAGGATTCCTCCGCTTTCCGTCATTTCAGAAGAAATTTGCAACGCCCCCGCCCGGTGCGAGCGACAGAGATGGTAACAATATCGCTGCTGCAGTCTCTTTGCAATAATCGAGTTAGAAATACCGTTGACACACTCGCGCAACCGGACGGCTCATAAAGCACACCGCGTTTTACGGCTCTCTACGCTAAAAAATGATACTGCACTCTAGCAATTTTATATCTAACGTTTAATTAAGACTTAACTACACGTGACAGAAAAATGACATACCTACACTGAGATTACAAAAGTTGAAAAAAACGATTTCTCTAGCAAAATAAAAAATAGAGTTTTTTTTTTATAAAATAATATTTTTTCCTCAAAATATATGTCTCCTTTGCGTCCAGAAATATAAAACAAAATCAAGTTTTTATTAGGAATTTAAATTTTTTAAATCTAAATTTTTACACATTGTGATTTTATATAAGATAGGGGATAGGTCACGTATCACATGGGAAACCGAGGGAAACTATATCTACATACTAACGTATACGTGCTGCGATATATGTTATTTAATGCTATCACGTTCGCTGAGAGGAGAAGTAAAGGGTGCTATCAATGTATATTTAAATGAGAAAGTATTCCAAGCATTCCGTTTTAGAAGCAATTAGCTTTTCGCATATTTAATTATATATATTAGAGTAGAATTATATATTATATACATATACATATACACACATACATATAATATATGAATAGTATATAACTTATATACTCTCCATGCAAATTGTAAAATCCTTTCCTAAATGGCTAAGGATCCACTTTAGATCGGGATTCCAAGGAATCCCCGAGCGCGATATCTTGAGAATTTCACCCGTGAAGTACTTCTCGAAGATCCGGAGAACGAAGAAGCTCGGTCTGTCCCTGGAGACCAAGGAATTCTACGAAAGCTACGTCTGTTTACGTCACGCATATTTTTTCGGGCGTGCCAGCCGAGCGGGTCGATAAATTCAATTTACAATTCGGTGAAAGGCGACCCGCTCGTACGGAGAAAATGAAATTAAATCGATGGACCTTCCTACGAAAAAATCAACTCTCAACGTTTCTCGAGTTCTGACCAATTCGCACGATTGCATTTTTCAATTATTTACGATTATTCATCCGTATAACATAACGGAAATTGTTGCGAAAAATTGAAATGAGTTTTATAATCGAGGAACTGTTACGTGAAATTCTATAAATTGCATCTATATAAAACGTCGCAGAACATCAAATATGTGCTTTCAATAACAGTTTCTATAACAAGTTTAAGATATATTTTTTGCTTTCTTTATTTTCAATATTAAACACTTCGACAATAAAGTTTGCTGTTAAATTTCTTTGAGATGAAATTCAATTAATATTAAATTTAGTAAGAAACAAAATTTTTTTCATATTTCTATCCGCTCGAGACTTGTTTTGCCAGATTTCTTTAATTATAATTAGTTTTTTAATTATGCCGTTAACATAATCACACACACACACACAATATCTCTTTTGGTTTTTATTTTGATGATATAAGAATATACATTCCTTGCCGAAGAATATATACAATGTATCCAGGAATTATCGCGATGCGCAATTGCAAATTTGTAATAACTAATGTGCTAGAAATATTAAAATATCCTGAGAACGACAATTATGAGAGCGACAAAATTATTAGGATATTTCTTGGTATTTCCAAGAGCGACGCATATATGTGAATCACGAAGAAAATTCTTGCGGATGTTTGCGGATATCAGGACCGCCAACCGGTGAATTCTGGCGACACGTACCTTCCTCGAGCACGTAGCCTAAAATATGTTGATCGAGGATGTTCGTCTCGCGTCTGAAACGAGCATGAATAGCCGATGAAGGTCGGCCAGTGTGTGGAATCCAATTGAAAAGCGAATGTTGGAACCAGCCAATGCTCAGTTTATCGTTGTTTGCCTCGGAAGGTTGATCAGAGAGGTGTCCTCTTACGCTGGTCAAGGTATCCGAAAAGGAACGTAATTGAAGTAGTGAACGTAATTGAAAACTTGCTTTACGATAAATAATTAATCGCTTGATCTCGTAGCTACGTCTGTTTTTAATAGCTGAGAACTTGAAGCACATTCTAAGGGTTTGCAAGTAAATGTGTATATGTGTGTGTACAAATGTATATGTGATACATATAATACAGTAGAGTAGAATAATATAAAAAATAAAGTAAAAGAAATAGAATTAAAGAAATATACTAATTATACGCGATAGGAATATAAACATAAATTTCTTCTTGTTGCATTGATATACAACTTTATAAAAATGTGATTATTATTGTGATAGTTGTGTGTGTGTACATGTTTTTGTTTTAATTATTTGATTTAAAACAATAGTATAATTAAAAATATATTGAAATTAATAAAATATCAAGAGAGATTATCATATAAATATTTTATACAGAGCTTTTGCGTACAGCTTTCATTATTTTACAGGAAAGCGCATTGATCTCTACGTGTGCGTAGATGCATTTGCTTGCAACTCCCTAACTCCCTAACCACAATGTACTTGATTAGTGTCATATATGTTCGTAGACTGCGTGCACTAATATATACGTATGGCAAGAAGAACGGCGCATCGACGTTGATATATGGAAAATGAAGCTAGATTGAATTTGAATATATTTTGCACTCTGCATAATTAACGATGCACTTAAATGCTTTGCAACAAACCCGCGCAATGCATCCGACAAAGTGGGTTAATAATTTTCGAAGGAATTTCGCTTGTTGGCCAAAAATGCAACAAAATTTTCTCTTTTGCTCCGGCTTGACACAGATTTTTATTAGATTGCACAAATTTAAAATTAAACTTTTGTGAGACAAATAATATATAAAAAGACAATGTGTGTGTGTGTAACAAAATATATTTTAAACATTTCAAATTTCTTATAAATAATATAAGTTTCTTTCAGAGCGTTCAAAAGTCGATTTCATACTCGAATAAATAAATAAAAAGATTATAATAGAACTTTACATTTTTAACTTTATTTTATATTTGAAACTTAATTGTTTTTTTAATTTTTAATTTCGATAAATTTTTTGCATTTACAATTTTATATCTTCTTTCTTAATTTATCTTTAAAATGTATATTAGCAATGCAGATGATTTCCGATTTAGTAGCAACATTGCGTGTCAAGATAGCTTGCTCTGAAATGTATTTTGAATATTGATAGCTAAACATTTGAATGTAACAATATTTAATTATACATTAACGTGTAAAAATAATTGCTGGAATAATTTAATATTTTGAATAGATAATGATATAATAAAACAATTAACATTTAGATCGCTTTCTCGTGAAAGAGTTACTGTCAAGCACTCTGCATTAAAAAAAAAATCTCTATTTTTACCTTTCACCGACACAATGGCCGTTCGGCGATATCTGATCTCGACCCGAATTCACGGTGACCCTAGCAAGATTTCGTCAAACTCATGCACACCGATGCACGAGCGTACCATTTATAAGGACCTACACTAAAAGAGAACTCGGTTTGTCGGATGCCGATCTGGGTGTGACATTCTACCTCGTATAACCGATGCGCCGTAACTCTTTCCCGCAATCCTCGAGAAATTCGCGTGGTACACGTGCTCGGGCGACATTCTCTGGCTAGCTGCTGGAAGCCCAGCATTATTCGATCTCTCGATCTTGCGCGTCCGCGCGCGCGCGCCCGTCAAGGACGTCGATCGATCGTCCCGAGAATTGCATGAGGTCCTGTCCTCAGACGAGAAGATTCAGCAAATCGGGCTGGACCATTTCAACGATCTCGCGGTGATATCCAGGACGACATGGCCACGAAGATCGTTTTTCTACTATTATCGGTTCTCTTCGTGGGATCGTTGCGCGCCATTCCCGGTAGACTCAGTGGTATGTGGATTTGTTTGTTTTTTTTTTGTTTTTTTCGATTGGTGTAGTCCGATATTGTTACAATTTTGCGAAGTGGAGTGTGCCATATATATGACGCGGTGTGATCTGTTTTCGACGGCTTGTCAATGATTTTTGCGAGTGACTCTGCGCCGTTATTGTTACCCTGGGAACGAAATGATCTCTCCGTGATTCGACGATGAAAATTCATATTTTGCCTCATGCTTTTTAAAATGCTCAAACGTGAATACGGAAATATGTAATCGCATCATGCATTAAGCGTGATCTATTTGTTTCTAATCAGGAAATTTATATTACTATATTACTATAATAATGATATACACAGGCACACAAGAAATGGAGATTAAACTTAAGTGTTAAATTTTTCATGATTTTTTTTTATACTTCTGTAATAGCAATCTCTATTTATTAAAAATATGAGCTTAAAATGATTTTAAAAAATATATAAATTCTCTTCAATTATTTTAAATAATATATTTTGTGTTCTCTTTCATTATCTTTGCTCAAGCTATTAATCCTTTTAGGATCAAATATCCCTGTATCTTCTTGAAGTAATCACTTATTAATGATAACAGTGTTATTAAATTGCGTAAATTGCTTACAATGATGTCGCCATTACTATAATGACACTGTAGCCCTTACCGTATAATTAGTAATGTATCGCCGGACTTTTAGTTCAATCGATGAAGCCGTTACACTGTCATTATATTCACATTTCGTCAGACTAAAACCATGTTTACATCCGCTCTTTGAATTAACTTTTTTTTTACCTTTTTTTTCTCGGCGCTTTCACCGACGCTAGAACTCCGTTTCTTCCATCATTTCTGTAGCGCTTTCGATTAATCTCTAATAATTAACGTTTATTATTATATTATACTTACAAATATAATAAAATGAGCATCCTTCAAAGTTATGCAATAATTATATAATATTTATATTTTTAATAGTACATTTATATTTGTGTCTATATAATTTTACAAAGTTTTGTACATAATTCTCGTCTCCGCGAAAAGATCGACATTACGATAAAGTGAAAGCCCGTTGTATTTAATTCAGAATTGATGGAACATTTCGGTCGAAAGTAAGATAGAATTCAGGAACGTATAGCAACCATACACACACACACACACACACACACACACACGACTTCCTTGCTGAATTTTCGCTTGAATCTCGAAAATGGCCTCTTTGCTTCGATAGAACTCAGTCCAATTCTATCAGAGACCTTTTCGCTGACCGTGATCGCGTAGTAAGTTTACTGACCTTGAGAGTACAATCATTGAACAAGTATATCGATGGTCTATATGCATTCTCAAGGAACATCTTTTTCCATTGATTTTATCTTTTTCTTTCATGTCGTGATTTATGCAAATGCTATGCGATAACGACGCAATCTTTATCATTTTAAAAATATTATTGCACAATTTATCGTATAATTTCTGATGCAGATTCTTTATTATAGCGCTATAAATTAATGCTTTCAAATATTTTATATATATATATGTGTGTTAACATCTATACTTTAAATTTATTTTTACATCTAATTTAATTTTATACTTAATTACTACAGATAAATTCAGAAAATAAATATCGATGACTTTTTCTATTAAATTAGAAAAAGTATGTGCTTTACTGTATTTTAAGATAAATTATACTGGAATAAAAAAGATGCCAAAATATAATTTAAGACAACTTTTTCAACAAATATATACGAGTAAAAATCGTAGAAACTTCATTGCTCTTATGCTGTTCTCAGAATAATCTATAATATTTCTCATGAATCAACGGCAAGTTTCATTGAGGCTGTCCGTGCTGTAGAAACGTACTTGTTTCGTACAGATGTTCCCGCATCGTAATTTAATACAGGGCTAGCAATTAAGGAGCTAGTACACACAATGACGTTATTCTATCGAATTTCATAATCTTACGTGCCAGTGGTTACGCCCAACCGCCGGAAGTCCGTTGCACTGCAATGCACACGATTTACTCCGCGAAGCGGAAGTGCATCAAGACGCGAGGTACTCTCTCCGCTCGCTCTGCGCAAGGCGTTGCACTTGAACGGAACTCGTATATCGTTCTTTTTCTGTCTCCCTCTCTCTCTTTTACATACAGTAATATTCTTTTTCCTTGAATATTTCTTCCTCTATCGACTCTGGACTAATGACATGTATATCTTATCTCACACGAAAGGTTTGCGAGTTGCTACACACTCGTCACGCTTGAAAAGATTAATTTCCCAATAAGTCTAACTATATAGAAATCAGCGGTATATGATGGGAATCTTGTAATTACGATCATGCATGTAAATTTTAAAGTTATACGCAGAAAAAAATAATTTACAACTAGAGCATGTAAAATAAGCGATTACAGAAATCATAAAGATATCTTTTTTTTTTTATAAAAGATATTCTTTTAAGTTGGAGTCCAGACAACAGACATATACATAATATTAATGAAAATATTGTCAAGAATATTACGTTATTTAAAGAAGATATAATGTTTATGAGAAAGAATCTAACATATGTATGTGCGGAAATTTTTGTTGAAAAAATTTATTGTAAGAAAAATTCTATTATCCTGCTTTCTTCTAGACAAATTCTGAAAGAATTTACGCTTAATAAATATCTCAATTTGGCTCCACTTTTATCACAAAGGATTTATATGAAATTTTGCATTGCGCTTTAGCGCAACACGAAAAGAACATTTCTAATTATCGTTATAGCTTGTAAAAGAAGATTTACCCATTCCTCTTGTTTCTCGCGGCGTTGTCCCTTGATAGTAATATTTCCTTGCTTCCGAACTTAAAGCAAACGACTTATATCCTGGAGTATTATCTCACGCAAAGTTCACATTTTTTTATTATGCAGCCGTCACGCCTCAAGAAGTTTAATTTTTTAATGAGAAAAGTTGACGCGATTGAAAGCGACATTCTATTTCAGCTCAAAAATCATTAAAATAGCGAGAAGTCTTTAGATAACACTTCAGTTAAATTTATTCCGCAAAAAAATGCATGATATAATATATACACTGTGTATGTACTATATATACTTTTTACATGTGACTTGGTTAATGCTTGAACAACTAATTGTAAGTCTAACATAAGTCCGCCAAGACGCTGTCAATATATATTTATTTAGATTGCTCTTAAAAATTTTGAAACAATTTGGTACGATTGAAAGAGTGTCCATTCTAAAGAAAATCACACATATCTTTCTCTATAGATATATCTATCTACCGAGAAATAAAAAATTTATTATTAAAATAATAGATTAGATTAGATTGCATATGTAATCCAAAAGTAGCATCCAAATAAATTACGTTACACAGAGTTCTTTTTCCTATATAGAAAAAATAATTATATACACAGAGAGTTCTTTCAGATAATTGTAAAAAGTAAATTCCGATAGAAAACTTGAAGCTTTATCCGTGGTCAATCGCATTAACTGGCGTCGCTGTTAACGAAGCCGGTGCCGTTGGACGTTCAAACGTCGCTTCCTTTTTTTATTTTACCGCGCTGGAATTTCTATGGTGAGAGTATTACGCGGCACTTCCACAAGTGTACGTGCTCCTGATTGCGATTTCAAGAGGAAAACTCGATCTTTGCTGCAACGCCGTCGACGTGCTCGGTTTGCGGCCGGCCGCGGTAAAACAAAACCAAAATTAGATAACGCCATCCGACCGTACAGACCACTATTGCGAAATTGTCGCACCTTATGACACTTGTGAAAACGCAAACTCTCGCAGCGCATCTCGCGAAAATACAAATGCGGATGTTGCAAAACTTTCGCTGAATTACGCGTTTTACGTATCATACAATTGCCGCCGATTTCGATCATATTTTCTGACGTTTCAATCAATATTTTGCTTTCCTAAATGTAAAATCACTTAAACTCGATATACATATATTTCTTACAAATTTTTGAGTTTATTCCTTTCCCTTAATTGCATTGCTTTAAATATCAAATATATTGCAAATTTTCAAATTGCAAAGAAATTAAAATAAATTGACAAAATAAATTTTTAAGATGCAATTAAATAACAGTTTTATGATCTATTAAAATTAACAGGATTTTTCTTTCAAACTTTAATTTTAATTACATAGGCATTTTCAACACACATTATATATCGAAAAGCATAACAATAAATAATAAAATTTTTGAAATATTTTGCCTGCTTGAAATTTTTTCTTGAAAGAAATCAAATTGAGAAAAATTCGTTAAGGAATTTGTCTCGTAATGTTGTAAGATATAATATATGTCAAGGCTTCTAGAACACATTTATTTATATGTATTATTTTGATGCTATTAATCAAGAATCGGTGCATGTGCAATCATATCATCTGATATCATTCTATCATCCTTTTCATGATCTACGATTATCCTTTCATTTTTCCTAATCGAGCAGCGCATATATCAAAGCGAATACTTCGCATCTATCAATTACCAGCAATCGTTTTGTAATAACATTATCCGGTTAGGCAGATAATCTCGCGGCGGTGAATCCAACGTGGGAAAATACACCGCGGATTGCGTTATTGCGTTTACGAGATTAATTACGAAACGAACGCACCTAAACGGTCCTGCGTTACGTCCAGCTGGCGCACTCATTATCTAATGGCGTACGTTGAATTTATCACAGTTTAATTACGCCGTCAACAGTCGGCGCGCTTTGCTGCTATGAAATATGATTATACATCTGACAATAGGATAACATAATCTGCTTCCAACCGCTTACAACAGCCGAAATGTGCTCTTAATGGCGTTGCTGTTGCGAGCGTCATCCTAGTCACGTGCTATTTTATAGATGCACCAGAATGGTGCAGCACGTTGATGTTGCTCACGCGTAAATATATGCATTAGAGAATTTTGAGAATTTTCTCTCTTTAATATATATATATATATATATATATATATATATATATATATATACATATATACAAAATTTAAATAATTTGCGATTTTGTATGGATTTACACACGATTTAAGTAGTTACATAATCCTGCAAGAATATATGTAGAATATGCAGAATATGTATTTTGTAAATATTATCAAGTCGCAATATTGTTTCGATCTTTTCTTTTAAAAATTAATAGCGATATATATCTAATATAATAATATAAATAATATTTATATATAATGTATATGCATCAAAATAAAAAATTTGATTTTTTATATATATTCTTGCAAAATTGTGTAACTACTACTTAAATTGTAAATCCATATAAAATCGCAAATTATTTAAAAATTTATGATATATATTATAAACTCTATATCTCATGTTCACAGAATTTTAATAGGTTCTTATAGCCATCTCTCTTTTAAATAGATGCAAAACTTAATCAGTATGCGTATAATGCTTGATCTGAGAATTGTTAAAAAATTAAATCGTGTGATATAACAAGTATTTCATTTTAATTATATACATATGTACATCTCTTCTGTTGCTGAGAATGTCGTGTCAGCAAATAAATATCTATAAAACTACTGTCGCGCACGACCTTTTCGCTTAAGAGATGAGCAATGAAAAGAAAGGTTAAGTACTGTGTAAGTAATAAACGTAAAAAAGAAGTTGAAATGGATAAAGAATGCAGTAAAGAATGTCTACTCACGTTTCGCCGCGCCTCTTTTCGGTCTATTCGCTGTCCTGCATCGATTTCACGTGGCTATCCACGTGTTCTCGTCACGTCCGTTTACCATTTCGAACCCATCTCGCGATCTTCGCGGGCGATTTCAACGTAAATGCACATGAACGTACATTTCGGAAGGAAGTGCATGGCGAAATGCATTGCGACAAAGACAGGGCTGTCATCGTAGTCTCTCAGAAAAAAAAATATATTCTCTAACAAAATTTTGGCAAAGAAATATAAGAAATAAATTATATTTTTAAGAAAAATACATTTAAATCATAAAAATTTTATTGTAATAAGAATTTACAAAATCCATTACTAAATTCTAAAAATTGATAAAGCGATTTTAATTTATATTGTGTAAACAAATTGATGTTTAGATAATACAATCAAATGAAAATGTCTACTCTTTAAATCTAAACTCAACACTTTTTTCGACGTGATACTTAACTTGTTGATAACTTTTTCAACTTTTTATGGCTACTTTAATTTAATCATTATTTTTATCTCAGCTCACAGCTTATTTTTAAAGATGAGCGCTTAAAGCCGCACATAAAGACAGCCCTGAGTAAAATAAAACGTTAAAGTCCCATGAGACATTAGCGGCGATCGTAAAATGATATCGAATTTGTGACATAGCTGGGAAAGAAAGAAAGAAAGGGGGTGAAATGGTTTTGTTGCCGCATCGTTATCAAGTTTATCGGAAGAAATTTGTCTTACAGAAATGAATTTCTCTGATAGATTCGATTTATGTATTTGATACAATACTATAGTTCTATCAAAAAGCACGGAGAAATGCAGAAAATCATGAGGATAAAATAATTGTAAAATTTCAAATAACAAAAATCAAATGTAATTATAAGAATTGATAAGCAAATCTAAATATTTTCTCATATATCATCCGTTTCCAAAATATCTGAAATTAAATGATATGGCCTCGCCTCATTTTTCGCGCCACCGCAGATTCGTGTCATTCTGGCTCGACACTCGGCGGACGTCAAGATCGTTAACCGGAAGTGTAAGTGA
Source organism: Lasius platythorax (assembly GCA_963971435.1). Taxonomy (NCBI): domain Eukaryota; kingdom Metazoa; phylum Arthropoda; class Insecta; order Hymenoptera; family Formicidae; genus Lasius; species Lasius platythorax. Next base: position 3,761,197 of record OZ020541.1, read on the forward strand.
ACGATGTCAAGTTGGGCGATGTAATTTCTCATTGCGCCATCCATGTCACCGAGGTTACGCCGGACGTGCGGTTCCTCTTCTCGCGTCATTTATTACCACACCCTGCACAACAAAAAGAGCTCGTCGATAAAACTCAACGACGACGACGACGACGACGACGACGACGATAAAGCCGGGCTTCGAGCTTTTTCTCCGATGGAGTTTAATTAGCCCTGTAACGTCCGCGAAAGGTCAACCGCGTGCGACGAGCGGACGAGACGAAAGTGCCACTTCTACGCAAACACGTCGGAGAGAAAGTTTTCGAGGAAGCTGATTGGCTTCATTTCTCTGTTAGTGCGGTGGTTCTTGGATGAAGTTAGAAAAGGAATCACAGTTGTCTCTCTCTCTCTCTCTTTCTCTCTCTCTCTCTCTCTATCTCTCTATCTCTCAGATGATTGCATCGCCGCCTCCATCCGACCTCCTTCCGACACAATGTGCATTTCTCTCCTACCCCTTTTTCCATCTCCCTATCGCTCCCGTCGTTGATGAAATTACGTAAACTCCATTTTCCGGGCACGCGATTGCCGGAACGCCTGTCCTCTTGAGAGAGGAACCTCGTAAGGAAATATGGCGATGGGCGGAAACAGTAATAACGGAGCTCGGTACCTGGGTAAAGTACTCGGTGAAGGCATCGGGAAGTACCACCGGTGGTGGCGTCTTCAAGTAGTCGTTACATACCGATGATACTTCTTCTTCTTCTGTTTCCTATATATTTATGGTCGACGTATGACAAGCCAAACTTCAGGATCCGATTTATTGTGTAAAGGATGAAAGTCTTTGTTAGATTGCGCCTAAGAGCAATTAATGTTTTACATTTCAGATTTATAAAGTATTTTAATGCTGTTCATTTAGGATTAAGTCTATTTTTTCCTAAATAAACATGTATTTTTTATAAATGTCTTCTACTTAATAATCTGAAAATTGAAAGCTATTACTTAGAAACATTATTTGTTACAAACAATGATTACTTGAGATACTTCTTTAACACACAATTTCAATTCGCGTTATTATTAATAAAATGTTGAATTATAAAATTAAAATATAAGAACATTATTTTCTCGAATTTAATTGTTGCATCAGCAGCGGTTACTATATTTTCTTACGGAAATATCTTGTTTTTTTTCGTTGTGTATTAGCATTTCTTCAGTAGAAACTTTGCGGCTGGATTGTCAGATTAAATTTCCCACTTCATAATTCTTTTCACGGAAAAAATTTTACAGTACAAATTACATGAAAAATACATTTCCTCTTACATTTATTGTAAAGCTGGAATATAATGACATGAAGTTATTTATTACTTTAAAATTGTAAATTATTTTGTTTTATTGTTCTATTGTTAACAATTATGCATTTGTCTGTGCATCAAAATATTTGTTACAATATTCCTTCGTAAAATATAATACGTATATAATAGAGGAAAGGAGGCAAATTTGGAATACTGTTGGTAATTTGGAATACCGAAGTATAAAAAAAACTAGTGACGCCAAATAGTTTGAATCACCGCATACAAATAGAGTAGCGACCCACCAACTAATGACATTTGCGGTATGGATCGCCATGTTGACAGTATTGTTTTAAATTAGACGAAAATAAAACTAGACATTCGCAAGATTTTTTAAGTGAGTCTGCAATCCGTTTCCACCATGGTTAACATTTATCAAATATTTGTTGAAATTCGTTTAAATTCTTCCTTGACATGTTAATTTTATGAATTTCTACTGATTTTGCAATGATTTTCGATTTGTGACACGTGATTTAAAAATTGAGATTAACCATGATATGTTGTTAATTTGGAATACTATATATAAAGTTACTTTGGAATATTCCAAATCATATGTGATGACGTGAGGGGAGAACAATGAGTGCAATGCTTCATATGTGAGATATGGGTACACAGCAAATGCGCTGGCTATGACTCCGAAACTTATATGTGTGATTATTGTTAATAGATGAATTATAAGTACCTAGTAGTTTATAAGAGAAGATTATATAAGACGAAGAAGAAAGATTTATATAAATTTATAAGAGAACAATAGTTTATAAAAGAAGAGATGATTATATAAGACAAAGAAGAACGATTTAGAAAATGTGAATGTAATTCGAAGTACCCTATTCCAAATTACCAGCACATTAACTAAATCACCCTTTTTTGTCATTTTTTAATTAAGCCAAAGTTTCAGGCACTTTTTGTTTTCAAATTCTGTTTATTATTTTTTGATTGATAATATATTAGTTGTCCTACGTTTAGAAGTGGTGTTTATTATTCAGCTCCTCACACATAATTTTTTATAATTTTTTTTCAAACTGGTATTCCAAATTTGCTTCCTTTCCCCTAGGTATACATGCTTTTGTATCCTAATTCAAACAAGAATTGAGATAAATAGCTGGATAAATATTACTTATATAATTTTTGTTAAAATTTGCTAATTAGATTAATTAATAACAGCTTTCATTACACATACACACACACACACACACACACACACACACACACACACACACTCTTTAATAAAGAATATACAATAAGAAAAATATTTAATTACAGGATACTTTTATACAATTATAATTATAAAGTTACATAATTGTTTCCGTTAATATTAAACTTTAATATTATATATTTTTTTAATTTATCACTCATGTTTATATTACATATTGTAACACTTATAATTACGTAACAATGATGTTTCAAATAATGTATCCGTAGGCGTAAATTATCTTATTAAATTATAATCAATAGAAAATCACTCGCAATTGACAGGTAATCTTGAAAAGATATGAATGAAAATCGCGAGATTTAAAAGCGAGTCACGAGTTTCAAAGTGGATCACGAATAAAGTCGAAATTTATTCAGCGTCATGTGTCAGCGACGCACTCGTCTTTTCCACTCGTTTTCCGCAGAGAATTACACTTGTAACACACACACACACACAGAGAGAGAGAGAGAGAGAGAGAGAGAGAGAGATTCCATCGAAATCCGAAACGTTTTCTTGTTCATACCGATTGCACGCTCAACGAGTCCACGAAGCGCGCCAAAGTCGCATCCGCTTTTCCGCATCGCGATTCCGCGAGTCAATTTCAGCCGGTGGCAGCCGTTTTCATTGCTGAATGTGGAAACCTGTTTCTTCCATTTGGCGGAAACGATTTGCCCGAGCCCCATCGCGCTTTCTCTTTTTCTCTATATATTTCTACGCCGCGCCTGGCGCGGTCTCCAAATTCGGAAAGATTCCACCGTATCGGATCGACCCTATGCGACCATTTCGACGGCGTGCGAGCATAGACCATGTATGCCATCCTAAATAGAGTTGGGAGTCACGTGAGTGCACTGAAAGACTCACACTTCGATAGTCTCAAAGATATTCTTGCTATCGAACCCCGATATACTTTGCGAACTATTATACAGCTTCGGAAAAGACACGCGTGTCTGTTCTCTTTTAGAAAAGATCCACTTTTATTTTGCAAACAATTTTTCGCAAAAGTGTTACGATACTATTTCTTTTTTTTTTTTTGTTTGGCTTAATGGCATTGAGAAAAATATATTTTTTAAATTTAATAATGATTATTATCATTGATATATTGGTTTAATACTTTGCATACAGAAAGGTGTGCAGAAAGAGAATGTTAGTATTGACATAATGTTTTTGGGCACTTTATATATTATGTTTTGTTATTATGTGTGTCTGTGTATTGGCATTGCTGTGTACTGACAGCGCTAGGGTGCAGTCGATAGGTAGAACCGCTCGCTTTGATCACTCCATCAGTATGCATTGCGCCATAATGGACATTTACGTAACGTGGCTCCCGTGATTTTGCCTGCCATGCGACATACGTATGTTCGTCATCCATAGCAAAATCTTCTTCGGCAAAGCTACAAATGCCGAACGTGATCCACGCCGTGTTGGCGGCTGGCATTTCGAAAGCGTGTCAAGGATACGCCCAACGAAGGTCAGTCACTCTCGTGAAGTTTAATTGGTCATCCAAGTGGTTGACTATTAAATCGTTCTTTTATTCGTCCGATGAAAAGTGACAGGCCGATTAGAGGCACCGTTACGATCTTTAATATCGTCGAGATCGCGTGGGTAACTATTTCTCAATGCAATCAGGATGCGCGACAGCATCTTCTCAGCTATCTCTTTATAAAGCACATATTTAATGATACTTGATAAGTAGATAAATACATAAATTAAATTAAAAAAATTTACATATATTTTGCATCTGCATTTTATATTTATGATAATAATCCATCTGTGTAAAAGTTGGATTTGTGTTGTAGAATTTTTTAACGCAACTCTTTTTGTTTTCCTAAATATGGAACAAACATAACGGCACGCTCGACATGATACATCGCGACGGGTATTAAGCTTAATAATGGCCGCTGGCGGATTTGTACATTCGAGCAACGGATTTAGCAGAGTGCGTTGTGAATGCGTGCATTGTGAAACAAACAATGGCGTGGACAGTGTCATCTAAATCCTCGAATTCTGGCGAGCTTTTTATATTGCCATCTCTTAATTACGTCATATATACTTTTTCTTCCATCGTTCAAAAAACATAGCGACCCTTATTGTTGTGGATTACCTATTACTGTATTCCACGATGGATAATACACTATTTTATCTTAATGTTATTTTAATCTGTTCTCGAGTAGAGTTTTATGTAAATTAATATAAAAGTTTTAATAAAAAAAGTTCTTTTTTAAGTCATCGAAAGAATAAGAATTTATTATTTCTTTTAACGATGCAATTAAAAATTACTATTCTCATTTATTCTGCATACAAGAAATGTCCTAAAAAGTTTGACATTTCCATCGAGATCGAAGAAATTAAATTATAATAATATCGAAACTTGAGCAATAAAAATTGTGATGGCCCGAGATCCGTTAATGGCTTCCCTAATGGAAGTAATTTACTTTTTCTTTTTTTTCTTCCTGTAAACTGTGTGATAAAAAGCAACGTTGTGGAATCGAAAAAGTGGAACAGGGAGCAAAAGTCGGAGGTGTCTATTAAGAAGTCCGTTGAATATTAACGTGACGAAACATCTTCTGACGCCGCGGCGGCGCGGAGATTAACGAGGCGATTATTAAAATATGCAGTACGCCAGTCTAATTAGTCTGCCGACGAAACCAAGAAAGCGTCGACTTCGTTGACCTTCTCGTCATCTTCCTCGGTTTTACAAAAGTCACGGACTTTGCCACGATGCAATTTCGCCATATTACCTTGCTTCGCTCAATTTACGCCAACGAATTGAGTTGATACGAACACTTTTTTATCGCTATTCTTAATAGATTTACTTTTAACGAGGATTTCAACATTGGAAAGTTTTAATGACAAAGATTTCAATATTTGAGAATATAATAGTTTAAGAATAATAAAATTTTGCTGGTTAAGAATTCTTGAAATTATGCAGCAATAATAAAAAAAAATATATATATATATACATACATATATAGCTAAATTTAAAATTTTTTTTAATGGCAGAATATAAAAGTAAGAATCTCAGGATTTGGAGATACAGATATTATAAAGAGTAACAAGCAAATCAAAGTTTATTATGTCAAATTAGTCGCAGACAGAAACATATGGAATGATCGCCGAAATGTCACATCGCGCCGTGCTGAGCGAAATGTGCGATGAGATCCACGGTTTACGCAACCGCATATTATAAATTAATCTATCAAACTTATCAACATGTTGTATTCGTGAGGAAAATAAATATACTGTCCAATTCAATAAAATTACAATAGTGTTGTAATTCGGCTGTACGGCTTTACTACGGAGTAAACGCGTGTGAGATTATTATGCTGCGATATCATACACACTTTTCGATGGCAAAGACTTTTGCAATTCGCATTCTTGTGACATAATATCACCATTTTCGTCTATACTGCTCAGATGCTACCTAAGCACCGACGAACCTACCTGCAGCTGCGGTTTCGCGATCGCTCTTAATTACTTATCGCCGTCTATCGCGTTGTTACATAAAAAATATCGTTCTAAAGATTTTACCTCGACCCATCTTTCTCGCGGCAGTTGCGAGCGGCAACTTTCGAATGGAATTGTATCGAGAAATGCATGAGCTGGTGAAAGCGGCTGCCATCACGTGGAGACGCACAAAGCATCGTTTTTATCCTCGCAATCTGTGCTTGTGATCAAGATTACTAGAATACTTGGAATTCGGTTCTCTCACGTAATATGTGAGTTTGGGATTTTATCATCACACATATTTTATTCAATTGTAATTTTATTGAATTGGACAGCATTTTTCCTTTCTTCTTACGAATACGATATGTTGATAAGTTTGATAGAATTAATTTATATATATATATGTTGAGAAATAACAGAGTTTCGTCTGCATTGTCTAAAAGAAAATATTAAATTTTGTAATAATAAAATAAACGGCTAATTAAACGTCTAATTATATAATAAAGGGTAGTTTAATCTAAACAATTGTGTTTACTCGCGCCTTTACCTATGCGGTCTGGCTCTTATTAGCCGTTTATTTTATTATTATCATTTCTAGAGCCTTTATTTTGTTTATTTATTAAATTTTGTAAATATTATAAAATAAACTTGTGCTTTTAATATACATATATTAATTGTTACTCCAAAATGTTTGATAACTTATATACAAATTAATTTATATTGAAATATATGCTTTTAAATTATCACAATTAAATTATCTATATAAATATGTAATAGATATATGTATATACTTTAATGTAAGCTTTATTTTTAACACGACCATATTGCAACAGTCTTATTACAACATTTGATATAATTCTTGTGCACAGTGCACAAATGTCCATACTTTCCCAGAGAAGTACGAATACTTTCCACATCGTAGCATGGTTGTTACAATCTCTTTTTTCTCGTTAAATTATAAATAAATTACAGTTTGTCTCTTGGACTTTGTTTTTTTATACATTTACAAATGGATACTCAGTATTTTCATCGCCGCTTTAACATCGACAATGTTCTGCACGAACGCAGAAACGAGGCAACCGTATATGTATACACGCGTGACCTCTTCCGCATTGCGTAATTGCAATTGGCGAAGTCCTCGGTCACCTGAGTGCAATTGCCGCATTTTCCTAGTAACGCACATGGTCGGAGAAACTAATTATACCGTCGATTAAAAAAAATATTAACAATAGTCGGAAAAAAATCATTATGGAACTTCGTGCCATCTAATTCTTTCTGTAATTATGATTTTCTTTTTATATTTGCGGGTTCGATCGACGTGGACTAATTCTGATGAAACGAATTAATTTCGTTGTTGCGAAATGAATATTGTATTATTCTAGGCAAATATGCAAATATTAATCTCTCAATCTGCAAGTTACACAAAATATTGTGCAAAAATTTTTAAATTATTTGCAGAAAAACGAACGAGTGATGTCATTACTTAAATAATGCAAACCAATAAATTTCTCTTTATTGGCTTGCAAAATATTGTATATATCTCGTCGATAAGTTTTGTTGGCGGTGGGCGGAAATCTATATTGAAAGCCAATATATTTCAAGAGATTTTTAAGGTAGGCGCATTTTTTGGAAAAGGATGATAATGAATCACGAGATTACGAGTTAACTCTTATAGATATGAAAGAAATTAGTAGCAAATTGACACATTGTGAAATGCATGATAAATCGAAGTTTTTACATCACGATATTACCAATTTACAATTAATAGTAATATAATATCAACAGTCACACAGAGTTATTAATACGGAATATTATTCGATTTTTAATTGTTGCCGTGAGAAAATAGAAGATTATATTTTGTTATAAATTTTAGGAACTTATGAATTTATAAAAAATTAGATATTTATAAATAACATTGTTTTAATTATTATTTTATCAAAATAAATTAGCGCGCGTTGGTATTAAATTATTGTTATGAACTAACTTTTTGCTGGAAATTTTTGAATTTGCAAACGTCCTTTTTTTCAAAGTTTTGCACTACTTACTCGTCATTATATAAAATCGATATTTATCTGACAGGAAGGATATATCTTTTCTTGCATTTTATAAATCTTAACTTCAACGTATGAGAACTATTTTTGCAAATTTGTCAATATTATCCGTGTTGTTATATTGTATGACATATATATATGTAAGTATATATAGACGAGAGCACTCCACCTCTTTTATCATCTATTCTGCTTAAATACACGTATCGATATTAATAGCCTCTTCATTTTCTTCACAGACGACTGTCCAAACTGTGTGGATGAGCACAGTGGCAACTTGGCGGCTTCAAGATGGACGATGCCTCTGCTGAAGCTGGGCGAGAAGAGATACTATCTGGGGATCTTCTTCAAGGTATCGCTGCTGCCAGTTACGCTGATTTATCTAACCAAACCGTCGACCCGACCCGACTCTCTCTCTCTCTCTCTCTCTCTCTCTCTCTCTCTCTCTCTCTCTCTCTCTCTCTCTCTCTCTCTCTCTCTCTCTCTCTCTCTCTCTCTCTCTCTCTCTCTCTCTCTCTCTTTCCCCCTCCCTCTCTCTTTCTCTCTGTCTCTCTCTCTCTCTCTTTCCTTCTCGGACTTTATCAAATTATTTCCAAGCTCGTAACTTTCCGGCTTTGCCGTCACGGACGGTTTTATGGTGCATCGAATGCCGGGAACCAGCGTAGTAAAGGTCTTTCCGGATAACAGTGACCCTGTATTGGGTACGACACAGCAAAGAAGCTTGCGTGATAAGAGAAAGAGAATGAAACACGTCATAAAAAAAACGACGTATATGGCATGTAAAAGAAAATTAAAGGGGTTCCCAGCAAAAGTGATTTCAAGTTATCAAACATCAAATTTACTATTATGAAAAAATTTTCTAGTTATACATATATAACACGTTCAACATTCTTTTTCTCCAATTTGATGTTCACAAAGTTCTTCTTAATCTCTAGTGTTAAATGATATTGATTGGCAAACCTTCACAGAAAAAGTAATTTATTATATTTATGCTTTAATCTTTAATTATAATTTGTTTTTCAAGTTTTCTTTTTATGAAATTTGCGACAGCATGGAGGCGTCTAAAGTCTCGATGATTACGCAGGTAATGCATGATCTCACACGAGTCTTTCAGAGCGACATTCCTGATTCTGACATGTTTAATGCATGTCCTTTCACGCGCGAACACAATCGTATCGATTAGGCCCACCCTTATTACGGCTTCTCGGATAATCTAAGCGCTTTTATTGACTCACGCGCGCTATTAACATGGATTTCGCAATTCCGTCGGTGCGGATCCGGCTTCACTGCGATCTTGCTGGAAGTGGGTGGCGTAAAGGCGCTCGTTTAAAGGGACTTCTCGCAATAAAAGCAGGAAGAAGAGAGCGAGTGGCGTCTCTCTTTCCTTCTTGACCCGCTCTTTTAATTGAATCACATTGAGAATGAGCTCTCTTTGTTTCGCAAATAAATAATGGTCGACACCCCAGCTGTTAATCGCGGATCTCGCGGAACAACTATACTCGTGCAGTAACCGACTTTTCGAGTAAATTGACGGAAGATGGCGAATTTTCTGGGTCCTCTTAGCGATAGAGAGTATATTGCCTCCCCGTTCTTCGGTAGAAAACTTATTTAAGTTAGGAAAGTTAGAGGTTTCGGGGTCAAAGTCAAGTTTCTAGATTGCGCACCTTCCACTTATGTTTTAAAGATTCTTAAGTTAGAGTCTAGACACTGCTGTAATTTTGGAGATGGCGGTCAAAGAATTGAAAATGCTTTACACTAGCGTTTATAGATTAGTTACGATGCTGAAATTTTCAATATTTCTGATTGATTTTGCAATTTTGGATTAAAAAATTCCTATTAAAAATTAGTAAAAAATCGAATAGTGTCCAGACTCTTCTTTAAGAATCTTTATTGTGCTCTTACTCTACTCGTCTGCTCTACATGATGTTTGCATCGTTCAAGCGCATATTTAGAGCAATAATAAATGTTAATTTTGTTATATTGCTTTTTAAACGAAATATTAATTTACCAAAGAAAATTGATATACAATTGTCATTTGCCAAACTGCTTGCTTCACTGGACAATAATTGCATTCTAAAGCAAATTGAATCCTATAATGAATGTTGTTTTTATTATTCTTTTTACTTTTACAAACAAGAAGGAATTAGAACACAAGTATTTATTACAAAAAACAATAAAATGTAATTAAAAACATGGAAACAAAAAAATTATTATTGAACTTTATAGAATTCTTTACTGCAATCGATAATTGATAATTGTATTACTTTTACAGGAACATATCGCAATATTTATAATTTCTTTAAAATCTTGTTTTTTCTTAACAGAAAAAATGTGCTGCAACTTATGCAAGATATATATCTTTATTTTGTAATTATTAGATTCTCATCTTCTTTCGCCACGGTATGCATTTTGCATCATGAAACATGTATGTACATAGATCTCTCAGATTCCGAAACACCTATAGCTTGCCATCGATTGTTACACACTATTACTGTTTCGTTTAAGAAACATGAATCGAGTTTGTCATGCACGAGTAACGATGGTTTCGTGCCGATGCGAAGGGAGGAAGGGAATGCAACGTTGCACCGGTGTAATCGCGATGACGCTCTATTTATTTTGCGCTTTATTTGCATTCCCGGCAGGTTACATGTGATTTTTCGCGTTTTTCGCGTTCCTTCTACTCTGTCCCGTATAAGTGCCTTTGGCTAAATCGCCGAAAGAGCGTCGAGATAGCAATGGCGAAATTCGGTACCATTGACGTTGATAAAATACGAAAGACAATACTTATTATGCTCTTGAATAAATTCTTTTTGAACGACTAAACGGAAGGTATATACATAATATACGTTATAATAAATACAACGAATATCGTTACAACGAATAATAATCAAAAAACGTTGCAAGAAAAAATTATTATATGCAGTGACAGTTTTGAGATAAAGCAATTAAAGCAAAGATATTTTTTTATAATTATAATGTGTGCCGACAAATATTGTAGCAACTATAAGACAGTATATATAAAAATTTTATTAGAATTCTTTCTAAAACAAATTAATCTTAAGCATACTTTTTACAAGTACAAATTTTTGTTTTACCAACTTTAGATTTATTGAACAAACCTAATTTCTATATATACTAGTATATCAACTTTAATTTGAATTATGTTAAACATAGAGATGGAGCTATTTGACAATTAAAACAAATAATGTACATAAATTTATTAACTATCCACAATGTTAATTATCAACGATATTAATTCGGGCAAACTTTTTTAATTAATTAGCGGAAGGTCAATAAAACATGTAAAATGTATAAAATTCTCTCTAAATTGCGATAATTACTTTATGTAAATATTTTATGTATTCGTAAAAGTAAGGATTTCATTAGACCACAATAAACATTTTATAATCAGATATTATTCACATTTATATAACACTTCTAAAATAATGAAATAATTGTTTTATTAATAATAATAATGGAAAATGTAGAGCTGCGATAATTGGCAAATTTGAGTTAATTAACATAATATTGTTATTGCAAAATTTGTCTGAAAGGACACGATAATTTTGCGGGATTATCAAAACATCCGGGATATATGAAAAGTCGCTCGCTGTATGTCTAGTAGAATGTGCGATGTAGTTGCTGCATAAACGCGTTTCATAAGCCGCATTGTTGTTTCGGCTGAATTTCAAGCGGATAATCCAGTCTCTCGGTAAATGTGCATTATACGTCCTAATTATGCAGATAAGAAACTTTTAAGATCACAAATAGCCGCAAAACTTGAACTACATTCTGCGACTTTTCATCGCGTGATTTTGTGTATGATTATTTATTATCACGAAAAAGTATATATATAGTTTTATCAAGAATTCTGTAAATATTTGGGAATCGATGCGCGGTAAGTGCGTGATGTGCGATAGTTACTTTGCACTTAAATAATCGCTCGCAATGGCTAAGCGCGAATGCTACTATACGATTCCGTGTTGTCAGAAAGTTTTTAATGCTCGTAAAGACTATTTTCCTGCGAAACCAGCGATCCTCACGCTTCTGCAAAGTGCTACCGTCATAAAAAATACATAATATAGCGTGAATGACCTCCAAGTTACCTACGATAATCGATACGTGGGGTGCGCGCGCGATACGTAATATTGAAACCTAAGCGAAATATAACTTCGTACACCGTACAATCACCGTTGGATTTTTATAAAATGCAATAAAATATTGCAACACGCAAGTTACTAGCGAATATCTGGACCATTATAAGTGGTCTGAGACAATTTAAACAGTATCAAATTAATAATTTCACTTGACTGAAGATAAGATGTATGTACATGATGGTCTATGATAGTCTTAGAGAAAAAATAATGAAAAACAATGAAAAACAATGAAAAAACTTAGATCCAAAACATTTGGGAAGAAGTTCGAAACTGCTTTCTATATTTATGTGAGAAGGTTTTGTCTGATTTTTATTCACATTAAGGGAGAATCCTTCTTTTATTAATAATATTATAATTTAGGATTGTGTCCGCATCAGAAATATTGTTTTTGGCAAGATATGTTTTCTTATATTTACAGAATTAGTAGTAACTCACTTTGTCTGAAATATATCCTTGTATTTTATGAACAAACTGCATTCTGTATACGATTCCATTTAATTACTTACGAAAAAATAAACTTTGATCTACATTGCTAGAAACTTAGTCGCACATTTACGTATAATAATTTGATGTACTGTAATACTTGGGATTAACATGTTAAACAATAGATTTCATTACATATCAGTAATATTCCAAACATTGTTCTCGAATATAATCTCTCGTAATCGGTATCAGAATGGTGATTATGTAACCTTAGTGTGAATATCAATGTGCGCTCACACAACCTACGTGCTGTTATTAATGTCGATCAATCTGCTGCAATGAATGACAAACACGTACGCGCGTTACATGTGAGCATTAAGGACAGCTTATACCTATACACTATAATTTACTTACACATAATTTACCAATAGCTCCACCGTTTCTCTTTATCATAATTATTATATAGTGATTAACATGGTTTAGATTATAACACTCCTCTCTCACAATTATCCGTTTTGCATAATTACCATTTATCACGATTTGACCTATTATTAAGCATTATAAATTATTTATATATTGTTTGTTTAACGCACATTGGGTGTTAACAATATTCAACGCAGTATTTGCGATAAATATTACAAACACGAGTTGCTACAATAATACATTAATTTTCAATTTATTTTAAATATAATATATATATATATATATATATATATATATATATATATATATGTATATATATATATATATATATAATCTTTAGATGTACTATACAGGGTTGTAATAACAGATAAATGTTACTTTACCTTATCTCCTCTCTGTGTCGCAGGCAAACTGGTACAGAGCTTCGCAATACTGCCGTTATCACGGGATGCATCTGGCGAGTATAGCTTCACAGGAGGAGAACGACAGGCTCGAGAAGCATATCAAGGACTTCGGTCTCGGTCATGAACACTTTTGGACGTCCGGCACCGATCAGGCTGAGGAAGGGACCTTCTTCTGGATGGCAAACGGCAGGCCGATCACGTTCGAGAATTGGAACGTCGGCGAACCAAATAATTTCCGGTATAAGAATGCTTTGATCGCGGACAATTTACATTCCTTCTGATATTGATCGCAATTCTCCTTTTGCGATATAATTGACTTAAAATCGAAGTTCCTTTATTTTTATTGGTAATATTGTTCCCTGTTGAAAAAAAAATTGATTCTATTGAATTCAAAAAAGATAACTTTAATTCTTGCAATATTTTTAATATATTTACATATTTAATGATAATATATTTATATAATATAAAATTTTATTGTTTTTTTTATAAAAATACATATTAAGGAAAATAATTTAATCACATTCTACAATATGTACAAGCATGCATATTTGAAACTGTTGAAATTACGAATTTTATGTTTTGAGAGAGAATTGAACTTTATTGAAAACTTTATTTAAAAATTTCTTAAATAATTTTTAAGGAGATGCATGTTTTAGTTCTTAACCAGAATCAATACTGTATATGTATATACAATATATATAGTATATATTATTAGAGAGAGGCAATTTATATATTTCTTACGGCTTGAAAAAAAAAAAAACTACGCAAACTTTATCTAATGCTCTTATTCGGGTTCAGATACGAGAATGGCGAAGAAGAGCATTGCCTGGAGCTCTGGAACAGGGACGGCAAAGGGCTCAAGTGGAACGACAGCCCCTGCAGCTTCGAGACTTTCTTCGTCTGTGAAGTGCAGTGATGAGTTCGTGCGAAAGGCAAAGGAAAGGGAGGAAGTACACGTGCGAGTGAGCATTCGCGCGACTCGTGGCGTGTTCTCAGGATGATCCTCGAGAAAGCTGCGTGTGACGTTTTCGTTGGTCATCCGTTTGTTTTGGCGAACTTAACAAGAGAGAAAGAGAAAGAGTGTGTATGTGAGAGAGAGAGAAAGAGAGAGATAGAAAGAGATTTGAAATGTGACATGTGCGCTCGGACTGAAAACTACGCGCGATTAGCCGGTCGCTACCGTTGTCACGTTTCCCGCATCCGGCATTCACGTGTGCGTGAAACGACATCCAGTTCAGTCAGTTCTTTCCGTAAAAGTATCACCAGGCGACATACCGAGCGTCGGATAAATCCGCAGTGTCGGATGATAAAAACGATTCGCTCATCTTTTGTGCAGAAGCGGTTCTAAACGGATGCTGGATTATATGCAGTATACATTTTGGTTCTTGCGTACTTTTAAAAGGTCTTATTTTAAATTTAAAAGCAAACATATAATTATACGATTTATATTTTTATCGTTTATTGCCAGTGGATAAAATAACTTACATAACTTCTGTTAGAATTAATTTACATAGCTGTTTGTAAGAAGAAAATGTTTTATATCAACTTTTTAAATGGTCTTTTCGAACTTTTTTCAAGTAACCGACGCACACACTGCACATCGACGTGCGAAATCTTCATTGCAATCGAAGAATCGATCAACATAATTTCATGGTTTGGGTATTGCTTTTTTATTGATGTTAAATAAATAAAAATTATTATACTATTAAAATAGGCATTTAAATGTAAATATATTGCTGTTAAATTATATATTTGTTTGTATTAATACTATTAATACTAATTACTGTTATGAAATGATTTGTCTATGCGAGATGACCGATTCTTTTGTATCGATCCTTCGATTACAACGCATCTGAAAGTTTTTGACGCATGGTGATACCATATATTAATTAATTAATTTTCCAATGAAATATAGGTTAATTAACACGTATATCCTAGATGTTAAAAGCGTGTCGTAATCGCTAGATGAATTACGGCCAATAAACGTGCATGAAAAATTATTTTGATCGCGCAAATATTATTGCAGATATATCTTTAATATTGAATCAAAAATTAGACAATTATTTAGATTAAGATAGCGATGGACTCAATTCACTGATTTATGCACGAAATAGTTAAACCGAATAGTTTCTTTCGACACCTGCTAATTTCACGAGTGTATGTGAAACTTCACTATATATATTTTAGTTTCTTGTTTCTTAATATGTTATACCAACACTATAAGTAACATATATGTATATATTAAATATGCAAATTGTATATATTTAAACAACAATAGATAGCGACTTCCTCTGCGAGTATAATATTGCTAGTAGTACGAATAAACCAAAAGATTCTAGTGATGCTGTAATGCATTCTCATATTAAGAAATGCAATCGTTCAAATACTTATTATATGTACATTCACTCTGTTAGAGATTCCTTTGCAGAACATATCTTTTAGACAGCAATTGCGTCACCGTTACTATCCTGACGATCTTAACATTCATCAATATAATTTGGACTATTGGATTATTTTAGATAATCGGCTCTATATGTTATTACGTGTCTTTGTAGCTTTTCTATCTGGAATTTTAAAATTCCAGATAAAGACTTTAAGATCATTTGTGTGTGTTTTTAATTTATATTTAATTTTAATTCTGTGAAGTCTAGGATTTTTAAAATCCTACATATATGGATTCAAAAATTACATTTTTATGCTTTCTATTTGAGTTGCTAGCTTTTTAAATTTTTGAATATTTAAGATTATCAAGAGCATCCTTATATGCTAGTGTCCATGTTAGCATTTTGAGCTCCTTACGGTCTGCGTAATTTAAAGATCAAATTTAAATTTTTTATTTCATAATTTAAGATTTTTTCAGACTTTATATTTCTTAGAATTATCTTTTTAAAATGATATATAAATCTCCAGTACTTACTATTTTTACTACTATAAATATAAACGAGTTGCACATATGAATGAATTAAAATACGGTTCGTTCGACAACATAACGGTCGCGATTTGCATTAATTAGGTCGTGGTATAAATAAGCATCGTAATAGATTCCGCATGAACAGTAGTTAGCCGTCGTGGTAAATGAAATAAGTTCGTCGTTGTATTCTATGTATTCGCCGTGCATCAGAAATTTCAGAGAGCAATGTTGTACATGGCATTATTTGGCGCTAAATAATAAAATCAAAATTATGCTCTGATACACGTCTTTCCATTCTTTGTATATTCAAGCATTTCACTGTGTGTTTTCCGTGTTTATTATAATATATTATTAAAGCTCCAATAATCAAAATCGCTATCTTTTCCGCTTGTTTATTAATAAAGAATTGAGAACATTTACACACTCATTTTAATATTAAATATAATTTATGAAAACTGGCTTTGGATTGTATCACGAGTCTCTCAATTAATTAATTCATCCATTTTCTGATAAATTCCATACTAAATATTATTATTCCATTTTCGAAATTACTTCAGCAAAACATCGTTTGTTCGTAAATTATTTATATTGGATATGCGAGAATTGGAAATGGCACACATAAAGAATGTTATTATTACATTTCACACGCACACACACATTATTACATCACAAATAAAAAGAGATAAATATTTTAATAGTCATACTAATTTATCTAACCACGATCTTTTTGGTCTTCTCTCTTTTCTCTCTTTTTTCTCTCTTCATAAATCATTTAGTTATTATACATTTCTTCTGATATATTATTTTATATCTAATTAATCTTTTTGCAATACGTTCTATTAAATGTGATAGGCACTCTACAATTATTTAGTTGTGTCTTTATTATTCTTAATTTAATCTTCTTTATCAAGGAAAGAAAATAAGAATTTACTTGATTTTCTCGCAAAAAGATTAAATATTTAAAAAATTGTTACAATGGAAAAAATATAACGTTTCCTGCCGTATGATATTAGAAAAATAAGAATATTTTGGAAGTCTATGTTACATCTTAAATGTGTAAGATTAATCTTGATTAAAAATGGTTTTTATAATGAAAAAAATATATAAAACTATTGTAACATTTGCACTATTAATATTACGCTACTAATTGAAAGAAGAAAAGGGAACATTGGTACTGTTTTAATGGAAATTGCAGAAGAATGTTACCATCGCCGCGTAACGAATCTTTCCGGTCGACATGAGCCACGCTTTGGCACTTCCAACGGAACTCTTTCCACCTGGATGTCCCGCTTCCTTTTCTCATCTAGATTGACAGAACCAATTAGTAGCTCTGTCGATTTTTCGCCATCTCTGGGAAACATCAGTGTCGAGAGCAGAGTGGAAGAGAACGAGTTGAAGGGAGAAGAAAATAGAAGGAGTTGAAAGAGTCGTTCGGTATCTGAAGGGTAGAATAAGAGAAGGGTCGGTAACGAGAATCGTGCGTTGTAGATACATAGGTATAACGTTACATAAGACGTTGCCATAATCGAGTGAAATAAATTTCGCTGCGAATTCGCGTCTGCAATTTCCTAAGGTAAAATTACGTTGCAGTGCTCGGCATTATAAAGTGCATTACATGCATCATGATTAATGATTACATAGTAAAATTTCCAAAAAGCGTTTGCGTAAAGAAAGCATATAATATAATAGATAAATTAAAATAAATAATGTAAAAAAGTCTTTCCTGTGATGTAAGATACTTGATTCTCTGTATAATTATCAATGAAAAATAAATTCTTTTTTAATTCGTCTATTTTTGGAGTCCATAAATACGCGTATAACAACATCTCCGCGACAACAGAGTCGTATGCGTGCCGGGTAAACATTTTTCACATTTCATGTAGCCTCATTCATATTGTTCGAGAATACGCCGATCTATGCTTCGTCTTTCGTTCGGTCGTTTTGCAGGGGTATGAGCGATAAAACGAATAAAAAGGAACGCGGGGCGCGCATCACACTTTAGATATATTTAGATTCGTTTTATTTGCGCGAGTCGTTGGACCGGTACGCTATAACGAGGAATTTATGCCACGGGACTTTATTTAGGTGGCAATAAATGCAGATTCGCCGGAGAAGCGGCGGGGTATCCCGTGGGGGGTCGTAAACGCAGCATACAGTATGCAACAATGCGCATACAATACAATGCGACAGTGCGGGGTCGCTCTTGTTCTTTATGGCGTGGACCTATCGTAATACGATACGATGCACATGAAATCTTTAGCATGCATCCGTTACACCGGCGTGGCCGAGTTCTCAGATTTTTATCGGAGGATCGTTGTACGATTCTTCGTAGTTTTACTTCTATCGGTGCCGTTACGGCCGCGAAACCTATTCACGGCGATATCGTGCGAACCAGAAAAAAATTGCAGATTATCTCTATATAGATTTGACATAAATTACAAAACAATCTAGTTTTATGTATTTCTTCGCATAAATCGTGTAAATTGCAATCATTGATAGTATGATCTATATATCATTGAGTAAGAAATGTTTTATGTGTCATCTTTTGCGGCATAAAATTTGATTTGTCGATTTTGGATTACGTACAAAAAATTAAAACCTATACATAGAGCCATGTAACAAGGAAATTAATGTGAATTTTTTCTATAATGTAAAAACAGCAATTTTCATACTATATTCATATAATAATTTATTTAATTAAAGAACGAAAAAAAATATATATAATGCGAGTCGCATCTCTCTCTACTAGATTTACTTTTTACTTAACACATTGTTTATAGTTTAAATAGAAATTTATTTTGACAATTAATTGCAACATTCATAAAAATAAACATTTAATAAAGATTTAACATTTATAAAATATCAAAATCAATATTCATTTTCTTTATGATAATACGTACTATAATATTTTATTGTGCATTTGATTATCTATATTATTATCAGCTTTCTAAATTTCTACAAAATTACTAAACATTAATTCTTGTTTTCTTTTCTCTCCTTTATCAGCAATCGATGAATCAAGAATCTCCAATTCCTGTTATTGATAATGTTAAATTAGTTAAAAATATTTGCATAAATCAAATGTAAATGTTTACAAATGTAAGTATATAGATAATATAAATAAAATAATTAAGTGTTTACAACTAAAAATGTATTAGTATAAAAATATCAAAGTAAAGTTAATGTGCAAAACAAAAAATATAACAACAATAAAATATAACATGTATAATTGCATATTTTTGGATTATATAAATAATAAATTATTAGTCATTATTATATTATAATAAGAATTATAAATGAGAAAATATCTTGTGATTCTTTGAGTACTCGAACTTTATCTAGATATTTATATTTTAAATAACTTGAATAATTCATTATATTAAGTGTTTATTTAGATTTGACGTTATTATGGCTACTTTAATTTATTTTAACGAATTCTGGCCTACTGTAGTTTTTGTCCAGGACATATGATATCTGACATATACATTACGTGCTATCATATTTTGCATTGGTTCAATTTCATGAGAAGGAATATAATATATGGAAAAAGATGAGAACGCTTGATTAAAAACCAGGAGCAATAATATACAAAACAACAATGTTTTATTGGAAACAACATACAATCACGTGCCACGTATGTTCCTTATAAGCCCTTATCGTTCGCGCGTTCCGTTCAAGGCGTGCATGCTACAGATACAAACGCTCCAATCGTGAAGCAAATCCCGTTCGTCCCGTTCGAGTTTCACCCTCGTCCTTTCGCCTCGCCGCGAAACTTACGAACGTCGTCGTTCTGATCGAATTAAAGTTTTGCTTTTCGATATCGCGACAGTCTTTCTGCTTTTGCTCTCTCTCTCTCGGATTAGAAACGCGAGTACAATTTTCCCCAAAAGAGACAGACACGGAGACAGAGACAGAAAAGAAGAAAAGGAGGAACCCTTATTAAATATTACCACACAAGGGTCTCGCGTTCGCGAGGTTTCATTTCCAAGCCGCGTTTACTAAAGAGCTAATCCTAAGAGATTCTCTGTTTGTTAATCCTGATCCTCGACGACAAAGACGGAGAGTAAGGACGAGAGGATTCATCGAGCGAAGGAGGAGCTTTCTTTATGGTACAAGTACACCGACGAGTACGATATACAACACACGAGTTCATATACCTTTGGTATACACATACTCATATGATACCTCTAATTGTGATGTCACAGCAATCTTTTCGGTTGGCACAAAACGGCGCGACCCTTAGGTGAGACGCCTTTGGTGGTTTCGTAGTATCTAATCTAAGGGTTAAAATTCCTTTGTATTTACGATAATGCGCTCCGCAGAGCGTAGCCGCAACCTTTTCGATGTAGCGATCGGGTGATTTCGATCATTAAATCTTTTATTGATTCGCGCGAGTACACTCCTTGAAAATATTTCCTATATATAGGTAAAGACATTTCCCCTATAGTAAAGTATAATATATAAAGATGTAATTTTTTAAAAATATTTTAAGAAATTCTCTGGTTAAAGACAACAAAAAATAATAATTGTACTTTAAAATTATAATTAAGAACCAAATTATCCATATAATTTTTGCATCTCAAATAAAATAATTATTTTATCATAAATCGTTAAAAAGTGGCGTTTTCTTATTCGTTGTATCGATCCTCGCGCGATGCAACGTAATTAAAATTTTAAAAATAACAAAAAGTGGCATCACACACTATCTTTTTGACACATTTATATGATTTTTATATCATTTATACTTTAACAATTTTCGATTAGTTTAATGAGACACTAATTAAGAAATATCTCAACTTACCATAGAAAACTGCCATACATGATTTATATTATATTTACATTGATATTATTAAAGTTTTTGACTAAACAACTAATTAATCGGAGTAATTGATATGATTTTATCTGTCGGAAAATAAATTTCTCTAAAAACTATAAATTTGGATAAACAATATTCCGCTTGTTCTCTCCCGATATAACAGAATGTTTTTATTTAAACAATTCACCTTATAGATCGTGATCGAAAGAGTTTCGGCCAGCAATAGAAAGTTTGAAAGGCGAGGAATTTGAGTCCGACGAAGATTTTGAAAGGAAGTCGATCGCCATCTATACTATCGGTTCGAAAAAATTCAGCGTACATCTACTAGTTACAAGTATGAGGAATTCGCAGCGACTACCATACTGGAAATTATTAAGGCCGCTATTTCGTGTGTGCGCACAGTGATTTTTTCGGGACTTCGCAATCTCTTTGATTGATGAATCGTTGTCGATGATAGATTTCATGTTGTTACAAGCACCGCCTCTCTCATCTATATTATAATTGAATTTTACAATAACTTGTGAATTATTTAATTAAATGAATTAGAGTGATTCTTGAACAGCTTTAGTTACGTAAAATAACGCGACAAACAGGTTCTAGAAACTAGAAATTTGTACAATAATGTTTCGCAATTGTTCATTTTCAATATATGACGCCAGTTTATATGTATCAATGCAATACTATAAAATGAGCTTATAAATTGCAATAGCAGAAACATTGCACTGCAATAAAAATGCTTTTACTCAGTATATAACAAAGTTAATTGATAAGCAACATGAATAAAGATAATATAAAATTGAAGTTAATAAACGAATCATTTTCTCGAATATTAAATAACATTGCAATTTTTATCTATATTGTTGCGCAAAGTTACTTTTGCCAATGCAATATAATTTTTGCTTATAATACCGCTCTCATTTTTGCTAATTCTTTTAGTAAGATTGTGAGAAACCTTTGCGCAGAAATGTTGTTCGTTACATTTATAATTCTCAATTATGTTATTCGCAAGATGGAACAGAGGGGAAACTTTTGCGATAAATGCGAATTGATTCTGTATCGTCCTGTGGTCGATTTGAATCTTCTTCGCAATTCGTATGCTGCCTCGCCGCGGATAAAAACCAGCTTAAAGTTAGGCAGTGTTTGAGGAATATACGTCGCTCGATGAATACTGACTGCTTGAACATCACATTCGATATATAAAGGCCCACGGTATATCTATATATTCACATATAAAATCAATCGATTAAATCGTAACGCGCGCGGCGTTTATCGTTTCAATAGACGCTCAAGTTAATTACATTCCGATTCACTGGATGATATTGAAAGAAGCGACAAAGAACATATGTTACAATTTTTCCATAGGATTAATTTCCATTACATTCACATTGATTCTCGACATATTCCATTGACGTTTAATAACCATTAATATCGATGAATCGAATCGTACGATTATTTCATTTCATTGATCTTATTAGCTGATTAAGTTAATAAGTCGCTAATTGTTGCGCCAACGTAAATAACGGTGTCCCCATGATAAAACGCACTTGTGTATAAGAAGGCTATTGTCGACGTAAATATCTGAAAAGCTTTTCCATTCGCGATATATATAATGAAAAGTTCGAGCTCGGGATGGATCGCGAGTGCGCACACTCTACGATAAAAAAGGACCAAAATGCGAGATATTTGTGTTTGTGACAAATATGATCGCTCGAATGAATTAACATAATCATGGGAGGGAAAAGGGGAGGGATAAGCTTAGGAATGAAATACGCGAAAGCACTTACTAGTGCGAGATTTATAACAACGGAGACGAATGTTTCGCTGTAAAGCGAGAAAGAGTCGCGCGTGTGGAAATATCCCGCATATGCAATTCGCATACGAATGCACTCTGAAGTATTATATGCCAGGATCTGAGATTCTTGTCATAAATCTTCATGTTCCATTCTAAGTCCATAGGATTGAATTAATTCCACACGCTCACACAAGGGAGCCTTCGATGTGAGAATGAAAGCTTGTGTGATAAAAGGTTGATGTATACAAGGGTTTTACCTTTAGAAGCTTAATTAGAATTATATAGTGTATATGAGAGCTTGGAGCTGGCAGTATTGGTGTAATCTGTTAATTAAAGTACTCAAATATTTTTTGCGTATTTACATTTATAATTTATTAAATGGCTCGAACATCGTCTGCGTATTTTTCTGCTATAAAATCTTTTAAAAATTGTAGAAATACTTGTGTAAAAATAAAATTTTAATACTCTTGAGAGGAAAATTTATTAAGACTAAGATTATGTGACATTAAAATAATTATAGAATATAAAAAATTATTATAAAAATTAATTTTATAAATTATTATTAAATATACATGTAAAGTTTTAATAAAATTGAATAATTAAAATAATAAAATTATTACAATCAGAGTGTGTAATTTACTCGTATATAACAAGAAATAAGGAATTTTTCAAAAGAGTTTATATTACGCACATATATTTCTCTGACATGTTTAATAAACGTGCAAATATATATAAACATTTAGGATCATCAATTATACGAATGTCCGAGCACATAGAAACTCGAGCGACCCTGCCGGCTCCATTATTATCACGACTCGAATACATCGTGCTAATATTCTCTGGGAATAATTATCTCGACTTAACAACGTAACATTTCCTTTTATCTTTAACAACAACAGTAACAATATGGTTTTCTCTGATAGCAACGTATTTCTTAAAATTGTTCGGATGACGAGAATTCGTCTCCTAACTCATCCACACACGCACGTCGCACGGTAATTAGTACGGATAATTTATGATTTATAAGAACGAATGTGGGATGAAGCGGAAATGATCGTGAGTGTCTCGAAACACGCTCCGAATTTTATATTCTCCGCAACTTGACGTGCATTGCAAGCTTGGAAAGCATAATTTTGTATATAAAAATAGCAAAACATAAATAAAAACGGCAAAATTTTTAAATCTTGTAAATTTCGTTGTAAGAATTTTTTTGGATTTATATCCAACATAAATAATCTGTCTATTTTTGTAATATTAACGCATAATAATGTATTACATATTCAAAAAGTGCGCTTATCCAAGAATTTTGTAAAATAAATATTTATATAAAATTTCTATACTAATTAAAAAAAATAAATAAAGATTATCTCAATTTTAATATTTTTAATATTTTATTTAATTAATTGTTTTAATTTAATGTGAAAGTAGAAGATATATTTAATTCAGAAAAATGTATCATCAAAAAATTATATAATTTAGGTTTATTAGAATATTTCACAGAATTAAAAAATCCAATTTTAATTTATTGCAAACTAATAATATATAATATACGTAGAATATATAATATACTTTTTAAAATGTACTTCACATACATTATTATGGTCAAATAAGCTTACCTTGTGTGTAACACGAGAAAATTTTACGTTTTATTTAGTGGAAAATAACTATAGCTTGCAATGCACTTTATAGCTCATACGAATCATTGCGATTATGTACAGCGACATAAGTGTTAAAATCTTAATTCTAATTCTCGAATTCGATGCGCACGTGAAACTCGACTTTGCTCGGGGGGTTCGGATTCGTTACCTCGAATAATCGTGGTTCATTGCGGATTGCCAGGACGTTGTGTCAAAGATCGCGACGACATTCTGTGTTTTCTTTTCAAAATATTAAAAATTTACGCAACCCACAAAAATTTATATAAGTCCTAAAATATTTGAAAAAGATATAAGAATAATAGTTGTTATCAATTGATCGCTGCATACTCGATATAAATCGTAATTTCAGGCACCGCGTCACAACAGTTCAGATAAAACATTTCACATTCACCAATTTCTCGTTTGTGACCCTTTTGATTTGTTGCATCTATATTGCCTGTATTTTTATTGTTGATTATGTTTATTTGCTTCATATATCTTCTTTCCTCGATTTCAAATAATGAGTCCTGACACTCCGCGATACGCGCGCATTGTGGCTCGATTGACCTCATATTTATATATTACTTCTGGTTTGAGCATGTTACGTCTTCAAAGTAGGTTCCTTCTTTAGAATATTTCATTGTTGATCATATATATACATATATATATATATATATATATATGTATATATGTCATACTACATATATAGTTATACCAACTCATTTATACTAACTTTATCCGATACACATGCTTAGGTATCATGTACATAAGTATTTCATATATATGGTACACATTGACATTTTCCATCAAGATATCGATTAGGTTTTT
Organism: Lasius platythorax; assembly: GCA_963971435.1. NCBI lineage: Eukaryota > Metazoa > Arthropoda > Insecta > Hymenoptera > Formicidae > Lasius > Lasius platythorax. The sequence continues at coordinate 3,786,593 of OZ020541.1, forward strand.
TTTTTTTGGATTCTTTCGCGTCGACGTCTACGTCTACAATTCGTATCGACGTATTACGGTATGACATTTATTTGGAAACTGGCATGAGTTCGTACAAAGTTGAATGTATTCTTTTTAAAAGATTTAGGAATTTCATAAAACTATCTATTGCATTGCTGGTGCCTGAATAAACGTGTGCCTTTCCTTCCATAAGTTACCTTGGTTCCAATTATCACGTAATTTTTCATTGCAATTTTTTCATTTGTATCTCTCACATATTAGCGATTCTTTTAAATAATTATAAATCATTACATATAAAATATAAATATCAGAAACAAATAAGAAGATAAAATGTATAAACATTTGCTTCATATATGTTTAAAAAATAAATAGACTCATATAGAAAAGAACTACATAAGAAGAATTTATTATAAATTATAAATTAACGTACAAACTTGATTTTTTTCTTAATATAAAAAAAAGACAGATTAAAGTTACTTCAAAAAATTATGACAATGAAATAGACATCCGAAGTAGTCAAAGTATATATATAATATTAAATATAAAAATATATAAGGTCAAAAAGAAATTAGTATCAAAATAAACGAAAGTTTCATACACAATGTGATACTCTAGTTGTTTTTTTTTATATTATAGAAATCCTATTGATGAATACCCGTATAGAATGTATATTTATTTTTTAATTTTGTGAAAATTTTGTCTGTTTTGTAATGATTGTTTTTAATTATAAAAATGCATGAATATTTAATTTAAAAAAAAATTGAATGAAAACTAACTGTCTCGATGAAAGATAATCGCGTATCAAAAAATTTCAAGTCTCACTTTGCTTCTATCGAAATGTTTCAACTATACTTCAAGGCGCCTGATCGATCAACCAACGTGTAGATCTTCGATTGAGAACCGCGTCCAGACGATTTTAGGCACAGGTTGAAATTTCGAAAGGAATCTTTGCACGTAGACACAACTACGTGGGTACGACGCTTCGACATCGATGACACAATTCGATTGTGCATTAAAAAACAAATCCCATCGAATTCGAAGACCCGAAATCCGACTCGACTGTAACTTCGAGCGTCACAAAGATTCAGCAGTTTCTAAAAACGTTTCTTTCGCAACAATCACTATCGCACGAATGCAATCGCCATATGCGAATGCATTTTCTTTCAATACACTTACTTCGAAGGATACAAAGGATGCATGTATCGAGGGCGTAACGCAAATGTCAACACGAGAATGCACTTCCCCGAATTACAAAACATCTTCGAGTCGTAGGCTTCATGGCCGCTGATCGACTCTCGATCATCGACAGGCACTGACGACTTTCCTTCTCTCGTTGTTTCGTCGCGCGTGCGATGACAACTAAGAACCGAAATCAGCGGATCAGCCTCTTCGATCGAACGAGGGGTTGATGTGGATGGGACTCGTTGTTCGAGGCAGAAACAATAGGACGTGATTCGCGTTAGATCGCGCCATTTCTGGAGTCTTCAGAGGCCCGCCAGTCCGTCCACGCGCTTCCACTTCCGGCGCTATGCGATCGGACGACTGAAGGCGATCCTCTTACGATCACAGAACTGTCTCCATTTCGGCGACTTCTGTCCTAGTTGCGCTGTCATCCGGGATCCTACGGCAGGCAATAGCTTATTCTTGCAAAACAATCTCAAACGAATCTAATATATCTCTAAGTGACACAATAAATGATCCCGCGATGCAAGACTAATAGATAAAAAATTCAGAAGAAGATTGAGATGTGAAATAAGTTTAAACGCAGTAAAATCATTACAATTTCTTATAGTAAAATGATGTATAAAACTATGTACAAAATATATGAATACATACTACTTTGTTATCGGAAACTAAAAAAGTAAAGAATAAAAAATCTGAAATAATATTTCAAAGAATTATGTATCAAAAATACAAGAACGTGTGTTTTATAATGTCCATATAATGTATGTATCGCTTATTAAAACTGAAGAAACCAGATGGGATCATATGTACATTTAATATGCATACAAAAAGGTAAATAAAATAACTAGAAGCATTAATAGAAAATATCATTATATTAAAAACTTCTTGCATTATATTTTCCATATATAACGCGATCTAAGCAGTGGCGCTTTTAACTCAATATTGCATAAATCCTCGTCGCTCTTACCTGTAAATCTCCGTGGGTAAGAACCTCTCGGCGTATTCTGTGCTGACCACATGGTTTCTGCTCATATCCCTTGGACGGGCGACCTCGACGGCGTCGATATACCTGAATATATAAACGATTCGCGGATTATGTTATCGCCATCGTAACATCGCAAAAGTCTCCTATACACGTATATAAAATAAATTTTGTCATGCTCTTCGTCTTTGTCCTCCACGTCCTCGGCCCCCGGTCACGGCGCTTTCCCTCAATATTCCCACACCCCGATCAATTTTCTCTCCGCGACGTCATCTCGTCAGACATTATAGGTAATTAATCGACTAATCGCTACAAGCTGCTACCACCAGGTAATTACCTATAATCTGCACATTATAGGCATCGACACGCATAAGTTATCTACCGACTTCCTCGTATAACTCGCATGCCATGCTCTCGAGCACATTAAAATAAGAAATCCGTGATAATAAGAATAATAATGAAAAATAAAGTGTGTGAGCGATAGAGATATATACTTGATGCGTAACTCTTATGCAAACGATCTACTAATCTACAGAAGCGAAGCGACTATATTTAATCTCTTCTACATCCCTGTTATTCTGTTTATGCGAAATAAGTCTCTCTAGACGAGGCGTGCCGTCGTCGATCCGCGTGACGCTCAGCGTCTCTTTATTCATTCTGTATGTGTATGTGTGTGTATATCTGTACGTTTTTTTTTTATTATAGGAAATGAAAAATTAACGGAGATCACGCGTGTCTACGAAACAACAGAGCCTCGCGGGATCGCGCGAATCGTGGCAATATATCGACGATCGATTTCTGGAACGATCTTTCTCTACATCATCTCAAACCGATGAAGTGCAGTGACGTAGGAACACATTACTGGATTCAAAAGTGTGAGTGAGTCAATCATGTGGTGTGTTTGATGTAATTATACGAAGCTTCAACGCTTTTAATATTTTAAGTAGCGAAAGAGTCTTGCCACACAGCTCCCCTACAAGGCAATGCATCAGCAACGCGACATATATCCTGCAACAGAGTTTCTGATAGATTAAAAAAAGAAATTTTATAAATTCTTTAAGCTTCATAAGTAAGTTGGTGAGCAAATAAACAACATACATTTAAATGTTTCTTGTATGTGATGTTAGATACGTGTATGTGTATTTTATTATCAATTATCCAAAGGTACAAGATGACAAGAGTGGCATCGTTAGCTTCCTTTTTCTCAAACGCAATTTGTAATTTATTTAACATTCAGATATTACATATAGCAAAGAAAATTTTATCGAAACCTTTAAAGAAGACTTTAAAGAAGAGTATTTTTATGGTAGTTCCTACGTCACTGAACGTTCTTACGTGTGGTTTGGCGTTGCGGACTTACGAATCGAAGTATGGCGGTAGCGGATGCGGAGCTTCCACCGCCAATGGTTCCGGTTGTGAATAGCGGTCCGAGCTTTGGAAGCACCCTCGCCACCAGCCGAGACTTCCAGTTTTCCTCCTTTAAAAAAGCCGACGTGGATATGTGCCAGGGCTTCCTTCTCACCGTCGAACCACCAATTATCGCTTATAACGTCGCCCAAATAAATCCATCCTCGTTCGCTCGAGGCGACACCCCGTATACAATGTTCCACTCTTTCGTGGAAGTACTTTTCATTTATTTTCAAACGCGACGCACAGATAGATTCACTTGTCACGAAATAAGAACAGGTTTTCCAATTATCTATGCAGTGAGTATATATGTGATATATGCCGCAGAGAGACGGACAATAGAGAAGAAATCAACTGCGCGTGCTAATAATCGATACGATATTAACGTACGTACGTAAGCGTAAAAAAATGTATATATACGATGTATATATAATATTATACAATTTACCGAAAGTGAATAGAGATGACAAAATACGTGTTTTCAATGGAATATCTGTATGCTATATGGATGTCTCTTTTATATTACAATTTTCTTTATTGCAAGAAATGTGTAAATTATTTATTGCTGAAATGTTGAAATAAATACAAAATATTTGAAGCCAGCGTATCGCAAATGTATGAATAGAATTTATCAAAAAATTTTATTATTTGAAAATTTCAAAGAAATACTGGAAAGAATTTCTGGAATACATCTCTCGAGATATTTAATGAAAGTAAAATATTAATGCGCTAATAATAAAAATGTTATAAATAATATATGAAAATGTACGATATATTAACATTCTATAAATATTACTAAAAAAAAATAAGATTGTTAATAACTTTAATAATTCTTTTTATATCCAGACTTATTATTATTCATTTGATATTGCATCATACATATATTATAATCCCATATAGTACAACTCGCAATATTTCGAAAAGAGATCTTATCAACAACAAAATCTTAAAATAGTGTGATAGAATTTCTACACGATATTAAGAAACGTCGATACGCATTTGTGACGCCCCATCGAAAACGCACGTTTTGCCATATATATTATTAGACAGGTGCATGCTGTGCAAACAAGACTCCAAGTGACTTTAGAAAGTAGGTTACTACACTTAAGCTCGGTTTGCGAATTATTCATCCTTCGAGATGCGCGGCTTCAGTATTTTGCTACCCGCACAACAATAATTTTTGTAGTAATTAAACTTTAACATAAATATTTACAAGAAGAACCGAGCGTAAGTTTGTTCAAGTATTACGAAAGACAAGTAGAATAACTGTGTGCAACTGCATGCGTAGACTTTTATTACGGGTCCACTTCCGCTTTAAGAAGTAAAACTTTCGGATAAGAGCGAAGAGTGTGGAGAGATGAAAAGACTCAAAAGAAAGCTTTTTAGAACAAAAGCTCCTAGTTTCGGAGATAGGAAACAAGCGACAGCACTCTGCGGAAAGTATCGTTCGTGAAAGCGTAATCCAGTGGTGTATGTTGGTCAGAGGTTTGAGCACCGTTCTTTCCCCCATAGAAAATTTGTACTCAATCAAAAATTGGATCAGTTAATCTTTCAATGTCGGCCGCGTCGAATTTAGATCCGTGACATATTTGTTATTATTGCGTTTTTTATATATACTCTCTTCATATAAAAATTTAAAGTAATTAAGAAGATATATAGAGAGACTATTTTAAATATCACGGAAAAATATTTTTGTAATTATTTTTCCGTGATATTTAAAATAGTCTCTCTATATATCTTCTTAATCACTTTGAATTTCTATATGAAGAGAATGTATATAAAAAAGTTATATTTTCACAATATCATCAAACATTGATTTAGAATAAAGTTGAGTTTAAAATATGAATTAATTTAATTTTTGTTGCGCGCGCGCACGCGTGTACGTTACGCGAAAATTGGAAAAAATTTATTGCAGTCAGATATGGATTATTGATTGACTTTCATTTTCAACTTGTGCAATCTTTCAAAAATAACAGCATTTTTTTATACCTCCGATTGCTGTCACAGATTCTCTATATCAATAACTCGTAATACTAAATTTTTATTTTCTTATCATGCAATGGTGTTATAGGTATTGAGCTAGCAAAAATTCTTGCATTAAAAGATTAATGATATCGGGAAACGTTTTTCTTCGTAATACTTTCGATGCAAATTTCGAGGTGATTTACTCTTAAAATCTGTAAAATCTTTAATAAAAAAAAGTAAAACCGGAAAGAGAACGGAAAGAGAAAGAGAGAGAGAGAGAGAGAGAGAGAGAGAGAGAGAGAGAGAGAGAGAGAAAATCGGTAAAATAAAATCGCTCACAAAAAAAAATCGGATATTAAGCGATCGAGTGATTGAAGCCAATCGAAAAGCATGGCTATCACTCGGAAAACAAATTTCTCTTTGCAAATTGTACGGTTCAATTGGTTGTTGATCAACTTGGCTTCTCGCTTGATCGCATTGCAAATACCAGGCGTAATCGAGTGCTTTCGTAGTTTGATAATACACGGAATTAGACTATTAAGGAGAGGGTGGAGCGTACTTGGTCTGAGACGGCTTTATTCCGTGGGCCTCGAGATCCTTCTCAAGCTGTCGTATCCTAATCTTGGCCATGTCGAGCTCATGCTTGACCTTCCACAAGTGGGTGTCGCAGATCGGGTCCTTGCATCTATGGTGCCTCAAGATATCCTGCGCCTCGTATACTGCACCACGGAAGGTCAAGGATTTTCCCACACTCTTTAAATAGAACGTGCCATTTGTTTGTGTTTACTTCTTAGAACTTTCCTCTTAGCATTTTTTAATTTTCCGAAATATATAGATTTCTCTCGATATTACGATTAACAAATAATGTGACAAAATAAAAATATACAGTTTGCTAATATTTGTAACGTTGAGAATATGTTATACACACATATTTTTGATTATAAAAGAATTGCTATACACACATATATGATTTTATTTTTCTCCTGTCAATATATTGTAAATGCATCTTGCATTATGACATTGTTTTATTAAGTATTGATAAATTATGATCCAGGTTCTTTTATTAAAAAATATATGACTGATTATTATTAAAAAATGATCAGTTCAGATGATCGATTACATTCTCTGAGAGTATCGTTCAATTTTGATATTTAAATATGCTTTAAATTGCTTTGTACGTGGTTTAAATAATAAAGCAAAGAATGACCCAATTCCATAGATAGCGTAGGAAATTACAAATTCTCATAATATTAAAATCCGCGATGCTTACTAGACTGAAAATAGCGCACGTGCCACCATCGTCGCTTTTTGCCAGATGCTGTCTGATATATTTGAAATACACATGCTCCAGAAGTAAGAAAACTGCCGCCAGAAGAATACCCATCATCAGCAAGAGAAACGCGCTCAAGAATTGCTCTAATGCCAGAGGATCGCTACTTTTTTGTACTTCCTTCCCAGGCTTGCACGTTCCAGTCATCCAGTATCTTCTCAATCGCTCCAGATCTCCTAAAAATGAGATGACGTTGGAACGCAATGAAAAATTTGTCAAGAAAAATTTATAAACCCATATATTTAGAGAACATAGAGAAAGAGAATTCTTTTAGGTGTAAAAATATTTAAAAAAAGAAGTCTTTAAGAAGACTTAGAGAGAATGTGTAAGTACCGTTATCTCTATAATCCAACAGCCGTTTGTTAAACATTTGTAGATACTTTGAGTTCCTAGAGAATGCGAGACCGTATCCCGTCATCGCGTACCATGATCCGACCGTCAACAATCGACAATCCTCATCTTGGGCGACTAAATAGTCTAGGACTGTGCCATCATAAATGAATGCGTCCATATCTCTGCAAAAGTTATAATAGGATCTTTTTGCCTCATTAAATTTCCGTAAAGATATTTTAAATCGGCTTTACATCGAAACCAATATCGCAGAGAATTTTAATTTTAGCGCGCGCGCGCACTCGTACACACACATATACATATAGAATTAAATTAAATTAAATTAATTAAATGCTCCATTTAAAAATGTTTTTTTTATTTCATTCCTCTTGATAAATTTTTAGCCGATTTCTTTGTTAGACTACTCGACGAACTGGATTTACGTGCAATACGAGATTATGAATTAAATGAAAATTTTATTTAAGCGTTTTAATTGCTAAAATCTTTCAATCTGTGTAAAATACTTTACATCAGCGCGTCGAAAATTCTGCATTTGTAAAATAGAAATAGTTAGTTCAAAAATTTATTTTTTTTTAAATTTAAAAGTTTATTTTCTGCAACAAGATACCTGCATACTAATTAGTTATATAAAATTACGAAAGCTTTTTAATGTAATGTGAAGCTTTCGATTATATTGTATCACAAAATTCATTTGCTTCAATTGTGTGCTCTGCTTCACAATATAAATTATACATTTTATTTTAATATTTAATAATAATACTAATAATACTCTGGCGGTTCTCAATCAGAAACCTATCTACGGCATCTAAACTAAATCCTTTATGCCTCTGTTCTTTTTCTGTGATTATGATAATATAAATAAATTATTTATCGATAATTTTAATTTATTCCCTTCTGATTCTCAGAAATATAGAACAACAGAAATATTGTGTAACCGTATTATAAACATTGTACAAAAATAAATTCCAAAATATGTTCGGTCACTCACCCAGTGACGACTGCTTCGATACCATCCGCAACGCTGCTCTTGTTGAAGGCTCTCATGTAGGAATGCATCTCTTTAAAATACTTTGCCAGTGTGCTGTCCGTGTGACTCCACGGTATGGTGCCGAATTTGAACATGGGCTTGTGAGAAAATGGCTTTGCGAGTCTGTGATCGTCCACGCCGCTGAATTCGTGGAATTCTTCCCGCGTAATCATGAAGGCAGCCAGATTGGCAGTGTAAATGGCGAGGAAGACCACGGCGAATAACGCCCACACGTTTGTCATAAATCTATGTAGATAATATCGACTCTTTGTTAGCGAATGTTGCAAATGTTTTATTTAAATCAATGGAAAAAGAAATTCCAGAATATCGTTGCAAATAACATTTTGCAATCTTTACAAAAATTGAAAAAGTATGTTATTTATACGACAAAATAATTGTTTATTAAATACGCTTTAATGCATATATATTTGTACTTTTATGATTATATAGCAATTCTCTAATTACGTATGTATTATCTGTATATTACTATCTTCAATGATAACAATGATACTACAATATTTATAACAGAATTGTGTTTTTGCAACTTTTTTCTGAGATATAATTTAATTTTAATAAGCTACTATTTTTAGCTTCCTAATTGTGATATTCTTGATTGCAGTTATCTCAAAGGATTGTATTATTTAAATCAAACTTAATTTTAATTGAAAGGTTCAAATTAATTTAAGTCAAAATTAGAGCGTCAACCGAAATACATAACTAATATAAAGTGAATTCGGAGTGCGATTCATAAAGCAGTTGGAGTAATTTACATTTTAGAACGGTTGTCGCAAACGGATGTTTGCCCAAGAACATTTTCCCTACATTTATGCACAGCGACCGATCTCGAATGGGTAACTGAAGAGACGGAAGACTAATTTCTCGAGTTCTATCTCGGGTCGATAATTAAAATTCGTCAGGAAAACGACGTCGGGAGCAGGGATCCTTTTCACTGACCTGGCTGTAAATCCTCTGGGGGAGTCGATATGGACGGCAGCCTGAAATAATACGGCCCAGACCAGCCAGTACGTGCGGCAGAAGGAAAACCGATGGTTTGTCGATGGATTCTTCTGCAGAGACACATCGATGTCGCATTAAAATGAAAAATATTCTACGTACAGCAATAATAGCACAAGCAGAACTTCAAGCTGCTTATGTGCATATATATTTTGAACAAATTCAATACATTGTGTTATTATTCCTTTTCCAATAAAAATTTAATTTTAATCATACAAATATCTTCAAAATATCTGTTTCAACAATATTATCAGTATATGTATAACAACACAACAACTTTTCTAAAATAACAAATGTACATAAAATGCGTGCAATAAATAATAATGTATAATGCTGAAGAGAAAATAGAGTAGATAGGAAATATGAGTTCACATAAAAAGTGATAAAAAAGATAGTTTCTTGCAAAAGTAAAAGTAGTTCTCAAATAAAGTTCAAAAATTGTTCAAATTTATATATATATATATATATATATATACATTATTGTAAGTTAAAAACTATATACTAATATATACGATTATTTCAGGGAGAAAATTTATCTTTGATAGACACTGAAGCATGCATTGAAATTAAATAGTTAATCAAATCGCTTTAATTACGTGATATTATGTAATATCTGTGCGTTGGTAAAAGGTAAAAGTGCGAATATATATGACATAAAAAACATATATAGTTGATAAAAAAGCGAAATAAAAGATACCAGTTTTTGCGCAGCGCCTGAAGGGTTTACCTTCATGTCGAAACCAGAAGGCGATGCCCATTCGAAGAGCAGTATCATTACAGTCGCGGCATGTATGGCAACAATACCCACCAGCATCCACGAAGCCGTATCAAACGGTTCTGAAAATCGCGTTTAAATACTGAAGTGGCGTTTCCAACATTACTGTTTAAATTATGTTGCATTTTTATGCGATATAACAGTAGAAATAACGTTCCCGCTTTCACAAAATATTTCTTTTTTTTAATTTATACATAAGAATATTAATATTTCGTGATAATACTAGTGCGAATATTATTTTTTGCGAATATTATATTCCACAATTTATGGATTCAACACTATTCATCTATAATACAAATAATAACATGTACTTTTTTAAGGATTAATTTGTAAATATGTTTTAATTTTTTTATTTACAGAATTTGTCTCAATAAATGCAATTCTTACCTAGAAATGCGGTGGGTGATATTATGCCTGTTCTTTTCGCTACAACTATGGCGATACCAGTTTCCATATAAGGTACAGTGAAATCGATCACTGCTTCCCTTTCCGAGTTAATCATTAATGAGGTCATCACCATGTCGGTTTTCCGGTTGACCAGATCAGCTATAAGTCCATTCCACTTTCCGTTCTGCGTACAATAGTTGATAAATGCTATTTATTAGATGTGTCGACCACGAAAAAGGTCGACTTTTATTTGCAAAATTTTATTGGATTTTAAAGAGATATACTCAAATTAATATAACATTTGCAGAGTTTAATAAATGTTTACGCAATAAATGTAAAATAAAATATAACTGGAAATAATTTCACATTCTCCCTTGCAAAATTGAAACACATACTTGTTCTCATTATTTTGATGTTAATTTGATACATATCATTATTGCAAAGAGAGAAATGCAAAACATGATAATGACGCGATTGAAATGCATGATAAGCGGAAAATTATGTTTTTAGGCCATTTAAAGTGTTGCTGAACTGCAGATATGATGAAAATAACTTTTGTATAGCGGAAATTAAACGTGTTGAAAGCGCATTCATGCGTACATTTCATAATCACAGTCATCAATAGCTAGTTCAACGTACGTGCCTGATGAGTTATTATTATCAGATAACTTGGCTTTTATATTTCATAATTAAATCTATAAGTTTGTAGAGAACGCATAATCTTCTCGTTATTTTTTATGTACGACAATTGTATTAAATGTAAGAGCTTGAAATAATCGGTTACGTGTAAACCGCATTACTTTTTGGCAATGTAATTGTCTCCAGAAAACACGACGAAATAGAAATATTAAGCGTTTAAAGAGAAGAGATAAGCACGCCGGTGCAGATGCGGTAAATGCTTCGCGAGAGTTTTCTCGTTGCATTACAAGACACATTTATCTTCCGCGCGATGTAAGTAAGCATTGCCTTTCATGAATTTTGCCCGGACTCACCTCTAAAGTGCCCCACTTGCCATCCTCCACTCTTACGAGCTCGTAAGTGAAGCCGATTTCTTCGGAAAACTTCTGTAGCAGATCGATGCAAAATCCGCTACAGCACTGATAAAAGCTCGCATTCTTTTGTGCTGACTGAATATCCACTCTGCAACAAAATAAACGCTTGCAAATTGTATCCAATATGGGATATTGTGTGCATTTTATATTTGCTGATACAACTTTTCGGAAGAGAATATAATAAATAATAAAAGATTCTTAAGAGGGAGATTTTTCGCATTTTTAATACAGTTCGCATATAATTTTGTGCACAATGCCATTGAAAACATGTAATTTTTTTTTATAATTATATTTAAAAAATCATTAAAAAATATGGAAATTTATTTAAAATCAATATTAAAATAGTTTTAAAAAGTTAAAAAACTTTGATAAAAAAATAACAATTCATAAAAATGTACATTAGATACAGAAATGTACGTCTCTAAAAATATTAATATAAACCTGTAAAAAAATTAAAACGTAAATTTTAAGAAGAGAGAATTAAGAAGGTATATAAATATTTATTATTATGCTGTCATTTAAAATACAATAATTAATGCATATAATATTTTAGAAAAAAACATGAAAGCTCTCACGACATTGTAAAGCAACGTTATACTGCTTCCATTAAAAAATTTCCATTTTAGTTATATAATAGAAAAAGTTCTATTTAAATTGAACGCATTTTCTGCATAAAATTGAATGATGTATTCAGCAAAGCTACAGTCCTCGCATTTTTTTAAAAAGGGACATTCATGAAGTTAGATCAACGTACTAATGAGACATTTCCGGAAAGATTTCCATTTCAACGTCCTGATTTTCCATCCTAAAAATTTTTGTTTTTAATCATTCTATGCGATCCTGGTAGATTCTTTATCCCAGTATAAGCAAGACGCAATTGAATTCACTACGGCCGTGCCATCCGAACCAGATGTCGTCGCGGCAAGAACTGACAGCCATTGTTGGCCATTCTTTTGAGAAAATCGCCCCTCGGAATGAAGTCCTTTCATACATCTGACGTGTTCCGCTAACAAGATTCGCTTTGAGAGTAACATTAAATTCTTTTGTGCGCAAAGTCTAAGTCATGATTAATGTTGATGCAGAAAGAGCGCAATATTATTAAGATAAACAAAGTACAAGGAGTGTAAAAATAGGAAAAGACAAACTAAAGATAAATGAATTTCAGTGGCTCTCGTAATGCAGCGAAGTTTCGCGCTTGCTTAAAAAAATCACATATTTAATATGAGCTTTGTAATTTAATAATACTTTAAGATATTTTTCAAAAATATTAATAGTTTTTATATATACAAGTATATTTATCTTTTTAGTTTTAAAGTATAAGAAGGAAAAAAAATAATTCAACTAAATATAATATATATAAAATATATAATTATATAATTATATAATTATATAATTATATAATTATATCTTATTAATAACAATTGTATCTACGATAAAACGTAATGTTAACAGCGCAGCTAGACATAAGACAATTTTATATTACATTTTCGTTTTTCATGAATTCAACGATCGGAATAAATGTTTCTATAACCGTGCTCATTAAAGCCTCGAATGTGGATCTGCTGACATTGTAAAAAAATTTTATAAATCATCGGCAGGAGATATTAAATTTTGATTGAAATTGTTTTTCTTCCCAGTGCTCGATACATAATTATAAAAATTTTAATCTCACATAAATATTTTATATATTTCTAATTGTCGCATAATATCACAATTAAATGTAGTTGTAATATATACATTACACATAGATGTGTATGTGTGTGTGTGTTACATGTCAAATTAATGGTATATTGATCGCATCTTCCGGTATTAAATCGTACAAATTGGCAGTGGCAAGTAATAATTGTTTCGAACAGTTGTTTCAACGTATTTTATTTGCGGCTAATTGAATGTAACCGATTCCATCGAAGCATTACTTCAAATTGCCGATTAACAGTTTACCAACATTATTTAAAAAATGTCAAAACCCATTTAGGTGATGGCCAGTATGTGTGTATGTGTGTATGTGTGTGTGTGTGTGTGTGTGTGTGTGTGTGTGTGTGTGTGTGTGTGTGTGTGTGTGTGTGTGTAATGAAAGAAATTTATTAACTCTTATTCTTCTCATTTTCATCGCAATTCCCGCTGCCATTCGAGTTTAGGTTTATTCGGAAACATATCGAAGACTTGTTGGAAAAGTGTATCGAAATAACTAATAGAATTCGATGTTATTTGTTTCAAAATTTTACTAAAATAAGAAATACACATTAACACATATGTAGATTACGCTTGCAATTAATTCTCATAAATATTCTTCGTTACTTCAATCATATCGATTGTTTTATTTTTGTCATCTCAATATGCAACATAAAAACATAATAATAATTAACATCGATCAATAACAATAACGCTTCTTCGAGACATAAAAAAACATCCTGCGAGAAAGAAAAATAAAAGCTGAATATGCCTGATAAAGGATATAACTATCCGTATTCGGCAGATTTTTTATTGTTTACGATGTCCGAATGGAAGTTTTGCGCTGATACGTACAGAAATATCGGATTCCAATATTCGTGAACAAAATTTTGTATTTTATGTTATCGCGTGCTTTCTTTTATATCATTCTAGATTTTGAGAACTGCATGCAAGAATATATAAGTATATATGTATATATTGATATATATGTAATATCTTTATATAATTTAACCTTTTTATAGAAAAAAAATATATTTTTAAAGAATAATTCTAATAATTTTAATAGGATTTTAATTGATATAAAATAATTATATCAATTAAAACTCTATTCGCTCACGAAAGATTTGGATATAATGTAAGGAAAATATGTCTGACTGTAACTGTACTTTAACTACTGAAGATACCTATCAACGTACAATAAGGTACTCTTTTTTGTCTCAAATGGCAATATTTGTCAAGGAGAAAAAGGTATAAAAACGAAACATCGCGTGCGCAGTAAAGCAGATAGGAGGCAAATATATTTCGTGAGGGCGGGAGGAAAAGAGTAAGAGAGCAGAAGGCGAGGTCCCAATGGAAGCATATGCCGGAATTGCGGAGCGATAAAAATCGACTACGTATTCGTAGGTCAGCTTGGCGAGAATGCCCAGAAAAGTGTCGTGGCAGAGACACAGCCATAAAGCGCACACAGCGACGTTTATTGCCACTCTCTTTCTTTTTCTCTCGCAGCGGCACGTATAAAAGACGCTCACAATTTCGAAGGAGAGCGCGCCTGCTACTGAGAAAAATGTAACGTCGCATTAAAAGCGAGAAGTTCGCGCCAGTAATGCTTTCGACTCCTCAGTTGCAGTCGCGTAATGTGTTGGGTCAAGAGCGAGAACTTACATGTTACTTTTCATAGTTTTGACGCTTTTAATGTGACACTTTTTAATATGAGTCTTGGCGATATTGCTTGATGTAATTACGCTTCGTGGCAATTTATTGTACATATATAATGAAGATTAATTTTACTTTTGTAGATTAATTTTACTTTACGCTCATTGTTTAAAAAGATGATGGTGCGCTTTTGCTATATTTGTTGTATATATTACTAATTAAAGAGATTTTTGTTTAAATAAAATCATAGATCATTAGATTAAATCATATTTCTTTATTTTTCAAAAACAGATATATATGTATTTCTGAATATTTTATTTGAGAGTTTCGTAAAACTTAATATCTCTTTAAGCAATGTAAAAGATAGACAAACTTATAATAATAATAATAATTAGTTAGATTTTTCAATAAATTATTAGATTGTTATTTTTCAAAGCAGTTAGTTAATTAAGTTTTATATCCACTATTTCTAGTTAAATACAGTATGCAAATAATAGTTCGTTCACATAAAAGCATTCAAAATTATGCATGATGGAACAATGGGAGCTCTGTGTTATGAATTATTTCTGATCTTCTATAACCAAGATCGATAAAGCTGCTCGCACACAAATTTTGCTCCGTATTTTAGTGCCAATCAGTAATGTCGAAGAGAGTATCGGCTTTACCAGAGATATATTATACAATCGATAATTTATAAAAATATAGAATTATTCGTATGTTATGTGAATGCATCTTCTACTTTTTTATCAAAATTATGGCAACTTTACAGTAATAAAGTTAGAAACTCCTTAGAGAACGGAAATGAGCTTCCTGCTCCGTGCAGTAAGATCCTTTATGATGTAACAATACGGTAATCCTGAAATTTAATATACGCGAGTTGTTACTGTCGGCCTGATGATGTTTGTGAGATCAAACGTCTCCATATTCCCAATTGCAGTAAACAGTTACATTTCGAGGCACTAAATTATTGAAATAATCTAATTTTAAAATTTCTAATAATGTGTCAATATTTATTGTCATAAAGTAATTAAGTAAATTACTTAGATAATATTTTACAAGAAGATATTAAATTGTGTAATTTTAAATACAAAAAAGAGATTTTTCTTCTTTATATCTCTAAAATTTTATAGTATCATATAAGCAAATTTTCATTAAAACAAAATTTTTATTTTAAATACATATTGATTTTATAAAAAACAGTCCATTTCAAAATAAAATTCAGTTATTTATATCAAATAAGTATCGTGTAAAAAAAATTGTGTCCGCTTTTATATGTGCTTTCAAAAATAATCGTATCGACAAATTTTACGGTCGGTTTTTTATAACGTTGTTTTGTAATTTGCATACTATATTATATATTCATCTATAACATTTCTTCTACGAGAGCAAGTAATGAAATGACCGATTTTATATGCAACAAAAAATTAAACTACCCCACCACAAAAATAAATGCGTATACTCTTGACTTACACAGTGAGTGACGTACGAAACTTCTCCCGCCAGTTGGCTGTAATAAAGTGTACTTAAAGTCACGAACACGTTTGTCTGCCAGTAACACGCGACTACTATTGCGATGACGTAATATAGGGTAAAACTAGCACGTGTGCATTATGTCAAAACAAATAACGTTCCGCATCAATCGCGAACTTTATCGCGCTTAATTTTATTCAACGTTCTGACGCTGATATTCCTGGAGGCGCGTAACGTGCCAGTTCCATCGGCTGCAATTAATATAAAATCGCTCTCGCGTTTCTAACAATGCGACTCTCTATACCGTTCTAGATATTCTCATTGTTTGTGCTTGAATTGTCGTGGTCGCGTAAATGCCGCAAAAATGCGCTCTAAATCCGCATTTTGGATGCAACGAGAGTGATTTGTCACGATAGATAGTAGTCGGTTATCAACTTGAATCCATTCTGCTGCATATATCAAAAACTTGAAAAATGAATGGTGGCTTTTTGCGACCGATTGACAAATAAATCGTTTCTGGAAGATTGAGTGACTCTGGTATTGTCGCGATATGAAATACGCATTCTCGCGATTAACCTTTTGATCAAAATCCATTTTTTCTTTGGCGAAATATTTTTCATAAAATGCTACTTATGCTCAATTACTCTTGTAATCTTTAGATAATTTGCCGCAAAAATTATGATTTAATAATTTAATGATAAATTGAAAATTAGTAAGATATTAAAAAATTTGTTGGAAATTTTAAAAAAATTTACTTTATTTTGTTCAGTTTAATTGACGATAAAAAATCTTTGTACCATATTTCTTTTACAAAAGAAAAAAAGAAACATATTGCAGATATTTGTTTGAAATATAATAACACATTTCTTAACAAATATAAAACATATAAAAATATATGAATATTATATATAAATTGCATTTAATATAAATTTAAAGAAAAATTTTAAACACTTTTTTATTTTATAAAAAAATAATAATAGTACTAAAAAAATTAACTTTTTTAGAGCGAATTTTCTCGGCTGTCTTGAGTTGAAATTTTATCAAATTACTCGGCGGTCTGTCAAGCGTGCTACTAGTTTGCGAAAAGTAGATTCTTTTCTCGTTCACACGAAAGTAGAAGGTTGCTACAAAGGGCGCTTAAGCTACAAAGAGGGATCGTTGTTATTTCCAAGGAGCATTACACAAGAGTTCCGTCGGAGAGCTGCTTCTCGTATTGACATTTCGCTCGCGTGGTATCCGGGTCTTTATCCGAGCATCCGTTTATGCAACAAGTTCACATGGCCTATGGATTTCGCGGGTTAACGTGACAGAAATTGCCAAGAATATTTGAACTATTGCGATTTTTAATCTTTATTTTAACATAAACTCGTCGTGAATATAAGCTGTGGATTATCGCCGATTCACGATTTCCGAGTTATTCGGAAGCGTCAATAATTAAGGAAATTCGACTTGATTGGATTAATAAGATATTCGATATGTATGCACGTGTCAAAGTCTACGACTAGAGATACTTTAAATGATATGATAAGAAGGTGATTGCGCAGGTATATTTATTATACTTTGATTAAATGTACCGAAAGTTTATTGTAATCAATTATATTATAATTACAACAAAAAAACTTTAGCATTCACATGTATTCGATCAATGTGAAGCTATTATTGGCTAAGTTGTTAATGTTGTCTTGTGAACAAAATTGATGTTGTCTGTCATAATTCATCATCATTAATTGTGATACTTTCGAGTTCAATCTAGTAAGCGTCTCAGTTCTCTATCCCGTACAAGAGTTTCAGATAAGCGGTACTCCTTCATTGACTTCATATATGTATAGGAGAATATGATATTCATGCATTATCACACACTATATACAGAGAGTGCTCTAATATACGAGCATAACTTCAGAAATGAGTTTAGCATACAGAAATAATGAAGAAAGTTCATATAAACGTTTCTGCCTTATTACTTTTACGTATTAAATTACTTTGTAAAAATTACACCCATATTAAAAAACGTCCTGAATACATTTATAAATCGCGTAATAAATCTTGAAATCGAATTGGATATCACGGGATTAATATGGTTTCGCATGAGAATACATAATGCAGTTCCATCTGCTTCCGACTTCGGCTGCATTCCAAGCCACGAGAAGGTCTATGTCCTGCAAGAACGCATTTACATTCCCTCTCGTGCTCAAGATAAGGGCTCAACCTTTACTATTTGTAGGTGTCTCAGCTAAGGTAAAGAACATCAGTTAATCTAAACGATTTGCATATTAATACACAATCTCGCGGTCTTGTCCGGGGATCGTATTTTATCAAGTGCTCAGCGGAAGATCTATTATCTGGCTATGACAGCTTCTCCGATAACTTTCCTTGTAAAAATAAAAAAATAATTTAAATTAATATTTTCTTTAACACACACACACACACACACACACACACACACACACACACACACACACACACACACACACACACACACGTATGATGTGTATGTGTATGTGTATGTGTGGGTGTGTGTTTTAAAGAAAATATTAGTATTAATTATTTTTTATTTTTGAAAGAAATTATATCGGAGAAGCTAAAACGAGATAATAACTCGGTTAATTAGTTTCACTGCTGTTGCAATATATATATATATACTTACAATTAGAGAAAAGATTTTATTTTATAATAAACTTCAATAAATTTTTATTAAAAATGCAAGCAAAGAAGACACATTTTTCTTTGTCGAAAACGATCCTGACGAGATAACATTTATTATCACGTTCGTAATACTAGCTTAATTAGATGAGAATGTGATCTCCAGGTCAAAAAAAAATTTTAAAATGTAACATGGACAAATTGGCATTCGTGTCGACGGTATATCATGAGTGAAGGGTTACGTTACGTAATTTATTGCCAATTATTCTACACTGTGAGCAGCAACTTCACAAGTTTCTTACAGCGCTAATATCAATTCGTTAAGGGAGAATAATGTACTGCTCTTTCAGGCTGCACACAATTAGCAATTAGGTAATTCTCTCCGACAACTGATGGAATACGATTTTTATTTTTTACTAGCAACAATTAGTTACTTTACACTGAACATAAAAAAGTAATACAATGTGCAGCATTTCTACTAACGGTTTAATTTTTTTCAGTTCTCTCTTCTTATTTAAATATGCATTTCTCGTGCACCTGCGATCATGAATACATTCCGCTACGGGGAATTCATTAATTCAGTTTTTTAAAATAAAAGGCGTTATTTTGTTAGTAAGACAAGAATCGAATACACTCCACGTTCCGCAATAAAGTAACTTTAAATATGCATACGCATGTATTTTGTTATATTTTACAAATAATCTGTATAAATCATTATAACAAATAAAATATATGTTTAAATTTATAATTTAAATAACTTATTATACTGATAATTTAAAATTGAAATTTTTATATTGCATATTATTATTAAAACGAACATAATAGATTTTGTAACAAGAAGAGTATAATGCGTTTTAGATAAAATACTAAAGCTGTTAACTAAACACAAATTAGATAATTTTTTATTATTGGCACGACATACAATCATTATTTTTGCAATAATGGTCTTTATATCTGTAAGTTTAAAAATAGAGCTGCACATTTTATAGCTTTGAAATTTATTTCAGAAGAAGAATAACGTATTCCAACGCCGACAGTTTCCGTGTGACAACTTGTCACAAAGTTTTCAATTATGTCTTTCCCGAAATATTCTTACTCGGAGGAAACGTGCTAAGCATTAATTCTGACTATTTGTCAAAGTGAATATAGGCGCGCGACCTACTTCAAACGTGATGCAATTGATTGTCTAATTAATTTAAGACTAGTTATTTCAAATAATCTTCAAAGTATTGAAGATTTGAATAAATTTTTGTAATACATCTAACATTAAAAAAAAAGATTTTTTTTAAATTCTTTCTATAAATAAAAATTTAATGTTGAATTATATATTACTATTAATAAAATTCGTAAGTTAAGATAATAAGTTATAAAACAATAAGCAGAAACATTGTGAGAGATAAAATTATCTCCTAAAATTTATAGCTTCAAAAAATTTAATAAAATACATATTTCTCAAATTGAAATAATGCGTAGCATTTTAATCTAAATAAACGTTTATAATTTATATTGTATATAAATATCAGCTTGTGAATATCCAGTCTCTAAATGTTCCTTTCGAAATTTCTCCGTAGATGAATTGATTGTTATAGCATCGACAATTGAAACAGAAAATTGCTCTCTCTCTCTCTCTCTCTCTCTCTCTCTCTCTCTCTCTCTCTCTCTCTCTCTCTCTCTCTCTCTCTCTCTCTCTCTCTCTCTCTCTCTCTCTCTCTCTCTCTCTCTCTCTTTCTATTTTATACTCTTCTCTTCGAGATAATTTCCTACTACTTCTTCGCGCGAGTGCGAGGAAGAGAAAGAAAGAAAAAGAAAGGAAGAAGAGTTTCAATTACTTCCACACTGTTATTCTCGCAGATATCTTTAGAAAATTTGTCGGCATGCTATTTTCGAGATGCGATTCGCATGACTCCCCTGAGGTATACAAATACGTATTAAATCGTCATTCTTCTTTTTCCGATCTTTGTGTTTCAATAAATTGTGATTTTATTTTACAAACCGAGAAGACAAATGCAAATGAGTAAAAAGAAATTTAATTCGAAATAAAAATTTGTTAAAAATTATTAAATACTGCAATATCCAGATTTTAATCCTTTCGCAACCAATAATTCATAAATATGATGAGAGACATTAATCCAATTTTTTTCTTGTTATACAGAAGAAAAAATATAACAAAATATATATAGAGAGCTACTTCGTCTTGCATTGTTTTCAACAAAATGCTATATTGTTTTGCACAAAAATAGATTTTCCCGCGGATCCTCGAGTTTACACTGAAAACGTGCGCTGCACGTCAGCAAACAGCTGTCGCATGCACTATAGTATTCAAACGGAGAAACAAGTTTTTAACGTATATTGCGTGACCTCGTTTCGTGTAAATAAATACCGTTATATGCAGAGAGTGTCTGCTAGAGACTGTAACCCCAAACGACATCGATGATACTCCAAATTGAAAAACGACATCGAGAATACGCTCAATAAATTTCAACAATTTAGCTCACGCTCAACGCGAAGATCGATACAAACGAGCTGACAAAAATAACATCGTATTGGACTATTAACTATTAAATCACTGTAACATAATCGCTATTACATTTTTTTTACGCTTACCGTCGTTATATGAACGCTAAGCCCGAATTTGAAGAATTTACCTAAAACACGTTGCAAAGTGCTTCCCGATGAATTTACCGCATGATAAACGTCATTATGTATCACTATAAATGTCAACTCTTTACTCTTAAAAATAGGAAGCACGAGTGTTAGTCCAGCCTCGCTCGTTCAAAGGCCGATCCTTTAATTTTGGATTAGATATGCACAAGGCGCTCTTTCCAAACTTGGTATAGAAGCGACACATGTACTTTGCTAGGACTCCCTTAGTAAACGAAATAAGTGTGCAGTGTAGCGTGACGTTCGAGCTTAACATTCAGTCTTTATTTAAAAGCAACGCCGAGTTCGTCAGAATTTGATGAATCGATTTGTCCGGAATATCACGAACTAAAGCGTTTGCAACGTGTAGTATATCATACTAGTAATGCATTACATATGTAAATCTATGATACTAATATTGATTAAATTTTACTGTAGCTCGCTTATTGTTTAGCAACGGTCAAATTGTAAATTGTAGAGGTATGAAATAAAGTAAAATAATAAAGTAAATAGAAATAAATAATTTATAAAAAGTTTTATAAATTTGCGTAATTATTCCATTTCCTATTGTTATCATTATGTTGTAATTTGACAAAAAATAAAAGTAATAAGTTGAAATACTAAATTCTATAAATTTTACGGAGTGAAATACACGAAATACTGACATTAAGTAGTAATAGTTAGCGTAAAGCCAGACGTTGTTTTCAAGTAGTCTATCCTATTGTTACCATTATGTTGTAATTTTATTGACAAAAAATAAAAGTAATAAGTTGAAATACCAAATTCTATAAATTTTACGAAGTGAAATACACGAAGCACTGATATTAAGTAGTAATAGTTAGCATATAGCCAGGCGTTGTTTCCGAGTAGTCTATTCCCTTGTGACGTTTATCATCGTCAGTCACGTTTATCATCGCGATGCTTAATCTTTTAATTGCTCGAGCAACCTCTACAGTTCATGAAACACGTATGTTTTCTTTTAAATATAAAACGCTTTAACAACATGATGAATAATAGCTTAAACTCTATAAGCAATTGCACTTGTCCATAATAATTTAAATCGATGTACGACTCGGTTTATGTCTCTTATTGATTTTCATTACTAAAATACTTTTAATTATTATTAATAATTACTAAATTCATTGCACATATCAAAAAGTAATCGTAAGTAATAAAAAAGATGTGTAAAGGTGTATATATATATACATGTATCGACATTTACTACGACATTAGCACACTCACGTGGTTTCTTTAACTATTGATCGCAAATTATGTATATATACATATATATATATATATATATATATATATATATATAATATATAGTGAATGTTTAGTGGTTATATTCATTTCGAATCACGAATTCGCATATGTCGCATGTATGGATATCAATGTAAGCCATTGGTGAACGAGTGTATATTCCTCTGACAAAAGAATCCAATTTCTCAAACTTACTCGACCATGTCGGAATCCTTAGCCACTCGACAGTGAACGCCGCGATCCACCAAACATTTTCCGGTCACAGGATCAGGCGGTGCAAGATTGATGTAGGGCGGCTCCTCTAGGAAGGTTATTTTAAGGTAAAACTTCTCCGGCACGCCTTGCGGAGGAGTATGAGTATTGCCCGGCCAGACGATGTCTTTGATATCCAGACCCTCTTTCTCCCAGGATTTCCAGACGCCGATCTGTAGACAAGCAGACAAAAAATATGATCAGACACAACAGCAATTTTAACGAATCTTTCCTTAATGTCATATTTTCAGTGAAAAAGAAAAGGTTGCGTCTTTAATAATTTAATTAAGTAAATATTGTATAAAAGTAAAAAAAAAAACAAAAGATAAGCACAATACGCTGAGATCAGTACTCGACATCAATTTATTAATGCGTCGAATTTGAAAACTTCAGAAGGGATCTACTATGGCTTTTCTTATCCTTGTAATTATCCATTCTCTCCCATTCTCTCTGTTTCTATAATCTTTGATGAATATATTCTATCTCTCTCTTTCATTTAAATAATTTAAGAGATATTTCTTGTAGAAGATCATAATCAAGCTTCTAGCAATTTTTTTACAGTACTTAAAACTTTCATTAAAATATTCGTGAAATGCTGTACGAGATGTAGCTTTAGTTTTATTATTTTAAATTTTGCATCGCTGTCTCTTTATACTTGATTACGTGTGAAATTGTTTTCAGCAAGGAAGAAAATAAGACGCGAAACGGAGATCAAATTACGAAGTTCTTCCGGCACTTCTCTGGATCGTATTGTGACGACTTAGTACGAAGGAGTTAAACGCATACGGATGTAAACTGAAATTCGTCTTGTGCTTCAATCGCTTCTCACGCATATCGCCTCTCACTATCGGGCGTGCAATTTACTACCTATTCAGATGTGAAACTGTGCTCGGTAATGGAGCGTCATTAGTCAACGTCGATGAAAATTTTATAATACATCCATCATTCCCCGACGCTACATTTTAGGAAATTTATCATTGCGATTATGATTGGTTCAATTGTAACTTAAGTCACTTTGCTTGTAAGAAGGAAGTAAAATAGAATAGAGATATTATGTATAAATACATTCTAGAAAGAAAATACCTTGAGAAAATGTCAAAAAATAGAAATGGATATTATTAATATGATTAAATAAATATTAATAATGAGAATATTATAATACATAACTATTTGAAAATAATCAACGATTTGTTGGAGAAAGCACACAATTTTGCCACAATTTATATAATATATAATATTATAATTTATGATAAGGTATCATATATCAAATAAATAATTAAATTCATTTCAATTTTCATATTTATTCCTACAATAGTTTAAGAGCGTCATTAAAGCTTCACATAGCAATTTTAAAAGAGAGAACAATTCAAATAAACTAACAAAATGTGAAAATAACTTAGACATAATTTATAGCGGCTATTCTAACCATTTACACACGCCGGATGTGTTCCCGTATGTTAAAACTTACGGTCGACCCAGCTTATTCGGGTAAAAATATGTGATCATTGCGTCAGTAACTCACGTGGACAAATTATTAAAAGTGCACTTATGCCTTTATACTTTTCTGCATCTCTTTCGCATTGCATTTTTAAAAACTTTATCACAAAGTATAATTCATCGATCTTTAATTATTGTTACGCACATCCTAAATGGGATTATTTATACCACATCACAATAATACTTAAAAAATGATATGTAGAAAACTTTGATGTAATTTATGTTACCGATATTAAATTATGAATTCTTTTGAGCTTCTTATAAAAAAAAACATTGATGACTTTTTTATATTATTTATTACATATATATGTATATATCAATTAAGAATATTTATATATATATATATTTCTCTTATTTTATAATACAAACGCTTTAAAATATAAATTTTCATATAATAAGATATAATTCTTATATAGAATGTGATTTCAGAAATGTATTTTTTGTAAAAAAAATATTAAACGCGTAAAGATTTAAGTATTATAAATCATGAAAAAATAAATTATGAAAAAATTTCAAACTTGCTATTTAATGGAAACGTCGATAATATATATATATCGATAATATTGATTTATGATAATTAAAGATAAATTCTCGAGTTTATCAAGAAGGATATTTCTTTATTATAGGAAAAAAGAGCCAGAGAAAGTTCGAGGGAATTATCTGTTAATTCGAATTCTCTAAAAAGTAATATTAATTTTTACTCTCATTACATGTTAACGGGGGAATCGATTTATTCAAAGTATTCAAATTGAGACAAAAATTGTTTCGCGCAATTATCGTCACAGAAATTCAATAGAAATCCAATTATAATGTACTGAAAAATTATAATATATCAATTTTTTTCTGAAAAATCATAAAGCTTCACTAATGTCAAATTTTAGAATATGTTTAAAGATATAATTTTTACTTCCTTTTTTATAAAAATATTTTTAGTATTATATAAAATATTTTTAATTCTACTTTTCATCTCTATTTTCTTTTCCGAGAAGAAACTTTCCACGATATGTATATTACTTTGACTTTATTTTTTCAACTATATATAATATAGTTTGAAAATGGAAATAGATGTACCTATTTCGACCTATTACACTTCATCGACTATTCATTGATGTTCGTGTGGCGCATTTAATCGAGTGTATTCGAACGCGAATTGATTTATTCTATGCATCCCAAAATGTCAGATTCAAAGAGGTAATTTTACGGCGATGTGAACAAGAGATCGAACTAGGCCAGTTTATTTGCACATAGCCAACATAACGTTCATGCTGTTCATTTCCGTTATTTCCTCGCATGTGTTGCGTTCCGTCGGCAGTCCTTTCCCGTCAGCCGTCAAAATTTATTTGACAGCCATGTACTATGTAGCAAAGAAAATAGGTGGTTCCTCGCGCAGAGTACATAGCAACTTTCTAGGGCCAATAAAACGAAATTGCATCGCTCCGGCGTAAGCGTCGCCTAACTTTTGAATATGTAGAGGCTTCATCGGCGATACACTTCGATGTGGACGAGACATCTACATATTAGAAACCGATACTGCACGGGAGAGTAGGGTTGCACCAAGCGTGTCGTCATGAAAATTCATATACACGTCTATATACGGCAGCATGATCGTCCACTTTTTATTCCTACGACTGCGGGGAGACAAAAAAAATCAGAATGCTCGATCTTTTATCGAAAAATCTCTTTCCGATAGATTGGGGATCCGAGAGCATTTGTAATTTAAAAAAATTTGACGTCATATGCATTTTCAGTTTTCATCAACCAAGTTCCATGTCCTGTAAATTAATATTAGAATGCACACAAATACCATATTGTGTGCGATTTGTTAAAACAGATGCTCAGTTTATATTGGAATTACGACAAACGCATACGTATCAAATTCATGCGTTAACGCACGGTTACGCGAATCCGAGCAAGATTAATGAGAGCAACATCAAATAGAATGTGCAAATAAACAATGTCACTTTTGGAAGAGATACGAAATAGGATAATTATGATTATAAATTTCAGAAGAATATAGAACCTGTATATATAGAAAATAAACAATTATGTCAATAATTTAATTCTTAATATTGCCAGTCGTTAATTAACGGGATAAATAATTTGGACGACCAATACTGGCTAAGTTATCATTTAATGTAACACGACGTTTCGACCATGGGTTTCGGTCCTTTTCAAGTGTAGTTTAAAATTAGTGCTGTGCGAATGTCACATCTTGTCAATAGTAAGGTAGCCAACGAACATGTTCGTTGGCTACCTTACTTAATTCTGAACCCATGGTCGAAACGTCGTGTTACATTAAATGATAACTTAGCCAGTATTGGTCGTCCAAATTATTTATCCCCCCAAACAATTATGTATTACATACCTTTAACCGAGATCTTTTTCTTATGTTTAAATATACAAATTAATAATTAAAAAATAATAATCCTAATATCTGATTTTAATAAGTTTATTGGTACTACAAATATACGGAAATAAAATTCCACACCAACTCTCATATTTTTATTTTCGTGCGTTTATCCAGATATCCGCATTATATTTCAATTCTTAATAATCAATTATATATATATATATATATATATATATATATATATATATATATATATGTATATATGTATATGTATAATTGTGTGTGTGTACATATTTCTCTCCTCTTTGCTTATTACCCAACTTAATTTAAATTGCGGATCGCAATATAATGTGAGTCGGTGAATCGCAGGGAACGCTCGGAAATTAAACTTTTGCTGGGAAATATCTCGCGAAATGGCGCCCGCTACAAAGCACCGGTGATGAATTAATGACTACATTAACATGCTATGAATTAATAAACAGATTATTACGCGGACTCGAGATTATACGGTTAGCTATGACGCATCGCGTGATGTGCCGTAATGCGTTCTTTGGCGTTGATATCCTCTGTCATGTTTACCGTCAAGACAATCGCAAATGCTCTTTTGACGCGGTGTCAACGTGAATGTATCGTAAAATCTCATGGAATCTCCTAATTATAGCAATCTCGTTAGCACGTCGTGTTCGCTAATTATAAGTTCCGCCGCCTGTTTAGTTCGCGGTACGTTAACAGTTACATCTTGTTAACCTGTTTATTGCTCCGTAGCGAAACACAAACTTTCTAATACAATAACCACAACAATTATAGTTAAGAAGCATTGTAGATTGACATATCGAGTGTACGTGAGGGCTATCTGAACGATAAATATTGTTCACTGTGTACGTTAACGCCACTTTAAATATATTTATTAATTCGAATAAACTTATATTGCTATTTCTACCAAAAAAATCATTGATTTGATAATTTAATCCATATAGTAAGTTTCTATAATAATATGCGAGCTAAAAAAATAGTTACAATTTTATCTTCATTTATAAGTTTATAGATAAATCAGCAGAAAGATTATGAAATAATGCGGAATTAGGAATTTATAGAAGAAAAGATTCCATAACATACATAAGAGATTTATAAAGACAAAATTCTTTGTTCTATTTTTGGTTTAAGATATTTCCTTGCACACACAAAGATATGCCGTAAATCAAACATTTCCCCCAAAAGAACATTATTTTCCACTTAGCGCGGACAGCCCTTAACCTTTCAATCTAACTGTCGAAAAATACTTTTACATATAACCTTGTTGATCCTTTAATTCCTCTCCTCGGTTACAATATCCGGATACGTTTAAAAATTTAACAGTGTGTGACACGCAAAACCGCTTTATCGGATTAAGGAATACCGAAAGACCCTCGAGCAGAAGAGTTAATTGGCCCATGAGGATTTCGACCGCGACATAAAGCCACCACAATGGCTGTCCCTTCGATAAGCCCGGTTAGGTAAGAGGAAACGGGGATTACACGGTACGCTGTATATTGTCCACGTTTTACCGAAATCGTTTGCGACGATACATCCCACGATATTTGGCACGATTCCAGTCGTCCCGTTGGACTGCCCTCTAATCTTCAAAACTTTCGGCGTAAATTTTCTCCTAAGAACATCCTCCCTCGAGAAGGGACAACTTTCAAGCTCGCTTGGGGGGGCCACAGTGATTCCCGAGGACACCACAATCGAGGAGATGAATGGAAAAGGACATAACTCGAGCAACTTGGCAGGAGAAAGCGTAAACGCGGCACGTGCATGCCTCGCAATGCTGTTTTCATCGGAAGTTCTGAGAGTTATTTTACTCCGAATTGCCGGCGAGTCCGGATTTTTATTAGCAAATAAAATGATAGAACGCCATAGATTATATATGTTACGGTTTTTTTTACTCTCCATCTTTTATGCGATTATACTCGCATTTTATTAAACAATTAATTAAGACAATGATAATTTTTCATCGAAAGAGAAAGAGAGAGAGAGAAAGAGAGATTAAGTCAAAAGTATTAATGTAATTACAAAATTTAATTACAATCATGAGAGAAAAGAATCGTAATTGCATAAAAACATATTAAAACTAGAGAATTCGAAATATATAACAGAATGTTCAATATATAACAGAAAGTTAAAATATTCTTTAATAACTTTTTTATGATTAATAAGTAGCTTAAAATAAAATAAGTTGATAGTAAACAATCATACATATAGTAAATACAAATTTTATGTGTGTCTCTCTCGTTGATCTAATAAAAAATGTAAATTTAATGCAACAGAATAATGAAAAATAGAATCATATTCATTAAATTAGAAACATATTCATTAAATTCTCGCTCTGCATTTATACAAATTCAAAAATCTGCACCATAAATATTTTATTTATTAATAATGCAACGTAGAGCCAATACTAAGAAACTAATCACAAACCATTCTCTCGCAAATACATTAATTCGATCAATTTCCCTGTTCTATCTCATAGCAATTAACATCATTGACGTGTAAATGGGAGCGTCGGGTAACGCTATTCGAGCAATTTCGCTAATTACGCTTTGTACGCGCCGCGCGTGTCTTAGATAGTACACGCGTGCATCATTATCTATGTACATCATATGCCAGGCATCGAAAAGCTTGAAGTGACCGCGATGATATATATTGGTTTAGATGGTTAATTCCGAAGCCAGGCTTGTGCGCGTCTGTTTCTCTGTGTTTCCGATAATTGACTAATTATTCCCATCGCGATTATAGAACTAATAATTTATACACAATCAACGCCAATTGCTACTATTGTAGTTGTACCTACAAAGGTGACTCCTCTCATACTCCGTTCTTGACTTTTAATCCCGCGATGGCAATGCCAAAAAAAAAATTGCAGAAAACAATTACACATTTTCATCAAAGTGTCAATAACGTGAGAGACGTTAGAAAGAAAAAAAAACGGCATCAGCAAGAGCCACGCGCAGTACTTAGGGCGCAGAAATCATTTATTAATTAAAATTATAATACATGTGTATTATAATACTGGTTTCATTCAAGTATTTTAATTTTTAAAAAACATTATTTCTAATACATTTGTGTTTAAGTAATCTTTATGTTTAATAACTATAATATTAATTTAATTTCTATAATATTGTAAAAATCTAAAAAAATTTGAAATATTTTGGAGAATATTCATCACTTGCCTACATGCCTGAAAAACAATAAAGAGAATAAAAAAATAATAAAAAGCAAAATATTAATTAATTTGTTTTTTTTTTTTCGCTATTTTCTCGTCGACAGAAACATCACATCGCCGCCGCGCGCTTATTTTTCCAAAAGCAACATATCGCAAACGGACTTTGTCATTGCATGCTTGTCGACACAAGCAATTAACATTTTTAATACTCTGCATGTGCATTTTTTCTTTTATAATTTATTTCATTCTTTTCACAGTTTACCTACTGAATAACCAATCAAGTGCTCAGAAAAAATGGAGCGCGCGCTAATATCGAGAAACAGTCGGTTGAATTAATTAGCATAATGTAATTATTCTTAAATGGTATAAATAGTTAAAATATGTTGTAATATATAATATATATTAAATTATATAATATTAATTGACTAATTTATACATATAAATGGAAAATCTGTCGAGAAATTCAAATGTTTTCTAGTTCGCAAATCATTCTTGTTTGTCGTTGTTGTTGACTCCTCGGGCACGCTATTCTATCTTAATTGATTTTTCTTTCTCCGCCATTCGTGTTGTTTTGCTTTCGCATCGAAGGTTTCGCGACGTAATCCTTCGGATTGCCTAGGATTCCCGGGATCCATTTGAAAGAATATAGGACGAAAAAATCGATATGACTGTGGTGCCAAAAATATAAAGCTACATTGGCGTAAAATTGGCAGGTTATATCGTGGATTCCGCCGTTTCAGTTTACGTGCTATGAAAAATCGAAGCGTTTCGAAATAACGTGACCGCTATTGCAAATGGATCGAGCAATAATTATCACGGATGGTGAGAATTCATCGTCAATATTTCGCTAACGCTGCAGTTCCTTTGGGCAAGCCATTTAAAAACTCATCGATATTTGATTCTATGCCGGTTCATTTCATACTATTTGGTATCTATATATTATCAAACATTCAATTTACTTGGTCAATTGATATTATAATTCAATATAGGTTATGTATATTACAACACTCCATTTATTTATACCACCTGAGAATAATTGCATATTTCACCTACTCTAATTAATTGCACCATTTGTTTCTCGATATTCGTGTGTGTCATAATAAAAATAATTTTGTCACTAATTAAGAGTTATAATTATTTATACGCGTTTTATAATAAATTTATGTTAGTGTTGTAAAATAAAAATGCTTACGGTATATATATTTTTAACTTTTACAAATAAAATAAAGCTAGTATTTGGTTAAAATATTGTTTGTAATCTGTACAACTAGTGCAGAAAGAAATATTGATTGCGAAAATATATATATATTTTTGTATATTCTCGGCCAATATCTGAAAACAATGCTGTTTGAAAGGACGAGGAGAAAGTAGCAATTGGCTAAAGTTGCCGTTTCATCGAATATAGAGTTCAAAGTGATTTGTTCATATCCGCATTAAATTCCGAGACCTCGTATTGCCAAGTATTACTAAATAACTCACGTCTTCAATCATTAACTAATATGTTACCATTAATTTGCTACGTATTACATCGTTATTGAACGCTACTGAAATTGAAAGAAGCATCATTATAATAATTATTTCAGATGCAGAAAATATTTTCTTATTAAATTTATATATATAATAATTTGCATCTTTATATATAATATATTAAATAATGCGACTCTTTTTCAGGTATTCTGGTTACATCGGGTATAGTTTTCAGCATCGTCTATAGAAGATGACGTCTATAGAATAAATGAATAGAGAATATGTAAGCACTATGAGAGACTTCCATAATAGATTGAAATTGATGAGAGATTTCCATAATAAACAAATTTAAATGTGAAATTAATTAATTAATTAAATTATTTTGTAAACAACAAAATAACGAAAAATAATTAGCAAATTAAGCGCAAGGGTGGCAATGTAAATGACTGTGTTTACAGTGATTTTCTCGCGTATACTATGTAGTGCGATTTATCTCACTCTGCATGCAAGGAGGGCATACTTGAAACATCGACTAAGTGGCTAGTGTCCGTCGTATGTACATTCATGTTGTGTGTAGTTAATTGTCAGAGTCGCGCACGTTATCCTGCTGACGAACGAGAAACGCGTGTACACTAATTAATTCTAGCTCCAGCTTTCTAAGTGACGACCTAATTTCGCACGATTGCGCGAATTACAGAGAGGGCGCGGACTAAACTGCATTCCGACGCGAGTTTGGCGATTCTTGTATCGGAAATTGGTATTTAGCACATATATATACCTAACGTGATTAGTCGATCGACGCGTTTCACGCGCGATGCCGCTCGATGCCGGACCACGATCGGACTTTGATCCGATAATCTGCTTATTTTGCAAAAGGGAATTTAGTAGCGAAATGTGCGGAAAACACGCGCACGCCGGGAAAATAATGCATCATCAGTACCGTTGAAATTTTGCCATGGCATCCATTATCTATGAGAATTGTAAGAAAAATAAGAAGTGTGTGTATGTGTAATAAGAAAAGGTGTATCTCAAAAGAAGATTCAATTTCCTTCAAGTTACAATGCACATAACTGCATTTACAAATCATTACATTGGACAAATCCATTTATTGGTGAAAAATCTACGAAAATTTATAATCGAGGAGATTTATGAGAAAATATTACAAACAAACATAAGAATTAAATTTTTTGCAAGATAGAAACGCTACCACATATCATAAAATAATATTACATTAATATAAAAAAAAATATATATAAAGTATATATAATTATATGTTAATATAATATTTTCATATAAACATAACATTATATTTATGTAATTATACAGATAAATTATTACAAAATGTAGTAGTAATTTCAGAACATTAACGGCAACACATAATTCTTTTGGAGAATTATTAAACAATAGTTATATTAATTATGTAAGCGCTATAAAGATGCTAAACGTTTCGTTGCTTTTGAGACTCTAATAAACTTGTAATATAAAACAGCCCACGCTCAATAGCTTTATTTATGCCATGCTGATGTATACTTTATATAGCATAGACTATCAAAACATTCTGGACTTATTATTTTCTGTGAAAAGCCAGGTCCACTGTCTACCTGCTTTTAACGACTATTTTTCTTTAAGCAAATAAAATTGAAAAAGTATCCTGACTCTATCATATTTTAATTTAAAAACATGCATTTTCTTTTATATCCATGCATACATTACGCTGCAGTTCTCCCTTATCATATCAACTTGTCAGCTCGATCTTACGCAGGAAATACCAAGCTCGCCTCCAATATCTCTGGTTAATTATTTCTAGCAGCGAAACGGAAGAACGTCACTGTCAGTACGGAATAAATGGAAATACGAGATCTCGATATTCTCTGAAGTCTGCCGACAATGATTTGCGCCGACATGATACGAACGAAAAATATAATTAGAAACAAGATGACGACGAGCGTGGTGCGAGAAGCTCGTCAAAGCGGCAAAGTGCCGAGA
This sequence comes from Lasius platythorax, assembly GCA_963971435.1. Lineage (NCBI taxonomy): Eukaryota > Metazoa > Arthropoda > Insecta > Hymenoptera > Formicidae > Lasius > Lasius platythorax. The sequence continues at coordinate 3,820,156 of OZ020541.1, forward strand.
CGATCGCCCTTTCGAATTAAAAGAAATAATTAAAATTGTGACCTGCGCGCAAATTGTTAGAATCGAGGCGGTCGCGCGGGTGTCGCGCGATAACAAAGTTTCGCTTCCCGTTACGCCGGTCGCAGGATAGCTAATGAAATTTTAGCGTAGCTTTCATTACGTGACGAGCTAGGTGCTAGATTGATAGCGTTTTAATTATAGCTTTGCAAAGATAAGAGTGAATAAATGGGTCGCGTACGAAAAATGTTAGATTTGGACAGAATTAGTGCAATCAGTCGAGTCTCTTTTATTTCAGAGATGTTTAAATTTATATATCTGTGTCAAATATCTATTATCTCAAAGAGATATCTATTATCTTAAAAAAAATTTTATATTAATATTATAACATTAATTATCTTTTTCATGTGTATATATTATACATGTTTTATATACTTCTTAAATAGAAAGTTTTTAAGATTATAAAATCGCAATTTTAATATATCGCATTTTGGCATTTATTTTAAATTTTTATAAAATTACATAAAAGAATCAACTCTTTTCAATCATTTTCTTATGCTTACACAAAGCTATAAAAAGACGTAACAAATTCGTAAACTTATTTCAATATTTCTAACACATTATACTGCATATTTTATACGCTTATTACATATTTTATACGTTAATTATATATTTTATACATTTATTATATATTTTATATGTTAAAAATTTTTTATATATGAAATATAATTAATAATTAATAATTTTTTATATATTAAAAATTAATTATTTACGCGAATGTACTTGTAGAAAAAAACACGAAAAGTCTTTAGAAATCTATTCAAAATGTTGCGAACATAGCATTAACGTCAAGATACGTTAAAACTTAAGTTACCAAACTTTATCATGAAATTACCGTATCATTGTTCAATTGATTAATGAATAAAACAATGTCAAAGTCTCTACCGAAAGACATAATATATATCTTAATCTGCGATAGGTTTTTTTCAATTTTATTGTAAAATTAGCATTGATGTCGAGATACATTAAAACTTGTTGAGTCATCAAATTTTATCATTAAGTTATCGTATCATTGTTGAATTGATTAATGAACAAATGCCAAAGTCTCTATCGATAAACGTAATATATCTTATAACTCGTAATAGTTTTTTAAATTTTATTATAAAATTACCAATCTTAATAATGTAAAAAAGGTTTAAAGTAAGAGAATACTTGTCTATTACAAGAATAATTTGTCTATTACACGTTTATAACGAAAACATAAATTATAAATGTCTTAAACAAAGAAGAAATATAAATAAATATTTATGTGCGAGAGTAATAAAAATAGTTCTCATTTTTTAGTATACGCAATTATGGATTTATAAATCTATAATTATGTTGATATAAAATAGTACAATAATATTATATGGGAAAAAGACTTCTCAGAGCTGATATTGAGCGCAGAAATATTAAAACAATATTTTATCAGAATACAAACTAAAAAGTACCGTCGACACGGATCATAATATATTATAAGCTTGAGCAAAATATGTAAGAGCTGTATCAGCCATACTCAGCAAAAAATTTCGGCGATAAGTTTAACAACGGCGGACTTACCGAAGCGGATAAATTATAAATTCTTGCTTGTGTTGAAACGTCACGGTTCTTACGAGCGTTTTAAACTTTAATGAGGTGACGAAAGAATTTCTCGGATAAAATGGCATGCCGAACAAAGATGGATTCGTGTCGCACACGTCGAAAGATGAAGTTAAACTTTGCTGGCATTCCTGACAAAATTCCCATCAATTTTGCGAAACTTAATACTGCTGTTAAAACTTACAAAACGATAGTAAAAATGTCTGATGGATGCTCAACGATACGTTATAATATAACAATTTCAGAAAAGCTTATACATAGACAAGAATATGTGCACAAAATCTGATATACATATATATATATATATATATATATATATATATATATACAATTTATATACGTATTTTCTACAGTTTAGTGTTTGTGTAATAAGTCAATCAATTAAATCGGTAGCAATAAATTGAATAATAATAAAGTTAAAAGTTTTGATTAAATTATTATTAATTAAAAGATATAATAGCGATTATAAAAAATAAATAACAATTTCTAACTAATTTGCACAATGTAAGTAAATCTCATTGTGGCGTGATATATTCTTTACTATTCTTATTTTTATAAATACATTTATCTATCTATATTTATTTGTCTTATAATGTTGTCGCGCGCGCATATGGGATATAATTTATTTGTGTAATTAGTTAACTTAATTGTGTAATTGGCTAACGCTATATAATACGGTGTTCTACATTCTACCATATAAACCTTAGAACATAAAATAATAAAATTCTATTATAAGAGAATATCTCTTCAGGAATAAACATTTATGCAGTGCATTCCATGATTTTATGTATTCACAAGAATTGAAAATCGTTTGAAAACCATGTAGATACAGATTTTCTAGGATGCAACTTTATGCAAAACTCATACCACGAGATCTCTAAAAAGAATTTTCCTAAGATGATATCTTCCTCGTCGGAAATTTCCATAGCGCGCGTTAAGGGATACCATAGTAATATCATCCGTGGCGAAGCACCACGTAATATTCTCTCGACTATTGCGTACGTGACAATTGTGTTGCTACCGTTTCCGCCGGCAATAGAAGCTAGTGCATTCTGAAATATATCGCACGGCAATTCATAACACGATTATGAGTCGTTTGACCAAGCCTGACAATTTCTAGAAAGCATTGGCGCGGTAGAACGTGCTTTCGCTCGCTGAAAATCCGACCAACCAAAGCCGAAGACGCAGAAGCCTTTGCTATCGTATTAATTTATTATAACGGATGATCCGGTATTATGAAAACGGTAAAAGATGCGGATTATAATGAGATCGTTCTGCCGATTAATAAAGAGGCACTTCGTTTGCGGTTCTCGTTCACTTGCGGATACGTTCGCAAGAGGGATATCGTCAGACGCAAAAGGAAGCTAAAGTTTACCGCAATTCTGCGGCTCAGTGCCGTAAATCCGACGTAACGAAAGAGACGATCGCGGTGTTATATATATAGCGCGTTCCCTTTGAGCCTTTTCGGCATCGAGGGCGATAAATTCTGCTTTTTTGCTCGATAACGCCTCTTCGGTACGAAACCATTTCATGCGCGACGATGGAAAAAAAAATCTTCTGGCCCATTGCGTATTTTTACAAGAACTTTCTTTTCTAAAAATTTAGATTTAACGAATTTTGTTAAGTCTATAAATTTATTTTGTGACACTATTTTATATTTAATTAACAGAATGTCCCATACAATACAGACCAGTATTATCGTATTTCTTGTTAAAAAATAAGCATCTTCTTTCTTTGGCAAAATTTCCGGAAATGTATCGTTTTCGAGATAATTCATTTTTTAATATATCAATACAGTGCATTTGCTGTTTTCTAATTTTTTGTACAAAAATTTTGGTAATTTTGTTTATGTAACAATTATACGTTGACCAGAAAAGAAAGAAATTTCTAGTGCATAACTGCTACCCGTTTGTTTTCTTACATTGCATAGTTTTAATAGGAATTTTTAACATTAGAATTTTTTCCGTTTGTTATGGAAACTTTATGCAAATGCATGCAAATGTCTAATTGCATTAATAGTGTTATGAAAAAATTCAGTATTCGGCACCGAGTAATGACGTCGAGGTTTTAATCCTGGTCCGATGCTTTAATTATTCATTCGTCTTTATGTAGTTATTTGTACGTAAACGCTCAAAGCGGTGTTTACGTACCCTTTGGTGTGACTAGCAATAACTTTCAGAAGATAGTTTCGAAAGGTAAAGTGCATGCAAAATGATTTGGGTTTACCTCTTCCCAGACGAGTTGCTTGCTAACTCCCGGCCGAAGGTTCATAATTTTCAGCTCCGCCGCCTTTAATACACCATCTTGAGTGAACTCCACGTTTGGTTTTCCTTGATCACCCTCGACGGAAACGTTCTTCAAATATCTGGAGAGAGAGGAAATAATAGAACGTGTTATATAATATGTTATAATGTGTTACACGTAAAAGGCTGCAGGTATTTTATAAAAATTATAACTAAAGATACAAAAATAAACTTGAAAGCGTTAGTATTAACATGTAATTTTGATATTTATATAATAAGAAGGTATATTATATAACTTTTTTATAATATATTGTGAGAAAAATAACTATTGTAATGTTATATAATATAGTGTAAAAAATTATATATACTATATATATAATTCGAAGAATTCACAAAATTCTGCAAATCTGCTGAATAGAGAAAAAACTTCATAGTGAGATTGACCGAAGGAAAATTCTGCTGCGATTCAGAAAACTTTGCTTAAATGCTCAACGAACAAATCTATCGCCATTTTAGAAAATTCTGCTAGAAATTACTTGAAAAACAGATCCCCTGTACTCCATCGTGCTTCACCGGCACCTTCGCAGCTCAATTGAGTGTTCAGGCTGCGATTCCTATTTTTCGGATCATTGACAAAGTCCTCAACGCCATAAGCATAGACCTTAATTGCTGTCGTGATTTCGCTTACCAAGCTCTCACTACTCGTATCGAAATGCACACCTGCAACAAAAAAAAGTATCGAGCGAGCTCGTTAAATTGAATTCGTTACTGGCGAGATTTATATTGGCTTGCATGACGACCGATTCAATCATATCGAAGATTTTCTGTATTTTTCACCTTTCTCTGCCGATAATAATGGGATGGAAATGGAAGAGAAACTAAGCGAGCTTGTAAATAATTCACGAGACACGGATTTTATTTCTCAATACAGAGATTATTTGCTCATCCTCTTTGATATTCGTAATCCTGTTCGAACCTGCGGACAGGATGTTTACAGAAATTGGATTCTTGAAATAACTGGGCTTTAGCTTGTGCTCTAATTTTGCTCATTTATTTCTGAATAAATCCACAATTCCGTTTGCATTAAAAGGCTGCTCTAGAAAAATATATTCTATGTCAATAAAATATAATTTTATCATTTTTCTAAAACAGAGAATTTCTATTTTAAGATTCTTTATAAGTTTTTAATTCTGAATGTTAAAATATTAAATTCACATAGTTCATATATAGGGAATAAGTAAAAGATAAATTCTATTAATGCAATAAAACGAAAAAAATATAAATATAATAAAAAACTTTTTCTTCGATTTTATGAATTTTTTTTATAGAACGTATAAATCCGTCTGTCAATTTTATTTCGCGAATTTATTTCCAAATGTTCCTTTTGCATCGCAACACATACGAAGTGTATATTCCTTTTTGAAAAGAATTTTCACGGAAAATTTACACGTCGCAAGACGCTTCATTCGACCAGATTTTTGCGCGACACAACGTGCCAGCTACATTTCCATAAATATCGAAAACGTCGACGAAATACGAAAAATACAGATAAATCGACATATGGAAAGACCGAGAAACGACGGTGATTTGTATAGAAATCGCCAAAGCATCTTCACTTTTTTTGTTCGGCAAAGTCGGACGAAGAGATTCAAGTCGACAAAATTTGCGTTGTATGAAATATATTCTTAGGTATGAGGTTCACACATTGATTGAAGACTCAGCGAGATACTCGTGTAGGATATTTAAAATCCCACGAGCGATACTTCTCGTAATTTCGCAAAATTACAAACAGTTTGTAACAAAAGTTTGTACAACAAACTTTTTTATAAAATATTCAAAACTGTTATTTTTCCGTATTATCTGAAACAAATGTGGCTCTAAAAGATGGTTGAATAGCAACTCCGACAATACTGGGAAATAGTATTGAATAAAAGCAACATTTGCTCTGCTCGACTCACAGCAATCGCAAGGTTTAAGATCGCAAGGTGTTTGCGTTCTATGCACAGTACGAGTTTACGTTCACGAAAATTCAGACGTGAGAGATTCAATCCGAGTTATGTTATTTCACGTGGCTCACAGGATGAAATTCGATGAATTTATTTTTCCCTCAAGGATATTCTCGGGAGAATCTGAAGAAAGGAATCAATTTTCCGTTTCCGTGATTCTGGTCACGGTGTGAATAATTCTCCTGTCTACCCACTCGAGAGCCCGTACATTCTTCCCGATAAAAGACGTATTCTGAATGTCAACGCATGTGTAACGGATGTGTAAATACACTCTTGACTTAACCGCAATTCCCGTGCATTCAAAAGAGAGATATGAAATAATACATATATATTCTCTATACATATGTATTCTCTAAATGAATTCTACATCAATAATTCACAAAAAATTGCTTTTATCTTGCTCTCCTTTTTATGTGCAGACATTTCTATGTGTAATGTTTTATTTTAAATTACGGAAGTGTTCTAAATTTATCTTTATCGCGATATAAATATATAGGTATAACTCTTCCTAATTCTTCTTCTTATAAGGATTATAAGTATGAATACATTTTAAGTCAAAAATAAGTTATAACAAGGCCAATAAGAGCCGAACGCAAGATCGAAACGTTTCGATCCCTCTTCGGGTCATCCTCAGTAATTTAAAATGAAAATTCCGGCGTTATAATAAAAAAAATGCAGCTCCGACATTCCCCCACAGAATCACATCGGAATCGCCTCTCAATAGTCCCAATCATCATGAGGAGAGGTAAAATACCAATCCGATGAGAGAACCGTTGGAGTCATCGAGGTACCACAGCGCGTACTTGTGTGGTACGTTTAATAAATTTTAAATTAATAAACATCATCTAAAGTTATTCGCATGTTTATCTTGCGTTCGGCTCTTATTGGCCTTGTTATAACTTATTTTTGACATTATCAGAGCCTTTATGTTTCTATTATTTTTACATTTTAAATCATTTTCTATTTATTGATTTAAACGCATAACTTTTGAAATATGAAAGTATTTGCTGTAGCAACTTTTAGTGAAAATCACAACAATTGCGTAAATTTGATTAAAATGAATTACCACAAATATTTACGTATACTATAATATGCGAGATGCGGATCATAGTTTACGCTAATTCGACGAAGTCAGGAATCCGTGCACTAAAAGCGATGTTTTAAGTTTGTATGAATTTCTGAATCCGGTAACCGTAAATACGTGGATATGAATAATATGCTACTCACCCAACATTCCGACCGGGAACTGACTGGGGGTTTGCAGATTTTCGATAACGCTCTGCGTGACAACCCACACGTAATTCTCGCCGGTAATTTTGTACTCCCTGGCAGCGGTCAGAATATGAATTGCCTCCTCTCTGGTTGAATACAGCAGCATCACTCGGGACTCGCTGTTTACGAGTTCCAGGAGATCGTGCGGATCTGTGACCAGAATGGCGCTTAGTATGGTAAACTTGAATGTGTCCTGCATCTCGGACATTCTCTCTCTGACCGCCTGTATGAAGTCATCGTGACCAGCTATTTGCGACGTGACGACGCTAAACTGATGCCACTTGTACCTCTCCAGGATACTCAGCATCGCCGCGGTCTGATGTTCCAACGATGGTGCCAGCTGCAGTTGCAGGCTGCTCTGCGATGCCCGCTGTAAACCGACAAAATTTTCGTCATGTTCCGTGAATGTTGATGAAACACGCGCAGGCGATATATTTCCGTCCGAATTTAATTTCAGTTTTATATTACGAAAAATACTTTCAAAGTAAATAGCGCAGAAACTCTCGTGTTATTGCAACTGCGCCGTCCGTTTGATCTCGTATATTTCAATATAACTGGAGGAATTCTTTAACATCATAAAAATTTGGTCCGCGAGCACAGATAATTGTTCGCGTGTCCGACGGAAATGTAAATCCGTATAAATTCCTTTACTTATATTTCAGTTGTTATACTCACCCTCTCGAGACCAGAGTTATCGGCGTTCCATGCGATCACAGGGATTCCTAGGTAACCGGCCAATTGGAGAAAATATTGAGCACTGGCCGTACTACGTCCGTATTGCTCGTAATTCATAAGATATAAGATGGCCGATACATTCACCGAGAGAAATTCTTTGCAGAGCGAGTCTAAAATAGCTGTAACACAAATTATTACATCGTCGTTAGTAATAATTATAATAATAAAAAATATTTATTGCCTATTACATTAGAAAAATTTGCCAATCCTTTGTCTTACATTTAAAAAATTTTCAAACATATTTAGCTTTTAATTAATAAGATCCGAGTTACTGATTGACACAACTATGCATTAATAGTTCACAATTATTTGAAAGAATCAAAATGATACGGATTATCGGATAAATTTGTATGTCTATGTATATCCTCTTTTAATCTTCACTATTCAACATTTTTTATTAATAAAATCGGCTAAGTATCGGCAAATGACAGACATTATTATGTCCTGCAAATTATGTTCTGTAAATCGGACCTTTATTCCATTAAGGCCGATAAGTGCATCTTTATGCTGAATGCATCATTTAGCCGCGGGAATAAAGCGATAGATGCAGTTTTAACTTTTTCTGGCGTCAGCCGCAATCGCGTTATTCTCTTTTTTGCTAAATTTATTTCCGCGCTTTTATTACGTGCACCCCTATTTTCTGGAAAATGAGAAGTAAAAAACGATGAAAAGCATTATTCGGATTACAAATGCAGTCCGACTTGCTTCACGCAGCGAGTTGCTTGACCAACTGACCTCGTTTTCGTTTTATTGTTTTCCTCTATTGTTTCCCAATGTGAAATAACTTAAAGCTTTATAATAGTTAAACGGGTTAAACGGGTCACTAATAGATTTATTGCTTTGCTTAATTGAATTTAGAGAGCACAAAAGCCATAAGATTGAATTAAAATTCCGGAAAATACATAGTGTACTTAGATTTAGGCAAACAATAAAGCTTTCGATTATATTCCGTATTCTTTAAAAAACTTTTACCTTACAACTGATTTTATTTCGTAAATTAACGATATTTGATTTTTTCGTAAGAAGATTAGATTCGGTATCAATGAAAGAATATGTTAAAATTGATTATGCGACATTTTATATGTATGGTTTATTTTATCATGTTTAACATGAAATTGCGTTATTTAGATCAACTTTCACAAAAAACTTCTGTTCCAAGAGTGAAGATATAGAACAGAACAGTACAGAACCATAGATATTTTGTGAAATTCAAATAAAACTCACCAACTGTTTGTAGAACCAAATTAATAGTACTGATTTTCATAAAATAAAAACAGACTGAAATTTTGTAATTAACGGAATGTCCATATAATTTTAACAATAAGCTTGTTCGTTGGCAGTAATCCGAAATTGTTTTGCTTATGCGAGAGCCGCGCATGTAACTCGAATCTCGCAATCTTTACATTTAATAGCCGCATTTAATTCACGACTAAAAACATTCTCCGGAAAACTCGCATGATGTGATGTTGTTTCATGAAATACGAACACTCTCCTATGTTCTATCGAGTACTCTAGAAGATCGATCATCGTGGAAAAGTTGACTTGTTTGGTTTCGTCCGATGACCGATATAGTTCTCATACAATGGATCTCGAATTTTAAAACCTCTCGCATAGGAATTGTGGTTTGGACACGTGATTTTTCGATATGCAATTTAAGAATATTCATACATATTTGAAGGATATACGCGTTTTTCTTTATATTACTTTATACTGCGTTTAATAATTCTTATAGATTAGAAGATTATCAAAATTTGAAAATAATTATAAATATTTCAACAAAGAAATCTACAAATTTTTATTCCCGTGAAAAAGAAACACGTTTCTTTGTGATTTCTGGTCACATGTGATCACATTCTATTTCTTGGTAAATGTTCTGTGTTTACTTGTGCAATCTTCTTCTCTATATCACTGCTTTTATAATTTTTAAATGCTTTGCCCGAGTTACTTTAAGAACAAACTAAAGATAAGATATAATTTAAGTATATCTGAACACTGCGCACTGATTTCCTTGCTATTGTATACTTAATAATATTCAAATGATATGCAATACATAATATAATTTATCGAAATAATTGTTGCTACTACTATAGAACATTGATGTAATTAATTCAATTTAATGCATGATTGACTTACGTCATCTTTAACGTTCCGCAATGAAATTTTTCTCAATAAATTTGATTCAAATGCTAAGTGAAAATAAATTGAAATAAAATGAAATTGAAGTGGAAGTAAAATTATATTGAAAGCAAATAAAATATGCGTAATGGTAATTTACTCGTACTTTTAATATCAATGCCGTGAAAACACGCAGTTAATTAATTTGATTTGTAATAACTTTATAATAAAAACTAATTTGATTCAATATTATTTCAGCATAACCAGAACTGTATACGTATATTCGCAAATATTATCATCAACAAAGTCATATTAACTGCTAATAAAATAATATTTGTTTGATGCCTAAATAAAATAGCATCAAAGATGAAATTAGCCATAATATACGCAATATTGTTAACAAATGTAATTTGCGATTATTTTGCTTTTGGAATATAATAGCGTAAATAATCAAATATTAAACATGTTATCTCTCTCTTCCTTTCGAAAATAATTTTATAATATATATAAATAATAAACATATTCTCTCAGTAGTTCGTATATCTATTTGCAAAATATTCCTAGAATTTTTAGTTAAATTAATAGATATGGATGATTTCCTTTCTCTAGATGTTACAGTATATTACACGTATATTACAGTATATTTCGAATTAATGAATATGTAGTAGCTAAATCTGTATCCAGGAACAACAAAATGATTAAGGTAAATTCCTTTGATCAGAAACTACCTCGCATCTGAGATGTACTATAAGTGCTTTGCCAACCATGCGTTCGTAATTTGTTGAGATAGGACATGTAGTCTGTTAAGATAAATTCTAGTACAATAAAAACAATCAAATACGTGATGCTTTGTAAGTGTTTATAATTAAAATTAAATTTATTGTTATTATTAAGTCTTATTATTATTCAGATAAATTAATACTACAAACCAAATTTATTATTATTATTCAGATAGATTAATGTTACAAGATTATATATTTATTGTTCATTAGTCACAATAAAACTTCATTGTTATTTATTAATAGCATTTTTATAAACCTTTATCTTTTTATTGTTATTTTAAACAAATTATAAATTACAAATATTTCAATATCAAATATACCAGATTTTTCGTACATTGCATTAGCTTTTTATAAAATTAATTTCCAAGTAAAAAAGATAGATCTTATTCATACATCTATTAAAAAATTTTAATATATATATATACATACATATATATGTATATATATATGGTAAAAAGTATTTTACACAATATTTTGTTTGATTCGAAATCTATCAATACCCATATTTTTGAAAGCGATAAAAGTGTAGAGTGGGCGACGAACTCGACGAGCCGCTTGTTTTAAACTCTCGTGAAGTTATTATTAACGAGCAGATTATTTACGATTCTCGTTGATGTTTGGTTTAAATCAATAAATGGGTTATTTACGACTTTGCGTGTTTCGCGAAAATTAATAATTCCTAATGAAATGCGGGAAGAGAGATTCTGACATACAGCAGCATACGGCATTTAAATTGGATGCAATAAAATTAGCAAATGTGAACGCTGCTGTCTTTTCATTTGACGACTGTCAAATAAATGCCCCTATTCTTATTTAACTCTATAATAACCGCATTCTATTAATTTTTGTATGTTGACAAATTATAAATTTATTTCTGCAATACGTTAATAAATATTCCGTTATCAGAAAACGAGGATCTAACGTAATTTATTAATCCATGACAATATCAACGTAAATTCGGTTGACATAATTAAACGTGTAATTTATCAAGATTATTCTTTTCGCAATTATATTTGCGATGTTCCGAGTACGATATTTGCAAACAACTTAACAGGATTTCATCAATCCCGAGCTATCAATAATAACGCATCTGCGTCGGCAAACCAGAAATTGATCGCATTTATTCCGACCAACAATTACCGATGCCAATAACGACAATCCTGATAAATCGAATTTAGCCATACAGATATTTTGCCAGTAATTACAATATTGATAATGATTACATTGCCGTAATCGGAGACACTAGCTTGGGAATGCTGCCTTGGTTGCTGCGGCGCAACGTTTGTACATCAATAACCGGCTTAACCATGCTACTAATTAATCAGCCAATTATGAATGTGTGGAGAATAGATTTCTATAGCTATACATTTCTATAGTTAGCCGATGTTTGCCCTCCAGGATACATACGACAAGATATGATTCATTCCCTTTATTCTAGCTATAAAGGCGTGACTTTTACTCATCATGTCTGACTATATACAATGTCATTCTACTAGCAACAGATGGTCTGCTCAATAGATATTCTGTTTAGGCGCAAGTTTCTATTAATTCGATTAACTGTATTTGTTCACTTTCATATAGCAGATATATCACTACAATGCGAGAAACTGTAACTTTATTTGATTCATTAAGTGGGGATTCGCGTTCCAAGTAGTTGCGAAAGAAATTAAGTACGATCGTAGAAATGTGCCAAGAAATAAAATTATGGTGAAAGTAAAGTATTTTTCTTACAGTTGGCACTATCAACGTAATACAACTATTTTAACGATTAGCGAAATTTAAGACAATTATTTTCATCACGAAGCACTTGAAAATATCGAGAATAAAAAGACTTTATGGCACAATTAGTTAATGTACCTTGACTTACACAATGCATACACAAATTGTTCATAAAATTACTTGCTCCACATGATTTCAGATTAATGTTTTTCTTGTCTAATAAAAATTCATAAAAAATATCCAATTTTCCATCTTTTTCATTCAGATAATAATAGTAATAATAATATAATATAGAAAAATATTATATAAAATAAAATATATATTGTATATCAAATATGTGTGTGAAATAAATATTGCTTTGGAGAGAGAGATAACGTATTATAAAGTAAGTGAATTAACAGCACAATTAGATGTATATATATGTGTGCCTGCGTGCGTGTGTGTGTGTGTGTTAGTGAAATTATTACTTAATATAGTATTATAATAAAAATGCATAGAAGAAGGTAATATAAACTTATGTCGTAACCGCTTATGTTATTGCTTAATTATTTCGTCGTATTTAGCCAGAGCGTTCTTTTATGCGAGTTTAATACGTGACAGTTCACCGTCAATCGCAAATTTTCAAGTTTTTCTTAATTAAAATCCGTCCGAGGAAAATTCGGCGTTACGTCACGATAAAATGCAAAAACCTGGAGGGTAAAAGTACGACGTCATGGTTTTCAAACTTTCTCACCGTAAGGTACAAATTAACGACGCAAGTTTAATTGAATGCACACTGAAACGTGTCCTGAATAAATATCTAAGTCTAGCTTGCGCAGAATATAGTAGCGCTTCCGTAAACAGGTATCTAATGAAAGTTAATACCCAGCAGCCTAGAAGTAAAACAATACAAAGTTAATCGATAGTTGCTTAATGTTCATTAAACTTGTTATTTACACATTTAAATAGTTTAACTTATCTCAAAGATAAATTTAGATTTAAATTATAGCAATTTGACTATTTTTTTTATTATATTTGGTATAATTGTTTCGAAGAAATCAAAAAATAAACTACAACAAAATAGAATCTAATTCCATACGACAATGGTTATATTTAGCGTATTTCTCGTAAACTCAAAGAATGTCGAAAAAGTTGCACTTTATGACTACTTAAGATTTAACAATGCGATCATTTCTTGTGTTACACAGTCTTTTTTCCTTCATACTAACTGAAAGAAAGTGGCTTAAAGTTCACAGCACACATTATTACTGTAAAGTGGTACGATCGCGGTTGCGATATTAAACATCGAGATTGGAACAGTCAGTATGTTGTCCAAATATCATACGAAAGGGGGAAATTTTCCGCAGAAATCATGTACCGGATGACAGCAAACGCGTAAACACACTGACATCTATCCCCCGCTGTCAACGTGTGAGTTAAGCCTGAAATATCGGCACGTTGGGATATCTTTCAGGATGCGGGAGAAATGTATCGCGCCAATGTTAATTCCAACGGATCGTACATCACTCCCATGGCGAAACACAGCGCGCAGAGAAATATTTCCCGCGGCGAAATCTTCCTGGCCAACGTTGTCGGACGGGAAATTACAAGAACATTCGCGTACAGAGAGAGAGAAAATCGTGTTTGCTTGGCGATGCTCACACGATTTCAAACATTACCGAATAACGGGAAAAAAATGTCACAGAATGCATACGCGACAAATTGAAAGTAATCTTACTTCTTGCAGATTTACTCAGTGCTGTTGAAATTTCATAAAATTACTATGCATATTGATAAAAGTTCGGCTATAAAAAATATGTATATAATGCAAATTTTATAATTCTGTTATCTAGCTTTTTAATGTCATTTTTATATCATGTCATACTGTCAATGTTAATGAAAAAATATGGTGGCAAGGCTGAGTTTAATGTCGTCACCGTATTTACCGACCATCTTATCACCTCACGCTATTAGCCGCGAATACACCAGTATTCAGAGAGCAAACAACTATTTCTCCTCGATCTTACATGAATGCTTATTTACCTGTTGGAGCCTCATCAAGCCCCAAGTCGCTGCAAGTTGCAGCGGTGTTTATCTAGATTCGTATAAATCTTTTAATCTTATCTCCATATTAATTTAAAAAATTTAATGTTAAAAATAATAAAGTAAGGTCATAAACAAGAAAGAGAAAGTGAAAAGAATATACTCACATAATTAAAATATAAACTTATTAATCGCACAAAATTATATAACGTTTTAAATCTTGCTGCATTATATATGTTTGTATTCAATATATCTTTGCATTGCAAATAAAAATAAGTGTTATTAAGTATAAAAAATAAAGAAAATATAAAAATCTATTTTAGAAAAGAATATTAAGAGATTTATATCGCAAGTAACGTATTCTTTTCAATAAAAACGTTTTGAAATAAAATTACTTTGAATAAACACTATTTTATTTTAATATAATGCTTCTATTTAACATTTGTGACAACATTTTACTTAATTTATATCCCGGAAATAAGTTGTGTAGCAAAAAATTTGGAGATATGCGTGTATATGTGCGTGCGTGCGTATGTGCATGTGTGCGTGTGTGTGTGTGTGTGTATGTGTGTGTGTAATATTAATCATTATACGTCTAACACAAAATAAATCCGTTCTCCTCAAAATTCCATCTGCTACGAAAATATTTACCTGTCGGACTCGGCGTGAGCTTCATCATTCTGTGGCTGACCTGCAGCCGATATTTGTCCAGAAATGAGAACTTGGACTGGCCCTTAGTCCTGGCATGACCTTTGTGCAGATTATTGACAACCTTGTGAATGGCCCTACTGTATTCTCGCGCTCCGAAATTTGTATGCGGCACTATCATGCTAACAGTGAGATTCTGCAATGAGCTGTTGCTGCTGATCTTGATCAATTCTTGATGACCAACCTGACCAATCGACGATTTCAAGCGGTTCTTTACGTCACTGGTCGAGACGACGAGTACGCCCACAATCAACAGAACGTATAAGTCGCGCATCTTTTTTTCTTTCTTGAATCGCGCAAATTTGATTTGTTCTGTTTATAACGTTTAAAAGATTGATGTCCAATTTTGCAGGAATATATTCACCATCACATTTTGTGTAGAAGTCAGGTACATTGTCATAATCACAGAATGACAAATTTGCAGTCCAAGTTGTTTATGATACATGTTCTGCTCTATTTTTGATAACTTTAGTCACTATTACGTACTTTTTTCGTACTCTCATCATTATGTCACCGTTGAACATTTATATATCACATTTAAAAGTTGTAAGACATCTTCTTGCCACGTGTACACTTCCTAGACTTTTGCTTTTTGAAAATTTTATTTAATCACGTAATAGTTTTGTGTGATCAAATTAATATGTATATTTTATTTATTTAAAATTTTTAACTGACGTGCGCGCGTAGCATCACAAAAAACACATATCACAACGAGATAAGACACTTTAGCAACACTCTTTTTTTAATAATTTATATAATTATTTTATATAATTTATTAACATTGCGTTTATATAATTATTTTATATAATTTATTAACATTGCGTTTATATAATTATTTAACATTGAAAACTATAAATATATACCTCTCATGAATTAAACACACGATAATATTACATTTTAGAGAAGGAAGACGAAATTTGATTCACCAGCACAGACAATATTATATAGACACAGAGATTGAAAAATTTGTGAAGCATCCAGGAAATGTTTATCAGGTTGCCGGTAAAAAGATACTGAAATGAAAGAAAAATGAGATTTTACTTTTATGCCAGGCAAATAATCTGTAATCGCAAGTGAAGTCTCGAATATATAATATTACATTAAGTTATATATGCTTTTCATTTTTAAAATGTTCAAACTTTTTCTAAATTCTTACGTGTTTAAACTTCTATATGGTTTTATGTGCTTGCTTTGGTAATTAGATTTACAAATTCTTTAATTGTTAAGCAAATATGTACAAAAATTTGCAGTATTTAATTATATTACTTAATTTTTTTTTCTCCTCTCTATTTTTTTAACAACCAAATGTTTTATTTTGCGGAACGCGTATAATACCACGAATGATAGATAGGCATTATATTGATATAAGGTAACTTTTTCAGAGAATTAAACTTGTTTTTTAAATTATAGAAAATAGAAACAAATACATTTTGAAACACAGAAAACATTTTAATATCTATCTAAACTACCTACATTGGTTAATAACTGTTAGAGAACAATTTTCTATAAAGCGATAGGATTCTGTTCTCTAGCATTTGTCAATCAGCACATTAATCTCATATTTTATTTCTTTATTTACACTAATATAACTTTTTCATCAATATAAAGTGAAAAAAAAGAAACAAAAATTAGACCCATCTCTATATTTTAGTATACGATATACCTAAACATATAATATTATATGATATAGTATAAATGAATTTTTACGAAGAAAAGATAAATCGTGTTTTGAGAATTAAATTTAACACAATTTTTAAAAGAAAATGACCCAAAAAGATTAATTAGATAATTTTATTTTTGTATGTACAAATAATGAGTCTGTATTAAAAAACAAATTATTAATTTATTATTAAATTAATTATCAAAGTGTTTCTTGTAATCCTGAAACAGTCGGTGAAATTTTATTTATGCCTCTCTTATTATCAATAGTTTGAATAGCTGTTGCAATAATTTTTCAACATTGTCTCTTCTAGCCAAAGCCGTCTAGGCTTCCATTAATATTTTGTTGACATTGTTTTTACTCATTAAAAGAGAGATCTATCTCTTTTAAAACTGATTCATCTATCCCCTTTAAAATTGGTCCAACTTTCCTATTTTTAAGAAATACATACCAGAATATTTTTTTAAACATAGATAATTGAATAATTTTAAGTTAAATATATTTAGTAAATTTGATTACTGATATTACGCTTAAAAATATAATGCATTGCATTTACAAATGCTTTTTTAGTTTTGCTATTATAAAAAAATTGTAACATTTTATTTAAATTTAAATCGCAATTATATATGCTCGGTACACAAATTCGGCAATTTAAAAACTTTATTAGCTAATCTGAATTGAAATATGAAACATACAAACAATATCATCTACTTCAAATTTTAAAATTTTGCTTTGATTCATTTCTTATTGATTGTCTATCGCTCCGGGATTTATTTTAATAAAAATATTGATTACGAAATCTTTGCAATAAATCGATTGTTAAGTATATTCATGATATAAAGTATTGGTTATTGTAAAGGTGATATAAAGTATTAATAGTATATTCATGATATAAAGTATTGGTAAGTATATTCATGATATAAAGTATTGGTATTTGTAAAGGTGATATAAAGTATTAATATGAAGAAGCAACGTTTGAAATTAAACACAATTGCGTGTCTATTGTCTGCTGATAATTCAACAGTATTCTCAGCAGTTCACACAGCTGTTGCAATTATTAAATATTTCTTTGCCAAGCTCCAGCAAGATTGGCCGGAAGCAATTACGACACTTTCAATTAATCGGCTCGATAATTTCGCGAGGATCTAGAGCGTCAGGACTGAGCCAATTATTGAGATTTTCATCCGCCTGATGGAGAGTTACCTTCCGCGGCGTGTAATACCACATTAATTACTAATTATGACGGCATATCGTACATTTGCATTTGATAATCGCGTATTTGCATATATCCTTGTGATTTTTGCTAGAAAAATAATAAATCTCCCTATCTTCCACACAATAATAAAATGCAAAAGTTACCGTGACAATAATAACCAAATATTATATTTATTCATATTAATCGCACTTGCTACATTTTTCTATACTTTCTTTTTTTTCTTCTTTTTGTTAGTATCTCTCAAAACTGCGAACATATATATTTTTATTCAAAGTACAGTAAAGTGCAAAAATATAACTAAAAACGAGTGAATCTGTAGATAAAAATGTTTTTAACGCAACATTTTTCATATGAAATCGGAATCTCTCTATCGTCTCAAACGCCGGTCGTTCATCAGTTTTACTGACAATATGATATAGTACGATAAAGTGAAAATGTACGCGCGAGAAAAGCGTTGTAAATCCAAGTAACAACGGCGCTGTGAAGAATGGAAGCGCAGCGGCGCATCCCATCACGAGTCCCGTTTTCCCTTCCTTCAATATATCTATTACCTGTCACGTAAAATGCAGTATAGAAATCAACAGAAACGTTATCCGATCAACAAAGCTTCGATTGTTTGCACTCATTCTTACATTCTCTCATTTGTGCAAACAATGTGGAGCAACGACATTTTGCTGGTTATTGCAAGTATAAGAGTGATACGAAAAGACGTGAAAAAGAGAGAAAAATCGGATTACATTTGATCGGATTTATGGAAATTTACATTCTTCACAAAACTTACATAAGTGATAAGCGAGAAATTTGCATTATTGCATATACTATCAGCGAAACGGTGAAATTTGATAATAGCATCATAAATAAAATATCGAGTTTAACGAATCTAATATCTTGTGATATAAACGTATTTGCCCATAAAATGGAAATATCTCTTTTTGCAACATTTTCTAATAATTGTCCGTTTGATAAAACTCAATTTGACCATCGCATAGTTTTTCTTATTCTCAACGCGGCTCGCAGGGTTATATTTTTATCGTAGCTGTCAAAAATAAAAAGGTTTTAAAATTCAATTTTATATTATTCAAAAATCTTATCAAAGCTTCTTTAACTTTTAAGTAAAATAAACTTAAGGAGACATATATATATGTATGTACAATAAATTGAATATACAATATATATATCTATATTTAATTTACATTTTTACTATTTGTTTTTACTCTATATCTCTTTTTTATATGTTAATATATATCTAGTCTTTTTTCCTATTACCCTTGTTACAATTACATTATTCTCATGCAATAATAAATATAATTATATAAATATTATATTTATCACATTTATATAATATATATAATCTATATTATCTATATAATATAATCTATTACATATCCACAAAGGATAGCGGATAGCTAATTAAGAGCCAATCACGATAAATAATGCGCAAAATATTCTTTCTTGTTAAATATTATTTATTTCGTACGTTTCTCGATCCTAATTTCACTAGAACCATTATCAGCTTACGGAGGGAGGCTTATTACGCTTGTCCGTCGTGAGTGTTGCTAAGGGTCACGGAGAGATGCACATACACGATTAAATCGATTATTATTTGCTGATGACGGTCCGAAATTAGAACCGAGAAACGTACAAAATAAATACTTAATAAGAAAGAATATTTTGTGCACTGTTTACTGCGCTTGGCTCTTAATTAGCCCGCTATCCTTCGCTTGTGGATATTTAAACTTCACAATTTTGATAATCTATTACTTTTAAAATTCTAATAAAAATATTTAAAATTCTAATAAAAAAATTCTAGTATAAAATATGTCAACAATGATATTACCTGGGTAATATTTCAATATTGAAATACAAAATAAGTATGAATTTTTAAAAGACGCGCTATATCACAAAGTTATTTGAGATTGAATATGGCTATTTGTCACGTCAAACCAAATGTTACAAGAATAGAATAGAACAATAGACTAATATCTCAAACGCGAATACCATTTAATTCTAATCTCACACACGCTTGAACGTGTTCAGTGCAACGATTTAAGCTAATTTTACAGAGACGACAAACGAAATCACGCGTGATAAATAAGCCCGCGTTCATTCCGCAACAGGAAATCGTTGTTAACGCGAGGCACCCGCAGGATTCCAGAATTTCGGAGCGTGTTCCTCGATAAACTTGAAAGTTACGCTACTCGTAGTATCAATGGAAACCGATGCCGAAGTTTAGGAAGATAGCCGTGTCGGTTTCGATTAAACTCTGGATTTCGGAAAGTACTTCGGAAAGACCGTAGTTATATGACGAGAAATCCCGCAACCGATGACCACCTTCAACAAACTTCGAGTCTCAAATAATATTGCAAGAGTTCATTCATGAAACTCGTAGAACTGCAACGGCGATCTCTATTCTGTTACATATGTAACATTCAAGAAATTACTGCTGAATAGTTATATAAAGCGCTTAATAAGATCTTAACGGCACACTAACAATAAGTGTCAAATTAAACAAATTTTTAATTAATTATGATAATAAAAATCTTCTATTAAGTAAAGAAAACAAACAGATAATTATTGCACTAAACAAATCATAATTATTTAAATACCCTCTATAAAATAGCAAGAAAAGATAAATAAGATAAACATATTTTTAATGTTAGACACATAAATTATATTTTGTGTCAAGTATTTTATATTTTACATCTATCCCGATTAAACTGTACTCGACATACGCGATTACCACAGTAATCTCACGTTTGACGTGAACCACCGCAAACGCAATTTTTCTAGCTTGCAAAACGCAATTTTCCTAGGATAGATCAGATTGGATCTATCCGCGCCAGAGGAAAATGCCGATAACACAATTCGCGGAACATATTCTCAGCCCTTTCATCGATAATGTTCGATCGATGTTTTGCTCTTTTATCTGAAATATCAATGTGTAAAAGACCTCGTAAGTACGAAAATAAATGATCAATATAAAGTTTACAATAGTTCTATATTAGTCAATAAGACTCGCTGGGAAATATCTGAGATATTGATAAATAGAACTGTAGAGAATTCGAATCTTTATCTGAAAACAGATCACTCTAAACGACTATACAGAGATGATCTGGACAAATTTCGGAATAAATATCGACAGAAATGAAATTCTATTACATGACTTTGACTAATTATATGATAAGAGATAAGATATTAATTTTCAGTCTTCTCTCTCTATTATGACATATAATAAATCTCGTATAAAAAAATGTTTAAATAAAAAACAACATATTCCATCCCTCACTAAAATTTCTCTCTAGAAATGAGTACAATATAAATTCTTATTATATAAATAAATTCTTCTTAATATTCTTCCTAATAATTATATTTTCTTTTATAAAAATCAATGAATGAAAATAATAGTTCTTCAAAAACAGAACTCCATATATTTTGTTCTAAATGACGTACTCTCTTTTTTCATAAATAAGTACACATTTTCCGACAAATTATAAATATCTCGATAACTGTTGAAGTTGCGAGTCGAGATATATCGAATTAGAGCTATTTATGCCAAGGGGAAGTCGCCGATAACAGGATTCACGGAAATATCCGGGTAGCATTATCCGACAAGATCTCGATTTGATGTCAGCCTGTGCAAACCGTTCCACATTTCGACATACTGTCAGAATTATTGATAGAAATGGAACTTCAAACGAACGGAAATAGAGGGATACAGATTGGAGACAAGCTCCTCGTATTAATAACACTCGCAAACACGTATGGCGATGTTCTCGCGCTATGACAGAATTTTCCATTGCACAAGAGTTATTGAAGATCTTCTGAATTGATGCAGTTCATTGTGAGATAAATATAAGAACAAAACTCCCAATCGTTTATTTCAAAACAAATAAAAAATAAAATTACGAAGGTGTAAATTGTTGCATCCATAAATCATAATTGTATGATAAAATAATATTCTATATTTTATAATATTATTTTCTTTGTTGAATATATTTATTTTATACAAGAAACAATATATCTACACATTTATACATCTATACAGCTACATATCATAAAACTATTACAAATAAAAACTTAATCTTTGTACAATCCCAGACATTTATTTACACAAAGAAATCGCGCAATCGGCGTATTTTCTTTGATAATATATTTTACAGAAGAAAAGCCAGAAGACTAAAACAAAGAAAATGGCTAACACTGTAAAATGGTTTTCTGTGATCCATTCTTGCTCTCGCTCTCTCTCCTTCTCTCTCTCTCTCTCTCTCTCTCTCTCTCTCTCTCTCTCTCTCTCTCTCTCTCTCTCTCTCTCTCTCTCTCTCTCTCTCTCTCTCTCTCTCTCCCCCCCCCCTTTCTCTCTCTCTCCCTCTCTCTCTCGAGAACTGGAAGAAAGAAAAATTATGTTGAGTATGTGCTTTTAATAAAATCGAAACTCTGTTGATCAGCAGTTGTTATTCTTTCAAAGCCATATTCGGCTTCGTAAGGGCGAAGGGTAACAAAGTAAGTTTCTCTCTCTCTCTCTCTCTCTCTCTCTCTCTCTCTCTCTCTCTCTCTTTCTTCTTCTTTTTCTTCTGATTCATCCTAAGTCGTGCGACAAAACGAAATGGGAAAAAGAGAAATCGAACCGCGAGATTACAGGGAATTGAAACGGTAGATATGGTACAAGGAGCATTATTGAAGAACCTCTTAAAGTTAGATAGGACATTTGATAAAAATCGCAGTAACGTTCTGTTACTGTCAGAAGAATCAAAAATTTAGAAGAAATGAATATTTTTGATAAAACAAATAGAATATATGATTTACTTTGATATTTTAAATAATATCTATCATCGGATGCTATCTATCATCAGATATCTAATTATCGTAGTTAGGGATAGTTAATTGGTTTTATCTCAGTATCTCCTTGACAATGAAACTTTTAAAAATGGATAGACTAGAGAATAGATAGTTAATTTTCAGAAATAAAAAGATAATTAAAAAAAAGCAATCTACGATATCTTTTGATCTCAAGTATAATTTGCTCTCTTCGTCATTAATATTCGTTATATTATTTTTTATCCTTATTTATTAGCAATCCCAATTTGCTACATTTCAAGTCGTTTTTCTTCCATTTAATCATGGCTTTTCAAACATAAAAAAATCCTCGCCATTATTTTAACGTCTCTATAATTTCTAATTTTATCTTATTAATATTCAGAGCAGCAGTTCCTTTAATTTTCCTTCGATTTTCTGTCCTCTACTCAATTGTTTCAATATCAGTTCCCATCTTTTTTATCATTAAAAAATTTCTTTTGAATTATTCGGAAGTTTGCGCCAAACAAATTATAAAAGTTTAATTAAAACTTATAATAAATAAGAATAAATAAAAAATATTAATTAAGCATGGCCTGATTAAATTCTAACATTAATTTTAAACAAATTTCTTCAACAACGTTTTATTAAACTACAATTTAAAATTATAATGAATATAGTAAATAGATTATAGTGAATATAGTAAATTATAGTAAATAGATTAATCTCTTTTAACAAACGTCTTGTTTAGCAAAAAGAAAACAGCGCAGATTGTCGAAAAATTGACTTTATTACAGTTTAAAATGATTAGAATGTTGATCACGTAAAATTTAAAGATTGTACAATTTTCATGTTGAATTTCCAATATGAAATTTCCAATATCAAAGTTGTTAAATTTTTCTCGTTTCTCTCTTCAAATATTCATATAAATTTCGATTTCATCTTTCGTGCATGAATTTCTCTATTCCTTGAAATATAAAAAAAAAAGCAAAAGCTTAATATTTTCTTCTTTTTATTCCTTAATTTATGAAACATCTTAACTTCAACACGTTTTGACATCTTAGAATGTCACTTTACAAAATTATTCATAGAAATAAATCAAGAATAATATATTTTTATAAATCAAGAATAGTATAATAATAATATTCATATGTCTATATATGTCTATATAAGTATTATACATCTTTCATTATAAATATTTTAATTAATCATTTTATTCCTTTTTTTATATTTGACATATATTAATCATGTTATTCCTATTTTTTTATCTTTGACATACCTCACTTTATCAAGGCAATCGATTAAATTTCTTACCCACATAAAGAATTCCTACATTCTTAGCTATATTTTTTAAATCCTTGGTCAAAAACTTATATTATCTTTTTGAATGCGATCTTTCAATTTTGCCCGTTTACCTCATTGGTTTTCTTTTATTCAACTTAAAAGGTTAGAATTGAATTTGACGCGAGTGAAGAACGTGTAAAGATCCGACGAAGCGTGCTCTAAATTAAATTTCCATTTTCTAGTCCAGATCCAAGGCCGTTGCTATGCGTTGTAGCTTATTTTTTTATGGTTGAAAAGCTTTTGATGTTTCAATTCTGCGACTTTTTCATCAGCACGTTTTATTAGAAGCAAAAGTAGTACATATTTTGTTATTTCGATCATGGAAATAAAGTTCCCATCAACGTGCTCCATCATAATGGAGTATGATTAATTAAGTGAGAACTATGCCATCAAAGTTACATGGAGAGCATGTCTTCTTCTCTGATACTGTGCATACTAATGAGTGTCTAGCATAATAATGTGTATGATAAAGCTTTACAATAATTAGTTAATAGTATAAAATAAAAATTTTTAAGGTCACTTAAAGAATATCTTGCAATTCTTGCAAAGTACTTTGCTTGAATCTCAGTTTTTTTATCCTAAATGTACTATTCATATTGAAATGTAATTAATATAAATTGCTGAATAAAATCTTCAAAAAAAATAAAATTATTTCGCGTATCTCTCACATTCTACTCGCATAATCTTACGCACGGATTATGGACAAAGGTCGCTTCTTTTAATGTGTGGATGAATATAGCAAAAATTTGATTTCATATATCAGTTTACCGGCTTGCTGATTCGAGATGTCGATTTTTTTTTTTTCCTCCGTTTGCCCATTTTCATACAGGACGACGGACTGCTTTTTCGACGCAATCCAACATTAAATTCAATACGAATTGAGAGTGCAATGCGATATAGTCGGCAGAAATTCTCATCATTAACGGTTGAGTTGCGTTCGCAATCATTCGATTATTTCACATGACAGAAAACGTTGCTACGCGCGAATTTCACTTCTAATAAAATAAATAGTTTTTCAAGCCCGATTTCATTATAAATTCTATCCCAATATGCATTATGTATATATATATATATATATATATATATTAAGTACATAAGCAGATATTAAAAATATTCATTTTCCATAACGGTGAGATTTTTATGAAAACAAAATGAATTATAGCTTTTTTAACAAAAGAACGATTTCCGTTATAAAGCATTTGCATTATACGATAGCATAACAATATACGCTATGGTTATATAGCTGGTTATCAATAATTTCAACATGCCTTGAAATTATTACGAGCTTAAAATTGAGGCGAAATTATCGTTGCAATTATTGTAGTTTGACTATCCGCTTATCCGTGTGCTTCATGCGCGAAATTCAGCGCGTAATATCCACCAACTGAAACCACTGCATTTAAACTGCATGATTATTTGATAACATACAAATAATGTATAAAACAAGCGTTATTTATATATATCGTATATCATTCTGTGTGTGTGTACAATGATATATTAATATAATAATTTTTTATTTTAATGCGTAAATAATTTAGCCTAAAACTTGCTAAGAAAATAAAATATAATATATGCTCATCATTAGAAAGTCAGAAAATTTCAGAAAAATATAACAAATTAGGCCCGTTCTATTGGATCGTAGAATTTTGTATAAAATTCTATTTTTTACATTAATTCCATTAAATTATATTTTTAATAGCATTATAGTTCTAGTATATATTTAATAAAAAGTATTAATAACATTCAATAATTAATTATTCTATGGATAATATTTATTCAATCAAATAATCTTTGATAAAAGTTTTATAATAAAACAATTTTATCATAAAACTTCCACCAATGAGATTAATACAATAAAATTTTACACTAATATTTTTGTACAACATTGATGTCTTATCTCATCTGTCTTTTCTCACACAAGTATTAAAAAATCGTAATAGCGTTATATTTAACTTGTTGCTTTATATTGTACAATATTTCTATCGTGGCATTAATTCAGCATTATTTTACAATTTATAGAGATAAATAACAGTTTTAAATTTCTTTTGACGAGAATATGCAGAAAAAGGTATATCCTTGAAAATCTATTTTCAGAAATCCGGATAACTAATATGTTAATTTATATCAGAGAAATATATATAACAATAATAATCTGGATTCTAGTAAAATTAAATAACATAATAAAATTTACAGTAAATTAATCGTATTCATCGACTGATGTTAAATGAATTATTTTTTTTATTTTTTATTTTAATACAATAAATTATGTAAAATAAAATATACGTGACATTTTTAATACAAATAACAAATAAAAACATCTTTATTAGTGTGAAAATTATACATTGGTATGAAAACATTTGTATACTTTATTAAATATTATTTATTACTGCTACACAATTAATAATGCACAAGTAAACTTGAAACGATTGTACATGTTTACCATCCACAGGTGGTTCATGCACGTGACTCGAATATCAACACTGGTCAATAATTACATTGTGAACGGAATTTAAAAAGACGAGTCCGAAAAGCAACAATAAACGATAAAATGCGAGCAAAGAAAGGTTTAGTCCGGACTATCGTATATCACGCGAGGGTGACACAACCTGAAATTGCTTTTTTGACATTGGCCACGCAGCCACTTTCTCTTGACAAACAAGGGGTAACTACGTTGTTAAAATATATGCTATATAGATATTATATTCCGACATATATATACATATGTATATATATATATATATATATACATATATGCAATATAATTCCTCGGGCTTTTACTTTTCTCGAATTTCTCAAGCTTTTCCTTTCACTATTCTGTGATTTTATTTGTATTGTCTTTCGGCAACACACACACACACACACACACACACACACACACACACACACACACACACATGTATATACATACATATTTATATTAATAAACTCCTCTCTAATTTGTGGAATATGCATTTACCTGAATGAAAATCAGTTTCATTAAATTTTAATAAAATATGTTGAACAATACAAATTTTATATAAAATTTTATATTGCTATAATTCGTTAGTAACTTTAATTAATTATGTTTCATACACATATCATATTAATTAAACCGCTTGACCACAAATATATTTGACTCTCATTCGCATAATTTTTATTTTAAATTTCTAGTTGTATTTTTTATAATTTCGAAAATTAATTATCTCTGTTTGCTTTTAACCTTGATAGAGTACTTTCGTAATAAAGAAGACTAATGTTAAAATTAAAATTAAAAATTGTTCTAAGAAAATTAAATCTAGATAATGCAAAAGAGAGTAGCTTAAGGTTTATTCATTATCAGAGGATAAGAAGATTTAACCGAAAATATAGCCAGTATCATGGAAAAGTAAGTACATAATGAAATTTAAAACTTTGTTCATGCATGCTAAGGGATGAAAAGATAATGTAACATTCCTTAAAAAATCTCTTTAAAGCCATTTTTTTATAAGTATCTATATTAATAATAAGAGTGTTAATTGCGTTTTGAATACAAGAAAATATTAATAATATAGATATTTGACAAAAATTAGAAGAAAATATTTGATACACTCTTACTTCTCATCTGATCGTTTGAAGCGTTACAGTGTTTGAATCGTTTTTTCTAGAGATGTTTAAAATATAGTTTATTCGCGCAATATAGTAAGTGAGATCTTCCTTATTTCAGCGATATAATAAGAAAAACAAACAATTTTGTGTGAAGTGGAACAGGATCATTAAATTACCTCGCCAGACTACCCGAAAACTGTCTGTAGCATGAAATAAAGTGTAGAGTTACCAATTCGTGAAAAGCAAGAAGGGCAAATGAGTAGGGGGAAAAACGAAAAATAAAGGCGGCTATTAAGATCCCATATACCACCCTTCGGTTTTCCGACTGGTTTAATCCAGGCTCCGTGCAATTGCGGAGTACTTGTTAACGCAGTAAAAGTTGCTCCTTTAACCAAACCTTTGGACGGGAGAAGTAAACCGTATTCAATAAACAAACTTTATACAGAAAAGTTGTGCTTAGCTCTAATCGTCTCAATATTGATTAATAATTTTTCTATTATAATAATCAACAAATATGCTTTGTTGAAAAAAAGTGTTACATAAATTATTCTATTAATATTATTTAAAAATTTTTATACTTATTTTTACCTTTTTTTTTAAAGACTTTAAAGCAGCATGTATATTAGTATTATAAAATCATATAACTTGCAACTATTTTATATCTATGTTATTTATTTTATGAAATATATAATGCCTTTTCTAACTACATTTCATAGAAACATATTCACATTTTACTAGTGTTTCTACAGTAATCTTCTGCATCTTTTAATTATTTAGCCAGTTTTATTAGATGTAATGTAATCATCTTTCATTGAAAAGCAATACTTTAGTATAAATTAATAATAAAAAGAGAAATAAGCATTTTATTGCATTTTATTCAAATATATCCGAGATATTCGTAAATGGAGGGCAGTAAATCAATATTTCGTGCAGCAATAATAGATGCGATAACCAAAGAAACGTTACAAGAGCGTGCCGTTAACCGGTTCTCAATGCGAATGAATATTCGCGACTGGAAGCGATAAATCACGCATACATATATACATTGCAACGATCGGTTACGAGTAGCATGAGATTCGTTGTGAAAATAGCATGATGCTGACGTCATTTTAACACACCATCGTAAACAGAACGTAATGTCGTGCCTTCGATGGTACAAGAACAAGAATGAAACGAAATAGGTAAAAAAAAGAGGAAAGTAAAGAATGTCATCCTATTAAGAATGGATATTTACTCAGCTCCAGGCAAGACTTAATCGATGCGGCTTCTAAACATCTCGTTAAGCAACGCGCGCCTGGAGGCTGCAGTTGGCGTTTGCAGAAGAGTCAAACACGAGTGTAGGAGTGCATTTTCAGTCAGTATTATGCAAGCAGATGCTCCTCGTCATCCACGCATCACTTGACGATATGAGTTCTCAGCGTACCGATCAAAATATTCATCGTGCGAGAGAGATACGCGTATTTTGGTACGTTTAGTTAGCGTTTGCGTCACTTCGAGGGAATTGACTAAATAAAATTAATTCGTATGTAACATGCCGATGCGTGTGAGAGCAGATGCGTTACTAGAGCGAGAGAAATGGCACGCATATGGTTTTCCCGCGAGACGTATTGCACGAGACACATTACGAAAATTGTCCATTAATATATACATCGCCGGTGTTTATAATGCTCCGGCGATATGTATGCCATGCGATTGTAATATTTTGGATACAATCGTTGCAAAACCGAGTAGCGATAATATTACGAATATAGATTTTCATGAAGAGAGAAAGAAAAGAAATAGTACGATCAAACTTTCACGCGATTATTATTAGCTCGAGCCGAAAGTTTAGAAGTAAAACTTGGAGTTTTGGAATTTGTAATCACATTTAAGATAAATATTCTAATGAAAGAGATTATTGAATTGAATATTTAAATATAGTAAGCATCTAACATTTATAGTTTCTAATGATTTCGAGTTATACGAAAAGTGCATTTTCTCTTATGTATATAAAATCAGAATTGTAGATTAAAGACATTTATATAGCAATTAGAGCTATTAAATTGAAGAGAAGAAATACAAAAGAAACATTAGAATATACAACATATCTTAATATTTTAGTCTTTATATTTCTATTTAGCCTTTGTTATTTCTACTCTTCGAATATATATTATATAATAATTAAGTAATTAAATAATAATTAAGAGTATAAACAGACATAAGTATTTCGATTTTAAAATTGTTAAATGTATTATTTTTAATTTTAAATAAAGTAAAGGATATATTCGAGATTTCAACTTGCGATTAATTGCACTCGTCCGCTTTCGTGCCGATCGATGATCCCCTTCTATAAATCAACGAAGTAGAAGAATACCTTTGTTAGAGTAGCGTGAAAGGGAAATCGCGCGCGATCGCGCGATTTACTTGACAGTGATCGATCTGGCAGTGGTGTCGGACCGCGACGTGATTATCCATGAAGATCCATTTCTGCGGTCGCGCCACGACATTCCTTCAGAGAATCTGCAAGAGAAAGATCCGCGGTGACAAATACGCAGACCGACGGGGAGAAGAGGACACACTCTCCGGGATCGATCCTAACTTCGAAGATGGAATCAGGTCATTCTCGATCGAAACTGGACGCATCCACGCGTCATACGATCCGCCGGAGGTGGATGCTGCGTCGACACGCACGGCCGGTCCGATTCTCGTCCACTTCGTCGAAGTCGTCGTCGCAAGGGGAGGCACACAAACACGAGTCGTCTATTTAAATCATCGCGCTATTGGCCGGCCAATTGTGTGTCGCAAACGGCGCGTGTGTTGAGCTGTCATGCATCAGCTGTTTTGCCGCCGCGTTCAACGTAGCGTGTTTTTTCTCCGCGTTCATGATAACGGAATCGAGCTCGCCGAGGCGTCTCACGTGTATTACGCGAATCATTTACGAATCATAGAATTCGTCGATGAAGAGAGCACACGGCGACGATCGGTCCGAGAATCGGTGCGACAAGTCGTCGGAACTTCATCGCCTTAATAACTGAGACTACGACGATCTTCGAGATTGAGAATGTGCAGATGATCAATCGACGTAGTTGCTCTCGCTAGTGGAGAATCGGGGGATCCATCGGTGGCTTCCCACGCGGGAATACGTATCTCGCTTCTCGTCGTATCGCTGACTACAAGTACACTCTCTCAACTCTCATCTCCCCTCTTCTCGCTCTCCTAGCTACCCTCGCGCTGCTCACGTGATCAGGAAGTTTCACTGGCGCAGCGGAAAAGCTCCGGTTGATCCGTGTCGCATCCACGCGGTGCGCGATCTCTCAATTTTGACGACGAGGCTCTTCCCGTGCACTTTGCGTCCTCGATTGGAATTGAGTTCGACAACGACCGTCGAGATCTATCGAGGCTCGAGGGTCTTCGAAAGATAGTAGACGACTAAAATTCCAGCTTGCCTCTCTGCCAGTCATGCGAGCGATTGGCGTGCACGAAACGCTCGACGTTTATACCGTCGACACTGCGACACTTTCACTTGTTTTTTTCTTGTTTTGACACGTGCACCGTTGCGGGGAATGCAGCCGTATGACGACAGTCTCACATGTCCCGCTGACACGTGTACCGTGACCGTTCACCGAGAAAAATACTTAAAGATAATACGAGTTCGACGGAAAGATACAACACGGCGCGAAAACGATAAGAAGAGAAAGTGAAAAATATAAAAAACGAGAGCAGATAGAGGTATAGAAGGAAAGGAGAACGAGAGAGGAAAATAGAGAAGCTGATAAAGAGAGGAAGGAAAGAGGGTAGAAAACGAAGAAGGTGATAAATAGGAAAGGCAGAGGAAAAAGGTACGGCTACCACCCCCGTAGCCTTCGATTTTCGGGAGGAAAGTGAAGGCCGCAGACACCGCCCAGCTAACCGCCCGGGTGTGCCAACACGAAAAACCACCCCCGTGGTATGCTCAACGGCGGATGGCCCGAGTCACCCCATCGCGCATGTGCTCAGTCGTCATGGATACCGCGGCTGATACGCGTCGACGGCGGTGGCGTCGACGACGGCGGTCCACGGTACTTTAAGGGTTGCCAGGACTTTCGTACGCAGCGAGGGATGTCGGGGTTTAGGCCGTATAAAGGACGAAAGACGATTTTCCCTCCCACATCCTCCTCTTCGTCACACCGCCCCCATTGCAACTCTGTTTGGCACTCTACTTCCCATAATGAAAACGCGGGTCGGCTTTCGAATGTTGATGCAATACGAAAAGGATAAGAAGCGAAGGATGGGAAAAAGGATATTTATGTGAAGTAGAACGACGCGCCGCAGGGGCTAATATTCGCGGCTTAAAACGTGAGCGAGGTCGAAAAACGGTAATATCGTTTATGCGTATTTATTTGATGCTGTGGGACCAAAGAGATTTTGTTTGAGATAATAATTATTGATGATAAATAACATTAACTATAGTGAGAAAAATATGCGACCGATATGCTTCCATATTAATGGCATGTCTTCCCTTCTCTCTAAACTGAAGTATTTAAAATTTAAAATACATTGCATATATGTTAATAATAAGTATTTTTAAATATTTTTCACATATAGATACATAAATACACATAATTACATAAAAAATAATGCAATTATACAAATTACTTTCTATAACTGCACATATAGAATAATAATTTTATTTCCCCAAAAAACTTATCTTAACATTTTATGTTAGAGAAACAATAAAATTAAAACATCATAATACTCACTTAAAACAATTATTGCCATGATTATTCTCACATAACTTTCGCCAAAGTAAAATGCACGAAAGAGCGATTTAAGTTTCATATATAAAACAGAAGCTAAAATTCTCAATTAATAAAAAGTGCTTGGCAATAATAAGTGCATTTCTGTGACATTATCATGTGTTATAGGAAGAAAATGGATTTATTAAAAATTATACGTTGATCGTAATGGAATTTCCGCTTAACTAAACGTAATTCTATACTCCTCTTGGAAGTGGCGCTTAACTGCTTGCCAGAACTCGTCTAATCCTGATGCAATAAGCGACCATAGCATGTTATTAAGGACGGAGGAACGACGATGTGCCTCTTACGGGGAGGAACAATTATGTTGGATAAAATTGTGACACGTACTTGAAATTAGCGCGGCACGTATATCGTAATCTTCCTAGATCTTCATGATTTCGTTTAATTAAAAGAATATCTCTTTTCTATCTGAAATAAAGATTATAATAATGTAACGTTCATTAAATATCGTGCCATTACATATATTATTACTATTATTGTATCACTATCTTATATTGGGTTTTAGATTGTACGTTATCGATTTCTGATAAAACCAACCACAGCTGATAATACGAGACGCTATCGATAATCGATTAATACAGGTAATTGTATTCACATACAGAATCACGTGATTTCGCGCTTGCACTTGCATGAGCATACCGCTACTATCTCGTAAATAGAATACCACCAATCGATACAGATCCTTGTTGCGAGGCGAATCACGAAAACAAGGTTAGGCAGGACATTGACACGGTCAACATCCGTTCCTCTCCAGTAATCCCCTTTTAAGAACTTCCGCCTCTCAGGATATGCAAATGCGACTCGGCCAAGTAGGCGGTAACCCCCGAATCGATTACACTGACATTCCTTCACACGCCCATTTTTATGTTCATGTAATAAACATGAGGCAAAGGCATAAAAGAAATCAAAAGAAATTTATTTCACATAATCAATAGCGAGTTACTTGATACGCGATGAAAGCGTTCCGCTAAATAAACGAACGAGATTCTGCTAAAATTCAATAAGATTTATACCGATCTAGAAATATTGCTGATCAAGAATCAAAGCAAAATTTGGAGCCAATAGTAATACTTGCAATAGCAAAAAATCTTAATTATACATCTTAATTATATGTTTATGTCAATAGAAACTATCTCAAATCTTTATAAAAATAAAATTATATTGCATAAAATATCAAAAATTTATAAAATTAAGTGCTGCATCTTAAAATTCAAAACTTTCGTAAATCGGAATGCTAAAGTTCCATGAGACTCTAATTAAAGTTCGAGTTTGTATGTCAATCAAGAAATGTAATTCAAGTCAGCTTAAAGTCAAATTATATTACATATCATAAAATTTAAGAAATTTAATAATATTTCTATAAATTAATAAATCTGATCTGAATCTGATCAATTGCTGATCTGACGAAATTCCGCCTATTCCAATTATGTATGCAATTTAATGATACTGCAAACATTAAGATATGCTACGTTTTAAAGTTCAAATATTTCGATATTCATGTAAAACTAAAATAATTCTAATTCAATTCAAATTCAAATCTAGACATTATCTATACATATTGTATTACTCGAGAAAAGCATTACTTATTTGCATTTTATATTTAAAGAATTTTAATAGATATGGATCGACAGATTTCATGATATACAAAATTAGTTTCAAGTACTTATACATTTAAAGGTTCTATAAGAATGAAAGTATATCACGTCGTGGAATTCGAATCTCTCGATCCGAGAATTTCAATGAATTGCTATATCTAGTGCCGCGCAAGATTCTAATTAAGTTGAGCGTCGTACGTGATCGTGTTGCTACGCAGCATGAAAGTAAAAGGGCGTAGGACACGTAATTTTGTTCGGAACCATGCTGAATAGTAAGAGAGTTCAATATAGTACTTTATTCTTTGTGCTGTAATTAGGAGCTTCACTCCTAAAGACAAAACTCGACAAGTTTTGTTTTACCACCCCACGCACAAAAGTAAAATAATTGTTCAAACAGGTTTTGTTCTACTCAGTCATCCAAATGCGTCGTACGTGTACTCGTTAAATTATCACATAAAACGCGTATCTCTCAGCAGTACTTTGAGTTCTACCGCGAGACGTCATATAAATCACGAGAAAATAAATGAAGAATGACGGAGAGACGATAATCTGTATAATTATATTATATAAATAATTGGATAAAATTGAATTAATTGTGATATCATATCAAATATCAGATATTAAATTACTGTAAGGAGAATTTCTAACTGTAGCAAATAAATAGCTTCCTGCAGATTGAATAATATAATTAAACTCAAATAATTAAACTCAAATAATTAATAAGAATAACAATAGTAATGTATCCATACATAATTATTTATAGTATTTCAGTATTAATAGCAATTATGTGTATTATGCAAAGTTACGTTTTTATTCTGGTATTTGCTGGAAATTATATACGTTAATATACGTAAATTGCATTTCAAAATAAATAACATGTCTCTGGAATGTTTATCGACAGATTTCTTCACGGAAAATGCTCCAGAATACTCCAAGAATGATCGAGTTCACGATCCTGCCATACCTAGAAGGGTTACAGGACCTCTAATGGAATTCGGTATCAGTCAGAGCGCATCCGTTTGTGAGTGACCAGTTCTTAGTCCGATGAAGAATAGGAGAAAAGTGCAATATAGCTTTGTATGTCATTTCGCAGCACATATATCTTCAATTTTATGGCATTCAAGTTCATCTGTTCACCCAGTATGCGTAGGTACATGAACGTTTACGAACAAAATTGAATTCTGATGGCATAACACGCTTGTGATGAGCGCGAAATTCTCCCTGTTATTGCGGAATTAACATCGTTCTGTGTGAAATAGCTTGGTAAGAGAGAAATAACGAGCCGTTAGTCTGTTGCCAGAGTAGTTATTAAAGCAATTGCTCTCCACTCGTATTAATCTCATACTCAAACAATGCTGAAAAAATTATATTATATAAAGCATTTCATTCCATGCCAAATAATTTCATCTTTAAGGTTTGTTTATATTCTTTACTACTGAGACTTTAAGAATATTCTTAACTCCCTCAAATATGTCTATTATCTTCTTCAAACTTTAACTGCTTGTCTTGTTTTATTTTTAAATTTTATAATATATAAAAATAAAATATATGTATATATATATATATATATATATATATATATATATATAAAAGTTTAAATAAAAAAGAATTATTATTTAAATAAATTACGATGCAGATTTAACATGTAATTTAAAAGTTGATTTCTTATTCTTTATTCTATTGTAATTATATATATATATACATTATATACCATTTAAACTGAATTTAATCAAAATTTAGACTGCGTATTTTATTACATTTAGTACAAAACATATACAATAAAATATATGTCACAAGAAGATACACACAAGATATACACACAAGTAGATATAAAGACAAAACTATCGCGAAGAGAATCGGATTCAACTTTCGCGGAGTAAACTTTAGCAATAAATGTAACTCGACAATTCCGTAAAATCGGATAAAGTAAGTTGGATGAAGTCTTTCGTTCGGACAAAATCTTTCGTTTGATGCTGGTAAATCGAAGTAAACGGATCGCGGTCTCAAGAGCAATAATTGAATGTCGCCCCATCAACACAATCATCTACGAAAAATCCGTATCATGCTAGAAAGCAGTTCAATTTGTATTATTGAAGGTAGAATTTAGAGGCAAAATCTGAATATCGATGATAAAAATATTCGAGAAGCGATCTCATATATAGTAGCTCATGTAAATAAACGACGACTATGATCAAGGCTATAGATCTTCTGTCACGGATAAACCGATCCATGGATGAACAACAAAACGCTCTTTATTACATTATTTTAACTACATTTCGCTCCGGAATTTCATATGAGTGGTAATAATATTACGCAAACAAATATATGTAAGCAGGTTAGCTTAAAATTTCAAGAATTCACGTTAAGCAATTGTGTATTTATCTTTGATATAATTATAAATAAAAAATTGACAGCTAACTCTATAAATATAATTTATATATACATATATATGGGAAATTCTACGTCAAATCGGACAAAAATCAATCTTTTTAGACCTCGTATTTTTTAAATCAAACGAAATTTTTTTCACGTGAAATATACATAAAATAAGAAGATACGTATTTTTTTATTTGTCCGAAATATTTTTTTCTGCAGAAGTTATAAACAACAAAATTTTCGTGAAAAATGAAGAAGTTGTCAACTTTAAAAATTAATATCTCTGGTTATATTTGTCGTAGAGATATTTTCGAAAATACATTTTAAAGCTAAAGGAACAACCTTTTTTATAAAAATAGTTCAAGTTACAAGAAATTGCTAATTACAATTGTTATAAATAATTGAAATGTTTGATAATTTTTTTCACCAAAATGTACACTTTTCAAATTTTTGAAATAATGCTATTTCATTCTCCATTTTATTCTGAAAGTGTACATATTTTTTATTTTATGGAGAATCAATAGATTATATTTTTTATACATTTTTAATAAATGAGACGTCGCGCCGTGCTCGACCAAGTAGTGTAGCGCGTCACTGACCAACCTGTTCGCGTCAGTGACGCGCTACACTACTTACAATTAGTCGAGCACGGCGCGGCGTCTCATTTATTAAAAATATATAAAAAATAGAATCTATCAATTCGCCATAAAATAAAAAATATGTACACTTTTAAAATAATGTGGAGAATGAAATAGCATTATTTCAAAAATTTTAAGAAGTGTACTTTTTAATGACAAAATTTATTAAACATTTCAATTATTTATAACAATTGGAATTAACAATTTCTTGTAACTTAAACTATTTTTATAAAAAAGGTTGTCTTCTTAGCTTTAAAATGTATTTTCGAAAATATCTCTACGACAAATATAACCAGAGATATTAATTTTTAAAGTTGACAAATTCTTCATTTTTCACGAAAATTTTGTTGTTTATAACTTCTGCAACAAAAATATTTTGGACAAATAAGAAAATACGTATCTCCTTATTTTATGTATATTTTACGTGAAAAAAGTTTCGATCGATTTAAAAAGTACGAGGTCATTTATTGTCCGATTTGACGTGGAATTGCCTATATAATATGTTTAGTGAGAAGAAAAAAGAATAACTCACTTATAGATACATATGTTATGCAAAATACATGCAAAATATACTTTTATTTAACAATTCCATATTTCTTTAAAAAGGTTTAAATAAATAGAATATTATGTGGAAAATTATCTACGTGGAAGATAATATCTAGTACGAAAAAGATCATAAGCTACAAATTGCTTTCTCATTATGCATGCAGTCATTTTCAAAAAGCGGCGGAGTTGATTTACTCAGTAAAACAATAGAAGCAAAGAGATTTAGTAGTAATTGTAATTAAATATTATTTATATGGGAAAAACCAAGATAAGTATAAATAGAATTCTGTCTCAAATTTTACGTTTTGTAAAATTTTAAAGCAGCTTGTAAATTTTGAATAAACAGATAATGATACTGAAAAGTATTTATGTTGTAAAAATAGTGCGTGTTGAAGAATAAATTGAAGAAAAAGAGTTGTTTATTCGTTAAAATCGAGATAAACAGTTAATGTCATTACAAAAAAAAATCCTGCAAATGATATTTTAAGACTATTTATACATATGGAAGATTATCCATCAGAGATTGTACTTTACGTCTTGGATAATATTGATAAAATCGAAACTGCAAATGCCCTTTTTTATTATTCATACAGCCATCTACGGAAATATGGCTGAGTATGTCCGTCGCGTAACGGGATACGCATACAATCCGACATAACGGTATCGGCATCAAATATTCATAAGAGCGTTTCAGTCTCGCATCGAATTGCTGAAAACCATAACGCGTACAACACTCGGCTTACGAGATTTCGCGCCGAATCACTTTATTGAATGGCCTTTGTGTTATACGTATCCGCTCGGACCACAACATGCGCTGTCTCTCTTTCCAATTTCACTG
The DNA here is from genome assembly GCA_963971435.1 of Lasius platythorax. NCBI lineage: Eukaryota > Metazoa > Arthropoda > Insecta > Hymenoptera > Formicidae > Lasius > Lasius platythorax. The sequence continues at coordinate 3,858,739 of OZ020541.1, forward strand.
TTCTCACATCAGTTGGCCGCACATTGATCGCCTTATATCGAAGATAGCAATTCACTTATATCGGATGCGCATTGGTATAGCATTTTTTTTATTTTTTTTTTTCGCCGCGCTTCTTCCCCCAAATGTCATTCTGCGCTACACACACACAAAGCGCATTCTTTTCCTCTCTGTGCAGAGAGAAAGATAGGTAATCGTAGCGGTATCAGCTGCGGAGTATTGGCTTCCCACATTCTTTTCATCTTCGAACCAAATAACAGTGCGTGCTCCAGGCATGACCTACTTTAGCATGCTTTCCATTTGTCCTTTCGTTTGACTGTTCTTCTGAGAAAGACAGACTTTTTAAACAAACTCTTAGAGCTTTAAGTTTCACTCTATTTTAAAGTTGTAAATATTTCTTTTCCTATACAATACATTTTACACAAATGACTGTTGTATCATAATAGTTAGAATCGTTACACTTTCGTGTAATTTGTTCTTCGAACGCTAAATTATTTGTAACATTGGTAATTAAAAAAATTTTGTATACGAAACGTTTTATTTTCGTTGTAACGATTTCCGTTATTGCAATATATTGGACTCAAAAACATTCTATCATTCGTTTCGCCAATTTCAACGAATTTGCTACAATACATTCTATATTTGATAATATCTCAAGTTGACTCGCTGCGCTGTTGCACAAGTTTGATCAGGAAGAAGGTACAAATTCAAACGTATCCGGCCTCGAGTACCGAGTCCCATCCGGTTGCACTCTCGAGAGACGTTGACGGGGTAGACTGCAATTTCCTTTGACCGTTTGTCCTCTCTACATGTACAAACTTCTTTCCAAAAGTGAATTTCATTGTTCGCTAAAATTTCTCTTACGTTTAGTGAAATTCTATTTATATTTAAATATACGGATTGTTTGAACGCTTAATTAGATAATCTATAATCCTTTAAATTAAAGTCAATAATAAAATTAAAGGCAAAGTTTCTGTTATTAACTTTTGACACTTTTCAATTTATTTTTCCAAAAATCCCTTTATTCACAATCAATTATAATCTGAAAACTATTCATGCAAAATTTTTATCAAAAAAGAAAATGATTCTAAAAGAATTAAATAATTAATATATGTATGTACGTATAAAGTAAAATTTTATGTATAAAAGCTACATAAGAAACGTTTGCAAGAGAAAGTATTAATATTATATTTTTTTCGCTACACGCATGCACACACACACACACACACACACACACACACACACATACACACACACATACACAATCACACAGTCAAGAATAAACTCATGCAGTTATCCACAATTCACTTCCTGCGTTGGCAAATCATAACACCCTATTATTTTCCCGAAGCTGTCTCGGGATCTACTTATCGGAAGAAGGGAATTGATGCGATTGAAACAATGTGCATCATAAAGAAAAAAAAGTTCCCCACGGAATAATCGGTTATATTTTTTGATAAACGGAAAAATCAATTGTCAAGAATTGGCCAGAGAAAAGCACCACGAGACCGTTGAAAAGTTTAATTAACGGTTTAATCGATTTGATTTTTCTCTTTATTGTGACGAACAGCCGAGTAGTTAAGCTCCAGGAGATCCTATATACATATATACCGGCTAGTACGTGGTCCAAATGACGCATTCGATCGATAGATCAACGAGATTGATTAAATGTTCTCGGCGACGAGACGATATCGACAATGGAATCTGGAGCGTCGTATCGATATATTGCGAAGGATTTTATTGCAACAGTAACGTCTGATTATAGTGTAGAGTAAGTACGACTAAAACTTCTACTTAATAAACGATCAGGGATAGCAAGCGCTATCAAGATTAATCCACTTTGTCAGAAAGAATAAAAGTCGTATTGTTTTATTCATGGTAGTCGAAATCGCAAGAAGTCATTAAGAAAGATGACATTTCATTTTATGTTGTCCATAAAGATATGTATTAGTATATAATATGGATAATGAAACAGCGTAACACATACAACCATAAAATAAATATTCATAATATTTTAATTATAATATATTAAAAAATTACAAAAAGAATTTTTTTTAGATAGAAGAGAGATAAATGATCTTTCTCTCTCTTTATCTTTCTCTTTTCTTCTCTTTCTCTCTCTTTTTCCCATTAGTAAAATATTTTTAAAAACATTTATGTGTTTTGGGAAAAATATTGTGAACAGTTCTTTGAATTATTTTTAATAATAGTAAAATAAAATATCTTCCGAAAAGAGAGAAAACAAAATTGACGATAGAGATAAAATAGAAAATTTATGTTGTAACTAAATTCAAGTAACAAATTCCTTTTTATTCTTCTGATCATAAAACGCGATTGAATTACCGTTGTTTTTTCAACTTCACATAAACCATTTTACATAAATCAAATCATATCAATAACTTTTATAAGAAAAGTACTCTGGCTTTCTGCATATAAAACGCATTTAAGGTTTGAATGCCAATAGGTATATACGGTCTTGTTTAATAACATTATTTCTTTTAAAAAATTCAATGAAATTCTTTTAAGAAATTCCATCTTACAACGCTCTACAATAATAATGAGCTAATATATTTACAACAAGCATTCATTTATATGTTAACAAATTACTAATTTTGTTTACCTTTCTCTGATTTTAAGGCGTTTTGCGTCGCAAATTTGTGAACAAAGGAGCGTATATAAAAATTTAATATAATTTTTGCATTATAAATATCATAAATTGTATTATTTCTTCTGGACATGTATGTGAACAGAAATAAGATAATTTTCACGACACAACAACGATGTAATATCCAATGGCAAACGCTTCGTCATCAGAACACGTTTACACAAGAGAGAAAAAAAAAAAAAAGAATTAAGTTTGGTAAACTAAAAGTCTGTGTCCCAAATTACGAATCAATGACGCATACCAATTTGAGCTCCGTGGAGCGTGCGGTGTAATCGCATCAATCTGCGGAACGGCGCGCGATAAGGGAACATCGTTTGCTCGAATGGCTCGAACTTGCCGAGAAGAAAGGTCAGCGCAAGTCTTTGTGCGAATGTCGTCGGTAAGTCGGCGGTGAAATCGATCGAACAATCGCCAAGTTATTCAAGGGAGGTGACAAAGCATATCTTTTCTTTCCAGATCCAAAAAAACAGATCTCATTTAGAAAACGAAGAACGTGTCTAATAAGCAGAGCTGAAGATTTATTATTGTACATGAAATGTATAGCTTTATTTCTCTTTCCGAGCTTAATGACTTACTGAGTGAAAAACAACTATATGCGACTTGTATGTGTAGGGATACGTATGTGAATTTTTCAAACTAAGCAAAAAAAAACTTATAACTCTTTTTCTCTCTCTGTCTCTCTCTCCTTGTCTCTCTTTAATAATAGGAATGAATAATAGATATCTATATATTTTACATACAGTTCATTAATTACAAGCATTAATATGATTGCAATTACACATGAAACACTGATTCAATTAATCGCATCATTTATCCAAAATGCAAAGTTTTGTGATATTTCACAGTATGAGAAAATTATCGATGGTTATGTGTATTAATTTAAGTCGTGCGTTTATTATAAATATAGTAATAAATATAATAATATATATCCATTCAATATCATTGCTTATTAAATGTGTTATTTAATTACGTTTTTTAATCAGCTTTCCCAGTTCTCTTTTGTAATAATTTTTTTCTTCAAGTCATAAATATATAATACATAACTTTCCATTTTGAAATTATCAAATTTTATCTTTTGATTGATAAATAATAATTTTTACTTGTAATCTATCTTATGTATGATCTATTATAAGGATGAAAAGAGATCGCGTTATACGTAAAGAAACTTCTTCCAATTTGTGAAAATGTTTGCTATTATAGCCTTTGTTAAAGTACTTTTATATTTTTATGTCTTTTTTTCCCCCTATTCTTTGTCAAGCCATTTCTCAGCACTGTTACAAGGCAAAGGATCCTTAATAAGGATGTGAACAAAGAAACGTTAAGGCAAATAGTTCAAAGTTCTTCAATCAGCGTTTCAAATAGCATGCCAAACATGCAGCTTCCTATTATAGCATGCTGATTCCAATAAATAGATTAAATGTCGATTGATTGTTCAGAAACTTCGCTAAATAGTTATTAGATGATGCACACTTTGCACATGTGTGAAGAGGAATAACGATAGAAACTGTGTGAATAAAAGGCGTCTGCCAATAATTGAGCTTACTTAGTACTTGAATTAATTGTTTTTATCATAGAAAAATTTAATTATTACATATTTTATTTTATCAAGCAATATTTATTAATTTGTATATGATTTATTTATATTTATATACATATATATATATATATATATATATATATATATATAATCGTGATATGATATAAGATATGATTTATTTATATTCATATATAGTAAGCAGAAATATATTATTTCAAATCTTCTGCAAACTAATTAAAAAATAAAGTTTTCAAACAAACTATTTAATAAGCCTCAAAACAGATATTGATATGCCTGTATTTGTGTAAACAGATACCGTAAAGTATTTCGTGGAAACTGATATATGAGAGGCTTTACCGTTGATTAAAGAGTAAATGCGATCAAATAACGGAGATGTCACGAACGGTAAATTGGCCGTAGATTAATTGCTCGGAAATCTTGATCACAAGTTTTATGTAAGTTATGTACATAAGAAATATATATATTTGACATAAATACGATCAAAATTTATAATATAAATGTAAAAAAATGCACATTTCAAAAACTGGAAAAAATAAGAGCTGGAAAATATAATAGCTAGTATAAGAAAGTTTATTCGAAGATTATATAGCACATTCAACAATAATCAATAATTTGTGACTAATGCATATTTTATCTCGCATTTGTCGCTATTCTTCATTAACGCGACATTCTAAACAAAATTATATGTCATAGAGAAAGTACGGCCAGCAAATCGGAACTATTTCTATTAGATAGGAAAGAAATCGGGAAAAAGATACATAAATCCTTGTCAGCATAATAATAGAGCTGGCGATAAAAGAGAAGAAAGAGAACAGAACAACGCGGAAGGAAATCATCCGTCTAGTTCACTTATACCTTCTACGGGTTCCTGAAAAACTTAGCTTCTAAACTTCTCGGATATATCTTGGATCTCCTATTTCGGCCAATACTATGGTAAAAGTTTTGCGGTTCATATGCAGCCATGCAAAATACTTTGAATGCCTCCTTTTCGATCTTCTTTACACTAAATTATGTACACTCGAAATATTATTCACTAGAAATTAGATACGTGTTGTAAGATAAAAATATTTTTAACTTCGTATTTTACACAAATCATTCTTCTATTTGCTTTAGTGCCAAGTTACAAAAGAGATTCACAAATAATAGTTATTATGCATATTATTAATTTGATAACAAATTTTCATATCTTTCATATAATATGCTATTAATAAATTTTAATAATCTTTTTTGTTGATAGAAGTAATATATATAGTTTTTAAGAGAGAGGAAAAAAAAAGAAAAAAGAGAGAGAGAGCGGATTTATAGCGCAACCTGTAATCTCAGACAAACGTAATTTAGAAGTTTATAAAAGAACTAATCTAGCACACGCTACTTCTCTCTTGATCATAGATTATTTAAGCAAAACAAAATATTTGCTCGTTCTCATCACCATCTTGATTCTTTGATATTTCCTCTAATTTTATGTAAGTTTATTTATTTTGTGTAAATCATAAAGTCAACGAAAACATGCATGCGCGCGCGTTTCTATCTTTTTAAAGCTGTTATTTTTAATTGTATTTGCAATGGAGTTGAAAATTTCAGCTGCCACAAAATTTCAGTAAAATTAAACATAAGAAACATATTTTCATAAATAAATTTTGTAAAGTAATATTTGTCTTATTTTGGAAGTTTAATTACGAATTAGATAGATTTGAATTCAAAAAACGATACTGAAATTACTAATAGATATATTTCTATATCGCTTCAATTTCCTAGTTTCTCATTCCCAGTCGAATTAATTGGTTCAAAGTAATTAGTAGAGATAAGCGTGTCAGATTCAGCTTGGTATTAAATGAAGTTGATTCAAACCAGCATCGCGTAAAATTACTGCAAATTTCCTTTATTTCAACTGCATATTATATCTCCTTTATCTTATAATAAAATCTAGAAGATATAGAGCTTTTTCCACAAAAACTACGGTGAGATTCAAATAATAAGTTCTATATAAATACATTTATTATCTTAAATTTTTTATTGAAAGCGTGAAAAGATTTGATAAAATTAAATATATAGCTACATTTTTCTCTATACTTTTTGGTTTATTATAGCATCTACAGAAATCATCGAACTTTGGTCGCTCATCAAACAAATCGATAATTCTCAGCTTCTTTAATTTTGCATAATTTTATTTGTACTCATCTTGTATGAAGAACTTATAAAAGAATTTTTATCACAAACTTTTTTCTCAAACATATTTTATCACAAACTTGTTATTAAAATATCATTAAAATTGTAATGAAACATTGTCATTAAATCTTGATTTGTATCTGCAGCTTTTTTTAGATGCTACGATTAAATCGCACATTTCAAAATTCACGTGTAAAAATTCAGGCATTTTTCGTCAGATGGCGGCAGCTTACAAGCTCAAAAGCTGGCTTATCCATTCGATCCCTTGAGTCATGCGCGAAGATTAATAAGATTTTAAATAATCGATAAGGCTCCAATTCGATCAAACGTTATCGGCATTATTGAGCCACTGATAAAACTAATTGGATCACCTTACTCGATGAAGAGCGTGATATTCCCTTAAGATGCAGCGCGACCTCCTTTAGTGACGACAGCTGAAATTACCGATGGATTTTCGCAGAGCGCTGCTGGCACAAACCTAGCTTTATAGCCGTCGATATGCGAGTAATCCAAAAGCTACACCAACAATCGCGAAGTTCGTCTAAACTTTTCTCATCGATGTATTGCATCGTATTTTGAAATTTGCAATATGTCTCGATATAGCTTTCGGAATAACACATTGAATGAAGAAAAAATTTCCATCAGTTCAATTTCCGAAGTTACACGTCCAAAAAAATTTTATTTGCTTACTTATCATAAGTGAAAATTTTATTTTAAGTCTAGATAATCTATAATTATATATGTAAAAAAATATTTGGACAAAATTCTATTTATAATTTTATGTATTATAATATATATTATAAAAGATATGCGGCACATAAAATTAAAAATAAATTTTTGTCTTGAATTCCTTCACGAATTATACGATTGTCTAAAATAGATTTTAGTCATTTCATATTCTTATCCTGATCTCTGATAAATGATTTAATAAACACAGATTTTTATAACTAGGATTTCTTTATATTTAATGTATTTTTTAGTCCCTTTATACTGAACTAATATATTTTTTAGTCCCTTTATACTGAACGAAAGCATGAATTTGTTCATGCTTTTTTTAATTGATTTGTATTATAAAATTGATATATTATCCATATAGAACGGATAGAATTTTTCTTTGACATATCAGTTATAAATTAACGTTCCAATTTTTAACCAACGCGACTGTGTAAGACAGTTATTGTACATCTGGAAATTGTCCGCGTGATATCGAAAGCGCGGATATCGATCCTGACTTCTGGCCCATGATTTACTCTACACATGTCAGCCGTTGCGGCCGCTGCGTTTAACCGCGATGTTCAATTTGCCCTGAGGCCTGGCCGCTTCCGGTTTTCGGTAAGCCATTTCGCTACTTCCCTACTGTTATCGCGATTGTGAGGAAGTTTTCGATAAGATCGCAGAGAAGGCCGACACACTATAGAAGAATTTCGCGCAATATTCGAGAGAATAATCGATACTACACAAATATATAAGTCAACATTGATAATATATAACATCAAATATTATATATAATTCATTTGAAATATATTTCTGATTTGACAAAATAAGAGAAATATAAAAATGTCATTTTACAAATTCTGTTCAAGCTACTTTTATATCTTTTCGAGGAGAGAACGACAATATATATGTTACATGTGTAAACTAAAATATTTAGATAATTTAGATATCTATAAATCCTTCAAAAATTTCTAAATCCAGAGAATATAAATCAAAAGATATAAATTAAATTATTCCCAGTAAATTTAACAATAATTATTTCCTATGCAATATTCTCTTCGCTCTTTGTTTCAACGAGAACCTCTCTTTCCTAAAAAGATCCTACTTCAATGATACAAGTAGAATCCGCAAAAACAAGACGCTTCTCTGGGAAATTGTCGCAAACGAACGCAATATTCATGCATTTACGGTGTCTCTGCGCGTTTTACTTTGCAATCTCCGCATCGCCAGCTCCATTAATTCCACTCTGCATTGGCGCGCAGAATTTTCCTACAGCACGAGAATTTAATGAACCAGCAAGCGACACAGCTGCGTTACCGAGTGATTGCCGTCACTCCTAAGATACCGTATAGTAATACGATCATTTCTTGGTCAATGTATTCATCAGAAAGCGATGACTGAATCTGGCATGTGACGATGGATAGGAGAGAAAAAGTGCGGTGTGCGATGATGTCTGAGCGGCGCCTGGCTGTCGTCCAGCTTTCCTAATGTGATTTACATAGCAGAGCTGCGCCCGACGTTTTTCTTTCTTTCGATGGAGCGCAGCAGCATGAAAACATCCGATTTCAGCTCGATTCCGATTTTTCATAAATTCGCTGAGCTCTTTCGCCAACATCAATAGAAACTTCACGGAAGACCGATCGTCAACACGCTCGATTGTCATTTACCGCGCGCGACTATGAACTCGTGAAATGTTTACGGTAGATTTAATTTCTTCGTAATATTGAAGTTACGACGAAAGATTAGAGGAAAAAAGCAGTGTGTACAATACACTCGTTCTTTAATATTGAACTTTATGTTTTTACAGCTTATAAAAAATGGCATTTAAAATTTTACGTGAGCTACACCGTAATTTTGGAAGTTATATTAGACTAAATTTTTTTAAAAGAATTAAATGCGAGTATCCTTAGAAATATTCAGGTATTCTTAAATTATCTTCAGTTTAGAAGTTTTATAAATTCATATATTTTTGAAACTAACACTTATTAGATTAAGAAGGTTAAATTAGATTAATTTAATCTCTTCAATTTAATTTAAGTAAAAGCAAGAACATGAAACAAGAATTAAATGAAAGTATGTATGTATGTGTCGACATCACTAATATAGAATAATTACTCATAATTGCAGTAATACCTTAATAATACTTGTATTAAAACTAATGCGTTTACATGCCTTCTGTCATTATTGCATTTTCTAATTAGTCGGTGCGATGACAATTAGAATTGCAAGTACCAATTATACATAAAACTAAGTTTGCTCATTTACTAACTATTCATTAATTACTTGCGTATCACGTCAACTGTTTACTTTACAGAAAATCCATTCTAGGATTATTTTATTTAAAATGAATAACTTTAGTTCCATTATCTGTATTATGTGCTTTCATTGCATGTTTGGTTTTGGTGTGATATATTAATTAATTATCTTGTATTATTCGGCAATTCTCTTTATGTTGTAATCGGTGTAGAGATATTATGTAACATAAAAATTATTCTTTAATCTTGTAATTAAGTAACGATCTTTAGACTTTGTTTCTAAGTTTCGCGAAAAAATGTTGTATAAGCTACATAAATCGTGAAACGACAAATCAAAATATTTCTATTTAAATTTCTATTTTGTATTCTATTGGCAACGGAGGATTCCTTTTATCGCACGATTGAAATGCTGATTTGTACTCTACGCGCACGAAGAACGATACTATTGAAAGGAGCGTATAATACCAACGTTTAGATTTTGTTTGATAAAGGCCACGCTTTCTCCCATAAAAGTCTGAAATGTCTCATGAAATAGGCTTAAACCGATGTATGAGATTTTCTGATTCTCTCTCTCTCTCTTTCTCTCCTTCTCCATTTAACTTGATATTCCAAATCCAGAAAGAACTTACAATTTCGCGCATAATCCCTCCTGCGATCGCAATGATAAAAATATATTGTTGATTGAAAATCTCTTTCACTGACAGAATGTTTTAATCTTCTCACTTGTGCGAATTAAGGGATGACTTATTATACAGCCCTCTGATATAACAAATTATTATTGAACAACACTCTGTATGTAACGATAAATCTGTTTGAGAGTAAGAACAAAGATTTCAGAATTTTTGCAAGTATTATTCGTTTAAAATAGAAATGCAAATTTCTTTTTCATACATGTGCATATACGTGCGTCCGTGTACATATCGCATTTCCAATGCAAAACATATATCGCTGTTGCCATTTGTAAAAAATTCAGTACCTAACTTTACATTTAAAATATTATTGTTTTTTAAACATTGTTAACTTTTCAATTCCATTTTCAATCAATTGCATAATTTAAAATAATCTTCGATGTTAAGAAGAAAGATTATATGTTAAGAAGAGATATAATAAAATGTATAAAGAAAGAAGACAACGCCGAAACAATGCCATAAATCAAATAAAATTTATATTTACCGGTAGGACTGGGTGTGAGCTCCTTCATTGCTATCTTGACATGCAAATCATAACTCTGGAAAAATCCCAATCTCGGACCCCTCGTGCTTCTTTGTAGCGCGCTGATAGCGGTAGTGACCGCCCTTGTGTATTCCCTTTGGCCGAAGGATTTGTATGGCACCATCATGCCCACCTATTACACAAAAATCACAGAAATAATATGAAATTGTGGTAAGACGCGTTCTTTTACGGACGTGCGTTTCCGTCTGATTTTGCCCAACGTGAAACAAGCATTCGTGATAGATTGCTCTCGCCCTGTCAAACACGGCGAAAAAGATCGTCAACAGATCACACAGAACGATATTTTACAAAGCTTTGTATCGAAACACAGCTGACGCGTTACATTACAAATAGCTCGAATTTAAAATCAAACATCATAACAATACATATTGCTAGTGACGTGTACAATCGCGTTGGGAAACGCACAATCGTCACACATATGTCATATGATTTTATCATTATCGACATTCTCGTGTCATGTGTTGGATTATATTATATCGTGTGTAATATTCTTTCTATGTAAAAATACATTTCTGTATCGATTCAATTTCGATCACATCGCTATGATTATTTTGTCGCGTTGATTTGTATAATTATATAATTGATTTGTATAATAAATATTATTAGATTATATAATGTTAAGCGATTAGTTTTTAATTTGTACGTATTATGTCAATTTTTCTTTTTTTTATGCACTATTTATTCTCAGTTACGTATCGTGAAAAACTTTATTATTATAATATTAAACAAAGATTAAATAAAGATTTTAATGAGATTAAGATGTTTAACTACATTATTCAAACATTAATTTTTAAATAAAAACACTTGTTTGTTACATGTTTTAAATAAACTTAACTTTTAAAAATTTATAAGAAAAAATTTATCTTTTAGAAATATAACCGCTCGTATAGACAACACAATAACGAATTGTGTTATTCAATAACGCAAAAGTAATTAAATTGGATAATTAATTATTCCTTTATCCATTATTCTATACTCGCGATTTTGCAATTATACAGTGCAATAACGTTTCCTGAACATCAACAAAAGAGCTGATTATAATTTTCAGCCATTGCCTATTCAGCATATCGGGATCGATGATGCATTAAGTGTTCAAAGCGATCAGAAAATTGCAGCAAGGGCGTCTCGTTCACTTTATTACCACAAGAATGGATCGGCGTGCACCTGTTGCATAAATCGATTGGTGCGAACGAATATGGCCTGTAGGCTGAGACTGGACAACAGTTTATGTTTCGGAGCCTATTAGCGATATCAATAACGCTCTTTATTAGAAACATCGAGAAAATAAGAAAATATAAGATTTTCATCGATAATTCTTATGCGCAACGATCAAAACGTGAACGTAGTATTTTTGCATAATTTTGAAGTATACAAGTATCGCGTCCGATTTCATTTTAACAACATAAAATGTGCAATACATGTGTGTGTGTGTGTGAAGAAGGGAATCAATCACTAACTCTTCGCTTATCAACACAACTTTCAAAAACAAAGTTATATTAACAAATTGATGCCGATTTCTCAACAATTAAGAACTGTGTCATTATTTTCTATTTTATTTCATTAAGAATTTATACGTACGTGTACAATATATATACGTCAGCGTAATTTTGAAATTTTAGTCTTCACAATTTTCTATCTCTTGCGTTTAATTTTTATAAATAAAATTAACAACATTTTCCATAGATATTTTCATCCGTGAAACTATCATCTATTGCAACATTTATTGAATAAAAACGCTACATAGTAATACTCTCCTATCGTTTGTATAATGAATTTAATCCAGAGAAGTGCCGTAATAGCCATCGATTATCGGTAATGAATCGCGTTAGTCATATATCTACCCGCTGCAATTATGCACTCTATTCCGATGTATAAATGGATACTTGCTGCAATCAGTGAATGGAGAGGATCTATAAATTGACCCATTGTGCGCCTGCACGAGTTTGAGAAATCGAGAAAAAATTCATGAATCTCAGGAAATGTCGGAACGGGAAATCTCCTGAGAATTTCGCTTTATAAGCCCGAAAAGTAACGAGGTAATCATTCTTAACTAATGCAAGCTATTAACTTGACAAATTCATTAACATCTATCAAAAATGATTATTTCGTTGGCAAAAATTCCAGAGCTGAGTCGAAAAATTTTTCGTCGACTATGTCTAAGTGTAAGCAAAGTTCAGCGTGGCAATTTAACAGATATAATTTATGCAAGAAATATTCCATAATATAATCTAAATAAATTAATTATAAAATAATTAACTTAAGAAACTAATTAAAAATTTGCTAACAAAAAAGTTCATACAACGAAAGTTATTACATAATAAGCTAATTATTGTGAATTAGAAAAATGCAAAAAAATTTTGTAAAAAATATAATTAAATACATATATTGAAAATCTATTTAAAAAGAACTAAATACAAAAGTATTTCTTAAAACAATTAGATAAGATAAGATAACTAGTGGATAATTTTAGTTAGATAGACAACATATCTTTTGACAAATGAAGGGGATTATGTTTTAAATAATATAATTATATTTGTATAATATAGTATACATCGCCGGAAAATGCATTAACATTATTATATATATAAATTAATTAAGTTCTTAAATAAAGATACAGACTATATTCTCCATATGACCATATTCAAAGAAACGATTATTTTACTAATTCGGAGTTGTTTTTTTTTTTTTCTTAGCATGATTATTATGGAAGATATTACTTACTTTGAGATCGGTGACGTTATAATTATTTCCCACAGAAGACTGGGGCGTGAAACGTGCTGGTGGCGCGCTCGTAGTAGTCGTAGTAGTTGGAAATGATCGTTGTCTCGTCGTATTCGAGAGTCTGCCCTCGCCGATACGAACTGCCGAATTTCCTCTACCCACGTTTATGCCCTTGGGGGCTGTACCCCTGCCGGTTCCGATCTTGAGGCCTCCCTCTCTGACGGTGCTACCAGGCGGACTACCTAACACTAACAATGGCGACACCACTAATGAGAGGATCCACGTGGTTTTCATGGCGTGAAATTTGTTGCTCGAGAAATTTATCACAACACGGCGATCTGCTGACGATTAATTCGATTCCCCGCTTCCTCGCGCTATCTTGGCACTGCACTTCCATTCACAACACGCACGAATACTTCAGCATTGCAACGATGCGACGCAACCGCATGCACGAGCACCACCACCGTAACGCTGTCTCATTGCGAATGCCTGGTATATCTGGAACATTTATAAAATTTTGTTAATATCAAATGAACAATAATTCAAATATAAATATTATAAAGAAGTTATATATAAAGTGCCGAATTAAAAATTTAGAAGTATTTGAGAAATAATTTTATCCGAAGAATATTTAGGAAGCAAAATTTGTTTATTTTCGAATAGTTATATCTTATAATTTCAAAATTAAAACTTTCTAATATCTTCTTTTCATTAGGTTTTTCTCGAATTTTTAATTATACAAAATTATTTGATAAGCCGAGAGAGATGCGATTATTAAATATACAATTTACGATAAAGTTTTCAAAAGAAAAACATTTCAAGATAATCTTTGATATATCTTGTCAAAGTGAATGAAAATAGTGATTTAATTCTGTTGTCCTAATTTGACGCCGAGATAAGTACAAGATAGCTTATTCTAGGAATAGTTAATTGCTCCATTCAGTTCATCACTTTCGTACTGTTATTTCAATTGGGAGTTACTGTCTACTGTTCGACAAGTCTAGTTCGGCAAGATATATCTTCGACCTGCATTTTTTTACATAATAATACAAGGTTTTGCTTTATGGGGAATTGTATTCGAACTATGAAAGTGATAGACAGCCAATATAGTAGCCAATTCTCCGTAGGATTAATCGAATAAAACGATCAGTCATCGCTATCTGTCATCATACATGTCTATCGCGGATTGAACCTGAACATTGATGGCGTAAATCTGTAAAATATAATCGGATAAATTCCAATTTGATGGAAGTTTTGTCTGTAGTTTTGACATATTTCGTTTCCGTGGATTAAAATCACAGAGGGAAAATCTCTAGAAGCAAAATGAAAAAAATTGTTTATTGCCTCTGGGTATTTTGTGCATGTTATATAATTTTCTTAAACAATATGTGCAAATTTAATACACATCATATCTGTGAGAAAAGCATGATGAAATGGAATGATAAAACTAGGTCAAAACTTATTAAAGTTAGCTAATTAAAGTAGTGCTGCAGGCAAGCAAACTAAGAAAATAAAGTAAACTTATAATGCAATTAACTTGTTGTTGATTGTTGATTATCTGATTTCTTCTTGACCAAGCAAGGGAATGTTGCTTCAATCATCATAAAACCATAATATATGTATATTCAGTACTTTTGAGAATTTTTAAATTAAATAAGAATATTTTAATAAGAATTCAAAATTATATTTATAATAGATTTTCCGCAAGTAAATCCATTAAAAGCAATAATAATTATAATCAATTCAAATGCATTTCAAATGCAATTCAGAGCAAAACAGATATTTTTTTTGCTTATGGAAATTTTATGACCTAGATTGATTTCCATGCAGAAATAAAGCAAGCAATAGCTTCATGTCCGAATAATTCTTGTATCAGGCACTTTAAAGAATTTCAAATAACATACTCAATTTTCACGGATTCTTTTTTTTATTTTAGTTTCAAAGATTTTCCGATGCTAATTTTTGGGACTTTACATGAATACTTCTTTTTAAGGAGTGAGCTTTCAAGTTCCATAACGAAGGAAACTTTCGGTCTTGCGTAAGTTCAACGACGAATAGTCGGCAATTTTCACTAAAAAAAGTTTATTTGAAAAACTTTTGGTTTAGATCAATTTAAAACATCAAAGATATAAATGACGAAAATATTTAATCAGTTTTGCTCAATTTGTTATTCAAAATATACATTTTAACTAATTCTATAATTTGTATGCATATACATTGCATATTATACAATTTTTACATAAATTGTTTACATATTTTAATTAAGTCACATAAATTGTTTACATATTTTAATAAAATCACATTCTATTAGAAATGTAATTTCAAAAAATATCACTGTAGCGAGAAAGAAAAAGAATTTTATTAATTTCTGATTCCATAAACCCTGCAGTTTTATCATAATTTTTATAAATAATAAATTTTAAATACTTATATCTCAAATAGAAATTAAATATGTTTACATATACTTATCTCAATCACTATTATAAATATATTTAAAAGTAGCGTGAAATAATAGTTCATAAATTCTTTTAAGATTTTCCATTCTAATATAAGTTTCTATTTTGTGGCGTGAAAACTTCTCATGACTTTGCTTTCGTATCATGAAACATAAATATTGCTTTTCACCGTTACGGTCATCATTTTAAATTTGATCAAACTTCCGTCATCCAACTTTTAGATAACAAACATAAATAAAATTGTATCATTGAGATGCTCTTTAAAGTAGCCTAATTTTTACACTTTTGGTTGAACATTCTATAAAAGCTATGTGTGTATATGTATGAATACGGGAAACTTTATTATTACCATCAATAAGTGATCTTTCATTAACCGGCATGAACTTATACCATATAAAATAAATAATGTGCTGTCGATAACAAAAATGATAAACTGCCAACACTTCCTGCTTTATTTCTCAATTGTCGGACCTGCATTGAGAATGACGTTTGTTTTAACTTCGATACATTGACAGCTATTTCATTATTGCAATGTTTCTACTATACGATCTACTGTCGATTCCGACTGTATTTATATTTTGAACGCATATACAATATAACGCAATAGATATTTTTTAAATGTTTGATTATCTTTCTCGGAAGCTGCCATTAATCATTGACATAATAATAGAGCGATTTATGTAGTACATAAAAATTATAATAATAGAAGCATTATGCGTATTAATGTCACGTACAAATTCGATTTGTAATTTACGAATAATATGTTTGACTTTGCATACAAACAATTTAAATTCTAAGCCGGTATTATATATTCAAATGTAAAATGCAGACACGCGCGTTCGTTCTCAAATTAAACAAAGCGTTGCATTAAAACATTCTTGCATAGTAATGATTTTTATCCCGTATTATGTAGACACGACTGTACTCGATGTAACAGTCTTATCACAGAACAAAATAATTAAAACGCATAATTGAAATAATAAATTTTTTTCTATAATATTTTGTGTTATAAATAGAGAATATAGTATATATATATATATATATATATAATATATAAATTATTATAAAAAAAAAAATATATATATATACACTATATTCTCTATAATAATTTATAATAAAATAAATTAATAATGCTGATATTTTTATGTATATTATTACGTATTACATTGCCAGTTGTGTGTTATTAGTATAACTACTAATTTGCCTCTTTTAATATATAAATATTTTATAATATATGTATTATAAAGAAATTAGAAAAATTAATGGCTTTCAAGAACTTTCAAAGAATTAAACAAATAGAGATGAAAGGTTTTAGTTCTTCTTATACAAATAATTGTTTAATGGCTTGAGAGTGAAAGCAGTAGATAAACGTAGCGACAATTACAGTATCTCGCGACATAAATTCTTTCTAAACTTTTTAACAGATATATACGTTCGTCCTATCAGGTTTGTGGAGTATATTGTTATAGTTCCTTGCTCTCTCTCTCTCTCTCTCTCTCTCTCTCTCTCTCTCTCTCTCTCTCTCTCTCTCTCTCTCTCTCTCTCTCTCTCTCTCTCTCTCTCTCTCTCTCTCTCTCTCTCTCTTTCTTTTTCGACCTTTTTCATAAAACGTCTTTCAAAATTAAATATTTGCTATTCTAGATCACGTGACGCATCTAATCGTCACTCGCAAAGACAAATTTTTTCATGTTAAAATATACTTAAAAACATATCAAAACTGTTTGTATTATTATCACTTTTACAAAATATAATAATATATGAAATTATGATGTAAAGTATAAATTTTATATCTTGTAAAATTCTATAAATTATACAATTTTCTTCTTTGTGTATATATTTTTCATCTATATATAATAAAACTTTAATCGAATATTAATCTAATATTAACATCATATTATTTAATCATTATTCTTTAATTACATTTGAATGACATGTTGACGTAATAAGAAATCATCGACATTTAAAGAGAAGACAAGAGAGTACTTTTACATATCTTTACATATCTCGGCATATCTAGAGACTATCAATGAATCGACAAACGATTAGTTATGTACAAGTATTTTTACATATCTTGACATATCTGAAGACTATCAACGAATCGACAAGCGATTAGAGTGGTCTACAGGGGATATTGGCACACATAGAACTATGACATGTAGATTGAGTTTTTACTGCCGCGTATTGCTTTGACCCGCGTTTATCATCCTCACGTATCAAGTTTCGCGATATTGAACCATGTCCCATATGGATTGCCCTTTAGTAAACCGACTACTGGCTATCTCAAATTCCTGTGGCCGGGCTTATTCTAAACCCTTGTACCTTCTATTAAGGCACCAAATTAGCCCCACTGTAAGGGAAGCTCCTATCTACCGCTATGCATTGATCTATTTGTGATAATTACATATTCAACTAACAAGCAGCTTATACCAGATGATGATATAGACAATGAATATCATGTGTGTATTTCTGTAAATAATTTTAGAGTAATTCACTTATTGTTAGTATTCATATTGTGTCTTGATATTTTATTTTAATGATACACAAATTTTACTTCATCTCAATACTTAGCTTTAATGAGAAATAGTACCAATGTAGAAATAATTCACGTTTGTTAACAATTATTGCGTTTGTTTTTGAGAAAATATAGAACTTAAAAGAAGGTATTATGTATCTTATCGTTTAAATAATACAAAAATTAACGATTTAAAAATTAATTTTGATTTATGAAAGTTACAAAATTTGATGATCGATAATTTTTTGATAATATTTTTTTCTAATTTAAAAGATTTAAATCATTTCTTAATTTTATTTAGTAAAAAGAATGAATTATTATTAAAATATATAATTTTGGATGAAAAGATTAAACTATTACTTTTAATAATTTTTTGAGAAAACAACATTTAAAATAATTTGAAAATTCTTTAACTTCTCCTGTACATTTCATCTTCAGAAACATCAAGCTTTGCAGTGCACCGTACTGTGTGAGAAGAATAGAAGCTGCATTGTACGCAAACTGCGATGCAGTAAACTGTGGAAATGACGGAGTTTAGCGCGGACAATGTAGTGAAATATGTCAAGTCGTAATGGTTAAGGTGACCAGGAATTTCTTTTTTATACCGGACACTTCGTCAGTTTTTTTTTTATGCATCCCGGTCTGACTAATACCACGAATATTTCTCGCCGAGCATGCTATCAGCTGATGCATTCATTTTCCTTTTTCTTAATTTTTAAAATTTTTATTTTTTCCACCATTAAAAATTATTTTGCGTACTGCATTGCATTTTTCTTTTTGTTCTCTGTATTTTTTCAAAGTAGAAAAGTTTTCTGAACTACTATCTGCATTGATTTTAATATTAGTATATCTTGCTTCTTGAAAATCTTTGGATCCCAATGTGTTATATCTAATTTCTGTATTTCGCTTGCAAAATTTGCAGAAAACAACAAATTTGCATTCTTCTCTTTTACATAGTATATTTCTCAGCGTGCAAAGCATTTGTGATTCATTGTTACAATAAGTCTAGAGGTTATCTGACCAAAAGTGGAAATACGAGTCCTGTTACAAACTTTTGACATGATTAAGTAACAGGATGTAGATTAATTAACGTTGTTTCTATAAACAATGATTAATGACAACAGTGGTGTATCGCGTTAATAAATAAATAATGCAAATTTAGCATCCTGTAAAGACATGTCTTGTCTTCGACTTTGATGTGATCACTGTTAAAGCAAATATTTTTTGGTGGCATCAATATTTATTTAGAAAATCTGATTATGATTAATTCAAATTGTTCATAATTATTATTAAATTAATTATAATCGCTACCTAACGCTAACATCAAGCTTTTGTTATTAGTCACTCATGGATCGCGGAAATATGAATCGGTTTTACGTCAGTGTCGATATTTCGTATCAGTACATTATCCGAATGTATGACGTGCATTTGTCGTATCGAATAACTGGTATCTCAGATAAATGACAATCCGATAATCGGTGTTCCGATTAAACAGCGTCAGCGTAATAAGAAAAATATACACACACAATACATACACACGCACGCACATATACATATATATATATATATATATATATATGTGTATCTATGTCTTAAACCAAAATTGTCTATTACTTTATAATATTATTCTCAAAAAAGAAATGCAACCGGCATGATTGCAAAGTATACATTTCTCCAATATCAATGTACTTATCAATTTATCTATATGTCAATTTAATATATTTTTTCAAAACTAAGCTTATTCAGTTTTTTCTTTCACTATTTATTTATTTCTATGTTATTATTTCTATCTCATTATTTCTATCTTATTTGTATTAAAGTAATTATTATTTAATGGTATATCTCTATGTGTGTGTCAGCTCATTGTCAATACATTTTTTTCAATATCAAACTTATTCCTACTTCACAGTTTTTTCATTTCTATCTCAATTATTTATGTTAAAGTAATTATTATTTATTGGTATGATATAAATTAATCTCATTTTCTTATTATAAAACTAATATAATTACTTTTTAATAATATATTTCAAAGGAATTTTGTAATACTTCAGTAGTGGTTTCTTGAAAATGTAAGTTATCGAAAGGAGATCTACGTATAATGTTTCGTATTTTTTATTACAAGTAAATGTCACCAATTTAATAACAAGCAAAAGCTTAATTAGCAGAGAAAGTAAGGAACGAGAATTTCATCTCCCAAGAACCGATTAAACATTTATCATGATTTGATCCGTAGTCTCGTATTTGTCATATCACTTGATAGTTCCCCAATCACCGATGATTTCAATTTCTTTTCCATCGGACCGCAATTCGATATTCAATCAAGAATTCATTCGACGTATGTATGTACTGAGCGAAATAACCCGGAAAGTCGAGATCACCAGTGGAAAGCTTCGATACCGGTTATCGAGATGACAATTGAATGTCGAATTCTATTCCTTTTCGAACTTGTGTACAACTTTTTATGATTATCAAAGAATAAAAAAATTTTCGTATTTTTTTTTTTTTATTATTATATGATTTCTCGAGCTAAAAAAATTTAAGTGCTAGGAAAGAGTCGTCGGAAAGACGCAATAATTTACTGTGATTGAGTTTTACGTTGGATTTCGAAAAAAATAAGGTAGACGGAGAGATGAATCGGGACATGTAGCTTCAATTTTGAGTTGATCAATTTCTTAGGAGTCGGAAAGTTTTATCAAGTTGTGCGAGGAAATAAATGAATATTCGAAGACGGAAAATAAATAAAATCGCGTAAACTAATATAATGCTCTAATAATGCAACATGTCTAAGGAGATATGAAGAAGGAAACAAACACAGAAAGCTGACCAAGTCGAGAAGCGAAATTGTTCTTAGACATTAATAGTTTATGCGCAGAGTGATATAAACATGCGCTTCGCGTAAGTTCTTTGAGGTCGGACCCATAAAAGAGGTAAAAAGATTTTCGATGGTACGCAACAGACGAACCGAGTTTGAAATGCTACTGCATACAGCAAAGAGAATATCGAAAAACGAGCCACTAGCCGAAACTCAAGCAACCACACCTGGAAAACATAAAGAGAGCCGAAGATTAGAGGAGAGAATATAGAAGAGAGTAGAAGGTAAAATAAGTGCGCATTCCATACGCTCAAGCGATTTCTTTTTTTATCTTTCTGCGAAAAAAATTTTGTGCACTTCAACGACACGACAAATAAAATTACGTAAAAATTTCGTATTAAAAAAAATTACAATGCCCATAATTTTTTCGAAATTGCAATTGCCCGTAACTTATAGATAAAATGCATATTGTTATGCTATTCTTAATTCAATTAAAAAATTGAGAGATAAACCGCTAAAAATTTTGTTTACGCCATTGCGGTAAATTGATTCATCTCAGAAGTACTAATTTATTATAGGTATGTTTAAATATCTCATATATATATATATATATATGTGTATATATATATGATCAACTGCTGTGCGCAGTTCTTAGAGCATTTCCTCGATTGCTAATAATGTGTTCGTTGTGAATAGGACTAATTTATCGTTAAGACTAGTTCACAATTAGAACCGGAATGATCATGCTCATGGGATATATCCTATAAACGGTTACGCATGATAATGACACAACCGGCCACGAGCTTAAGAGGTTAACCGAACAGTTTCAGTACTGCAGAAACACATGATGCAACTATGCATGCAATTTGCATTCGTTGGCATCTCATTTACATAATACATTATGTATAATGTACCATAGCGGCAGGCATGTAAGTGCATAACGTTCCAGAGTACACGATAATAATGTCCATTTCGATTATATGCTTTATTTCCCTCAAGGACCTCCGCGGAATATCTCGCTGAAGCTATTGAAGTCAATAAAAAATACTTGTGTTAATGTCTTGCAAAGTTAAACATTTAACTATCTACATGTTACATTAAAATTTGTATCTCTATTATATGTCAATAATTTTTAATGTTATTAATTATTTTAAATATTAAATATTAAAAGATATATTTAAATAATCTTCTTTCTTTTCCCGACATATTTACTAAATTATATATATTATGTATATATTACTAAATAAAGTAATAAATAATTATATATATATATATATATATATATATATATATATATATATAATACTAAATAAATTAATAATACATGTTACTAAATAAATTCGCGTATTGTTTGTAAATAAACTAAATAAATTAGCATGTTAATAGCCACACTATTGTTATCATCTCTCATTAGATTAATTACTCCTATTTACATCTGAGGGTTGCATTATAAAGATGAATAATGCTGAGCTAATTTACTTCTTAGCAACGTAGAGAATTAAGCTGCCATACACAGACCGCAAATAGTCTCTTTCAGAGTACATCAGCGTGTGCTAAAGGTCTTTAAGAGGCAGTAAATGTACAAAAAGTGCTTATGACATACTAAAAATGGAAAGATCTAAAGAAAAGCACTCCTTTAGATATAATTTCGACCTTCCACAGTTTCATCTAATTTTTATTTCTCTCTTCCGTCTGATATATCAACGTTGTGTCTTTTCGCAGCTCGGCGCGGATAAATGTCAGTCATTCAACTAGAAAAACGATTAAAGTACGTGAATATCCACTTCTTTTAGAAGATAATCACTGTATGTTACAACCAAAGAACTACTATTTATAATCCAGAGCGAATTTCCACAAAATCGTTGACTCCAGTAAATTATATATAATAAAGTGAGGTAAATTAATTTAACCTCACAAAGTTAAGATGCAGATTAAACAGATTAAAAAATAAATTTTTTAAACATAATTATATATTAATTTTTATCATTTCTCATCAATAAATATATATTTAAAATGATTTCCTTCTTTTATATATATATATATGGGCAATTCCACGTCAAATTGGACAAGAAATAATCTCGTATTTTTTAAATCAATCGAAACTTTTTTCACATGAAATATACATAAAATAAGGAGATACGTATTTTTGTATTTGTCCGAAATATTTGTTTGCAGAAGTTACAAACAACAAAGTTTTTGTAAAAAATGAAATAGTTGTCAACTTTAAAAATTAATATCTTTGGTTATATTTGTTGTAGAGAAATTTTCAAAAATGCATTTTAAAGCTAAGAAAACAACCTTTTTTATAAAAATAGTTTAAGTTACAAGAAATGGCTAATTACAATTGTTATAAATAATTGAAATGTTTAATAATTTTTTTCATCAAAATGTACACTTTTTAAAATTTTGGAAATAATGTTATTTCATTCTCCATTTTATTCTGAAAGTGTACATATTTTTTATTTTATGGAGAATCAATAAATTATATTTTTTATACATTTTTAATGAATAACGCGCCGCGCCGTGCTCGCGTCACTGGCTCGACCAAGTAGTATGCTACGCGCTATGGCGCGCCGATTTCTTCGGAAATTTTTTGTAGGAAGAATGTACAGTATGGATGACATAAATTTATAATGTTGATTACATTCAACATAATTTATAATGTTATTATGTTTATGTCATTTTTATACTGTACATTCTTCCTACAAAAAATTTCCGAAAAAATCGGCGCGCCATAGTGCGTAGCATACTACTTGGTCGAGCCAGTGATGCGAGCGGCGCGGCGCCTCATTTATTAAAAATATATAAAAAATAGAATCTATCGATTCTCCATAAAATAAAAAATATGTACAATTCCAGAATAAAATGAAAAATAAAGTAGTATTATTTCAAAAATTTTTAAAAGTGTACATTTTGGTGAAAAAAATTATTAAACATTTCAATTATTTATAACAATTGTAATTAGCCATTTCTTGTAACTTAAATTATTTTTATAAAAAAGGTTGTTTTCTTAGCTTTAAAATGCATTTTTGAAAATTTCTCTACAATAAATATAACCAAAGATATTAATTTTTGAAGTTGACAACTACTTCATTTTTCACGAAAATTTTGTTGTTTATAACTTCTGCAAAAAAAATATTTCGGACAAATACAAAAATACGTATCTCCTTATTTTATGTATATTTCACGTGAACAAAATTTCGTTCGATATAAAACAATACGAAGTCAAAAAAAGTCTATTTTTATCCGATTTGACATGGAATTGCCCTTATATATATATATATATATAGTTAAATTATTTATTATATAAGAAACTATCTTATAAAAAATTTACTTTGCTTTGATATTTCTTCTAAGTGTAACAATATTTCTAATATTCAAAAATGTAAGATATATCTAACAATAAGTATAAAGAAATATATGCATAAACATTGGTAAATGTTTTAATCCCTATTTTTGCAACTATACTTTTCCTTTAATACAGATTGTTTTATTGCGTGTTTCATAGTGACATGACCTCAACATATGTATGATACAATGAATAACGTCGAGATTTGTGTATTTCGGATTTAAATATCATGATAACGCAAGTTTCTATGCTAATATGGCGGAGAAAATTTGCAGTCTTATCACTTGTCGCTGCGTAAATTTTCATCGCGCAAACTTTGAGTCGCGTTTTCGAAGTCCTTCTTTGTTGAAAGTTAAGAAATTTTCATTACGAAGGCGGAGTGCTCGTTTGTGGATTGTTTTATTGTTCCATTACGAGCCAACAAAGATCGCCCCAAGCTGTGTCTATGTCAAAACAAAAAGTACGAGTTTTATAGCAGGCCGCGTCCGTACTAACAATAAGAGAATCTTCGATTCCATTTTCTCTTGAATAGTAATGGAACGGCATGGATATCAAGACTCTTTGAAAGTTGAAATGACAAAGAAGAGCAAAATTGCAATTCAATCGTGTGCAACTTATTAAACGCGACAAAAATATATCTCAGAATTATTGTCTAAGGTAAAAGTCTTCGCAGTTATATAATACTTCAAGCATCTTTGATCAAACGATACTCTCCTCAATCAAAGAAAGTAATCAAAAAGCATAAATTAAAGCTTAAATATATTATAATCAGATATATGATAAAGAAAATTTTTATTATTTTGTTTAATTACGAAATTTATCAGAAATATATTATTTTTGAAAATGTGTCATAAAATTTTAATTATTTTTTATTACAACAAAATTGTATAACAAAGATTGTTATTGTAAAAATATTATATAGTAATAATTATAATTAACATAATGTAATTAATACCAATATTAATCAATTATAAGTGATTAATTTACATATACAGCGTTAAATTTGTCATTTCTCGCTAAACACATATCGGCGAACGATAAACAGCAAGTTATATAGTTCTAATAATGGCGGAGTTAATCACACACATATCCTACAAAATAACCCCATATACAAGGCTCGATAAAACCTCACAATAACGTGTTGCAGCCTGAGTCGACTAGTAAATATCTTATTTCCGCCCTTCGATCCCTGAATAAGCAACAGCACGTAAGATCTCACGCTTTCCCATTTGAGAAATAATACTTCCCCCTACTGTTGTTTCTCATAAATTAGCCACTCTTAAATTCTCCTTTTCCTTGCCTCCGCCACCTACGCTTTTACGCTCTTGCCTCCCATTCCCGCTAATCAATTCTTCGCCATCCCAACGGACGTGAGTAACTCGATGGAACGAGAGGGCGATCCGCCATTGGCTGCAGTACTATACGAAGTTAGACCCGACGAGACGATAAATTCAATAAGACAAAAGCGAGCTCCGGGGACATCGGTACATACTGTAGGGATCCTGCTTCCACGTCGCGTCAGGGGGGCTGCGCTCTTATGCTCCCCTGGATAGCTCCCAGGAATGCCGAATAAAGAAGATAAATCGGGTAATCCCTAGGCGTGTACGCGGTAAAAGTGGCGAACCATGTTTTCCGCGGTCATTACACCCGATGTCGTCTCGAGTATAAATCCGTTGTCATGATGTACTGTTGTACAAACGAGAGGGGTAAAGAGAGATACTGTTAGACGGACGAATCTTTAAGGGTGCGACATTCGACTGCTCATATATCTTTGTTTATATTTAATAAGTCAATAATGAGAAAACCGATATAGAATAATTATTATATCAAAGTGATAAATAATAGGTTTCGTATTTTTACAAGGAATGTAGCTGTTATTATAACGTTATCAATCTTGTATTATCAAACTTTAAATAAAAATTAATAATTAATAATAATTAGTAATTAATAGTTATTAATCAATAATTAATAATTAATAATCAATAATTAATAATTAATAATATATATCAAACAATAATAAGTTTTACGCAGAGGACATTGTTTACATTTAATTATATACTATTGATACACAAATTGCTATTAATACATCCGTTTTAATAGCAATCTGTGTGCTAGAAAATTTACAAACAAATATATTTTGTTAAATAGAAATGTGAGGTTTCTATGTATATACATAAATAAAAAATTCATTATATGTTTTTATTTCAAAGATTCAAAGATATTGGAGATTTATATATTAATATATTTTTACATTAGGTTTTTTATACTAGGAATTGCATATACATAGATATCAGATTTGAAAATATTAAAAATAGAAAAAAAAACGAACGTCGCTCTTTCAATAAGAAAGCGTACTCTCTTAAATGGAATGATTAGTATAGATCATTGACATAAACAGTGATCATAGACAGTGATTTCAGTTATAAATATAACATTGTAAACAGTAAAATGTCACTAAGAAAAGTCAATTAGTGATAGCGGCTAATTCTTTAATGAAATCTTACTGTCATAATCAGTGAAGTATAAGACGGAGGAGTAAAATGTGTATTTTCACTGATTAATGAAATACTCACTGATCTTTAGCGAAATCTTGTCATTACTTTATCATGATATTTTCATTGATTCAGTTTAAGAGAATATTACATACTTATAGAGAGTCGCGACTGTGTCTCACTATATGTTCGTCTTACCAAATAAATTTTAATCTTTAGTTTGATTAATTTCGCGTTTGTGCGACTGTGTGTTTTTTGAAGGCCCTTATCTTAAGGCAAGACAACGGTTGAAAAAAGTGAATAGCGCCGAAATTGACAATGCTTTACGGTAAAGAGGGTATATTGGATTATATGGGAAACTGGAACAAAGTAGAAAATAAGATATCGCCCGCCTTTTATGTGGGTCCATTATTGTTAGGTCACACGGTAGATAAATCTAGACTCCATTTTCCGAAACGCAAAATCCGTGTACGGGTTCTTGCGCACGTCTAAACATATCTCGAAGAAGCGTTTTCACATACTCCGCGTGCAAAGAAATCCTGCGCATTCACCGGAAGATTCACTGATTTATCGCCCGCAGAAATTCCATTTACCTTTAGAATAACATAGACACTCAAATTCTAACAACATTAAATAAATTGCTAACAACATTAAATAAATTGCTTTTATATATATTGCAAGATTTATTTTAGAAATTATTTAAATCTTTTTGTGATCATTAAATATGCACTGAGTGTCGTTTCGTCAAATATTGCTTTACAACACAGATATTTATTACAAATTACATTAATTATTATCTACTAAATTATCTTCGATTGTTAAAAAAAAATCTGAACTGTCAGAAATGTTGTCATCAAACATTTATTTTAGAAGAGCAATATTATATCTTATATCACAAATATACATGCATATATTCATTCATATTACATTAAAACTTTGATATTAAAATATTAAAGCTATTAAAATAAAATGCTTAGATTTTATAAGCGATCAGAAAAGAAGGAAAAATTATAATTGCTGTGCAGTTTTCTGGCAAACGTATAGATTATGATATAAAATATATTGCGGCTATTTTTGTGAACAATATATAGACGCGTGTGACATTCCAGTTTACAATGAAACGCAAACTACGGTACATTTCGATCTACGATGGAGCGTCGACATCGTACGGCATGTGCACGATTGTGGTATTGTTTTCATTGGCACGATCGTAATTCCGTTCCATTATCTCGTCCTCGCCAGTTGCACATATCACAATTTCCCGAATTAAAATAGAAACTGAGACAATTCATAACACATTGCATTATTTGTTTGAAATAGAGTATGCGTTGCAATTTATTATATATATATATTGCCATCTTATAAGTATCTTATTCCCTCTTAGTTTTTTCTACTTTTCTTTAATGATCTATATAGAAATTAAAGAGAGAAGGATTTGAGATTTTTAAAAAAATTATATAACTCTTGACGCGCAGCATGATTTTAAACTATCTTTGGTGCGAACAGATAGACAAAGACTACCCTTATAACCTGTACTCGTTTTTTTCTCGCGTTATGAAAGAAATTAGTTTTATAATAGATGCATAAGGAATTTAAAAATCTCAAGATCTTAAATCCGTATAAAAGTAATAGGTATTACTCTTCTAGAATAACAAGTTTCGTCTTCCATCTAATTTTATATATATGTGAGATTCAAAACACTTCGTATTTCAACGCAAAAAAATTTAATAATTTTATTATCATCATCTAATATTATTCGCATCTATATTATATAAGTTCTTCTGAACGATTAAAGCTCTACTCGTTCAGAATAATAAACATCGGCTTTTTATCTAATTGTATATATATATGTGAGATATATAATGTCGTTCGTACAAAAGATTATATCATTTTCTAATATTTATTCTTATTATCTTGTGTTCAGAAACAATCTACTCTTTGAGAATAATAAACATTGAATTTCTCTCTGATTGTCTACCTACACGGAGTCCGATGTCGTCTATAGTTCACGTACATAGTTCCTGCCACCCAAATCCTCCTCGCGTTTCATCCGAGATAATCGAATTCCATGCGTGACTCCGGCCAATCGCAGAGATTTGCTCGATTCGCACGGACGACCGTGTGAAATTCTGTCGCGGGAAGGAAAGAAAGGGAAAAGAGCCGATAGGACATGATCCCGGAATCGATACGGGAGTATCTGCGGCATCGAGTTTGCAAGCCGCCGGGTATATGCTGTAACCTGCGCACAGTCTCCGAGAAAGCATTTCCATTTCGACATATATTCATCTGCCTTTGCGAACTTACGCGCCAAAGAGTGCTCGGTATTTTCGAAGCGCATACTTTGATTTCCGCGGATTCGCCTTACAATCGACTCGCGCTTTCTTGCAAATAATTTGATATTGGAGTGCCCCTTCGCTTCTTTTGTATTCCTTATAACATGAAATATGAAACGAATTAGAAAGAACCTTTTAATGATGACAAAGGAGCAGAACACGTAAGGGTGGTCGTCTTATTTCATATAATATTTATTTGATTTTAAAAGGAAATTATATGCTATTTTTCCAGTATTTCGTGAAAAAAGCAGAATTCTAGTTTCATCTCTCTATTTCGTCTCATATCATCTCATATTTTGTCTCATTAGAATCGCAATGTGAACAATGTTCGTTTAACTTTCGTGAATATTTTGCATAAATAAAATTCAAAATAATAAATAATATAAATAATACCGGTTACTCTTTCTATCCTTTTGCTTAATTATTAACATATCTATGTTAAATGCACGCAAAATAAATTGAAAAGCAGATATGAATTCAGTATTGTATATTTCAACAAACATTGATTGCATCATATATTTTACGAAGTGTAATGATAATAGAAAATAAAACAAAGAATAATAATTGATATTATATTCTATTTGAAAAATAAACGACGGCTTTCATTGCCTCTCATTTGGAAAACAATCGAGAGCAACCTTCCTCTTTTCGGTACTTGAAAGTCGAAACACTTCGGTCCTGTCGATACTATCAAAGAAGAGAAAGAGAACCCCTAGCTGCATCGATATGGCTCTCCGAGAAGCTTCGTTACTTAACTTCCACGGAAGAATATACCCCGCGCGCAGATCCCGTTCTGCTCTCTGATCTTCTTCCGGTTAGTAAATCACAAAAGCTCGACCGATCGAACAGACCCCTCCTTTAAAGACGCCTTGTCTCGTGCGTTTACTCACCCTTTTATCGCTGGTTGCCTCTCCCTTTAGCACCATGTTTTCTCTTCCAACTTACCCTTCGCGGTTGTTCATTTCTTGTTGTACTTTCCTCCCTCTTTTTTTTTTTTTTTTTTTTTTTTTTGCTAAGGTCGGCTATTTCACTCTCCACACAATATTTCTTAAACATTTATTTTACTCCCCCCTAATAATGATATTTTTTAAACGCTTTATTCTACACAAAATTCCCTAAACAAATCATATATTGAAATCATATATTTAAATTCTATGGTTAATAAAAATTAATTGATAAATCAATAATAGCACTTGTATATAATCCGATTGTAAATAAATTTAAAAAGATGCTACATAGTATTTTAATAATTTATATATGTAAATAAATATATACATATATTTATAGTTAATATATACTTAGTAATCAGAAATTCTCTCTCATGTGTACGTCACAGCAAAGTATATTTCACATATTACGCGAAAAGGATTTTACGCGTATATTATGTACGTCTACGAGCAGTCGCCACATTTCCGCTTACATTAACCCACTTACTTACTAATACATAACGCATTGCCGGATGCATGTTGCATCAAAGTGCATGAGTGCATTATGCACAAAACTTTAGAAAAGTATTCTAGTGCTGTGAATTACAAGGCGAAAAGCTACAAGAGAGATATCGAACTTTGGTAGCTTCTTGACAGATTTTACAACGTCGTTTTGTATTATCTTCGCTATTTCTTTATACAAATCATTTTAACATATGATTTGTAGTTATTTTACATACTGTTATCGTCTACTATTATTTGCACTGTGATTCAATTGCTAATCGCATAATAGGAAGAGATATATGGGAGGAATCAAATGACAAAGAAAATTAAATACGGTAACATCGTAACGAAGTGTTATAAAAACATGAGCACATCGAAAAATGATACAATTAAGAAGATTAAGACAAATGCTCATATAAATATGATGCACCTCATTCGTTCTTGATCGATAAATATCAAAATGTTATTCACACGATTTTATATAAATAAATATTATAATCAAAAATACGAAAATCACAGCAAAAATACGATTTAAATAAAATGTTATCATGATCTCAAAAATAAGTAAAAAGTATCATTATTATACATATCATGAAAATGAGAGATACAAGAAGCAGAAACATGGAAATTCATTATAAATGTGCTGACACAATAAATCATGATAGTATTCGAAAGATACTCTCAATATTTAGGAGAATTTAAAGAACACTCCCCTAATATTTTAGTAAACTCAATTAAGAATATAATAAAACGCTACCAAATACCTACAACAGCATTCCATGATGAATATCGCGCGTTCAAGAAATATGAGTTTGCAGTTAAATAATGCATAGCAATCGTATCGGTAAAATCAAGATAGTATATCGCGAAATCGAGCGCGCGCAGCGCTTCAGCCTCGCAAAATGATTCACGCTGTCGCGACAAGCGGACTGTGCAAAATTTAGAGTAAACCAATCGCACGTCAAACCGGACGATTTTGTTTATCCTTTGAAATATAAACCGCACGCGGTTCGCTCACGGTGTGCGCTCGATATACGCCGGGGAAGCTTAACGTTTTGTGCAATCTCTGACAGGACCCGGGGACTCTCGGTAACTCGCGATTCCGCAGAAACGGCCGTTTCCCTCGTGTCGTTTCGTTTATCTTTGCTGGGAATAGCCGGAAAATTTCTTCAGAGACGAATTGTGAGCACTGTATGTGGAAGCGCGGTCCGTAAATAGTTTCGCATTTTACTACTCCACCGACTACATCGAGGTTACAAACGCTTCCTATTTATGTCCAGAAAAGTTCATGCAACGTACTATCTGACACTGTAGCTCGAGATACTTCTTGCACCACACTAGCTAACGCGTTTAAATCTAATATTTAAAATATGTTGCATTGTAGAGAAAAATAGTCTCTACAAACACAATGCATGAGATCCATTTTTTAGCTCAACAGTAAAAATGAGATGGCAATCGTTGCAAACGGATATTGGGATATTACGATGTATCCATTCCATATCATTGAATATTGAGAACAAGGATAGAAAATATGTAATATCAATTCTTTTTATATTTTAATTTTACGAGCGTCCGACTGTCATTTGTATGCTTTTTCGTAATCATTTGCATAAAATACATTTCCCGTATATAATTTTGGAAATTGAGTTTGAAAATAAATTTAAAATATCGGTTTTTTAATCCGTAATTAAAAATTCTTGCATAATAAATGATCATAGTGCAGTCACACATTTAAAATGCAGAATATAAAAAATAATCATTTAAATCGTTTTTGTGTTTAGAACAATTATTATTTAAAGAAATATATATACACAAGCAACTAAAAAAGCATAAATTTAATAAAATACAAATAAAAATAAATCTAAAAAACGTAAAAGAGAAATAAATAAAATAAACACAAATTCGTGAAAAAACAGTAATTTTTTGCAAACATTTTACTGGCTACATAATAGGAGAAATGATTATTTACATTGATTACTTGATGTTTCTAATGAGAGAAATACATATCTAAAATATTTATTTTAGATTCATGAAATCAATTAAATAGAACTTTAATTAACACAAAAATAAATTATTACTTCACATTAATCATTTATATATAATTCAGTAAAAGAAATAACTTATTTAAATATTTTTGCTTTCTTCCAACACTATTTTGCACATCTTTGCATTTACGAATGCTAGTTGTTTTTTATGTGCAAAAGTTCTCTTACTGTATACAATATAAGTATCTACACATAAAAGTTATATGTCAGACCAAACTTTTTCATTTACAGTTTGACTAATTCTAAAGCGGTTCTCGCGCACAATTAATATCGAGTCATGACACACATAGTAAACTTACACACATGTACGAAATATACCCTTGAGTTCATAAGAGAACTTTAAATATTATGATATATGTAATATATATATATATTATATATATACATTTACGTGGACCACCCTGTATATATATATATATATATATATATATATATATATACATATATATACACTTTCGCCTAAGCTCTGTCAAGCAACGAAGTCAGTAAGTATAGCTTATCTGGGACTACCTACAGATAGTTACATCTAACTTACAGAACAGTATCGTCTCCAAGTTGCATAACATTGTTCTCGATCTTCGAGGCACGTTGCGTTCATTGTTGCAGACCAAAGCGCTGTCTTGCACGATCTGTTACTACTCGCTTCTGAAACTCCCGTTGTAATTTTATGCTGCTGAGACCAGCGGTTGATCGCCAACCGGCGCTCACTGTTTCATGTCACTTTGTTAGATCAGCAAACCATTTATCATGTCATATCAGTAAACTATTGGTCATAATTATCTATTGCGGCAAATTGCGTGCGTATCGATAAGTAAAATTTAGGCTCACATATATTTCGCGACTAATTTTATATCAAGTTAATTGTATTTCTTATCATAGAAAAATATCATCAAAGTTTGATTCACTAGAATTGACACATAATTATAATTATTTTAAATATTTATTCGTATATATAAAAAAAATTTAGTGTTTTTTAATCTGCTTATTATTTCGTTTAAATTTTTTTTATTTTTATTGAAAAACTTAAAAATCAGTCGAGATACTGTTTATTTTCGAGAGATGCGATAACGTCTTTATAAGCATTTCTATTGTGTATGCTTTGTATAATAGACGATCTCTAATATAATTCTAATATATGAGTTTTTATTTGAGATACATAATTATCTATTTTTTTAAAATTAATCTATTAAAAAACAGTATGCATGCATAAATTTTTTCTTTTTTTTTAAGAAAAGAAAAAATTAAAGCTTTTGGTTTTTACGCTATCACTGAATAATCTTTAAATAAAATATCCTCTCTCTATTTATCCAACAAAGAAACTTTGTATATTATTATATATTAAATTATTCTGTTCACATTTGGAAACAGTTCCATTGTTTCTGTATAAAAGCTACATTGGGCACGAACGAAGACTCCATTGTGGCAGGATCGACGTGCTGCTACGTAACGATTATGTGTGCTCAAGCGGAGGACCATACAATAGCATCTCGGGAAAGGAAACGTTCCGGTAAAGTGTTCACTTTTGAAACGGCGTGTGAAACTGTACTAAACAATCATCGTGCCGCCGATGAAGTCGTTGCATATATACCATTATTCTATCCAGATTGAGTTTTATCGTGTTCACCGCGAATACAAAATAATTCCCGAGCGACATTCACCGTGATTTTCATGCGACGATTACAATTCATGGGAAATTATGCATATTATTATTATCGCATAGTAAAAATCTGTAAAAAAAAAATACAGGTTGCTACAGAAGATGTGTATATATCAATTCGACGAGTAAATTGCATCAAGTTTTTTTTCTCTCAAATGCTCAATGATAATGTCTCCATAATATTAAAATATATTTTACTTTGCTATATTTTCAAAATAAATAGTACACATTACATTTATGAGTGTATAAAATAAATTAAAATTAAGTAATACATTCTGTTCGTGTCTTTGTACATAACTTATTTGGCACTGTTCCAATAAGTAGAAGGTATTGGAAATCGGATATTTTCAATGATTATTATTTTATCGTTATGTTGATCCCTTTAAGCAATTTAAAGTTTCTCAACCAAGTTATTCAATATCGCTTTTTGGAATAAATCCCCTCTCGATATTGAGGCAAATGTGATTGCAAATTTTCCAACTCGCATGCTCTCAAATTGGTTCCATATAAATTCATCAGCGAGTATGCTTGTATTTCGCGGTTACTATTTTGGCATGACCTGTGGACAATGCCAATCGGTAGCCGCCAATCACTGTTCACTCAATGGGGCGACATAAATCGTGCACGTAACGACATGTTGCGGGACGATGGACTAATTGCCCGGAGGCCCGGAAAAAGATTTTTACACCCGTGAAAATATATGCGATAAATCGATCGGCAGCCGACAAAAACGCGCCACGATCCTTATGCATAATCGATATGCTCGTATAGCCACGGTGCAAAAAATGCGCGTTTCCGTGCGTGCAAACGTTACCCTCGTCATGTTTGCTGCTGGAAATGTTGTTGAAAAAGCTAGTAATATACAGTTCATCGTAAAAGCGCTTTTAAAATACGCTCGCGATCAATGCATGTCAGTTACGTTATGCATTCGATCCTATATAGCACTAACGTGACACAACAGTATATAAGCGTTTACAAGAATGCATAATGTATCGCTGACTCGGCTTTTGCAAATCAACTAACGCTGTAACCTAATGTAACGTAAATTTGTATTCTCTATCACTTTAGATATACGTGTTCTAAAATTTTTAATATAATCTACGTATTCTTTAATATAGATATAATATAATATATATAACGTATCAAAGATATTTTTTAATCTGTTTTGCTGTAAAAACTTAAAAAAACTTTTTTCTATATTTTTGTATCTTTTTATTGAGTTATTAAAAAATGTATACATATATATAAATTATATATTAACAAATTATATAAATAAATTATATTTTAAAAAATTTATATATATATATATTATATATATAACTTTTTTAAATACTCAATAAAAATATATAAGTATAACAAAGAGTTTCTGAGTTTTCACAGCAAAATAGATTAAAAAATATTAACCATATAAATTAACCATAAATAAAAAGAGAGTTAGATGAAATGTACATACGCTATGATTCATATCTAACAATAAGTTTATTCAGCTTTAATATTTTTAATAAAATATGAAAATCATATAAAAATGAATAATATAAAAGTACTATACATCTTAAACAGAATCATTGTATGATTAATAGGTACGTTTTAATTTTAACATTAGAATAATTTTCCAATTTATGATCTTAATCACGTGTTTATTATTATAACTTTTACGAAGCCATAATAATATATCAAAATTTGCACTTTTGCATGCCAAAATAAAAAATTGTATAAAATTGTGGAGCGCATTTATTTTCTCGGGATTATATGTATTATGCATAGATATTTTTCTGCTGATCGGTTAATAATAGCTGGGATAAGAATCGCGGATTGCCTGCCAGTGTGAGAGTTCGAAATGCAAAAAAAATACGGCGTCTTTGAAGAAAGCTTCCGCGATAACTTGGACGAGGGTAACAATCGTATTTCCATTTCTAAGCAGGAGAAACATGTATTTTTGTAAGACTTATATGAAAAGCAGTTTAACGAAACATCTTAGAGTTATCAGCCGAGTTGGAGCACATGGAAAAGTCAACCTCTCGTCTGATGTTCACTAAACTGCAGTCCTTGTGATAGTCAATGACGCAATCAAATAATGATATTTGATTCCAATGTATATATATATACATATAGCAGCGTAAATTTTAAAGTAAAAACCATTATTATGGTTCAACCGGTAATTCAATAATAAACAGGAGGAAATCAACAGATTGTAACGATTTAACTAGCGTTACAGTCTTTACTTTATTTATCGTTAGAGTGACTGAAAATGTCCATTATAAGTAGTACAATTAAAAAGATTTTACTATATTCACACGAGACGAATATCTCAAATATTTCTAACATTAATAATTATATCATTTAAGTTAGACGACGCAGCTCACTATAATCTTAATCCATTTCGACCAGAACACAAAATGGAATTCGAAAGGATGGGAATGAGTGCGGCAAATTTCCGCGTCTTAATTGCATCCTTAATTAAGGAGCTTCTGTTTACGCGCAAGTTGGAGCGTCTATTCTTCGCCGTGAAACACGAAGATTTAAAAGTCATCGGATCTTCTCCATCGCGACTTGTTCATGGCGCTCCTGATTCGCTTCATAAATTCCTACCACCTGAATAAAGAGACAAGGGATTTTCGACAAGAATCTTTAATGGAATAATCAGTTTGCCGCGTGTTTCAACGGAAGCAAAAATATTTTAGATTTGAAGAAGTTAATAATTTTAGTGTAAAATAATAACTGTGTATTAAAAATGTCGAGAGAGAGAAAAAGAGAGAAAAATAAATTATTAGATGTAAAAACATTTAAAATTCTGTGCTTAAGAAAAACAGGTCTTTTATAAGAATATTAAAAAAGATAATCCTAAAACATATTGTGAGAAACTTTGTCCTATAATTTATTTTGAAACGCAATCTGTTGTAAAAATGTCGTAAAAATAAATGTACCTAAAAATATAAAGTGTAATAAAGTTACTGAATATTTAATACACACATTATAATATAAATAAATATGTTATTAAATTTACAGTTAATGAAGCACAGATGTAATATTTTCTACTGGGATTCTAGGAAAGTTCCGGGATCCTCGTTTATCATATTATTCCCTAAATGCACAGTACATAGTGAATACTTTACGATTGCACTATTATTTTCGGACAGTTTCATTTGAGATACTTGTATATATTAAATACAACAAACTGCTGTCGCTCGGGATTAAACAAAATACGCGCGTTACTGCTAACATTGCCGCACTAAATTTACTCAAAATCCCTCGATGTTTAATATCGTGGAAGATACGTTTTATACTTGTTGGCAAATGATTCAGCTAAGAGCGGAGATTGAATTGAAACACGCGTTTGTCGAATTTGGTTCAATAGCGTTACGCAAAGCCACCGTTAATCCCGGATTAGACACAGGAATAATCTCACCCTAAATAGAAACGGATCTTTGACGTATAGTGTGCAAGGCGCGTCTCAGAGAACGAATTAATCACAAATTTGTAGGATAAAACGCGTTAATCCATTATGCAGACGTATACCGCTCTAGAGCTTCAATTTTAGAGATTCAATTAAGCTTAATTATCTTGCAGAGCAAAACGATCTTAATATGTTCAATCGCTCGAACGCCGAGAGACTAAATTTTCGGAGTGAAGATCAATGAAGAGAGCCTCTCAAAGCCTTCACGTGCAAAAAATCGACCGAGAATACCATACCACCTGTCATTATCAATTTCACGAGGTTAGAAACACTGTAATCCTCACTTTTTTGCTCTACTTCTCCTATATAATCCTTTCGAAAAGTAATCAATCTAACCGAATTGGATTCGTCTGACAATGAATCCAATCGTCTGATTCCTTGAACTTGAATTTATTAACTTGTGAGAAAGAGGTAAAGTACTTACTCAATTTCAAAAAAATTACAACATTCTCAAATTTCCTAATTATAATTTTCCTAATTATTCTATTAAATATCAAATTTCGTTTAATTATAAGTTTTTTTATAGTTTAAAAACTAGATTAATGTGTCAATTTTAATGCTAAATTAAGCTTCACACAACGTCTTATTTAAAAAATCATTTACATAAATTAAGATTTTATTTACACAGAATTTATATTTTAGCAGTTTATACTTTTTATTAATTGATCAGTTTATATCCTGTGATATATAAGTATATCTAATTTCGAAAATGTTGCATTGGCAAATTTAAACTTTTATAATACATATAAAACTCTATTTACACATTCACACACATTTATTTCATATTATATATATTATAACTGCGGCATTATTACGCCGTTTCTATTAAAGAACACTAATATTTTTAGATAAAACTCTCCATTTTTTTTAGATAAAAGAACGCGAAAGCATTTCTGTGTAAGTAGTATAATAAACGTAGCTAATAATATACTCATATTGACAAATTCCCATCACTGGTCGATATGAGTAAAATTCCTAAAACAAACGCAAGGTATTTTGCATTTATAGGAAAACATACCCGCTTTATCCGTCTTCTACGAAGCCAGACACGTACAACGGTTGATAGTAAAGGAATTTCATCTGCCAATTCGTCTTTAGTAGGGTTATAATGTAATGGCTTCGTGACTTCGAACGGCGGCAGTCTGAAAGAGTTAATATCTATGAAAACGGAAATAAAAGTTAGATGCATCTCGGCAAAGGTTCGCAAGGTGACAGACTGCCGCCGTTCGTCGAGAAATAACTGAGCAATATTTCCTGTCAACTGGATGTATGCGAACTCGTTTCTCGTACAAGTTTCACGCTATAAGAAATCGACAAAACTCGTCTTGTTTAAATTTATGTCGTAGTCGAGCGCCAGCTTAGAAGATCACTCGCTTCGAGACTTGTTCGATTAATCATCTAAATAAATCGGAAATTATCTGCCTTCTGGATGGAATACATCTTCGATTATTTGCATTATACTCTGATTATTCTTAGTATTATCAGTTTTTTAAAGAGTCATCTCTTTCTTAGATTAATCCGAATTAGAGTGAATCATAATAAGATCAAAAGAAAAACAAATTTCAGCCCTAAGATAAACGTTAGTCCGTTTTGTTGTGTGAACAAAGTTTAATACATGTTTATTTTTATCTTCATGAAAAAACGCGGAAAAAGAATTTCAGATCCAAGATCGAGTGCTGTACCTTTAATAATTAAAGTGGTGACGATGAAATATGTGAAGCACGTCAACTTGAAGAAATATCCGAGCGTTTTGAAATAGTAATTTCACATTCAACCAAAAACTCTGCACAGGCGCTCTTCAGAAATATTTTATATCGCTGACATTCCTACGGTACGTGACCCAATCTCATTACAAAGGCGACGTACTTTTTGCCGATAGATAAAAGAAACGCGAACAGGCGAGCTAGGTAAAGAAAATTGCACTTCGCGGCTTCGGTTCTTTCCTATCGTTAACGCCGGCTGGCGCGAGTCGAACCTTTTTTTTCGGACCGCTCCTTGTCGAGAGAATAAAGAAGAGATAGGCTGGAAACTGCACTGTTGGCACGATAGAACGACATTGGCACTGGTATTTGAAATAAAAGCGACCTTGGCCCTTTGGCACAGGACTGCGGACAGTAGGTGTTTGTCGCACCCACTTCATGGCCCACGTCGCACCTATCGATATATGTGTCGTTACGGTATGTTACGTCACTGATGCGCGAGTGCAGCGTGGCAAATCTCTGATAAGTCTGACCTGTACGGTGCTTTTCTACTAGCGCGCTTGAAAAACCGAAAAAGAAGTCACTTCATAGATAAAATAAAATGTAAATATATACGTGCTATGTACCATGATATTTTTCATCGACAAATAATAAACAATATTTAACAACCTATTGAAGAAAATATCCTACACACTTTTTGCGTAACAATATAATTTATACAAAAATTATAAAATTATTTAAAGTATAAAATGTTCATATAATTTGCCTATATATTCTTTCCTAATTTATGACGCAGGTAGTTTACGCATTTTTATAATTTAAAATTAGTAACATTTTACTCGGCGCATTTATTTAACGCGAAATGGTAAAATTAAAAAAGAAAGATCTTCTTAGAGAGAATTATTTCAGTATCCGGTTTTTCAATGATTCTCGACATTCAGAGTAAAGTCACGTAAAGATGAATTTTACATTCATGTTGCACATTAAATATTTTTTCCGCATCGGACGCAGACTCATTTTTAAATGCGACATTTTTACTGCCAAACGAAGTTATTCATTCCGACAATTAGAACATACTTTCTTATTTTGTTTTAATCGATATCAGTCTATTTTACTTCTTTGATAGTTATTAAAAACGTTTGAAATGGCTCTATCATGAGGTGCATCTCGTCAAAGACTTCAGGGACACTCGAAATACTCCGGATAAAGAGTTTGTCTGCCCTTTGTTTATGGAGGGCACAAGAGAGTAGCTCGCTCTGGTACACATATCCTCTCTTTACATAAAAGGTATTCTCCCCTCGAGCGCACGAGTGCGCTTTGCGACGGGATTTCTAAAGCCATCTCTACCTAACCGACATTATGTGTCTTTATACCGAATTAATTTACCGACGTTTCATTGCAGAAGATTTTATTTCCATACTGTTAATATGGAAATTATTAACTTTAAAACGATCATATTCAAAATTAAATGAATAATTCATGAAATACAAATTCATATTTTGTATTTTCAATTTATATACATTTATCGCACATATATTAAGGCATACGATTGCATTTGATTAAATACCTACGTAATAAATTTACATAATAAAAATGCGAACAAACTTATATGAGCTATTTAAAATATAAAATAATCAGACACAATTTAATTTCGTATAAATTTTACCTCTCTCCATGTTCAGAAACAATTTACATATGTTAACAAAAGTTTGAATATTATGTGTTATATAATTAATGGAGTCAATGTTAAACTAAATAGTAATGGTGTTAAAAAACTTTTTTAACCTAATCGTCTCTAAAGAAACGAGATTCCTCAGCAGACCAAAAGATTCATCGACTTCTGGAATTGAAAAAGTTTTAATCTGTCTTTCTCTAAACCCCAGAACGTGTTTCCAACTTTTCATTTTACCTATCTATATAATAGCGATTAGTGATGAGATTACATGACGTTGATGCGTTTCGCTATTATCTTTCCACATTTATATCTTATTTTATTATTTTTGCTATGTTTTATTATATTTATTATTATATCTATATTTTATTATTATATCTATTTTTATTATTATATCTATATATTTTATTATTATATCTATTTATATCATTTTTTTAAAAAT
Organism: Lasius platythorax; assembly: GCA_963971435.1. Taxonomy (NCBI): domain Eukaryota; kingdom Metazoa; phylum Arthropoda; class Insecta; order Hymenoptera; family Formicidae; genus Lasius; species Lasius platythorax. The sequence continues at coordinate 3,900,402 of OZ020541.1, forward strand.
TTTATTACGAAGCTAACAAGTGAGAACGTTGAAAAATAGATTGTCAGTCATTCCTAATTCATCAGACCCATAAAATCTTAAAATATTTTACAGAATCCCGAAAGTCTCGTTCTAGATACGCGTTAGTTCTAAAAACTAAAAATCTACGACAAAGACAATGAATTTCCTGGACATCGTTAAAGTTGGAAGCGCGCTAGAAAGAATTTTTCAGAGATAAGTTGTCCGCGTAAAATTGCTCTAATTTTCCGAGTCATTGCGTCAGTGACAGTCGTCAAATTATATGCAATTTATAGAAGCTCCCACGGAAAGTTCTCGCCGAGAAACAACATCGTATGCGACACTAATCGAGCGGTAGCGAAAACTAGTGCTTCTTATAAAAAAAGAGTTCTTCGCCGATGAACCGATTATCTGGACCGGAACAAAATTAACACGCTTAATTTAAGCGCAAACTCGTTGACTTGTGAAATGAAAATCAATTACGCAAGGAATAAGGCAAAAGTTTCGGAAATAATGAACGTAGTCTAACTCGGGTAGACTCAGATTAGAAGACAGAAGCATAAAATGGCGTCATCCTTTTTTTCCACAACTTCTTCTAGAACTTTATATAGCACCGTGAAAGTTCCAACGCGGAACTTGACAGCTATGTCGGCCGACGGCGCGTCATTTCTTGCGATAACCTCATGCGGGAGTTATTAAGGACTTTACCTTCCGTCTACGTTCTCCTATAAACGACGCCCGGTAGTCTGTCTAGTACGCTTTCGGGCGCGCAAAAGAATTTTCCACTAAAATTTTTCACTGGGCAAAAAGTAAGCGATGACGGAAAAGGAGACAGAGAGAAAAAGAAAGAGCAAGACAAACGCATGAAACATTTATCATGGCGAACGACTTGTAAAACAATCAAAATAGAACGTTTTTACAATGACGGAAGACCTAATAATGCAAAGTTGTTATGGTCAACGAATGGTCTTAAATGTAGATTTGGTTTACATAAGATTTCCGCACAAAATCAATATCTTATTCTCTCTCGTGCTGACAGCAATTTCTACCTTTCTCTCGCTTTTGTTATCCAGAATTGTTCTATCTGATCTTATTGCTTCCTTATATCGAGCTAATTCCGAACTTTTATCTTAGCATCTTGGAAGTCTTCGCATTTTATAAGACATATTTTTCAAAAATTTAGAAATGCCGGATTATATAAGTATATTGCGTATATAAAGTTAAATTTATTTTAAAATACATATGTCACTTATAAAGATAAAATTTTCTTAATCCATCTATTACATGCTAATAATTTTGCTTTAATTTTGTTATTGTATGTATAAAAAATTTTTATAGACATATGTTCCCAAATATTTCTCCCGTAAAATATAACTCGCACGATATATTATAATACATTATAAAATTCTTTGTCTTAAAATTTATTGTATTATTCCATAAACACATACGAAAAAAATCGTCTATCAAAAACGACATTTCTGTTTTACTTGCAGAGAGTTTGAAGAAGACAACTACGAAGAGTGGAATTTAAAAGTAGATCGAGAAAAATCTCGTGGCCAAATCCCTTCCGGCAAGTAAACTGCTGTTTCCGTACACCTCGTCCAATATTTCACGTTGTGTCCAATATTTTTTCACAGTTTTTTTTTACCGCTGAACTACTAAAACTTAACAGCCTTTCTTTTTTTTTTACAGTGTTAAGGGTGACTGGCAAACTTTGAGAGGGAGCGAAGCGTATCCCTGTTTTCCGATTCACTGATGGATTTCGAGTTCCATGCATTTTCTCTGCATCCTTTAGAGATTCCTCAATGGCCATGTATGCGCTCAACAGAGTGTCGTCCGCATTTTTCGAGAATTGTCATGTCGTGTGCGATGAAAAGTATGAAACAAAAATATCAAGCAGTTTATAAAGCAAGTATTCAATGCTTCCTTCTATCAATAAATTCTTCCTTTTATCGAAAAATATATTTATAAAATATTTCTCTTCTTCTTGAAGAGTGAGAAAGAAAGACCGAGAGGAAGAAAAAGAGTATGTGACTGAGTGTATGTATCTATATTTGGTAATTTATATTAATCTTTAAAATGTTATCATATCAAATAAATAAATACTATAACAATATATATTTATTTGAAAGGAAAATGACCGGGCAGTAATTCTTTTTCACTTCTTTATCTTTTTATCGCCGCATAAATTTTATCACGCAAATACATCAGCAATTATGAAGTATCTACAAAAGCATTACATAGCACCTTTTAAGAAACTATGTCTTTATCATCGATATTGATTCAACAAATCGAATTTTTCTGTCAGTCGTACAATAGAGAATTACTTGAATGAGTGCATTATAACCATTAGTTATGTCAATTTCATGTGTTTAACATCACGTCTCTTTTTGTTCTCTTCTTTCCGTTTCATTTCTCTTCCGGACATTCAAAGACAGTTAACTGTGAGAACATGATATCGCTTTTACTTTTATAGTGGCCAAAGAATAGCTGATCGCATTTGTCGACAAAGTAAAGCGAAACTTTTCTCACATGAATGGCCACGAAGACAACAGAAAACTTGGTGATTGATGCAGTCTTATGCGCGACTTTAATCCTTTAAAACTTGAATTATGAAATCCTGACCCTTTTAGTTGACAAGTCAAATATTGTCACTAAAGCTGATTAACCGTAAAAAATCCGATTATAAACTCAATAAAATAAATATTTATATGAAGAGCTTAAAAAAATAAACGCTTGAGCATTATAAAAATATATAACAAAAGAAAAAAAATTAATAATCTCTGTCATACACAATGATTTGGTTATCATCTCAATAATGTAATATATATATATATTATAGAGAGTTTATATAGACTGCTCCAATTTATAATACTTTGTGTACGCCTATAATAAAATCGGAATCTAATTTTAAATATAATTAAAGTGAAAAATATGATTAAAAACCGTAAAATCTCATTGTTACATATAAATATGTAGATAAATTACTTTTATTGAGACTCAATATACAGAATAGATCTTGTCAGTTTCTTATTTTTAATCCCCTCTCTCAAAGCGTAATAAAATATCAAGTAAACGAATATTTCCTTATACACGAGAATGATAATTCTCAAAAGTACCAAATTTCAAATTCGCTTTCTTCAATATTTCTTATTGAAATATGATCAACATAAAATTATTAATATAAATAATGTCGCGCTCTCGTATTACGAAAATCTCAGAAACCATCGTATCGCGTTACAGCGGTGTACCCGCGGTAAATTGTTATTAACGGCACTATAAAAGGACACTTGAGCTGAAAAGCCGCAAGTGTTGGAAGAAATTCGAGTCCTAAAGCTGTTGTTGCGTTTCATAGCTAAAATAGCGGAAACAATCCTGCTGGATTCACAGGATTTAAGGGCTCTTTCAAGGTCTCTCGGGTATGCGATGCAATGGCCGCAACTAACGTAGTTGCTACTAGAGAACACAACGGACGGGATACGCGATTTCCTTCCTTCCTGTAGTTACGCCTACCGGTTAGAACGGACGTTTACGGTACGGACTGTTGCAAATGACACTATCATTGAGATGTTTGCGCATCACAATTAAGCAATTTGAGTTCTGCGTTAATTGCGGTCGACAAAAAATATAATAAATAAAGAAATTGAAATATTTAAATATAAAAAGTGAGAAGCAGCTTATAAATTTCTTTAGTGTAATATTTAGTTAATAATATATCGTTATGTGTCATAATGTGAAATGTAGATAATTTACACATATACATATGTATATGATAAAGTGAAATAGTAAAAAGCAACATTATTACTTTTCATTTTCTCAATACTTTTAATTTAATTGAAACAAGCAGGTAAACAGATAGATATCATATAGATAGATATCATATAGATCAAGCGCAATATGAATTTTGTATCACATTTATTTTTATGAAAAGAAAAATATCTTTCACAATTTAATCACAATCGTATTTAAGAAATGAGCAAAATTGTAATTATCTTTGTCGCAAGGAAAGAGAGAACTCGGAAAAGAAATATATAATTGTTGTCAACAGCAAGAAGAGTTAAATATTTTGAATAATCCTCTTAAATTGTCGCGTGCAAAAATTGCATAGAATTGCTTAATTTCTTCGCCATTAATGTGCGCAACTGCGGAACTAATGTTGCAGAACAAGTCCAATATTTCAGTTTTACACGTAGGGCATTATTCTCTGCATTTAATACTAATCCGGTACTAAGCAGAGCTACGCAACGCGTAGTGTATCTGGATTAAGCGCCGACTTTCCGCAGCACTTTACTCACGTATGCGTACGTATGCACTTTACGAACGAATTCATGTACACCTACAAGATTTCATCTTAATCCTATAACTCCGCTCGTGCAAAATCATTAAGATGTATGAGACGTGTACGTGGTGCGCGCAAATTATGGTACATGACGCGATAACTCACGCGCGTCTAACATATCACAAAATATCCATCAGATGTTCAAATTTTTCATTACATGTGTATTTTTATAGCTGCAATTATTTATAGCTACTTAAAAAATAATTTATGTACGAACAAATTGTTATAAATTACACGTAGCATGGGAACAACGTTAATCTTTGGGTACACATGAGATATATTCCGCAATTTATGTTGCGGACGTAAAGAGAAATAGAAAATTCCGTAAATTTCTTTATTTCTGCTTCAGATCGATTGTTCGAAAAGTCAATCCGACATTTGAAATATACGTGCACAATTGCGAGCGCGTATTGTGGCACATCCAACCATTTCAATTTTCCACAATATTGCCTTGTTACGACGAATATTGCCCTACATTATCGCATAATAATCTTTAAAAAAATTCAAAAATTATCGCAATTAGAATTTAAGATTGTCAAGTTTTTTAAATAGATTTAAGCATGTTTTAATTGTTTACATTACCTTTGTTATCTTTTTACGGATAGAATACATTTAAATAAAAACATTTAAATTTGAGTCAAGAAACGTTGTACACAATCTCAAGAATTAAATTTATCATCAATCCCTTCTCAAACGTGTGTGTATTTAATTTTTCAAATATTTCATAAATCTATAAAAATTTGTTAATCAATATATATGTGTGAGACATAATTTGTACGATTTAGTGTGACATGTGTAATAAAACGCACGAAAAAATAATGCACTTACATTCTCATTTTAAAAATACGCGGACTCTCATTGTCAAACACATGACATGTAAACAAACGTGCATTCACGCAGCCGATGCGCGTGTTCGATATAAATGAGAATATATGCCTATGATGAATATACCTATGCTCGCACGCTTTGCATATTAATGCATCAAAATACTATGTGGTCGCGCAGTATTTTATTCCGATAAAATGCACGCGGCATATTTTATACCTCGATACATTTACTATAAATGACTGAAACTCTTGTACACGCTCGCGCGAGTCACGACGAAAGACGAGACATTGGCGGTTACCGTTACTATCAAAGTTTCAAGAGTTTCGGAGGAACACACACACACACACACACACACACACACACACACACACACACACACACACACACACATATATGTATATATATATATGTAGAAGCCAAAACCAACTTTCGCTTGTTTTACGTAATGATGCGGAAAATTGGATCATCCCCAGACTCCAGACATCATTAAAATCGAAGAAATTATCTAGCGCGCAGAATTAAGATCGATGAATGAGATTTTACAACTTATGAATAATTGGTAACCTTTCTTTCATCAAAATTAGCTGTTATTGTCTATTATTCTTAATATCAATACAATATTATATCACTACGATTTAATATCATATATATGTTACAGGCTTTTTGTAAAATCAGTTTTTTTATAAAGCCGAATCTTTATAAACTAACATTTTTTTGTAAAAAAGTTGAATTTACAAAGAGTCTGCATATATGTATATGTATATCTATGTGTAATGTGTATATATTATATATGCATATATGCAAGAAAGTAGTCGAATATCAAAGGCTGAATGTGCTATAATAATTCAAGATGAGCGATTACCTCAGCATCATCCATCATTCAACGTGACAGACTTACCTCGGAACTTGGCGACACACATTTGCCAAGATGTACAATTTGATTGCGTTCATTCACGTATTTTTGCATACAGACGCGCGTTCGAACTTAGTTGCAAATTCAAAGTTACCTATTAAACTATCCTGACTTAAGTGCCAACGATCGTGCAGCGCATCTGTTCACTCTACTTGTTATGTATGAAGTGTAGATAGCATGACGTCAACAGTAAAGTGTACGTTGTATCGCGACGAGAAAGCGCCAGCCAATTTTTAGCGTGCTACCCCTAACAAATTATTGCGTAGATAAGGTAATGTACATAATACCTAGGCGAAGCCTTTCAATAATTAGTAATAACAATAATAGAGAATAATTAATAATAATAATCAATAATAATAATTATAGAGTAACATTAATGGCAATAATAATAATAATAATAATGGTAATAATAATGGTAATAATAATATCAAATATTTCTCGGTATTTTTGTATTGTTTTTATCATAAAAATCGAAATATATAAATTATTAGATTCTACATCTTTTAAAGAAGGATATAAGAAAAAAAACCATCTAAAAAGATGTTTTTGAGAATATAAAGTTGCAAGACTTACTTTTCATACATTCCATACTTTCCATTCTTTTTAAATAAACTGCTCGATTGTTATTATCATTAAAAAATAATTATCTCTCATCGTCTAGATGCGTTTGTGAATTAAGCTCAGTAGTCTCAGTATATCTCTATCAGAATCTTGTGTATGTCGGAGCGTGTCCGTTCCAGAAAGCCGATCGCACACGAGCGCACCGGCTAATGGAATTGCTCTCTCGACGTAGACTCTTCACCACCTGACAAGCATGCACGCGGCGATATTTCTTACTACTTAATAGTTTTCAACGACGGAAACCGTTTGTTTCCTTAGCTCCGCGTTTCCTCATCTCGCACGCTTTATGCACTTCATTTATTCTACCTTTTCTTTTCTCTCTCTCTCTCTCTCTCTCTTTCTCTCTTGCGCTTTCTCTTTCGTTTTCTTAAAAAACTGAGAATATATTTCATATCGTGCCTCACCGCCGTCGCTAGCGCTGCAAGATTCATGTTATGATCGTATAATCACAAAGACCAATTCTCCTTCCAATTTTCAGATTAAACCGAACCGGCTTTACGGACGAATTATGTCTCTCTGTCTCCAGCGTAATTAAGTTAACGTCGCTGAAGCGAGACGGTTTATGGAAATTAGAGGATATTCAATTCTAATACCAGGCAAGTTTAAAGAATATTATCTATTCAACGCAATCCTTTTTTAATAATTTTTTGAAGTCAGAGTAATACAGCTTCGTACATGTCAAAGTCTCGAACGCAAAGCGAGAATTATCCATGCCCGAAATTAAGTTTACCTTTCTGCTTTCCATTACATTAAGAAAACAAGGACACTAGAATAGTATAACACTTGTCACGTTCCGCGGATTCGAAGGATAACTTGCTAGATTCGAAATCCCTTCTCACATTGTTGTTTCGATTAGAATGCGTCCGTATTAGGACCGAAAGCTCTCTTCGCTATTTCCCCGGTGGTACTCTTCTCCCTGTGAGCTTCCAACATTCGTTCCTCGTGACACATTCTCGTTCGTTCGCGTTGTCTTCTTGCCAGTAATTCCGGAATATAGCTATTCTCTGTTCGCCCAGCAACGGCGATGATCCCCCCGGGAAGCCGATGCTTGGCATAATTATAACATGCCAGCCCAACCGGCGTCCAATTTCGATATTTCTTTCATCGTATTTTCGTCGTTAACTGCTGTTTTTCGGCACTGCCGTCGTCACATCGCCGCCTTCGATTCTAATTCATTCAAAGTATTTTCGTTTACGGCCGCACAAGTAGACGGAGTAATTGAAGAAAAGAGAGAAAGAGAAAAAAAATTGGGAGCTATCGCGAAACGCCGAGAACGCAGAATTGCAGAATTCCGGTCTGTAAACAACGCGATATCGGAAGTTCCATAAAACGCGACGTCTTCTCTTACGGTTGTAACATCAGACGTATAATCTGTCTCGCACGCTCGCAAAGTGCTCCGCATAAATACAACGCGATCCTCAGCTACTGCGCTTCTGAGAGCAAACGCGACGACGTTTCCATACGCCAAATTTAAAGACCCAATTCAATTTTGTAATCAAATAACAATATAAACTATATCTGCAGACGTAAAATAAAGACGTTATGTTTCCCTCCCTCTCTCTAGGATGTTTCCACTGTCATAGCGAGTCACGGAATCTTACGACGATAAATTTTCCCTCACGTACTCTCTCATGTCAGATCGAACAATAAATTTGTCGTCGCGCACAACGTTGTCGGTCCACGCGGAAACAACGCCGTTCCATAGTTCGAGACATCGACTCTGCTAGATATTCCAGTTTCGCCGTCTGCATACCGAGAGAAACTATGCGAAATTTAATCTTCGACGTAGTAGCCGTCTAAGAATATTACGCCCTTTCGCTTAATCCTGCGCACAGAGCCAGATGATTGATACTCCCGTAACATTAAATAATTACTGCCGTTGAATATCTGATAGGAACCTCGCCACTTGTCAAATATTAAGTGTTAATATTATTAATTCTTTTATTTTGCCAATGTGTATCTTTGCTAAATTAGTTTAAGCATAAAACTGTTTTGATGAGATTTTTAAATGCACGCTAAGACATAGCGACTTCAAAGATATTCTCAAAATATACCTTTTCCAAGTATGAAGAGAATGAAAATTTATTTCGACGCGGAAAATATTTAAATATTACAAATCGCACACGAGCATTCTAACAGAATGTAAAAATCTGAAAAAGAATTTCTCAGATTTCTCTCAATATGTGCGCCTATGTTTAACAGAAAGATAAATGAAACGTCAGATTCTAAGACAATTCTGTTGTTCGCAAACTGTGAGCTTTTACAGAAAGCCTTCCGAAGCTAAGGTTATTTGTTTCAAAGTATAAACCCCATACGTATATGAAGTATATCAACATATCAGCACACCGTCACGCATACAACCGAGAAAAATCGCATGTCAAGATCTACCATAATCGAGCAGTCAAATCTCTCGGACGCGAATCTGAAATCGTAAAAATCAAAATTGAAAACGCAGAAAAACTTTTCATTTCCTCTGCGCCCCTAATATTGCTTTCTTTTCCGATCTTGACGAGCAAATCCTTCCAACACGATTCCGATATCTGAAGTCGAAAGCGATATCGCCGATACTTCTCTACCATTTGCGGAAGTGCGAAAAATGTTATTTTTCACGCCCCCGTATAGAAACGCCTCCGTAATCTAGGACGTGGATAACGATACCTTGTTTAATCTGCTTCTGTTCTTCGCGAAACTTTCCCTGAAGTATACCATTTTCACAAGACTTCGTTGACAAATTCTCTAAACTCTAAGTATTACCGCCCGATTGGGTTAGCGCAAAACTATCGTGTTGCCGAACAACTCGAACATTACACGCGCACTCCTACAAAGCTTTGTTACGAGAAAGCTACTCTTGTTATTTTGATACTCAAAACTCGTGTGACGTGAGACGAATCTTATCTCCAAGTAGTATTTAGTTTTAACAATTTCTTTTATCTTTTCAATTATTAGCTGGTAATTAATAAAAACATATTTTGGCCCTTTTTATCTTTTTATTTTTTTTTTAGATATTCAAATTTATCAATTTTTCAATTTTAACAAAAATTAATGAACAGACATTTATTTCTCTTAATTAGGCTCATCCTAATTTTTTCTTCTTTTATTTTTCCAAAATTTTTAAATTTTATTCCAACAACTTAAACATGCAAATTTATATTCTAAGATACTTTTAAAATCTTTAGATATTGAAGTTCTTGAATTTTACATCTCACGTCCATGAAATTAATGATCACACGTCCATAAAATTAATGCTCACACACATCCGAGTAATTCTTATTGCTCTGTTAACAAATTGCTTTATGTAAGTGCTATTTCTTTTCTATGCAAAAAGTATGCCCTCTTCCGTTTTGATAATTCTATCATTTTGTTATAGATAAATCGAATTCTCTCCCTTGTTTTACATGCATTACACCAAACGACCGTTATAAAACATTCGATTTCGTTTTCATTTGCATCTTTACTTTTGTACAAATGACAATATTAATTGAGTTAAAATTGGATAAAAGACAGGTGTCAAGCAACAAAACAAAATACAGACAAAGAGAGAGAAAAGAAAAATCGTGAAAATTGGACAGCTAGCATTATGATCGCAATTATGCGAAACATCTCCCTGAAACACCGCGCGTTACAGTCTGGATATAATCTCGATTGCGAGCTGGATGGCGAAAGGGCAACGATCGAAAGAAAGAGACGCCAGAGTATGTGAGATGAAACAAAGCATAGAAATTGCTTGGCCGTTGTACTGAATTAAAAGAGATATCATTACACGAAATCGCAAAAGACACTTTTACAAAAAAATCTCTATTACATGTTTTAATTTTATACGATAAATTTAAATTATATCCACGATTCACATTTCTATGAAAAGCATTTGCAAGTACAAAATTCGAAATAGCAATTTAACGAGAATACACTCGTTTGCTTCCTTTCATATATCTTAAATTATTTCTTGATATTAAAATTATCAAATGTTTAAATGTACGATCCGACTGCTTAAAAATCAATTTATACGAAATCGGAAAGATACAAATAAGTAAAGTAAAATCGAAAATTAAAAAAGCGAGCTTTGCAAATCATAACTATAATTGCATTACACGTACTGAGAGTATGTTCTCTGAGTCAGTAGGAACGGGTTTTACCTTTCGACACGGTTGAATGAAATTTTTATTATGGCAGAGCGCTTTTAAGCATACGTGGTCACGATATGGCAACCGTATTTTCAAAAGATGGGATTTCTCTGCGGAAATACAATTACAATTTTAATCAAAGGATGCTGTCAGTAAATGTTACTTCATTCTTATTCCTTTCTGAGTGCTAAATGAAACTTCGCTGCCACAGACAGTCTTTAATTATTATACTATTCAAAAGAACAAGTAAATCAAATGGTACGATCTCGACATTAAAAAAAGTACTTCAAAAGTTACGTAATATTCATATTTCATTTTCTGAAAATATCAGGATACGGCTTATATAAAATACTGCATTCACTTAGATAACGTAATAACAATTATTTAATATTATAACTTTTCTTTATCTTTAACATTTTGTCTTAGAAACTGTCACAATACAAAGTTTTAACTTTATAGGTATTGTAATTAATTTTGACAGAAATAAAAAAAATTTTTTAATTTTTAAACATAATACAAGTCTTTGTATTTCGGATTGTTCTAACATTTTCGATCAAATTACATAATATCCAATTTTTCATTCCATTAAGTATTTTATTAGATTTCATACTTTAATCAATGATTCTAAATATATGATGCATGATGTTTGTTCAATCCACTTCAAAATTATCCGCTAATGCCAGACAGTTTAGAAGCCGGGAATACAAACTATGCAATATAGAATGCAATGGAAAAAAATATAATCAAAAATACATATTTATAGTATATTTATAGTATAAAGTATTAAGAGAGAAAGAGAGAGAGAGAGAGAGAGAGAGAGAGAGAGAGAGAGTGAGGGAATTGTAATTGAAACACAAATTATATACCACGTTTGGAAGATGTACTAAAATTTATAGCACACTTATATGACAATGCAAAGCTTTCTCATAGAGAAACTTTCTTATAGAAATTTATCACAAGAACTGATTACGCGTGTTTCCATTTACACACACACACACACACACACACACACACACACACATAATATATATGCTTATTTTTAATTTTAAATACAAATATAAATTATTACAAAAAAAAATAAAATTTTTTTCAAGGCTGAGAAAAGAATAGAATCGATCAAACATATATTACGCATATGCATATTCATATTATACACAAACCATGTAAATATTCATATTCATATTATATGTAAATTGTGTAAATTGTCGAAATTTAAGATAAAATTAGAATAATTTATAAACTCGTATAAATTTATAAATTATTGATGCGCACAGTTCAAGTACAGTTATTCTTTTAAAATTATAATAATTATAATTGTAATAAAATAAATGTATTTTAATAATGGATATTTAATATAATAATTTAATTAAATTGAAGTATAAATTTGCAATACTTTTGTTTACGAGAAGCAACAATAGGTATATATAATTATCAATAATGCAAATTTACTGACAAATGTTAATTTGTCAAACTTATTGTTAATTATGTTTTGCAGTAAATTCTCTAATTTATCACGTTTATCACATATTATATATTCAGAATTCTCTCTTTCTCTCTCTCTCTCTCTCTTTTCTTTCTTTCTTTCTCTCTTTGTCCAAGCGTTTAACTACACGTTATATCTACAGAAAATAATATAATTCTATTTATTTTCGAATACTTTTTTTTTATTTGTTATTGTACAACAATTTTTTAAATATATTTTATACGTAACGTAAAAGGATGATTTTGCCTTCATCTATTTAGCAAAAATTTTACCGATTTTTACTTGATAATTATGCAACAATAAGTACAATTGCAAGTTATGATTATTTGTGCAACAATATGATTTATAAAACAGATCAAACAAAAGCGCAGTTACCTCGTTTTAAAGAGAAATTAAGGTCAATAAATATATCAAGCCAAGTACAAGAATTCGGGATCGATAAGAGTCTTAAAATCCAAGTTCCATAAATTTCAGATTCCCATAAATCAAGAACTTAAAAATGCAGAAATATTATTATGCATTCTAATAAAAAAGAATTCATAAAATAAATCACTATATATCAAAAGTTCAAAAAAAAATTAAGTCCAAAGATGGTAAGGATTGAAAACTCTGAAAATGTCAACGGAAAAATAATCAAAGAATTTAAAGATTTAAACGGAGCTAATATGAAACTAGCATATCCAACAATTATTTGATCAAAATATGATTTATTATGCAAATGTCGCTCTTTTATGTTATAGAAACTTTGATAAAGCTATCGTATCATTACGACATATCAATAACATCAAAATTAATATTACAGAAAATTATCATGTGACTTAAGCTCATATTGCCGAAATCGTATAAACCGAAATTTGATTGCATACGCTATGCATTAATTAAAATTGGTCGATACCCAATAGCAACAGCGTGTTAACCAACGCTAAAATTCTAAATGCTGGCAAAATACACGCTACGTTGACGCACTAAATGCGATTAACGCAAAGTCAATGCATGTATCGTTAGCCATTGCTGTACTAATTGCTATAACGTAGACGTACAAGATTCCATTTCACATGTCCTCTTTATTAACTGAGTTAACTAAGAAATAGATAAGCCTACTCTAAAAAAAAAAAGAAAAAGAAAGAGAGAGAGGGGGAATTCAAGCGTTTATTGTAAGAGAAAAGGATTATGCGCGATCCACGGTTCTTGCGAAGAGCTGAACGCTTGAATAATATGAATATGAGTTAGCTGGGCGAACAAAGCTTGAAGACGCAGCGTCAGAGATTTAATATTGAGCGGATTAAAATTATTCAGTTGGAAGACAGATTGTTACAATTTGGAATACTGATACTTTGCTTTCAATTTCATATTCAGTTGATATTTCGTTCGTTTTTTATTGTCTTATTTGTGTATTCTTATTGTTGTGTGATCATTATCTAGAATTTATAGTTTAAAAAGATCTGATTTAACGTATGTCTTTTGTTTCGAAAAATTCTATGAGTTTATTGATATATTTATAGATTTGAGAAACCACATATATCATCCTTATACATATATCAATGCATTTACAAACCTATAACTAACTGGATATGTATAACAACATAATTTGTATATATCTGATAACCTAACAATCTGATAATCTAAAAATAATTAGTAATTCAATAGCAGACAGTAATAGGAATATTCGATAATTAGCCATAATTCGGAAATTCGATAACTGGTAGTGTTATATACATATAAATTTATCTCTACATAATTTTCATTAATATAATACTATATATTTCATGTACTTATTCTCAAATTCGGTAATTTAAATTGCGAAAATTTGAAAATAAATAAATTGCCGCGATAAAAATTATTATGTAAACAATTATCACAGAATATTGAAAAGCACAAAATATACGGCGAAGATTGTATCAATTTTTGTTAAGTTTCTTTTCCGTATACTAAAATTTTAATTTTGCTTAACATACATTCGTCATACAGTTTACGAGCAAAACATACTTCAAGCTGTACGTTTTGTTCTTACTCTGCGCAAGCGGTTTGCGCACAAACCACCTTTTATTATATATTCTCTTCACTATGTGAATTTTTTAATTTAGTATTGTTTGAAAGTCGTATATTGACTAAATTTCTATTCTGACATAATTTTTTCATGTGTTTCAAATATAAATATTGTTTTAAATTTTAAAAAATATATTAATAATCCTGTATAATACACACACATAGTTAATAGTTAAATATAAATATGTTAACAGTGTTATTTATATTCTACTATTCCATTATATGTACATCAAACTCATAAATCTCAACAAATAAATTCTTATTTATTATTTCAGCATGTTTCTGTAAATTTTATGCTATTAGCATTAAGACTAAATTCATAATAAACGTAAACATTGCATTAATATGCAAAAAACGCGTTAAGAAAGATGATGAATGGGCGTTGATATTGTTACGAGAAATGCAAAAATATTCAAAAAATAAAATCACTCTCTCGGTGAAAGCAAATATATTTTGTAGACAATAAATATTTCATAACACAATCTAACATTCTCGCTCTCGTATTGTGTTAGCTGTGGTTTAGGGCGCAAACCATCAAGCAATGCGGATATAATTATTTCAAATGCATGTATGCATCAATATTGAATGTCAGACAAGCTAACATAAAACAGACACATCTGATATTAACGCATAGTGTGCATCCACATTTGCATCTGCATTAGCATTTTAATAATATTTACCTAAAGGCTAGGCTTTTGTCATTCAATTTTTCTAGTTTTTCTAGGCTTGTTAAAAATTACGATCGACAGTTCTCCAAATAATTACCAAATGCATATGCAATCTTTTTTATTTTATTTAATATTTAAAAAAAATAATGTTATAAATAATGCCCAAGTACTCATTTCGTAATATTTTTTTTTGTATAACAAAGAATCTTTTAAAATACTACACGCATTTATATAATATATAGTACTGTCTATATAATTTTTAGTATGGCTTAATAGCATTACATTACATTGTAATTTGTTAACAGAAAATAATTAAAATGCATCGCATGCACGAATCTTGCATTTTTAATTTTTGCATTCTTAAATAAGATTAAAATAAGATTTTTATATAAAATCACCATATTGTTTTTATATCTCCCGATGTTTTTCTTCTCTTTTCGCAACACATTATTAATATTTGTTTTTCTCTACGTTTTCATATCAATTATGGCATCATGAGCATGCAATTTCATAAATAGCGTTGTTTATGAAACCTTCTTTCTCTCTCTTTTCTTAGTAAATAAAATATAAATTATATTGTGCATCCATTATATATTCCTGTCACGTGTCACGCATTTATATTACACAATACCGCAAATTCACGAACCGTATATAACGAAATCTGCGGAATCACTTTATAATTCAAATCAATATTTCGCCCGCATTTCATCGAACCGATCAAAAAAAAAAAGTCTATTATCTGCACATCATGGTCGAGTGGAATGCATAATTCGGTGCAACGCAAACTAGAACGCGCCATATCACACGTGATGAATCAAATACAACGACGGCGGCATCTGCAGTAGGAAAAGCGACAAATTCTGATCCGTTTCCGGTACACATTCGCACGTATCCTCCGCGGAACAATAACCGCACCAAGTAATATCACAGTAGATACGACAAGAAAGTTTGTCCGCTACCCTGAATGTAGCATTCCTGTACGTTTTCGATGTTGAATGTTATTAAAGTTACATTGGAAACCGTCAAGGAGACTTCCGATACCCATACCGGACTTTCCTTAAAGTTTGGGAAATCCGTCAGGGAAGTTTGTCAGGAAGATGATAAAGGAATTATGATTTAGCTCTTCAATCTACTAATGATACCAATTATGTAAACCATTAAAAATACAAAAGAATGTAGAAAAATTATAATTGATGTAATATATGATGGCTAGTCTCAACAAATATTATTAAATAAATTAAATCAAGCCATATTTTTCTCTATGCATAAACCATGTTTCACTGCATTAAATTTAAGTAAGACAGAATAACTTTCATTTTCAAAAAAAAATTTTAAATTTGAGTTTGGTCTTTGAAGCAAATTTTTTTATTATACCATAAAAAACATTCAATTATTATGTTAAATATTTGACATAAATAATCATATGTTTTTCAAAAAAGAAGATATTAAAATCTAGATACTACAAGATCTATAATCTATTATTGTACGAATCATTTTGGTATGTTTAGAAATTTCTTTTATGCTTTATTATTTCACACGATAAAGTATGTTATAAATTCTTTATCTATGTAACCTGCTAAAAATTCATAAATTTACGGGGTGCATAATTCATGCATTGAATTACAGTTATATGATTATTATGACCGTAGAAATAACCATAAATTTTCCGTATTCGTCCATCAATTCTATGAAGAAGAATAATACTGTTATGAAACTATTTTACACAAAGCGATCGTAAAACGTTTACAAAGTTAAATGCATTTGTTCCAATTTATTAACTTTACTTCTAACTGCGACTTCACGACACACGAAACTGACGTCCTTCTCTTTGAGAAATTCTCGTAAATTTTATATGCAAAGCGCCGCAAAGGCACATCATGGGAACGTGTGCGCATTTGCTAAGTTTTCCCAGTGGATGGCCACGTGAAAATATTTCGGGGATAAAATTTTATGTAAAATGCAGGCCCGTCATCTAAGTGCCGAAATTAAGCGCACGAGGGTAAATATTTATTTCAGCCTCCAACACTTTATTCATGCAAACTTTTCCAAACTTTTGCCGGATTGAACCTCTAGAGTTTAATTTTCTATGTAATTTTCATCAGTTATTTTTTCCCCTTCATTACTTTGTTTCAAATTCTCCACCCTTAGTTTATTGCATGAAACAATTATATTTCATGTAGATATTGTTGTCCAAGTGGCATTACTAAAAGTGTCAAAATGGCAAAATTACAATTCGTATGATGAATTGGTTTGTTTATTTATTAAGATAAAATTTACAAACTATGGTGTATAAAAAAAAAAGAAAAATGTTTTGGCAGAAATGTAAAGCTTGCTTTAATATTAAAAAAATATTGCTTTAATCATTATTTGCTCTATATTTTATCTAATTTTCATCACTTTATTTAATCTTCATCAGTTCTATTACATAACATTTATTAGTTAGATATACTGTTAAAAAATTAAATTCTTTCCTCAATCTCTACGAGCAATAAGTAAACATTAAAATAATGTTTTAACAAAAGAAAATGATTCTAAAAATATAGATTATATAATCATTGCGTCATAATCGAGACAAATAATGATTAGAATATTCCGATCAACAAAAACAAAATAATTCAACTTAAATGTGGGAAAAAAACTATGTTTGCACGATATTTAAATGCGATGTTGTAAGCCAATAATTGTTTTAATTATATCTGTGACAATTAAAAGTACGAAAATCTTGTATGATGACGAGAATCTTGTACGATGAATTAAATGCGGTGCTTCTATTTGAGCTCGGTTGTGCCAACCATCAAGCTAGGATTAAATCCTCGGATAAGTTTCCGAATTGAAAATTTTTTTTCGGACTCTATTTACTTGAGAGTGTATATATACCGGGACGTTTAATTAAAATTTCTCGGACTGTGCTAGAAACGAAATCCGACACGGCGATTCACAAGTTAAATGGACAAATGGTTTCCGTGACCCATAAACTGATCTAAATTCTAGGTTTCCAATAGCTCAAGGCCGATTGATACCACGCGAGAAATTCAATTTTTTTACATAGTAGAAGAGAAAAATAGTATACTATATGCGTGCTCACTCTGAAATCACAAGATCTCGTCGACAGAAAATCTATTTTTAATCTGTTCATAATTATTTATTAAAAGCTATAAAAAAAATAAAATCATACTTCAAACATCTTCTACTTATTCGAATTAAAAACAAAGTTACAAAGAAATTAAGAGTTTATAAGAAAAATAAAAAGTTATGAAAAAATATAAAAGTTCTTCTACTTACATATCTTATAAAATAACATACACAGCAAGATTTATGGTATCGATACCTACATCTGTGAAAAATAGTATGAGCGGAAATACAAAAATTTCGAGAACCGTGCTTCCTTTCATAATCTTTGGAAACATTTCGTCCAAAAGTGGAATCTTTTTCTCCTCGTATTGGACGAGTATACCTTGAATCCTAGTAGTATGAGATTTACCACAGCGTCCTACGCTAGTACGTGAGCCACGTTTAGGTTCAATCCTTTCGCGCGACGTGACGAGTAACGTTCTTTTTTCGTCAGGAACGGATATCCACAATGAAGGGAGTGTAGAGACGGACGGTATCAAGTAACACGACACGAGAGCTGGAGAGCGGAAACGATCTACGCGGATATAGCTCCCTCGTACAGACGTCAACGTCGACGCGAAAGCGCGGCTGGATAGTCCTCACAAGGACAAGGGAACCAGAAAAAGGAAACGATGTGAGTTCCATCGTCGCCGCGCTTTCACAGTGGATTTCCGAAGCGGAAAAAACTAAGAAGGAGAAGGCGCCGAGTCCGACGTGAGAAAAGCAAGCTCTCGAAGGATAAAAAGGGGAATAAGAAAATATTCGATGCCTAGCATTTATATATATATATATATTTATATATATATATATATATATATATATATATATGTGTGTGTATGTATGTATAATAGCCTAAAAAGGACGATGCTCTTGTTATATTATCGCAAGATTTAAAGCCTTCCTAAAATCCTGAAATCTTCGAATAACAGAATGGAAATATCAATAAAGATGAGAGAAAAATTATATAATATAAAGAAGAGTTGATTAAGAATTGAGAAAGATTAAAGAACGATATTTTTTCGATAGTACAATTAAAAGAAAAAGGAAATAATAATTGTTAATATTTCTTTCTCTATCCTTCAACTATATCCTTCGTAGCGACGTTCTCGCGAAGCGAGATTGCCCTTATAAAAGCCATTTTACGATTGCGTTCGTGCGCAGTGAAACCATGTGGCCACGTTGTTTCGTAAATTCAGCGTAAGTAAAATTACATCACGTCGGCAATATTTACATGATAGGGATACTATTTTACGACAAAACGTCTACCGGACGCGATCGAAGGTTCCTTCGTGCATCTCGTTTTTCAATAATCGAGAGACATACGTCGTTCCGGCCGCTCGAGACACATTTGTTCAACGCGCAAATGCCGAGAAAATCGTGGTTCATAAATTCAATATCTCGATTTCAATTTCGCGTCTTATTTATTTAAAAGCATATAAATACATACAAAGTATTAAAGAAAGAAAGAGAAAGAGAGAGAAAGAGAGAGAGAGAGCAAAAGACGAGCACGGAATAGTCGGAAAAATCGAGTTTCACTCAATG
The DNA here is from genome assembly GCA_963971435.1 of Lasius platythorax. NCBI lineage: Eukaryota > Metazoa > Arthropoda > Insecta > Hymenoptera > Formicidae > Lasius > Lasius platythorax. The sequence goes on from OZ020541.1 coordinate 3,920,071, forward strand.
TTTGCACGCGAATTTGATTTTCATTTTACGGTGTTAATAGCCAGCTCGAACAAAGAGAGCGGACGAGAGAGGAAATTGGTCGGTAACGGTATTCAAATAGATGGAAAGCGCAACGACTCTCATCGCCTTTTTCTCATCCAGCCCGCAATTTCCTAAATTATCGCTCGAAATCGCGTGGCGAAATCGCGAAACGGCCATGAGGGCTTTTTCGATTACAGTTTCGGGCTATACAGACACTTTCAGTTTTCATGCCTGAATGGTTTTTTTCATCAAATTCAAAACTGTTGAGATTTTTAATGTTGAAACATATTTTTTGTATTTTTGCGTAGCAAGCAATTTCAAATTTGAAAGTGTAACTTTCAGCGGCGCTTGATGCAAATGGTATATATTTTATTAATAAAACTAATTTTTTTTTTTTAATTGTAGCTATATGTATATAAGTTTAATTTTAATTGCTTTACTTTGACCGTTTAATTTTCTATTACTAGTAATAGATTAATTTCAAAAACTTATAGTATTATTGATATATTGCGAATTCTATGAAACATTATATAATCCAACCAAATACGAGAATATAGAGACTCTATAATTTCATCGATAAAACATAAAACCTCAATTCAAGATAAGTATAATAGTAAAGACAAAGATAAAATAATTTTCTTATCGCTTATTTTACAAGGGATCAGAACGATCGTAATTCCGTCGCTCCTGCGACGAATTTCGTAACTTTGTCATACTCAAAACTTTTACGTAAATGGTTCTCAACTAGACGGTCTTGACAATATTTCAATCTATTCCAGACATTTCTCAAAAATGTCAGAAACAGCATTTCTCCTATAAATTCCCAAATTTTTTTCAACCAACCATTGCTCGTTAATTATAACTTCTCCAAATCTATAATATTTATGTACTGTACTAATAAAAAGTTAAAATTATGATAAATTTATGCTAATATTATTTAAAAGATTTATGATAAAATTATTATTCATTTCTCGCAAAAAATGTTGTTTGATATTTTTCTTCGATTTACTCAAAAATTACGAAGATAAAGCGAGCGTTGAGAACGCATACGCGTCGTTTTTTTTCATATTGCAGGCTTGTGAGAAGTTATTGAAGAATTATTTTCCTTCGAGAGCACCCTTAAGCAATGATACTTTTCGAAAAGTCCCTCAGGAAAAGTACGTTTGATTTTAGGAACGACTTCGTGTGCGTTCTTAGCAACTTTACGCTACAACTTTACGTTGCTCTCAAGTTTTGTAACTTTCGAACTCTTCGATAACACGTACAATTTTATTAACTTTTGCGCGGCGCGAAAATAATCAGTTAAAAAATTAAAGTGTGCCCACTAAACGTGTTGTTTCGGTGCTGTTTACTATTAAAGTTAATAATGTAATGTTTGCCACGCGGAAAAAAGCAAAGAAAAATAATTTTGATCTCATCGATTGCATTACTTTTTAATATACACAAAGCTTATTTATAAATAACTAATTTATTCTCTTAAGAAATTCGAAATTTATTTAAACAAATGTTTATGCATGTAAATATTTATGCTCCTAAATGCTCATATATATATTTTGATATTGTAAATATAAGATATAAGCATTTATGTAAAATATCGATATAATATTTGAGGATTCTTTATCTCGAAATTAAAATAAAAAATAATATTTAACACCACTACAATACGCAACAATGGAGTTGTAATACACAACGAGTTGATTTATACAATATAAATATATCTTAAATATAATTAAATATAAATTATATATAAAGAATTGTCCAAAATAATATTTAGAAAAATAACTATTAAGCGCAATAGTCTGAAGAAAGATAGAATTTTTTATTTATTTTTTAAAATATTTTTAATTTTATGTGTCTCATATCTTAATATATAGGTACGTACGTATCCTGATATATGTCTGTGTGCATGTATGTACATTTTACTTCTTCAAATGTTTGCTGTAGATATTACACGGCATAAAATTATAAATAGAATTGTGCCTTGAATTTTTTATTGCTAATTATGAGTCGTCTAAAGTGGGCTTCATATTATACAACGATGTAAAATAGATCATTATTGATATAAAAAACAAATCAGTAATTAATAATTAAAAAATTAAATAATATATACATTTCTCACCTTATAGTTACTCCGCTGTTGCTTGATGTCTCTTCTTTGTTTCTTGCTTTTGCTGTTTCTTCATTCACACGACATTCGCGACAACACAATTAATTAAATACAATCGCTTTAATCAGAAAAATACGACAAAATACGCGTGGCATTTTGCATTTTCGACACAACATTAATCGCACATGACACATACTTAATTTATGATATTGCGATGAAAGAACAATCTCTGAAAATACACTATAATCGCACAAATCTATACTATGATTTGCTCTCAACATTCTATGCTATAATCCGCTAATATAATATTCAAAATGCGATCAAATTACTCAGCGTTATCAATTCGAAGATAATGGGCACATTACAACCGGCAGAAAGTTCAAAGCATGCAAGAAATAGCTTTGATAAATAATCGCCATTTCGATACGTTTATTAATCGTCAATCGCGAAAATTAATTAATCACGCAGACTAATAATGCTTAATTGTACAAAATTATTACGTTTTATTTCTCTTAGTACTTGCCACGATCGCGTCTCACGAAATAATACGACGACATACGAAGCGTCTCACACCGCTACCTCCTTGCAAGAGTCTCGCTGCGTGAATGAAAACAAAGTCATCAAATGTAAACATTAGCGTTCTATTCATCGCAAAATTCGACGCTCGTCTCTTGTGACATCGCTTGTTATACAAATTTTGCTATTTATTAAAGTAGGTATTTCATGCTATGTGTACTTTTCAAGTAGGGATTGAAATGACATGTAATAGGAATTACAAATTATCGATTTATTGCGATAATTGTTTCTTTAATAATATTTGAAAATATATTTCGCATCATGCTTTATATTTTTCGCCGATTTAAATATAATGTCAATCATTTTTGGATGGATAATTCAAAACACATATTTCAGAATTAGATGATTCAATTAGCGAAAAAGAATTATGATATACATCAGTTGGTTATCGATAATTAATTTGATAAAAATTCAAAGAATATTCCGCATCAATTTATTTTATAATATGTTAAATATTGTGTAGTAGTACGAATATACAATGTTTGACTGGTACGCGCTTTTGATTATACGTAACTAAGCATATATAGCGTGCGGTTTACAACTCGTGTCTTGTCATTCGCGCGACGAAGCTCAAGGCTCAAGCAAGCAGATAGTAGTGCGAGGCGCTCCATGTGTCGTATCATCTCGCGAGATACAATCACGATAAATACTAGAGAAGGCGATTACTCTTTACAATTAGAGATAAGTCCGCGCGATTAATTATCGCCTCGCAATATAATAAATAAAGTACGTGTCGCGTGTGAGTAACGACGCATCGGGAATGCCGCGCAAAATGCGCGCAATTGTCATATTCTTCTGATTAGTGCGTGCGCGATTGTAATTAAGTGTGTTCTCGCGAGTGAGTATTGTGTAAGTGTTATTAAGGAGCAAAAGATGAACAAGAGAAGACAAACAGGTCTAGGAAAGCATCGGGTAATGGCGGAGCAACTGTGAAAATGAGTACTTTCTAACAAAATTAATTGCTCGTTTCTCTTCGCAGTGTAGTAATTCATTTTACATTATTATGTAGCGTAATGCATATAAAATATTCTAGAAAAATTTTATTTTAAAATTCTTAAAATATTGTATACATATATGTATATAAATATTGTTTAAAATTAATAAATACTTATGTTATTAATGTATAGAAATTATATATATAGATGTATATACACATATGGGAAATTCCACGTCAAATCGGACAAAACTCGACCTTTCTTGACCTCGTATTTTTTAAATCGAACGACACTTTTTTCACGTAAAATATACATAAAATAAGAAGATACGTATTTTTTTATTTGTCCAAAATATTTTTTTTCGCAGAAGTTATAAACAACAAAATTTTCGTGAAAAATGAAGTAGTTGTCAACTTCAAAAATTAATATCTTTGGTCATATTTATTGTAGAAAAATTTTCAAAAATGCATTTTAAAGCTAAGGAAACAACCTTTTTTATAAAAATAATTTAAGTTACAAGAAATTGCTAATTACAATTGTCATAAATAATTGAAATGTTTAATAATTTTTTCACTAAAATGTACACTTTTTAAAATTTTTGGAATAATACTATTTCATTCTGCACATCATTCTGAAAGTGTACATATTTTTTATTTTATGGAGAATCGATACATTCTATTTTTTATATATTTTTAATAAATGTGTCGCCGCGCCGTGCTCGCGTCACTGGCTCGACCAAGTAGTATGCTACGCGCTATGGCGACCGGTTGGTCGAGCCAGTGACGCGCTACGCTACTTAGTCGAGCACGGCGCGGCGTCTCATTTATTAAAAATATATAAAAAATAGAATGTATCGATTCTCCATAAAACAAAAAATATGTACACTTTCAGAATAATGTGGGGAATGAAATAGTATTATTTCAAAAATTTTAAAAAGTGTACTTTTTAATAAAAAAATTTATTAAACATTTCAATTATTTATAACAATTGGAGTTAACAATTTCTTGTAACTTAAACTATTTTTATAAAGAGGTTGTCTTCTTAGCTTTAAAATGTATTTTCGAAAATATCTCTACGACAAATATAACCAGAGATATTAATTTTTAAAGTTGACAACTTCTTCATTTTGCACGAAAATTTTGTTGTTTATAACGTCCGCAAAAAAAATATTTCGAACAAATAAAAAAATACGTATCTCCTTATTTTATGTATATTTCACGTGAAAAAAGTTTCGATCGATTTAAAAAATACGAAGTCATTTCTTGTCCAATTTGACGCTCATATATTTACCATAATTTTTAAAAGTAAAATTAAATGTAAAAAATTCGACAATCTAAATATAATTCGGACTGAAAACGCGCAGTAAAACAATCGCATCGCAGAATCGAATAAATAAAATAAAGATAAACTCCGTGATACATTAGTTGTCTAATAAATAATTAATCTATATTTTAAAATGTTTGTATATATAATTTAATATTCCGCTTATGTACATGTCTTAGTACACAAAATATTTCGGCAAATACTAAGAGTCAAATATATTTCGTCAAGAAAAGCTGCATTTGTTCCGCGCGTATTTGCATACATATATGTATATGGAGATATATAATTAAAAATTTTTGGCAGTTGTCTCTGCGTTTTGTGCCAACAAGTACTATTGCACTCTTTAAGATCCCTCACGATAGAAAAGTATACTAAGAGTCAAGGTCTAGGAAGGATTTGTTGTGTGTGTGTCTCAGATTGAGTAATCTGAAATTTTCGCTCGTGTGTGCGTATATATGAATAAAAATTCCTAGAAATTGTTCATGAATTTTATGCCAAAAATGCACAAGAGTATATTGTGACACTTTTTAAGATCTCTCACGATAGAGAAAAAATAATTAGCTAAGAATAAGGATCTGAAATGATTCAATTTAAATCAAAATAATCGTATTGGCTTAAATGTACATATTCTAAAAATTCGTAATCGTTTTCCTTATATTTCACATAAAAATATTTATTAAATAATTACTTTGCATTTATCAAAAAACCGAGAATTTGCTTAAGTGAATTTGCTTGAGAGATCTACTCAAGCAAATATATAGATATTTATTTATATTAATTTCGCAGCTTGCTTAGTATTAGCATAAACTTTTGCCCGAAAAATGCCATAAACTTCAGCGAGATAATTAATAGCACATTTAATAATTATTAATTAATATTTAATATTTATTCTGTAAACGCGTTTTTTATAGTACTAATCGAATAATTTAACAGCAGTTCAGATTGCAGAATATATTATTCGTGCGATTTACATGAACGTCGGGTTGCTTTACAGGCCGTGTAAATATCTAGGAACTTGTCAACTAGCGACTAATACGCGAATTTTATTAAACATCTAGAAGGCTGGTAAGACGCCGCGTTCTTATACGCCAACGACTAATCTACAAGTAAAAACATGGCATAGCATACCGCAATGATAAAATGGTCTGTGGTATCATAAAGCCACGAATTTTCTCGCGAAATCTCGCAGCTTTTCCATGAAAACACTCTCTCTGCGCACCGAAGAAAGTTAAAGCCACTTTTGTAATGAAAGACGTCTCATCGACTACAAGTTTACTACTTCTTAAACGTTGAGGGTATATTTATCGTGTAAACTGAAAACTGTTTATACCGCGCCGATATAATAAATAGCTTGCCGGAAATTCCCACGTTGCCTCCCGGAAATTAGAAAACTTAAATTACGTTTAATTACGAGTGGCGTGACGCGAATCCGTCCCTCGGCATCAACATCTCGTATTAAGTAACTGCGACGATATTTTATTGGATTTTATTTAGTCACGAGTAATTAATTTTCAGTGACGCGGGTGTTTAGTTAAGCGAGTGTTTATCCGCTAATCTATGCAAAATAAATTATATTCCATGTTTAACCGACATAATAATATTTTATAACACCCCTTTGCTATATTAATATTTACATCAAATAATAATACGTTATAAATAATATTATATTTTTCACAGATTAAATTAAATAAATTGTAGAAAAAATAGCACACACGCGCGCGCGCAGAACAAAAGTATTTTCTACATGATCCTAATACGTGAACTAATTGTGAATTATCATTCGCACATAACTATATTTCGTATAACGATTATGAATGATCCCCGCCGGGACAAACAAAGTTTTTACGCGAAAACGATAGTTGCGAATACGCACTCTCTCCCTGAATTTTGGCAAACGGCAAACCCGTTCATGCTCCGCGGAACACGATGACAAGAGGCACTAATTACTGAGTGGCGTAATATATGTCAAAATAGTAAATCGTCTATTTCGTAGTCAAAAGGAATGATATTATTAATTCAAGCACTGTTAACTTTAAGTGCCCTCCTTCTCGCGCAATGCGTAAGCGCTTCTGCTTATTAGCAAGCAAATATATAGCGCGTAATATCTAACAATAAGTGCGCATGAGATGGAACGTGATAGAATGCTTGCCATCGTTTTCCAGATAAAAGTAATAGATAAATAATTTATTATAGTACACATAAATAACAAACGATAAATTTGCGCATATTAATAACTAACTAAGAGCAATAATATATTTATGTATCAATCAATTAAATAATTACATAATTTCTAACAGTTATTAAACTCTTTCATTATATCTCTATCATCTACTTTGTTTCTTTTGATCTTATCCATACTCTACTACATAGTTTATGGTTTCGAAGTTCAAATTAATCAATAACGCTAAACCTGAAGGTTGTAGCGTAACGTACAAGCTTAATTATCGGCGATCAGGGAGCAACGACTTAAGTCTTGCCAGCCATTCCTAAAGCTTCTTTGTATGAAGTTAGTCAGCTTCAGCCATGGTTGAACAAGTTAAACTTTTCTAATTAGGCATTCAGATGTGCGGTTACAGTCTTTTCGTATCGTATTAGTTTCGTAATTAGTTATATCACGGCGAAAGAATTAACAAGCTCATAAAGTTTCATCACGCATGGTTACGAAATGATATCGCATCCCATAGCGTGGCGGTGCATTATGTTGCACACACGTTCACAAGCAGAACTTTAGAGAACATGCAAGTTTCTCAGTGGCCTGTCTGCTAGACGATGTATCACTCGCAACTTAATTCGGGAAAAGCCGAAACGATGACTCGCGGATAGTCCAATAAACGAGATTTATTTATTTTGGGGTACGAAACCACACTCCTTGTTCCTTAATTCGAAATTACTACAGTCAACTTGTTGCGTGAGAAAACTTTTAAATTAATGTTGCCACATTCGAGCAAACATCTTAACGAATTAACTTTGATCGCACGACGCTTGCCTTGTTTGTTCTCGAATCAAAGGAACAATTATCCTTAACGAAAACGATCCTTAATAAATTTTCTCTTGCATGTATCAAATGAATTGTTTTATTATGTACTTGCATTTTTAAAGAAAATTTTCACATATAACTTTTACTTTTAAATTAATAATAATATTTTCATTTTTTACATTGAATTTTTACGTTATTTTTTTATTCTTTTGAAAGAGAAAAATGTAAAACCATATTAGCTAATATTGCATGTGTTCTATTTAAAAATGATATAGATAATCTGTCTCTCTCTCTCTCTCTCTCTCTCTCTCTCTCTCTCTCTCTCTCTCTCTCGCTGAAAATTTTAAGCATGTTAGAATATTTAAAGATTTCTCTTTATCTTAAAATTTTTCTCTAAAATTGTCTGCGAAAAAGAGAGAGAAAGAGAGAGAGAGAGAGAGAGAGAGAGAGAGAGGGGGAGACTTGAAAATTTATTTTATGTAATCTTGGTTTGTTTCTCTGTTGTTTTAATTAGTTTGTTTCTCTGTCGTTTGTATGGTATACTCTCTTAGTATGCTCAGTTATAATAATAGTCGCAACAGCTGCACACGATAAACTTCTAAAATAAATGTGATTCACCTTATGACTCCAAGATTACGTTATCTAGACAGTAAGGAGCTTGTTATGGTACCAGCCATGACCGACTTACTTCTCTGTGGAAATATGAAGGGCTGAATGATCCTTCACAGAGAGGAGTTGAGATTAGGGTATTTTCTTTCTCACTTTGAAATACTTAAAATATCACAAATTTCAGGAAACTCACTTAACTATGTAACATAAAAAAATGTACATCAAACTATATTTAAAATAAGATTGATGGTTTAAATGATTTAAGATAAACAAAATTAATAAAATTTAATTCTAATAAAACAGAATATTTCCAAATTTATATCAAAATAAGATAATCTTATCTCTGTGAAACAACTAAAAATATTAAATCTGTATGATATGAAGGTTATATTATTGATAATTGACATATAGTCATTATTAAATATTTTTTAATAAAATCTTAAATTGAATAAATGAACTTGGTAACGCAATGATATTACGTATTTTCATTTGCAAACGGCATTCTCGTTGATTAATTCGCATAGCATCTGTATTTCTCCGAACGACAACGGAAGCTTTTTTATTTCCGCTTATCCAATTTTAATTACTTGCATTCGCACCCAGGAAAAAGGATTTCACTAATTACTCTCATATTTCATTCCGCCGGTATCACATAAATCTTTCTACTACGTGCGGAAAATATCCGTAATCTCACTTATCTGAAGAAAAACAATTACACCATATTTCTCTCTAATAATAATAAAACCTATAATATATAAAGCTTCACCATAACGTGCAGAAAGATGAACAGAAGACTGTATTGATAAAATACACTCGCGATTCTCCAAGAAAAATATACATCCGCGCACGTGAGTGAGTACTCGTAATATTTCCCCTTAACGTCATCGCAATAAGCGGCAGAAAACTGCCGTCTAAAAATGTTCATATGTTTGCTAATATTGTGACCGCGATTGTGATATCGACTAACAATAAGCCACAACAACTAAAAAAGCTAAAATCACTGTCTGCCCGAATGCTACGAGACACGAACATTTTTGCGGCAATCTCTTTCCATTTGAACTTTTAGCGGTGTACTCAGTTTAAGCGGGTAATGGATAAAAAATTTGTCAGCTCTGCCTCTCTGCTTCGGCTTTTATCTCAGCGATAAAAAAATGCTCGATACTGCAATAAGAATTAATTCACAGTATTTTCGGGCAGAAATCTCTTATAGTCTTCCAAATTCTTCTATACATGTAAAAAGGTCCATTATATACATACATAATTTTATTATATGTAAAATTTAACAGAAAGTTGAATATCCGTTTTTCACGCAGATGATCTATTCAAAGGTTTGATCTTCATCTTTCTTTGGCAAATATGTAATTCTGGCTATATTACTTTACGTGTGTTCTCAGTTTTATCTTTTAAATATTTTTAGCAAATAGCAATCTTTAGTCTAAAAATAAAACTTACTACAAATTTGAAAAATAAGTTTTATTCCTAAATTTGAAAGAAACAGAGAGCTTTCTTTGTCATAGAAATAGTTATAAAAATATATAGTATAATAATAATATAATATAATAAAATTAAAATAAACTTTTGAAGACGATGTAACATAACTTACAACATAATAAAAATGTTGTAAAATATACAATATATTCTCTGTATATATTTGCAGAACATGAGAATAGTGAGATTTTAATATTATATGGAAATAGTCGATTTCCATTTTGCATATCATGGAAAGAGTATCTAATATTACCCGAAACATACGCATACAATATACGTATATATGCGTTTTCTAAATATTTCTGAGATATATCACTCGACTACCCTTATCATTATTGTGCTAATATTAACTCGTATTAATATTGAAGCCGTTTATCGCGAAAAACGCGGCAAACGTGAGCCGGCATATCTTTTGTCGATGATGTACGTGCGCTTATATTAAATAAAAGATCGATCTCGCTACTGAAACGCAATCTTACCGTGTTAATTCACGAGCTGCCGCACGCGACTGCGTCGAGAATCAGATCACATAGAATTTAATGAGCTTTTTCAGAGAAACTTAATATAATCTGTCAGCAGATATTCCATCTTTGATTTTTGCTCTTGAAGAGAATTCGCGTGTGTCTCGCGATATCGTTATATGTATATAACACTGATATAATGTCGTTTTTAAGTAAAAACTTCTATAACTTTATAAAACGCAAAAAGAAAGTGTAAGTATATGTTGAACATAACTGAATATCCCCGACGTTAGTTTTAATGATAGATTCTTTAATGCTACGACAATGTCATTGGACATATTAGAAAAATTTGCAACTCCATACATGTCAAAACGATTAATATATTTCAAAGAAGTATCTTTTTTATAGAAAAGAAATATTTCTTATTCTCAACATAAATAACAATGAACATTATTTGTTTGATATTCTATATTTTTTACATAATATTCCCGGAAATGTTGCAATAAACTGAAGTAAAGGAATATGTTTGAAATTCATATTGCGTCTGAAATGATGGCATGGACAACTTCGAAGTGGCACACAAGCTTTCCCAATCTCAAACAAAGGCGTTAAAGAAATAAGCTCTCACAGCATCATGTATGAGATGCTTGGCGATAAACGTTCTGACGTGCTTCTCATCCCGTCTTTTCATGCTACGTCATGCATCTAGTAGAGCGAATGCATTCTCGGTCAGACTTTGCCCAGCCACTCAATGTATTTCGCATCGATATTTTCACGTTGAACTTAAGGCGAGCTTATCCGGTTGGCAGCCACGTGTATTCACGCATGTGCAATTTCCGTTTAACCCTCCCAAATGGAAATCTCGTTCTAAACCTTTGATATCCGGTGCTGCCAACGGTACATTCAAGATTGCAGGTATGGCTGTCTTATGAAGATATAGCTATCTCCTATAGTTTATATTGTCGGTACTCTTGTAATATGCTACGATCATAGTTAAATTTGTTTCACACGTCATTGTTTATAAAACCTAAAGTTTAAAGTTTATTTATTAAGCTTATTTGAAATGTAAACAATTAGTACATAACGAGAATAACATTTCTCTTTAATTATCACTGATGTGATTATCATGGTTTTTTTCTGTTAATTATTACAGAGTTATTTTTATAAAATAATGCATATAAAATATACATATAGAATAATGCGCAATTTTCAATTTCTAAATCTGTAAATTAATAAAAATAAAAAATATTAAAATAAAAGTTAAATTCTAAATATATTGTCTGTAACATTCATCAAATTATTAGAACATTAAAGAAAAGAAAATCAGGAAGTTACGAAGAGCTGGTCTTCAAGCAAACTTTTCAATAAGAAAAAAATCATCTTCAAATTCCAAAAAATTGCGAATAATAAAGGAAAACTTTTTTCGCTACGCATATGTTTACGTCCGAAAATTAGTTTACACACGAAGTTTCATAAGGGCATACTTATAACTTATTAATTAACCGGACATTGCGTGAGCTTGGCGCTCAAAATTATTATGCTATCGTTCTTTTTTTTTGCGCAATAAAATTTTCTAATATTTTCATCTTAACATGTAATAAATTAAATTACAAGACGTGGTAAAAATATAAGATTATATTCTTTCATTGAAAATTGCGAGCAAGAACAATGCGGAATTTCTAAAGGCTGTTTCATTCTACATTATTTGTATTCTACGCGCTTGTGTGCAAATTGCGAGATCGTTGAATCGCAAGAAATATTTGCGCTCACCAGAAATGGAGGAGTAAAATTACCGAGAATGAATTACATCAAGGTTGATTCGAACTCTCATTCGATAGAACAGGCATACAAGACGAAGAAATAAGCCGGAAAGTTAAACTCGAAGTTATATCCGGGTCGTCTACAAATTCCGAGGATCGTTAGATAAATTTAATTTCCGTTTGTGTTCCTATGGACTATTTGCGCGGTATATTTGCTCTTCTGCGACCGCCAAATATACATAAGCGGATGAAGGAAGTGACGCAACGCGACGTTCTCGCCTATGTATATTGTTCCTGTCGTTTATTCGAGTCCTCACGCTTCCCGGCCGCAGTTTCGCAGATTTACGACGACGTTTTCGTACATTCCGTTGTCGCAAACGCCACGCTTGTAAGAAAGCTAGTATCCGACCTTCCACACGCGCGAGTGTAACACTGCAACGAATACGCCAGCGCATTCTTGAGCCGCGTGCTCTTAATACCCAGGAACTTTGTCGGCTGCAGTTACGAAACCTCATACACATGCCGCGCGAGTTAACGCGGAGAACGCCGGAAAATTTCCGCCGCCTTTGAGCATACGATGTGAAGCACTCACGACGGATATCGCGTGACCCGCGTGTAAAATGCACCATTTATGTTGGGGTGCAATGTGTAGAATACTTTCTTTCTAGAATAGGATGTTATGTTCTGCGAAACATTTTTTTAGGTGTCATTGAATCTATAATAATGGCGATAAATCATTTTTTTATTGCAAATTTTTAAATAAAATATAATGTTCTGTAAAAATTTTGTAAAAATAAATTAAAGATTTACATATACTAAAATTTAATATAAAAAATACATAGCTTGCAAGAACTATCCTTCGTTTAAAAACAAGCAAATATGAAATAATTTTTTCTTTATGTACATACATTTGTTTCTGAAATATTAAATCTAAAAAAATGTTATTTAAAAGTAAAGACTTAAATAAATAAAATATAAAATGTTAAATGTGAAAATAAAATAAGAAAGTATATTATATGAAAAAGTAATCTTTCCTACTTAATCTAGTTTAATATTCTTATTTATGGCATTAACAGATTTTAATATTGTTGTGTCTGTGATGTTCGTGTATATGTGTACTTTACAGAAATAAAATATTTTTTTAATAAAATTATAACAAGCATATTGGAGCAAACGCAGCATTACTGCTGGCAGATTAATATCTCAACTTCAACTAAGTTATAATCCAACACATCAAAAAGTTCACGAGAAGGAACAGCTTCAACTGCGCATTATCAAGTGCGAAAAATAACTAACTTTCCCATTGTTCGAAGTTACATAAAAAAAGAAATGCTATGAGATTATAGTGAATAGAAGATCTCAGTCCAAGATGACCTAGTTTCAAATCCTAGATCGCAATTTCTGCATTCTTTTATGTAATACATGTAACTGTTTAATGCATGAAAATTACAAATTCTTAAACCTGTAATAGCCGACAATAATTGCAAAATGCCGTCATGTATATCGATATCTAAGAACAAAAAGCTAAGTAGTTTCGCAGCTTAAAAGCAGAAGAAAGAAATATGCATAAGATATTACTTTTTATCTTCAATATACGGATTTTATCAACGTTTTCAAGCCGCAATGTTAATATAGAATAAGAAAAATCTTCAAACATACTTGAAATGGTTCGAATTGAAGAATCAGATTTTTTTTTAAGACGAACTAAAATCAAAGCTAAAAATCTAAGATATATCGGATATTGATACGCAGTATATAATATATATATATATATATATATGTCAAAGAAAAGACGAAAGAACAAGGCTGACTATTCGAAAAATGAGATCTTATAACCGCAAAGCTTTCTCGCGGCTCTTTGTACGAGATATTGACATATGCAATTCTGTCTCTCTGCCCTGTTTATGTCTTTCTCCTATACCGCATGCGTTTTAAAAGAGTATCATATGATAAAAAAAACTCGTTGTTCCTCTCCGTTATTCGAACTCATCAGAAATGTGACATTTCACTTATGCTAAACAGATGTAACGGAATTGATTCTTGCCAAGTGCGTGTTGTACGATTATTGATTATTGGTAACTTCATTCGTTTTATTTAACCTCGGCGGCGAGTGCATTAAAGTGTTCGGATATTTGCTCAGCGTGGTTGCGGAATCGAAGGGCGGTAGCGTGATGAAAGCCGATTAAAGGCATTTACAACGGCGACCAACGATCACGGCGACGATATTCGTGTGAACTTTGATACGTAATTCGATTTGCTTTAATACTATATCAAAAATAATTGATATATCTGTCTCTTCTCGCTTCATTGTATTCCCTCGGCGAGAAATACAAAACAGATTGCGTTTGTGATGATTCACATAAACATATCGTGAAATACGACACAGTTTCGCGTCATAGAGAACTAAAGTATAACATGCTCCATTTATTTTTTAATTATAATTTATTTATTATTATTTATTGTCTTTTACACAAAGAGTTAATGTCTATTTAAAAATTAATAATACATTTCTACATTTCAAGTTTAATTGTGTGTGTTTTGTGTGTGTGTGTGTTTGATGGTTGTTCTTTTTATTAAAAAATCGAAAGCAATTAGATATCGCTTGCTAGAATGGAACGGAAAGAAGATAAAAGTGTGCAATCGCTTCATGATTAAAATGTTCTTAATACCACAATGTACCACGATAGCCTATAAATCTACCGCGACGAGGGAAAAATATATCTCCGCGCGCACAACACCTAGATTCCACGCAAAATCCCCTTCGACATTCGCAAAATCCCAGTATAGATTTAATCTTACAATAACTAAAACGAGAAATAAAAATAAAATTTGCAGACGCGAAAAATTGCCGTTTGTAAAAACTAGATGTGTTATTAACAAATCATCAATTGTATTATTAATTATATTTGGAATTACTCCGTAAGAGAAGTATTTTAGAAAAATTGAGATATTAAGAGAAATCTTGTTGCATTGCATGTAGTTAGATTTCGGAGTAGCGGACATTAAAGAAAATATAGAAAATGTCAAGGTTCGCGTTGTCACTGAACATTAAGAAATCCGTGGCTCCGCAAAGACGAGAAGACTTAAGATACTAAGAATTCGAATATAGAGCAGTGTCCTGACATTTGAAGTCGTGATATTTTTAGAAGCATCTCGATCGTTCATTCTATGCAACTTTAAAGTTCCAAGAATTAATTTCCATATTTTATAGATATAAAGATTCTAAGAAAAAGTATCTGCAATAATGTTTTCTTACACAAGTATTAGTTTGAGTTATTTCTTTACACTAATAACTTCAAATTTCGTAATCTCTTTTATAATTACAAATTTAAATTATTATCGAGCAAAAAGAGATTATTTTTTCATATAACAAAATGCTTCACTTTTAGTACTTGCTATGAGCAAATTAACACCGCAAATATCATAAATATAATATTAGCCATTTTGCGAATAAAACTGATAGCAATTGACACCGGATAGATATCACAATATTATTATCAAACATAATGTCGTATCATCGATAAAAGAAATAAACTAGTAGAGCGCCTGAAGCAATTTTCTTTTCAGAAAATTTATTGATATGCAAGTTATTTATGACAAATAACGATTTTGAACGATATTACGGGCGTGTTTTACCGAAAACGGAGTTATAGACTGTGTACTTTAATGTTACCTATTATTACTTTCTTAGTGGCCGAAGAAACTTTAATTATAGATATATCGAGCTTTTTCCAGTGCTAAGAAAATACATGTTACCGCGGCTATATTGTTCGACACTGTCAGATATATCAGATTGTTTAGCAACCGTTTAGCAGCCGTTTAACCGCTATTAGTCTTTTCCTTTTTATGTGGGAGAAGGAAGATATAAAAGACTGAAAGAGAGAGATCGTTCCTGTGCATCAATTCCCAGTGTGTCAAACTTTCCAAGCACTTAACTCGTAAAATAATATGACAACTTTTGCGAGTAATTGCATAAGAGTATTTAAAGACAATGAAAGTTGTGTGAAAATAATAAAAAAAAAGGTTTCGAATTTGTTCTGCAACAACTATTTAGTATAGTTATATATTAAAGAATAGATCTTTTTATTAAAGTAAGATTATCTCCAATCTGCAATAAAATGTGTGACAAACTGATAAAAGTCTATTATGAGATGTATGAGTATTCTTTTGCTCATAATATGACAATTGGTTCAAATTTAAAACTACAATTTTAGAATAAATGGTAAATCTCTATTTTTAAACTAATTACGGATATGTACATTAATACAAAGTACGATAGAAATTATACGGAAAAGTTCCAAGTGTCTGCTTTTCTAGAATATATGAAGTTTACATCAATAAATAGTATTTGAGTAGCATTATAAAAGGTTTAAGTTTATACGAGACCTTTAAATCCGCAAATCTTGGTTTATGTCGTGGCTGTGTCGTAGATTAGTTTAAAATCAACAGCTTAAGGCATCTATCATAATACCAGAGAATTAACATACAGATTTATTTAAGGATTTGCGGGTTCTGAAAGTACAAATCCACGAATATGTAGAAATATATAAGTGAAAAACCATGTTTTAAACAGCACAAGTAAAGAATTAAAGCTGAACTATTACTTGCTTTTGTGATTGCATTCTACAATATTTCACATTCCATATGAAAAATAACATAGAGATTCCGCTGCAACTTTTCATCACAATATTTTCATTGACGAGCCATACAATGCAAAATCAAAAGACCAGAATTTAACATTCATAAACCACAACATAACCACGCAAAACCGTTGTAAAATGTATGGCTTGATTACATTATTATATAAATTTTCATGTAAAACGCCGATATAGAAACATGATATATCATACTTCGCTAGAAACTTTTTTCAAGCGTAACCCGACCGTAGTAGGCCTGGCTCATAGAACCGTGAAATCCTGACTCGTTCGCACGATATCGGGTTTAACGAAAATTGTTAACGCTTATGCGGTGAAAAAGCCTTGCTCTCAGCGCCAGCAATTGTTACAGAGGCTGATCGGGGAAGCTATTTGCCGCAGGTATTCCGGTAAAATTTTATTCAACGGTTCTTAAAACTTGGCAAGGCACGGATCCGAGATGCAAAATAAATTTACAACGTGCGATGATGCCCGAAGCATCCGTTCAGCGTTTATCGTTAACGAGAAATTATTGAAAATTAGCTCGATATTTGATGCGAATAATGTCTGCGAAATTTTCCGCCGTTATATAATCTAAAATCGTGTCTGAACTGTTGGATTGACATTTAGCTTCAATAACAAATTGTTAATAATTATGATTATGTATATACACAGAACACACACACACACACACACACACACACACACACACACACACACACACACACACACACAGATATATATATATATATATATATATATATATATATATATATATATATAATACATCAGTCATTATATTATGATATTTTGTGCCTTTTTTTAATAAATTTTTTAATAAATTTTTTTGCTATATGTCAATGTAAATTTTAAGCGGTAAATTTATGTTATAGTTCTCTTGCTCATTTCCGGATTTTAACTTTGTATACCTCGACGTGTAATGGAAACAGATTTAGCCTGTGGAAGAATCCTGTCATGTATGAACAAAGTTATAATCGTTGAAACAAGACTAATTTGACCCGAATAATCTCTTTCATCTGTGTAATTACTGTTAACCAATACGGACATAAAACATAACGAGGCAATGAGGCAATTCATTAACATCTTGCCATGAACATGATCGTAATTGTAATCCTATTAATAAAAAATACCCGATGGAATTACGGTCACCCGCTTCACTCGACAAAAGACAAGTTGCGCAAAGGATCCACATTTTATGTAATAAGTTATCCCACATATTTTTTTTCTTCGCAAAATTGTATCATTCTTATTAAACGTATAATTTTATTACATTTATCATTAATATATTATAGCGAAACATGAAAATTAATGATAAATAGCATTTGCCGATTTTAATTTTGAACTCAATTCGCAACGTTTCAATTGTTAAAGTATTTAATGCAACAGAAAAAAATCTTGACCGAGATACCAAAAGATTCTTTAATAACAAATTGAATTTATTGCCATATTATGTATCTTATAATATTATAAATATACAGTTTTTCTGTCAGAGATTTACAATAATAGTAATATTACTATTACAATATAATAATATTAAACTAACATACAAAAAATTATTGCTTTTTATATCAAATTATAATTTTTGTGGCAAATGCTATATACTGTAATAAAAATACATTGTTATTTCCAATATATTGAATTTTTACAAAAGCTTGCGTTATCAATTTGCGTTATCATATCTTTTTTTATTATCTTTATATCTCTAAAGTAAATATATTTTTGGAAATCTCTCAGTGATTCTACACGTTCAACGTAACAGATTTACAAACACGATGCATTCGTCGTATTATGTTACCGAGAATAACGGTGTGATTCTCTCAATGCAATACAAATTTTTTTTAAAATGCCGAAAGCAATGTAAACGCAAAAATTTCACGGGAAAAGCTCGCGCTGTCCGTGAAATAAAAAACGCAACCAGAACGTGCAAATTTCTGACGGGAATGACGCGCATGTGGCGTATTTTTGCTATGCGGAAAAGAGAAGAAAAAAAGGAGAAACGAAAGAAAGTAGAGTACGAAAAGAAACAAGGAGAGGGTGCTCCCTGCGGAGTCATCCTACAGCCACGGGCACTCTGACGCAAGTAGCTCGTCGGACCGGCATAAAAAAGCCGGGAGTTAGATGGAGAAAAAAATGGAGAACAAAGGATCATGACGAGACTGAGATAACTCGGGATTATAGTGCACGGGTGATCGCTATTAATTGATCGATGTCGGTTGATGAAGATTAATGAAATCGCGTAAGCAAATTTCATTAGCAACGTCTCACGGATAAATTTGTGATGGAAGGAGGGATCTGCAAAATATAAACCTGGAAAATAATAAATTCTTTCGTGTTATAGCCCGCGATCCTCCTTTTAATTGAACACAGTCGGATTTAATCCCTTATCACAGTCACATATTGATCAAGATATTCGCTTTGTAGGAAATTTTCTAAATAAACTTCATTCATAATTAAATAAATATTATTTTTGTAACTACGTATTAAACAACTG
Organism: Lasius platythorax; assembly: GCA_963971435.1. Lineage (NCBI taxonomy): Eukaryota > Metazoa > Arthropoda > Insecta > Hymenoptera > Formicidae > Lasius > Lasius platythorax. Next base: position 3,939,474 of record OZ020541.1, read on the forward strand.
ACGTATTTTTAAAATATTTATAAATGTTACTTTTCTTGACTTATCAATTATAACGTCAATTTTATTTTTTACAATTTTACGAGTATTTTACGTCTTTGTAATAATATAATTACTGCAATTATTTAATAAAAAATTGGTGATGTTTTCAGAACGTGAATAGAAAAAAGAGTTGGAAAGGGGTTGAGTTACCCAGTGTAAAGCAAATTGATCGCAAGATAGATAAAATGAAATGCAGAAGATGCATGTGCTCGTCTATCTCGCGGATTGACACAGAAATAGCACGCATGGATGTTTGAAATTGGACGATGCTTTCGTAATTGGAAATTACGTTGCTAATTATAAACGGCATGTTTTTCGATTTAAATAGAATATGATGCGAATGCAGAAAGCGTTCGCGCATTAAATGAACCTGTTTTGAACGCATTGGCTAATCGGATTTTCCGGTGCGTTAAGACGAAACACCCGGTAAAGTCGTTTTATTCATGATCAAATAGTCCAGTAAATTTTAATCGTGTTATTCAAAATTGCAAATATGTTTATTAAATTTTCCACTTGTCACATCCATCGTCCAGTTTTAATTTCAAAGGCCTATGCATGCTATTTCTATTTCGATCCGCGAGATAGACGAGCACATGTATTTCATTCTATCTTGCGACCAATCAGTTTTAAACTGGGTAAGTTGTAACTTCAACCCCTTTCCAATTCCTCTTTCTACTAACGCTCCGAAAACATTACCATTTTTCGTCGGTGTCATGTTCCGATTATTGTTCTACATTCCGGTTATTTGATTAATATCAGGCTAGCACTGGGCTGTCAGTTATTGTTTCAATGTACGCATGGTTTCGACGATATCGATCCCTTTATTCCACAATCAAATGTACATGCTGGTCTTTTTTTGCACTACCAATAATGGACATGTTACATTCGACAAGCCCTATCGAATCGCCGAAAAACGCCAAAGACGCAAATACTAAATTCAAATATTACAATAGCCGTCGCGCACGAGCTAGTAATACCTGTTTACATAAAAATACATAAACAAAACGCACAGAAACAAAACGCAAAATGACAGAAAAATATCTAGATGTTTCGATAAAATGATTGGAAGATGCTATATACATAGATATCGTTTTAACAAATATTTTCCGCAATGACAATATCTCTTGCTCGTTCAGCGATATTTTAAAGTTATTGCAAGAGTAAACATTTTAAACTTGAAGTAAATAAAGTTAAAAGATTTAAAGAGATATTTACCAAGTTCTAATTAAAAAAAACAATAATTTTACAAAACAATAATAAATTTTATATAAAAAATTGCCCAAATGCCATTTATGGTCAATATTGTCATTTATATTCTTCGGTACATTGCTATTTATGCTTATAACAAGTATATCTGATATATTTTTCAACCATATTTATGGATAAATAAATATTTTTCGATTCGACGAAAAATTCATTTCTCAGTCCTACCGCGAATATCGAGTGTTAAATCGAGTATCCTACATGTTCGCGCATCACATACTTACAAAAAAAGGGAGATGTTGATTCAGATATGGGTCATAAAACAAACAACAAAAGAAAAGATGAAAAAGTTGCCATGTATTCCGATCAATATGCGTATTCTAAACAGTTGTTGACCTACTTTTACCGATTAGTAGCAGTTCATATCCGGTTGACAAAAATGCAACATCTATCGAACAACCTTCAACATATAACCAATGCATCCAGTGATATCGCGGTAATCAAAGGTAAATAGACATTTATATTTCCTATTGTCTTTTTATTATATCTCGGCATGTATCATGCGCATAAAAGGTATAGAAACTTTTATAATGCTCTAAATATATAAATCTGCTGTGTCTATTATATCATGTTACATTATGTTATATATATATCGTCTTTCAACTTTTCAATTAGAGAATTTTGGAATATAACAATAAGTTATATTATCATTAAACTTGATTGAGATATGTTATTTAAAAAGAATTGATAAAAAAATAATCTTGAAATAATACCGAGATTACCATAGAAAAGGGAACATTCTAATCCAAACGTAAAAATACTAAAAAAGAAATAAAAATTACGAAAAAATTGAATCGTGATTCATTCAAATTGCCCATTTGATTTTGAACATAATAAAAAGCTTAACGCTTCAAAGATTCTTTCTCTGTTAGAATCGTACGATGATGGTTGAGCGTTTAAATAAGATTCTAGATAAAAAAAAAACTCTTAGCCTTATATTTCTATGTGCGTTTTTGAATAAATTACTCGCGCGGTAATTGTCCCACACATATATAAAAAAAATTTGCGCTGCCGTGTCAAAATCGTGCAAGTGCAACGGCGCAAAAAACGGCAAAGAGTGCAAATATTCATCTATCCTGTCGCAACCACGCTTTCGATATTTACCTTATCAATTCTGCTTCCTTTTCGACGATGTAGTCGTTTTTAGTTTGATTTTTACAACCTTCGAGTCGCTGCAGGTCGGCTCGATTCTCGCGTTTGATCAACGAGCAAACAGACAAGCGTTTGACGACAGACGGCAAAGTGGTCTATATTGAAAATGCGACTTCCAATTTTTTTGCAATATGACATAATGTGTAACTCTATATTTGTGTGTGTAAGCTATTATACTTTACTGAGAGAAATTAATACAGATATTATTTGATCTAAAACATTTATAAATATCGTGCAAAAATATGTTTAAACAATTTTACGAGGTAAAACACAAGATATTATACTTTTCTAATTTTCTAAATATCGTACATTAGATTATAAATAAAGTTCTACTTCTTATGTTTCAACTAGACATATTCGTCTATAAATCGTATCGTAAATTTTACGAGTTTCGATACAGACATGATGACGTAATATATCGAAGCATTACAGGATCGATACAGCACTTTTTGAGCAGCTGTGCATAAAAACGCGACTCTTGGTTATACGAATTTTTCTATCGCTAACTTGTTACAAGAATGACGGTTTATTTTACACCTATACATCAATCATGTTAGAGACACATACGTCAGTCCGAGAACATAATTGTAGGAGATAATATTATATATAATATTATATAAGACTATATTATATATAAAATATAAAATATATATTATATATATTAAATATATTATATATATTTTGATGCGCTTTAGTAATAAATCACAAGAATAGTTTGTGATAATCATTGAGAACAATATTTCGTTCTGTTGAGATAGATATTAAAATCAAAGAAATGTGCGATATAAATGATAAATATTAAACTAACTTGGAAATAAATAACAGAAGAAAACAAAGAAGAAAAATAAAAGTTGAAAAAGTAATTACTTTCTAATTATATAAATAATCTGAAAAAAAATTAAAAAATATTGAATTAAGTGTTGTAAAAGTATTTTGAGTTTCTCTAATAATAAAAAATTAATACTTATAACTTTTTAACAATTTTATAACATTTCTTAAATAAATAATTATCATTTTTTAATAGTTTTATAATATTTATTTATTTAATGTAATTTTAATTATATTCTTCGATCTTATTTCATTACTGATAGACTTATTTTTTTGAAATCTTAACTCTCTTTTTAATAATCTTTTCAATCGCCATTTGTTTCTTCTATTTTCTCAACTGAAGATATTTTTATAAAGAAATTGTAAACAACAGAGCAGAATAGAGATTTCTTCTACTTCATCCGTATTCTGCATTTTTCCTATTAACTCGTTCTTTACCGACAACTCTTTAGCCGGTATAGAGATGCCTTGAGATTTACAGATTCTTTCTGGAAGATATTACAATCTCGTCACGCAAAAGAAGGACGAGATCAAAGCCATGCTTCCTAGCAGCGTTTAAGGTACAAATTACATCGCGAAATAGAAATTGCAGATATTATCTGCCATCTACAGACTTGATCGATGTTATATGCAATTTACCTAGCACTTTTCTGTTTCCCAACTGCATTCTCTTAAACGTAAAGTAATGGAATACCTCACCCAGGTCATTTATCTACTTAAACATGAAAATTCATATTTCTATGCAAAGAGAAACTTTCCTCGTACGATTTTTTTTTTCAAAAATAATACGTAGCGAAGATAACTTAAATAATTCAAGCTTTTATCTCTGAAATCAATTTTTGTTATTAATAACTTTTCACCGTGATTATATCTCCCACGCATTTTTTAAATGTTAATAAAAAATTTTAATAAATCAGGAGTTCTGGCGTTATTGAAAAAGGAATTATTACAAAAACTTATCAATGTTGCAAACAAGAATAAAATTACATATTAAGTAACACATCTAAAAAATATCTGATATAAATGAAATAAAGTATAATTTTGCCTCTTACTTTTAAAATGTGCTCGGTAAATGAATATTTTATAATTTCCAAGTCGACTATTAAAGTAGTTTTATTTACGATTATTATTTAAATTTCTTGCAATTTCAGACACACTCTGTTTATGTTAACGTCCGTTTGCTGTAATAATAATCCTGTAATAATGCCTTAATAATCTTTTGTTGATACATTTCTACAGAAAAAGAGAATGCCGTCTCATATATATTTTCGTACTGCGTTACCAAAATCCGATTTTTTGTGAAAAAAAATTGTCCTGAACTTCGCGCGGCCACCCACGCAGAATGCATCGTCAGCGTTGCAACGATGATATAAGCAACGGCAATAAATACTTATGTTTACGTTGCTCGCGAGTGAATAATATCGCGCAGATACATTCATCGTACTTGCGTCGTTAACTCCTGCAAGCGTGCAAGTACTTCGACAACACGGTTGCGGTTAAATAATTATAATTATTTATAAGCTATAACAATAATTATCGTTGTGGGAAGATGAATTTCAAGTATTAGTTATTATTGTTGTTTTCGGCACTTGAAAAGTAATTACTAACAATACGTACTTATTAACAATATAACAATTTTGTAGTAAATGTTTAATGAAGAGGATATTAAATTTATTTATTAAAGTAGTATTTCGTGTTTAATCAATGCAGTTATTATAAATAAATTTCATAAATTTCAAAGTAACTGTAGAAATTTGGAGTTTAACATTATTGAATATTTTAGATTAAATCTTAACACTAGAAGTATTTGTTATATATAACCTATACAATTATAGAGAAATTAAATGCGTTCGATCAGTTAAATTCATAAAATTTTATTTTGTACAAAGCGCGAAACGATGGATCAAACAATATCCACAAATATGTTGGGAATTGCTTTGTAAAATTTATATGAATATTTCATCGTTCAGAGCCTTGTACAGAGCGAAATTGGTGTATATGAAATGTTTAACGCATCACACGAAAAGTATTATATGTGCTTGATTTTCATGTAGAACGCACAATATATCAAGAGATAAACAAAATTTAAAATAGACATTTATATGCAACACAATACAGAACGGAATATGTTACGTTTAGATATAGTGAAACGAGGACCATCTTGTATCCTGCTTAACATTAAATAAAGTTTTAGAAATCCGTACAAATAAAGAAACGAGAGAGCAAATCGAATGTCAATGATGACAAAAAATACTGGAAACACGAAAAGTTATTGCAATCTACACTTCATTTCACGCAAATCCACTTTACGATTATTTGCCCTACGGTACATATATGTTACTGATTATTTTTCATCGTTATGGCAATGTAGCGAAGCAACATTTGCCACGGATATTCCATCCCTCCGCAAAATCGCTATTTTATTGCCTCCCTTTCCACCTTCCCTCTTTTCAAGCTTTCGTTTTCTAAGAACAAAACGTAAAAACTGTTAGTAGAGGAAAAAGGGAAAGGGTATTCGAAGGAGCAATAAACCGCGCGCGAAAAATGACAAAAATAAATGATGGACAAATGTTGATCCAGCCCTTTAGCGAACGCAACTGACGAGTCTCACCGAGAGACATGCTTCTCGCGTTTTCTCATTTTCTCGAGGCGGCGAATATCCAAGTCTCAATCCTCGGGTAAAAAAAACCGCTTTGGCAACGCGAATAGAAGATTTTATAGATTTTTCTGCTCGTGCAATGTTAATATTCGAAAGCATCGTATGCTGACATATCATAAGCTCGAATATCCCTTATCTTCATCATTGATTGATCTTTTATCGAATAGAGAGATTTAGCGATATATCATCGTCCATTAACTGTGCAAATATTACAGGGGATGGATACGTAACTCTTTCACGTTCATACGATCCTCACAGCATTTAGGAGCTACTTACTGCTATCTGCTCCCAACGACATATTGGGATCAACCTCGATATCAGCAATCATGTCGCGACGTCGATCAATATCCGCTGTATGAGCGCTATATATTACGAACTGTCTTTGCGCATATGAAAATGCGCGTTTTAAAGACGAAAGAGAAAGTTATGTATATCACTTTATTTAAAATAAATATGTTAATCTCTTTCATTATATTACATTACTCTCACTTCAAATAATATAATAAAATTATACTAAAACTTTTACAGCCGAGTTCAATTAAATGGAAGGACACTTTTGCAGTTATCTGTAATTAATATCATATTCTTTAAAATATCAAAAATATTAAGAAATATTATGGAGAAAAAATCAAGAACAAATAAATTTCTCAACTTTTTTATATACAAAACATAGTGATTCCATATATCGCGTTTAAATCATTTTTCCTTTCTCCATGTTAACATCTAAAACTAAATATTGCTGTTGCAAAATTACTACATGGTAATCTAATCTGTGATGAATGGAATTCTCTTCACCATTTATCAAGGAAAATTTATTTTGCATATTTGAAATAAACAAACAAACGAAAAAAATTTTACTATCTAAAAAAGAAAAATAAAATTCAATATTTTGGTCAGTACATTTTTATCATAGATATTTTTCGTATCGTGATATAAGTTGTATTTTTCTTCACATAATAATTTTAAAATGTTGTATAAAAGAATAGAAAAGATAAAGAGAGTCTCTTCATTATACATATCTCTGGGAATTAAGTTACAATCTTTTGTTTATCATCTTTCTGTTATACCGAGAGTCTGAGAGTCAATTTTATCCTCATGCCGATCGCATTATCCTATTCTCCGTATTAAACAAACAGTTAGCTATCAAGAAATGATCTATATTTTGAGTCTTGTCGTATTAGCTCGATATTAAAGGTATCAACATCCTATCGGTAATGATGTGTCTCTCTGAACGATATATCAGAGTCAAGCTTAAAATTGCATCGCGGCGTGATGGTGTTGATTAGTCTAATTAACACCGTCCATAACGATACATTTACCTTAACTTATACGGATGACATAGGACCGTTAGATCTAATGACGTAAAAACACTCGACTTTAATTAACGATGCTTTTTTTATATTATAAGGATAGGAGCGCTAGAGCGTATAACCATGAAACTAATCCTTAGAGACGGGATGTCATTTCTCGAATGACAGGATAGATAGAACATCGCAAATCAAACTCGTATTTCCTGTGATATGTACGTGATAGGTAATATATTATTTGAAACGTTATAAGAGATGCTATAGAAATATAAAAATGTTATCATTATTTTTGATAGCGAATTCTCTGCCACACCCTCCTTTATTTTATCGGATAAATGGAATAGAACTGCAGACGTTCGTGCCGAGAAAATTGAGAAACTGGACATTACGTTCCTTGATAAAAGCGTTTTTGCTTCAACGAATGTTAAGATAGTATCTGAATAATTACAAACTGGCGGGTGATCGTATAGCTGTATTTTTGACAGATATTTGTGCGATTTGACCCTCAATCTCTCATTTTCTTTTAACTACACTCGGTGTGATCATGTTCGTTAATTTTTACTGCAAGTAATAAGCACAACACGCAGCGCTTTTTGCATATTTTTTTAAAACATCTGCTAGACACTGGTGCCGCAAGCGTGGCTTTGTGACTCGGTGAAAATTATTTCAGCCACCAGCTACTCGAGCATTATTTATCTCATCCCTCTTTGTGTTGTGGCTGTGGCTACGGTTGTGGCTAATGTTCCATTGGCTGTTAATTAACGTCGTTAATTATCATCTCCGCACGTAACGTGTAAGGAAAAACCGCAGACGCTTAAATTCTTACTCGAAACCAAGATCTTTCACTGGACATGTTTTTTTTCGTAATATTTTACGCGACGTTTAGTTTTATATGCTTGAAACATTTATAGTATAAAATAAATGATGTAGTTGCGCGCGCAAACACGAGTAGTAATATGAGTATCTGTGACGATCGTACACGGTTAACGTTAAATATCGATCGTCAAAGAAAACATTTGCTATTTATTTTTCTAAATTGCACAATCAGGGATAATTTATCTCTACTCTTTGTGTCAGCCTGTCACGTGTTCCGCTCGACACAAGGATCATTAATTAACAATGTTAACCGCAGTTGCTGAAGATAGGTGATTTATTACGACAGAAATAGCGGGAATAGAACCGCGATCCTTGCTCGGTCCTTCTTTCTTAATTATTTTTCAACGTAGATTTATTTTTTTAGTTAAAATAATACATAACTGTTTTTCATTTTACTAATATTTTTATTTTATATTTTTATATTTGTATGTAATATTTGATATTTTTATAAATATATTCTAAATATATGGATGTATGTATATATTTTTTTTTCTTTTTAATATTACTGATTATAATATATTCTGATATATATAATACATCCTCTAACTTGTTTATCAATTACAAAACAATTTTTGAGTATAGTGAAAAGATAATCAAGGTCGTCAGTGTTCACTTTACCTTCATTCATTTGGTCCTTTGTTCTGAGCAAAGGTAGTTCTCGACTACGTGACCTATTTCTTGATGAATTCTGTTAATTGATACAAAGGCATTAAAATTCTACAAAATAAATATAATGCAAAAGGATTGATGAAAACGAGACAATAAAGGTTTAACTATCAACGAAATTTAGAGAACAGTTTTGATTTGGTTTTCATACATTTTTATCATAATAAAAGATATTATGCACATATGTTTGTTGTATTTTGCAGAAATTCAAAGCAATTACACAATTGTGATAACTGCACGAGATCTGTAACAATGTACATTGTTATAGTAAAACTCCATTAAAAATTTATTTATCGTATTCATTAATTATTCTTTTCAAGAATCAAAAATTTGTATGTGTATGATTCCACAGCCATTATACGATTCTACATCCAATATTATTTATTCATAGCATGTTATTTATCTATAGCGTCGATTTAATAACGAACAAGCAAGATGAAACACAATAACGAAGCTACAACACATAACACGCAATGGAATCAATTTCATTAATCAAACATGCCTGTATTCGTTCGACGGCAAATAATTTCGTAATCGTGCTTGGCCAGCACGGCTCGTTTAATCTATCCCGACATTCTCTTATGACTCTTACATTTCGTCATTAATCTACGCGATGTATAACTTTATAATTACTAATTATTGCAAACTCAAAACGATGATATAGGGAACTGTAAGTGACGGATTTGCAAAGTTCAAGAATTTCGAGCAAACTCCATACCTCTACCACTCTGCAATTTTATTTGATGAAATAAAAATAAAAATTTTTATTTAATTAACGCTAGTAAAAGTTTATAACATTCCAAAATTTTAATTATTAATAATTATAACTAATTCTTAACTTTTATCAATTATCTGCTTTAATATATATATTCCGTATGGTAAATTGCGGAAACAAAAAGTGTAATAATTTGTGTAAAAAAGAAAGCTGTAAAATGCGCGAAATACGCGTTCCACTCCGTAAACTAAATATATAATACCTATTTTTCATAAATTCATAAATATAAACGTACAGATGAAAAGTTAATATGAGTTCAAAGTCAGTACTAGCATCTCATTTAGTTTTTTCAGAAAATACTTCACGAATTTTGGACCGTGAAATCGAGCCGCTGCGCCAATTAAGCCAATCAATTCTGGCGACAGCCACTCAAACTTCATTTATTTAAACACTTTGTGTTCTGTCGTTGCTCTCGTTCGTGAGTGTGTATAACTTAATAGTTAATTAATAGTTGTCGTTACCTAGACTTTCTTAGACCCTAAGGGACGGCAATTTACATCATTAATAATAAATATTTAGTTGCCGCACAATAAATACAATTCCATATATAAGCATCACGCAGTTACGGCAGAAATTTTTATGTAAACCAATTAATTCCATAATTAAACTTGCAATATGTAAACATATAAAGTTCATCTAATTCAAATCAATAATATAAAATTTTCATGTTGGGATGATTAAGGCAAAATACTATTAAAGCCGAAAAAAAATATTTTGGAGTATCTTATTTGACAAAGTTTTTAACACAAATCTATTATATTCACATATCAATTTTATATATATATATATCCTTTGGAGATTTTTATAAAATTTCGTTAAGAAATCATAATGTAAAATTGTGACGTATATGTATACATATATAATATTATAGAAACTATATGTCTTGCAGTGCGTCGTGATTTTGTGACATTGTCGGATGTATCAAGACTTAATTCAGTTAAATGAATTTGAAATAAAGAATATTTATGAAGAAAAAATATACTTCAAATATTCTTTTTCTCTCTAGTTGTCACTGTAGTGTTTTTAAAAAATTTATATATGAGACGACTTAAAAACGCGTAATAGTTACAATTAATACTAACAACTTGAATCTTATATAAGTAATTAACAACTCATATTCTCAGAAATAATTTGTCGAAATAATGCGAAATAATATGGCAGAGCAAAATGATTACGCCGGATAAGATAATAAGTCGATAATAGACACTAACTGGAACGAACACGAAATCTCACTCGCCCGTTTACCGCATTTATGTTTAATCTGGAAAGTTTAACGAGTCACATGTAAATATCGTCCGTCGAGACGATATATCGGATTATATAACCGAATGGCAACTCATGGACGTATCGCAGCTAAATACACAATTAAAATCGTTTTGACTGGGCTAAAAGAGCGATTACATTAGTCGCCCTTAGCAATGTAATGCAACGATAAATCTTTTCGCACGCGTTCCCAATTGATTTAACTTTACTCGAATCAGTCTACGGATTACACGTATGATAAACGCAATGAAATAGCATGAGAAATATCGTCAATTATACACGCGTTTATTATTTTTAAAACAACAATCAATTTTGTCAGAACAATAATTATCAAAAGGATTATGCAAAATCATAAATAATTTTTTTATCCTTATAGATGAATGCGATGTACGAATGATATAATTGCGTACACAAGAACAATTATAGCGTAATTATGTGTAAAAATGATATTAACAATCCGATTATGTTGGATTCGTATACATCCATAACATTTACTCTAAAAATGTACTTTAAAAATAGCGTAAACGTATAACTAATATTATATGTATACTAAAACACGACATAAATTATATATATTATTACAGAAATAAAAGAAGTAAAAAAATAAGGCTATTCACCTCAAAAAAAAATATTCTACTCGTAAGCGGGGAATTCCTCTAAGCATTTTCTCTAAACAAAAAATCTTACAGGAAGCATATTCCTCTTTAACACATAGGTATCCATCTATAAAAAAATGGACGCGTGAGCTATGATCAAGAATAAATTCCTCTATAGGAAATTCCACTATAGTAACATGAATAGCCTCTTGAAATAAGAGGATATGCAAGATACTCGCGGCATGTGTATTTGTTAGAAAAAGATTGTCATTTATTTGCGCTACGTACGCGAATATTAAATTCACAAAAAGAGGAGATGCTCTAGCATTAAGAGAATTGTAATCTTAAGTCCAGTATCTCTTGGTTATAGGATACTCCTCTAGATTTTAGAATATCTTCTAAAGACCGTATATCAGAGGAAAATCCTCTAGAATCGAGAAGGAACCGCTAAAGAATAGAATATTTTTTTTTGGGTGTTAGAAATAATAATCTATAAAATTGATGCGGATTATAAAATATTATTACATACAATTTATATATGTCAAATATTTAACAGCGTATATTACGTTGTTGTATATCTTTTGTTTTATAGAAATAGAAAAGAGAATTATTAAAATTTCTTAAAGTTTCTGTGACATTTATAAAACACAAAAATATTTTATCGTAAAAAACGATATAAATCTACTGTTTTCCATTGCTCGAAAAAGACGAATCTTGGCAAAAGGCATCGCCTTTGTCATACCTTAGAATGTGCATTCCCTTCGACTTAATTAAGCCACTTGCCGAATACCTTTGTTTCGGGGTGTGCGCCATCAATACATACAAGAGTTCCGCATTAAACGGAACGCGAATCGATACCGGATTGCGTCCCACTACCAAGTAGCTTACACAAGGTTATCGAAACAGCCATAATCAACATCTAGACACCCTTGTATTGCGCTATTATCATTGTGTCAATGATAACTGGACATCGGCACTATCTTTTATTTTCAAATACGTTCTGCTGACGCACATTTATCAAAGCATTTTTGATTATGCATATGAGAAAACAAACAAACACGGAGAATAAAATAATAAAAAGTTATGGAACATTGCATAAGCGTTATTTAGCATTAAATCATATTTTTATTAATCATTACAGTTAGCCTAAAAAAAATATATTTAAGCAAATATTACGAGTAGAAATAATATTTGAGAAATACATTTCTTTTTTGGATTTCTTCAGATTTATTTCTATATTAATTATTTATTTTTTCAAATATTTTAAATTGTTATCAACCTATCGTAGGTTCTTTAAAATTTTCTATATCTCATTACTGATTATGTATAACACTAATATAACACTATTAGACACGAGAATTTCTCAATAGTAAAATTTTTTGGAAATATTCTAAAGGAGACTAAACATTTCAGATTGATTATTTATAGAAATCCTACAAAGAAGAGAGATCTCATCTCTCTCTTCCCCCCTCTCCCCCCTCTCTCCCCCCTCTCTCCCCCCTCTCTCCCCCCTCTCTCCCCCTCTCTCCACCCTTCCATCACCCCCTCCCACCACCCCTCCCTCCACCCCCCTCTCTCTCTCTTTATTTCTCTCACTTCAGCTTTAAAATTATTTGGTCTAGTTTTCGCTATTTCAATTACCTATAAATTATTTCTCAAGAATCAACCCTACCTTGCAATTAATTCCTTTTAACAAAATAATATAGCATCAAATGTTTACATTTACAATTTTTATAAGATCTCTAAAATTCTTTATGATCGTCTTTAAATCGCTCCGTTCATATCTTAACCATGAATTATTCATAGATTCTATACAATTTCTCAAAACTGTTTGCATTGGAACATTATCGTTTATACATCTATACTATATTCTACCCTTCGATTGTCAAATTAACAACAATATACAGTGCAAACAAATTTAATTTACACATTTAATTTTTTAAATTTACACATTTAAATTTTAATTTCTATTTAATTTTCTTTTGTTCTTTTTTCAGTAAATATAAATGTAAAGAAAAGTTAACTATATAGTTGGCTCTATTAATTTAGCATTAACCAATTTATATGTTTACCACAATATACACTTTTTATTATACTATTTTTTAAGTATTAAACCGCGCAAAATGTGACATTGCGATTACTTGATAAATATTACCGGGTAAAATGGGTAAAATCATCAATTTTGTCCATTTCTACTTCCGAATTATAATCCGATTTATCCCCCAGTTCTTCCTACATATAATTAATGACAATTGAACGTCGCTAACTTTCTATCGTTTATTAACGAAATCACTCCCACGTAACAAAACCGCAGGTCGCATCTCTCATCCATTTATTTTATACATTCCGCAGGACCACAAGGTCAACTCTCCTCCCTACACACCTAACTTCGTTACGTCAACCGTCCGGCGCCAACTGAAACATCCGCATAGTAATCGTCTCTTTCGCGAGATACGAGTAACGTACGTGTTTTGCCTGATAAAGTTAAAAAATTTCGCACAAACACACACACCGACTCACCCCTCGTCATGTAATAGTCCGCTCGTCTTGTCGAGAAAGAATTACCAGTAAATACTCTTGGATCCTCAGAACATATACGTGGCATTCGTGGTTGTTACTCCGGCAAAGTCGGACGATTGTTGCGTGATCGATAATTCGAGAGAAAAATTTCGGCGAAGTCTCCGAAGGAGTACGGGAAAAAGAGTTCTCTTTTCGTCGCGAGTTTCGCGCGCGACTCGCGAGACTCGGATTCGGCGGTTGAGGGTAGAGAGGAAAACGAAGACTGCTCTCTACGGAGCAGGAGCGCAGTGGGCGGCCAGTCGCGAGACGCGTACCAAACCCAACTGAAGAGCGACGATACTGTCCCCGTGACCGCGCCCCCGCCCCCGATTAAAACCACCCGCGCACGCGTTTCACCCCGAAACTCCGACATAGACTTCCGCGTCTTCGGGGCACCACCTCTCTCTCTCTGTACCGAGAGCGTCTACGTAGATCGCGATTGATCCCAATACACCGTGGAGGAGATCACGAACCCATGATTGCCCTGCGAGACGTGGGAATTCCGTGGGGAAGGGCTAATGCGCGGAATGTACCCGAGTGTTTGGCAGGGAGCCGGCTGATATTCTTCCCGAATGTGTAATAAATGAGCCGTTGAATGTGGGACGGTGAAATATAAATATGGCATTTATTCTGCTTCTCTGCAGGGTAGCCCTTTAGACTCTTTTCGGTATACAACGAATAAATAATATCGCTCATACGCGAGCATGTGTATATATGTCCCCGTATAACAATAATGATCATCATGAAACACTTCATATAAAACCGTTTACTTTCACTTTTCTTTTGATCCTCCTTTATCTTTGTCTTAATTTTCATTTAAGTTATTTTTATTTTTTAGAAGATATACTTTTTTTAAACGTTATAAAAAGCACAATTCTTTAAAATTCTATATAAGTCATACTAAAAACATATACAAAAAACTAATATGTATGCGCATCAAAATTTTATTTTTATACTTTTTTACCTGTAATACATACATAAATGTTTGTGACAATACTTCGTTCAATAATTTATTTATATGTAATATCTTTATCATACTTATTTAATCTTATAAAGGAATAACTGTCTTTCTTATATTTTTGTGTACTTAATATGTTGGAAAAAAGCTTAAAATAAGGAATACGTATTTTTTTCAAGTAAGAATTGGCAGATTAAGAAATGTTACTGTAACAAATAGTTATATTAATGTAGGTTTTTTATTTTTATTGCACGTCACGGAAAATATAAAAAAAAGCAATTTCAAGCAAAATGTGGCCCCACATACTATTCAAAACGTTTACAAATGTATATATTAATTTGTAAAAAGATAATATTTTATCAATTTTTTAAGTTCAAATTAATCAGGGAAAAATTATTTTTTGGAACATTGTGTATTCTTTATATTCTACTGAATATTGTAATATATGTATTTGTATGCGTATGTGTTTTACATGTAAAATACAAAACATTTTAACGATATACATATATATACATGTATTATAAAAGAAAGATCGTGTTCTGTTAAATACGCATCTAAATATGTAATAAATGCAAATCTTTTCTTAATTAGCCATTTATATCAGCTATTGATATAAGCATATTAAACGTGTGTTCGGATAAGAGCATATTAAACGACTCAGTATAATTTTGCGATAAATAGAGCAAATTAATTAATTCCCGTCATAATACCGGTGACGACAGTATAAATTTCTATATACTTTGATATTCGCTCGCGCCAACTATCCACGTCATAATAATTTCTATACGTGAGTTCGTACTTATGTTTCTCAAGGGAGGATCCCATATAACGCGTTAACGCATTAACTCGTAGTTAGAATATATATCCTTGAGGATTACTCCCTTCCTCCCCTTCCTTTCAGGAAGATACAATGTCCGTGTAAGGCTATGGCATGTTGTGAAGGAACAAGACGGGAATTCAAGCAACAAGCGTCATCCGAGAATACTATTATATGTGCAAGACAAAAGACAATGACAATGTCGACATGAGTAAACTACATAAACCTTCATTTAATAAAGATCGATAAAATTGCGTATTATTTAACTATACTAAAAGTGATTTTTGGTTCATACATTTATAGACATTGAGAATCTTTCTCTCTTATAATATTTTAAATTTTAAATTTTCAAAAGGAATCCATATGTGGAGAACATTTATACGTTTTGATTTTGTCGAAGATGAATTTCAAATCTTACGAATTACTTATTGTTAGAGATAAGTAGGAAATATTTCGTGATGAAGTAAACAAGTTGTAACAATAAAAATCCGGCAGACTGTACCGTTTGAAGCTGCGTCGAGAAGTAACACAGTACGACTTATATAATAACACCATTTATATGCCTCAATAGAACGATAGAGTTCTCGTGGAGGAGTGCAAAATTGCAATGTCTATCTGCGAGGCTGTCTGACGGAGGGGTAGAAAAGGGGAAAAGGAGGAGAAAATAGAACGAAAAAGACGGATATCGATCCATGTGGGTCGCGAAAGATCGTAGCTGCATCTCAAGAGCATTACAGAGGAACACAGAAAAAAAAACGCCGGCAAAGATGTACGAAAGTCCTCCATCGTTCCCTTCACAGACTTTTGTTTTCGACATCCTTAATGCGCTTCCTCCATTCTCTAATGACGGGAAGGCAAGATTCCTACGAAAGACTAATGCATTTTACGGATCGCCGCATTCAAAAAAGCGAAATGATGTTTGATTTGGAAATTACTTAGAAAATGTATGAAGCCAAAAAAAGGACGCGAAACGATTTGCATAAATATTGAATGCCGAGATAGAGAATGAAATTAAAACAAGATTTCGAGTTATTTTGTGGAACTATTAAGAAACTAATAATTTTATTGAAATAGTGATATTTTATTTATTAATATGTTTGTGATTGAAAATTTATATAAGACGCTACTCTAATTTATCAATATAATACCGACCATTAATTTGTAAAGATACTTAATACAAAATTAAATATTCTCAATAAAAAAAAAACATTCGCGAAAGTGTATCAATATTTTAATATATAAAATAATTTTTTGCGAATTAATATTTTTATTTTTTTCAAATAAAAAAAAATTAAATTTAGACAGGAAATGGGCTAATAAGAGTCAGGCGCAGAAATTAGATGCAATAAACTTGTTTTAAAATCTTCATTTAATTTGAACGTTTCGGTCCTTCCTTTGATCTCAACGATATACGAAACAGCGCCTGGCTCTTATTAGCCCATTTCCTACCTAAATTTTATATTTATATATCAAAGCCTTTTCGTTTCATTATAAAAAAAATTAGTTGATATATTAAACAATGCTTTCGTAATCTATCTATTTGCACAAAAATATTAAATGTAACATCTTTTTCATTATTAATGCAATTTATTGATATCATGAGTTCTTCATTTATTTCGTTAAACTGCATTAGTCCAAATATTGACAATGATTTCTAACTGTGGCTAACGATCGCATAATTCATATATCCAAATTGGTTGCAGTGTAGTGAGTCGTAGATTATATTCGCGGGAAACTACCTAATCGCCAGGAAACATCGTATTGAATTATAGTTTTAGTTAAACGCATGTTATCCGATAGCAAGAGGTTTTGGCATTGCTATAATATAAGCCAACCGTTGCGGCTGGAAGATGCCATAACGCTTCCGTGATGAAATTTCGGAACTAATCTTTGAGTGTACGATTTTAACTAAGTTCCATGTCATAACGGGCGCAAGGCTCTCGCGCGACATCGCGTAATCATAATGCCAACTCTGAGATATACATAGCATGGTCCACTAATTGTAAGAGGAATTCCAGTTTCTCTGCTAGTCACTGAAGCTAATTAGCAAAATACCAATAGCACCGGCTGACGACTTCCGTTCATGAATAATTACGCGCAATGTAACAATTATGTTTCGGTCGCATTCAATCTCAAACTCAATTTTCTAGGCAGATATTAATTAAACAGAATAATATATATCACAGAAAAAATTAATTTATAACCAGATACATAATTAATACATTTGCATAATTGCAAGGTTTCGTATTAAAAAAATTTTTCTACGGTTTATCGAACAATCAAGCGCAGAATGGTACAAAAAATATTTTTTTTCTACTAGAAATCACCTAGACATATTGTTAAATCATTAAATTATATTGCATTTATATTGTGCATTATTAAATTACATAAATATATTAAACATATACTTTCCTTGTATTAATTTTATCCTGATATATATTAACTAAAAATTACACTAAGAAAAGCTGTTTTCCGTACTTGAATATTTATTAATATCCATCTTTTTAAAATGTGTGTTTACCATAAGCACATATTGTATATGTTTATCATAATCTACTATATAGATATAATTTTAGAAATATATATTTTATATAAAATTATTATACATATGCCTAAAATACTCTGTGCATTCACAAAAAATAAGAAAAATTAATAGATGTATATCATAAAGCTATGCAATTCACAATGCAATTCATAGCTATGCAATTTTTTCTACATTTTAACCTATGCAGCCTATATGTGCATGTTTGATAAATGATTTTAAAATATGGTTGCTAGGAAATATGTAAATATAGCTCGACTATCAAATCTCGTATATCGAATCTAGTCAACAAATCTGGAATAGATAAAAGACAAAATGCCTATCAACTACCATTTGCCTCACATCAATTTCGGATCGTACATTGGACGGTTTCACACATTATTATTTTCGTATCGATTGGCCAAGTTTATATTGTATGAAGTTTATATAAATTGCCTCCACACGATAGCGCAAATATCATTCATCCGCTCAGGCAAAAGTAATCAACTCGCTAAATGTATTCATCTCAACAAAGACCACTACTATCCGCGTCTCCACCGCTATTTGTAATCGCTCGTTCAAATGAAAAAGTCAGTGGCTTGAAGGGACACGGAAAAATCCACGGAAAAAACTGTAAAATCTGGATTTGTAACCAGCGGATGACGTCCAAGAATGTTAAACTCGCAAACTAATTAAGAAAATTCCGTAAAGGTGACACTGTCTCTTTTTACATAAGTTTCTACACATGCTGATTAGCTTTAGAAATTCATTATACGATTGCGCAATATACCATACACACATACGCACACACATACATGCATATATGGATGCGCATGCGTGCGTATGTGTGAGTTATATAATATATAAATGATAAAAATATATAAGAAATCTCTTTCTCTTTCTCTCTCTCTCCTTCTCTCTTTATATATATAAATAATTTAAGAAAATGTATGTGAATAATTTATTAATATTAAATACTCATTTCTTTTTTTTCTTTCAAGAATATGTAATATTTACATACCGACAAATTCCATCATTAAATAGTTTTAACATGTTCAATTAAATTGTGATGGAGCACTCTCTACAGAACGTAATATTCCGAAAATCATTCGATGAGAAGTATCTACATTTCTCATTATATTATTGAATTTTATACTCAATCTATGTTACTGATAAAATAATCAGCATATTTTTATAAAAAGAATCAGTGTCCCTACGATGGCCTCTATACAAATTTTAGTGAAAGAGATATGATCAAAGGGACATTCTGTAACATAGGGATCAGACAATCCAACAGATAATATTGGGAATCCGACGGTCAGAGCCGAACGATCGTCAGCAGTCATCGACCTCCGACTTACGGTTGACTTGACAAAAACACGATTGGCGCTTTTCCTTGAGATGCTCGACAGAAAAGACGCCTCCCAAACGATCCTTGAATGACATTCGTTTCGACGGAAGAATAGTGCTTTTTACCGAACAATTCTCCGACGATTTTCGAAATTGCAACAGGTACATGTTTTCGAGGAACCGCGAGATTCTGATCTTTCGACGGCAATGAAAGTTCTTAAGAAAATTTACTCATCAATTATAGATATTAAGCGGCGGCAATGCCTTTTTATGAATTCATTCACGACATTTTGTTCGCAGCGAACTTCATTAAAAGTTTCATACGGTTCGTATTATTGATGAAATTGGATGCAAATACAGTCCGACGGTGATAGAACGCCGGTCTTTTGCGCTTTTTCCGCGAATTCATTTACATGTGATTTCGATAGAGACGGAAACTGCAATATTAAGCTTTTAAAACCGTGTTACTATGTATACATATACACGTTAAATGAAAGAGAGGGCTTTAGTATATATGTGATCGTCGCATATTCACCATAAAATATTTCGTTTAGTAAAAAATATAATACTTTTGCAAGTTCTCTTTCTACAGCGGCTAATGTTGTAGCTATAAATAAACTATGAATAAAGATTTAGAATGTAGATTTATACTTAAAAAATCTATAGCGTGTTAACTGCATTTAAATTAAATATTATTATAGGTAGTTATGTAATAATTATACACGTCGTGATTTTTCGAAATTATCAAACTTTTGCTGATATCGCCATATCGCAAATAATATATATGTACGTTTAAATAAACGACACTACCTAATAATAAAAGATATTTAAAAATTTTTTTTGGTTCACGTTATGCCAAAACTAGATATGAATTTTTATTACGTGAATAATAGAATCGCGCATGATATACAGTGTTACTTATCAGAAACGTAAAAGAAATTTATTACGTAGTTGATAAAATTTGGAGAGAACGCGCGTCAGATAACTACGTTATAAGTTTCCTAATCGAGATACGTGCACGTTTAATACAATCAACATTGCGTGAGATCTACTTTATAACATTACAAGGGCATAATATATCACCGAAGTTTTGCTCGGCCAATTTCACACCCGAGATTCCGCCCACCGATTTTCTGTTCCTCTCATTCGAAATATATCGCCGAGTTTTTCATCTCGCATTTGCCGTATTCATTGGTCGCGTCATTGGAACGTTAAAACGAAATTCGGATTTGTCTTAATGTTTGGTATAAAATAAAATAATAGCAGGGATTCTCGAATGCCCGATCTCGATTAATTTAATTGTATATCCACTTGAAGTCACATTTCCACTGAATTGAATCGATTCTTTTAATTTTCCTCAGTACATTTGCGCCTTAGTACACGAACAACGTGCCAGGAATTCTCTCATTTTGCGCTTGTATTTTGCCAACGGGATATTGTGTTGCAGCGAAAATTTGTAAAAATATATGCGGATCTCGCGAATTTTTCGCGAGTTTCTTATCCCTTGATCTTTTATTCATCTAACTCAATCTTCTTGTTGAACTTCGTCACATAACATATAACAGTGGCATTTGTAATATCGCTGCTTTTATATTAGAGATCGCTCGATTATCCTCAGCACATTTTAACAGGATGCGCATTGAATGCATAAAAAGAACCGAATTATTTATACGACCAAATATAAATGTGTAAACAGCAGATTTTGCCGGCAAATTACAGCAAAGCTCTCATTAGCAGCGTGTCATATTTTTCATTTACACTCTCACAGCGGTATATATATACAATTTTTTTCATACTTTTTAAATAAACTAAATAAATACATAATATTAATCTAAATCAAGATAGCTAAAAGTTAACGATTATATACGTTATTTGCCAGAGTTATTTTTATTCAGGTATCTGCTTTCACATATAACTAAAATATATGTTATTATAATAAATAGACTACATATAACTGAAAATAAACATTCCGTTTTCTGTAAATATTTGAAAAAATGTACGCTGCTTTATAAAATTTTTAGTAAAAAACACACATTTGCTAATCGCTGTGCAATTTCATTAATATTACTCTCACAATAGCAATTGACAATAATCATATCTTGTTATAATATTAATCTCTTGTGATTTTACTACAGAATTATTTTAGGTACTCTAAAAATACAATCGTGAAATAAAATAATTATATAAATGTTCAATAATCCCAGTGATTAAAGATTTCAGCAAAACCGACAAGCGTTTACACTGTTTACCAAAAGAATAACAAAAGTGAGTGACGAAAGTTTGAGAGTAGTTGGAAATAATTTTGCACCTACTTTACATCTATATATTTACAGACTTGCCTCTGCGTGAGCAACATCGCGACGTAGGAAAGGGCGTGGTCCCTTCTATCTTTTTGTTTCGGAGCACGAACCGCATCACTTTCCGATGTAAACTAAATAAATAGCTTTCGGCAATCAAATTCATTGCAAATTGCTACATTACAAATCGACGTGTTTAACATGCCTATTGTTAACGCATTTATTTATTTATAGACCGCTCCGTTAACAGAACCAAAATCTAACAACCAAATCATCTAACAGTCAACAACGAAGTCAACCGATATTGTTATCAATGACCGTTAGATTTAATCACAAATACAAGTCTGTGAATTCTACGCAATTAATTTTGCGATGATATCGATTTAACCATTTGTAACGAAAATTAATTTCCTCCAATATTGCACTCATTATTATTTATATGTTAATTATATAATAATATATTATATGTATTGTATCTGTGGCAATATTTTATACACATTATATTTTTAATCTTATTATATCTGCGTATAACGTAAATGGAACATTTTTGTGAAAAAAGTTTTTTTAAATAACACATCTATAAAAGTATTCTTTACAATATAAATTTTTATAAAAATGAGAATATGCCTATAACAAAAAATATACTATGTTACTGATTTCTTAATTCGTCTAACGCAGGAAATAAATTAGAACAATCTATTAAAATCGCTGTGATAAACAAATACAAATTTGCATTTAAACTCAAAACATATATGAATATTCAAAACCAATGCTCTTTAATTTCTAAATAATTATCAACTTTTTTATACCGGTTTTTTGGTTCTCTGGTTATTACAGAATTAGAATGTGCAATAAAGACATGTTTTTTAAAATTCACATGTTCTCCTGAAACTTTACTTTATATAGTCTATTTATGAAAAGCTTCCCTGCATATTACAAATTATGCTATTAGATTATACTTTTTTTATAAATATCCAAATATAAAACTGATAAAATAAAATTTTTGCGATTACGAAATGTATTTATCATTAGATATATCAAAATTTTTTCAAAAAACTATTGCCAATAGTAACAAAAGCAATATCTTGCGTATCATAAATCAAATGTAGGACCAGAGTTACATAGTTAGATAGCGTTAAAAAGCCCGATTACCGCAGAGATAATTAATAAGCATATTTAAAATTCCAGTGGAGAAAACTCGCTTATTATTACCCATAAAATTAACAGTGTTAACCAATTCTACAATTATTCCAGATATGCATATTAAAATAGTTATGATGGAATTTATTAATTTCAATAAAAATATGTTAAAAACTTTATATAAAAAAATTAAAAAATTAAAAAAGAATTAAAAATATGGCTATCTGTATATATTATTATATACAATATTATATACAATATTCCTCTGTTATTTTTTAACAATATTAAAATAAAAAAATACAACAATTTTTTTTCTTAATAAGTAATAGTAAATTCCGAGTTCAACTTATGCTTTGGTTACACACACATAAAATATATAACATTATAGATAGTGAATCTTAAAGAAGAGGAAATATGTATACTTATTGAATAATCTTTAAAAATGTAAAACTTATTAAGAAAGCTATCAAAGAGCTTTCGTGATCACAAAAAATTGCAAAAAGGCAAAAAAAATTGCTCCGCCTTCATTCGCAAGATGTAGCCGCGTTTAGACGACCGCGAAACGAAGCTGTCTAAAGATAGAGAGTAACGTGTCAGATTTATCGGGAGGAAAAATATCTTCCATAGAATGACCTATGTTAATGTCTTAAACAATAACGCTTATGGAAATAGAAATATGGGAATAGAAAAGTATATATCCAACAGTACTGAAGAAAGGATTCGCGCACGAGTGACAAAGGAGGATCTCGAAGTTGTACGACGTCGCACTATGAATCCAAGTGATACGCGATGAAAATTATACCGCGTATAACTCGCACGAGAGAAAGACATAAAAGTGAATGATGCGGGAAGAATACGCGGATGCGCATTTGCACGAATGCTCGAGAAAAATTGGAAAACGTTCTTACCAGATACAAGCAGGCGCAATAATAGCGCCTGTATTGGCAATACTTTTTTCAAATTTGCCTTTGACACATAAGAACAAGAATAAACTTCCAGAATATCATGCTAAATAAAATTATTTGGAGATTTGTGTAACATCTATACAATCTTTTTGAAGTCTTTCGTACGAAATATTATTCTTTAATAATAATATAAATCCAAAATATTCAACATTTAATTAATTAATCTATTTTTCTATGACTTGAGATTTTACTGACAAATACAACAGTTGCGATCCACATATGAATTTATTGTATTTAAGCAAAAAACAGAGAGAGACAGAGAGAATGAAGCCTAACAATACATGCAGAGAAATGTTTGAATGCGTTTTGGATATCTCTATGCGGGGCGTCGTTAATGTTCGCGGTTGTTGTTACATATCCGAAATCGCGAGCGATGCATTTTCTCGAGCTTTATCCCGCGTCACTGGTGTGTGTTATACATCCGCGGATGCGGGATAACGAGTTCCAACGAACAAGTACTTGTAGGGAGGGATGAAAGAGGGATCATATGAAATTCAATATTAATTTCTATCGCGAATAAATGCGCATTCTTCATGCTTATTATCATTCATTTATATGGCTGTTCGAATACACGACGTACCGAATACACATCGCGTGAGTACAAACGCAAGAAATTTATCCGAAATACGACTACCCTTGTTACTGTATTTAGTTTATTTGTAAAAAAAGTTGTAAGTAGCTAATGATTTTTTAATTCTTTATTCAATGACGTAGTAAACAAATATATTGAATATATATTATCTTGTGAGAGAGATATATATTGATATATAATAAATTTACATTTAGATACATTTAAATTTAATCCAATTATTAAATCATTTAATCATTTCATTGATTATTATGTTTTAATAAAAGGGAGAAAATATTGAAAGAGAAATTTTAATTTACATTTGTGATCTGGATTTCAGAATTCTATAAATAATAGATTTAATAAAAATTGTACTGATTTACTAATTCCTATTCATATAAAACTTTTCTAAGTGCATTTTCTAAATGCAATGTATAATTCTTCGTAAAAAATAAAAATAATAAAAATATATAATAAATTATATAAAAATAATATATATATATATATATATATATATATATATATATAAAATTGAGAAATTATATTATTTATAAATCATAATATATTTGTTTTTGTATAATTAAAAATATCTTGTAAAACTAGAGAAAATTTTTATTTTATTTTATAAGCTAATTTCGGTTTATATTTTATGAGTAGTATAAGAGTGTCTCTATGTCACCTTCTAGTGAGTTAAATGAAATCGATCAAACCTCCTCTTTTTGGGTTCAATTAGGTCCATGAAAGGACACGGGTATAAACGTGAACCACAGTAACCGCAAGTCCACTATCGACACTTACAACTCCGACTGAATGGCATACCCTAAAAGCAAAAGAGTATCTCTGTGCTTATGACCGACGTGCGATTTACGACCAAGCGAGCAAGCGAACAAACGACCACGAACTCACCACATTTTCCAATCCCGTGGACAAACTTTAATGAAGTTTACCGAGCCTATAGTCACATACGATTTACAAAAGATCATGATACCACGCTACGATTTTCCGACTGTCCCCTCGCAGTAGCTTCATATTGAGACGTGAAACCATGCCGTTTCATGGAGGCAGGCATGTTTATATGACGATGTATACGAACGTCGCCGCAGAGATATTGCCCGAGGGTGAAAAGCTCTTTGCTTCGCGAACCGTTTCCGCGATCCTTTCTAACTTGTGTTCGTGATCGCTGTTTGACGATACCATTTGCACAATCTTGCGCCGTTTGCATTGAAAATTTCTCACGCGTGCTACATATTATTGAGAGATGTCTCGAAATATTTTTTTAAATTTTGAAACAGAGTTTTTGGTATTGCACAACGTAAAGTGTATAGTGAGATATAAGGTTTTAGAGATACTTGACTTTTCCAATACTTTTCAATACTTCAGCATTTTAAAATGTCAAAATTCTGAAGCTCGTATTTTCTTGAAATGAAATTTTATGTTTATATGCACAAATACTTTGATCTTCGGGGAGAGAAAGAGACATTCTTCAAATTTCAAAACTTATGAAATATTGAATTTTTAATATAAAATATTGAATTAATATATATATATATTTTTTTTTATTTAATTCAATATTTATATTAAATATAAAAAATATATAAATATATATATAAATATTGAATTTTTATAATAAATATTGTAATAACTATTGTAATAAATCTAATCAGATAATTTTTACATCACTATAATAAATTAATTTATTATTCTATAAGTATTATAATTTTTTCGCGCAAGTTTCAATTTTTAAGCAATTTTATTATGTTTTATTTTATTGAGAACAGAAAAAAAAATTATTATTTCATAATCTTTCTCTTATTTATAACTAAGTTTCATTCTTTTAATTAATACTGGTAAATCTAGTTCCTTCCTGACTTAACAAACGAGCATTCGAACAGCTACTAGATAAATAAAATTAATCTATCGCGCTTGTATGGTACACTAATGGCCGGCTCGAATGACGGATAATAATTACGTTCGCATTAAGCACGATGAATTGATTCAATCGATTTCTGAGGTGCACGAGGAAATTGTGCGAGAAATCTTATCATTAGTTAACAGAATTAAAAGCATACCATAAATGTTATAATATAAATACCGCTATATATATTTTGTAATTAAAAAATGACTTATATTTCATAAATAAAAAATAATCCTATTAATATTGTTAAGCTTTAGAGATTTATATCACAAATATATTCATTGTATTTCTATCCTAACAATAATTATTATTTAAATAACTATTATAATTATTTATGAATTACAAAATTGTACAATATTCCTGTAATAATCAGAATATCTCGTACTATTTTATAAGGGAACACACTATGCCAGAATAGTAAATCGTTTGAATGATAAAATTTTCAAATAGCGAATGCTCGGAGATAATGGAGATTCTACTACGCCTTTCTCCAATGTCTCATCCTACTGTCGGAACAAATTCCGACGGCGGAAACGTCGAGTATCTCCTCTCAGTGAATTATACAAAACCAAGTCTCTCAAACACATTGACTGCCATCGAAACATCTGGCATGTCAGACTAAGAGATAAAATTCAGGCTAAGGGGCATTGAAAAAATACGATGAACTATATCGATAAATTTGTATTTGCGAATATGTTTCATCGCGCGTCAATTATATTCAAAATTATCATTTTATGGTGATAAGAATTGGTGTTCGCGATTATCGCCACAGTCGCAAATGCAATCGCGTTAATTTGATAGCAATTCACAGACCATCATGTGTATGCATTAATTATTTGTTTAACGATTGGGAACTATACATCGAAATGTCTCAATTGCGTCAGCGATATTCGGAATACAAATAGACGTTATGTTAAATCCCGAGTGTTCCATTATCGAAACCTCCATCGCGAACACACTAGTGTAAATAATAAATCGCAATTAATCGCTCCTCTGGTACGGTTTCGGACTTTTGGATTTGTGAAAATCGGGGGAAATTGAGTGGACTCTCTATTTTTATGATATCTTAAACGTAAACCTATCAAACAGTTCTGTGAGCACTTTTCCTTTCTTCTCTATATTTTCTTTGTATTGTTGCTTGAACAATTTTTAATCATTTATTTCACGACAGTTCAATGAATTCCTTAATAATGCTTTACATAGTTTCACAACATTTTGCTGCATAAGTTGATTAAAGTTATATCACTTCTTTTTACTATCTTCTTTGCTTTGTGTATTGATAAAATACCGAATAGAATTGATACTGAATAGTGTTGATTAAATTATGTAAATTCAGCCTATTTAATTGAGATTAACTTTCTACGATGTTTAAATAGCGCAATACAAATTAATACATATGTATTAATAAGTGGTAGTTTGTTTGTCTATTTGAATTCTCTGTTAATGAAAGTGTGACAGAAAGTTGAACTAGAGAGTAATAAAATCAGACTAAATGTAAACAGCTTATAAATTAAAATCTAACTCATCCTTGAGAAACAACAAGCAAAAAAATAATATTTTACATAAATAGCCTAATTATTTACAAGATTAATAAGATCTAACATAACTATTTTGGTCCGCAAATTTTTTTATCTCGTCGACCAATTTTAAGTGAGTGCTATAACAAAGTAGTTTTAATTTCTTCACAGAAAAACAATGCTCAATATATCGTTAAAAAATTACAGACTTCTCAGAAAGATAAATCAAAATCGGTAAAAAAAAACAGACAAGCTGTTATTAAATAATAATTTCTCAAGTCATTGTTTAGTTTATACGTGTTTATAATTACATATATCTTGCCTTTTATATATTTATCAACGGAACTTTTACTCGAATTTAGTTTACATTTAAGCAAAGAAAATGAAACTCGCAATAATTAATTAACTACAGCTATACGAAATAAGTAAGTAAAAATAAAATTTAACCTGTGCGCGACGATAAAAAAAGGAGTGCATATTTAGTAGGAATAATAAATAACTACTTATAATTCTTATCAGCAAATGAATGAAGAGAATGTAAATGACATCAGTTTTATGTCAGTTAACCTCGTTGGAGATAAATTTCTATGGACAGTACAATCCTGAAAGTTGCGTTAAAGTTGCCTTATCTGAGCAATATATTTTTCTAAAACAAGTGGATCACATTATTCTTTTCCCGAAAAAGCTTGCGTACACAAACATATTTGTTTTTATATAATTAAAGATTATGAAGAATCTTAGCTACAAATTTATTTAAGTAATTGTAGTTTAAATTTGATAAAAAATCGATATCTATTAAATTTATTAAATTTTTTTCTTGTTTTTTAGAAAATGATTGAAACTAAATTTTCGTGGAATTAAAATATCCCACTATTGTCTACTATAACAATGACAAAGTAAAAAAAAAAAAAAATTTTTATGATCTGCTATGAAATAAGAGTTTTCAAAAGAAAATGTAACACGTAATTTTGTAATATATTCTCATTCACATTTAATCATACATATTTATTTATTATGATAATTATAAATTATTGTTGCTTAAAGACCATATACCTAATTTTCATTATTATAAAGTTTTAGTTATTGTTGAAGTTATCTTTGGCGAATACTATATGTATAAGCATCGGCGATCACCGTGTACTTATCCTATTGATCTTCGCTTCACCCTTCCTTGTGTAAAGCAGTAATTGCAGATTTTGTTGACCAATTGTCCAAATAGAACGAACCGATTATAGTAAGTGTTATATTTGGTATTAAGTTTGTTATCCTAATAAGTACTTAATAGGATTAAAGCTTTCAATCGTTTAATCCCTTTCATTAGGCTTATTTGTTATCCTCTTGTATTAGCACGATGTTCCAATAATCTTAGGATTTGGTTATTCTTATAACTTTATTCAAGTAAAACAAAACTATTAATAAAATATTTGGTCACTTCATTATTCGAGCAATAGTTCATTAATTTATGTATGAATATGAAATTACGTTCTGCATATATACATATATGTCCACACGTATCCTCGCGTGACGGATATATTTAAAAATATAAATATAAAATATTTAGAATGAAAGAGAGACATATGTGTCACAGATTCTCTGTAAATTCCTTTTTATAAAAAATTTAAGTTTTTTTATTAAATATTGCTCTGCACAAAAAATTTACGCTTTATGAAAAGACTGTCTTTTTGTAAAAAAATTGATTTTACAAAAAATCTACATATATAATGCAACAAAACGTGACAGCTGCTCGCTGCAAACAATCTCCTACATAGTAAAAAGTACATATGTATATATATATGCTTTATAAAACACACGCAAATATGTATGTATGTGTGTGTATATAAATTTTAAAGCATATATACTTTTTACAATGTAGGAGATTGGTTGCAGCAGCCATCACTTTTTCTTGCATTATATATGTAGATTTTTTGTAAAATCAATTTTTTTACAAAAAGACAGCCTTTCCATAAAGCGTAAACTTTTGTGTAGAGCGATATTTAATAAAAAAATCTAAATTTTTTGTATAAGAAGGAATTTACAAAGAACCTGTGATACATATATGTCTCTCTCTCTCTTTCGTTCTAAATTTTATATTTATATTTTTAAATATATCCGTCACGCAAATTAAATATACCCATATGTGCAACTCCTTGTAAAACTTTTCCATTTGGAATTAACAATATTTTTTAAATAGTTATTCGGTAATATATGCTATTCTTTTTTTAATATATATCCATGATACAAGTTTTTCCTTTCTGTCGTAACAATATTCAATATATCACGGGAGATTGAGGACTGCGAGAATAGTCGCCAATAAATCGACACGAGAAGTTCTCGAATAAAATTTCGGGAACGTACATTCGGAGCGAGAGAACCAATCAATGTAATCGACGATAGAACAGTTAAATTGGAATTCCGACGTACTTTTCTATCGATTCTCCGGAATCCTGCGAGTTTCCAATGATATGGCAAATATTGCCCAGAATTTTGTCACTGATAGAAGGACAAAAGTGTTAACAAACATATTTCAATAATGCATATTTCAATTTGGACACCCTTAAGAAATGCGACTCAAAGGATAAATTATTCGCAATGAACGTCGTTACTTACAAAGTTTGAAAAATCTTGGAAGCTTTGCCATCCTAATAATTATTTCATTTTCGATAGTGATAGAACATAATGTTACATTAATCATTTTACTATCAGAAGTATTCTTCGATTGTAGCAATATACCTTCAATATTTCCTCTTTATGTTTCAAAACAGTATTATATGTATATATATCATACTGCATACCTTATATTTTCGACAAAAGAGATGTCATTTTTTTATTGAAATTCAATCAAATTTATTATGCATTTCATAAATTATAAATACTAATACTATATGTGTGAGAGAAAAAGGAAAAGACAAATAAGGAATATTTCCATCCGTGATACGTTCAGTAACCGAATATAACATAATCTTTTACCTCAGAGAATATAAATATTCTTATAGATTAAATATAATAATTTTTTCCAAAATAAAAAATTAACGTGATGCATAAAGTATCTTGATATCCGTAATATTTTAGGCGATTGTGGAGCGTGAATTATTTCGCAGTCGGGCGCGCTCGAAGTATTTGAAAAAGCGAGAGACATTGCCGGCGATTTATATGCGCGG
Organism: Lasius platythorax; assembly: GCA_963971435.1. Lineage (NCBI taxonomy): Eukaryota > Metazoa > Arthropoda > Insecta > Hymenoptera > Formicidae > Lasius > Lasius platythorax. The sequence continues at coordinate 3,970,663 of OZ020541.1, forward strand.
ATTTTCATCGTCGTAGCACATATTCGCGGAAAAAAAGTGAGAACGCAGCTAATGATTTTTACGGCGCGCTAATGATTCCATCATTTCACGATGACGGTAATGTGCCCGAAGAACACCGATACTATGTGTCTGGCGTTATTCGCACGTTAGGAAATAGTTACGTTATTAAATAGTCGGTTACATACTGTATTTAACCGTATAAGACAAATACGTGAAAATTCGTAAGACATACATATCATAGCAACGTAATTACGTACCATCATCTTAATTTCCTAAGTTTCCCCTTTTCTTTACTCTGTTTCCTTGTCGGAATTAATGCCACTTTTATCTTTATGATGTTCAAACTGACTCGCGTATTTAAGCTAAAGATGCAATAAGATAAAATTACATATATAAAATTACTGAACTGTAATTATTTAGGTAAGGCAGTTTTCTCTCTAAATGTTAATATTACATCATATTCAAGAGATATAATTCCATTTATAAAATAACTCAAATTACGAACATGTTTCGCTGTAATCTACATGGCAAACTGAAATTACAGCAAAGTCTCATCTAAAGTTAATTCACGAGAGAGAGAAAATGTTTATAATATCTATAATATTTTTATAAGATTTATCTGTAATATTTATAATATTAAAAATTTTTTTCGTAAATTTCACAATTATTAAATACGAGTCAATAAAATTTTTTTTAAACAATTAGCTATATACCTCTGATAATAACAAATCCTATATTATCACAATTACACGAGAAGGCAGCTTGACGAGTAGATCGCGTTACATAATTCCACTGGAGATCATATCTTGTAAATGTACAAGGCAAAATGTAACAAGATTTTAATCAACAAGATGGTTCACTTCAGTATGATCAAATACATTGATTAGTTATTGCGAACGCAACTTTAGCCAGAAGTGTTCATGGATCTTAGTAAATGTAAATCTCGCGAAATAAAAAATTCGAGATTGAAAGATTATAAAATGTATCTCGTAGATAGCTTTTATAGAATACATTCTCTTTGCTGTCAATTTTCGTGTCATCCTTATCATTTGCATGTTACAAGAGCATTAATATATTATTAATCTGTGCTTATACAGCAAATTTCAAAATTTATGCAAATGCGTTATGAGAGATTGAAAGATTATAAAATGCATCGTCGCAAAGGTAAAAAATGATAACTACAACATATTCTTACTTCTTCGTGCTAAAGAAAAAGATATAAGATGAAGTTTAATCTAGTATTCTGCAATAAGACCACGGTAATAAAGTTCAGCGATTTAGATAGACGGATCAACGGCAAGACGCGATTAAAGTTCTTTCTTAGAACAGAGCGTCCTGATTTTTCAACCGTCGACAAACGCCTATGTGACGGCGACTTAATTAAAGTAATTTCTAGCGAGATGGGCCCGCCACTATCTTAGAACGGAATTGCGCGACGATCTCCACCTAAGAGGTAAAATTCGAATTCATCCAAAGGAAGCCTTTCCGAGACAAACTTCAGAGGTGCCGCGAAAGTGGAGCTTAATCATATCGTGTCGAGAAGTCGGGCTGAGGCAAACGCAAATATTTAAATATTTTGTGTCTTAATTTATCATGAACGACATCTTGAACGATTTAAGATGTATCTCGTAGATAGCTTTTATAGAATACATTCTCTTTGCTGGCAATTTTCGTGTCATCCTTATCATTTGCATGTTACAAGAGCATCAATATATTATTAATCTGTGCTTATACAGCAAATTTCAAAATTTATGCAAATGCGTTATGAGAGATTGCAAATCTTTCACATCAAATAATCAAAATAGGTAATATAGTAAGTTGAAACGGAATAAATGCAAATACGTTGATTTTATATTAAATTAAACATATAAGCGTTGGTTTTATATTAAATTAAATATTAAACTATTACTGCATGTTATTTGTTTGTTAATTCAAAAAAGTAAATAAATAAATATTAATATACAGGATCATTATGTATTTGCAGTGTACTATTTAAAATATAAAAAATGAATTTTATATTTCAAATAGTACGCTGTGCAAATATATCGAAAAAACTTTAAAAATAATTTTTCAAATTTTGAATAAAATTTTTTAAGACACCGATATTGGACTAAAATATTTGAAAATTCCAACCCCTCAGAATTATTCCACAAACAGAGTAGTGATTGCAAACTGCTGACAAGTTTGGCCTACAAAGTTGATCCTCAATTTCAACTTTCAACGCCTAGAAAAAAAAGACTCAAGTCTCTTGGGGTTATAAGACGCGGAAAATGTGGTGTCAGCGATCCAGCCCGCGTTTTCCAACCACGAAAACCGATGTTCTTGAAACATATTATCGCAGGTACCAGAACGTTATATAAAATGCGGATAAAGATAGAGAGATGAGAACAATCATTTTAAAGTTTCCTAATTTCTGCAAAGTTTCCAAATATTTAATCATATTATTGAATCTGTTTATAACGGTATTTAAATAAATAATTAAAATATTCAAATAAAAAAATACTTTTGTTAATTTATTGCCTTATTATTAATTGTGAAATATGTTTCTATTTAAAATAAAAATGTGGAAATGTGCTTATTTAAATTAAAGTTAAAAAATGAATTTTTTTAATACACTGCCAAAAAGCTAAATAAAAAACTTAAATGCATAAATATACAATTAATTAATCAATATGATAATCTACTCCGCATATGTTATGTTCAACTCATATACAAAAGATGAATATATAACCTAAATTAATTAATTATTAAATATTAATTATATTAAATATCGATATAATTATAAAAATTTTTTTAAATTAATAATAAAAGAAGTAAAGTTCTCAAAAAAAGATTACAATTCTTTATATAGAATCTTTGACCTTGTGTATAATATGTGATTAAGTAATGTAAGTATCGTTTTAGAGCTTTGCAGATTGAGTGAGGAAAGCTTTTAAGCCTGAAAGGAAATAAGTTGAAAATTGTCGGAAATGATCAACGAGAGAGGATCATTGGAAGAATGCTCCTCTCAAACAGAAAATTATTATTGAGAAGTATGAAATATGCCTTTATGTGTTTGCATCGACGTTTTCATTCAAGAAACTAAACTTTATTCAAATTAGGTATATCAATTGAACATAGAGACAACACTTTCAGCATTATATGTTATTAAATTTGCACAAAATTTGATGGATAATTTCGTTTATGTTTCCTTCCTTCTCTCTCTCTCTCTCTTTCTTATTTGCTCTTATTTGTTAATAATTTGCAATCTATTTGTGTAAATAAAACAAAGATAAAGATTATATTAAAGTTCAATTAATTTCATGCTTTAAAATTACGTCTCCCAAATATTATACTTTTTGAGAGTCAAAAAAATAAGCACATCTGAGTATGTGATGAGTTTGTTGAAATCACAACTGATTGATTATGTACATGAGATGTGTTTGACATATTTGATTCGTAAAAAATACAATGAAATAATTCCAACGTAAATAATTAAATAGACACGTATTAAATATCCCGCGCAATCGTCAGTAAAAATGCCTACGTAAAGAATTAAATACGTAAGAATATAAATTTTTAAATATAAAGAAATTAAAACATAAATATTAATATGAATATGTACATATATACATACATATATAAAATTACTACTTCATTTTCGTAATTTTTTAATGTTACGTTGGAAAAGATTACAATATTATTCTCTATTTATAATTACATGTTGACTTTTAATTCTATGTAATGCCGATTTAGAAACGTAGATATACCGTTATATATATTGATATTAACATATTTGCTATATTATTTAAAGCACTTTCGTATTGTGTAAGTACAATATACAAAGTACAAAAGAGAGAAAAAGAAGTGTCACTGCTACATTTTTTTTCTGTTCTTTGTTTTCGATCCGAGAAAAACATGATGAGATTTGCGCGTGATTTTCCCTACGTGTTTTCCTGTGAAGAAGGAAGATTAATTAACGTCATCTCTGGTGATGGCTGTGTGCATTTTCAACATATCGAAAGATGGATCTACATATGCCAGTGAACGAATGCTGCCTGCAATTCCCATTAATCTCGATTAGTCAGTAGATCAAGCATACATTTCCCGTCGTACGCGAGGAAAAAAGGGAAAACAGAGAAAGAGAAGGAGAAAAAAGGGATTGTGAAAGCGATGGAGGATGTGCCGGGCATCGGATATTCGACTCGCCGTAGGGATCCCTGGAAAATCCAATTGCGGTCAGCGAGATGGACCGGAAATGTATCGAATGTAGGATCGAAATATTAAACGCCAAGTATATTCTTGTTTCCCTTTCGCGATTACAGATTTGCTGTGCTACTGTATTCCGAGCGCTTCAAATATTTCTATCGTTTTCCTTTTCTTGTCCTAAATTATGACCGGCTATCTTTTTCGAAGCATAGCAAGAAAAAGCAAGGGAAAAGTCATTGTCTGGTGATCTTATTTTGCATTGATTAACGTCATATTATGATTGAATATTACATTTTATATGCCTTTTATATCTCCGAATCGTTAGTATCATTCGTCGTGAGGAAGATACAGAGTAAAATTACAATATTATATTTTATATATATAATGAATATATATAATATATATATATATATATATATATATTATATATATATATATAATGTCGAGAAAATACGACTATTCGTAATCGTATATCTAATGCATTTTGAAGCGGTCATCAATTGCTTTCACTACCAAAATCAATCTTAAAAGAAGTAGGCGGAAAATTTCCTGATCCAATACATTAAGGTTCAGGAAGTTTGTGCAGCTCAATAAGACTTCCTTAGTTGCACCACTTTGTGCCCTGCTTCACACTTTCAATTTCGACTCACGTCTCGTAGCACAAATTTCTGTTTTATCCTTAAAAGACACTTTTATGCCGGTTCCCATTAATAATATTTTATCCTCGCCTGTCGCGTCCATCTTCATTTTATCCATTCATTTCGACGCGTGAAGACACGTACTTCAAAAACTCGTGAGAGTCCGAGCTCGACTCGATTCTATCGTGTTATTCGCGCGTCGCCCAAGTAACTTCGTATCAATTAACACGATGAGCAGTCGACCTTCTCGCGAACTCCATTCTAACTCACTGTTTGCTTTGAGAGCTCTGTTACAGATCTAGAAGACTTGGTCTCCGCCGCCAGCGAGTTCCGACAAACTTCGTGATACGATTGTAGCCGGATACGCAATACGAATGTCCCATGAATGTGATGAAATTAAATTGTTGCATAGTAAAATGTTAAAAAAGATAAGTATTTGCAAATATAGGTATACTGCATATAAACTATATAGAAACAGTATCACGCGAATCCATGTCCTACAATCAATTTCTCAGTTTCTTTAACTTCGCTTTTCATTCAACGGTAAATTAAATTGTACGTTCTTCTCTCTGGCACACAAACACGCATCCCTTAACAGTAATTTTACAGTATTTTTTGTATTCATTCTATATAGCTCTCTTTAAGAACTAGTCTACCGTCTCTAAAGAGACAATAATATATATAATAAACATTATATATATTTTTTCTCATATAAATCACATTCGATAAATTTTTATGCAAAATTCTTCCAAAAATTAAATTATTATTATTATTAAAATCAAATTATTCATGTATCAAGAAAATATGTGGTTGTATCAAGCACAAATATGCATTCTGTAACAAAAAAGTTTTTTATTTATTTTATGAAATGTTTTAGTGGCAAAAGGGCCATGTTTTCCTTTATGCTGACACATAATGTGACTTGCCTCGCGTATATATCTTTTTTTTAAGTATGCTTTATATGAATACATATTTCACTGACGAGAGTCGCACGACCGTATGGTGGAAAACCTTTGATGTAACAACGCCAGAGACAATGTTATCTCGAGAATGCTGCAATTCGCTCGACTTCTAAGGATCGTTGAACTTCTACTACGTGTAAGACTATAATTGTTCCCTGTTGCAACAACGACCGACAGGAATTCATGGCAGATCGATACGACAGCAAAGTTGGGACAATCTATTCCGCACGAATTACTTTGCGTTACTCGCGACGGCTTCTTTAAAGCTCCTGATTGTTCGGCGTGCACAATACCCATCTCACAAAGCGGCTTTGTGAAAGGTGTGGTTGGCTCGGTATAACTACAAACGGTTATTTCCGAACGAATTCTTACGTATTCATCTAATAAGCTAATACTTTAAGCAAACGAAGAACAAAAGTTTTTCATCTAAAGGGCGGTATAATTCCGTTCTGCATAAATTTAATTACGCTGATTTTTAAGCGTTTTATATTAGATGCAAACTTTCTTTTGTGTGTGTGTCTGTGAAACAATTTCAATGAACTACAGAGTAATAAATTTTATTACAAAGAAATCCTGTTGTGTTAAAGTTTTCGCGATTTCTATTAGATAATATTAACGCCCGGTTTCTGGAAAGAGAAAAGTATTTCTTCTTTATTTTCTTTGTATAGTGTTCGGCAGCAGCAGAATATTACAAAGCCATTTTTAATTAGCAAACGTTCTCTCTTTGATCTCTAAATTCATCGACATGATTCCGACGACAAAAGATAAATCATGTCAAAGATAAATGATTAATTATCTTAAAATAAAATCGAGCGAGTGACAAAATCGCTTTTTAGACTTTTAATCAATAGATGTTTAATTAACGGTCTTTTACTTGTACATTCCGTTAATTTAACGCTAAAATAATTAAACACAGTGTTACAATACATCCATTTGGTGTTCACCAAAAAATATTATAATTAATTTATTGCGTTCCGTAGTATTATATTAGTTGCCGTTACATCGTAATAGAATAGTATTTACGTTAAAATAAATTTTTCTCGGCTACCAATTAAAAAAATGTGATAATAAATCTACACCTGTGTGTGTGTGTGTGTCTGTGTGTGTGTGTAATCGCGTAAAAATTGCAACGCCTTATCATTTATTAAAATTTCAATAGCTTTAAATTTAAAAAAATCGAATTTTATTTAATGTTATTCCGATTATGTCAGTGACGCAGCAATATAATATCATGAATATAAATTGGCAGCTAATATGAGAGTTTGTCGAAAGTCGCCGCTTTATCCAAAAGTTTTAAGCACGCCTCCGCATACTTTCCCCTTCTTTCGCCATTGTTCGTCGTGTGCTACATTTTCGACTTTCAGAAAGTTCGGCAAATACTTCGCCTGCTTTTTCCCCGCATACTACGAAAACGTTGCTCAATAAAAAAGATCAAGTTTGTCGGGATATCTAATTATTTTAATTTATCGCTGCTAATCTTTAGATAATTTGTGTTGATCCAAGTTTAATCGCCATTTGCAATAGTACTTGAGTACTAATAATAATAAAATAATTATACTGATATATATATTATATAGAATAAAAACATCCATTTTTCTATAATTGATAAGTAGTGTCAATTTTTAAAAAATTACAAAAGAAAGTTCTACAAAATAATAAATTGCTTCCAATTTGTAGAAATCAAATGTTTTAAAATAATCATTTTTTTACTTAAAAAAATCAAATATTTTAAATAAGTAATACTCTAAAATATACACTTATATTATAAACAAAAAAGCATTTGAAAACAATGCTTGTTTATAAATACATGTATTTTTATCAGATATGAATGAGACGCGGATCGACATAGACAACTGTTGAGTGAATGATATCAGTATCTCGATTATCACTATATAAAAGCGATCAATGATTGATAAACTACCTTTAAATAACACATTCATGCGCACTGTCGCGCACAACACGGGTAGCCGTTGTGTTGGCGACAGCAAATTCAACGTCACATGAAGCGGATAATTTGATATTGTAACGCTGGATAACTATGCCACGCGTATTTTACTCGTGGCGACGGCTGGAAATTTCCATACAAATTAGCGGACCCGCGGGCCGCATATCATAATCCGCAAATAATAAACGGCTGTGTTTGTGGTAATTCAGATTGCCATACCTTAACCGCTTCGCGTCCGCAATTATTGGATTCATACTTAATTTCCGAGTCTAAAATTTAATTTTGCTGTTTAGTGACAGATTTTACGAATTATTAATAAATCTTTATTTCCATATGTATGGCTATAACTAATCTTCAAAAAATAATTTTAATATTACTTTTGTATCTTAAAAAAACTTTATAATAACAAACTGATAGTGAAAACAGAACGCTGTACCAAAAATATTCACCGAACTATTCACAGGATCAACCATTTAACAGTTTACTGTGTTTTGTAAAATCATTTTTTTCACGTATTCCGCATGTGTCCTTTTTTACAATTTGCATGACCTATTTCAAGCTCAACTTGATTTAGTTTAGAATCATCTCTGATGTGTACACATCATGGCGCAACGTCAACGAATTAATTTACCGCGACTGAGATAAGCTGTGGATACGTCACGCAATCTCTACTACTGGTGTAGTGAAAGGTCTGCCTACATACGTGCATGAACTACTTACGCGTTTGCGGTTTATACTTCGAAGAGATTATTATAACTAAAGGCTCTACGCAATCAAAATCACGGACTATAATGTTCGTGTCGCTGAATTAATTTGTTCCTTCATGTGTGGATTAATGATATATGTAACATGGATAGTATTGGCTATTCAAAATGGATGTATAGAAAATAACGCCTTGGGCATCGTGCATTGCTACACAACTGTGAACCCACCTGGCGAATGGATTTTATTTTCAAATAGCTAGAATAAATGTTTTAAATTAATTCAAGCAGACTATGTTATTAATACACTTTGTTACACACATACACACACACGCAGTATGACGAACTTGTTATTGTCAGCCATTATTATACCCATTATTCATTCAATAAATTGTTATTATGCTAGACACACATTAATCGTCCATAATAATCCGTGATAATCACAGCTATAATAATTTATATTACCATTAAAGTGTGCGATTAATAATGATTAAGCAGAACAATTTAATAATATAATAATTTATCAGTACCTCCCTCAAAACAAAATATAATCATGACTTTTTTTAGGTATGCATTAATTCTGTCTTTTATAATTTACGAAATCTTTTTAAATTTATATCTGTGTATGTTTAAAATGGAGTTTATATATATGTAATTAAACCACTAAAATAATAACACATTATAATCATAATAAAATTGTTATTTTTCTTGAAAATTGGATTAAAATATAATCCAAGCATAATACATCGCATTATAGAGAAAAAGAGAGAAAAAATATAATATTATTTATATAAAATAAATAATCTTAAAATATTTTAATAGTAACATATACTATGTTACTTGCTTAAAACATATGTTTCAAAATTAGATTAATTATATTTCAATTAAAATATTTAAATTCTAGAAAGAATAATAAAAGTTCTTTAATATGAAAACATTAAACATTTTTTTTTAAATAGTTATTTCTTTACGTTTAATTCTCAGGAAAAAAAGAGTCTACATAAAAATTTTTAAAATATAATGCAATTAAAATATTTGCACATCAAAGTTAAAAAAGATGTAGCAAATTAGAAAAGATGTATTATGCGTCAAAGTTATATTGGTTTCCTTCGAAAAATATTATTCGACGTAACTCAAAAACGAATAATATATCAAGAAGGCATATCGAGCGTTATGAATTCGACTGCTTTGGCGTTTATCGTAAGTGAAAATTTATCGAAGAATATTTTATGGAGCTAAAAATAAATCAACAAAGCATAGACTCGTCTTGGATTTACAGCGCGGAATATTTCACCGCGGGCGATTACAGAAATAATTTCGCAGCAATACTCCTGTTGAACTCCTGTCGAACTCTCTTGCGCGATCTGTGCGATTAAGTTTATTCGTCGCTGATGAAATGCAATATTAACAGTTTAATTCGCAACGCAACGATTTGACAAGCGACCCATTACAGTATCGTTTATCATTGTGCTTTATACGCAGCTACACCTGTGTATGCATATGGCGGGATTAAATACAAAAGAGTACGTAAATTAATAGTGGACATCGAACGCGAGCAGGCATGGTTACCTGTACGCGCGTTCAAACAAGCCAATTAAACTTCGGAACGTGATAAAAAGGTCGCACAGTGCACTTTACGATCGGAGCGATGTTCTATCCGCTCCGGTAAAGTAAATTTACTTTACGCGTTAATTTATTGTAATTTACTTAACTTCCATTGTGTGTGTGTATGTGTATAACGCTTCGTTGTGCCTCAACGCTACGAGATTTTTTTCGCTGTAGCCGTATCATTTAAAATGCATTGATTGCATTGATAATACATTGAACGAAAAAAGGAATTATAAAAAAATTTCTATCTTGATGTATGTATTTTTTAAGTTCATCGTTATTGTTTTTAATTCATCGTTATTGTTTTCTAATAGCCTTATATTACGCATGATAAAAATAATTTTGTTATCAGAGGTAGCAAAATTAAAATCAAAATTATAATTGGATAAAAAAGATCCAATCTTTTTTTCTACATATATAAAATGTTATGTTCAACCTAAGAGTAAGCCAGCAGGACATCACCTTGCTATCTTTCTACAGTGATTTCCAACCGATTGTGAGAGTATCGTCCACTTTCGTGTGCAAAAGTTTCTCATACAAAAGGCAGCCGTGTTGCGGCCCATTTTACATTATCGATCCCCGCAAGTTCCCGAGAGCGCCACGTTATAACATTTTCATCACTGTCCAACAATGTTCTCTGCACATTCGTAAACGCGTTATCGTCAAGCAGCTCTCTCTCTCTCTCACTTTGTCAGCGCAAAATTTCGTGACATGCGTACGTTCGCGCACATATTATTGTAAGAATCAAGTAACGCGAAACGGGAATAACCGCGAGCGTGCATGTAAATCGGTTCGACTGCGATATTCAATCGACCTATGTATAACACGTCGCAAAGAGTGTTACCAACGCAGTGCTACCGCTAGAGAGTTACACGGAACATTACCGATGTCACGAACACCATTGAACATAACGCGTAGCGGCGGCCGATCGTGAATTTCCACGCGGTTGTAAACTAAACATATGTATGTGTACATCGCCATCCACTACTTCGCGGTTATATGTCGAATCTCTACGGTAATAATGGTAAGAGGTTGTTACTATGGATGAATTTTGTTATTTAGCTATTATACACAGTATGTGAATATTATTGCACGAACAATTAGGATTGTTTGTTAGTCTAAATCTGTATTATATGGAATTGTTGAAACAGATAGAAGGAGGGAGAATATAAAATAATAATAAATATAAAATGATGTGTGTGGATACAAAACGTTATGTAATATAAAATAAAGAATTGTAAGACTATTACTCTTTTACGGTATAGTGATACTCTCTATAAAAATATAATTTCGATTGTCTGAAGACTTTACCGCGAATATTCTTTAAGAATATATATGCATTCACATCTTAAAGTGGAAATAAACAATGCTATAACAGCCTAAGAAGGATCTTTTATATTTAGAAAATTTGCCTTTCTTATGAAAGGCCACAAAATTAATTATTCTGCTTACAAGGCATAAATTCATACACATTTAGTGTGACATTTTAGATAATTTTTCGAATTTCTAATACCTTCATAAAAGAAGAATTAAAAAGTGACTTGAAAAAAATATAGAACGAATTTAGAATATATGTAGATTATGTGTTTATTAAAAACATTTTCGACATGCACCAAGCAATGCCAAGAGATAAGCTTCTTTTAAATTTCCGATCTTGTTATACAGATCCTATCAGCTTAAATATCCGTAACAACAATAGGATCCATTAGAGACAAATTGAACAGGCATGCTTATGTTTTGCACAGCATTGAAACTTTTTTCTTTAGAGAACAAAGTTTCTCGTAGACTTTCTAAGAAAGCTTATACGTACTCTCTCTCTCTTTATACGAAAAGCTGAGAATTAACTTATAGAATATTGATATAAAAGCTATGAAGCGCGAGATAAACGAAAATAATTATTGCCAGCATTTAAAGTAATAGTGAAGATAAATGATTTTTATTCAGAATCAAAAAAGAAACATACATAAATTATATTTGCATATAACAAATTAATACACGCAATAAAACTGATCTTCGAGCATAAAGTATGTTTTTGAATTTACTTTAGCTAATCAGAGAAGTTAAAATTTAAATCATAATGTTATTACACTAAATCATAATATTGTAACATTAAATTATATGTTTATTTTGGAAATCATATAAAAATTTGACATTAATCTATTGATTTGTTCCTTCATAATTTGTAAATTTTAATTATTTAATAACTTAATACAATATGTAATTATGTTTTGTGAGCCGTAAATTCCACACAAAATATTAAAACTTTTTTTTTTAATGAAAAGTTTTAAACAAATTTTAAATACTTCAATGAAACTACAAAAAGTACATTCAGCCCTATCTTTATAATTTAAGATATTTCTTTAAAAAAATTTCTTACATAATTGCTAATATCAATTTATGCAAGTTTCTCTTCACACACAATAAATCTCGCAATATTGCACTAGAATTTATATCTCACTGTATTTAATCGTACCAATTCGATCCCTCTATCCATGAATAATGAAATTACGAGAATTTCGACTAATACCTTCCTATCGACCTTTCTCGACATAGCGCAATAGTTGAACTTCGAACGAATTCGCACTTTCAAGCGCAATACAGCGTCGCATGCAGCACCGGATCAAAGAGTACCCTCTAATTAATATGCATTCGATCTACTAACGGCTCAGTATGTTTCTCGAACAAACGTTTTATCGCACACAATGCAACTGCCCCTTTGAGGAAATTTTTTTTTCAAACAACCAAATGCGAGTTGTTGCATCGGCTCGCAATTTCGAACATAGGGATCAAACCCCTGTTATCTCCGAAAATCATCACGAGGATCCTCCATTATTCATATTAATTACAATTGCGAGAAATCTTCGATATTATTGACGATGTTAATAGATAATAATTGTTTTGCTATATTTTTCGATCATTCGGATGGATGTCACATATATTACATATCTAGCTATCGAGATCGCGAGCCCCTTTTTCTGCTTGAATGACATAAGGAGCAAAAACAGACAGATGATAAAATGTTAAAGGTCTAATCTTAGGGTCACAGAGAGATTGTGACCGTAATTTTCTAAATAAAATCTTGCCATGCGAGGCATAAAAGGTCGGACGTAAAGCACGGACGGAAAGTAAAGCATAACGATTGCGTCGGCGAGACGCCGTCATATCTAATATATCGTTTATCTTTGACAGGCGACCGATAAAATCTGCAATTTCGCCGAAGTTGATGTGAATGTTACTATAATATTGCGAGACCACGACAAGACAATTCCGCGACCACGATTAACCACAAAGTTTATAGAAATTATATTCAAGTTATTCGCGGTAATAAATGCATTTGGCATAAAAGTGATGATGTTTCTTGCTAAAAATTAGAATAATTTCTGCTTTGTTATCTATTTGCATATCTAAAGCACAATTTGTTGAAACTTTTTGATTTTAATTCGCAGATAAATAATTATTTATGTGTCTCTGCATTTTTACTTGATTCCTATTGTCTCTGCCATCATAAATAATAACTACGTGTATATAATTTCATGTCGATGACAGAAATATATTTTTAAAAAATTATAAAAATTTTGTATCCTCAACTTAACGACAATAAATATTCGCAAATTTTTTGTCATGCCCAGCCAAATGCCCTTAAGTTAAAACGAAAATTTTACGAATCTCAGATGATTATTATGGCTTAAGCTTCTTTTGTTTAACATCGCGGTCTTTATTGCATCAAATGTTCAAACAAAAATAACATGGAAAAAAAGAAGAAAAAACGGTATTTAAAATATGTCGAAAAGTACGAAAATAATATATTTGCTTTGTTTTATTCTTTATGTTTTTTGTTTAATGCGTAAATCGAAAATGGAACATAATGATGCATTAGTCTTTTATAATAAATAATTTGTTTGTCTTACGATTACTGTGTGAGCCAATCATTAATAAAATATATTTTAATTCTCTTTTAAATATAATAATAATAATATCAAGTAAAGCAATTTTCTTTTTTTAATTTAAACGAAAAAACAGAAAACTCTTTTTGTAAAGTGACTCCATATTTGTTTAATTCTAATCTTTCTAATTTTTTTATGTATATTACTTTAAAAGTTTAACAACCAAAAAGACGGAGAGAGAGTTAAGTTTAAGTTAAGTTTAACCTTCTTAAACTTTGGATATCGGAAAGCTATAAATTTACATAATAGAAAATAAATAATATATAAGTGTATGTATTTTCAACGTAAATATATTATACAAACCTATTGAAATTTTTAAAAAAGTAAAACTTTAAAATTTTAAATTTTCTGGAAACTTTATGATATTGAAACATATTGTGTGCTTTTTTTTTAAAAAAAAAAAAGAAGCACTCTTCGAATATAAAAATTTCAAAATCTTGCAAAATTTGTTCCAACTCGAAACTTTACTTAAAAAAAAAAAATGAGAAGTCTGATATAGCTTACATGAAACAGTAAAACTAATAAAATTTCTAAAAAAATACTTTGTGTTTTAAAAAGCTGCAAAAGATATTCAAACAAAACGATAGTAATTTTGATCATTTGAATCATACTTTTTAAAATATAACTTTGTAAAATATAACTTCAAAATATAATTTTATATAAATTTGAAGAGAACATAATAAATTGCAATCCAATTACAAATACAAGTTAAAAGTATAAAAAAAATTACAAAAGACCCGAGTGTACAATATATCCTGTATATTTATTTTTTATAATATTTGCAATCCGTCACTATCTCCACATAAAACTTTATTCCTCGATAAAAGTTTATTAGAAATTTCTATGCAAGTAAAAAAATCATTCAGTAGACTGCTCGAAAAGGTTACGTAAATTTGTGCAAAATGTTTCTCGCTTCGAAAACTATTTCTAAGATCCTATTCCTGAGAGAGTTTTTGCGGGAAAACATTTCTCGTTTTCTCGCTCTCTTTTCCACAAAGAAAAATAAAAAAAAATACGATTGGGCACACGGTGGTACCGTTTCTTCCTTGGGATGATAGTGTGAATTTCGATCAAATCGATATAATCTTCGATTGCAATTCGACAGAACGGTCTCACATACACGGTACGCCCGCACATGCCGTATCTGTCCCTGAGGTTTCCATTTCAAGCTCTCGTGCTTACGTCGGACAAACCTGGGGCGAAAACGTCGTGATCGGCAAGGTGCAATTGCACAATACTCTAGCGATTCCAATAGGAAAGTTTAGTCATGCAACGTCGTTTCGACTAACTTCCTTCACGACATCAGATGTCCCCAAAGAATCAGACATAAATATACAAATATTTTATTCCTTTCGTATTTTAAATTAATATTAAATTAATATTTTGTTTTGAATTCATGAGCATCGCGTAAGATAACGATTAATTCCGCTCGATTGAGAGCGTTTTGGGAACACTTGAATATAATGAAGATATTATTATTTGAAACCTAAATATCGACGAATATCTGGAAGGTGCTGCAATTTAATCGATATGCGTGTCTGTTTGTATATGTATATGTGCGTACATACACAGATAAAAATACATACATACAGATATACATATTTATCACATTGTAGCATATTCGTCGACTTAGATTTTTAATAAAAAATATACGTATACGTATATATATGTGCTTATTTTACTTCGTAAAATGCATTTTAATAGTTATAGATGCATAATCATAAAAAGAATAGCGCTTTTAAGCGAAAAGAGTACATTTGAAAAACTATCGTAAAACTATACTAGACTGTAACTATCGTAAAACTATCGTATAAAACCTCTTCGCAAATTTTATTCACGCATACGTTTACTTATTCGTGAAAAATGTGAATAATGTACACAAGTATACACGTATAACGATGAATGATTTTTTAATGAATAGTGATCATTTTTAATAGTAAAAAAACTAAAAGAATTGTATTTCTTTATTATTTATAATTGTGAAAAATATTGAAAATATCCTTTAAAACACTATCAATAAAATCACATCATCATGAATCATTAAAATAAATAATCATGTATATAAAAATACATCATATGGTAAAAAATAATAAAGCAATTAATTATACCATATGCAAACATACCATGTCATTACAAATAATTAAACAATTAATCACAAATAAAATAAATAAATTCACTCACCAACGACTGCGACTAACCGTAGATTAACCGTATCGGAATGTACCTTTCCAGGAAGTCATCCACGGCACATGACACGAAGATCGTCCCTCAGAAGAATTGTCATTTAATATAATTATTCTCATCCTTCTGTGCAAAGACCAATAGTTTAACACACGCACAATTCACTTTTGATGAGCAAACAACAAGAAAAACGCAGAGCGATTATACTTTTGTTACGGACAACTATGGCTTGAATTGGCGCGAATTGACGCGAATTGGCGCAAATCACGATTACCAGACAAACATGGCGGACGCGCATGCGCGCGCAATATTCAACCTACTTATGTAATCTATCTGATATGCACAACAAAAACTATAATTATAATTATACATGTTAATTAACACAGCTAATTTAATTATTACAATGATTGCTCAACATTCTATTTATCCCTTCTGATGCTCATTTATGCGTGCGATACATTAATAAGAAAGAGAAAATGTAAAAAATATAAAGCATTTCTCCTATAATTCCAAGATACATTTTCAAAAATTAATGTAATGCTTATTGTTATTTCAGTATGCATAAAATTTTAAAGCACTCTTTGTATAGTCAGATTATATATATTTTTCATATTAAAGTATTGTTTTTTCGCTGAAAGATACCTCAGTATAATATATGAGAATCTATAACAAATTTGTGATCGATTGATATTCAGTGTACTAGGTCAACGATAAGATATACGAAATTCCTGGGAGACGATGAATTCTTCGAGTGCATTGGGCTACTGATATGGAAACTATTCGTGTGATGTTTCATGAATGGAATGTGAGGTATTCGAAACTGGCAATAGTTATCATACCAAGAAGACACTAGCAAATTCCACATTTTTCAGAAATACACATGAAATGTATATTTAGCAAAATATTATTCTTTTATATGATACGTTATTTATGTGCAATAGGATGCGGATAAGTGTGGAAATAGAGAATGAAAGAAATATTCGCATGTGCGTAGAAAGACATTGCTCATTATTGTTTTGTCATTAGAAACATTATCTGATTAAACTTATATGATAGCTATACATGCATAGATGTACATATACATACATACACATATATATAAGTATACATACGATATACATATATTTAATCGTATTTGAAGAAATCGTATTATCGCAATAACTATCACGCTATTCCATATTATAATTGTTAATTTCAAGTGCGATATCTCCTATCTCTTATATGTTAATAAAATTTCCTTCGACAAGTGGAAAACACTTTTTTATTTATATTTTACATATTAGCTATTTAGTTAAAGTGCAGTCACTTTATGGACGTAAGAGTGAAAAATCTTGGAAATGTGAAATGCAATATGTGTAAAAGTATATTTACGTGTATATCCTAAAAAGGTACAATTCCTAAAATTCGTCTATGCAATTTTTATTAAACAAGGTTGAGCATTCTGTAAATGCTTTGTGCATCATTGAGCAGATTTATGTCGCCCAACATTGCAAGAAGATAAAAAAGGTATATATATATGTATATATAATCATCGTTTCTCTTTAAATAATAATGAAAATATGATATAGTAAAGTATATATTATAATTGTATATAAACATATATATCGCGCATTATTTAGTGGCTAAAATAAATAGTTTGGTATAATATTCTTAATTATTAAATTTCTCTCTCGAGTTTTACAAAGACAATATTTGAAACAAGAGAAAGTTTTCCATCTCCCTAATTCCTGTTTAACATATACTTATAAAAAGATCAAGAGAGAATTAATATTTCATTGAAATACAATTGAAGATAAGGGGAATGGGGGAATGTTTCGTCATGTTTCGAATGAATCACTTAGCAATATATGCATATGCCTCTGTATTATTGTATATTTCTTTTCTTCTTTGCTTCTCATGTTCTCTAATTTCTTACTAAGTTCGTCAATTATTTTTTTTATCATCTGCTTTCCCCTCTTTTCTTTATCAAAAGATTTCAAAGTCGTTTTCGAGATACATAAGTAGATATCTAAACTATCATATTTTACCAGTTTTGAATTTACAATAAATCTTACAAATAAAAACAAAGATTGAATTTGTTAACTCCCAATTTATCTTTTCTGTTTCTTATATCTGTTTGAGAATGTTCGATTATAATCAGCATGTTGGGCCTGGCACTAGGAATTTGTGTTCCTAGTGATACTTTGCACAACACGCTGTCCCCACCATGCCTCCAAATTGAAAGGTTCAAAATCTGTAAAAATATGTGAAATGCACCCTACACGTCCGCCGGGAATACCATAGCATATAATAAACTACTATACAAAGAGAAACAGCATAGTATAAAAACAATAACAGTAATAGCAACATATAAAAAAATATATAAGATAATTAAATATCTCATAAGAATAAGATTAATCCTTCTTACTGCACAATTCTTCTGATAAATAAATCAAGAAAAAAAAGAAATTGTAGCAAATAAATCTTTAAAAACTAAATCATCAAGATCTTTTTTTATCACTTTCAGATAGAACCAGGTACAAAGTACTTACTTTTCAGATGTGGATTTGGTTCATGTTCTTGGTAATATGTAACTGATGCCCCATTTCTATAATTGGAGGAATTACTATGTGGTTGATTGTGACACATATCTAGTTCTCTAGATACAGAATTCCAAGCTAAAACAAGTATAAGATAAACTTCTTTCAGAAACACATATTAGTACAATTTACACAATTATTTAATTGAATTAAATTACCTATATATACTTACAATCACAGATATAATTAATCAAATCACCATGTTGCGACTGAGTCTCTGGCTGATGTCTAGATGGTATTGAGGAGGGCCTCTTTCCATTCATCGTTGTCATTTGCGATCTACTGCTACAAATAAAAAAGTACGATAAGCAATTGTTTCAAAGATACAATTCTCTCATCTACAATGCAACATTAAGAAAAAAAAAACTGAATCCCAATTAATTAAATCTAATCTACTCTAATTAATTATAACTACTCGTTGTCCTGCAAGTGCAGAAACATTATTTGACAAAAGCTTTTGTGAACTATCTCTGATCCAGGCGTTATGGATTAAAATGATCGAGATTGACATTTTATAATTGTCACACACATGACTCGATAAAATTTGCGATAATATTGCTAAATTTTAACATAGATGTAATGAAAGTCACGCAAATAACACAATCACGTAAACAACAAACTCTTTCATAACAACAATTACATTAGGCTCCACATATTTATGTATATAATATAGACATTTGTTAAGATACATCTAGCTATTTTCGAAATGTCATAATTCGAACGCATCTTCACGTTACATATGCAACCCGCCAAACAATTATGTATAGCTGTGACACAATTTCCACATACAATAATAGATATACATTAGGTGCTATAAAAAAAAAAAAAAAAAAAAACCAGTATCCACACACATACTCATCATCAGAAACAGGAAATGTATCAATTTTTCGATGACAAAATTTCATCGAATTCTACGGATGCGATAATTGCATAAGGCGCGAACTGATGAGCAGACACAACAGCGCGGGAAAAATGGCGACAGAGACAAACGCGGACGCGCTTTACTGTTCCCGCCCGCGTACTAACGCGTTTCGCAGAGCAGCCATCACGCGGGTTTCGCGTATGCTTTCGTTCGAACGATTACAAATTGGGTGAAATTCAGATGCAACAGACGAGGATTAGGATCTAGTAGAGATGTTCGCGGGAAAGGCGCGTGCGAAAATGGTCCTAACGTTTGCCAAGTTCCACGCGATGATAAATACCTCATTTTTCCTGCTTCTGGAGTCTGTCCACTCCTACGACGATGCGACTCGGTCTGTCGCGATGAGTGACGATGGTCGGGATACGCAGCTGCCTGGACCAGGCTGCGTCGAGACGCATACGACGGACGAGGCTCCAGTGCCGCTGATAATTAGAAGAACGTTCAATGTATCAAGCACCAGCTGTGCGTAGCTTACCCTGATACTACAGCAGTTGACTGTCAACAATCAGCCGCGACACAGCCATAGAATAATAAAGATAGACCGAGCATTGATATAATATAGAAATATTTCACTTGCCACACGACAAGCCTTTATAGGACGTACTGATTGGCTGCTATTGTACGACTTTCTAAACCCTAGAAATTTTCTATCCAATAGCGAAGAAGCCTGAAAGCGGCTATTCCTAGCGTTTTCTATCTAGATGCTTACCGAACTTGTTCAACACCGCCATCTGTATTCGTTTTAGAATTATGTACTCAGGAACTATTTTTCGCTGCCGGTAAAATCATTGTTTGGTGCGTGTCTGTACTATATACATATCTATAAATTATGAATCACGAACATGGTATCGATTATACATTTTATTAGCGTCTGATTCTTTTTATTCTAGCATATATTATGAACATGAATATGTATTGTTATTAAAATTATTTTTAATTATATATGCATGTAAATGTTATTCTCCATAAAGAAAAAAAACACAAAAAAAATGCGCTGGTTTCATTTTATCTTGATTAAATAATTTTAAGAAAAACAATTTTTTTAAAATAAAATAATAAAAAACACTTTGTACAATATTTTAATAATTTTTATTAAATAGTGCAATACAATATATTCTACATATAACGCAAAAGATATTTACTATAAAATTTGTTTTGTTTATTATCCTTAAACCAAAAGTATCAAACTTATTATTATTAAGTAGTGTCAAATGACACCTTGTTGAAATATTTGCAATAAATGAAAGAATTCTTTGAAAACACGTGATTTTTACACGCTAAAGTATGTGAACATATATATGTGAACAATATATACATATACTTTTATATAAAAATATTATATATTAAAAATGTACATTAATGTTAATAGCATTTATAAAAGTTAATATTATACGAGCTGCAATCTACATTAATGTTACATAATTTTATTTCTCTCAAAAAATAAAAATTTAGGTATTGCTTCTTTTAATCTCAACTACGTTGACAAAAACGCTTAAAAACCTACCAGAATACTTTAAGAAGATTATAAAGGGAAATGAAATTATTTCCGTTTCTTTCCGTTTGTAGCAGATTTAATCATCATTTAAAAGATACTTCCGTAACACAATAGAATTGGAAAAGTGGACCCATCCTCTTCAGCTGTTACAAAACTTGTTTCAAAACTTATCGTATTATCGGCTTCTTCTGTGTTCTCTTATTATCGAAATATAAAAGTATTAGGAACATAGTAGAAACATAGTTATTTGTGAAGATGTAAAGCGATTTTATCCCCTTGTGCCAGTATAATACAAAAAGTGATAGCCACACTATCGATGTCTCATTATAAAATTTCAAAGAACTTTTTGCACGAAATTTTACATCTATTTTTTAAAATTTTATTATTACTAAAGTGACATATACATATATAATTGCACAAAAATGAAGAAGGAAACGAAAAGTAAATCAAAATATTCAATACTAATTGTGGGATGTATTCTAGATTTATTTTAAAAAGTGTAAAAGCTCATTAGGAAATTAAACCGTGACGAATCCAAATCATCTTAATCTTCGAGCGTCCTGCCGAGGTAGTTTTGCTTTGGAGTTTAAAAGTTGAATGAGCACAAAAGTTTGCGCTAATTACATTGCGCTTTTTCATTTGTTTCGATTGCAGACGGTAATGTGTTTTACTGCAAATATGGCATATGCTAAACCAAATAACAGAGAATCGGCTGGTCAATCGCTGGCGATATAGAGATGTAATTAAATCTTTGCTTTATACTAACAATAAGCTGCGAGTTTATCACTTGCATTACTTCATAAAAAAATACTTTAATAAATAAATTTAATTTAATTAATGTTTACTATAACATTCTTTTATAAACGAGTTTCTAATTTTTGGTTTTGGAAATAGTGTAATATAAGGATAGATATAAAGATAAGAGATATAAAAAATAAAAATAAATAAAGATTAATATATATAGAGTATATTTTTATTATTTATCTGTTACTTTTGTGATCAACACACAATACTCATATTTTAACACATTCGTTTATGCATTCTCAGAAAATATAATTGTTTTTATCAATTATCTGTTTTATATTTTACTTACTTTTTCTAATTTAATTTTAGTTATTATCCCGTTGTATATTTATTAATATTATTTTTACTTCAGTTATGTATTAAAATAATCTTATTTTTCTTAGTCTATTTTTTATTTTATTGAATCTCGATTATACAATATATATAATTTTTATAAACATAATTCTTGAAAAATATCAGTGAAATATGGAGAACTTCCTGGAGATTATTTTTTATTATTATATATATATATATATATATATATATATATATATATATATATATATATATATATAGTGTAGTGATATCTAGCTAAGAAGCAATTCCAAAACGATTGTATATTTTTATTAATGTCACAAGACGCACTTTTTAGTCTCGAATTTTGTTTTGAAATAATGTTTACAAAAGTAGATAATTATATATATATATATATATAATTATCTACTTTTGTAAACATTATTTCAAAACAAAATTCAAGACTAAAAAGTGCGTCTTGTGACATTAATGAAAATATACAATCGTTTTGGAATTACTTCTTAGCTAGATATCACTACACTTACAATTAGAAACGCGTCACAAATCCATCTAATAATTAAACTTAACCCAATTAACAAATAAAAAAGTTTAGTCCTAAATTGTCCGAGCAGTGATAAAGACGTATCAGTTACAGTGAAATCTTTTAACTTTGATCAAATGTTTTTTTCAAAAATTAAAGGAATTATACTTTAACATTAGTCAAAACTTTTAAAGGCAATAATTATTTGGTGTGTACATAAAACTTGGCGATAACAATATAAAAAAGAATTATATATATATATATATATATATATTTATATAAAATTATTTATTATTACATACACCCCATATATAGAGACATAAAGAGTTTTAATTTATTTAATAATTTCATTGCATTATCTTTTTTATTTTATTATGTTTTAATGTAAATTTTTAATAGATTTACGCAAACATACGTTTCTAGGATTGTAACAATTTTGTGACTTTGATTATCTTAAATTATTCGCGTTCTCACAATTATTGTATATTTATTTAATATATTTATTTAATATATTTAATATATTTGATAAGTTAAAACGTTGTAATAATTCTTCAAATAAAATATACAAAATGTAATATTATTCATTAACATTGAACAAAAGATTTCTTTTGATAAAATTTGATAGCTCATCTTATCTCTCTTCGTCAAGTATCTACGAGAGATCGAAACCTCCGGAGAGAGATCGAACTTCTCGGAACAGAAATCAAAGGAATAGCTTGAATAGCTATGTGCGAAAGCATATCATTATAGTTTAATCGGAAAGTAATGATGCTGACTGACTGTATCATGCCTATATCTCGTGTCTATTATGTAATAAGTATATAGAATAAAGAATCAAATGTTATAAGATAATCACATATGCTAATAAAAAAAATCTTATTTTGAATGTTTCGACAGTGATGTATAGCATTACCAATAAACATATTTGCTTAATTTATGAAGACTGCATTTGTTCTATAAAGTACATTATTCAAAGAATTATTTAGAATAAAGTTGAATTATTATATCACGATGTGTAAATTTGATAAAATAATACAAACTAAACATTTAAATAGATATAAAAAAATGTTTCTTGAAGAGATAAAAAAAATATAATCAAGAATACATTACATTATAGATTATTTACTTTTTCCATATAGATTGCATATGTTTTGCAATCTATATGGATCTCAATGGCATCAGAAGATATCATTAAAGCGGCTTGCTTAACTAGAGATGCGTCTACCCAGGAATTCAGTGTTTATTAAGCATCTATCGATCGCATGCTAATAGATACAGCTTTGATTACATCGAGATTATTCAAATTGCATCACGATTTCATAGAATTCTCCGTATATATGCAATAGAGAAATAAAATTAACATAAAATATAAATACTAATTTGTCAAAAATATTTGCAGTTAGCTAACATTAATATTAACATGAGTATGATAAGACTTCTTGTTCTATTAGATATTTTTTTATTTTTTTTTATTTTTATACGATTAGTAATGTCAAAAAAACATCACATATTCTTTACATTCGTTTTACGAGTTTCTGTTGCAAAGAACACATCGGCACATATGTCTTAAAAGATCGACACCCGCTGTAAGTTTCACGATTTATATAATTGTGACACAAATTTTTCAAAAGATTTTTCACATTCGGAGAAACTAATTGTAAGTCATCAACCACATCAACCACATCGACCACATCAAGACGATTAATAAAACGCCTTCGATCGCAAAACAAATATTGAGGATAAATTGCTCGCGAATTGTCATGCATGATGTCATAGGTCATGTGTGAGAGACAGAAAGAACGCGATGCGCAATACATACATTCATGAAATCGGACAAATGCGTTTGCGATGTGGCAACAGGCAGACACACGCATCGATTTCCGATATATATATATATGCATCATATACCTATATGCTATTCTTCCTCTCTATAGAACCCGCTACGCCACGCCATGATCCTTTGCCCTTGCCTTTCTTTCTAGTCATGTTAACCATGCGACCAACATGGCGAAGGGCGTATACGAATTTTCGGTATTTTTCTCTGCTCTACATCGTGAGTACACGCTACAGACTGTATTGATCGATATTGATTGCGCGCTACCGTAAAAAATTCGGTATATCAGCAGGATATACATTCATGCATGTGATCTTAATGGACAGAATCTGGATTAAAGTCAAAGCATCTTTTTGTATTGCTATATTTATTATATCATGCTATATGTCAGCTTTTATGGATTTTCTCTCCATAAAAAAATACCAAGTAAATCCTTGCAGTTATCTCTTACAATTAGTTTTCTTCATATTTGCGGAAATTTATAATTTTAATTCATAATTGTTCTTCAAGAGAGAAATACTCATTTCAGACAAGATATTTATTTCAGTTTGTAATATTTTAATTAACAAATTCAGTTGCCTATACATAAATGTAGAACGTGATATTTTTGTTACGAAAGTATAATCTTTATATTTTTTAGTCAAAATATAAACAGACAGAATACGGAATAATGAGCTCAACAATAATGTATTTAATTTTGATTAAAAATTTAGTATTTTTTGAATTATTCGTGTATTTCTGCATTAAAATACTTTCTCTCGATGTATCATTTAATCGGAAAACGGATTGGCGTGGGCGTAATAGACTGGACTTTCCCGGCGTCAAAAACATCGGTGGCCTCATCATAGAATGTTAATGAAATTAGTTTTCTGTTCATTATTTACGAATTAATTAGACTTAGAAGCACGGTAACATCCGTCATAGCGAGTTTTCTTTAATAGACGTGGCGCTTTCGAGATGCATAAATGACGAGGCGAGAAAATGGCAACGAAGAGAGAAAAGGCGAAAGCAAAAGATGAATGAGGAATAGATGCGGATGTCAGGCAAACGATGACTTGGTTGAAAGTTTTTCACAAAATTTCATGCAACGAATAGGTTTTACTCGAGAGAGGAGGTAAACAAAAAAAGAGAAATGTTGCAAAATTCAACGACATGCAACGTCGAAACGCTCGCCAAAAATAATATTACTTTAGGTTTCGCAAATTTTTCAAGTCACGAGTGTTCGAGCGAAGCAACACTAAAAAAACTTTTAATAAATACAGGAGAAAATTTAAGTAATATTGCTTTTATTACCTTACCTTTTGAGTGAAATAAAAATTTAATTGATTACGCATAATTTTCTGTGCAAAACAACTGTATTGTTTTATTTGGACCATTGATTGTTACATCTTTCAGTTGAAAACAATATAGAGATACTCAATTTTACTACGTTTTATATTAACAATAAGAACTTAATGAGATCGCGTAACGAGCGATTTATCTGAAAGCATTATTAAAGGATTTCGCGCAAAAAAAAGGACCGAGCTTCTTTGTGTAATAAGCAACGGCTGTTAGTTACCACGATGTTTAAAGCCGCTATTGCTTCTTATGATACTCGTAACGGCTTACCATGCTTTCATTATAATGTTAGTTATGGAAAACCCGTACCAATATTCCTCAGAGGAGACAAAGCATAGTTAAATAAGTAATTTGACACAAGCTGCTAATGATTCATAATATTTTAGCGCAAATTGAACACTAATACCTTTGATGCCACGTGTCATGATGTCACGTGAGATACGTAATTCTAAATGAAACTTACAAAGTATATTTTGTGCGCAGGTTAATGTCGCTACACTAGAGATTAGAAGTTCGGTTCGCAAAATTTAACTATCAAATACACCGAATTTCGACTAAAAATATACGCAATCTCGCGTTCATAGAAATTAAAACGGAATCAAATTTGTTGCAAAAGTGACATTTTCTTCTCAATTTATATTCACGAGTTCGTATTTAATTTCTGTCGTAATACTAGCAAAAAAATACAACTCTGCATTCTATGCGTTTTTCAAGTTTTGTTTGTTAGTTAGCGAATGCGAGATCAAAGAGGTCTTCGATAAACGAAGGAAGATGAATGTTTGCAACTTAATGATGTTAAAAGTATTGAATTTAATTTCTTCGCAATTTTTTGTAGTATAATTAAAATATTTAATATAATGAATTAATTTTAATTGCATTTTTAAATTATAAATTTAATTAAATTTAATTAATTAAATTTTTAGTATACTACCTTTTTCAGTTTTTTGTTATCTGCATTTTGCTCTTTATCCGACCTTTTTTATGTACAGACTACCGTTTTGAGCAAGATGAGTTCTACTTAAATGAAGAGAAGATGTGCATCATTCATTTAACTTATTTAACAGATGTGTTTGACAGCTTGTAGATGATGACAACTTCTCTCGAAGAAAATCGTATTGACCGTAAAATTCAGTCACAGTCGAGTGTCGTTATGAACGCCAGTTATTGTGTCAGTTTTCCAACTTCGTTATTTGAATAGTTTGAATTCTTCAACAGCCTGATTTCAGTATTGCATTCTGGGAAATTCCATTAATGCGAGCACTTGATTGCCATGGCAGAGTTCATGATAGTACAAATGCCTTTCCACTTTAAAGATGCTCGATGCTTAAACTGTATGCAATATTAATTAAAAATTAATTATTTTAAATAATAAAGTTTTTGTTTACATTTTAATTGAAGAAAAAGATAAATTATATGTCTATAAACTTTGCAAATTAAAGTTTTCTTATATGCGTTTATATAAAATTTGTGTCGACGTAATTATTTCAATTTTTAAAATGCGCGAAAGTTTTAAAGAATTATATACACAAAAAATCAGCGTTTTTAATTAAAATTTAATTTTTCAGTAAAAATAAATAATAATAAAATGTTTT
The DNA here is from genome assembly GCA_963971435.1 of Lasius platythorax. Classification (NCBI taxonomy): domain Eukaryota; kingdom Metazoa; phylum Arthropoda; class Insecta; order Hymenoptera; family Formicidae; genus Lasius; species Lasius platythorax. The sequence goes on from OZ020541.1 coordinate 3,998,208, forward strand.
ATATGTTTCATCTTATATATCTTTCCACGATAAACATATTTGTATATTTTTCTCAAATACATGTGATATAATTATTTATTATTATTATTATTAAAAATTATATACATACATATTAAATACTATATTATTTTTTAACATTGTTTTCAACATTAATAATCTACTTACTTTACTGCATTGCAGTTACAATTATTTCTATAGAGCCTGAGGGAACATTAGCGCTGGAACACGGAATAAACTCTTATCTACTCTACCCTCTTCCTAATATTACTTCGGTAATGAAGCAAAGAACTAGTCAAGCTAAGGTCAAAGTTAACTCGACATTGTGGTAAACTCGCCTCTCAGAATGTTCGACTAGAATTCGCGCATTCCGTGATAAATGCTACAGCATCTATCACGGCGATCGTACTCTGATTCTTGTAGATATTTCCGCTCCATATATGCGCTGATATGAAGGATGGATTAATTATAACAATCGATCTTCTTGATTGGAACAGGCAGCTATGTAAATATTGCATTAGCAGCGACTTCCTTCCGTCAACATATAGTCGACAAAACTGAAAGATCACGTGCAGACTATTTGCCACACAATATATTTCTCTATCTGGAATTTCTTTATCGAGAAAAATTTTCTTTTTTTCAGAATTAGCGAATTAATTTAATAATTAGTAATTATTAGAATCTGTTTATGTCACAACTTCCTGCACTTCTGACTGTATTTGTCTATTTACAAGTAGTTGTCTACTTTTAAGTCTAATATCAACTTAATTGGGGCAATACATTTTAAAGTAAATATATTATAACATATTAGCAACAAACATTGTCTTTATAATTTGCAAACATAAGAAAATATTACCTTAAAGAATCGCCTGCAGATAAAAATTGAAAATTCTTAGACTTTTAGTCGGGTTTTAGTATTTTAGTTTAATTTAAGTGGAGATATGAAGATTAATTTTTTGATTATATACACGATTTTTTTTTAAATTCTCAATTTTTAATAAACTTGAATGCTGTCAATATAGTGCATTGTATGAGTTATAGTTCTAAAAAATATATTATCTCCGATTTTAATTCCAACATAATAAGTATGTTTTTCTCACTTAAATATAAAGCAGATTTTAATATATAATATTTTTAAAACAATATTTGTTTACCAAAGAAACAAATAATAAAAATATAAGAATAAGAAAGAAAAATTACTTTTTGTTCTGCAATCTATTAAGACTCCTATTTGTTCTACATTCTATAAAAAAATACTCAAGCTTTTAAGGGACATACGATTCGTATGTACTTATTTATTTACACTTGTATTTTACACAGGATATATGCGATTTAATCTGACGTGAAGTATTCTTACATGTGTATAAATAGAGAATGGTAGTGGTAAAGAAAAGCCTGTATGAGAATACATTATAAAAATTCCGAAAAAGATTGTTATACGCACGCGAAATGGGTAAGACATACGTTCATTTCGAGGAAGGATACAATAGATTTTCGATTTAATCGAAAGCTTTAAAGAAAATCTGTAAAAATTTCAACTCTGACTGATTTAGTTTATCAGAATTAATATAGCAATAGGATTAACGTATACCGTCTTTTAGTTTCTCGAAGCGAGAACTAAAGTATAGCGAAGAAGCACAAAATATAAGAAGATCGTGAGCTCGAGCACAATTACAAGCAGGTCGGGGGGATTTTCTCTTAAAAGATCTCTTAAAAATCTTTCGTCGCCATCGCACATTACGCCCGCTCAATATCTCGATATGCTCCGTCGAGAACGTGAAAATGTCGGTCGAAGGGATTACTCGGCTTCTCCTCTCTCGACACCGCTGCTTCGAGGGTTCACGCGCGCAGAGAACAACCCTTTTTCGTATTCATGCCCTCGAGTCACCCCTCCTCCACAATCTACCGCGGCTTAACTCACTCGTGCTTATGTCCGCGTACGTGTGTTCCGAAATTTATGCTAACGTCGTAACAGCAATTTCTTCCCACCGTCCATCTCTAAACCGAGCATTCCCCTCCGGGAATTTTTCACTTTCATTTTCGACCGATATCTTTCATCTGAGCGCGATATTTCTCATTTTGGTTGACCCGCTGTCAAGTCCCTTAGAGAAGACCGGTAATTCTTCCGCATCAATGATAATTGGCCATATAATAAATATCTTCCCATGTAATAATTTGTAATTGTAAGCACACTTTTTATATCTATTTATGTTTAAATCAATAGAAAAAAAAGTATGTTAAAATATTTAAGCATTTCCTCAAACACGAGAATCCAGAAACACTCTTAATGCGTAGATGCTTTTAAATTTCAATGTTTCGTATACGGTTAAATTAAAATACAATTTTCAATGTAATAATATTAATATTTTAATAATAATATTAATAGCAAATATGTATGCAATTATGTGGAATGTAATTACAAATCACTTTTGCTGATATAATATAAATTTTAACAAATTTGATTATTTATATTTATTGAAATAATACAAATATTAACAAATAATATTAACAAATATCAATTGCCAGAGCATATATAGTTTCGACTTTTTATCACGTGAACTCGATAATATTATTCTGCGTATGTGCGATATATCGGACAGGCGCTAACGAACTTTACGACGAGCTGCTGTACCAGCTATTAATGCGAACAGAACTTTGTTTACTACCTCAGTTAGTTGATGATAATAGACAGCTATGTATGTTGCCGGGTAAACTCCGCTAATCAAGCGTGATCTCGTTAATCAACGTGTAAATCCCGACAAATCAAATTGTTCCTTATTTCACAAAAACATTTACGGGCAAGTGGAACAAAAATAATATGAGGATTCTTTCCAACCTTCGTTCTTTCATGGCGATCCATTTTATCAGCGTTTTGCACAGTTTTCATAGAAATAAACCTACATGAATCGACAAATACGTCTATCACCTTTTGCATAAATTGTTTTTGCTTTATCATAACAATGTATTTTAAACCGAGAAATATCTATTAAGAAAAAATAATATTATCTGTATTCTCGTTAAAATATCTCAAGTACGAATGATCGTTGATGTGCTATTCGATTCATGATAAATTATCTGCGAAACACGTAGGTGACGCGCTCGTTGCATATGCTCGTAAAATGTACCCAACGGAATTTATGGTAGTTCGATATTGATAGCAAAAGTGATTCGAATTTGCCGATATACTAGCTTCGTTATAAATTTAATCCAATTTAAGTTTCATTCCGAATTCGGTTTCCTCCGTGTCATTGAATTAGCAATGCACCATTGTTGCGTCAAATCTAATCTCGAATCGGTCTGAACATGAGGAGCACGTATACATAAATCGGCGGTTTATATTCCGAGATAAATTAACGTAGTCTATATGCATGTGCGCTTTCTTTGAACTTTCCGCGATTTTTAATATCGACATTGATGGTACTTTTGTTTTAATTGGTTGTGTTCCATCAAAAAGTTAGAAGAAACAGTCACAAACGAATACAATTTTTATGTAAATAAATAATTGAATTACAGCAGCCGTCTTTCTTATTTGATTTGCGTGATTTTATTTTTAGTAGAAAAGTACGTGACAGTAAAATGTTAATTTATTGGATAAAATTCTTCGTATAGGAATCAATCTCGGAACTAAACAATTTATATAAGGCGGAACGTTTCATTAATTGCTCTTCCAGAAATTATAAGTTACAGGAAGATTCCAATTATATAGACAAATTGTGGAACAATGATATATTTGTTATCTGTACAAAATTTTGAAATAAAGAAAAAATGACATGTTAAACGAAGTATAATCTATATGATAGATAGAAAAATAATATAATTTTAATATAAATAGAGAATGTTTTTGTTTACATGTTATATCTTTCATTTATTTTGAAAAACTGGATTAACTAGCTTCAAAAAATATACAAATATTTCTGTCTACAAATTAGATTGATAATTTGACATGTTGTAAATTTCCTACTTAAAGAAATTTGTTAATTTAAAAAATACTCGAAATATATTGAAATTGCGTTTGTTTAAAATAAAGGAAGAACATGCCAGACACAGTTGATAAGATTTTGTCTTCGTTTCATTTCCGACACTGATGTGCCGCACAAAACTACTGCAGCTTGTTCTCCTTTTCAGCAACCTCTTTTTATTTTTATTCTGTCTCGTGATTCGCCTGCGAATACAGCCAAATACTACCAGGAAAATAAATTTCCGTTCGCTCGACCAACATCTAAAATGAAGGAAAAGAGAATAGGATCACGGAAATTTATTTAAAAGAGCCACAAAAAATACGGACAATGAAACTGTAAAACAAAATAATGAGGATCAATTGATCGTAGAAAAAGGAGATAATATGTTAATACAAAAATTTCTTCTTTTTTTAAATAAACGGCATATATGTTTATGTAAACTTTAATCTTTTCAGTTGCTAAAGCGGTAAACTTTTATATATGAAAAACATTTTTTGGAAGTAGAATAGCAAATTAAATGTCGCGAAATTTGACGCTTGTTTTCTGTTTTGTATGTCGAGTATGTGAAAAATTTGTGAGATTTCAAAAGAACAAGAAGAAAATAACAAATTATCACTTTTTTGCAATAATTGAATTTTATTATATTGATTTATTAAAGTTAAATAAAAGATTCTTGATTTATATTAACAATATATTTAGTCCTCTAGGAATGTGAAAATATTTGGCGTAAAATAATAATATTAAATTAATTTACATAAATTTACATAAATTTACATAAATTTTTTAGTTAAACTAAAATAAATTATATTCTTTAAATAAACGTTAGATTGCATATGCGATGATGATCCACTCATAATTAAATTTAAAAGTACAGAAAATATTCAGCCTGAATTTATATTATACAATGTTGAATATTTTAAGACGGTAACAAATTAATAGTATTTGGTCATGGTTTTTCTCGGCGTATTATTGTTAAGAGATACGATTTTGTTATAATATGCGCGGTGCGACTCGAGGAAGAAGATAGTGTAAGATATGCTTCAAATATTGTCAAATTCATTTTCGAAACAAAATCCGTATATTGTCATAATCGCAACAAATATCGGGAAATAATTTGCTATAATCATTAGAATTAACAACTAACGATTAGTTTCGATCTCTGATAGAGTTAATCTTTGGCTATGTAATCAGAGAATGAATGCAACCACACACACACACACACACACACACACACACACACACAGAGGAAAGATAGATTTAATACCGGCTCGAAAAATATTTTATTTAAGCTATGCACGATAGACCAAAACTGATCAATAAATGTAAAAAATACACCTGAAGAAAAAATACATGTATTTTTGCATATACATATATGTGCACGTAATGAACGGAGACAAAAAACGTTACCACGCTGCGTTCGTAAATTAATTCATAAATTAAATCACGATTAGATTACATAATCATAAAGGAGCGTTTAAGTAAAATGTTTACGCTTACGCATCTGTCGACAATATCCGGCAACGATAATTAGCCGGCAAGCAGAAGAAAGCTTCTCTCCTTCTTTGATCTCTAATAAAGATCAAAAATATAGCTACATAAAAAAATACGGCCACGATCAACGGAAAGATAGATCCAATACTGGCCCGAAGAATCGATAAGCTACAGAATATATGATCAATGCTGGTCAGAAGGCGTAGCAAAAGGGGTACTTCAAGCATAATTTTTTGCATCAGTTATTTTATCTACGTGCAATGACTATTAAAAATATCATTTTTAAATAATTAAAATGCCACTTGAATAAAATCATTATTATAATTTATAACAAATAATAAAAAAAAAATAAAATCTATTAGATACGTTTGTATAAAATTTTGTGAAAGTTTGAGAAATAAGAGAATTATTGCTGAGAAAGACATAATCTTAAAAGTTTTTCATATATTTAATTAAGTAACAATTATTTGAAAAGTGTTACTTACAAAAAATTATTATAATAAATCTTTTAATCTTGTATATATATAATATATATTAAAATAATAATTAATAACTAAAATAATGAAACAGCTAAAATATATGAATGGCGCGCGCACTGTGTGCTAGTATGATAAACGAATTTCTCTAAAAGGTAAATTATTAGGTAAAAAATTGAATTTTACCTGATGATGAATAATAACTTTTATATGGCTTATCCTGACAGGTTAAATTTTCAAATTACGGACGTACATATCAGAAAATATTATTAATAAATGTTAGATTAATTATAAAAGTAAAATATTTTTTTATAATCGACGTAATAAGTCAATTATAAGTAGCGAATATAGTTTTATGCTGTCAGAAAGATGATTAAATGTGAACATATGAACATGTTATACTATAAGTATAATAATTTTAAAAATATTGGACAAACGGATGCACTGTTAAACATTTCAAGTCCACGTATGTCTCCGAGTTATCTTCCATTACACTGCATTATTTAAACTAACAAATTATTAGTTAGAAGTGTATTTAAATAAAAAATTGCAACAAAAGAACCTATACTAAAAACCTATTCTCTCTTTTGATAAATTTTATTCGAAGGTAATTTAAATTGGAAACTAGTGATTTCCATGGCGTATTATACATATATAGGATACACACACGTTGCACAGCAGAAAATGTCAAAGCTTTTCGAGCTGGGATTGGAAAATTGCGCGTTCCAAATTTTTATACGTACCGATAAAAGTAATTTGCTCTTTCATTACGCAGTATATACAAATTGCGCGCGCAAAATAAATCGGAATAAATATTGTGCATATATAGAGCGTAACTGTAGCACAGAAAGTTTAGTTTTGCTAAAAATTATTTACAAGCACATAAAGTATAATCAAATGTTATCACATTAATAATCTATTACAATATCAAAAATATTTGCATTTATATATATTACTGCAAATTAAAGACTGAACTGGTTATTGTAATTTTGTAAAATGTACGCGATCCTTATTAGAATTTTTAAATGCAACTAATTTGCAAATTTTTAAATGTATGAAATTGTAAATCTTTTTAATAATTGTTAGATATATAAATTTGTGAATGTTTATGAATATATATAAATTTATGTTATATTTGTATAGATCTAAAGAGTAATAAGAGTAGTAAGTACATTTCTCTTCGAGCATGAATAATGTTCAAGGAGCTATCGATTTTTATTAGAAACACAATTATCAAATTGAGAAGTATTATTAATGGGTGAGTCGAAGAAAACTTATTAAACAAATTAATCGATGATTATTATCGTGGTAATCTCGTGAATTTAACTCGCAACGATGAGTCTGCAACTAATGCTGCAACGACGTGTAGAAGGCGCGATAGTGCATCGCAATAAGCGAGACGTAACGAAATGGATTGTCGACGAGAAAGATTGCGAGAACTTCTTCGAATTGTCGACTAGTGTCGTCTGCACTCTTATTTGTTCCCACTGTGCCACAATCGCCATTAATGGCTGAGCATCTCTCGACCTGGAAACTTCTGTGAATAGCAATACTGGAAGGTATTACGCGGAAGGAAAATTTTCTAGAAACCATGCGGCTTTAATCGCGTGATATTAATGATAGGAATTTTTCCTTTAAATGCATACGTGACGTATCGAGAAGTATCGTTTCTGATTTGAAAGGAATGAAAGAAGGAAAGAAAGAGAGAGAGAGAGAGAGAGAGAGAGAGAGAGAGAGAGAGAGAGAGAGAGAGAGAGAGAGAGAGAGAGAGAGAAGAAAACGAAGGAGAAAAAAGAAATTTATTGTGTTTTAAGACAAATCTTACAGAATAAGTAGAAATATCAACATTACAATATCATGAGAAAAAAGATATTAAGAAAAGATTAATTGTCAAGTCAAGAATAATGCTGTTTAATTTTTTCAGTTAAAGATGGAAAAGATAATTCTCTCTCACATGACAATGGCAGTTAATATTACAATTATTTAAATTTTTTTGTAACACTATGTATATTTCATGATAATACTTCAGAGCAATGTGACAGAAATAGAATAGAGTATTTTTAATATCGCGTGTATATTGAAATAAATCTTAAGGACAAATTTAAAAAAATTCAAAGATAATGTATTGAACTTTGTAGTGTCAATTTTACTTTGAAAATCACAATTGAAAAATCACGTTTCATAATACTTACGCGATGCGATTGCTAATTTTAAATAACTTCCCCGAGTCTATATTGCAAATCGAACAATTTGTATTCTTTTGTTGATATACAAAAACAGAAATTACGAAGACTAAAAATTCTTAATTATTGTATAAAATATTAATTTTGATACAATAATATCAAGTAATTTTCAATATCTAAGAGTTTTTTGTGTGTATAATTTTATTATAGATAAAACTTCGCAAAATTTGTTTCAGAAATGTTTACGTTATGAAGAAGGTAATTTGCGTATGAAGCCGTGTTATTAATATAACAAAACAAAAATATATTAATCTGTCATATTACATTGTAACAAATGAGCTTTTGTCGATATAAGATGTATCGTACACAAGTCAAAATTGTTTTGCTATTACTGATTAATATTACTAATAGCGTTAATATTTGGACGATACATGCATACACGTTTACGACGATTTCAAATTTCGACTTCGCGGACGAGATAGTTAATGAAAACTTTCCATTAGGTGCATAGTTATTATCCTGCACGCTCGCATAGCCAATGTCTATCAATGCTATCTACGTCGGTATATGACTATTTGCTGCAGAAACAAAATCGATAATCCGATTTCATTATCACATCATAGAGACCAGCTACGATTCTATTAACTAACACACGTTGATTCTATAAATATGCGCACAATAATATAAAGTAATATGATGGATTTTATTTATGATGCCTTTGATTTTATTAATTGTACATTAGAAAATGATAAAAATATTATTTTTCTTATTTTAAAATTAATCGTATTTTTTGTATCTTCTTTTTACTATGTAAAGCACTTCTAAGACATAAAACCTATTTAAGTCTAGAAAATATTTTTCTTTTTTTTTCAATAAAATTGTATCTTACAGCTTATAGTTACTTAAATCCAAAGAAATTATGATTATTATTGCACGGACTGTTATATATAAAGTTTTCTCTTATCTTCTTAGAATTAGCTACACGTATATAAATCGAGCGCAGTTTAAATTTCCATTCTAAAATTCTCTTTAAAACGGTAATTCTTTGAATAAAAAAAAAATATATTTAATATCATGCTTTCTTAATCTTCATGTTTAACACTTCTGATAATATTAATAAACATTAATCACAATAGACAGTGACTTGCACAGACTTTATCTTATCGACTTGTCTTATCAGCTTACCGAATGTCTTTTAATGAAAGCCAAAACTTTTATTTTTTACGTGAAAAAAACACGATAGTTATTAGTTTTTAAATTACCAATTTAAGAACACAATGGAAAGAACGCACGAATTGAGAATAATTTCAAGCTGAATATATCATGTTGTGATACTTGTTGGTTTAGATTGCTACGAATTTCCGTTTTGCAAAAATCAAAAACGATTTCAACAGTCGCCCATTTCTAAATTTGCACGTTTGATCATAAATCCGAACATTTATTATCTACCATAAATCCCGCGACGAAATACCTCGGGTGAGAAATAATCTCGAAAAATCAAAAAGTATGACGTATGTTTTGCATCTAGTCTCTGAAACACTGACAATCAAAAAATTCGGTTTGTTTAGCCCCAGTCCATTTATTTATCCGAAGATATACGACTTATCTCTGTAGATCTATAGGTCCATTAATCTGTGACGACTGGATTCATGAAGTTGCGATAAAACTAAGAGACTAAGCTATGAAGTACACACATTGGTAACTTTCAGCTAGTTCAATTTTCAATGCCGTAAAATATGGGAAGACATATATACATATATACATATATATATATATTTTTTTATGTGAATATTGTGTAGCGTTTCCATTGTTACAAACAAAAACAAATCAATTTTACGCATGTCTACGGCATCGAAATTTGGACCTACTAAAAAATTTATCCATTTTTTCAGTGTCTCTTATGATGTGCGTGTTAATTTTGTGTGTTGAGATTTCGTCGAGAAAAATACGCGATGAAATACGTATCAAGTCGACAACAATTAGAGAGAAATTATCGTGCGACAAAATTTAATATCTTTATGCGTGACTACCGCAAATAACTGCCAAGTATACTAGCGACATTTGTGTCACCAAGCAATTCCCATGGAAATTACAATCATGCGAATAGCGCTAGAATCCCTTGCAATAAACGGTCTCACTAACCTGACAGCACATTCCACGCGTACTAACACAATTATCGTGTCGTCTGTATCCTATAGATAATAAATCTTAGCAGCTACACGGATGATAATAACGCCAATATCATCAAAAAATAACCGACATAACGGCTGACAAATATCTCGCCACTCAAAATTTAGTAATAATTCAACTAATTTGGAAATAAATATTTTTTTAATTTGTTATTCTTAATAAATATATCATTCGCTTTCGCAGAAAATAAATATAAATATATATTTTATTTTAGTTAAAGCATTTAAATTTTCTCTCTCATCATATCATTCAATAAAAATTTTCAAATATATATTGTGTTATTTTATGTTATACGCAGAAAATATATAGCAAAATCACTGATATTAATATTCTAATATCTGATTTTGTAATTTCTCTCGCTGACCAAAACATTGATTGTATTTATTTTGGAATTGGTCAGAAGTAAGAAAAAACTTTTTAAGACATTACATAGAAAGACCGTTCAGCTGGAATAGATAAAGATCTAATATAATAGTGTGTATACAAAACTTATTAATATGTAAAAATTATATAATTAATATATAATATTAATTATATATATAATTACATATATAATAATTATATATTAAATTATATATAATAAATTATATATAATATATAATAATTAAATATATTTTGATATGTAATAATTATATATTTGAAAAATGACATATACATATGTACACACAAATTCGAGGAGGATAAATGTGGCAACTCTATAAAGATCAATTAATAATTAACTAATTATGTGGATGCTAAATAATCAAAACGAACCATCTATCATTTATCTGATCGATTTCAAAGCAAATCGAACTTACTCGAACATTGATACAAGATTAAACTATCATCTGCGGGATTCTCATGATGTTAGTAACCTAGAATCAAATTCGGGTCTTTGGGTCTCTCGTCGAAGTTTTGCTCGTTCCCTCTCTCCCTCAGCTTCTCCCTCCATCTCGTCTTTGTGACGATGTGTAGTGTGAACGCACCCGTCCTCGCGCAGGGGATAGAAAAGCGGCAGCAGGTATAGGCCCAGCCTAGCAGGAGCGTAGGTGAGCTGAAATAGATCGATGGACATGCTGCGCACGCAAGTACCTCCGGTTGTGCCTCTACCCTCTACGGGGGTAGGAAACAGCGCGCCACGAACTTCCGTAGGGTAGGGCGGCATAGCTGGTGAGAGAAATAGCTGGTGGGAGTCATACTAAAGAGGGTGGAACAGTCGGAGGGACACCAAAGAAGAGAGGGGAATCTGGAAACGAGGGGAAGCAGGCGCCGTGTTGGAAAAACGAGAGGGTGAATGTGAATGTGGAAGTGAGACGGTGAATCAAGGGAGGAGATGCGTGACGTGAGGCCTCAAGTGCAAAAAAGAGAAAGGAAAAGAGGGGGAGAGAGAGAGAGAGAGAGAGAGGGAGGGAGGGAGGGAGAAAGAGAGAGAGAGACGATTGCAAGATAGAAAGAGAAACGAGTAGCAGCAAGGCTATTTCGAGGAAGAGAGATGAGCGAAAAAGTAGGGATGCGCCGAGGCGATAAAGAGGGAGATGGCAATATAATGAAAGAAGGAAAAATATATATACAAGATAGAGAGACACGGAGAGATCTCTCTAGAAGAGACGAGAAATAAGACAGACAGCCCGAATTCTGAGTGAGATGGATGACGGGCGAAGAGGGGTGGAAACCACTTGGGAAGGAGAGGGACGCGCAGGGATGAAACCAAGAGGGTGCAACTGGTGAAAGTGGAAGGAGTGCGACGCAAGCGACTACAGGGAAGAGAAAGAAAGAGAGAGAAAGACAGGGTGAGAGAGGCACGCGACGGCGTCTCACCTGTTTGCCAACCCGCCAGTCTGGTTTACGCGCCCGGTCATCCGTCGGCGCTACAAGTGGCTATCCCACTTCGACTCTCGAACAAGCGCGGGATCGTTCATCTATGACTCTTTGTTGCCATAAATATCCGTAGATTGCGGAAGTACGTGCGACTAACTTTCTAAGATTCAACGATACGATACGTGATACGTTTTGCTTCGGAAGATTCGTCTCGACGCTGCTTCTGCTCGTCATCGTCGTCGTCAACGTCAGCGCGATGGTGAGTAATCGGAGTCTGTGTATGATTGAACTAGGTCACCAGTGACATCGCTTCCGGTTTCCGCCGGATCAGGTGACAAAGACTCTGTTTGAAATTTGAGACGCGTGCTCTCCGGTTTATGTTACCTAAGTGTCGATTGTACGTGCTTAGAAACTTAGTATCGCGGTAGTCGATTTAAATGACCATCTTATTATAGCTTAACATTAATCGTAGATAATAAATCAGTTTAAAATTAATATGAAAAAAGACTTAAAAATTTAATAATGGCTTTTGGTGATAGTGATTAATTTCTCGGTTGACTTGTTCTTTGTTTTCACAAATGTGCTCTTATAAACATGCCATTATACACATTTTCAAAATTTGAAAAATTAATGTAATAAAAAAAAAAATTTGTGGAAATCGGAAGCACGCGTAATTTATCAACTGCTGACGCATCATTCAGTGACCTTCTTGTACAAAAATCGCAATCAAATATGCCTTTGACGAATTTTAGTTGTTTTAGTTGCACAAAAATTTGTTTAAACAACGCAAATAAAATGAGAGATATTATAAAAATCATAGTGATGTAAAAGTTGCAGAGAGTTGCACAACAAAATATATTAATCCTTCATCAATTATGCTACTCAAAACATTAGAGATCAATGCGGTTTGGACAATGCGTCGCAATAATGATGGAAGCTAGTTAAACTAGTGACAGTTCTCTCTATGCGGATTAGATTTCAGTGGAACACGTATGCAATCGAATGTCATAGCAAGTGGAGAGGGTCAGCGTACCATCGGACATGTCGATTAGGATTATCGCCTTACCTGAATTGTCGTTCATGGGTCGATGAACGTATAATGTCTCTTGATGGGTGGGAGTGCCAATGTAACATAGAAACGCTTTCTTTAATAACACATATATTTCCTGACATTTGTGGGCATTAAATGATTTTTAAGAATGTTTACTTAATGGAAACCTATTAGGAAAAAATGCTTATTTCCCAGAACTTTTTAATGAAATTCGCAAAAATATACCACAAGGTAACCAATTAAAAACTGTTTATGTCTTTGAGTTTTATTTAAATATTTAATATATTGGGCGATTGAAAAATATACGAGGTATATGATACATTTAAAATACAGAAAAAATTTTCGTTTACATACATACAGAAAAATTGTATGTGCATGCATCGATATAAGCTTAAGTAAAATTGTATGGATATATTTACATTTATGTAAACAGTCTAAATTACAACTGATTTAAAAATACGATGATATATGAAATAGAAATGAATAACAGCTTGCATCTGATAACTATAATTTATTGGTGATTATATCCATAATTATTCTTTTTAATTTTTAAGTTTCTAAAATATGCTTCAAATTTGCATTAGCGGTGCTTTATTTTTCGAGTTTGTTCTTATCGCAAAATGATAAGGTTACCAAGCATTAAGAATATCGCCGATAAGATAATTCTGACGACATATCAGCGAAAATCTTAATCAACATTAGCACGTTGATAGTCTGAACTCGATGGACAGAAATTACCAGCGACTATGATTATAAATCGATGGATATCGACGAGTTTATTATGGATCTGTTAGTGTGTCAAAGTTATTAACTCGTTTTTAAAGGATCTACGAGAGCGCAGAATTAAAATTAATCAACGGCACAGCTCACAGTCTTCGTTAAAAGGCTGTGTTAATCCCGTTAATTAAATGACAGCCGAAACGAGTAACTATTTCCGGCCCGATAGAATGCACTGTATGTGCGAAAAAGCGAACTCTCGCAGTCTCTCTTTCGCAATCGATCAGCACTGCTAGTCAGTGACGGAAGCGCTTTAACAGGATCGAAGACGTCTGTTGGATTACAAAAATCCGTTTTTACGCGACGACGCAATACAGGGGATTTTGTCGACCTTTTTCGCGTCGACCAGTAAGCTCGAGCAAAAAAACGTATAGGGAACAAAAGGTCCGCAGTGAAGATTAAACGGAGGATGTAATTCTGCAATTCGGGTTTAATTATCCGAATTTAAGCGCTGAAATCTGTGCGAGAAAATATCTGGATCTGACGCGTTACTGTAAACATGGAATTATCGCGTATAATAGGACGTAATGTTAAATATTATCTGCATATGAGATAATAAAAGACAAATTATAAAAAAGGACACTTGGTACAGTGAGAAATAGTCTATCTTTAAAAATCATCTCTCGCTATATCTCAACCATTTCGCTCTCTCCATATATTATAAAGATGCACAGATAAATTTGACAATAGCTGGAGGGCTTGGTTGATTATCAAGTGAAAATACGCGGAAGCCTTCGAGTCTCCGATATTGGAAAATCCGTTAGAGAGAGAAATTCATCGTTGATTGAAGCACAAAAATTGACGAGTCGATTCGACGAAAGAGAAACTTCTTGCCGCTCGATCCAAATAAGGAAAACATACTCGTCGATCTGGTGTTCTCGGTTTCCATTCGTTGTATTTTCGCAACCTCACGAAGAAGAGAAACGCTGAATCAGACAATGTAAATTTCTACTAAAATAAAAATCTGATCGGGCTCGCGCATTCAATGCGACGCGAGAATTTTCTCTCAACTTCCGCTTGATCGTAACTTACTTGTGGAGTGCGCGTTGCCAATTTTTATTCGGATTTGTTCTTCGAGAAACAGTGTTTGATTTAGGACTTGTTGGGACGATCCAAGTGCCGGTAAACTTTGGAAGTTTGTGAGGGAACGGAACAGTAACCCTTCTTTCCCTTCTTTTCTTCGAGATACTTTCGACAGGTCGGAGATCAAGATATTTTCTTGGCCGTAAAGCTTATTTGGTCGGATAAATCAAGTAGAATCGTAATCAATGATGTAGAAAGTTTATCGATTTAGAAAGGAATGATGTATGATTTAAAGCTCTTTATTATGTAATATGAATATGTCTTGATATACATCTTACATTATTACAATATAATTGTTGCATTGCAAAATTTTCTTAACTATGGTAATTTTTTCTAAATGGCTAAAAATAAATATAATAATACTTTGTTTAAAATATTCTGACGTTTCTTATATGTATGTGTTTATAATTTCAAAACGTCTAACATAAATATAAAAAGATAAATATTTGTGTTCAATTCTGATAGATTTGTTTTTTTTCAGTAATGAATTGTCTTGAAATATGACTACAATCATGCACACATGTTATAATTGACGTCTAACTTGCATTGTTAAACTCCTTCCGCGGCTTATAATGAACATATTCGGATACGTACGTCATTATAATTATGTATTACGTTATTCCCATCTCTATATTATGCGAGATGAGGAGTCATGATGATGAGTCATGATGATGAGAAGTCATATCTGCGACGGAATGAATATGCTAATCACGGCTTCTTAATCATCTTGTATTTATCCTACAATTTATCTCGATTAATCCAAAGTAATCTTCTTTTGTAACTTTCGCGGAAATGACAGCTTTGCATCTTGATCCTCTTATAATTTAAATTTGATACTAAAATCTATATAATTTGCATAGAGTTAGATTTCAATATATACACATATACAGATATATATAGACAATAATTTTAAAATACATCTTTCCGCACTCGTATTATGTAAAATTGATACCATTGAAATTATTCTGATTTCAATTGTTGATATAATATACTTTTATTTGGATATGTTGAGTATAGAACTGTAAGCGTTCTATAAATTTTTGGCTAAAAAACTGCATTTGTTTAATTTCTAATTTAATAAATTCTATACTTTAAGACATTATAAAATGCACAACGCATTACTTGTTATCAACAATTTAATTCTGTAGAAAATAATTATCATGCTATTACATAACATTGAAAGCTGACTAGTTATCATAGGTATATAGTGAACCGTTAAATTTTCATAGAGTTGAAGATAAATTCCATTGAAAACTCTGCCATTGACAGTTCGCTGGCGGTATTAAAATTGAAACCAATTTACGTAAAGTGCATTATAAATCCACTATATGATGTCTATTGCCCTATTGTAACAAAATATTGAACAATGGCCGCTATACATATCAGGGAAAAACTAGAAGGTTCAGTTTCTCTCGGTCGAGCTTTTTACCGAAAACAATTCCTGTACACAGCTAGAAACAGTAGTTCGTTTCTCCGTCTTTATTATGGTCTGTGGCAAAATTGAAGGAGGGAGGGAGAGAGAGAAAGAGAGAGAGAGAGAGAGAGAGAGAGAGAGAGAGGCGAGAGGAAAAAAGAATTTTCGATGTTGCGAAAATGATGGCTGGATAATGGAAAACAGCGAGAAAGCAACCTACCGTATATAAAAATACAAAAAATCTCTTTCTTCGAGGGCGTCGCGTTAATTTTCTCCAATATTCTCTAATCGTTATATATCGCTTCCTCATAGACAGTGTTATAATAATACTCGTAGCGCGGATATAATAATGCGATATTTTAGAGTCTTCGCAAAGATCCTTGGGGAAGAGTGTATGACGTCGTTCAACGTCAAGAATGTTGCCTCCGAATATTTCCCTAATGAGAAATCACGTTGTTCTTCAATAGAATATTTGGCTCTTGGATAAAATTAATAAAAGCATATTTAAATGTTAAAAGTCGCGAAATATTTATATCCTTAATTTACATCCTTAATTTACAAAGTGCTAAATGTATATAGATTAGTTTCAAAAAATATATAAAATATATATTAAATGATAATAAAAAGCGCCTAAAAAATTAATGTAATCTTAATTTTAACAAGATTCTTGAACTTACCCTATTTTAAAATAACGAATTTTTTTTTTAAATCGTTATTTTATCAGAATTATTACTTGTACATCATAGAAACTCTAAATATATAATGTTCTTTGTAAAAAACTTACGTAATTAAACTCTATTAAATTATTATATCTTAATTATGCATATAATAATAGCAATAATGCAAAATATTATTTTTACAAAACTTTACTTTTTAAAATTTTCTTTTAAATATTGTATCATATACAAATATTGCACACTGCACAAATTTCCCATATCCAATAAATTTCTTTTTAATTAATAGAAAAATCGTCAAACAAATTTAGAATTCAATTAAATGCTAGCTTTATTCATATGAATTCGTCAAACTTTGATCATGTAAACTTTGCAATATTTCCGATGTTCAAAATTTTTGCATGAATACCAATCTCTGTTTTTAAATACTGTGGGAGTTTATTATCAGTTTAATATCAAAATCAATCTTCTAATTCAAATTCGAATACTTAAATTCAATAAAAAATGGAATCAGTTACACGGCAAGTTAATTCACGAAACGGAAAATTTCGTAAAAATTTGCATCATGTTCTTTTAATAATGAAGTATTATCCAATTATGTCATCGGTCATTGCGCGATCTACTCTAAAACTTATTATATGAACTAAAGTTCCAATATATGAAACCTTATCTCATCACCGTCGAATAATCGCGTATTTAAAGCATGCAGGTGCGGCGAATATCTGGTTAAATTAATTAATGTAATTAACGGACTGCTTGGCGACGCCAGCAGGTTGCGGGTAAATTCCGTGGCGCGATGTCGCGTAATGGACACACGGCGTTTCTGTTCTCGATGCATTAATGATACGCCAATAATTATAATAATCGTAATTACACAATAGCGTATAAACCCGGAAACGGCAAATCGTATTTTATTAGCACTCGATTGACTTGTAGCAC
Organism: Lasius platythorax; assembly: GCA_963971435.1. Lineage (NCBI taxonomy): Eukaryota > Metazoa > Arthropoda > Insecta > Hymenoptera > Formicidae > Lasius > Lasius platythorax. The sequence goes on from OZ020541.1 coordinate 4,016,239, forward strand.
TATTGACGTCCGTGATTGACGGTGAATTCCATGCAGCTTGCGGCTATCGACGGAAGTTAGTTGATAGTATGGTCGGATTTTGAATCTCCGAATCGCAATGAATTTCAATATTCGGAAAATTCATTATTTGGAATACAGATAATCCGTACGTTTAAATAATATTATAGTTTTATTGTTATATCTGCATATGTGTGTGTGTATATCTTTATACACGCAATGTAAATCGATAATTAAATTACTCAAATTTATATTTCCTTTTTCTTATTACGTTTTATTGTAAATTAAATATTTTTTAGCTTTAAAAAGAGAAAGAAGAAAAAAAGAGAGAAGTGAGAGAGAGAGAGAGAGAGAAAATGAGATATGTTCATATATTGATTGTATCGTGTAATATACATATGTATATTGTTAAAAGATTTAAATAATGTATTCCAATGTTCGAATATTAGTATTTTCATTATTAACTTAGAAATATATAAATGTTAAATTAGTAGGATGATCGCTCAATCTCCTTCCTCTCTTCATTATGCCTCGATGACCTTTCAAGTAATTAAGAGATATAAACGTGGTCGCATTCACAATCGACAACAGGAAGCTCTGCAAATTCAGATCCACGGATGAGATTTGTGGTTGTGACAATACCGTAATTCGCGCAATGTGGAAGGCCATAAAAAAATTATTGCAAATTAATAATTCGCGTGCTAAACGATTTGCAACGGTAGTATTAAATCGACAATTAAATAAATATCAGAGACTGTTGTCTTGCCAAATTAACTCTGTATTTAATACGATTGATATTTTTGCTGTGCTTGTTATATTGAGACGTGTCATATTTTTCAAAATGCAAAAATATGATTTTAGATGATCTAATAGTGATTGAGTAACTGCTCTATAGTCAAGTTTCTAAATAGACATATTAATTATAATTCAAATAAAAAAGCTATTGTTTAAATGAAAAAGCTATATATACATAAATCTTATTCCTAACTTTATATTATAATATTTTTTAATACTTTTTATTTCCAGAGTCAAACTAGATCTTCTAACTAACTTATTCAAAATTTTCTGGGGAGCCTTCTCTGAGGAACTCTTGAATGCGTACAGTCACGCATAGAAGTATTGTAGCTTGTAAGAAAAAAAAATTCAAATTATTTTCTTCATTAATAATGAAATTGGTCTGGAAGAGTAAACATCTCATGAATAATCTATCTTAGAACATTTATTCAAGAATTTAAGGCAGATAAACTTGTGTCATGAAACTGAAATGTCCGTGCAAACAATTCTCTTTAATAAGAGCGTCCGATACAAGCCACGTTGAACGCGATCCAATGAATAATGCATAAATTCAATTCACGCGTATCGTGCGTAATTAATCACGACGCTTAATTGAAGCAAAATTGATATGTATCGTTTGAGGGCGTCGGTGAGTCTTGCGACCTCCTTTGTTCGACGCATTTCATTTTCTCCTCTTTCTCTTTATTCTTATTTACGCTCCATGGATCGCGGTTAATTTGCATCGGTTTCGAGACGGTTACGACAGAACTATTGGAAAGTCGACGGCTTTAATATAAAAAGCAATAAACGAAAAATCGAGGAATCGAGCACAACCGCGAAGCTTTCTACCCTAGCCGAGAGCTTTTTACTGCTTCCATCGTCGACACGTACTCTACCATTTCCAGAGCTTTTCTTTTCACAACTTTTCCCTTTTCCCACCTCGTACTTTACCAATCTGAACGTTTGCGGAGTGCACGTGCTATTTCTTGCCCTCGCAGTTTAATTCCGCTGATTGTACCTTTTTAAATCTTCGTTATATACATAGTATGATTTAATTAGAAAATGTAATTCTACTTTACCGTGTTCGTTTTCTGTTCTTTCCCACCGCAGTATATGTCTACAAGTAAAAGGAAATTAACAATGATATTAAAAAGACTTGCAACCACAATTCAAAAGATTTGACAAAAAATTTGAACTGTATGTACATCAATACTTAATACATATTATATAAGAGATTTATGGTATTTATTCTCATTCAGAATTAAAACATTTAATCGGATTTTAATTATTTAATTAAATATATAATTAAGTAAACATGAAATTTATGACTTTATTATATTAAACGATTAAACGAAAATTTCTAATCATTTAACTAATCAAATTAAAATTAAACACAACAAAATTTCTAACCCAATTATATTAGATCGATGCGTATTGGTAGATAGCAACGCAGAACGTTGAAAATTGCAACACAAATCAGGAATGATTGCATCGTACATTATCGTGTTCGTTATCGGTCGTTGATTCAAAGAAGCGAACACAATTTTCGATATTGCTCCTCGCACAATAACTGTCTGGCTACATGCTGACTCGAACTACTAGCGCAATTTATCATTCACTGCGCACTTCTTGAAGCGTTTCGTTTTACAGTATATCGTAACGTTTGGCCACTGACACACCGCTATGTAAAACACGAGGGAAACAAATTGAACCTGTTTGTCCCAGCGTTTTGATATCGCATGTTGAATGACGAAACGGACCGTGCATTTTTAAAATTAATTGTTACTAACACTTCGTTTTTTTTTTTTTTTTTTTTTTTTGCGACGAATCTCTGCGGATTGCCTTTTGAGATATTTCGCGGAAAATTCGTGATTAACAATCGCGAGTAGTGACGCGGGAATAAATGATTGATTGCCTCGCGTTTGACGCACGCGCGCTTACGTATGATTAATCGCGTATTGTGTTTCGTAAATTAACACGGGAATATTTCTTTATTTAAAATTGTCAGAGCGTTGGCTATTTACTCGTTTATCTTGAACTGTGTACACATTTTATTTGTGAAATACAGATTTTGTTATTATGAGAACGAATTTGATGAGAAGTTGCACAAAGTAACCGAAATGTGAAAAAAATTAAACACACAATTGATTTGAAACGGGCAGGATTGATTCGCGATTCTATATGAGAGCTGCAGATATGTGTTTGTGGAAGATATTTCAGATATTATTTGAACACGATTCGATCAACAAACAAACGTGGCTACTTCAAAAGCGTTCTCCTATAAATGCAAACTGAATTCTATACACTCGTATATTATAAATATTATATTTTATATATCACTGTTATTAAATTCCAGTTTTCAAATCACAAAACTACATAATACCTCTTTATTCTATAACTAAACGCTTTCATCTTTACATCTCTCGCGCGTTTATTATAAAGATCTCTTTGACATACAAAACGTACAAAAGTAGCGAAACGTCGAAATAGCAAAACATACGCAATGAACGATGTAAAAAAATATCCTCATATCATTTTTACATACACACACCATACACACACATATATATTTCTTTTCCTCTTTCTCTCTTTTAAACTTTCAAATCCTTCGATATATATGAATGTATTCGATATATGATATTAATAATAAATGTTGTACACATACAGCGCGTAATATTTTAGTATAGGATATTGCAATAAATAATTTAGTAGATAATTTAACTTTTTTTATTTATTAAATTTCTTTCTTTTTCTCTCTTTCTCTTTCTCTCTTTCTCTCTCTACATTATTTTCAATGCTCGAGTTATCACATTTATATTCAGCAAGCAATTTTACATATAAATCACTATTGACAGACTTCGAGGAAGTTATCGTTCTGAATTCGTCTTTTGTAAAAATTTTGTCGAGAAATGAGATAAAGTAGATAATACATAATAAAAAGAAATAACAAGAGCGTTTTAATATATAAAATATATATCGCGATAGTTGCTTTTCTGACTTGTTGACTACACGTGGCAACTGGAAATTTCCATTCGCCTCGCCGCATCTCGATTTGCCTAGACGCTGAAACTTTCAGTAAACGTCGGCCTGAGTCAAGTTTTAACAAGCCTCGCGTTCTGTTCCCGTCATTCTCGTCGACGAACGCGTTCGTACGGAAATTATTCCCATAACGAGACGACCAATTCTTAATACGGAAATGCGATCTCATGCCAATGTTTACACATCATGTTGATAACTACTTTACAAAGTTTCTTATGCTTCCAACAATTGTATTTTTTCGCGTATCTTTAACAATTTTAGAAATAAATTAGAATTGATTTTATATTATTAAAGTGTTAATAGAATATTTCAGATCACTAGAATAATACACACAATAGCAACTTGATTTGGCTACAATTGGGATATTATTTCTCTAGAACGAAGCTTTCTCGCACACTGTAGAACACGTCGATCGAAGAAAGGAATCGAAGGCGAACGCCGTAGGGTGTGCTCTTTGCACGACTCCTGGACACAACCTTAATCCGATTTATTCATCCTCCCTCTCTGCGCGATCGGAATGCCGAGGAGCGCGTATTCGAAGATACAACTCCTCGACATGAAATACTTATGAAATATAATATTTTGATGCGTGAAGGATTTGGAGATATATCATTCATGGGCTCGAAAAGACCACCTTGACATGTGTAGCATTCTATAAAATATAGCATGAACATAATACGTATAATTAAAACAATATATAACAAATACTTGTCATTTACAAAAGAATAGCAAAGTTTTTGCAAATTTTTTTTTAAATACATTTATACGCTTTAAAATCTTAAGCAAATTTTCAATCATGATTTTTACATAATGTTTTTTTGAAATAAATGTCTCTTTTTCAAAGACATGAGCATTCAGTATTAAACAGATATTATTAATTCATATCTATCACATTCGCATTATCATGTTTTATGATTTTATATAAACATATTAAAAACAATAAAAATTGGAGATATATCACATACTTGTAAACCCTAAATTTTGTATAAACAATTTGTAGATCTCGATACGTACATTTACGGATTCCAGATTTTCGTGATTTTAGTTTTATAATTTAAATATTTGCAAGCATACAGCAAGCATCAATGTAATGTTAATTATTATTGCAAGATGTAAATTAAACAATGCATGCATATTACATTATGTAAACGTTGCAATATAGATGTCTCATAATTTATTACACAAATATGTATATTACGGAATAGAAAGTGTAGGTAGATGAATAATAGGTAGATGTGCAAAATGTGGGTTAATTAGGTAATGGATGTTTCGCTCTGTTACATTATTACGAAAATCCTATACTATTACTCTCATGCCACTGCATAGATGGGAATACATTAAAATTATTCTTCTGTTTTGGGCAGGACTAATGAACATTTCTCTTAAATTATAGTGCTCTTTATCTATTACATTCAAATATTTACCAACTCTTATTTCATATTAAGACATTAAGAATACATAAAAATGTTTTTGATATTTCTATTAATATGAATAATTGAGAAGAACTTATCATCATTGTACTTTAACTGAAAAATGATCGTAAACATTATGAATAAATATTGTAGAGGTATTATAAAAGTTCGTATATGTTTTCAAAAAATTTTATTATACCATAGGATAAACAAAAGTGACTTTATTTAATAGAGAATGTAAATTACTAAAAAGGTAGAACACACTATTTACTAGGTAGCGCACTATTTACTGAAAAATAAGTGTGATTAGTTGATTAAAAAATTGACTCTTTGCTAAAAATTAAAATATTTTATTGCTTTTCTCGACCATTTATTTTAAATTATATTAGCTACAGATCTCTTTTGACGTACATATATGCATTAATCATAAAGAGCTGAAAATATATTTCACAATTTATGACTTCATAATTATGATAAAATTACAGATATAGAATATCTAAACGTATTGTCATCCGTATAGTTGTAAAAAATTACCAATTAAAAAAATAGAAACATATGTATATAAATTTTTTATATCCGTCATTAAAAAAATTACATTTTAAACGAGTATAATATATATAATTGAAATAATAATTACATACTTATTTTTTGCAGTCAATATAATATCATATTTATTTAACACATGTATCTCTTGCTTTTTAAACTTTAAAATATATTAATATTCGTCAAATTTAATATTAAATGTGTGTGATTTATATATTAAATGTAACTACACTTTTAAAATTGAAATCTGTCATTAATTTGTTTCTTTTTTCTTCAGAATATTAGTAATAATAAACTAGAAGTTTATGACGTATGATTTATGGATTTAATTTCTGATTATGTAATTGTAATAAAGTTATTACCTTTACATTATTTCTATATTATGTTTTATATTTTAATGAAAATTTTTTTGATAAAAATTAAATTTAAGATTACTTGGTTAATATAAAAACATTAATATACAAGTTAGAGTAATTCTATGTTTGTTAAAATATGCTCATATTTTTCGTCATAGTTTTATGGAAGTAACGAAAATTCATATGCGCATGATGATGGCGGAAAATATTTCAAAGCGAATGTAATAGAGGAATTTGTTAAAAAAGGAAAAAAAATATGTATCATATATTCGATTAAATTGCGAGCAATATTATTTCATGTGCACATATTCAAGCACTCTTGCAACCGATATTCATTACATGTTTATTAAGACCACGTCCAATATTTGTAATTTAATGTGGTGCGATATTATTAATATTTTCTTTTTGTTTTCAATATATCGTTATTAATCGGTAATTTCATGTAATATTATATTTTACGCTTATAACATTTTACAACATTTATGTAAATATTTTCAGCACGCGCGTGCAATACGATTCTCTCGTATCATTTTTCATTGTTCGCGTGTAATAGAAGACGCACGCGATAGAAAAAAAAAACATTACCTGAAATTCTCACCTATAGATAAAGCTTGACAGTGTCCATGTTTGATTTCCATGTTATGAGCGTTGACCGGCGGACATACATTATTTATGAACCCGTAGGAAACTTCGTATGCTAGTAGCTCTTTTACTGTAAAAAAATTTACATCCGTATTTCCGGGTCTTTACATATCTTTCTAAATGATGCTCGTACTAAAATACCCGACTTATTCTCTGTCGCATACCCTCATCAAAATGATCGAAATACGACGTTTACATAAAGTATAAGATTTTCTATCTATTAATTATTATATACGTCTTTGTATTAGATCTTTGTATTGCATAATATAACAGAAATATAAAATTATTTTTATTATAAATTTACCATCTCTATATCTCGGTCGTGTCAATTTTGAAACATCTCAAACAATGAACAATCTAATGATAAAATTGCGAATTTATTCTATTTGTCAAAAAAGCGTTGCACTATTTCGTCATTTTCAATAAACAAAATTTCTTTCTTGTGAACTGATAGTATAAGCACAAAACAACGCTCATAACATAAAAATCAAAACAAAATATATATAACATAATTATATTATTCTATATAATTATATTATCTATTTCTTTGCAACAATGTGCGAGAACGTTACGTTAAATATGTGAGCAACGTGTCTTGGGCATGTGTGTAATATGCAGCAACTGTAATTAAAACAATACAAACAAAAATCATATAGATTTTATTTCGTAATGAGCTGTATGTTACTGCAATGTATTAATTTGTCAAGCTGAACTTTGTATCATATATTACTTAAATAATTATTAATTTCATTTAAATTTACGTTTAAATTCATGCTATAAAATTTTAACAAATATTTGAAAATGAAAGTCGTATCGTAGGTAGTGTGTATAATTAAAAACTCAAATGTACCTATTAAGTTAAATAAACATATTTAACTTTAAACATATTTAAATTTAAATATTTGTCTGTTTTGTGTGTGTGTGTGTGTGTGTGTGTGTGTGTGTGTGTGTGTACGTATCTGGAACACGACCATCGCAAAGCGATATTTCTGTAATTTATTTAAGATAACGTGAAAATTGTAGCTTTCGAGATTATCAAGTGGCTGTACTTCAGCAGATTTTATTATGCAAAAGCACAATTATCTTTCATCTCTGTTGAGCTTGTCAAATGCAATGAAGGGAAGTTACTTGATTTATTTTTTCGGAGACACTCTGTGGAAACTAATTGAGAAACTAATGGGTTTGTCTTGTACTAAGTATGCGTAAAGCTGTGTGCCAGGTTCAAGGCGCAACCAGGATTGCATAAATTATTAAAATGAAAGTAATAAAAGAGAAAAGAAAGAGAAGAGAACTGCAAAAAGTGGAAGTAATTCTATTCCACTCATGTAAACCGTTTACTATTAAAATCTTGGATAGTAACATAACATCTGCATAAAAATGCATATATACTTAGATAAATATATAGAAGATATTTTAATCATGTACACACTGTCACTACAATATCTTATTTTTAAATATCTGGTAATAGTGAAAACGACGTGCACGTGAAACTCTCGGATAATTATAAACTGGCACTGCGAGTTATTTGTATCTTAATCGAGAAAATAGAAAAAAACATAGCAAGGCACGAACATTCTTCTCGAGTATCTCGATGGCAGATTAATGGAACATAAAGGAGAGGCAAGAAATAGATAAATGGATAAGGGTGTATCTCTTGATCGACGCACAAGCTGACGCACGTCCCACCTCCTTACTCTCTCTTCCACCTCTTTACCTTGCGATACGAAAATATATTTGATAAGAAGCTATACAGCGGACGAAACAGGAGAGAGAGCGAACCTGCGAGATGATACTTATATGATGCATACACGAATAGAAGAATAGACTCAAATCAGCCTAGACCGAGTACTGAAACAGAGGGATAGAGAAAAATAGAGAAAGAGAAAGAGAGAGAGAGAGAGAGAGAGAGAGAGAGAGAGAGAGAGAGAGAGAGAGAGAGAGAGAGAGAGAGAGAGAGAGAGAAAGAGAGGAAGAGAGCATCCTTGAATGGCGACAATACGGAAAAGATAGACGTTGAGAGGTTGAAAGAGGAAAAGAGAGGAAAGAGGGAAAGTCTGCGACATGATTGTTCATGAAATGCTTGAGACAAGAACGACGTCAAAGCATCATGTGCTTTTGTCGGCCCAGTTTTGTTTCCCATCAATCATCTTTTTGATGCCGGTACATCTCTTCGGTGCATCGAGTCGGAGGAATGAAACGGAGGAACTTTAAGCGTGCGATTGAGATAATAGACGATATTTTATCGTACTAGAAAACATAAGAAAAAAAATTGTCTCAGTGCCGAAAATAAAAATCTTGAAAAAATTGTCTCTTTGGATGAAATTTTGTTTATTAAAAAAAAAGTTTCTATTATTTTATAATCTTACTGGTACATTTTGAAATTTTTTTTGTACGAAAATATAAATTGTGCGAACACAAAATATGGGACTTACTATGTTTTTATTTTAAATTATTATTCGACAACTAAAACTGCCAATTAGAATCGTTATTGATACTAAAGGTTCTTATAACCGTCTCAAATCGGGTATTTATCCATCCATTTTATTAGCGATTTGGATAAAATCTTTCGACTTCTCATGCTCATAGTTTATTATATCATTAACTTTGCTATCCATTACATTTTTTTTTTTTTTTTTTTTTTTTTTTTTTAGACAGATTTCTTGCGTCATTTTTGTCAGGTTTTTGCTCGAGAGATAACATTAAAGAATTCATTATTGACCCTTCTTAACTTCCGACAATATTACCTCACCCTGAGTAGACATATGGTTAAGATTTCAACGAGCATCAATTAAGATTTCAGTATTCGAAACAGAAAGCGAATTCTAAGAACCTCTCTGAAACTGTTAAATGTCGTTTAATGAGGTCAGGGAGAATCGACTGGCAATGGAAGTCACTTCTCACAACGCCCTTGAACGTACATCGCGACCCTTACGAGGGATATCGACTATCGTGAGTACAACATTGTCGCTGATTTCCATCAACAAAGATCACATAATGAAGAGTGAAAGCTTTTAAAAAATGCCGAGCTAATATTATCGTGAAATAGATTACATTATTTAGATACGCTAATCATGTTCTCATAAAAATCTTATATATCTGCTGTGTATACGTACATGAAATTATACGTATACAATACAATTTTAATTACAATTTAAATAAGAAAATAAATGTGTTTTTATTATTTTAACATAACTAAGGAAGGAAATTGTAGTCAATAAAAATATTCATCGCACATTTACTATATAGATATCAATGCTAAATTTGGTTTCTTCGACGAAAATAGCTTTCGACAAGGGTTTCGGCGTGCCCGTTTATTCGTAAAGAAGCCAACCGCGTTGATTGCCGATAACACAATATTTTATTCTCGAATATTGATGCGTGCGTCATACAATACGTGAGGTTACGCGTATATTACGTCCATCGTGTGCGTAGTACATGCTCGATTAAACATGCGGGCGTTTGTGAACGATCGATGGATTCTCACATAATTTTATTTTACGAACATCATAGCTCGTCTATGATAATCTATAAATGAATGTCTTTCTTAAAATATGTTAATTTAATATAGATACAAGCTAATTATTTGTGTGTAGTTTATATATTTACTTTTGATATTTACTGCTTTTTCTCTTATATTATGTATTTTTTATTTTTTTTAAATTTATATATATATATATATATATGTATAACGCATACAAACTGCAATTTATTATTAATTAATAATTGTTACTCTTGTTCCAAAAAGTGCAAAATTGTCATTTCTTGAAATAAAATGAAAAAATATACTCGTATTCGTGCATGAGATAATCAGCACCGGCTAATCAGTCGGAGGTCTATGGTGCGAGATTATCGATTTAGATACTTCCGTAAATAAAAAAGTAGAACACAAAAAGGTAGATATATCCGCATATGGATCGAATATATAAGAGCAAATGTATACGCACACGAAACAATGTGCCATGCAAGACGCTCCGAGGATTGATTTTATCTCGCCCCGTTGCTTCGTATCAAAAAAATTTCCACATTATGAGCTCAAGACATAAAACCGGGGAAAACTTTCGAATATAAAATACATTTTTAGCAAAATTACGAACTAAATCTAAAGATATAAAATATGTTTTAAGCATAATCTTTCTGGTCGTTAATTGCAATAATTTTGAGAAGTCATAAATTAAGATATTTTAAAACAATCAATGTGTGTCTTTAAAATATTTTTGTCCATGATATTTGCATCATAATTTAATATAAAAAGACAATTCCCTGTTTATCTTAGACTAAAAAATATATAAATTGAAATTAACATATTATCTTAAGGAGATCATCAATTTAGTGCGGAACACAGTATTAGTTTCGGCTTCAAGTTCTCTTCAGCCAAAAATAGGCAACTAACTGAATTAAACTTCAGATCTTCTCATATAATGTAATATAACGTCCGTTTCAATGGTCAGTAATCGTGTATTAATGAGTCATCATAAACAATTTATACTCTTTGGATCCGTGATGCATCCAAGAAATTTATAATAAAATGGAATATTTGAAATATGATGGTATGTTTTCTAATTATTTTATAGTTCAGCTTTAACTTCTGCTGATACAGACAACTATTTCTCATAAACGTTTAGCTGTATATTTGCATATTTGTTAAACTATGCTTTCGAGATCCTAGTATATATAATCAAAAGTCGGGCTTATAATCTCACGCAACAGAGCTCTCCACAAAATTAACTTCTACTCACAAACCATTTCAAATTGTGCGTTTCATAGATCCTGTATTATGATAGCAATAATTTAATTCGAATGTTATGAGTATTATATAAAATTGATATTGCATTGCTAATATTGTTCGTAAATTGGACATGATTTTTTTAAATTTATTTCAAATTTTACTACACTGACAACACTTATTGTTATCTCAAACGTTTGTCGTAATGGTTTGTCGGACCTATGATATATTCCCTGAGTCAGCTAATAATATAGTCTCTGTTTGTCTATCACTTTATTGATAGCTTATGCAGCAAATTCGACGATAAGATATATTCGGTTTATGCCATAGCTCTCTCGTGTCTACGTCTCTGACAATCTAATCATATCTCTGCAACGCGCACTTGTGTAGTTTGACGCTTGATTTAAAAGATACGTTATATGAAACTAAAACACATGCTCTACTGAAACCATGTTTGCTTTAACAGTACAGCGCTTCAATAAATAACTAGATAAATCTCTCATAACAAAGTTAAAATCGATAGTTTCATAGTCACGTGGAAATGTTGTTCACCTTGAATTGCACGCGCACTAAGTAAATTGGCATTAGAAGTTTATTCTATAATCCAACGTTGTCAGAATATCGTACACTATTCAGCACTTTTGCGTACATTAACAACTCCTGCATTAGTAACTTTATCATGCTATTTATAATATTGGCAAGCAAAGTCTAACAAGTATAACACTTATCTGTATCAATTTTTCCAATATACTATAGTAGAATTCATACCTAGCACATAATATTGAGAGCTATAGCTAAGATACTAAATTTCAAAAATTTGCATATTATGTATATGACTAAATATTGTTTGCTATATAATAAATTGTTCAGGAAATACGAAGCTATCAGCTAAAAAATAATTAAAATAATTAATTCATATATGTTGTTACAAAAAAATATTAATATATATGAAAAAAATATATGCCAAAAAATAAGACAAAATTCGGACGATTTCATGTAACAATTGTTTGCTTATATTATATATATTGATATCGATTTCTTCATATTCAATTAAGATTGCGATCGATAGTGTAGCAATAACAGGATAAACATTCTATGTTTACAGTAATAATGTGTTTTTTATCACGTGTAACATGTTACTCCATACTCAATTAATTTTCGATTATTCGCTCCGTATACTGTTGCATCGCAATTTTTTCACGTAAAGATTTCATACATTGTGTAATGAATGGATATTTATATCTGGTTGCGTAGATGCTAGGAAAATGGATATTTGTATGATGAGTGTATGCGTTTATTATCGAACATTGCGCGGACAAAGTGTTATTGTTTGCATTTGAATGTGCATAAAGGAAAATGTCAACAGCTTTGTTATAATGCGACAACGTCAAACGTAATTTTCAGGAAATGATCAATACTGTTCTTTAATGACGCACATTAGGACAGAAAATGTAAATAAATGTCGAATTTATTGATCGTGTGTTTACGCTTTTGCGTTACACGTGTTTTTTTTATTTAAATATTTGCATAAAATAATTAAGAAAGAAATAAAAGCGATTTTTCTTATATCTTATTAAGATTAATAAAGCTTATTCTTGTTGAAAAAATTATGTTATATTTATATAAAGAAAGAAAATACGGCATAGAACTAAGATAAATATTAATTTATGTATAATTTATCCTAAAATTTTTAGAATTTATTTATACATAAAATGTAAAAAATAAATAGATATTGTTATATTTTATACTCTTTCTGCAATTGTAAAAAAATTTAAGATGACTTTAATCAGTTAATCTGTTTTCACTTTATTTTAGTTTATTATAAAATGTATTATGGCTTTTATTTATATTCATTATACACAACTTATTTAATAATTTTTTTAATATAATACTTTTCACAATATAGTGTAAGTAATTTTTTAGTTTAAAAAAATGTTAGAAGTTTTATTTGCGCAATTGTCACGTTTAGGAAACATTTTTAAATGGTATATATTTTTGTGACAATTTACTGTCGTAATAACTGCGTAACTCAACGAAAAGCACGGGACTCTATAGCTATGTGAAATTTCAATACCGTGATCAAAATGAAGTCTTCGACTTTATAAATGCGATGTACGTACGCAACAAAAGAAGTGTTGCTTTATGCATGGGAAGGAAATGAGGTGAAGGTGAAGAATAAAGTATACGTATGAGAAACGCAATTTCGCAGCAAAATAACGTTACTTAGTAATAATTGTCGTCTTTTTACACGTGATTAGAAATTGAAAAATTAAGCTTTTTAAAATATAATGGCCATCGATTTATTGATGGCTAATTAAACAATTTGAAATTAGGACAAAATAAATTTATGATATAAAATAAAAATATCAATGAATTCAAATAGTAAAATCTTTAAATCTTATTATTTTTTTATATAAAAAATAAATTATGCAAGTTTAGTGATAAAAAATAAAATGTAAAAATAACGAGAACATTAGCAAACGGCTATCTTCCAGCTCCAATAAATATTCTCTGTAATTAACTATCTCATGATTATTAATTCTTAATTCTATAATATTTCTATATAATAATTTTTATAACAAAATCGATAATATTATATTCTTATCTTTTAAAGAACTTGATATTCTTGCAAAAGTAAATAGATTTATTCGTTTATGAATCAATTCTATAGATAACTCATATCAATAGATAAGTATAAATCGAAATCACTATATAATACAAAAGATTAAAACTAATCATGCTAAGACTGACAACAGTGATCAATCAAAGTAGTCGATTAAACTGCTTTTTATCATTCAATGAACTTAAGTTCCATCCAAATATACTATCTCCCATTGTGTTATATATCGATGATAGTGTTCAGATGCTATCATCTAGCTATCATCAGAATAAAACGTTAAAGAGATATGCGACCTAATATATGAATCGGAGCAAGTGCAAATTGATGCGAAGTCTTTCCAGAAGTTAGAAATCATCTATCGTATTCACTTCTATCGCTTCGATCACGCACACGAATTGGAAACTACGAAACAGAAAAAGAAGGAGACAAGAAAAAACGCTGAATCGAATATATATATATATATATATATATATATATATATATATATATATATTCTTTTTATTACGTGCCTGGAATAGATAAACGGAATTTGAAAAATGATCGAGATATATACACTGCAGAAATGTTAGGGTGATTCAACGAACCTCGATGTTGAGGCATGGCGAGATATGAACATCCTTTCAAAAAAAGTCATACTTTTTGTATCTTTAAGAAGAACTCTGCAACTACACGCCAAGATTCGCGTCAAAAATATATAAAGTTTATTTTAAAAATTTACTTAAAAATATCTTAAAACCTTAAAAAATGTTATATTAAAATTTTTATTTTTACTCAGCTTATGCGAATAACTTATGAAATAATTACATGTACTGTCGTGTGTAATAGCACATTAAAAATTGTTTGAAGCAGAAGTGACTTTTCTTACAGCATATTTGTTTATACGTTATACATGTATTTATCTCGTATACATTTTTATTTGTTTTGAAAATGTGTTCTGTATCTAATACACAAAATAATTTTTTTGAATATATTCTTAAACTTTATGTGCTAAGATTAACATATAGAATATTCTTTTTCGATTATAAACGCTAATTTATTCAGTTTAATATTTACCTCAACACATAATATTTTATCATTTCCATGAATAATATTGGAATGGTAAAGTAGTTTAAGAGTCAGTCGAGTCAGCCGACTTAGCTTATGAAACTATATGTCATCTTTCTCACAGAAGACTCCTGCTACGTTAGAAGGGCTACGTAGGAAAAAATTTTAGGGCCTATTATATGTATATTTCGTCTGCCCCTCCCTTAGCATCTGTTTCTAACATATCTCGTGCCAGAGATCGCATTAATACGCCATAATTTTGTGTCTTTAAGATCGTGCCTTTCTTAGTTGTGTTTTCAATTTTCCTTTTTTTCATAAAATACGAGATAAAATTTTAGCTTTTATAAAGATAACACTCTTATTTGCTGCTCATGCGCTTTGCTGCACGTTCTTGTCTTTTAATGGGAGGCTCTGAATAATCAGGATTATACTCGAAAGTTTCGTTCTAAAACCGCGTGCTATTTAAAATAATATTTTAATAAGTTCGCAGATTAAATTGTACAGTTTTATAAATTCACTTTTTACTTACTCGCAATTTAAATTTATAAAAGCATTAATAAGTAAATTTATTTATTTAAAAATATGACTATAAAAGGGGCAATAAAAATACGTGTATTTTTGTAGCGCTACTTTAGTTTAAGACCCTGAGTGCTAAATCACTTTCTTAGTCTAGTTTCGCTTTGAATATCTCAAGAACGGGATGCTTTATCAAGGATCATTGCCGCGAGATGTTTTAGTGGCTGCTTTTGAAAGGACAGGCGCTCGCGTGAAAGAGTAGGACGCGAAGAGAACGAACAGATCGGGCTAATGAAATTGGCCCAAGTAAGGCTGCGCCGAAGCTTTCGCTCCGCTTCGTAATAGTCTTTATTCATTTCATGGAAAAATCTTCAATGAACGAACTTCAAAGGCATCTGTCTAGATTGTTTCGCAAACGCTTTGCTCGCAAAGTTGACTTTTCACGAAAATTCGCAAGCGAGATGAGTTAAATCAAAGTTTAAATAAATTGCGAAAAACAAAATCCTCGTGCGAGCAACGAACACAATGTGACGTTCAATTTGAAGAGGACCGAAGAAAGAGGTCTCGACAAAAATGAGAGATATTAACGTGGAAGAGATTACAGTTTTCTTACGTCGGATAACAAAAACAGTATATAACCAGTTAAAAATTTAAGCGCGTGTTGCTTCAGGAAACTGTCAGCTTAGTAGAATCAATCTCTCAATTTCTAAAATTTACAGAGATATTAGAGCACTAGTATATTTAATTATCACTGATTATCACTGATAACATTACAAGCATTAATATTGTGCAGAAATACAGAAGTATTCTTTAATACGTTCTTTTATACGTTCATTTACAATGTCATCATAAAAGCTTATTTAATCATACAATTATCTTTGGGATTGATAAGTATGTTGTTTCTGGTTTCTATTAAAATATTATTAACGTGATTAAAGCTCTTCTACATTTTGTTATATAGAATTTTTAAAACAACTTTTAATTTATGTGTTTGTTCAACTCTGGAATTTATCCATAAAATTAAAATCAGATTAATGTATCATCGGTTGTCGCAAAGAATAAAAATAGAGAAAAATAATAATTTTCTAAAGTAAATATTTTTTATTGTAGTGGAGTTAAAAAAGAGTTCATGTACTATAATAAATGCTTTTTTTCTCGCTCTCTATCATCTGCACTCATACACTTTATATGGAACGGCCGTTTCCATGTCATAATGATGTAACGGTGCTGCTCGGATTAAAACGGAAGCTGAACTAATTTATATGATTGATTGTGGAAGTGAGACGGTTTCTAGCTTACAAGGTTATGAGATTACAGCATACTCCGTTGCATGAAGCAGTTGAAAATGGCTTGTGTATCCACTATATATTTAACACTAAATATGGCTAGTTTGAACTCCTTAGAATAATAAAATTTAATAATAAACTTATACTTATAAAGAAATATATGTATAACGTCAAATATTATTCGTATAGAAAATAAGGACTAGCGTTCTCTGAATAATTTTATTGCATTTGTAAACTTAATTAAGTAGAATTAGTACTTAAGAGATCTTTAATTTAATTAAAAATTATAGAAATGTTTTATAAAGAGAATAAATTTATGCTAACACATATATTTTCTCAAATTTCCAACTCGATTTTCAACCTGATTAATGTAGAATACGCACAAATACACATAGCAAAACGCTAATAAGGTATGCAATATGCTGATATGGCAGCTCAATTAATTAACACAGCCCTTTAATTAACGGAACCGTCCTTTCGCTTTGCTATAATGAGTTTCTTAGCTTTTTGTTACTGCTACGCATAATTGTCAATTATATTTTACTTTTTTGTTTAATAGAGGTAATATTATCAAGTGAGCGTTACACGCACCTCATTTATTTCTTTATGCCATATATCATTTAATAAATGTCAAAATTAAAAACTGAAATGTTTGTAAATGTATAAAAATGTAATCGTATGTATATTAATGCATGTTCCGTGTCTTCTAAAAAAACATTTTTTACATGTTATTTTATAAATAAAAAGAGAGCAAAATAAAATGTATAACATAGAATATCAAAGATAAGTGCAATATTTTATTATTTGATATATTAAAAAAAATTCATCTCAACGTACGTACGTAAATTGAAATAATCCGCAAGAAAATATCATATATTGTCGCAAATACCATCGACATTCGCATTATTGTCGTAAAATATTGCCATAATTTTTTCCTATAAACAGAAAAAATTTTAACGACATCCTATTGTTGTTTAATATTATAACAGTAATATTATACTTGTAAATGTATTATAACATGAAGGATTACTAAAAATTCGCTAATTTTAGAACATAACTGTTGATTCGGCATTTCGATTGCCTCCTATCGATCTGACCGACAAAATAACGAGGTGGAAGTGTTCTTCATCTCCGTTGACATTCGATCTAATATCCTACTGAACTGCATATCGCCGATAGAACCACGGAATAGACAGTTCTCTGTCTCCGTCGAGTCTTTTTGAGATTCTTCGAAATTCAAGTTATTTTTCATTTATCTATAGTTTTTTCTAAGGAGGAAAACAATATAGCGATCGTGAAATTGATAGAGAGAACACGCGATTCGATTTTATCTACATTTTTTTTATATAAGAGGACTTGCTATACATACTTTGAAATGAAAATTGATAACAATGTTTCAAGTTGCATTTCACATTTGCTTAATTCTCTCTCTCTCTCTCTCTCTCTCTCTCTCTCTCTCTCTCTCTCTCTCTCTCTCTCTCTCTCTCTCTCTCTCTCTTTCTCTATCTGCAAACAGAATAATATTCTTTATCAAAAATTGAAAGAATTTTGTCTCTACAAAAATTTCCTCCCCCCCAATTACTATTCTTATTCTTAACATTCAAGCTATTAACATTAAATTTCTAAAGTGTAAAAATTATTGTTTTAATTTTGTAAGATTATTTTAGTTTTTAAGTTTGTTAAGATCATTTTTTGCCGTCTTTTTTCTAAAGGATTAAGTTAATTTAAGTTTATTATAGGATTAAGTTGAACTAAACTAAATATTTTAGCTGAGAAAAAATTTCCAATCTTAGAATATCTCCTGCAAATACGACTATTAGTGAATACTCTGTATACTCATCTATGACGTATTTATTGTTCGTACTAAAGTAACATTATCTCAATCTCTCATTTATCTTTTTCACTCACATCATACTGAACATATATTTTCTCCATTATTCAATAGGTAAATAAGACACTAAATGAACGATCAAATGCGAGATAAAATCGTAACTTATATATTTAAGAGCCATTATTACACTTATATTTCATAAAAATATAATTTTAACATGATAAGGATTAAATAAATTAATTTTTACTGCAATTGTTTAAAATGCAAATGTCAAATTATTTCAATCAACTGCACAATGTTTGTTTTAATAAAAAATCGACATAAGAATATCTTTAAAAAGTTGTGGTTAAAAAGATATTTGCTTGCGTTTACGATATATTGTGTAAAATAATATAGATTGTTTATTTATCGGTACAATATATTCTCAGCAAATATTGCTTTAAACGCAATATGGAAAAAAAATGAATGGAAAACAAAACGGAAACACAGAGTATTTTACAATATTAAAAAAGAAAAAAATTATAAAAATAAAAATATGGAAAACCTCGTGCAATATATATAGAGTTATGTGCAAAAAGAGAGCATTATGTAACGAAAAAAATGACAAGTACGAAAATAGAGCGATACTAATCGTGTTAGAAAGAATATTGTACGGTTGAAGTAATTATTTACTTCGGACGATAAATGCAATAAATACAAACTTTGATTGCGGTCAAGGTTATTTGCATCCGACACGCACTCTTGCGTTCGTGGATTAAATGTTGACTTTTTCTTATAACAGTATTATCAATATTGTATTGATAAGTGCATCCACTTTTAAACCAATGATCGCAATTCAGAATAGAAATCTTTACGCGTTCTTCTGCGAGTTAATTAAGTTTCTTTTCTTAAAAAAAAGATGTATACAAGTATGAGCTATATAGAATAGACTAATTCAGACCGCGTTGAATTATAATCAATGAATTTCGCTGCTCTTTACACACGTATCATAAAGTAAAATATAACAATATAATAGTAATAATAGATGCAACATATGCAGTGACATTATTTGTTTTACAAAAATATATATAATGACTACAAAATAATTATTCTTGAAAGGGAGGACTTTATTTATAATAATTACTATATTAATAATTTATTTCTTTTTCAATTGTGCTCTTTTTTAATATTTGATACAAATGACATAGAGATCTAAATCAATGTTTCGCAATTTTGTTAATCTAATTATCACTTAAAAACAAGGTATTTTATTACAATACACACTTATTTGACACTTTTTAATTTTATAATTTTATTTTTTATTAAAATATTAAATTCATTGAGATATACGTTAAAAATGCATCTTATTAAATAATCATCTACCTTTGAAGATGAATTAAACAATACATGATAAAGTAACAACATTTACATATAGAAATATCTAGCTTTTGTATATAGGTATGTATTCGCGATATTTTGCACATATTTAATCATTTAATAATTCTTTTCTAAAAGTGAATCATATTACACGATATGCTGAAATAAATAGTATATAACAATGCTTTAGCAGTTTGCTTAAATGGCGTCGCATTTCTTTAACACTCCGGCCGGATGTAAAATTCACGCAGGATTGTCATTAGAGATACATGTACAAGCAGAATACGAGAGAAGTTACGAGTTACAGACTGTTTCGCGAAAATGTATCCGCGCGTGCTTTACATCCGGCGTGCTTGTTTCCATAACGAAGTTTCGGCCGAGAATACTTTTCTGCGAAGTATTGGTAATGAGCATGCCTGCAGAATGAGATTGTATAATGAGCGACCGCGAGTTAATCAACTTGCATCGCGTGAAATTCTCGAAATTATATTCTGTCCCGCATTAATTCTCGTCATCGTGCCGCGCACCCGTGAACTGTTTTTCGCTCGAATATACGTGTAACTAACTTTTTTCATTTATTTTTATGTTATACTTTTATAAAAACAATTAAAGGAACTCGCGATGCGCAATTAGCGTTTTTAATTGATTTTAGCATGAGATGGAGAGAATTGCATTTAATAGATTAAATCATATGTAATATTGAAAACACCGATATCCGTATATAATCTGATTTTAAATTAAATTTAACGTAACAAAATGAAATATATCGACAAACTATTGGAAACATATTGCACATACAAAGAAAGATTATCGACATTCCTTAAATTTAAAACAAATCAGTAATTACTTTAACACAAAGATTGAATAACTTCATTTATAATTTATTTTGTTTATCAGTTGCAAGTTTCGCGATGACAGTGATATGTATCTCGTAATTAGTGGACAATTGTTAGCCATAACAATTAAACTCATTTAGCTTAAAATGCAACTGTTTTGCAAAAAGAACTATTAAACTAATTGTAAGTTCAACTAGACATACTATGTAAATCTTTTTTAGAAATATTCGCTGTAATTTCATATTATGTAGAAACTTAAATAACTAAATATAAATAAAAGAAATCAAGTTTTTTTGTCCGATACCTTTAGAATAATAAGAGACGCAAGAATGCAAATTAGTTGATAATTGATAACAAATATCACGACTGCGTGCAACCTAGGTTATAAATATTGTACGTAACTCTTTGCACAAGATTAAACGCTATTCTTTTCCCGCGAGACGTTAAGCGCCGGCGAAACGAGTTTCGGAGACAGTTATTTTTCTGGAACATAGTGAACAGAAGAAAGAATCTATCAATACGACACAGGCTATTCGTGAATAATAACATATATTCGTGAATAATAACAGAATGCCACTTTTATTAAGAGCTTTTTCAGATTCTCAACAATTCTTTGATAATAATTTATTTTTTTTCGATTGCTCTTTCAGTATTTGATAATATACAGATTTAAATCTATAGATACAACATTTTACAATGTTACGTAATTTAATTACGAGTGAGAAAACTATGTAATTGTGGAAAAGTTTAAAGTAACAATTCACACAATTAAAATTCTGAAAGTACAGGTAGAAAAGAACGAGCTCTTTGCATTATCGAGAATCACCCGTTATTGTACTTGCAAACTCTAAAAGCAATTATCCCTGTGGGATATTACGAGCATATATAAAAACATAGCTGAAGCAGCGAAGATCGTTAAATGATCTCGTGGGTCGCAACGAGTGTTGTCTTCGAGACCCCCGAAAGTCATTACGTTAACAGAAACTGTTGTTCTCTCATGGGAATTTATTACTATCTTCTTTTTCTTCTTCTTTTTGTTTCTCTATGACAGTATATTACCTAGACGCTACGCAGTTTTATTAAAACTTCACATAGAAGTAAACTTCCAAAATATGATATTGCGAAGATGTAGTATTTATCTTTGAAGCCTTTAAAAAAACACATACATTCCTTGATGTTATTAACATCGATGCACAATAATATCGCGAATATGGTATTCTTTAAAAAATTTATAAAATTTAAATTTAATTTTTTCTCCAAACGTTAATTATTGATTTTAAACGTTTCTACACCTTTGCTGTAAAAAGATCAAAATTTGGGAAAAAAAAACACCTTTGATATGACGCAATTTTAAGTGACTTATATTTAATAGTTTCTATATTTTTAATAAATTTTAGTGTTTATTTTTACTACCGGTATATGAATTTCTTTCAACATTCATTAAATATTTCCAGAGACACGGAGATAATTTACTTAAGAACCATCGCCGAAGGAAAAACTGTAAGAAACTGCCGTGATTTATAAAATTTGTAAAAATCATCTTATATATAATATGAATATATTCTTTATATAATATGCTATATATAAAGAATATAATTGGAAAAATATATATATTATATATATTAGATAAATATATATATTATTTACATATATGTGTCAACATAGATCAATTAAATAATAAATTTTTAACATTAGATTTTTCCTGATTGACTATATACGATGTATAAACGATATATATATTCTCTCTTGATTAGAGAATTTTTTTTATTCTTATAATCATCAGTCTAGTTTATTTATCATACATATACATATATCTTACAAACACCACGGAAGCGTGAAAGTGCGGCGCCGAGAGAGGCTTGCAGGATTTAATAAGCTCGCGGATATCACCTCGGGGGGGTCGATGTTTCATTTTCGAGTCAACTCGGCTGATTTCGATCGGCGAGACCTGATTTTATAACACCGATGTAACCCGTCAGCATGTTTTCGTGATTTCGATGTAACTTTGCGGATTACCGCGCCAAGTGGCGTTTATCTTTGCGCGTTTACCTTCCAGCCATGTCATCCTATTTTGCTGTGGGGCTCATTACTCCCCTTAAGCTCAACGCTTTTGCGGTTTCGTAAACATCGCGCTTCGGATTATGGGGACAATTTTGGAGCTTATACCGGATACTCGGTTCGTGAACGCTATATTTCATGCCAGCTGTATTCGATCGTAATTAACAGTGATTTGTTTTATCACAGCACCGCGCCCAGAAATGCCGCTCAAAGATTATAGTAAGCGTTGCACGAAGGAAAAAAATGACCGAGATTATGTCAGAATGTCAGCTCTTTGATATTTATTACTTTGTCATCTAAATGTGAACTTTGAACTATTTCAATGACATAATAATTAACATTTACTTCTGCACTTTGATTGAAATTTTGTAGCTATACATATAATTATTAATTATCAATTGACATTAATTTAAATTTAATTACTAATTAGAATTTACTTAAGCACTTTTGTTTGAAATATTTCAATTGTGCTTAGGTATAGGTAAAGAAAAAAATAATATATAATTATAAAATACAATGCACGTGTGTAATATTTTACAAAACTTGCAACAATTTGTGATAACAATTTTATTGATCAATTTGAGATCAATTTTTGTTTAATCAAAATCTGTAGGATCAGTAATTTTCAATTGTAATTAAACGACTAAGGTATATAATTAAATAATATTATATTTTTCTCATTTTCTTCATTTAAAAAATAAATTTTATTTAAAATAAAAATGGCCTGCAAAAAGTCATGAAAATATTTTTTATATTAAATCTAAGCTCGCAAATTTAACCATATTTCGTACAATATAATGTGACATTATTTCACCATAGATTTTTACTACTAGCAAAACTTAAGGGTCACCCGTCGAACGGTTGAATATCCAAATGTAGGATGATTCGCAAGATTATTCATCAGACGCAATTGCGGCCCTAATTACGCTGCCGACCTATTCATTGCTCGCGTGTATGTATTTTGTCGCCACCCAGCACCGCAGCGGAAATGCAGCTGGTCGCAGATTAATTTGCCCAACCCTTCAATCCCTTATCGGCTTCCTCCCTTATCGGTCGACTCTCAATCCCGGAGACCCGACATTTCAAATGAGATTCGGTTAACATGCAGGTCACGAGGTAATGGACAGATGCCTGCTTGACCTGAGAGTTAGTCCCAAAGTCACTCCGAATCTCGTAATTACGCTCCACCAAGTCCTCTTTGTGTCGTTTAGTCCCTCGGATCACGACGGATACTTCTGAACAAATGGCAGAATCCGATCTTGTCAGAATACTCGATCTATACAGTGCTTGAGTCGTAGCACATCTCATAGTAAAATAGTAACAATTTTGATAAAGTTGATTTTGTGATACACCGAGGTAAATGTAATATTGTTCCTCGAAATAACATTTCTCGATAATAATATTAATAATCCTTATTTTTAATAATCCCATTATTAAATTCATTATTTTTTATTAATCTTATAATTATCAAAACACAAAAATTCGTAAAATTAATTATATAACTTGAATGATTCTAAGATACACGTATGTTATTATTATTCTCCAGAATCTTCTAAGATAAAAATAAATTGCTAAATATAGTTGCCATTCGATCACGGCTAGCTTTACATAGCTATATGTATTAAGCTTAAAAGCGTAGTTGTCGAGCAGTTTTCAAGAAGTTAGAAGGTTTTGCGTTAGAAAGTTTAGACACTTTTAACAGCGTATTTGCGTAACATTTTAGCAAACAAATTAACTATAGCTATAGTTTTCATGGCGTAAGTTTAAATCTATGTAATCAACTTCCATATTTAAATTATATATATTGTATTAAAATTTACCGGAAAATAATAAAATAAAAAATTGTAGTATGATACAATAAAATCTTATTTTTGAAATTTTTATAAATTTATATAAATTTATAAATTCATTATTTTTAATACATATTATATTATACAAAACTAATATGATTCTTTCGATTTTTCACAGATGATTGCCTCGCGTCAACGACGCGAGCGGGAAGATCGAGAGTGTGCGTTATCTTAAGTGCTCAACGAAGTACGATGACTTTTGCGACGAGCAGAAATTTTTCAGAAGAATTGCAGAGAGAATCCGAAGAGAAGTCGCAAATGGCCGTGGCTGAGAATCGATATTGCGACGCGAGGAAGTACCGTAAAAGTTCTCGTGGTCGGGGGATTTTCGTTCATGACGAGTCAGCCAGCGAGCGGTATTTAATCGATCATCCGCAAGATCGATGCTTGTAGATTTTGAGATACTTCGCGGCATTTCGGTTCCCAAGAACGAGTTACGTGAGAATTCGGACAGCAGACGACGATGATATTCGCGATTGCTTGAACGACCGGCGTCAGCACTCACGCAGAAAACTACGAGACAAACATCACACGTAGAAAACGACAAAATGAGTTTCTTCAACTCCCTGCAGGAGATTGTGACGAACAGTGTGGCCAGCTTCAGCCTGAGCCCGAAGAGGTTCTCGTTCAGTCGCGAGGACTCAAAAGGCGATTCCAGTGGGACCGGAAGGAGTAGTTCTACCGGAAGCGTCACTTCGACGACCAACACTAGTATCTCCGCTGCCCAACAAGCCACGCCGCATGGTTTTCCCAAAGTACGTGATTAAAATAGATGTAGGATAAGCGGTCAAGCAGAATATTTCGTTAAACAATTTAGTCAAATTTTTTTAATCCAAAATGTCATTTCTCTCGCATTATTATATCTTTCCAAGATTCTACTTTTTAATACAAAAGAAAGAAAAATTTATGTTTTTGTAACAAAACGATATCGTGACAAAATAAATCGATGATTATGCAGTACAAAATCAGACAATAATGCAGTTATGAATTCATACAATTTTTAGTGAAAGAACGCAATGGCGCAAAACAGTATAGATTATAATCAAACTATATTATTAACTAATTAAACTAATAATGCAAATTGTTTTTCTGTATCACATTAAACGACTATATTAATAAACAAGCATTTTTCTGTGCATATCTATAATCGGTACGTCATTAAAGGGCAGGAATTTGGTATAATTATTAGAACGTAATAATTTTTATTCTTTTTCATTGTAAATATATTTTATATTCTTTCGATAATCAAGATTTTTCACCATGCGATCGAATAATCAAGAGCCACGCAAATTTTTTCGACTAAATAATGCGATAAATTTTAATACTGATCTTAAGAGAAGATTTAATTGCGTGAAACAAGGTTAATTCCTTATAAGAACAAGATTTACTAAAAGACAGTAGTTTCTCTTGATTAAGGAAATCAAGAAAAACGACATTAAAGAGGATATGTTACGATCCGAGAAGGTGCAGCCGTTATTATCTATGTAAAACACTCAATTCATTGATTATCGATGTGCGCCAGAGGCAAAGAGTAATTAACTGTCAGTGCTAATTTATACAGGTATACAAAAAATTTAATTCTCTTGCGACATTATTTTGCGCGATATTAGAAATATACATATATTTAAAACAATATTAAATTTTCATATAAAAAATATTCTAAGAAGGCATTATAATTTTCAATTTTATTAATGTATAATGCAATAGTAGAGAGACATATTTTATATTGAACATGACAGATATTATCATGTAAACACATTTGAGCAAATATTATCAATGATGCATTGTTCTACTGACAATGAGTGTATAATGACGTATCGCTGCAAACTCTCTGATAAATGCATCATTTGTTTAAATGAACGAGCAAATGAGAATTTATCAACTTTTATGTCAATACATATACAAAAATGGTCTGTCGATAACCAATAAAAAAGAACATTCCTAACAATACATTTATTGATATTGACACGTAAATTAATGTGTTCGTTAAATGTGTATTACATCAGAAATGGATAAATGTTTTCTGTGTAAAAGAGAGTTGTTCTTAATTTTAATACTCAATTATTTTCTCGTAACATAAATATAATATTTTCTTATTTCTATTACCTTTCTTAATTTTTTAAGCAAATGCTTGATTTTTAATTGTAATATTTGTGAATTAAATTAAATAACACAGAGATTACTATTATTATTATTATTACTTATGCAAAGCATCAGACATTTTCAGAATTAAAAACACATTGTCGAAGCTAAATAATGCTTAAATGCATTTAATCTCTTAGCATATATCCGCTGTTTTTCTAAATGGTGTTTTTCTGAATTAACTTGTTTACTTTTCTCTTTCAGGTTGTGCCACCGCCAGGAACCGTCACGTCGCATACGCGCTCTCTCTCGACACGTAGACGCACTCTTGAATGCACTTCCTCTCCGGGATTGACGGTGCACCCTGCGACAGGAAGTGGCGCCACATCGCCGAGGCGGGTCGGTTCCTTTCGTCGAAGCGGCGGATCCAGCGATCGACCGCCTCTTATGTTCTGCCGTCGTAGACCATCTTGGCCGGAGGTCGACATACAAGCTACTTCCGGGTAAGTTGCTTGAGTAACGAGCGCGCATCTTACACCGCTGAGAGATTGTCACGTTTACGGTCTCTTACATCAAATGCATCGCTAAAAATACGAACTGCTGCATATTCAAAAAGCAAGAATAGATAAGAACAATATTTACAACATAATATAAATCCATTATTGACAAAAATAAGATTAATAACGAAACAGTATATTAACAAACACAACACACATAAATTTACATTGAATACTCTGACATTATACAACATTAATAAGCATTACACATACATATACAATATATAGAGTTTTCTGAAGAAGACTTGGTTTAATTTAGAATATCGGCACATAGCTGATACGAATTTAATGACAATATGGAATACCTAATGTATGCAACTGATTAATTAACAGAGTTCGAATTACAGACTCTCAAAAGACAAATGCAATCTACGCGACACAAATCTATCAAATTATCTAAATTTGTGAAATGTAACGGTATTTTGAAGCTTGTTTTTCACTGACAACGCTTGACAGCGATTCCCTCGAGCGCTCGGGCGAATAATTTCGTTTGATCGCTCGTCGAATCTCCGCAACTAAATATCCGGAATGCTCTTGATGCAGTTTCAAATGCACTCAATCGGATTTCCGGTAAGACACTGTCTTCGTTGCGCTAGCTATCCATTCAACGTTTTAATCGGGTTACGTCGGCGCTGTGCGCTAAGCTTTCCAATTAACTACGTTCTCATCTTCCGTTCCTATTAGAGAACGTTTTAGTAAGAGAGATGCGAGTCGTGCGAGACTTTTCAAATGCATTTCTCTCTCTTTCTTCAGAAATCCGCTAATAATATAAACGCAGCGGTAAATCGTAGACCGCGAGCGAAGCGAGAGAAAAGCACGAAGTAATGTAACGGTATTTTTCTCCTGAAATTTCGCATGCGCATTGCGGCGAATGTACTTTTAATGAGATGCATCGTGATGCATCGCGAATTTTTCCGAGTTGGTACGTTGCATATGTATAGACACAATCGATTATTCAACGTGAATTGTTAATCTCTTTTTTAAACCCGTTCTCTTTCTTTCCTTTTCTCTTGCACTCTCTCGGTGAGCGCTTCTGTCAGGTTTTCTCTCGCGTGACATCCCCATATGCGATAAACCTGGGAAACTCCATGAATGGAATTACAAATAGATGCGCAATCGACACAATGGCTAGATATTTTCATTGCGATCTCTGTAAGCCGATAGTCGCTTGATACCATTTACATGCAGGAATAATAAACAATATCACGTTTAAATACTAAATACTTTCAGAGCTTAATAAAAATGTATGAAAAAATGGTAAACGGTAATATCAAAATAATTAATCTTTATTTTATCTATTTTTCGAGAGTAAATAAACAACGTTATCATTATTTAAAAATATTATAAATATATTGTATATGCATTTTTTTCTCTCGCTCTTTCTTTCTCTTTACACATTTATTAAATGTTATAAAAAATTCTACAAAGCTAGAGATTTATTTTATAAAGCCATTTTAATTTAAATTTTATGAGGAGGTTGACAGATTCACTTTGTGCTTTATTACGTAAAATGTATTATTCATGAAATTTAGCAACGTGGATATACCTCACTCGGATGAATGATCAACAATGATTATACGAATAAAATATTTTCTTACACCGCGGCAGAATTCTATATGCAAAGTTTATTATCACAATTGCGCTTCCGGGCAACAATAAGTACAGGAGTAATAAACATCTTAACTCGTTGTCCTTTGAACTTTATACACAACAAACTCTTCCCTTTTCTACTGCGCAACAAAAGCGCATAAAGTTGACGTAGCTCGCGCTCTTTCGTTGCAAATCTCCACTGTGTGCGCGTTCATCACGTACCTTATATTTTCTCAAGATATATCCGCATGCGGCAAAATGCTGCACGAATTTGATTTATTCACACAAATCTCACTGACGAAGGAATTATGATTTTGATCAAAAAATTATGATTTTGATCAAAACTTTACACACATGTTGAAGAGATAAATTTAGATGAATTTAGAAATTTTTAGTTGCTGCCCAAAAACGATTTTAAGGGGTAAAGCCATATATGTAGAGCGACTTTTTGCTTGTCTCGATATATCTCGAAAAGCATTTAAGATATCAAAAAGTGTTTTATACAAAAGTTTCATGGTAACAACACCTCTATTTAATCACATTAATAAAATTTTGAAAAAATAATTTTTTTATAAGATTTTTTTTTAAATTATTTTTAAAAATTATTTTTTCAAAATTTTATTAATGTGATTAAATAGAAATATTTTTACCATGAAACTTTTGTATAAAACATTTTTTGATATCACGAATGCTTTTCTTAGAAATTTTTAGTTGCTGCCCAAAACGATTCTAAGGGGTAAAGCCTCAGATGTAGAGCGACATTTTGCTTGTCTCGATATAACTCGAAAAGCATTTGAGATATCAAAAAATGTTTCATACAAAAGTTTCATGGTAAGAACACCTCTATTTAATTACATTAATAAAATTTTGAAAAAATAATTTTTTTATAAGATTTCTAAAAAAATTTTTTTCAAAAATTATTTTTTCAAAATTTTATTAAGATGGTTAAATAGAGATATTTTTACCATAAAAGTTTTGTATAAAATATTTTTCGATATCTCGAATGTTTTTTGAGATATATATCGAGAAAAGCAAAAAGTCGCTCTACATATGTGGTTTTACTCCTTAAAATCGATTTTGGGCAGCAACTAAAAATTTCTAAATTCATCTATTTATTCCCCCCTACAGTGTGTAAAGTTTTATAAAAATCAGAATTTTCGGGTTCACGAGGTTCCCTTGTGTGAAAACTCATGATTATGTAGCATTTAAAAAAAGAAAACATGAATCCGTGATACTGTGAGAAAAATTTATTTATTATAAATTTATTTGTTATAATTAGTCAAAAGAATTTATTTATCTTCAAATAAATTATCTGCATCAAATATAGCTGATGAAATGTTCTGACAATTATCTTTTCACAGAAATAATATATCGACAGCTATTGTTGTTAAGTTTAGTTAGTACATTTTAACATTTAAACAGAGATACTTCTCTGTGATAGGTATTAAAGTGTTTTATGTAGAATGTGTGCAAACGTGTATGTATTATACATATAAATTAGAGATGTTTTATCATTTTAACGATAAAAATTATTTTAACTATTATCAATATTTGAAAAATACAGCTGCTGTAAATATGATATGTGCATATTCCTAAATCCGACATATCTGCTTTTAATCACGATTTACTAGATTTACAGTGCAGTAGGATTTAATATAATTGCTAGCCGTAATGTATTATAGAATTATGTTTAAGTAACATAAACAAAACGAGATTAGCGTTATCGTCGTTTGATTCTGCGGTAAAAAACTACATATGTATATATGCAATTAAAATTCACATGCTCGCATCGTAAAATATTGCAGTAGACCAAGATCATCGTAAAGAAATCTTTCAGGAGTTCCCTAATTTTATTTAGTTTTTAAACAATCCGTTTTTTAATAAGGCTTTGTGCTTATCCTCGTTTCGTCAAATTTAATTGATATAAATAATTTGTCATTTTTTACGAAGTCATGTATATAAAATTATTCTACTTGTTTGCATAATGAATAATTAAAATATTGAGGATGTGCACATAAAGTCACAAAAAGTGAATCTAGACGAAGAATAAAAAAAAATTGATTTATCCGTGTGAATAAATATTTTTCAGATGACGCGACAACATAGAAATGACTTTTTATCGTGTGCACCGTAAAAAATTGCAGCGATTTTCAAAGCGACCGGTGAAAAGAACTTGTCGTTTGTCCCGAATCCGAGAACTATCTCTTTCCGTCAAAGCAAGGGAATATATTGAGGTCCGGCCATTCGGTGACCTCAATTCGTGGGGTCGGTAGAAGCCGTCGTAATCAAAGGCTGCTACTCTTCCAGTATGACAAGCGTCCTTTGTACAAGCGTTCTCGAGGTCCGGGATCCCACGAAACTGACTTCATATCAACAAAAGCTATTCGTCGTCCATCGAATTCCAGAACGCTCATCCTGCACGGGGATGTGATATTCTCGTATTGATATGTCACAACGTTTCCCAGATTTGCAAAAACGGAAATAATACCTATATTCAAATTAAACAAAAATTAATAGTATACTTTGGCATGTAGATTCACTGTATACTAACAATGACTGCTAACAGTATTTAAACAGCAACAATATACCGGATCAATGCTAGTCACTCCCACTAGCTTATTCTTAATAGAGAATCGCTCGTCGTTTTAGATAAAATGACGTGTCCCCCGGTGAGACAACTTACTCGAGACTGGCAAATGAAGTTAAACACAGCAGGTGTAATTTAATCAGTGCTGATGATGCTGACGAGGAGCCCGCATAAAGGAAGGAAATAAACAATAGAAAGCGCATTACTTTGTAATGAAACACGACATCCGTACTACTTCGGCGACATAACATTATTGCGTTTCGTATTTACTCATGAAACTTTCCTTCTTCGAAATACGGAAGTACGGAGACTGCGTTTTATGTATAGCGCAAGATGTCTCACAAATATACGTCAGTAGCACCATATTGCTTCTCATGACATTTGCATTTGATCTCCCTTTAACAAGGACTTAATCCGTGACTTAGCGCTTGGCGACCGACCAATATACTTCGTATCTCATTTCGTATGCAAGAAGTATTCTGTGCTATATATATATATATATATATATATATATATATATATATATATATATATATATATATATTACATTCATATGCCTCTTTTCATTAATTTTACTTTCTTAAACTGTTGAATCCTTATTCTCTATTATACTAAGTTTATATCTGACATTTATTGCATAACTTTTAGCTATGTTATAAAACGATGTCAATGCAATCTGCAAACGACGTGAATGCAAATGTTGAAGTTTCTTAAAGATGTTACATTGAAAAAATCTTAATAAGAAAAGTGTCAAATAAAAGCGTTATATAATAAATGTTTAATGTAAACTTTTTATAATACAATTTTGATTTTATTTTTTATTATAACATTATTATGAATACCGATCAATTATATAATAATTGTATCGATATTGTAATTAGCTGAAATTTACATGTTATAGTTAGCTAAACATTTTATATCTGAGTGGATAGTTTATATTTATGATTATATGATTATATTTACGAGTGTATATGAATTATATATTTTGCGTTTTTAAATGCTTGGTTTATGATATTCTGAATTTCCTCAGATATTATATTGAAGTTAAAGTTTTATATATCTTGATGTAATCTTGAAGTTTTATATATGACCAGAGCTGTATCTTGTTAAATATTTAATTCTTTTAGATCCTCGAATGTTTGTAGTTTCTGCTTTCAGTCGCACGTATCATCAGTAGGTTTTTTAGTCTGTAAAGTCTCTGTGCAGCAGAACTAGATTTATTGAATTATTTACATACTTGAAAAAGATCTAAAAACAAATGACAATAAACAATAGCAGATGAGTTTAAGCGAATTTAAATGAAACGTATAAGAATATTTTTCTCCAATGATTGTATCATTGTGATACGTTACAATGGAATGTGCACTCAGGGATAAATAAATTTGCTTATTATTGCAGAGAACGTCGTTCTTTGTGACATTTGTCTAGCTTTTCCTCAAGGGAAGTCACGGAAAATAAAACTGCTCACTTATTAATTCTTTTCATAGAATCCGGATTCATGCAAATTAAATGGAAGTGTTCTAGACTTTAGAAAAAAAATTCTTCAATTCTAGAACATTTCTTATTAAAATCCAAGTAGACTTGAAAGTTTGTTCTGTTAGCAAGAATTATCATGCAATTTGATATTTGATATTATAATTTATGCGATAAAATATTTATGTCAAGATACGTTTTTCATCTCATCGGAATCTATTATTCATCTATTATTCAATTTTTTCTTGCCACATAAAAAAATGTTCCTAAAATTCTAATAATTTTTTTTTGTTCAATACTGAAAATAAATAGACAAACAGCAATTTTTTAAATATTCTAATTTTTCAGAGATTTAGCAAATCTTTCAGATTATTTTAATTTTTTAGTAATTTAAAAATAAACTATTTTGAACTATAATAATTATACATATACTTCTTTAGCATAGGGTATAAAAAAATCAGAAAAATTAGTTACAAAAATCCATTTTATAAGCAGAATTTAATTTAGTTGTTTCTACCAAAGCTTTTCGTGTTAGAAGAAATCCTTCGATAAAGCGGTAAGATTTTAAGGGATAATATTGTAAATTTACACTGGCATAGCGATGCGCATTAGTATTTTTTTGCAGATAAAAATGTAAGCCGATAGTTATCTCTTTTCTATCCGCTACTCAATCGTAAACAAGCTTGTAAACATCTCTAGGAGAGATCAAACCTTATCTAATTGTGCTCGAGCGTGTGTTTATCGATCCATTCGAGAACATAGGTGCACATATGTAGTTTGATACAACGTACCTCTTGTTCAACAATTTCTTGTGTCAACCGTTTGATCAGTTTAACATCACAATTAATGTTTCATTACGTATATTAGTTACTTATCTATATACATGTCATTGTTTAAAAATTTCTTTTTAACATTTTACATATTTTGAGAATAGAGAGAAATGCATAATTTTTTTATAAAATATATATGTATTAAAATCTGTGCAAAATACAGTTTTAATACGAAACAAGCATATTGAGATATTTATCAATATTTCATTTTAATAATAATAAAGCTCAAACACTAACACGCAACAATATCGCGACGGTCATGTAAAGTGCTCTTTTATCGCCAATTAATAGAGAGAGCGTTTATGGCAAATTAACGCGTATTGAAACCAATTTTGGACAATATGTAAATAACATCCAAGTAATTAAATGCTGTTAAACGTTTTAACAAGCAAATCGTAATCTCATTGCACCGCAAATTGTTAATTATACCTTTTGACATCAATATTAATAATATAACGCATATATAATTACTTTATTAGATTTGTGCAATAAGAACTTTATAAAAAGATATTTTTTCTTCTATTGTGAAAAATAGTTACTAATGATATAACCCGAAGCAAACATATTATGAACATAACTTATTCTGAAACGTGTGCGAATATAAATGCGTAACAAAGGACCATCTATGAAAGGAATGCATTTATGTATTCTTCCCTTGTGTACATTTTAGGACAAAATGTCATATCGTGTCATATATAAACATAGAATCTTGTATGATTGCATTTCCCTAACTTTGTTTCATGTCTGTCTTTGCTGTCCAAGTCTCTCTTGTCTCTCTATTTCGAAATGCGGAAACTATATTGCTGTTGAAGATACATTGTCGAAATTGGCAGCGCGAGTCAATTCGTACTACATTGTATTTTATTTCAAAATATTCATATCAATAGAAAATTCTCAAGATCATTTTTATTAAATTTACTTGATTGTATATTACCGATATAGCTTTTTTCGCGATTGTACAAACTTTTTGTTTTAAAACGGCATTTTAATAGCTTGAAGCTAGCGACCCGCTAAGGCAATATCGGCGCTTTTCTAATTTGCAATTAGAGCTACAACGTGGTGCGAATTTATTGTTAGACATGATATATTGCCGTCAATTCACACAGAAGTCGTTCGTTCATTTAATCTCTTAAATTTTAAGCAAAATTTTTTAAATTGGTTACTATATTTTATCGTGTCACTTTAATCGAAAGGAAAAGATTGGAAGTATTCCTTTCCGATTTTGTGAGCAATGATATAGTCTAGGATATGTTATAGTCTAGGTCAAAATTAGAGACACATATTTTTTTATTTTATATTCTGGCCGTTATGAAAGTAAAACACCCTCTTGAAAAAATGGGTTTTTATATTTCTGAGCGAATACTATTAAAACAGTAAAAAAATATTTCAAATAAAAGTTTTAAGATTTATAATGTACTTTATAACAAATTTGGCGTTAAATATGCTTTAAATTTTGCTACAAGACAAACATTTAAATTTTCAAAAATTATGGGAGGGGAAAGGGATTTCGAAAAATATGACATTTTTCAAAAATCTGAATACATTGTTATAAAGTACATTCAAAATTATAAAACTTTTATTTAAATCTTTTTTTATATCTTTTACCATTTCCACAGTATTCGCTCAGAAATATATATAAGAACCGATTTTTTATCAAAAAGGTGTTTCACGATCATTTTTTAACGGCCATATCAGAGTACAAAATAAAAAAATATGTCTCTTATTTAGACCTGAAGTATAATATCCAAAGCTTATCGGAGTACACTTTCGACCCTTCTCTTGTCAGTATCTCTCACGATTAATTGAATAAATATTTAATTCCATTTTCATTCGAATACATTTAATCAGTATTTCTATTTATTTATTCTCTTGAATAATTTTATATTAAAAATAATAAACTAACATACACATATAAATTCTTTAAAAATAAATTTAAAAGTTTGGAATATCAAAATTATTAATAGAATAAAAGCGAAATGTTAACTTAAATACAATTATATTAATATATTAATAATATACAATTATATTATTAATAATATACAATTATATTATTAATAATATAATAGTGAGCGACAAAAAAGCTTAGAGCAAACGATGAAGGTATTTTAAAAAATGCCAACTAATTCAGACACATTATTTCACACAGTCTTTTACGAGTTAAAGACACATGTACATCTCTCTCTCTCTCTCTCTCTCTCTCTCTCTCTCTCTCTCTCTCTCTCTCTCTCTCTCTCTCAAATGATTGCACAAGAAAGTTGCGTTGCAAGCAATGCTTACTTTGGAAGAGTTATAAACTTTGCAGTTAATGAGGATTTACGACAAGCTGAAGAAAAGCCTATCAACGTGCTATGTTGTGGCCATAATTACATTAAGACTCCTCGTAAATCGCCGAAAGCCTAAGGAAAATGAAGACGGATATGGATGGAACGTGTTCATATATTAGAAGTTTTAGCATCTTTCCTTGTCTTTTAAGAACATCTACAAGAAGCTTAAAAGGTTTCTAAACATTTCTTGTTATACATATAAAAAAAAAACATTGTAAACAAAATCTCGATTTAGTTTGATAGATTTATTAAATATTTGTAGCATCTTGGATCTTCTAACTATTTGAGTATTTAACTTAATTTCCTTAAGATATTTGTTTTCAATATTCAATTTTCATGTCTTACTTTTTATATTTTTAGATTCCTAAAACGTTATTTATTAAATTTTACGGATATTTAGAAATCGTATAAAAATTAAATATTTAAAATATTTATTATAAGTTAATGCATTTTCTGTTTGCATTAAATTTTTTGATTACTTTATCATCAATTCTTTTTATGTTAAAATTTTCAAAATTACACTTTTGAATCATCAACTCTATCAGCAATATAAAAACCTTGATTACAACTGTTTCAAGAAAAAGCTACTCCATATGCTAACGTGCGTCAAAGCTCCTAATGGACTCGCCGCCACATTTTCTGCACCATAATTTCCGATCGATAATCATTTATATGAACGTCGCTCTTTAACGTGCGTCATATAACTACAAGGCAGAGTAAATGGAAAGAGAACAGCAGGAGGGATGAAATTACAAACGGGATGTAAAACGGCAAGTAACCAGTGGACGTTCGTGGAAAAAGTGGAAAATATCCGGAAGTGGTGGTCCATAAAGGGCGCACGAGGATGACCGTCGAAAATAGCCGTCGCAACTCCGGAACGGCGAATTAACTTCGTGGCACGGTCAGCAACGGCGTCATAAAAAAAACTTTCTGAAAAGACTTTTAAGTCAACCCCCGTATTTTCACGGTGCATTTATCGCTTATGCGGCGATTTTCCGCGGTGCCTTATGTAGACAGAAAACGCTCGTAAAGCTACGATAAAATTTTAACAAAAAACGTCTTATACGGAAATCCATTCTGTCCATAAAATGGGACATTACGGTCCTCGAAAACGGGATAAACTCGGACTTTCTCGTCTTTCCAGATGGTCGTCTTAGCAGATATAGGTCATCTCGGCGTAGTTCTTATGTGCTTATGTATTTTTGTTTAAATTGAGATAAATTTTCTAAAATTTATATTTTCTAAAAAATATAAATTTTTATATACATACAAATTTTATAAAAATGAATACGCGAATTTTGACGTATCTGATTTAAAAATGCATTCAAAAATGTATTTGCATTTATAGTAAAACGTTCGGATAATGTAATAAGAATTAAAAAACAAGGCAGTTGAAAAATGAACACTATGCGCGCTAATGCTTTCATTTTAGAAAGAACTGTTTCGAGAAAATAATGTGATATAATCATTATTCAGAAATTCGATATTATCAATTTGATACTTATTTGGTTACTCTAAATGTTATTTTTAAGCTAAGATTTAACGTGAGTATCCGAGCGGCTTAAAAATCGTACTGGGAATGTTACAATTTTTTTTTTTGCATATCTGTAATATGTAAAATTAAAATGTGTCACTAGCGAAATTATAGCAATTTTAATCTCTCTAATCCGAACAATTTCTACAATTTGACCAAAGTTCAAGGGCCGTCAGGTTGTTGTTAAAAGGCTCTTCAGCGATAGAGCCGTTGTTGGCGATTAGTGTGGAAACTGCGTTGCCAGCAGTGTACCGATAGAGGGTCCTCGAAATTGTCAAGGAGCATTGCGACGGCCCTAAATGCAACATAATTGACAACTACCACTATTTACAAATTGTTACCATGGATAAGTTTCCTTAAATATGCATGTTTATATAGAATGTTTGCATTTAATGAATGTATTTGGTGAACAGAACGATATCTTTTGTATTAAAAAAAAAGCTTTTCTACGATAAAAATAACGAAATATCAATATTGTTTTAAAATCTTTATGTTATTAATAAATGAGAAAGAAGAAATTTTTAATCAATTAAATTTTACAAATGTGTAAAATATTAATATTGTTCTGTTAATTTAAAGTAAAGCTTATTTTAACGTCATTATACATTAAGACATATTTATTATATTCTAAAGATAAATTAGCATTCTTTTTTATCCTTGTTAGAATAATAAATAAAGATGCTTTATTTTATAAAAGCTCGTACATTCCTTTATAAAACTTACATAGTAGTTCCAAAGCTATCACGCTGTAATAAAATAATTTGAATTTGACACGATAGAGTTTTGACAATCCTGCATTTATATAAATAGTATATTCTTAGTTTATCCTACCGGTAATAATTTTGTAGAGAAGTACATATATATGATATACTATGACATATTTTTTTATAAAAAGTTAATGTCGGTTCATGCAATATGTAAGGTTTAGTAGGAAAATTACAGACTTTCTATACATCAGAGATTATAACAATGAGCATAATGCAGACATTATTTCATTTTCCAACTGCCGTAAAATATTTACTACGAATAAACTTCGCAAAGCTTTTGCTCTGATCTTGCTCGAGCGAATTATGGGGCGAACTGTAGCAAGCTTAGCTGATCTTATCTTACTGCAGGTAAGGATTTTAACTGAGCGAATCGAATTTCTTAAAGAGCAGTTCAGCGGAGATATTAATTTTATTCCGCGTTAATTTCTTAACCGGCCAATTAAGATTACGAGATATCGAGACTCACCACTTTTCATGATTTTTCGATGAAAGATATTTCAGAGAGACAAAACAATATTTCGACGACACAAGACAATACTGATTGCGGTTAAATTCAAGATAATTGCTGCGAATAAATATTCATAGCAGTTGAATGTTTACAAAATTTCTTTGCATTTATAGAAATATTAGATCCTACCTATTGTTAGTGAAGAATGCTTTAATAGCATCGACTATTATTCTATGTATTTACAATATTGATTGCTATAAAATATTTCAAAAATTACAAATCTAACGAATCAAAAATCTAAAGAAAAGATGCAGAAATTTGATATTTAAGTTGAGAAATCGAAAATTATAACATTCTAATTTTAAAATATTTATGAGATTATCTAAATAATTAAAATTTTAAAATTTTTAGAGATACAGAATGCTTTCTTCCTCTCTTTCACGACATCAAAATTTAAAAGATTTTTATAACGAAAGTCACACAGTCATTGTATATATTGTAGATATGCAAAGTAAAAGGATAAAAAATATATAATATAAATTAATAATATTAAATATTATTAGTTTTTTACGTATTTAGTATTGAATCTTACAAATATAACAAAGTCTATTTTTCTCTGAATATGTTCAAAATTATTTGTTATTTGTATAAAAAGCTGATCAATAATCGACATTGTTATTATTTTCATATACAAAACAAAATATCTATAATAAAATATATTCATATAAATATATCAAATATACTCGTATAATAAAAAATACTCATTTATAATAAACTCTTATATAATATCTATAATAAATATATTTTTATATTATACATTTACTCTTATTCATATTACTTATTATATTTACATTTACTTATTCATATTTCTTATTATATTTTTATATTATACATTTACTTATTCAATTAAATTCTACTTAAAGAGAAAGGTTTTGCATACTATGCGCTTTTTTGTTACTATCCTCTTACATAAAAATTATATAGCTTAAATTATATAATTGGTTAATTGTCTTACATATCTTTAATTATCAATTTCTCTCTTATGAAAGAAATCGGACGGCTGCTCCCGAAGCTAACTCGCGGGATCTCATTTTAACAGAATATAATTTATAAATTATTTGAAAAAATTGAAAATTTGTAATGTATATATATTTTTCATATATTTTTTTAAATTTTACATACCGTGTATAGGTTTTAAAATTTATTATTTTTTTTTTAATATCTATAAAATTTTACAAATTAGTTACAAAAATTATACATTTTTATTTTATAACATACGTTTTATAATATTTAATTTAAAAACCGATTTCAGTAACATCTCTTTAATAATCATATTTATATCACTTTATTTATAATCAATTGACAAATGCAATTTCTCTTGCAGTGTCCCTTGTTCATATTGCTTGCGTTATACAAGATTGTGTAAATTTAGCATTTTAGAATGCGATCCTATGCAAAGGAGAGCCAACAGGTGTCGCGTTCACTTGTTGGTAGAGCATAAAAACGGTCGTGTGTAACATGCTAAGAAAATATCGGAAAGGAAAGAGCAGCATCCGCCTGTATGATTCTTTACAGCATTCTGCTTTATGGCTATTGCGTTACACGTGGAGTCTTTTGCCAGCAGGCTTTAGTTCTGATCCCTAGGTTCTCTCAGTAATTGTAGTGGCAGCGCCATTATTGAATGACAACTTTATATCTTTTATAGACGATCCTCATTCACTTGACGTATAATTCCTATAAAATTTTATCGTGATGCAGTGATGCTGTGATTTCCATTCTTCTATTCCTAACTCTAATTTGACAAATATATTTATATTTATTAGACAAATATATATTATTTTCTTGAGTAAAATTGTGTGAAACAGTAAAGAAACTGAAATTAAAAGACTTTATATTTTACAAATTGTTAAACATCTTCCAAAAAGAACTATTGATCAATACATTTCAGTCGACAAGCTTAAAAATAGAATTATGCAAGGAATCTGTATTTATATCGTTTTCAGTCTTT
This sequence comes from Lasius platythorax, assembly GCA_963971435.1. NCBI lineage: Eukaryota > Metazoa > Arthropoda > Insecta > Hymenoptera > Formicidae > Lasius > Lasius platythorax. Next base: position 4,057,322 of record OZ020541.1, read on the forward strand.
TATTATATTGAAATATATATATTAGATAATTATTATATTATGTCTTTTATTATAACAACGGAATAAATTTGAAATTTGATTAAAATTAGAAACTAACAATCTAGAATGATAAAATATAAAAGTATAACTATTCTTTGACAGTTAAAAATAATAATAGAAAATATATTAAAACAAGTGGAATAGAGAAAGTGTGAATCAATAAATAATTTTTACATTAAATCCAATCGTTCTTCACTTTTCTCTATTTTGTCAGACCTTACTTTAGAATAAGAACATTTAATGCCATTGTGCGCCGCTTCATTGCATCAATATCCGTAGTGGATATTGTAAGGTAGAAATAGAAACTAACTGTAGAAATAAAGCGTTACATCTCAAAGTGATCACATACACTAGCGAACAGCAAGAATAGTTCCTTTTACGACCACAAGTTTTGTCGAGAAAAAAGCATAAACCATCTTAGTGCACCAATAAAGGATAGCCAGTTGCTTCCGTAAAGTGCTTTTGCAGAATTCCACAATGTACAAAATGCGATAGCAGGAGTTTCTTAAATCATCTTCGAGAGCAGCGAAGCATAACTTTTTTGCGCTTCATAAATCCACAGAGTATTGCTGATAGTATTATCAGATCAAACATGTACATTGTAAACGTATACGTATGTGTGTTATCGAAAAGAATGAAATGAAAGTTTCCTCTTTGATCTTCACTATATTGTCAAAATTATATATTGAAGTAAGAGAGATAAGTAGCTATTTACAAAGTAATACATATGTATGTACATACGATAGGAGATTGAAATATATTTTATGCACACAAAAGAGCAATATCTAGATTATTAATTAAAAAATTTCTTTTTCTATTTTTTTACTATCTGTAACAGTCTTTTTATTTGTAACAAAGAAACTTTTCATGCGCAATTTTTCCTCAATTTTTTGTGTATTAATTTCTCTGTACAGTTAATTAAATAATTATTGTTTTATATATATTTTTATATTTATATTTCTTTTCCACAATTGTGTGGGTACATACGCTTTAACTCGAAAGTCTCGTGTCCACATTTTATTTTATTTATTAAGAGAATCAAGAAGAGAGAGACACACTGTCATATGCAAATATCTTTTGATGTGCGCTATAAGCAGGAAATAAGTTAGTTCAGGCGTGTCAAACGTGTGTGAGAAGAGGTAGATGTGATATATTTCATTCTGATATATATATATACGTTTTACAAATGAACAAGGAGATTGCGTTAGCGGAGTTGATCGTATGGCTTCCATCGTGGGGCGCGAATGGCCAGCGTCGATATGATGCAATGTCGATGCCGTACATAGTTCATCGGCATGATACACATAGCGTCCTGATCGATGTGGACCACCCGGTGGTTCATCCCGCAGGGATGGAATCGAGAATGTAGCTAATGGAGGTAATGGTAAGTGGACGAAGGCAGTTCTTAAGAAATATATGGCAGCACGTCCGGCGGTCGAGATAGAAAGACCTATATGAAAGACGATGTCAGACGAACGTGACCCTCCGATCTCTTGAGAGTCCCTGTATATTTTCGATGAATATTTCCATTTTCAGGATAAGATCCTGTCGAAAAAAAATACTCTATCGGCGGTATCACGGTGGATTACCTGATTCGTGCGAATTTCCTTTGAAGGAAGTTCGTGAGCAGACATTTGAATCGTGATAAAAACAGATCCTTTGGTAAGGAGATATTTTTCTCAGATGAAAGTAGGTACTTTAAAAACATATGATTTCTGATTTTATTCTAAATTCCGCTGATTTAGCATTTCTGTGTACGATTTTGAGAGATATACTTTGATGCCATATACATATCATTATATAATAGTTCTTCAGTTTACACATACCTTGAAATTATAAAATATTTGAATGTAAATATTATCGAGCACCATTCTAAGCCTTAAAATATTTAGATAAAGTAAATTTTTCATTTCATTGTATCTTTTTAAAACACTCACAATTTTTTTATTTTTATTTTTATGAATAAGTAACTTTATGATAAATAATCTTCCAATGTTTGCAACAATATTTCTAAGTAATTTTTAGAGGTAGCACTTACGTTACCTCGACCGTCGCACATGAAATTTTGCCACGAGAAAAGAAATTTTATTTTTATTGCGTCGCCGGAAAAAAATTTATCCCCTGATTTCAGGATAAGACTTCTGCTCCATAGTAGGATAAGTAGTTAGGCTCGATAAAAGGCTGCTTGCGAAGTTTCGACGCGGCAGCTTGCCTCGATTCCCAGAAGTCGTCCAGGTGAAACGATCGAGGTCCCCCAAGATACTTTTAATATCTCGACGAGGGTAAGCTCGTCGTCGCGGTCGCGTGAAATTTCTCGTCTTTTTTTTCCTCCGGGGCCGAGCGAAGGGTGGAAAATTGGGATTCGCACAAGGAGAAAGTGCGGGCAAGTGCAAGGGAGAATATTAAATCGATCAATCGGGAGGGGGCGGGAAATAGAAGAGGTAAAAGGGCGATCGGATTAACAACGAAGAGAGCGAATGAAATACGCGGTTGATGAGAAAGACGTTGCGTCAAAGCTTCTGTCTTTGACAGAACAAGAAAAGATGCTGTAAAGATTTATTAATAGAATTCAGAAAAAACTACACACAGTGCAGAGCGATAGGAATGCGAGATAATGCTTTCACTGTAAAAGAGGACCAGTTACAGTATGAAAACACCTATGTTAACCTTTTTCTTTCTTACTGAAGAAAAATGGTTTAGCTTATTATTCAAGTAAATTAGCTCTTTAAATCTAACACATATTGTTTCTAGTAAAAAAATAGATTCTGTTATTAAATTAAAGGAGATCCTCCCTCTCTCTCTTTCTTTTTCCCTTTTTTTCTCTTTAATTCATTTATTAAACATCATAAAAACATTTTAACAATGTTTTAAGATAATTGTATTTTTTGTATGTTATTCTTTTATAATAAGAATTTATAATGATTACTTTATATATAATTATGTAATTTTTATCAATGTTGTTTATCGTATAAAAATAATAGCGATAACATTATTAAATAATAAGTGAAGAATATTATAAAAATTAAAAAGAGTTTTTTAAAAATTTACAATATCGGAACAAAAAATTTAACGTACTGCTTTATAATTTAGATAGTTTAATCTCAATATGAGACTGCGACAGGTGAATTCTGGAGAGAATTAAGATGTAGATGATGTGGTTGCAGCTTTTAATCTTAATCACAATATATGCTTCTTCTCTCGAGAGAGATTCCTTCATGAATATCTCGATAACGATCTGCATCTTAGATTTCATAAAAGACTTTGGATTAAAGGAAGAGTGCCATTCAAAGGAACGGAATATCGACTACCTAACACTTGTCGCTACCACCGACTTAATTTGATCGTGAAAGAGAACTTCGATAAAAAAATTTTAGTAGAAAATATTAATGAGTTTATTTAAAATAATATACACACATATATAACGCGCTGTTTGAAAGTTTCTATCCAGCACGAATACTTTATTAACGCTTTATTAACGTTGTGAAAATATTAAAAAATATTACGAATGTGTGTATGTAAGATGAAATGATTATAAAATATAAAATACCTATATAAATTCAAAATAGCGTACTTGTGGATGCTGTGAGAGAGAACTGAAATAGATCTGTTTCACATATTCCTCATAAAATGCTTGTTTGCGTAAGCAATCAAGTAGAAATCAAGAATTCGCACGTTCCAGTTATATTTCTACTTGCCTCATGTAGTATTTTATATGGTTTTTTATTGTTTACGCGCAAGAGGAGAATCAAATGTCTGCTTTATTATTTCGAAATGACCTCGTTGGATAATACGATATGTCAATATTTTTTTTTACAATAATCCGCGAAAGATTGCAGACATTGCACCGTTATAGAGAAATAATTATTCTATAACAATTCGTAGGAAATGTGGTTGTAATATTTTACTATTGCGAGAATTGTTTGTTGAGAGTAATTTGTTTCCCGCAAACTGCTAATTGCTTAACAAAAGGTCCTCTGACCATCACCGTTTTGCTCTAGTTTATTTTTTTTTATTCATTATTGTTTTGTATTTATTTCTCAAACAGGGAAAATTGTTTTTTGCTTCTCGCAAAAACAAAAAACGCAACAAATCCAGGCAGAAAACATATACTTGTTTCACGTTTGGTTCCCTTTATTGCAGCAATCACGAGCTCTCTTCTCCACTCTATTTTTATCTAAATATTCTCAAAAATTAGAATTAATTTGCACAACCCGATGAATTCTTATCGTGCGTACTCAATCTCCTTCTGAAGTATTACTAGAACGTATCATCGACGTGCCATGATCGCCGAAAGCTAATTTGAAGAGTGAAAGGGACAGAGCGCAGGATTAAATCCGGCTTCAACCGCCCACACACGACATCGAGAAACGTCATCCACGTCGAAGACACATACACACGTCAGGAGCTTAAAACCGCCCCCGATGGCCTCCCGAGATATGCGCAAGAGCCGTTTATTAATACCGTATTCCGTCGGAATATACGGCCCTGCCGCTTTGTATAAATTAGCGCAGTGGGGCGCGCTTAACAAGCTGGACGAAGAGGCGCGCTCCTGAAATACGATATCAGGGCTGACCGTCCACCGTAACGAGGACGTGTACCCACTTATTTCCTCTCTCTCGTCGGTGGATCCGACTTGGCACGGACAAGGTCAAGACTCAGAGACGTAAAACATTATACACATTGCATTGGCGACACTTTCCATTTAATCTACTCTACCTCCGACGATTAAATTCTATAGCAACCTGCGAAATTCAAGAAACACATGAGAATCCAAGCCGAAATTATCATTTACGTTGTCTTGGATTAAGTTTAGTATATTATTTAAAATTATTTTTATTTATATATAAGCTTTCTCTATAATGTATATCAAATTATGGAAGGAACATATTCTTACACGAATAAAATTGAATTTAAAAAATTGTAAACTTTTTTTAAATTAAAACTAAACGATTGAAATTATTGTAGGACTAAAATACAACACACACATATACTGACACAGATTAATCTAAGAGTTGATTATATAATTTCAGAAGAATAAAAATTAATCGTATGAATTATATATTATCCATAAATGTAAAGATTCTATGGGTGAAACATTCTATTAAAAAATGATTTTATTAAAAGTGTATTGTAATATAACTTTGATAAATATCTAGAGTAAAACGAAATTTATAATCTTACAAATCCGTGGAATTTCAAATCTATAGATTACGAAAATTGTAAGCACATAATAAGATCCGGAAATTTTATGATTGTGTTTCAACGAAGTAGATTCTATTATGTGAATTCTTAATGAGACAAAATGGGACGAGTAGTCAATTATCGGTTATTCTTCGCTTAAGCGGATAGTTTTGCTTGTTCCGTTTTAGGGTAAATTATGAAAGCTTGCTATTATTTTTTGATGCATAAAATTCTGTGTAATTAAGAGACAAAAATGATGAAGCTGACAATTAAAATATTCTATACTGATGACGCATTTTCTGTCCAATGACTAGTTTCCATGGAACAAAATTTGGATCTCTCGAAAAAGGAGACAATACGCGAATACTGAGAATAAAAGAAAGAACCAACAATGAAACTACTCAGGAATAATATACTTTGCTCCAATTTCGAGGCTTTAAGAGAATGCCTATAGAAAGTGTAAAATAACCATGTTCTCTTATGAGCTGAGTCCCGGAGGATGGTTCCTAAGCAAACTATTTTAACGCTTTATGCTATAAAAGAAGTGTCGTTTTCATGGATTTATTAAGAAAATTCTTATTTAGCATATAGAAGTGCTAAAATAAAGGAATATGCAATTTTGAAATTATTTTATATTAAATAATCGTCTTTGATCAATCGCAAGAAATATTTTTAATTCAGCTCTTAAAAGGTCTTTGTTACATATAAGTTTGCAAAATTGTAAGTAATTTATATATAATTGACTAATTTAATATAACTGATGGAGAGACTCGTATAGTTATTTTTGTAAGGCCAACAAATTGTGACAGCAACGACATACAGAAACGTTCGTGTACAATCTGTTTTATTTTAAATTTATCGCCTAGTAAGAGAATCTTATCGCTCGGTTTTACCTCCGCTTATCGCCGCACGGTTAATTTTAAGAAAACCAGCAGGGGACTAATGTAACTTTGCAGCACACTGCGAAGAAGTCATTAAATAACAATTAAACAAATTACAAGTAATCAAATACATTATGTTAGCCTTGGAAATATTACGCGACACGCAAAATATAATTACCGCGCATGATTGCGCGTGCAAACTTCCGATAATAAAGCAAAAAAAAAAAAGACATAATAAAAGTGAGTATTATATCGGCCAGAATATTTTATTACAGTATTAATTAATTTTCAGGAAAAAATAAATACAATTATATAAATATAAATAATATGATAAAATAATAAGTATTGAATTATATAGATATAGATAATATAATAAAATAATAAGTATATTGAAATATACTATATTCTGTTTTTGAATTGGAGAGTTATAGATTTACACAAAGAATTCTTTCTTAGAAGTAAACAAATTGAAAAATTTGCATTTGATTACATTCAATAGACATATATTTTAGAAATGAAAAATAGAAAGGAAGATATAAATCGTAATAATAAATAAAAATAAAGATACAAAAAAAGGTTACATATTATGTGATATGAGGAAAATTGCTTACGTTTTTCACTTTAATTAAAGAATCCTGATTTACAAAGTGAGCCTTTGAAAGTGGAGCTAAAGGTCTGAAAAAAAAGAATGAAAAGTCGAAGCTGATCGAATTAGAATTCACAGCGCAGCGAACGTGTTCTCGACGTTAGAATGACGATGAGAAGAATGTCGTCGATGTGCTTTCGGTTTCCATTAGGAGGATGCCCATGGCTCGTTGTGTTTCTTCGCAGTACTTTTTCCCTCTCGTCGTGAACAGCTCTTTTTACACACGCTCGCTGGTTCTCAGTAAAGAACCATGACAGCATTATTGTCCTCTCCGTGTCTTCTCAGCGACACGCCTTTGTGCCTTCGATTTAGATTCTGCGTTCGCCATTTTGCCACGACCTTATATTTCTAACAACAACAAAAATTCTCCAAAGATTGCGAATGACACGAATTTCATATAAGATAAACAGAATGAATTAATCGCATAGTAGTCAAATTAAAATGAGGGAGATGATCAGTTACACGTATTAATTATATATACACGTTGTTTCAACTAACAGTCGTTATGATGTCGATGCGTCAATTGGAATTATCGGATAATAAAAATGGAAGGAAACAGATTATAAAACATGATTTATCAGTTGCTCTCAATAGACTTTTTATTTTAATAGATATTTAATGTATTTTTTAACATTAGCGCTACTAAAATATCCTAAAAATTGTTTACAAGAATAATTAGTTATTCAATTTCTGTTATAGAAAAATCAATTACAAAAATTAGCGAATATAAATTTATTTAGTTAAGAGAAAATATATAAAATTAACGCATTTTTATGTAACTTTGTTCTGAAACAGATAACATTAACATGATTATATGAATATAAAAAGAATTTCATATAAATATAAAAATGAAGTAAAAATAAAGTTTACCCTGAAAAAGTAACAAATAATTTTTAATCTTGTTGTTAGTTAAATAATATTGTAAATATAAAGTTTATGATAACGAGAGGAGAGGTTGGAGGAATCACTGATTACTTCCAATTAGCAGAAATCGAAAAGACATCTGTCAGTGCGTGCATTTGCTTTTCGATTTAGATTGCATACATGTGCGACTTTTGAGAGGAATATTTTTTATAGGGCTGACAAAATGAAATTAGTACGAGTTACGTAATCCTTCCTCACGTCTAGTCGTAATAATTACGGAAATGGAAATAAATTTGCACACTTTTTCACGTCGCAATTAAGCCGCAACGTGAAGCGAGTCATCTAAATGCGCTGCTAAATCATTTATTTAATTAAAAATTGAATCGACGGGCAAACCCATCCGACCGATAATGTCACTCTTTAATTATAAAAACGTCATTAAAATATAAACTATCAAAATCGCTTGGATATTATACGTTGATTCTCATGATTGATGCAAGCTGTAAAAGGAAGCTTTGTCAATGTCGTGCATTATGTAAATGACGCGTACAGTTCAAGTTCTATAAGACGTAGCATTTATACCCAGAGCACTTTTTATGGCTGGTTTTCTTGCAATAAAGGCTTTGAAACATAACTCCGTGTAAGATAAGATTTCTCATTATAATATCTAGTGACTTGAACTCGTTCAAAGGAAGAAGTGATTGCAACTGGTCGAGGCGCCAATTATGTTAATAACAAGCAATACAATAATAAAGTAAACGGCAGGTAACACGCTCTATAATAATATATTATTAACTATATATATAATACATATATTATTATTTATAAAAAAAGAACATAAATTTTGTTATTATGTGCAAAGAAAATTAAAGAGAAAATAAAGAATCTGAAATTTAAAATTTCAGAAAGTCTTCATGTAACCATGAGACATTTACGACATTTATAAAGAACTTTGTTTCTAGTCTCTGCTCTATACAGAGGAAACTAACAACAAAGCACGCTCCGTGCGCCGCAAGTTTAATTTGAGCGATCGTGCATAGAATATGTTCTTGTGATACCTATCGGAGTATCAAGATTCCTATCATCTTGGTACAATTATAGGTTTGCGCCATCGAGCTGCTTAACAACATCTCTCCATTAATACCGCGTTTTTGAAATCGAGCATCTTAATATTAATAATTAATCAATAAAGCTTGCCTTAACGAGAAACGCTATTGACAAAGGCCAAAGCTCTAACTGGTTAGTAGCATGCTAATTATTCCTTTTGCTCGCTCCTTGAAGTAATATCTAATGTCGATACTGGTAGGATTATCCGATATATATGTTGCAATGCATGTTTTTATCATATCACATAAAGGTATTACAAATAATGTATAAAAATTGTAAATGTATAATATAATAATTTATGCCAAAATTTTAGTAAAGTTTTGTCATTATAAATTAAAATCTTATACTTAATTGAAACATTTCTTTATATACAAAAATATATAAAATAATATTAAACCAAATAAACATAAAGAAAAGAGTAATGATTAAATATAATTGATAAATAAATAAATGATTTTACATATGTAAGATATTGAGTTATTCAAGAGATTTGCTTGCTTGTTTGTTATTTTCACTTGAAATACGTGTATACGTCATATTAAAATTCCAACGCAGAGAAAACCTCGATAAGCGATCGATAGTTTCGCAAGATTGCGAAACTGGGTGCTCACGCGATGGTAAAAAAATCGTTGGCCTAATAAGCTGATGTGCGAAGTGCGGTAATAGGTTTTATTTACGAACGCAAATTGCATATTCTTTATTAATATATCGCGAAATTTACTTGTTTTTCTTGATTTATTTCTATTATTTAGAGGTAGAGGATGTATAGATTTAGCTATAAATGTGTACGCAATAACGCAAAAATAGTACGAATCAATAATTTATTCTATTATGAGGGGTTGACATCTGCCACTTAAAAATATTTCTTATATGTAAATAATATGTATTTATATGATAGATCAATAACAAAATTAAATGCAAATTTGCTTATAAAAGTGATCATGTTTATTGATAAATATAACATGCAAAAATGCACGTGCGCTTACCTTATTGAAATTTATTAATATTTATTATTATTAACTTGATATTTGTGTATATCTGCAATCAAAATGTTTACACAAATATAAATATGTTTTGAAACAAACAGTAAAACAAACCTTATAAAATATAATATATAATTATTCAATTAACAGAAATAATTAAAAACTTTGTTAGTATTTATTACGTATTATAGTATCTACTATATATTTATTATATTATATTTCTTCTTATTATATAACAAATGAGTCTACCGCATCATAATTTGCAAGAAATTATTAGTATTATTTAATTTAATAATTTATTAATTATATAGTGTTCAAGAGACAGATGGATCCTTCTTCGAAAGCTTTACTGCGTTATCCTGGAAGCAGGAGAATCGGAGACTCGTTGTTCTTCAGGAAGTGGAAGCAAGAGCAAAAGAACCGCCACCGCCGTCCAGAGACCCGATTTCATCCTCGCATCCATATCGGCTTAGCAAAAAAGAGGTCAGTATAATCTTCTTTGTCGCGTAATTGTATTTTTTTCCCCCTTCTTTTATAAAACATGCAAAATTTTTATTTATTCTGTTTTAAAAATACATAGCGTTAAGCTGTCAGATATTGCAGACCAGGATTTTTAATCTGCTTCCATTTATTATTCTACTAGCTTCGATACATTTTTTTACGAATGCTATTAAACAAGACGGAGCGGTTTTTCGCACCTTCGCGTCGCAAATCGAATCGCGTGCAACTCAACGCCGTTACATTTAGCACGCATTCATTCTGGTTGCAGTGGACTTCGCATGTGAACGAATAGTTACGTCCATTCCGTTTAAAGTATTATTCTAAGTAGATAAAGCCGACCGCGCCGCGCTGGTCAGACGTATGCGCTCGCTCGTCGATCGAAATAAGAGGTAGAAGGCCCGTAATAAAAGTAAACTCCACCTTCGTCGCGTTTCAATTTGCCAACTATAGCATGCGGAAGAATACAGTTCATATTTCCAATTCGATTGTATGTTCGAATTTCAAGTTTTAAAATTCCAATTTCAAATGTAATCATGCAATTTCTTACTTGTTATATATTTATTGGATCACAAAATTACGTGTTCGATAGAATTGATAGAAAATATGTTATTTAAATAATATTAAATATTCGCATATATTTACATAGAAACAATAATAAATTTAAATTTATACAGAAACATAGCATTGAACATGTAGTATTAAATATGCAAACTTTTGCGTTAACAAAAATGTTTCAAAAATTATAGAAATAAATCCCTTATGTATATCTCTGTTTCGTTCTGCGCGAAAAAACATAAAATATATAAATTTTAATTATTTCTATATTATATATATATATATATATATATATATATATATATGTATATGTATAATATAATATTTAAATATATAATTATACTATATAATATAATTTTTTATACATATTTGTAAATACATATACATAAATCTATAAATCTGTAAATTTATAGATCTACATGTCTTTGAACTTATGATAAGTTCGTGGGAAATCAATCGAAAGTTACGTGTTATCTCTCTGGTGGGATGTGGATTCCTAGATATCTGCACAATGTTTTACATTGTCTTGCAAATTTTCGATCAAGATAAAATAAATATTCAAATAGAAAAATATTTATATACATTTCCAAAAAATCATTTTCTCTTCTTTCCTTAAACATAATGTTTCTATCATCCTAGTTCTTTTTAATCTTTATCCTTACCTTTCCTGCTATCGATGTAACGTAAAAGATGCGATGTATTGCATTTAAAGGAAAAATAATAAGCAAAAAATTAGCGTTGTCTCTTTATAAACGAGAAAGAAAACCAGGAAAATTTTTTTTCCTGTTTAATTAAAAAATTATATAAAAGAATATGTTTTATGTACATAACTTATTGGCAATAATTACTCATAAACTATATTTGACTTTTTCAAATTTGAAGTAACAGAAAAACAAATATAAAATATAAAATAATCACACATCTTTATTAATAAATATATAATATATTTATAAATAAATATATTTAATATTATAACGAAACTTTTATACAAATCAATTTTATTAATTCTCTTAAACATTAACTATCGCAACAAAATGGTAACGATGTAAGTTGTGCAATCTCGAAAAAGGCATAAACTTGCGTAAATGCAAAGCCTCTTGAATCGGTTTTACGCTGTATCTTTCATAAAACAAGTTTATAATCTTCTTTGTATAATAAACTTTATTACTTCAAATTCTTCAAGAAGGAAAGCAACTGTTCATCAAGACAAAGGCAATTTTTAAATCGCAATTTAATTATTTTCTTAATGGTATTTTATATGTTAATATTTTTGTATAAGAGATTGTCATACTTATAAATATCACTTAATATCATTACGTTTTTCATCGTCTCTACGAATAAACTGCGTTATATCCAATGATTATAATTATGTAATAAAACAGCTTTTTTTGCTATAATAGCAACTTTAGTAACACGTGACATAAAATAATTTATTTCGCCTAATTTATTTAAAAAATAATCTTTAAATAATTAGGCGAATTAGTTGCTAAAAGAGTTTCACTTACTTTGAAATAATTTAAAATTATTTTTTAAAAATAACAAAAACTATTTGTAATACGATTTATATTACTTCAACGATAATTATTCTATGTTTTGTAAAAATTTGTAGAAGATAAATCTTAAATGTTATAGAAATTTAAGGAACCAATTTTAAATTTCAATTAAAAAATATCAATTTTTTCCTATAAAAATATTAGTATAATTTATATACGGGAATCAGCTTATTATTTGCTTATTACAAAGTTATTGATGCATTTTTCAGATAGAGCAATTGTATATAGAAGTCCTTTACACGATTGCGAACACCGTAGGCGCCAGTACAGGACAATACGCACATTATAAGGAGGATTTATATCGATATGCTCAGGAAGCTTTCGGAGTCCCGCCGGATCAGCACCGGCGATATCTTAATATTGCCTCGGAAGAAAAGGTATACCGATTTATTGACTTTCTTCTCAAAAGCGCTGCGTTGCTTCTCATCGCGAAGAATGTATTGCTAAAATGCCATTATTGGCGCGATACATACAATATAATACTACATATATAAAATTAAATTTATTTACCGTTGCAGCCACCTATTGTTGTGCTAAGCGTGGTGGTAATCGAAGCCGATGGACTCGAGGCAAAGGACGTCAATGGTAAGTGCATTCCGTTCCATTACATCCCACGATTATCCTTTCGAATTTTAAGAGCGATTGCAAATAATGATCTTTCGCGAAACTATGTTTTTCGGTTGCAAACAAAAACGACGACATTATATTCCGCAATTATTTTACAAAGTGTACTTTACTTTAACGGAATTCTAACTGTGAACTAAACTTAGTTATCGAGATATTGAACATTTAAAATTTTAATACTAAAATGCTGACACTGCTGCGGTATTTTTGTTGCGAAACGTTTTAATCATTAAAACGTTGAATCGAAAATATTTGCGATCAATATACATATTATCAAAAAGTGTCGAAATAAAAAAAAAGTGTTTTTATTTTCTGTAAATTTAAGATATAACGGATACAAAAATAAAATAGCGGATTTGTAATTCATGTAAAGATCTCGTAAAACCCATTTCATCAGAAGGATACTGCTATTTTCTTTAGGATTCAGCGATCCTTACTGTATGCTGGGAATACAGCCTGGCAACGCAGGTGCGCCATTAAGCCCTCAAACGAATTTAACAGCGCATTCGCCGCACACACCTCCGGCATCCCCTAGGCAAGCAACTCGCGCCCTGTCCGATGGTGGTGACAACGAGAACTCGCATCACGAGAAGCTTCGGAAACATCATAGGTAAGTCGATAGACAAAAGCGCGAGAAAGACGATCGATCAAACTCTCATGTCGAACATAGCGTGAATATGCAAACGCGCTCTATAAAATTATTATTATAATTTCTGCACTTTTTTGACACTTTAATTACTATTGATAACTACAATTACAATTTACGCTAATCGAGATGATATGAGCAAACCTTATGACTTTTAGCCTACAACATTCAGCACATTTTTATTCTAGTCTGGCGATAGATATTGTGTGTGTGTGTGTGTTAATCGTTCTAAATAAAATTGCTTCTGCTCACGGCTAAGAAGTTTTATTCCTTATTTCTCGTAGAAAATATGCGAGTATTATAGAATTCAATTGTCCCTTTTAAATTATCTTCCACCGAAAGACCGTTATCTATTATTGATATTAATGATACGATTGATATTATAATGATGCGATTGTGTTAGTCTACCGTTAGTGTTTCGAGTGTCATTTATTATCAATATTGCGGTACGTCTACTGTTATCAGCAGCACGATGAAACATTGACGGTGTGCTACTTAAGATAAGTGCACACCTGAGGATAGCAATTAATGTCATAGGGAGTAACGTATAACTGAAAAGATGAAGCGCACTTTACATCAAGGAAATTAAGAAATATTAAAGATTTGTTACGAGATTTCTAACAAATATTACGTGGATCTATGGATTTATAAATAAAAATTGAGAAACTATAAATTTGTAAGATTTTACTTCTATGTATTTAAGGATATGTAAATTCATTATGACAAATTAAATTCTCTTAGAGGATTAAATAATTTCTTAAGTATATTTATATTTATATTATTAAATAATATATTATTTGTTATGTTTTTTACATTATAATTATACTTAAAAAATATTTATATTTAAACGGAAATTCTTTATAGAACTTATTAATTTATGAGAATTATAACTGAAATAAATTTGTGCATGCATCACACATTGAATCTATAGATCCACGTAAAAATATAAATATAAATCTTTCGCACGAACGAGTAACATACACGGTGTATGAGATCCTTTACTCATCTTCTAATGAAGGATACATAAAGTGTATCCGTTACATTTTCGGAATAATGGAAGATTAAAACTAAGCAAGCTTAAAACACGCCAATCTAACGTGTTACGAATCCGCGTATCATGCGATGATATGTACATTTACCGCGTGCTAACTCCGACGACACTTGCGACAATGCAATGCGATGCACAATGGACGCGCCGGATGCAAGTTGTGCGGATGGCGAGCATCGTTTCCCCAGGTGGGGAAAGGACGAGAGCATTGAGAGAGCAAGCCCATTTTCCTGTGTATCCTCCCACATTATTTCATTCGCCACCTGATGATATAAGTAAAATGATTAATACGACGACAACGGAGCGAACAGTATATCACGGGCTGCAGCGAGACACAAGTTGCGCGTCGTCAGTCGCGCAGAATCCCATCCGGATTCGAGAGCATTTATCATGCTGCGCATTGGCATCGAAAACTTGAAAGCTTTGTGAGAAAAACTCGAGACTCCTCGTTATCTTCAACGACAACGCAATTTATCAATTTGTGTTAAAATCTAAGATTAATTGGTTGCGATATTCTAAATATTCATGTATAGCCTTAAACGCCTCTCAATTAATGCGAGATAACGGTAACGCGCCGTAATTGCAACGCAATTTAAAATTCATTGTGTAGAAAAAAATGGATTTATATGAAAGTGCAATGTTTCTCAGAGTACAACAACCAAAACAAAACTGTTTAATAATCAGAGATCACTGCGATAAAAGAAAAACAGTTGGAAATTTAGGACATTTGTAATGGAATAATGATGGTTAGTTAATGCTTATTCAAAATCAGTTTCAGGCTTTCGTTTAAGCGCAAGGAACACAATAGCAGACGGGAACACCGCGAATCCTTGAGCGGTGCTCTACCCGCCAAGTTTATACGAGCAACCTCAGTGAAGCCGCACACGCTGAGCCCGCGATGGAACGAGAAGTTTCGTTTGTAAGCGCAAACTTTGGGACCTGGCCCTTAATTAGTGCTCCCAATGATCCTTTATTAGTCTAAGTAATGCAAATCCATGTAGGAGTGGATAATCGTTCATTGATTCCTCTTTTAGCGACATCGACGACATCAACATGGACACTCTTCATCTGGATATATGGTGAGTTTGTATAAATGCATACGTATAAATTTCCAAAAAGTGAACATCAAAGACATTAAAATTGTGTTAATATTGTCTTAAAAATTATGTTAAAAAATTGGAATAATTAATTGAGGAGATAATTAATCTTGATTATTATCTGGATATAAATTATGTACGTGAATATATAAAATTTTCTGGATCAGAAGAGACTTTACTTAAGATTTACATCGATGATTTCAGGGACCACGATGACGAATCCTCGGTGTTCGATGCAGTAATTAAACTCAACGAGGTGCGAGGCGTGAAAGGGCTCGGGCGATTTTTCAAGCAAATCGCGCAGAGCGCTAGATCTGGAAGTCAGGACGACTTTCTTGGTTGTGTAAACATCCCTCTAGTGGTAATTGTTTATAATTGATTTATTATTAAATTACTTTAGCAAACTTTAACAAAAAATAGAATAGAATTTTTAATTCATTAATTTTGGAAAATAATATCTGCAAAATTTAGATACCGACTGAAAATGTTTATTAAATTATCAGAATCAATATTTCGAAAAGATTTTTTAAATAAAATTGTTTATTAAATTATCAGAATCATTATTTCGAAAAGATTTTTTAAATAAAACCAATAATTATTTTTAAACTTACTTTCTGGCTTTTTTGTAACAATGCTGTAAACAATATCTTAATAATACGGTGACCATAATTGATAATGCAAAGAAATATAAAATAGAATAGGGATGTAGTACATATCATTTTATACAGGATATTCCAAGCACTGGAGTAGACCAATGGTACAAATTGGAAGCGCGGACACAAAGAAGTAATATACAAGGTAAAATCAGACTGAAATTATGGTTGTCGACGAGAGAGGATCGCGGGACATCCGAAGAGGATAATTGGGGCGAACTGAGACAACAGGAGAGGCTGTACACAGTTTTCCTTAATCATGAAATGAACAAACAAGGGGTACGCATAATCATCTAACACAAACTGTCTCACGCGGTAAATGTGTTTATAACGTACGTTGCACATAACGGCGTCATAAATTTTCGTAATATGATACACTATATTTTGCATCCCCATATTTATTAAACATACAATATAGATGGAGAGAGAGAATCATATTACAATATATATCGTCATAAAATTTCAAAGGTGTTGTCATAAAATTCTAAAAAAGAAACAAGAAAAATAGTTAAGTAACACACACAGTTTCTGCCAATACTCTCAAAACATTAAATAATGTGCTAATGCGAGCGTGTAAAAATTATATGAGTTGTGTTTCAAAGAAACTTAATTCATAATCTAAGGATTGTTTTAATCACAAGCGTGTCTTTATACGCACTTGCGTGTTCTCTAGGAAGACTTCACTGGAGAACTGCCGCAAACCGCACTGACAATTTTACATCAACACGCGGTGCAAGGTGACGTAACTGAATTACAGCAAGCTTTGATAAGATGGGTGGCGAGTTCTCGACAACACGCCGTCGATCCACGAACGCTTCATCGTCTTCTGCAGGTAACTTCAAAAACCGAACTAATTTGCAATTTATCGGTTTAGACGCGACAATGTTGCATTAATGTATGAAACCATCAAACGATAATAACAAGTTTAAAATTATGTCTCTCAAACTTAGGAACTCGACAATCGATGGCATACTGAAACCCTTTCTCGCGACGCAGAACAGTGTCTGGCAGATTCCTTTAATGATTTCTTGGAGGTATCATTAAAAAAGGTCAGACAGCATCGCGTACTTTATCCACCTCTGCACAGACCGACTATATCGAAACTGGATTACCTGCTCAGGTAAATTTATTTCTTGGAATAACATTAGAAATAATGATAAACATATGTTTCAATTGTTAATATATTGAGGAACTAATCATAATTTTGATGTACTTGAATGAAGTAAAATAATACGAGTACCTATTTAAGATGTGTAAAATAATAGGAGTAACTGTTGTTGTGTAGATGTCTGGGACTTCTCTCGAATATGAAGGCTTTTCGAACTTGCTGTCCTTTTAACAAGGAAATCCGAGGAGAGATTATTACCGCTCTTAGAAAAGGAACTCTGGAATGGTAGATTGGTTTTATTGAAATAAAACAATAAATTTTATTTAAATAAAATTTTTTCTCATTTTATTTTCTTTTACAACCATTTTTCTTTATAATCAATTGTATATAATTCCTCCAATAATCACGCAGCGGAAAAATGCACAATAAAAAACAGCTATAGAAAACTAAAGATCAAAAGTAACATGAAACATAAGAGAAATATTAAAACTTTCATCGAAATTGTTCTGATTTTGCAGGTACGAAGATACCAGGCAACAGACTATGTGCTATGATCAGGAGCCCGATCAGGATATCGACCGAGTCCTGCAAGACTTTACGAATTTGGTAACCGCATTATTGGTCGATCTGGAACAGGGACTTTTATATTATAACAGTCTCTTTGAAGGGTAAGTTTTTCTTGAATTTGCTTTAAGAAGCAACATAAATATTTAAAAGGTAACAAATATATTCAAAATACAGTTAAAAAATAATTAATACCTGTATGAATGAAGAATTTTATCTATCAAGAAGTATAAAAAGTACTAAATCATTCGGTTACTTTTTATTATTACTCGTTAACAATATTTTTAGCGATGTTAAGCAACAATATTATTTCACGAATTTAGAAATTGCAACGTTTTGGCAAAATTATTACAATGTTTGTCATTTATAAACATTTTTATAAAAATATTGCTATCTCGACGTAAATCAAAGAATCTTTGCATAATCTTTTTCATCTGTCTGCGATATACGAGTATTAAATCTGTGTTTCAGTACAAATGGTGTGCCATATTTCTCAGCAGTTTACAAGCAACTGGAAAAGCTGGTAAGAACGCAAGTGGTAGAGAAACATTCCTCGTGAACAAATCATAAAAGATACTTATAACTATAGGTTTTTACTTGTGATTTCGCAACAATATGTCGCGTCAAAGACACACTGTCACATAACACATCATTATTTTTTATTCACTGTGTCGTCAAGCTAGATGTGCTATGTTTGGCTTAAACGCTTTATTTAAGACGTCGATCGTGCGAAATCGAAAAAAGATATCATCTTGATAAATTCTTTTTAAAGCCGTTAAAATTTAAGAATGAATGTTTGCATTCGTAACTAGATTGTATTTGCAAGAAATTAAATTAAATTAAATTTCTGGTTCTTCAAGTTACTATTTAATTTATCAAATTGTTATTTATTTATAAATAAATCCGGTCGACGTCCGTGCATTGAAATGACAGTACATTTTGCTGTTTATATATAGAGTGTCCCAAATATATTTATAGCTTTATATAAAAATACGGATGGCACTACAAATTAACTATTTATTTCGTTGTAAAAAATAAGTACTAATGAAAAGAGACAAACCGGCATAAACTGTAAAGTAATGAAAATTATGATAATATTGCGCCGGACACGCTGTAAATAAACAAGTCGCAGTGACCTGAAAGGGCTAGGTTAAGAAAAAGCGTGACGACAAATTATAAATGTCCATCAGGTCAGCGCGATTTTATTGTACACGAGATGTTTGTTCATAGCTGGCGGAACACGTGGCGAAACACATGGAGAACACTTCAGAGGTACTTTTTTCATCGGCACCACAAAATATTAAACTCTCTCTTTCTCTTTGTCTCTTTTTATCTCTCTTTATTACCCTTTTTTTCTATTTCTTTCTTTCTTTCTTTGACTTTATTTTTAAATTTCCTGCATAATGTAAAAGTTGTTGAAATTGTCGTATGTACGTCGTATTTTTATCTGCTTACTCATTAAAAAATAAATTAATTACTGTATTAAGAATAAAACATATATATCAATAAATAATTAACTTCTGCACACAGTCTAGCTAATATGTTGTATAGCTATGCTACAATTTATTTTGTATATACAAAATAAATAATGGAAGTAAGAGCAACTGTATGAGTATGCAGTTAAGAAGAAAGACGGTCTAGCAAAGATAGAAGATCGGTTTAGTAAATTGTTGAATATATTTTATTATATGTATATATTATTATATACACATTAGTTTTTCGAAACGATTATAATCTATTTTAATTAGTGATCCAAGCTCGCGATTCTATAGTACTTGAGTCTTTGTTATAGTTTCTCAACACAAGGATAGCACATACTCTCAATTGTACACACACCAATATCCACAAAAAGGAATATTCGCAAACTGCATAAAACGGGCAATAGTGTGCTTACTAGAGTAACTCCATTAATATTACTTTATATCGCGTTACAGATATTATAAATATATTTTATAAAGCTTTTTGATTGTCTCAAGTATCTGGACCGATTATGACAAACACACACGTTTCAGTGCCGTTTTACCGTCAGCGATAGAGTAATTGCGCTTCTCTGTCCATTCATTGTGTACGAGTTAACGTCGAGCACCTTCCGCATTTACCGGATTTATGAAAATGTCGATGCGCACTATTGCCTCGTGCTATTTACAGTTCAACGGTACTTTATTTTCCGCCGTTGCTGCATGTTTCTCTCGCGCGACGTAATAATTTCCATCGTAAGTAAAAGCTATCGCACGCGTTGCATGCTTCTATCTAGAATCTTAGTGGCACACAGCTGCACTTGACGCGTACTGATTGCATGCGCTCGCCAGTTCAGCAAATGACGCACCACTCATTTGCCTTCGTACACTTAGCTTTAGTCACAGATACAAGTATATTCCTCGTTATTCCTTGCGATTGCTTTGTTACGCCTGATTATTTAAAAGCTGCGCGCAATATGCAAAATTGCGAAAAACAAATTTAATAAATTATTTTCAATTATTGTTCCAGAAACTGTAGTAATCCGAATTTTTCCAGATCTGTATATAGATTGCTCTGGCATCTGCGATGCTTTGAAAATTTGCTTTGGAAGTTCAAAGTATTCGAACATAAAACATTTTGATTTTAATAAAACAAATTTATCAGGAAATAATTAGATTTTTTTATATCACAGCATCCTCTTTATTGCTAAAATATATCTCTTTTCTAAATAAAATTCAAATTACTAGAAAAAAATTCTTACTATAATCGATTCACATAATTGTATTTTAATATATTTCATGTAAAATCTTATATTACGAGGAACGCACTTGTACTTGCTCACCGTTTTGCGGAAAATAGATAAATAAATTGTAAAAATTTACTTCTGAGAAATTGTATACATTAGTTTTGAAATCAAGTAGCGATTAAATTTTTTTTATTATTTTTGTACTAATTGCTTTGACATTTACATCAATTAGCAGTAAGTAAATTAACAGTAAATGTAATTAAATGTTATATGTAAATGAAAATATTCATTTTGATATATTTTAATCAAAATGAGAGATTTTCTTATATTTTTCCGATTATTTCTTATAAACATTAAAAAATAATCTATTTCTTGCAAGATAAAAAATGAATATCAAAGATGCGTGATTTACAAATTTTTTGCATTTTCAGGAATGCTCTTGCACACTTCAAATTTTGACATCTCTCGTGAATCCTGATTAAATTTCTTTCGTAGATGCCATAAAACTTCGCTCTCTCGCAAAAGTTTTTCAACAAACTGTAGTTAAATTCGTTCAGTCCTACAGAAAATTTTAAACTCGAAAAATTCAATCGAGAAACGATTTCTATTGCTTCAATCACATCTGTTTCACATCGCATCTCGAGAATTAAAATTCGATCGCGTCGAGCTAAAACAAATTTAATTAATTAAATAGAGTTCGCAAACTTTTAATAAAATTACGCCCTTTCGCGAATTTATCTTGCTAAACAACGCGCCGGTTATGAAACCGGAAACTAATTATGACAACCCTCTCGGGCAAATTGCACACGGATACATCACGCGCGGAGGTACTTGAAACTTTCCGATGCATCCGATGCATATCTTGACTAGTGCTCTTCTCTGCAAACAGTTTACTGTAGAGATACTCGAAAAGTTTTGTAATGCAAGACTACTTGCTGTGTGTGTGCGAGCACAACTCCGTTTATCCCTGTTAACTACATCATCGGAGTTGACATCCGGCACGACTCTTGAGACCTCTCTCGAGTAAAGTCGCATAGCGTCGCACATCGGCGACGCATGCATTACAACCATTGCACATGAGATTGCACTTTAATGGTTTTGCATACAAATTTTACCGACTTTGCAATCCGATAACGTTTACGCCACAGCGTTTATAATAATAATAATTATTAGCGACGAATATATGATCCAACAAATTATTACGCTGTATGAAGTATTATGTGTGGAAATGCATAAAATCAGTCTCAGCGAAATTTAATTTTAAATAAATTTTAATTATACGTCAAGATAAACATTTTTCGATCAAAAAGAATATGCAATTTATATCAAAATATTATAATTTCTTCTAGTATATCAAATTTATTCAGATATATTTATAATTTAATA
This sequence comes from Lasius platythorax, assembly GCA_963971435.1. Taxonomy (NCBI): domain Eukaryota; kingdom Metazoa; phylum Arthropoda; class Insecta; order Hymenoptera; family Formicidae; genus Lasius; species Lasius platythorax. The sequence goes on from OZ020541.1 coordinate 4,079,462, forward strand.
ATTATATATAAAAGTATAACATCAAAATTTACAAAACTCAAGATAAAATTTTACTGAAGTAGCAAACATATTTTGTACAGGGGAATGTTAGGCTATCGCATATTATCATATTATGGAAATATTCAATAATATTATGTATAAAAAATATTACAGATAAAAAATTAATATAAAAATAAAATTATAATAAAATATTTAATTTAATAAAATATATTATTTTATAAATATTTAATTTGTAACTAAAACTTGAACAAAAATGTTGGATTATATATGAATTATCTTATACACAATTATATACAGAGTGCTTTAGGCATGTATCAATTTCTAACAGAAATTTCATTCCTATTTTTCTTAGTAAAAACTACATTTGAACTATAATAGCTTCTTAATTAGCTAATAGAATATTAAACAGTTTTTGCAAATTTTGACAAAATGCTTTAAAATTATTGCCGCGAAATATAACATAGTGGCTTAAATACGACAGAAGTTATAAATTTTCTTCGCTTGTGCTTTTATCTGTACTATCAAAGAACTCGCGTATAATTAAAACAACTGATTTCGCAGATGCATAACGAACTTGGTGCAAGAGTCACCACTGCTTGTCTGCAGTTGCACGGTCAAAATAGAGATGAGGAATATGTTCTACCACCTGGCGCTGAGATAGGAACGCCAATATTCGAGCTTTATTTGGCACTTCAAGATTTCGTAAAGTAAATCTCTTAATGTATATCTGTTAATTTTTATTAATAACATTACTTTTTAAAGTAAGTGTTTAGAATATATATATAATTATTTTAACATAAGAAAATTATTTTTGCATTGTCTACATGTATTTTGTATTAAAAAGAACTGTACAGAGTTCGATACAAAATTGGATCGAATATAAAACTCGTATAAAAATGTAAAACGTCGCTTTCAGCATGAAGGAGAACTTACCGCAATCAGATCATAAAACTTTGGCGATCTGCAAATATTACGAATGGTTCAGACCAGCTGTCGACAAATGGCTGGATCTGGCGAAGCTCAAAGCAGTTCAAAGAGTACGAAGAGCCGCGGAACTTGATCGGATGTGCACTGGGGAATATTTCGTCAAACATTGCACATCGGCAATCGATGCCACTGCGTGCTTTTATCAGGTACTTTTTTATCAAGTTTCTTTGATTTGTATGTGCATTAGAAAGATAAACAATTGCAATAATAATAATTATGATTCTGTTGTAGAAATAATATATTAATAATTATATATTTTTTTCTTCTAATCGCAAAGATTAAAGAATTCTGGAAGAAATTGGCGTGGCCAGATCTACCTGGATCTTATAATTTTGTGCTAAAAGTTGTTGATGTAAGTAATCTTTTTTAACAACTTTAACACATTTATACATTTTCTCCTATAACTTTCCTGACAAAACTATTGTATACAAAATTTTCTATAGTTTTGCATACACACACACACACACACACACACAATATACTTTAAATTATACTGAAATATTTTGATAAATTTGTGAAATTTTACTTGTGTATAAAACTTTTCTTCCACAAAGGTTCTCTTAATACTGAAATAGATCATATATTAATTAAAATTATAATATAATTATATATTTGCAAAATGTGGAAAATATGCCACTGTAATAGTATCAAAACTTATAAATCTGCCGCAGGCAATTTGCAGTTCTGCGGCTTACTACGCAGAGATAACACATCAGAAGCTGGCGGATAGCGGATATTATGAGGAGCATACACCGTATAAGACCACAGATGAGGTAATCGCTCAGGTAGAGATATTGCTTCGCTTTAGTATACAGATAATGTAATACATTTTCTGTTTCGCAAAATAATTTCGCTAAATAAATGTTAGACGCAGTTGCAATTTTGCACGACAAGCGAAGCATGATACGATATATGAAGCGCAAGTATAATATATTTGCTAATGCAATGGCTTATATAAAAAGCATATAAAAGCATATTGTTTCTTATGTACAGATAATATACATATAAATAAAGAGTGTAATAAATAAAAAAGTATATATATATATATATAGTATAAGATGTAAGTATGCATTATTTAAAATACTTATTAATTATTTTTATTATAATTATCTAATTATTAAATCTCAAAATAGACCAAAATTTCCTAGAATTTTTTAATTTGTTCTTCTATTTTTTAGAGTAATGCAAAACTTACAGTAAAAAATCTATAATAATATTATACACATATATATGAGAAACTTAACGGTGATATTGTCAATTATTAGCGCTCGGCTATTAACTGATACATATTATATTTCATTTTCAGATGTGCGTAGCTGTCAATGGTCTCGAGTATGTGAGAAGATGGTTGTTGGACTTGGGCGAAGAACTTCGCGTGGAACAGGTTTTGACAGCTTTGGAGAATCAAGCAGGCGATTCCGTTCGAATACAATGGCGGAATGCCTTAATAACACCGCTGGAACAAACCCCTGAGCAAATGTTGCTTTTCATAAATCAAATAGTTTCGAGAATCGGAGCAAAGGTACAAAAAAGAGAAAAAGAGATTTATAAATATTATATAAATTTAAAAAATCAAAATTGTTATGCTTAAGTTTTAAATTGGGTTTCCTGAAGCAATGCAACTGTAATTTTTTATTTTAGTTTTTATTCTAGTTATTTTTTATTATAGTTTGAGAGACACTGTTATATTATATTATATATTCTACATATAATTACTTTACTATCCCGATTTAAATCAATAATTTGTTATGCTTTTTCCAATAGATCATCATATCAGCGCAATGTAATTTCTTTCTTAATACTTGATTCTTGATACTTATGAATTATTATCGACAAAATCGCGACTATATTACTATCAATGATCAGGTATTAGCAGATTCATATTAAAAAGTTACGCAATTATTATTTTTAATCAACAGTAGTTATATACAGCATGAGAGAGGGAAAATACACATATATTTATAATAGAAAAATAAAAACAACTGATAATTTTTTGATATTTAAAGTAATTTTTTCTTTTTTGTTCTACTTGATTTATAGATGAGACCACCTTTAAAGAAGGCCATGTTTCACTTGGCTTGGTCCCCTGACAGTTTACCGACTACAGAGGCCATAGCACCTCTCGTCGAATATCTAGATGTTCACCTGGTAGCACTCAATTCAGCTCTACTCGCCGCGAATTTCAATCGCATTCTGCAGGACATTTGGGAAGTAGTTCTTAGCGAATTAAGCAGCCAAATGGATGGAAATGCCGAGGTAATTATAACCCTCTCATAATTGTATATAAATCTTTTTTTTATAATAAAATTATAAAATTATAAAAAAATAATAAAATTATTTCGGCAATCTGAACGACATGATGAAATCTCTGAATACACGTATTTGTGAATAATCTAAATTATAAATAAAAATAAAAAAAAGAAATATTGTTATTTGCAGGATAAACCAGTGATGTTTTACGAAAGATTGCACGAGGCACTTGATTTATTAATGAAATTTTTCAATGCTGACGACAAGGGCTTACCTTTAGAAGCATTACGTCGTCAGAGTTTTATGAATGCAGAGGAGCGTCTTCAATATCACAGAATGGACACAACTTTCTTGATCGATCGATTTTATTATCAACGCCTTCAGGTATAATATATACTAGATATTAAAAATATTAATAAATAAATCAAATATAATTAATATTTTAATTTTTTAAATTTATAAAGTATATCTTAAAAAAATATACAATTTTCTCTTCAACATTTGTCTCGAGTACGTAAAATATGTAGTACACATAACGTTTAATTTTCTGAAATGTGTCTGTTAATCTCTTAGGACCAATTCAACACAACTAGCTATGAATATGGAGTTCTAACAGTGCGAGCTTATTTGAATCACGATTCTCTTTGCGTTGAAGTGATAAATGCCAGAGACGTCATACCGTTAGACCCGAATGGATTCAGCGATCCTTTCGTTATAATCGAATTGCTACCACGACGAATGTTCGAGCATTGCGCTGAACAGCAGACTAATGTCAAAAAGAGGACTCTAAATCCCATGTTTGACGAGTGTTTTGAATTGTGAGTATATTACATCACACTATCACTATATTTGATCCTCTTTTTTATTTTAAAAGTAACATATTCAAAAAAAATTTGTTAATTAAAACTCTTGAATTTGTCTTATATAACATGTTTATCTTATCCTATTTTATATTAGACGATCGACAAAAATCTAGAAAAGACTTCTAGTTTTAATGCATATGCACACTTTCTTTGTTTTAAGTTCGGTGCATGTGGAGCAGTGTCGTGATCCTAACGCAATGATTCTTTTCACGGTAATGGATCACGATGTTCTCACGGCAAATGATTTCGCGGGTGAGGCTTTCCTGGGGCTTAGTACTATTCCTGGCGTTGCCGACACGAACACTAGCATAGAAAATTTCCACGGCCTCAAGCATCAGGAATTACCACTTATGCACCAGAAAAATCGGAGTGAGTAAAAAACTAGACTTTTTTTCAAATTTTTAGGATTTATAAAATTATAATTTTTGGATCTCTAAGTTAAGAGCTAAATTAATGATATATTAATATAGATTCCTTAATTTATAAATTTAAATATCTTGAGGAAATATTCAATCACGGATCTATTAATGTTTTCGCATATTTGTTTATGATATAAAGCATATGTAAATAAAAATTATTCTAAATATTACATTTATCTTATATTGAAATGTTTTGATTGAATATTTTAATATTTTAAAATTAAATTGCTCTTAATAATAGGAAACGTGATAATATATTTAAATATTATTTAAATACACACACATATATATTATATAATATTATAATAATATTATTTAAATATTACCAACATCTTTTTTACCTATAATTTTCACATTATAGTTTCTAAAACGATGCTTTATTTCTCTGTGTCTTTTTGTTTCTAGATCATCCGATCCTTCAAATTCTGGAAACCCGAATCGGCGACAAAATGGCTCTCGACTTTGTAAAGAAGCAGAAACAACGATTCGCCACGTAAGCACATTACGTGCCGAGGAAAGAGAAAAGAAATCCGTGGTATTGCAACCGATCAAAACTTGTATACTAAAATTAAGAGTCAATGAGAAGATCGAAGAGAAAAAAAGAGAGGACTAAATTCATTTCTGCGATATATCGTCGATTCTCACTCTCTCTCTCTCTCTCGAGCACTCTATCTCTTTCTCTCTGCCTATCTTTTTACCAACTTTTATCCTAAAGATCCGTCAGATCCATTTCAGTGTAAATTGTGAATATAATCGGTGTTGGTTCAAAAGAGAAAAAAAAAGGAGAGGCGCGGAGAAGAGAATCAAGAGAAATATATCAGAACTATTTTTGTGTCAAAGGAGAGGTGTAAAGAAGCAAAGCGATGCAGCACACGAAAACCGTGAAACACGTCGATGTGACGTAGCTAAAGATAAATGTTTAAAAGCCGTTTCGTCGAGCTCGACACCGGAGCAATCGCAAAGTTTTTTATTTTATATTTTGTACAGGAAGGCCCACGCGGATATTTATATATTCGTTCGTATTTTCTGAAAAAAACACCAGTGTTCACATTGTTCAAAAGAACGGGACTTTCGTTTGCGGAAGAGCGACTTTACTTTCGTCTGTCGAATATCAATTGCGAACAGAAATTGAAATTTTCATGATAGAAATATAAATATATGCCATAAAAGTATATGATGATTTTCTTTAAATCGAATTATTTTCGCAAACAGCTTGTATAAGAAAGAAAGTCATCGAGAGACTACTCATGGAGATTTCTATTTTGATTATGCAAAATTGATTCACGACAAAGTTGGGAGGAAAATACAATAAATCTCTTTATTATTCTCTTGAATTAAAAAATGTATGTATATGAAATAATTAAATCGTATAAGTTTCTCTTTCCTTCAGACAATGCAACGCACAACGAATAATGGCATTATTATCTAACTTAAGATATTGATTACACTAATCAAATCATTAAACGTAAATAAAATATATCGTCAATAATATAAAATTAAAAGCATATCAAAATTTAATATCTTTTTCTCTAAAAAAATATTTAACTATATATATTTGTTAATCAAACTAGAATAAAATTGATCTAATATATTTTCTAATAATTTAAAAACTTCTATTTATATATTTATTATTTATATTAATATAATTAATAATTTATAATTAATTTCTAATAATTTAAGAATGTATTTTCCTCCCCGAGAGCAGCCGCGCCGCTTTGGTGTCGTTTCGACGGCATAGATCGAACCGAGAGGATCGATATATGATATTTTTCTTATTCTTAGCCATTGACTAAAGTCTCTTTCTATCTTTTCACCATCTATATCTCCTGAAGGACTAATTACAACTTTTCTTGTTGAACGTACTGCTTGTGCGACGAAAACAAAGACTCTTCTCTCAGATGTTTTACTCTCTACAATCTCTTCAGCATCGAAAGGAAGAAACGAAATTCAAGAATGTTTCAAAAGTACGAAATCCATTTTCGAACAATCCATTATTAAAAATCTAGTGTAATTTTCGTTCAAAAATCTCTGTATACATTGTTCTCAACATATGATTTTATTTTATCAACTATTAATTTTATTTTTTATACAGACTTTTTAACTTTCCGACGCAAAGTTGACGAATTCTTCGTAACTAACGTTAAAATACATGTAGCTCCCGTGATAATTGGATAAATGGTTACGCTATTAAAAAGCAAAATTAATATTAACTTCTCAAAATGCAATTTTATCAATTTGCTCAATGAGCCAAATTTTAATTGTGTTCAAAGTGTGAAGTATCAAATTATAATAAAAATATTGTGCCCGTTTCATCAAATATGCCAAGCAAGTTCAATGAGATTTTTATTCGTTTGTAGTAACTATTATAAATAATTTAAACTGAGTGATCGAATAATGTATATTTATGTAAGAGAGATCATATAGGTTTAAACTAATATTATATATCATCGATGTGGAACAAAATTGGCAACGCAGACAAATCAATCTTGTAAAGAATCGAAATCAAAAAATGGGGCAGAAAGACAAATAAGAATTCAGTCGAACGCACACATACACATGTCAATTTTTCTAATGCACGCATCACGCGCGCATGAGCGCACTTTATTATGTAATTACACGAAAAGAATACGATAATTACACAAACGAGCGTCCCGCGTAACACATTTCAATATTTCGCACGCCTTGTATGACAAAAGAAAAGAGATAGAAAAAAGAAGCAAACGATGATGAAGAGCAGCCTTCGAAGATTCTGTCTGATCCTCGATATATTTCGTGCATCGAATCCAATCGAACTCTACTGTATTTGCTTTTTCAACCTTTTTCAACCACCAAAACGTATATACGATCTGTCTTGTATTGTGAGACGAATAAATTAACATAAATGTATATTTGAGTGATTTATTGATTTATGACAATTTGAGTGATTAATAATCTTCTCTGATTGCAATCTTATAATCACATTATTAATTAAGAGATATTAATAATACATGATAACAAATATAAATATATCAATAATTCCATAATCAATAAATTGTTTATGGAATATGTAAGAGAAAAATAAAATATAGATAAATATGCTATCAAAAAATTAACTAGGTTCTTGTTCAAGCAAATTATGCGATGGACTGTCAGTCTTGATTGATTGAATCGAGATTGGATTTTCTTCTGTTCGTATTATGGGTTCACCATCGAGCTTCTCCAAACTTGGTAAACGTCTCGCAACCTCGATTCTCCATTGCTCTACCTAAAAAAGAATAGATTTTTTCTTCTCTCCTTTTTTAATAATTTAAAATCCAAATAACTTATCATTATTTTTAAGAAATTATAAATGACGTTGTATATGAGAAAATTTTGTTTTACGATATGTATTGAAGAATATATTAATAAATAATACCTCGTGACTTTCATACAACGGATTGCCGACGAAAACTAGATCCCGAAGATTTGGAAGTTCTTGTAGTCTAACGAATTCGTTCCACTCTCGCACCAAATTATTAGACATATAGAGTACACGAAGATTTTTCATTGCTTGAATGCCTTTCATTTTCTCGATGTAATTGTAAGAAATCCAAACTTCTACGAGAGTGTCACCCAGAGCTTCAAGACCGGCGAAACCTTTGATTAAATTACGACCTAACGATAGAATCTTTAAATTTTTTAAACTGCCAATGCCTAGAAAAACAAAACAAAACGTATTTAAAAAATTAATTTTAATATTTATAGATAAAGTAATTCTTGTTATATTATAATTCTTACTCTATAATTAGAATTATTACAATCTACGAATCAATATATTGAATATTGCACAAGTCATATTATGACGATAACCAATAAAAAATTATAGAATGTATACACACATTTAAAAACAAAATCAAAAATTTGTAAAATATACTAATATTGCAAAAGCATTTATTGAGTGTTGAAAATGTCTTAAGCGATCGAATAATTGTCGCTCGAAATTACGCAGATTATAATAGACAGTGACATTAATTATCTCCAACAAGTAAATTGATAACAATTGAAAGTGCGAATGCACGTTCGGATCTTGCGCGATCCATTCGTATAATGACGTGAAATTCACAATCATATTTGCATCGTAATTACATCGCGTTACTGAGGCAGTCATCCGCTTAGATATGCATTATGCATCTGGCAATTGACACAAGTTCGATTAGATATCAATTCTGATGCAGCATGTAAAATATATCCTAATTTATATAAATCAATTCATAAATAATATTTGAGTTAATCGATGCAAGATAACAGTGGGAATATAAAACAAATAATTTCAAAGATTTTTCGTCTTTGCACTTATGCATTACAAATCATCTTCGAATCATTCTGGAGAAGAATATATACGTCGCTTTTTAGAGAGATGCCTTAATTAATATAAAAAATTATAACTAACTTAATTTAATAACTGTAATAAACTCAGATGAATAAATAATTCTACTAATATAGTAAAATACAATAATAGAAAATAAAATTATATTAAATCATATTTATTGGTACATTACATTAACATGTCAAAATTATTTTTTACGGTTCTAATTACGGTTAATATCATATAATTATTTGTTAAAAATGACAAGTATAATTATGTACATACATATATTTCAACAAAAGAAAGTGCAGCACATTTTTTACCTGCAATCTTCTCAATCATATTTGTCGACAGGGAGAGTTTCTCACAATTGGCTAAAACTGCTAATGCATTATCCATTTTTTCTATTGGTGGCCACTGAAAACTTAAAATTACTTCTGTCGCCGTAGCTGCTTCCTGTTCGTTCTCCTCTTCCCATCGTCGTATAGCTTCTTTGCACGTGGTTGGCTTTCCAGATGCCATAAATGGATGTGATACTATATCTTCCGGACATCGATTAAAACTTCAAAAAAATATCTAAAATATATATTTTTTGTACGTAATAATCATTTAATATATTAAAAATATTAGAGATTAAATATTTTTGTGTATAAGTATGATATATATTAATATATAGATAATAATAGAAAGTGTGTTTAATGCATGAATGCAAGAACATAATTAATTACTAGTGTATCAAAATATCTCATTAGTATATTAACTGCATCATTGATTAAAACAGTATTCTAATAATTACTGTGCTAATAATTAACGCTGAAAAATAGTTTTAAAATGAAAGTTTAATTTCTCCTATTATTTTGCCACATTTCATCATAGCAATTAGGAAAATTAATGTATCATTACGTATTACACACTAATAAATCATCAGCGAAGCTGTATTTGAATATCAAAGAAAGATTATCACATCGATACATGCATCTATTTTACATGTTATGCGCATTAACATATATAATTATCTTTATATATATTATATGTATATATATATATATATATATATATATATATATATATAAATTCTTCTTTTTTTTCTTTCTCTCCCTTTCTTCGCTATCTCTTACCTAGTATATGTGTGTGTGTATATATGTATATATATATATATATATATACATATATATATATATATACATATATATGTATTAGAAGTGTTCAATTTTACATCCTTTTACGTTGATAATAGCAGCATTATACGTCTTTGATAAAATTCCGCGGTCAATTCGATGCACTTGCTGAGTGCATCCTTTATGGGTTTCTTAAGTACCAGAACGTCCGTATCCAGTGTTGATCACATTCATAAACGTACATTCGAGGTTACGAAAACTTGTTTTTCTTGGTCGCATGGCAATCTGCCATGGTTAAAGACAGGCAATATCTGGCACCAGGTAAAATAATCAATGTGCAAAGCGCATGCGTCTGGCGCGAGTATTTATTAACAAAGCGTTGCGATACCAACGATTTACGATAGATATTGGCTCGGGGGAAAAAAACAAGCAAGGGTCCAAGAAAAATGCCAGAAGTGTACGTTCCATAACACGTGTTAATTCCTCCGTTTAATTAAAGAAATAATGCTAATAATAATTGCGGAAATAATGAGAGCCTACGTTTGGTTCATATATAGCTGGATCTATAAATCAGTTAATTTTCGTTGTGCAGTTAAAATCTGTAGAATTATGAGAATCGAGGAATAGAATTAATAAGTTATAGCCTCAATATATCATCGACATTAATATTATCACGAATTCTTTAACAATCGACTCTTTTATAAGAAAAAAAAGCTATTATTTGTTTCAATTCTTTTTAAATACGTTCTGTTTTGTTTTTCTAAACGTTGGAAATTTAAAAAATTTAAAGATTATATTGTTAGGTCATAATATAATCAAAAGCTTCGCCAGTCTTGAAGCTCTGGGTGATTCTCGAGAAACTTTGGATTTCCTATAATTGCATTGAGTATTAAATATTTTGATAATTCATCTTCAAATTTTAGAATTTGAAACAAGCAATTAGATTTTGTTATTTAATTGTATTGATGCATTACTTCTTCTTCTAATTTTAATCAATAATTCGATTCCAATCCAGTTATCTTAATATCTTTATGCGTTTTACTTAGAAAAACTGCAAGAATCAATTTGAAATTAAACAAAGAATTTGCTGATTAGTCAACAGTTCAAATTAAACAAACATGTGGATCTATAAATTTATATATTAATAAACGCATGCACATTGTTGATTATATGAATAACATGAATCATGTATCATATGAAAATGTTTACACATCAGTATAAAGCAAATGGAGTTTCCGAAATTCTTGCTTATATCGTGATATCGAATTGTTGCAGCAGAATATTTCTTAGCATTTTATTAACCAAAGGACTGGCAGTATTGTCACGTCACGTATTACAGCGAACAGACACAATGACAACTTTAATACTAAATTACATCCACAGCTTTCAGGAGACGCGAACGACAGTAATGGCACAAACGAGGAAATTTATTCGGCGGCGTAACTTTAATTGCAAGATCTTATTCGGAAGAAATTGCTTGTCACTTCTTATATATCACGTTTTAATGAGCTTTAAAATGGAAATTTAAAATAAAGTTCATATACTTCGAAAGAAAAGTTACGCTCACCGAGTATATAATGCGGCGCGATCTCGCAGGTAACATGATAAATTAACAACAAATAAGTATATCCGTAATATAATATGTATAATAATAGATTATACAGTACGATACTCATGGGGCTTACACTGAGTTAGCTTAAATTACAAAAATACGCAAAGGCACTTGGTAAGAATCTTTGGTTTCTCGTTAACAGACATCTGGAGATAAATACTTAAATTCATGATTCACACAGCGTATTCGTCATCACAACTCGCGCTTAACGGTTGATTAATTGAATAACGATGATGGCGACGATAACGAAGAATGCTGGAGAAAACTTCTTAATTTTAATTTGGTTCATTAAGAGACAAAACACTTCAAAATGTTCGTATAACGAGAGAAAGGAAGTCTGTAATAATTTGCTACTGTAATCCGAAACGTTAATTTCTCATATACATAGTTGACGGACGATGAAATATTCACACACAAGAAGGGCAAAGTTGCGCGTCGTTGACGCATTGTTCTCGTCATGTAAGCGCCATTCTGATTTTATGCTACATTGATATAATTCGGATATACAGGCATAGAGACCGCAGAAAATAGACAGATTTTATAGACACTCTTCCTCCTTTCTCCTTAAAGATTCGAAAAGGATATTTCTCTTCAGAAGTCTACAGTTTACATATTTTACTACACAGTACTCTCGTTCTTTCTCGCGACGCGCGCAAGTAAAACAGGAAACACGATAAATTTCATCTCCGCTGCGACATAATGTTGCACACAAAATGCCGCATTATCAAATTACATATTATTTGCTATATCAATACTCAGTACAAAATAATTGATATAAATAATGTAATTAATAAAATATTCGACTAAGGAATTGATAGAATCAGACCTCGCACACAAACTGCTAATTAAAAGTTATTTGATATGCAGTTTTGTCATATAATTCTTAACACATCTTTGATATGAAAATACGCAATCAAATGTCTACTTTGTAATACAAGTGATAAGTACCTTACACAATGTATAGATTCGCTCTATCAATAACATAACAAATATTTTAACGTATAGTTTTAACATATAGTAGCTAGTTTTTTATACACTATGTCTTTCTTAACAGTAATAAATGTATGTAAACGTTAAATGACAAAGTAACTTTTCTGTACAAAATTTTATTAGCATATAGAGCACAAAGTTGGCCGCAACGCAATAACGAAAGTCATTGCACAGGAAGAAGTCCATTAGAACACGAGAAATGAATGACACTCGCGATTTAAGCCAATTTAATGATACAAGAATAGCAGCGCTATTTTATTTGCAACAACATAATGCCGTCATGTGGTAGAATCGACACTCCTAAGACAACACATGTTCCTAAAAGACATCTTTAAGTCTTTTAGACATCTTTAAGATGTTTTTTGGCATTTTTGTGCAATCTGGATTGTCAACGGGAGATTAAGGATACACGTGTGTATATTTATTAGAATATACTTGTTTGCGGGTATACGCGTACACGTGAGATTTTCGTATATATACATGTACGTACTCTAAATAGAAAGATTAAGTGTGTGTAATTGGTCTTATTATATAGTAAGATTGTAAATTTAATGGCGACTCTAGTTCACGCCATGGTCCAGTTTAATTCTTTCTTATCGTCATGATTGATTTGAACTTTTGATTGCATTATTAAGGGCTACTAGTTTTAGCGGTGCGACATATAAATGCTTCTCTTTCGCTCATTATAGGTTAATTTTCGTTAGAATACTAACGAAAAATGTATGATAAAATTTTTTCATATATTATAAACTTTGTTCATCCGATAATTATTTCCATTTTGATCCTCGGACCGTTTGTTCTCCCTACACAAAATAATGAAATACTCTCGTACACTATTGTGAAGACTCCATGTTTAACTCAGAACCTTAAACATTTTGTTGAGTCAGAAAGACACATTCGTTTTATACATTCAGACTACATTCTCACAATTCTTACTTTGTCTTCAGATTTATCAGAACGTTAATTCCTTTTCTGTCCCAAATTATTTTTGAGAAAAAGTTATGTACGAAATGTACGTTATAAGTTATTTGAATATTCTCGTAGCATCGCGTAAATACAGAAATATTTTAATTAATAATTTAATATTTAATCTTTCGAAAGAAAGGAGACTAATGCGCGCAAACGTTTTTATACAAAGACAAAGCTTTTGTCGAGAAAGTTAAATTGTCTGCCACACTTGGGACTGAAAGGATTAATCGCTCACATTTCTCAGGCAATTCCAGTTGAATGAGCACGGACTCGAGCGACATTTTCACAGATCATCCCCTAAACGCCGTTAATTTTCACTAATTGGCACTTCGTTCATCCAATAATTATATCCATTTTGATCCTCGGGCCGTTTGTTCTTCCTATACAGAATAACGAAATACTCTCGCGCACTATTGCGAAGACTCCACGTTTGACTCAGAATCTTAAACTACATTTTGTTGAGTCAGAGAGACACATTCGTTCTCTACATTCAGACTACATTCTCACAATTCTTACTTTGTCTTCCCTGACGCATAGAAATTCCTTCAGTTCTCGAGAACTTTGTAAATTTTAATAGAATTTCCTTCGAGAAAAAAGTTCCAGAAGTCATGCGCGTCGTACTTACGTACTAATGAAACAGAAGTCGGGCAATTTCTCGCTGTGATTTAAAGTACGTGAAGATTCTCGCAATTCTTGAATTTGCTATCCTCCTTGCCGAACAGCCAGGTCAACATTTGTCTGGCTTTCATGCTGGCGCGCACGACACCTCTGGATTTGTACCAGTGGCCGCTGCCTTCGCTGCCGCCACCACTGTTTCGGTGTTCCTGGTTACCTTGGACCACTTTCAAACGAATCTGATTGAGTATGCCGACCAAGAGCTCGTCGACGTTGTGATTGATGCCCACCGATACTTCGACGAATTTCGCGCGGTAGGTGCAAGCCAAACATTTCCCGTCTGCAATGCACAATCCAGATATTTCGGATAATGAAAAATCACAGTTAAAATAGGAACGTATTTAAAATAATATTCCACATCTTTAATACAAAAAATCTAAAATAACCTCATGTCTTGAATTTAATGATAAAAAAACGATATTTTGTTTGGTAAATATAACATGGACAAGCCAAAATAGAATCTCATCTTCATTGAATATTGTAGAATTTAATTTTAATAATAGCATATTTTATTTTATAATAAATTTACAAGAGAAAGAGAGAGAGAGAGAAAGAGAGTTTTATATTTATAAAAGAAATAAAAATATTTGAAATAAATATAAGCATCACAGATTAACGGTTTTTATCTTAGAATTTATCTGATGTACTATATCACGTTAACCAAACGTTCGATTTTATAAAATATCACAAAACCGTCTAACCATGAAAAAATGTATGTGTAAAAAAGAAAGGTGTTCTGCCTCTTACCCTGGGACGAAACCACTCTAGAACGAACCAAATCGACCTTGTTTCCGACCAGAATAGCC
Organism: Lasius platythorax; assembly: GCA_963971435.1. Taxonomy (NCBI): domain Eukaryota; kingdom Metazoa; phylum Arthropoda; class Insecta; order Hymenoptera; family Formicidae; genus Lasius; species Lasius platythorax. Next base: position 4,094,475 of record OZ020541.1, read on the forward strand.
GGTCTACCACGAAGAAGATCTTGATCGTGAAGTCGAGCGAGATATTCCTCGGCTCTTTGAAAGGACGCCTTGTCGATCACCGAATACATTACAACAAAGGCGTCCGGCAACGGCATTTTTTCCAATTCGGTCTGCAAAATCAAATTTAGTATCGACTCGAATCAATCGAATTAAAAGAAAATTCTAAACCCTCTGTTTACGTTCGTCTGTCTTAGGAAATAAGATAAATATGAAAATTTGTATTGTTTTGTTTTCTTTAGTTTTTTCTATCATTACTGTAATTTTTAATATATTCAAATAAGTAAATAAATTTATATTCATAGCGTAGTATTGTGCAGCTCTAGCAATTTCTACTAATTTAATTTTTAAATTTATATGTGTGACAAAAATGTCTTTAGATGTTCTTACTGCTTTGATGTTATATTGTACTTTATACATTTTAAGATGCATGCTTTTGTGTATGATAAATACGGAGACGGTTCCTCACCTTTGGATTAGCAATGTTTAAAAATTTAAGCTCGCTTTCTTCTCCATTTAGCATCACAAAAACAGATTGTTCGTTCGGCACATCTGCAATAAAAATAAAAAGTAATGAATATCTCCGAACGCTTCTGAAAAGAATATTTTCAATATCGTATAATGCTTGAAGAGAAATAAAGATATATGTATATATGAGTGTGTGTGTGTTTAATAGCTATAGTAAATATCGCTATTAAAAATTGGAAACTCTAATATCAAAAAAAGAAATTTATAACAGAGATGTTCTATTTTATTTCCTAACAAATAATTTTGTAATATAAATCCTCTCTCTTCTCTATTAAATCTTCAAGTAAGTAATTAAATTTATCTTTCTCTTATTTCTCTCTCTCTCTCTCTCTCTCTCTCTCTCTCTCTCTCTCTCTCTCTCTCTCTCTCTCTCTCTCTCTCTCTCTCTCTTTTCTGCATATTTTAATATATAATACATTTATTATAGAGCGTTTTAATTATTATCTTTTTCGCACCATGCTACTTTATTTATGGACGAGAGAGAAAAAGAAGGGCAAAAAAACAGGAATTAGCAGGCTTTGTCGATTCATTTATCTTTTCCTTCTCTTCCTCTCATCTCTTTCTCTTGAAATGAAAGCAATGATAAAAAAATAATCAAAGCCGCGAATAAACCAGTTTCCAGAGAGAAACTACCAGAGCAGAATAAACGTCCTCGCGAACACGTGACGAGAGAGAGGGCCGACGTAATCTTATGCCTCTAAATGCGTCTACGGCTCCGCTTGTCAAGAGCATCACCGATTGATTTTAGCCTGCTAACGAAACATCGTCAGTGACGTCAGAGAGTCGTTCGGATGTCGTTGTCCTAACCGATTTTTTTCGGCTCAACGACTCTTGCTTCTCCAGAGATGCAGCCAACGGGTGTCATCAATAATGGACGTTTCTGTCAAGTATAGGCGCCAAAAACATAGAGCCAGAGACAGCACGAAAGTATTATACATATATCTGTATAAATACTAAGATTTATATCTTTCTTTTTTAAAGATAGAGAGCATATATATATATATATATATATTAGAATTATGTATTATAATAAAATTTTCTTTTTGTTCTATGTATATTACGCAGTACACAACACACCTAATTTTAATACTATAAAAGAGTGACAATAAACAAATAATCTAATTAAGTCCCAATTCTACTCTACTAAATTTTAGATTATTTCTCTGCTATTACATTAGCATGAACACATTCACGCACTCATTTATATAAAAAATAGTCATCTGTATGCACATTTTTTATAACACATTTTTTTGGGCGTTTTTATATTTTTACATAAAAAATTTATTTGCCTTTTTTCACCGTCCAATTTTCTGATTTCTTTCTCTTTCCACTGCAAACATTAGCTATACAAAATATATAAACGAGCGGTATACGCAAATATTAAAAAAAGAAGGCGTATATTACGTTTGCTCGGAATTTTAATTAATTATTTAGCTTTTATCACGCAGGTAATTGAAATATGTTATTTTAATATTACATTATGAAATAATAAATCTAGAGTTCAAACAAAAGAACTCTAATTAAATCTCGATAAATACGAATTATTATATAACTCGCATCAATTCGATACAATAGATTCGTACTTTGCAAAAATTTCTAGCAATATATTTATCCTCTATTTTCTTTACAATTCGTTGTAGACATCAACACAATTCCACATCAATTCAATATTTGAATGCAAAACTATAATTATATTACTTTTCTTAAATAAAATAGACCAATAGTAAAAATAAGTAAGAAATTACTTTATATTCTAAAACGCAGTCTATCTGCAACAATAAATGAATAGAATATTCTACTTATTTACATTATAAATAATATATATTAAATTCTAAATGAAAAGCAAAAGAAAACATGGCTGTGTGTATGTGTGTAACAAAAAAAAATATATTTTTAAATAATAATATAGATGAAAATATTTTCCATATTTTTAGTCATTCATTATTAAGTAATATACGATTTAAATTTTTATTCGCTTTCAATGCTGTTGTAACTTGCGATTTATTGCAGTAGATTTTCATTCTAGAGACTGCAACGTTCATCCCGCGATAAATTTTGAGAATCATAGAATATTCCTTGAAATGTCGACATAAATTTGTAACGTGGAGATTTGTACGCCCAGCGATTGCCAGAAAATGGAGGTTAACGGTCAGACATGATCAAGTTGATGGACGTGTATCCAGTATCGCGAGAAAGAAAGAAAAGGAGGCTAAAATGATACACATCCTTCGATTGCTTGAGCAAGAAGCATGACACGACAAGAGTTAGCGAACAAGGAAGATGATATCAGCAACACACTGGCTGCTCTTCTTTTATCGAGCTATAGACAATTCTGAGAAAAGAAAAACATTTTTATAAAATTAATAAAATTAAAAGCTTATAAAGTGTGGAATTTGCACACAGAGCTTACAAAATCATTCGTAAATTTAACAGTATACAACATATAAATTTTTGGTAAATAATAATACGAAATTGCGATGATTAAAAAACATTTGATAAAAAATAGCAATTATACAATATTTGTATTGATAAACATAATATTTTTCTTCATTATGTATATCATCTTGCTAAACGCAAGTTTTCTGATATACATGATTGCAATTTAAAAGCTGCATCACTTTCAAATAAAAATATATTTTTTTACAAAATAATTATTTCAATGAAACTGCGCGTACGGAATATAAAGTGATTAACGCTCAGGAACAAGTTCGATTGACGGCCGTGACGGGAATATCATGAAAGCAAGAGAGGACTGACATTTTGGGGTTGCAAGATCGCGCTGAACTGTGAATAAATATCGCGAAAACCGGTAAAAACGCAAGTGCAAGCGCGCACCGTAATACTTTTTTTTTTGTGAGTACAAATTATTGATTTTTTAAACGCTTCAAAAAAATGTATAATTACATTTTTAATTATCGCAACTGCGTAAAATGCTCGCGCGATCAATGAGAAATTTCTTTTCAAATCCGCAATTTTCACAAACAATGACTACATGACTGTTTAATACTAAGTCATACTTTATTTATATAAAATTTAATAACAACCATACTTTTTTTATCAATAAGTAGTCAAACTTAATTTACAATCAATTTTAACGTTTTTAAAGCTATTTACTTTGACAGTGAATTTCATCGATAAATATCACTATTTCGCATTTTCTGTTTCAACTTTAATAACACTTTCTGTTTGTTAAATAACTTTTCGAATAATTAGAATTTCGAAATATTATTGTAAACTGCTAATTAATTCAACCTCACATCTAATAAAATACGACCTACCTTACACAATTATTAATGCACGATAACTTAAATCTATTATAGACAATTATGTTAAAGGCTAATATAGAAATGTTATGTATTATAAACTATACTGTATTAATATAACTATATAAAATTCGAAAATACCATGCAATTGCTATAACGTTTGCAATATGTATCAATATTGCAGTAATATTAATTTCTTCCATGTGCTCTCGCGGAGAAAAAGCAACATTTTTTCAAAGAGAAGAATATATAAAAAAGAGAGGTCGAGAGAGGGAAAGAAAAAAAGGAGAAGAGACTCAACGAAGAGCGAGAAGAAGAAGAGACGATGAACAGACGCGAACCCTCTATGATGTACGCTTATAGCATGGAGCGGGCGCAAAATTAACCGCGGCTATTTCCGAGCGGCTTGTTCTTGCACTTTTCTTTTTTATACCTTCGTGGAAATCGTTTCGCTTGCTTTTCGAGGCGCACGTATTCACCATCGATTCGCACACACTCGAGACAAACGCGAGCGCGTTGCTCCCTTTTCCGCGTGAAGTCACGCAGCACGCCGCAATTCGAAAAGCAAGTTTATCTGAACAAAATGCTGTGTGCAGACTGAAACGCAAATGATGTGGAAGGGTTATCAAGTTGTGTATGACGTAAATATAAATCACACATAGAGATTTAGAAATTTTACTAATCTCGCGAATATTCCAGAGAAAATGAGAAGAACATGCCAGACAGAGAAATTCTCTAATTTAAAAAAATAACAAATCTATATATCAAATATTATTATACTATTTAGTTATTACAAAAATTATTCAATAAAAAGCAGAGAATTATCTTGTCAATTTGTATCACGTATTTTTCCTTGCGACACTTAATAATTTAATTCAAGACTAATGTATATCATTTTTACTATCTTATTATTACTGTGACAAGAGATATACATCAGACTTTCACAATTAGATGTTCAATAAAAAGTAAAATTTGGTTCGATTATAATTTTAATTTTGGTTTAATTAAGATCTTTAAATCATAGTAAGCAAAGGAGAGAGAGAGAATGTCGATAAAAAATGAGCTGTTTTCCAATTAAAATTGCTCTTCGGATCATAACATGCATCAGTCTTCTTCTTCTCTCTTTTTCGCTCCTGCCGTCTCTTGACCTCGATCTCGATTTGTAACAAAATTATCGCGCAAAACTTGACATCAGCCTAAATTTTTTTTTTACTTGCATCGACTGATGGACACTCAATTCAATTTTGATCGCGGTTAATCTCAATTTACGCGAAACGCAGCAATATAGAATAGAATACTGGAATAGAATCACGTACACCGTACGAAAATTTTAAACCCAACTGTAGGCAATACCAAACTATTTTTGTTTTTATTTTCTGTTGTTTGCCATTTTAGTCATACCATTCACTTTTGCCTGTTTTATTTCTGATAGAGAATTTACCATTGTTCAATTGTTTCGATAAAAATACTAAATATCAGATATATATATATATATATATATATATATATATATATATATATATATATAAGGCATTCCTTTATTAAACTTTTTTACTGAATCAGTAAAAATGTCACTGATTATAGCAGTAATAAGATTTCACCGAAAATTAGTGAGTATTTCACTATTCAGTGAAAACATTGACACTTTGCTCCTCGTCTTATATTTTACTGATTATGGCAATAAGATTTCGTATAACTAGTATTCAAATTCAGAATTATATGCATATTACACTTTTTTACTCTTAAAATGTGATAAACCCACAAGAAATGAATAAGACTTAAGATCAAACTCAAATATTTCTTTAACAAAATATATTGCTATGAATTTAACTCATATATAATATTATAATATAAGACGCATTTGTTTTTAAATATCATTGATTGAAACAGTCACAACCACTAACTGATTCTTCTCAGTAAGATTTCACTGTTGCAATGCTATACTTATAACTGAAAACGCTGCTTATTAATGATAATACACTGATTTTAAAAGAATTGATAGCTTAATTATACTTTGTTTTAATTGCGACAATTTAATATTAAAAAATTGTTTTATTATGTGTAGAAACATCTGTCATATAAGAGTATATTCAACAAGTTTCTAATAGATTAAGATTCTAACACCAGCTTATGTCTAGAAAACTAAGTTTAGTTAAAGGATTAGAACTTTACGCTTGTAAAGCTTGTAAAGTTTACTCATCTTGTTTACAGACACAACGTAGTCATATAACGACATTTGAATATTTGTCATGCAATCCAAACGTATTTCTTAAACTAGCTACAAAATTTTGTTTTCTGCAGGTCATAAATTTAATCTGCTTTGTCAATTTTTATATCCTGAGTAAATAAAATAAATAAATAAAAATTTTTACACAGTATATAAAAATCACATGCAGGCATATAAATTGGTAAGAAAACTCAGTTAAAAGCACGATTCTTTATTAAGTACTTTAATTATTTGGATTGTACATAATAATTATTTAAAAAATTTATTATTTATAATTTAAAGATTTCCGACTTTTTCTCTCAACGGTTACGCTTTATTTTAGAAAAGCTTATAAATTTATAAATCGTTTTAACAATGTTTTAATATCGATTTTAATTAAAATCACTTTTCCTTGTTAAAGCTTGCGAAATTGAAATTCCATCAAAGACCACTGTATCCTCTCTTCGATTTTATTATCAAATATGAACGCGATTGTAGCAAACATTAATCATCTCGTATAATGATTCAATTGACCTTTTCGGAGTGATGAATCTTTTACATTTGCTTCAAAGCTTTTTGCATAATTGATTGTGGAACTAACTTCCGCATAATTTTACTCCGACTTTCTTTCGCAAATTGTCCCATTTAACGCAAACTCTGATTGCATTCACAAAAGTAAACATATGGTATTTATAAGCGTCCAATATTTATTTTCTTGTTATTATTAGATTTGTATAACAACGATAATTTTATGATATATTACGATACATTTATGATTCACAAATTGTTTTGATAACGTAATAACAACGAATGTTTATTATGATTAATTCAACAAGCAATTAACACATAGGTCTAAAATCTTAATAATTTATATAGTAATATTATTACATAGATTAGTTGACTCAAATTAATGAAAATTAATCTGAGAAGCGTATAAACGCTTATATGTGATTAATATAGACTATTAATTAGTTATGAAAATTATATTATTAATTCAGACATAATCAAAATTGACATGCGCTTTTACATTAAGTGTCTAATTACGAAAACTGATGCAATAAAATGAACAATAATGCGCCTTATCGTTTATAACATGATTTGTGAGATTAACTACATAGAATGTCATATGCACACTACTAATATTCTGCACGTATCTGATAGGCTTATCGAATTATTATGAGGCCATTATGTTATAATATGAACATAATCCGTATACACACGCATCCGTATACATGACTATCATACTAAACATAATTATAATTCCGGTAATTAAAATGTACTTACGTACTCGCTTTGAGATACAAGATAAACTCCGAATACGTGCCGCGCACAAAGCACACACACATATTCTCTTATTTTAAAATCATATTCTCATTAGATAATTTATATCGTAATGTTAAAAAGATAATTTATATTGTAATATTTAAAAAAAACATTTTTAAAAGAGCAATTAGGTTAATACGCGAAAATAGATTTTGATATGCAAGCGATAATAAAATTCGATAAATGCGCACCATTACGTGAAGATAAATTAAGTATCATGATTAAATTATTAATTAAATTACGAAAGCGCCGTACAATCCACTAAAAAATGCTAATGGAATGGATTCCAGTATACACAATTATAATTAATGATGAGTAGATCAACCAACTTCTTTCTTAAAAACAATATTTTACATTGGGCATAAAAAAATGCTTTTATATATTGGAATATGTGTATTTAAAAAAGAAATGCGAGGAACGAAAAGGAATAGAAAGAGAACGCGCAGATTTTTTTTTCTCTACCGCGCGAGGATACCTCATTGTTTGATAGCTCGCATAAATATCGATCGTAATAGCTCCGGATGATATCGCCAAACGCGTATTGAATGTATCTAACTGGAACAAAGCCCCGACCGTCTCGCTTATCACACTTAAGCGTCAATAAAAGAGTAGCAAGAAAATTTTTCAACAAAAAGGAGAGAACTGCGAGGGAAAACTGCGATCAAAAAATTACGTGATTAATTATTTATTAATATCGCGAATATTAAGTCATATTTTATAAGGAAGCGATATTTTTTTATGAAAAGAATAAGCGTTAGAAGAAAGTAATATCGATAACATGACGTATTACGTCGTGAAATAATGAGTTTATTTAAATCAAGAAAACACGAAAGAGATAATAGTATCCAATTGTAATTTAAATTTAATAATTATTATATTTTAAATAAAAACTTATGATTCTCAAATAAAAACTTTGACTTCATATATGTACATATACATTTTTCTTATAAAATTTGACTAAATGTTTCTAAACAGATTTTTTAAAGACAGATTTGAAGATATTTTCCGAATATTTATATGAAAATAATTCTTATCTCAATAACAGTCAACTATAAAGATTAAAAGATATTTATGTTGTATCAGTAAAATTAATCGAAAAATATAATAATTAAGATTAGTAAGAGAGATCGAACGATGGAAAAATTATCTCGCGTCTGTTTTAACAGGTGGAAACCACAAAGATGAGCGGCTGGTTGACAAAACGAAGACGCTAATTCACATCGTCGTCGAGACGGTATACGATCCTCGACCTAGATACCCCCCACGCAAATTCTATATTATGCAAAACATTGTGTGTGTGTTTGTGTGTGTGTGTGTGTATGACACTTTCGTAATCAACAGTAATCGACATTGAGTGGCGAGCATTTTTCTGAAACAGAGCTTGCGTGATTTGAAGCGTGATTCGAAAAATTATGTATAAAAGCTATTTTTTTTTAGAAAATAGCAAAGATATTTTAGAATTGTGTTTTAAATACGTTAATGTCGTGTTAAATTGTGTGCATAGTAAATAATAATGTAGGTTTCAGGCTGACTTATTGCAAGACAATTCCAAATTGTTTTACACTGAACATTGAACTCTCTTACGTTTGTATATATAAAATATGCTAATTCTTTAATTTCTAAAATACATTAACAATGGTTATCTCAAATATACTATGTACAAACTGTTACCATGGTGGAAACAAAGTTGCAAATATTTTCTCGCATTACTAACGATTAATACAAGATTTTTCAGCAATTAATAATACAAGATTTTGAATTACGTTCTAGAAGTACATATAGATTATAAAATCTAATATTTTGTTTAATTCTAAGTAAATAATAATTTAATGTTGCTTTAAGAATTTCACTGTATAGCCGATACACTATGCTTTACACAAAGATATCTAAAATTAAAAAAGTCGTAAAAACAGAAAAGTGATAAAGTCTAATAAAGCGTCTAAAAAAAAATCGCCTGCAAAATTTTTATTTAACGCGACTCGGTAACGTCTATTAAATTTAAAATATTTTGATAGTTGCCTTTGATTGCAAGGCAAATTACATCACTAATTATTACTATATACACATATGTTAGAAAAAATATTTAAGTATATATTACATTTTATATTTTCATTCAATTTTACACTTTATTTGCTGCAACAGTTTAATTTGCAAATAATTAGATAACAAGTGTTAACAATATGTTAGATATTAAGTGTTTAGTTTGATGATAAAAGACGAATATTCTTCATACTTTCTTCTTACTTTCACATATTGCATTTTATAATATAGTTTGATATCTTATTTCTTATCCTCCTTTTTATTTAGTATATACGCTATTTCTATATTTCACAATCTTGAAATAAAAATAATCAACATTATTCTATAACTTGGAAATACAGGAGTAACAGACTTATATATTCAGACATAAAATATTTGCTCTTTTTTTCCATCAGATCGAATAATGGTTGATCTCGTTCAAAGTATCGGTTTAAATATTGACGAGATCTCGACTTATTCAGCAAGAACAGCGCAAATCTTGAAAATCCGAAAAGCGCTTAGGGAATTGGAAACTACGCTTTTCTCGGAGCAGCTCTGGCGTTCGATCTTTCACCAGCGCGCAATCGAAATACACACAGGAGACGTCACATAAACTTGCATGATATAACGGGTCGAACCGTAAACCTTTTGAAAATTGCTGTAAAGATTATTTGCCACGGAATCGATCGAGAAATGTCCAACAATATCCTCTATGCGATTATTTCTCTGTTTACCATGGGATCGTAATAAAATATTTTACTGAGAGATTTAATCTTGTACTGCTTTCAAACAGAATAATGTTTACAGATCTTCTTAGATCGTATTACGTTTCTTAACTTATCCAACAGGATCAGTTGTAACTCCTTCACAAGTTTCACTATAATGGGAACTCTTCATTGAATACACACAACACATACTATAGTATTTCTATAACTTTCTTTTACCTGTAGTTTTTCTTAAGAAAATTTGGGATCAATTTTTCTTTAGCAAAAATATCGCAGAGAGGCTATAATTTATTTTATAACTGTTTATATAATATTAACATTCTAAAAATATTTTAACACTTAATATTTTCAGAATGTGTAAAGAAAAATTAATATTGAATAAAAAGAATTTATTATTTATTTGTAATTATGAGAAATATATTTCATAAAAATGATTAATAATATTAAATCTATGATTAATAATATAAACTCTCTTATTTTGTCAAAGCATTAAATATAACATTAATCTTTTGGGAATATGCCAATTAACATAAATAAATATAAAAAAATGTAGCATGAATTTTTTTCCTAGTTCTTAAAGTCATATTTTCTCTTATTGTCATTACAGATATAATATTATAATGTCATGATTATAGGACTCACCTCTCTGCCTGTCATAAGCATTTATGCATTCACTAGTCATAAACTGACTGATAAGAGCGGTTTTTCCAACTCCTCTCGTGCCCAACATAGCGACGTTGTGTGATGCGACTTCCTTAGGTGGTAATCGCCGTACTTCGTGCTCTTGCTCGGCAGGTGCCAGAGAATTCGATCTTGATCTTCTTCTCCGGAAGGAATCTCCTCTGTTGACGACACCTGCCGAGTATAAAGAAATCATGGAAACATCGTATTAATATTTAATACAATTAATAATTGTGGTTTAAACTATATAAATATAATAATATAAAAGATAATGAAAAATTAAAAATAATTATTTTACGATAAATTAATACAGATATTTATATAAAAAATATAATTGTTATAGAAATATAATTAATTAATGTAATCAATTGTCATAATTATTATAAATATACAAGTGCGATAATAAATAATAATAAAATTTTATAGATACATCATTGTGTCGACACTAATATCAATCATTACGAATCTTATTAACATCTTTCTATAAAAATATCAATTTGATTTAATACTGATTCATATTTCAGATTTCTTGATTTATAAATAATCTGCATTTGTTTTAGTATTTATATTTGGTTATACATTAATCGCAAATATATGTACTATTACTGTATATTTAATATTACTGACATTTAAAACACATCATATATTCTAAACGTTATCATGCCCTTTTCAGCGCACTGACCTCGGTTAATATCGCTAACACCGCACTTTACGTGGGCACCATTTTAATAGATGCTCGAAATTAACGAAAGAGACGAGATGGAATGGCTAGAATTCTCAGCAGAATTTCATCTTTTAGCTAATGAATTCTCATGAAATATGTAATAGATTTTGTGGCTTTTAAAAGGGTAGCAACCACAACATATTCTACATAACTTCATTTAAATTGTTAGAATATATCTTTTGCAAACATAATTAACAGTAAAAGAAGTGATTAAAAAAATTACGAGTTATTATTTTCTAATTATTGTTTGTTCTCTAATTATCTTTTTTTGTTATTAAGTCAAAGAAAAAAAAAATTGATTGATAATTTTTATAACTTTCTAAAAATTTTTTTTAAGTTTCTGGACAATTACAGTTATCAACTCATTACATATTCGTATATTTAAATATTTAATAGCGCACAGTATAAAGTAAACAGCGCACAGTATTCCGGACACAAAGATCAACTGTTTGCTCTTAAATGAGCTCGGACATTTGCGTCGAAATGGATGGCGACGTCGTTAGAATAATGTATTCGCGATCACTCGCGATGCCTCGTCGATAAATGTAATTCAACGCAGAAACTGAATCGGTGATGTGGCCAAACTTGTAAATAATCCTTCGACACCGCGAAAGTAAACTTCGGCTATAGGGAATGCCACTGGCATCCCGTGCTAATGCATTTGTGCTGCATTAGTAATTTAAACGTCAGCTCGAACTAGTTGTAAGCTAACAGTGCAAAAGTTGCGCACCTGTATGTATACAACGCGAGCGTTTCCTATGAATTAAACATGAATATGTACATGTAAGAAACTTATTATTCTAGTTAAATACACTTTTAGAAATATTAACAAAATAAATTTGAATAATTAAAAAAAATTATAATATAAAAAAAGATTAAAGAATTATTAAAGAGAGGTATGTATGCAGAATAGTATGAAAGTGCTTTCATTATTGTTTATTATTTTTATTATAGATTCTATCTTTAATTTCTATCTTAAATTTCGTATATTTTTTATAAAAAATTGCAGATTTGCAAATAGAGGAATTCACGATAGAAAAACCACTGATTTAGCATTTGAAGATTTCAAGCATTTAGAAGTTCATAGACCTTAAAGATGATTCATGAATCCATTTTAGATCATCTGTGTATATGATTCATATATCAGTTTTATATCATTTGTACAAAATGACTCAATTCGCGTTCCACGCAATTACAGATAGATTATATTCTGTCAAAAGTTCTGATTACCAATTTTACATAAAATTTAATTAAATTTATTTTGCATTTTCTATTTAATAAATTTCCAAAATTATATATATATAAATTATATAAATAAAAATCACAATAATTTATCTCTGCATAATTTCAATTGTAATTCAAAGCAAATTATTATAAAAATTATTTATTTTTCACATTACTAATTTTTCAACATTAACATAACTCATTAATAAAAATATTTTTAAAAAATTATAAATAAATACGAGTATAAATAAAACATATAACCATATTTTTATCCTATTAAAACAATAATATATATGCACAATATCTATTAAAAATAAAGTTTATTTTTTTTAAAATTAAGTTTATTTTTTGCAGTGATATATGTTTCCAAACAACATTATTTTTCACATGTTTTAAAAGCTGCTTCATTCAAAAAACTTCATAAAAAGAAAAGAATTCATATATTTTGTCTTTGTATCTTGAATTTAAATAAATAAATCTTTTGTCGAATCGATCTTCACGACGAATTATTTCTGTCGAAAAATTTATAGACACCCGTTATAAACACATAACGCAGACGTATAAAGACTGATACACACGTGTGTACATGCACGTGTACACGTACGCCGATGTCAACGTGCGGCTGTCAACTGTAGGGAGAACAACACACGTCCTGTTCAGTGACTCAGAACACCGATATCCCGTCCGTTCGTCTGTTCGCATCTTCCCTTTGTCACTGCACCTTTGTTAGCGCGAAGTTTAGCCCGACGTGTGCGCTACTTGTGCTCGCGTACTTGTGCATACGAATGAATGAAAACGAGAGGATCGATTACACTAGAGAAAGAGAGAGAGAGAAAGACAGAGAGAAAGACAGAGAGGGACAGAGAGAGAGAGAGAGAGAGAAAGAGAAAGAGAAAAATAAAATTGGATAGCGGAAGACTCGTGGGGACAATCCGATTTCCGTTCCAGCTCCGCCAAATCCGGAGGCATTTCGTTCATTCGCATACGAATGTCAGTCGAACGAACATTAGATAAGATGAAAATGGCACCGTGTTTTTCTCTCTCTGTCCCTCTCTCTCTGTCTCTTTTTCTCTCTCTCTCTTTCTAAACGTCATCGACTATTTTTAACGGTACGACGGCGGCTGTGGTACAGTTTAATGAAAGTTCGTGAGATCACGTAACATGTGAAAATTGGCATGCGATATTAGACGCAATACAAATAATTATCAAAAATGAAAAGAAATATTAAAAATGATAATGCAATTAATAAAATATTGCAATTTCTAAATTTTTACTTCTCTGAAAAATATTATTCTCAGTATCTAGATGCTTTCTTTACATTGCATAACAATAAAATTATAATTTAACGTTATTTATTATAGTACATGTTATTCAAGGAGATTAAAAAATTATGTTTTACGGTTTAAATACACCATTTATATTCACTTATTTTATTTATTTTATTTATTCGGAACATGATTTTCTGCGTGATCCAGTTATTGAAATGCATTATTTTATTACGTGCACAGTTTTGATGAATATATATCATTATTTATACGATATATAATCTGACTAGAGAAATACGTGTCGATTGCAGCATACCATTGATTATTGCAAGGTAATGTCAGCTGACAGAAACGAGCTGCGGGTCGCTCTCTCTGCGGGACCTCTATTTTCCATGTGCTTTTGATAAAAATATCACGCAATGCTCGACTCAATTGCCGCGATATACATTCGTGCGAGCTTTTGCAAAAGTAAGTTATTTCACAGAGGAAAATGGAAATGTGTGTTCTCGTTTAGCTGCACATTCGCTCCTCGTGATAACCGACGGATTCCAACGTACGAATAGCTGACACGAAAAACGTGATACATCAGGTGCACTGATTTGACTATCGAATAGGTGAGGTGGATTCTATTAATAAAAGTTTAAATGTTCGACGTGTGCGATCAGCGATGGCTGCCAAATCGTTTTGCGCGTACTTAGACCCGATGTTTCCGCGTTGAAAATGATTCGAAAGAAGATTTCACGATGCGATTAACTTCATCATCTTTTGATATCTTCGTTTGATGTTATTCTAACGTATAGCTGAGTGCTTGTTTGCAGCTCTGTTGCTTTTAAAATGTTATGTTCATTGATCCAAGATGTGTAAAAGCGTTTTGTAGGCGTCTCTTAGAGCTGTGTTGTTTAGAATAAAATTTCATGATAAATTGTGTAGAAAGTTCTTTATCAGATTTCAGATAGATATTAAGTCATTATTGCTACATTTATTGGGTTATAATGTATATAGTTTTAAAATATAGCTCTTAAGTTAATATATTTAAAAGTATTAATAAATTTTTATTATATTTAAAATAAAATGTTAGCTTTAACAATTAGTAAATTTTCTGATTAGTTTTTGCGAAAATCTTTGATTTAAAAGTAATTTCTGATTTTGTTTATTTCTAATATTAAGAGACAATCTTGTCCCAAATATATCTAGAATAGAAACAACACTTCACAAAAAGTTTTTTTAAAAATTCAAAAATAATATTATATTTTTAATAGTTAGAAAAAATCCTATTAAATCAGTATAATTGTCTACAGTTATGTCTATATAAAAAATATATCACTTTCGTCTAAATTCTTCCGCATAACGTGTTCCAAAAATTTCTGATGACGCATCTTTGGCAGTCGTCAGAGACGTTGATCGAGACGCCGATCATCTCGCCCCCGTCATTCCTACCATAAACTATCTACTCGTTCTTCCTCTAATGTCGCCTATCCGGTGGGTTATCGGCCTGGAGAGTCTGAAAGTCAGTTTTACAGCAAGCGAAGCGTGTTATGGAAAACGCCCCGCTATACCTTTACACACTCCCGTGCTCACAAAATCGAATTACATTCCGATCGATATATCCAGAGTCAATAAAAAGAAAGAACAAAAATACTGCTCGTTTCTTTTCATACACATTGCTATTTTTAATTTGAATACTATAGCCAGAAGGCCAAAATAAACAAGCAGAAAGAGTGTTTTTGCTTCGCATAAAATAGTTGTTCAATGAGCTCATTGATTATGTTAAAATATTGAATCATTTAAATATATAAGAGTTATAGACATAAACATTGATTTTTCTATAAGCAAGTATTAATTATTCAAGTAATTATCATGTATTAACAATAATGTTTATGCACAATATATAAAATACAAAGTTTAATTATTTTATCAAATAAGTAATTACTTTACCAATTTAGTTAAAATACCGATTTTTTATAGAAATGTTTTCGAGATTGCTTTAACATAACATGATGATATTTCACGAAAAAAAATGAAAAGACAATTAGAAGATTAAAGAATTTCTGCAATCTCAAATATGTGGCCAGCGTCAGCGAGAAACGGAAAATCTACGAAACGCGATAAAAATGTAGAAAGGAAAGAAATTGAAGAACATAACCAGCCTCCTTTCTTTGATCTTATTTGATAGAAACTTGCTTGGTTTATTTGTCTCGTATTATTGAAGAAAGTCGATAGAGAAAGAACAGATATATACGATCAGCAAAGAGAAAGAATTATTTTTGTTATCCTTTTTAGACAACGAATATTGCTTGCATGTGCAAGCATAGCGCAGCATACGTACAGCATGTGAAGTAGTAATATTCCGCAATATTCTTAAAATAATTTATTTTTCTCTAATAATGCATTATAGATATATATTTTGATATTGCATTTACTTTATGGCCTGTTCAATATGTTTGCACGGATGTATGATATTAATCAAGTAAAATAATATGAAATATGAAATATGAAATCCTATAACAAGACAGAAATATTCTTACAATACCGTCCAAGATAGAAAATATTTGATTCAATATACATTTATAAGATATAAATATATAAGCTATTTTTTTCTCTCTATTTATATAATGTTTTAAAAAATTAATATATAAAGCAACTTTTATTAATTCTTGATGTAATAAGTTAAATATTAAAAATTATGAATTATACATTTAAGTATCTAGAGACAGTTTAATGACAATGTATCATTAATAGAAACATATTTTCTCTCTCTCTCTCTCTCTCTCTTTCACCAAATTTCGCTAATGAGATTCTGCAACGCGTATACTATGCTAGCTTTATACTCTAACACTTTCAAGATGCTGTTTTGCGAGATGGACTCTTTGTTATCCGTAAGCTTAAAAGCTAAAAGCTTTCCGAATGCTGAAAGTTATACCCTCGACGAAGTACTTTCACGGTTTCTTATATAGACCTTACTGTAAAAGAAGAGCAAGATGCGAAACATTATCACACTTGAAATAAATGCAAATGGAAATGAAATTTGATCGCGAATTATGTATCTGAGAGTCAAAATAAACGAATGATATGAACTTGTTGAATGAAGGACTCTGATTCATATTGGTTGTTGCGCTTGACTTCGATAAATTCCTGCGGCAGAAAGTCGCCGCATCGTCGCGCAGGCACGTTGCGGAATTTCTAGAACGTCGACGTCGCGGTTAAACTCCATTAAGCAACCAGGGGAAATGCATTTGAAAGCGCCAGCAGTGATATAGCCATTGGTATCGCTCTATAGGGACCAATCTATCGTCTACCAGCTGCGCGCGGTTGTCCCCGTACGAAGGCGTGGTTACGTGCAGATATATATCTGAACGTGCGTATGCATATGTGGTCTGTGCACAAGCGTGCATACATCGACACAAGACCCGATTTGCCCGCGGCACGCCAGCTATGCGGAATCATATATACGCACAGACGTGAGAGAGAACTGATTGTGAGAGAAACGCAGGAGCGAGACCTGCCACCCACGCACTCAGTTAGTCACTGGAACGTCTGCGTATCGATTTCGATACGCGCAATCAAATTATTCCGAGGTAACGTGACGGTCACCAGCAGTAAACAACAATCGTTGGCACGAACGAATCACGCGAACTCCGCAGATCCGTTTAATATTTCAGAACTGGCTGTCCGCTCCTCGTCAAAATGAAAGAGAGCAGAACAGTTTCGCGTTGCAAAACCTGCTCCTCTCCCGCTTCCCTCTCCCAGATTAGAAATAGAATCGTGCAAATTAACAAACTAACTTTTCGTTCGCGATTCTTTCAGGTCTGATCGATCGGCTTAGTGGCAATCAATGGTTTGTTGTTTCGCGACGAGAAAGAAAAAGCTGGAAAATGACGCTAATTGAAGGATCCAGCGCGGGATTTGTGTTAATACCTGTCGCCGTTTTGCCAGCACGGTTCTCGCAAATTTTGCCACGGTTATGTGCAAACTTGCCTTTTAAAACCTTTTGATTACAACGAAATCGTTAGCGACGATCTTTTTTTTTTTTTTATTATACCATGTATAAATCCATTTAGCATTTTTTTTAGAGATGTTTTGCACTACGTCAGAAAAAAGGCGTGAAATCTTTAAAAGACTTTTTTAAAAGAAATTTACATTCGTTATATTATATAGAAAATATATTTTAAAGCGAATTTATCGGTTTATTATTCGCTTATAAAATTGTATGTAATTTTATAATCTTTTTCTTTAAACTTTAAGTTATTAAAAACTATTTCTCACGCGTGATTATTCAATTTATAAATGTTACTGCAAAAAGCACACACGTGGGTATGCGTTTAAAATAAAGAAAAGTAGCTGCATATACTATATAATAACTGCAAGTATATAAGAAATGCATCATTGCACTTTTCTCTTTTTTTCTTAAATTTTATTATACTATATAAAAATCGAAAAAATATTGCACGACATAAATAGTATCTTTCTAGATATCGATTAATGGTTACATTGGCACAAAGAAATTGCAAGCCCGACGAATAATCGTCGATGCTTATACTACGGCGGGAATATCCGCCTCGAAAAGCGGATTACGTCGAAAACGAAGGATCAAGTCGACCGTAAATTTCGACGTAGATCGAGCCGCACATTGATATGCATCATCCTGAAGTTCGCGTCGAAAGATTGATATGTATTTATGCAAAATTGCGCTCGGCAAAGGCGGACGCCCGTCTCATGTATGTACACGTGATAAAACGGGACGAAGTGGGAAATCGTAAAATGTTACGAGCCGTCGTCGTCGTACGGTGATTTCCACGAGCGAGCGGTGTTTTATGAACATCCAGGAAAAGCGAAATCGATTTTCAAAACGAGCTCGACAAACGATCGGGGAGAAGGTTCTTTGATTTCACGGACCGAGTTTGTACAAGGTCACCATCTCACCTGCGCTATATTTCTCACTACATTAAGGTCGATGAGCAGTTTTCTAGGCAATTTTTGCTAGACTGAAATGATTTTGAATATCTACACATACTTTCATCTAGAAATTCTCAGATAATCTCAGGATCAATCAATTTCTTTGCATTTTCGAATTCTTAATAAATATTATAATTCATCATTGTCTGAATATATAATTCGAAATCTTTTAATTTTGCATTCTTAATATATTTGAGAAATTTTCAAATTCTTAAATTTCCAAAAACTAGAAGATTATTTAAATTGTACTCTTTAATTTTTAGAGTATTAGACATTTAGAATTATGTGAGATTATTAATTTACGTTTATTCGACAGGAGTACGTTTAGTCGACAATTCAAATCTCTTTCAAAGATAGTTTAATTAAAAAATTATCTCACAAAAGTTCTTATTTTATGAATTTGTCGAGGAAGTGGTACGAGCGTACATACGAGTTGACGAAGCGGCACAATAGAATGTCTGACCAGTGAGTGGGCTATATTTACTGCGAGGACGCAATGGTCCTTGATAAAACAGAGGTAGAAGTATAGCGGAATTGCATAGCAGCAATCTGAGAAATACGAGCACTCGATAATGCTCGTTTCTCATTACTCGATGATGTATAAAGCACTAATAAATTTTTTATATATACTCAAATGTAAAAGAGAGAGAGAGAGAGAAAGAGCGATGAGGAAATTAATACGACAAAAAAATGTTGATAAAAATATTTGCGATATATAACATACAACGATATCGCGAAATACAAATCGAGTTATATTCTCATTAGCGAAATTATTTTGGTTTTTGCGTTTAACCCGTAAATTTTAATGTCTTTAATTATGGACAATATTTATTGAACAGCAGTTCTAACGGCATTGATATTATGACATATCTGCGATATACTTCTATTAACAAGCTGGTTATTTAATTATGTCGAACATAATAAAGAGATAATGACAGATACGGAGATGCAATGCAATTTTTATGCGTGCATGCGCATAAAAACGCCTACGCGTCAAGACTTGTCCGTCAAACGCGCAAAATGCTCGTTGAAGCTTGAAAAAAATTTTCATTGGCTCACGCGCACGTTCGCCCAAGCTTGTAATTAATAACTTTCCGTGTCGGAGAGTGTTACCGGTCTTCACTCCTTGTTGCTATGAGAGATGAATATTCCTCCAACGAATAAACCACCCAGGATATCTCCTCTCTCTCTCTCTCAATGAAAGAAAAACAAACCTTAAAATAACATTTTCCTCAGGGCAAAACTATTCATTTATCTGCTCTTGTGTTATACGCGAAACCGATAGACAATTCGTTGAGCACAAATAATAAAAATGATGTCATTACGTTGACGTAGAAATAGTAACGGTGACGTTTTTATTACGCACAGTAAATGGGATGATAATAAAGTGTACAGAAGTGTGACATCATAATGTTAAACTAAGCGTAGAATAAAGCTGACGCGTAATGACGTGGGTGAAAACGGGAGCAATGTGAAAGTTAGCGGAATTGATCGATGATGACGTCGTAAAGAGTAACATGTAATATTTTATTTTATCGATTGGATTTTAATTCTTTGTGATCGAACCGATACAATTTTGTGCGCATACAATAAGTGTACCAAAATGCGCAACCATGCGATCGTTTTTCCTCTCGTTATACTTTTGTGTTAACATATTCTTTACGCCTACTATATAAGGAGAGAAAAAGAGTATATAAAATGAAAAACTTTTTATTTCAGAAAATAGAAATGAACTTTTACTTATACACACTTATTCTCGATTTTTAAAGAAAATTTACTGAATTTACTTTCACTATTCTAACAAAATGCAAAATAATGGCTTTTTCACCATCATAATTATGGTTACTATGCATGTCTAATTATAAAAAAGAGAATACGTTAGTAGAATCAAGTTTATGCGATTATAATCCTGACTTGGTTGAATAAATTAAGATGTTAAATTTTACAAAAAATTGCGTTAATTGTGTGGAACGACAGTGTCAATTACGAAGATGTGATGTGTAGAAATTGATGTAATCACAGCTGTTACGGACGTTTATTTCGTGCCTCGAATACAAACTCAGAGTAAAAGATTGACCAAAATTCTTCTTTAACGGAGGGCAATCATGGCTCGGCGAATGAGAGAGAAAACTGTTAGCACGGAGGGTTAAGGTCTGCAACAACAGCACAACAAACCTTTCCCTCTTCAGCGAGATGAGACATGACGCGCCTAATATCGCGGAAAGGTAGAACGCCGATAGGATTATTTATAGCTGCGAAAGCAGTAGTTGAGGAGCTTATAAATAAATCGCAGCAGCTGTACCGCCGATGTGTTTATCGCAAAGCAGCCGGCGCCCTTTGTAAACTACCAATATTAACTCAGAACAGCCGAAATTACCTTTCGTCGCAAGACTCGCTACGAAAAAGAATTATATCAAAGAATTTTATAATGCTAATTAAAATTGCATACATCTTATGCAATAATAACCTTCGAGTAATAATTATAAAACAATGTTATAATACTATATTAACCCGAGTCGAGATTGTACTCCTATTTTTAATCTCAATTTTCTCACATTTATGAATTGTAGAGAATTTCGATAGATTTAACTTATATAAGATTTGAGCTTCTAATTTGTACCTCAAATATGCTATTCAATAAATAGTAAACAAATAGTTTTCCACTTAGAAATTCAAAAAAAAGCTTTCGATGAAATAACAGATAATTTCAAAAAAGAGTGATCTTACTGTTTAAAATATCAAAGTAGAATTTAGATTAAAACTTGAGATTGAAAGTAGAAGAAAAATTTTGACTTAAAAAACAATTAAAGCAAAAACAACATACATTTTTGTAAACTAAAAAATTGTTATTTGCAAGTCATTAAAAGAATATAAAATAAAATGTTGTTCCTTTATATTGATATTTATGTTCTTTTATATTGAATAACGTTAACATCTGGCTCCTTTCTTTTCTAACTGTTCCTTGTTAGCTGTTAAAAGATAATTATATTATCTTATGCAGCTTTAAAAAGTGTTTGCAAACTCCTATTAAAAGATGTTGATATATGTTAACAAAATATTAAGAATGTGCGAACTACTATAATTCATTTTTGCAACGTTTTAGCATAATTTATATATATATATTATATATATTCTTTCGTAAAATGCTGTAATGAGTACACAAGAAGCTAAGTAAACTTGACTGATAAGTAGGCGAGAAAGATAAGGTGGCGAAAAAGCGATTCTTTGGATAGAATTACGACATTGTACGTGAGGTCATTGATGCCGTCAAAATGTCGAGGTCAGATCGTAAAAGAACTTTAATAAAAGGTAAATGGCGCGTGAAACTACATATATGTATGTATGTTAGTCAAGCGTGTGTTACGTCAAGCGTGCATTCTATCTATCTTCGATATTCTACTATCGATCTTCACTACTTCATGATTTACAGCCATTTCTTTTACGAGAGATATTTCTACTAGACATTTCCTACAGACACAGAACTATAACCAAACGAGAATATAAGTATTCAATTAAGCAAGCAACTTAAAAAATTTTTGCAGCAAACATCTGTAAAATTAAATGAAACTTTTCTTTTAGCTTTTATTAAAAAAAAAAAAAAACAGCTTCGAGAAATTTAAAAACTATCCTGAAATTTAGACGTATTTATATCAAATATGATCTAAATGATAACGTTTTTTACGGAAATTTTAAAATGTACACAGAATATATAATCCGAAAAAGAAATATCTTTTTCGACACAAGCTTTTTCATTAATTTAGAGAAATAGATCTTAAAAATATTTGACATCATTCTCCATATATTTTAGAACAGACATTAAGCACATAACTTCTATAATCCCTTAGATTTCAACCCTCGCTTTATGCTTCGACCTGGTATATCCTTACGTTTACGGTTCCCCAGTTAATATTTTCCTCCTTCCAATATCCATCAGCCTCCCTCATCTGGTAAGATTAATGTACAACCAGGACTCGTAAGAGAGATGGGACAAATAAGAATAATGAAATGACGGATTAGTTTATATTGGCATTGATGTTAATATGCACCTGAGGCTTGGCGTGCAATCTAAAATATGACTAATGTATATTTTGTGCAAAAAAGGATCGCGTTGCATCCGTAAAGTCTCTCTCGTTCGCGCGTAATCGTTATTCTGTCACGGAAAAGTACGCTATGTTGAAATAAGAACACGGATTACCGGCAAGATGGGTATTGTAAATTTACAAATCCAGAGATTTAGAAATACAAGTCCTCCATAAGCGGATTTAGCCCTCCTCTAGAAATATGTCAAGAGAAATAGGACATAACAACAAACATAAATGAAAGACATTCTGCAAGAAAATTGATCGATATGCGCGCATTATTAGGAATATATATAGTAAAGTGTGTACATATATATATATATATATATATATATATATATATATATATATGTATATATATATACTTTACTATATATTCCTATATATACATATATAAATAAAAAAAAAGAAATATTTTTTTTCTTTATACTATGTAAAATAGTGATAAAAATATTTTAATACATATCTGGAAATTTTTATTTTTAACAAAATCTTTTATTATAAAAATTAAAATTAAAAATTTTTTACGTATGTGTATGTGTGTGTGTGTACTTTAATTTTATGAAGTTTATCATCTCCTTGACCTATTTTCATCATACAAAAACATATATTTGTTGCAATATGTAACAAGAAAGTAAGTTATACTTCAATTGATGTACGATTCATTCTCATTTAAAGGTACATTTAACCGTATCATGTATGTAAAATTAATATACATTATGGAAATTCATCGTGCATGAGAGTAGTTAAATCGAAAAATACGGAAACTTATAAATTAGCTTTAATTCTCCACGAATTTTCAAGGCAACAAGTATATAGAATTACTTCACCAGATATATTTACAAATCTTTTGATCCGAGAAGCCATAAAGCAATCTTCAAATATAATATTTCTACTTTCAATTTTGTAAGGGCGAACATTTATATATGAAGAAAATCTTCAAATCAAAAGCACTAATTTATGAATTTATCAAACATACTAAATTATTATCAGTCCATATATATAATATATAGATGTACAGATCTATATTTAAAAAAAAGCCATATAAAAAAAATACTTCATATCAGAAAAATACCTAATATAAAATGTATAGGTATCTCTCTTGTATATGAAACTAGCTTTAAGACAAATTTGCCTATGCTTTTCTAGAAATTTTTCATGAGAATTAAACTGCAGATAAAAAATATTTTGTCCGTAATATTTTTTACTCGTGAAATTATCGCGAATCGAGTGAGATACTCTTTCAAGACAATTATAACTCAAATATTTTTCTCAGAAATCTCTTGCTTTTAAAAAAGCTCTTTCATGAAAATGTAACAGATCGAAAAGAAGTGCTTGCCAGATTGCATTACCTCTCGGACTTACACACCCGAACCATCAAGACACATCTCGCTTATTTTTTCAAGATTCTTTTTAATCTTCTTATATATTTCTTGATTTTAACGCATGTGTGCCGCTTCAAAGCCGATGCCTGTGATATTATTGCTTTTGTAAGGAGTCATCTTTTAATTTTCATAATTATATACACGTTTATCTATCCGTCTGTTTTATGTCTTTTTTCTCATACACAACTGCTTCACACAAACGCGTTCTTCTCATACTTGCCTTCACAAACGCGTTCTTCGAAATGTAGAGAATCTCAATGTATTTTTTTTTTTTTTATAAAAAATTTAGAGATTTGTTAAGAATTTTAAGGCTCTCAGTATGAAATATAAATTCAAATTTCAAATGGCTTATAAGAGCCAAGCGCGGATGATACTGCGTACAGTTTCAAGAAAAATTAATTTCTTCGTTAAAACTGATTAGTTATGCACAGGGCACGTATTTTGCTTGGTTCGATACCAAGACTTTAAATTAAATCTCAATTTGAGATTTTATTTTTATAAGAGTTTGACTTTTATAAGCCGTTTGAAATTTGAATTAGAGATTTGTTTTGACCTGATAATACACAAAGATACAATAGGTATATTAAGAATTAGATAACAAAATTTAAGTCAATATTTTTAGAAAATATTTTTTAATAAATTGTTAATTTTTAACAATTTCTAGAAATTGTAAATACTTTTTTAAGTTATTATCCCCTCTTAATAAGTTTAAATTTAATATTTCATGCATTTTTGGCAAAAAAAAACATGTAAAATAAATAATAATTCTTGAGCATCCTTTCAAATTCGCGATAAAAGCTGGCAAGAAATCAATGTTCTACAACACACTGTAACAGGTGGTCGAATTCGATTTACGACGAATCAGCTTGAGCCAGCGAACGCAACCTATTTAATTAGACAAAGACATACGAGTCTGCGGAAGATGTGGGAAATAGGAGATGAATTCGATCACTTGGAAAGTTGCTTGAATAGAAATAGTTCATTCCACACATATTCGCCGTTTCACTTATATTTCCTCTCACAAAGACGGTTATTTTCCGATAAAATGGAACTAGCTTCAAGCTGAAAACTCAATTAATGTTTGTTAATCCAAAGAAGCAGCTGCGATTAATTCGCATTTCTGTCAAAATACACTTTGTGTCGTGAAAGAAGTGCGTCTTGTCAGAAAACATGAAAAGAGACTTACGATTGAACTTTTATAAATTTACATTAATTGAGAAGTTTATCATTAAGAAGTTTAATCATCACCAGAAGACACAGGTGCACAATTTATAATTACAAACACACATACACACCTATACATACACATAACAATTTTACGATATATTATGTGAACAAAAAATCAGTATATTAACAAAAATTATACACTCGCAAATTAATTATATATCAGCGTAATAAATAATAATTGTTGGTGTAGTAAATAAACGTTTAATAATTATTTTATATGTATTTCTAAATAATACTTTTTAATTAAAATGAAAATATCAGTAAATATATACGGAATTACATACTTTATAAATAAATAAAATATCAGAGTTTATTTTCTAATAGAAATGCCATTTATTGAAAGATGCTTCTAAAATAGAAAGAATATTCCAGTAAAGAATTTCAGGAAAACAATTTCTTCTAAGGTATTAGAGAGAGAGAAAGAAGCACAAACTGTTGACTCATTCATCAACAGATTCTTCTCTGGCATCAAAGCTAACTTGATTAATGAGAAAAGCTACACGACGGTTAATCTGCCGAATTACATGTGCAAATAATTGCATATGTTGACGTCCGACTAACGCAAACATGCGTACCTAATGCAATTTCGATGAAAATACATCGAAGCAATTTCTAATCGCATTTTGGAAATTTCTGATACATTTCCATGCATCTTTGATGTTATTAATGTTTTAAAAAATCTCAAATGTGTGTATAAGAAAGTAATATTATTTAATCAAGGAAAGACACAAAATTACATTATAAAGAAAAAACTATGGATATTGTTATTATAGTATGCTGTTCCTATGAAATATTTTTTGCTAGCTATAATCACACATTTATTGCTAAAAGTATAAAAAAAATAAACTATATATATGTATATATAAAATGAATATCACATAGTATAAATAAATATTTGTTGATTTAAATGTTAAATACCAATCTAATCAACACAATAGAAAAAAAGAATTATATGCAGATTGAATTTCGCATAATAATGTAGTTCAACCAAAATTTGCTTTTAATTATGAAACAAACCAAAGAATCGTTAACGCAAACTGATTGCATCAGATAGTTTGCATTGTTATTCAACTATTTGTATGAAATAAAACAATAATAAAACAAGCGATATTGCTTAGGAATTTCGAGGGATTGTTTATCTCGATAAGTCGCGCTTGTTGTTGATTTATCTACTCACCTAAACCACTACCTTCGCTCAGAATGCATGTTTTGTTCTTAAACGGTAACTTTTTGGGAATGATTAACAAGCAGGTAAGCAAACAATCTGATCTGGGCGAGGGATTCCATATCACTTTAACGTAAATTCAATCGCTAACTTTGTGCTCTACACTTCATCTCCGTCCCAAGGGCTATCAGAGAGAGGAGCAGTAGAATTACACGAGCACGATGCAAAAGCGATCAAATAGAATATCAAGTAGTGTGCGGGATATTGGAAACGTTTATACACAAAATCTCGCTTAGATTAAATTTTGATGACAAATTTTTTTACCAAGTTGTAAAGTCAATTTCTGCATAGAGGAAGAATATATAGAGAAATTATTTCTGCCAAAATTTTAACATTCAATTTTTAACATATAACACACTTCGAATTATAAATTTAATAATATCCAATAAAAAATTCTAAATTATATCTTAATTATAATTTCAAAATAAAATGAGGACTGAAGAATTTTATTGTAAATTTTTTTATATAAAATCACTTAAATTTTTAATTTGTCAAAAAATTTCTAAACTTTTAATTAATTGCAATTTTAAAATATTAATTCTGCAACAACATATTTAATAATATTACAACCATACTTAATAATATTACAACAATAGATAATAAATAATACATTAAAAATACTGAATGCAGATAATAACTAATGTTTTGAACACCTATGTATATCTCACATTAGCATATTCATTAACGTGACAACATTATACTGAGATGATATCAACATGATAGTAATAGCTAATCGAGAAAAATTATAATGCAAACCTATTCGATTACAACAGCTCCCATCAATATGATAATGACATTTTAATAATAATGTCATAATAATATCATTTTAAGTAATGATGTAATCTTCCATAGTTTTAATCGATTCTTAATCAATATATTATCTTAAGAATTAAACTAACTTTGTAATGTCATAGCGATATCATTGAATTGTCTTTAAATAAAAATCATTAATACCGGTCAATATTACATATTAATTTAGTGTATCAATTTTCCCGAATATAAATCGGATCAACCTCACCGTTGAGAGAGAGAGAAGTTACATAAGATATCATATATCTTCGTTTTTATTTACATCAAAGCGCGTTATTATCAAGCGAAGTATTAGATAAACATGCAAATGACTTTCACATTATTCGTTAAATTCGGATTAGATTCTTGCAGTAGAGCAGTGTCGACATCAACACTCTATTTTCGCTTATCTCGATTTTACCAATAATCTCTCTCTCGCTGAATCTCTCTCTTTCTCTCTCTCTCTCTCACACACACTCTATTTCTCTCACTTGTGTATTTCTGGCTCGGCTTCTCACAAATTACATGCAAGACAGGCCCGCAGAAAAAACACAATCTAAAAAAAGTACAACGATTAAATGTTAAAATGTTTAATGTATTTTCATTCCCGTTCTGTCTCCATGTAGAGTGTCCGCGATATCATAAAAAACCACGCAATGGTCCAGAAACTCCGCAATTTAATTATATAATTAAAATTTGCTAAAATTGTGTGTAAACATGTAACAGAAGATTAAATAAAAAATGGCAACCTCGTTTTAATGTTAACATATTAGTTTTTGTATCATCAGCAAAATATTTATTTCTTCTACTTATTTCTAGTAGACTTTATCTTAGACTTCATCAGAATTCAAATTTGAAGTTTAGAGAAGTTCAATTAATGTTAAAAATTTTTAAATATAATTTTTATATTTTTAAATTTATAACAAAAGAAAAGATTAATTTTTATCTCTCTTAATTATACGAAAAGTTTTAAAGTTTAAATAAATACACTATCTGGAATATTCTAGTCTGAAGATTCAACCAAAACTCGTAAACTTATATCAGTGTTTAAACAATTATTAGAATATTTCGTTATAAGTTAATACAGCAAACTCATCAATGTATAAAATATGGAAAAATTTTTAATCAAATAATTATAACTCTAAATATATAAAGCCATTTAACCGTTTATATAAACAATATTTCATTAAGCTAATGGAATGTTGTAAAATCGTTTAATCGATTTGTTTGAAATTGTACATCGTTACGAAACTATTTAAAAAATCAACAGTTGCTTCGCCCACGTAATTACCGATACTTTCGTAGTAAATCTAGAATGTTTTTCCAATGCTGCAAATTGTCAATAATTTATGCAAAAGAGTGAAGCGTACACACGCTAAAAAAGTTTTACGTCGTTATTAAGTATACAGCATTGATATGATTTATGAAATATTTGGAAAACTTTAATAATAATGTTAGAAAATATTTCAAGATAAGTAAAATTTAACACAGAAATTATTCTACAAAAATATTTGATATATCAAATATTGCAAAATTCAGTAATCTAAAATGTTATAATGCATAAATCAGAGAAGTCAAGAGATTTTATGGATTCAAAAATCGTAAAATCCGCCTACTTGAAGATCCTAAAGTGTGACGCTTAAATCATCTCTTAAGAACCTATAAATCTATAAGAAGCGTGATATCGTCTAGATGCAATATACATTTATCTTCAAGATTCAAAACTTCGAGATTCTATAAATTATATTAGAATCAATTAAACTTATTATTAAGTAAAACGATATATAACGAGTTTCTTTATGGTAAAATTAATAGTTATAATTTTGTGAGAATTGACCACTTCTATCATTTTTATAATACATAATTATTAGTTAAAAATTTTAGTAAAGCTCTCAATATGAAATATAAGTTAAGGCTAGAAAGAGCCAGACGCGGATGATAATGCATCAGTTTCAAGGAAAATTAATTTTTCGTTGAGACTGATTAGTTGTGCACATTGCACAAAATTTTATCATTAAAAGCTTACATTATATGTTGTCATTTTATTACTAGTTATTTTAATTCAGTTAATTAATTCTCTTATTTCACCTTTACCTCCAATTTCACTCTGTTTCCTTCAATAAACTATTCATATCACATATTTGTATCCCCAATGTTAGGTTTTTATCTAATCCCTCGCATGTGCAAAATGGCCCAGGCCGAAGTTTTACTCCGATAATTTTACGTAAAAAGTAAAATGCATTATTTACATTTACAACAGGTGGAAGAGAGTAATTTCTGACCTTTGCTGGTGAGACTAAAGCTACGGAGCCTGTAACTATCCTCATCTTCGCCTTCCTCCCGAGGTGGCATCTGAGATGAGACGTCGGGCACGTCCAGAAAGGCGTTGCTCTTCCTCTGATGCGTATGATGCATACTCTGTCCCCTTCGACTCCCTCGTCTTCTAATCCCCGGACTGACGTCATTCTCGGTGAGTCTGGGTTCGCTACTGCAGTGTGCCGACTTCATACCCCCTTCATGATGATGATGATGATGATGCTGATGGGCGGCGGCTGAAATTGACACAGACAGGATATCACATATGCATACATCCGATACCGGATGTAGATATACAAGCTTCATGGAAAAAATATGCAACACCTTTAGCAAATTATAATGACGACGTTATACACCATATGCGGGCGATATTATCAAAATATAATATCAATATCAATTAATGTTAATGGCTTGATTCATTTCAATTATATTAATAGATCAAATTGATTGGCCGCAAGTTAATTATGCTACAACTTTTGTTTCGCAATATACGTAAGTATCTACCAAAACATGATTATTAACAAAGAGTGTTGAAGTAAAATAAAATGTAATAATTTATTATGCCGATTTAATTTGTAAATAATTTAAATATGCTCCGAACATTTAATGATTATACTATTAATCTTAGCCAATCTGCTTTTAAATTATATTTGCATATACATACATTTTATGTAAAAGTAAAATAATAATATATTTATATGTGAGGTAAATATATTGACTTTCACATCTTCTCGTGAAAAAAACTATTAAATTTTTACAGAAATACATTGTTTCGATATTCTGCAATACAATGCTGCACAAATATGTAGGTTTTATAATAGAGAAAACGCAAATGTATTTGAAAATGGTTGATAAAACTATTAAAAAAAATTCTTGGTAATCAATGGAACGGTAATCAAAGAACGAATGTGTTCTCTTTCTCGATTGCGTGCCGATCGAGCTTTTTTCAGTAAACGCTCGAGAGTAAAGCAAAGAACGGAGCACATTTTTCAAAGGTACTATACCTATTACATCGGAAAGCTAGCGCGTGGAAAGCCGAGTGATTTAGTACAGCCTAAAGAGAGCCAGGAAATGAAATTAAACGACGCGAAAAGAGAGAGAGGAATGAATTCAGATCGCGAAACACGTTTTCGAATATCTGCTTCATTTAATCGCAAAGTTTATTGAACAGATAAATTCCCCCATTTTTCTAGATATTCAAGGAACCAGAAAATCTCTTAATTAATGTTTGCTGCACGCGAGATTAAAATTGACCATTGAAATCAAAATTGAATTCTACATTTATGACAGAAAACATAATCTAAATAATTAAATGTATAATAATTAAATATAGTCTAAAAATCTGATAATTAATATTTGTAATATTAAGAAATATACCAAATATGCAAGAGAGATTAAAAAATTGTATAAAAAATATTATATTAAAATTTTAAGTTTAACAGAGACAGTAGCAAAGAATTTAATTATTAATTTTTGCAATGTGCCCGCTATATCAAATAATTTATATTAGTAATCTATAAAATAAAATATGTAAATTAAAAGTTAGCAGTAACATTTGTGATAATTTTAAATTCTTTCTTGCGAGATATATCGGTGCACATTCTAAGTAATTTTTTCTTAAAGTATCAGAAAGAATAAAAAAAAATATTATATTAATTGAAAATTGTGTTGCTCTTAAGGCTCTTAGGATATTTTTGTGTTGAAAGTAAATAGCATCCGCTAATTCCTAACATATTACTACTGAAATTGTAGCTATTTACCCATTAATTAAGATCCGTAGTCTTTTGTTCATTTTACTTCTGTGTGCAAATAATATTGTTACTGCTTTAATTATTCTTGTTTTTTGTTAATGTGCATCTCCGTATCTCTCAACGTAGTATATATAGAAAAACGAAAACACCCTACAGCGCGAATTTAACTGATTTCTAAACTTGCAAAGACGTCGTGGCCCGATGAAACGTATTCGGGCTGTCAGTGACCTACTAGCCAAATCCAAGTACGAGAATAGCAGTCACAATGATTTCAAGAACTCACGTGGGACTAAAACGCGCGTTACCGGTAATATCGTAAGCTTCGGAGTACACTTTGCTCTTTCGCCAAAAGGGTTTGTACGTCATCGATGACGTTCCCATGGATTTATCGGTCATCGTCAAAGTCACGCCCAGCCACGCAAACTTGTCGCGTAAAATAGAAATTTCACACACTTCGAGATTTAATCTCAATTATTCATATCTCGATTATTGACAAAAGGCTGAACACGCGAAACGGTCGTTTGACAACTCAATTATTCGAATAGCTCGAGTCAAAGCGAAAAATAAGCTATTGACAAACGGAATAATCGATAAAATCTCAGATTCTCTTAAAAATTTAACAAGAAGTTATCAATCGCGAACAAATTAATCGATTAATCATTTATATTAATTTTAAACTTTTGAATTGTTTAAACTCTTCTAAGAATTATAAATCTTAATTAAAAGGCAAAATCCCACGTAACATTATTTATTTCCCATTCCTGCCATGACTATCGTTACCTTGAGCAGCGGCACGGCGACGGATGCTTTTATTTCCGCCGGAAACACGGGCGCTCTGGGATCTTGTAGCTGGCCTTCGTCTTCTCGTGGGTGTACTGCTATCCGGTGTTCCACTGCCGCTGTCCCTTTCCCGTTCCCCTCTTTCCCTTTCTCGGGCTCCCGAGGGTGGCATAGCCTCCAACATTTGCTCCATACTCGAAAATCCCGGAGCACAAATCGAAGCCGATCTAGTCTTCCAACGAAGCGAGTCTTCCGCCATTCTTTCAAATTGCCACAGTTTCTTCTTCTTAAAGTCACGGATTACGATCCGGAAGCTTTGTCTTATATTTATTAAAGACGATTATATCTTCCGATTATCTCTCTTATCCGAATTTCCCGAAATAATTTTTTCCTCTTCCGCGGATTATCTTCGAATCTCGCTAAAATGTCGTTCTCATATTTCACTTATTGATCACAAATTACTTGTATTGTTCAACTTAGCACTAATTCTTTATTATTGTTCTTTCACACTTACGAGATACGAACATTCGCAGATGTTTTTATTCGCACAGTTACTTCTTTCGAAGATCTTGGCGGAAAACGTAGTGCCACGTGTGATATTCGGAATGTCTCTCTGAGTATCGTGGAATATCCGTTCGTAAAATTCGATTATCGGCAAAGGTGCCAAGTATGCACTCGGAAAAAGATATCTTCGTGAACAAACTGCGTGAGAATGGCACGACCTCACATCGACGTATCCTGTCTCGAAGAAAGCGTACTCCTTGATTCTACAAATAGAATGCAGGAAGTTGGATTTTTTTCTGGCACGTGCGCGCGAATGGAGCGGTCGGAGTAATTACGGCCGCGGCAAATTATGCCTCTCCTAAAATCGGTGAAATGGCGGGCGTTTATGTTTTCTTTTTTATGCTCGTTTCCTTCTTCGCATCTCTACCGTCGGTACTTCCCACAGGAAGTGAGCTTGCGTGCTAATTAGACCAACCCCGTCGATTAATACCTCGATTACTCAGCGTGTTGCGATCATGATTTTGAAAGCGCATATAAATATAGTAATATCGTGCAGTTTCATTTGAATCAGATTTGAACATTTATTTTATTTAAAAAAGAAATTAAGGTATAAAAAATAATATTTCAAGTATTAAATTTTTTCGAACTTTTTGTGTAAAAATAAAATAATTTAGGAAAATCAATTTTATATCATATAACATTCAAATAAATTATTTTAAATTTACCTATTTTAATTTTACGTTATGTATACGTATATGTTAATTGTAATAGAATAACTATTTATAGTATTTATTACAACTTGATATAAATAAATTATAAATAATGTCATAAATATTATAACCTGCAACTAGGAAAATACACTCTTTACCATTTTACCTCATTTTATTTTCTAATTTAAAATATAAATTTGCGTTTTGAAACTAGTTTGGGGATGATTGTTTGACTTACAATTAGTCAAACTTGATTGGGAGGTTTAGGCGATCGGAAACTGCTTCTGATTAAATAAGATAAAGATCGATGACAATGTCAAGTACGTAGTTGGCAGCATCCGAAGTTTCACGGAATACGATGCAATCGAAAGACAGCTGTATGGGCTGTCGAAACTGTCGAAGTTAATGAACAGTGAACGGGATACATCGGAAAGATATCGGTACGCGAAGACGTTCCAGCAACTATAATCGAGTATCGACAAAAGTAAGCACAGTCTGTACCAATACGATTTCGCGACAACAGTTTATTAATGCGCTCTCTCTTCAATGGAGTTTATGACTGTCATATAATTTACTTTGAAGCTCAAAGGAGTGCTAAGGAAATTAAATGTAACTTGTTGTTGAAAATAATTATCTTTTTATCCTAATAATATTTTATCCATGCGCATCATAGTTTTATAAAATAATACAGTCTAATTAATTGTCTGATTATGTATAACAAATATTTTTTAACATTTTTAATAACAAATTAAAATTTTACAGAAAATTAAATATATATTTTTCCATTTAAATTAAAATCCAATTGCGTTACACTAATAAT
This sequence comes from Lasius platythorax, assembly GCA_963971435.1. Classification (NCBI taxonomy): domain Eukaryota; kingdom Metazoa; phylum Arthropoda; class Insecta; order Hymenoptera; family Formicidae; genus Lasius; species Lasius platythorax. The sequence goes on from OZ020541.1 coordinate 4,128,990, forward strand.
GTTGAAACACAAAATATCAATATTCTTTTCCGAATTCAATGAAGGGGATAAAACAAATTACACCTATACATTTAATGCTTTTTTTCTCTATCTGCTCCTATATAATGCAAGGGATATATATGTATATATAATACTATACCTTTTTCTTCTAGTTCAAAGTTATTAATATATCTAAATAAGAAAGAGAGAGAAAGGAGAGAGATACCCATATCTATTTGTTGAAATAAAGAACAAACAACAAATAAAGGAACATAAATAAATTAACGAATAATTATTTTGCTCCAGTTTGTGCTCTTTATAATCTTTTATCAAATTTTGCAAACTATAAAAAGAAAATTTGAGACATTTCTTTCTATATTATAAGATTATATTTAACGTCTGCTATTATCGCAATGCAAATACAGAGAATTCTCATCTACAAAGTGTAAAATAATATTGACAAAGAAATATTTTTAACGAATATGTAATGTTGGAACGAGCTTTATTTAAAGTACTGCCCTTTCCTCTATGAGATCATGTATGCACGCAAGAACGCGCTTATTATAAGCAAGTAAGTAGAGAAACTCAAGCTTTATCTCTTCTTACTGACAGAGAGAAGTGAGGAAAGGTCTTATAAACTTCTCATCGATATTGTGCGTTAAATCGATAGCTATAAGCGCTTTACGTTTTATGTACTCACATAACATAATTCTGCATTATGACAGCAAAGTTATAAACTGTCGTAAAAGATATTGTTGTTCACCTCCATTATGAAACTTTGATACTTACGTTATTTATGATTTATCGTTACTTTAACTGTTGTATCATTATCATAATAAACGATACTTTGATTTTTATAATACAGACACATTTAAAAGATAACACAATAATGAATCAAGTTATTTTAGCTATTTTAGTTATCTTAGTTATTTAAATTCGTTCACATCTATAGTATAAAAATAACTTAAATAACCCTTTAATTATATGCTATTCTGTTTTTTTTTCACGTATAATAGTAATCACTCTGTATATTATTTAATAATTATTATTTTTGTACACGCGATTGTCGTAAAACAGTGAGCTTAATTGAATCATTCAATGGAGTTAACAATCTCTCTTTTCATAATTTTTTAAATTATTGTACATTAAAATCTAATTTAAACACAAGAATCAAAATAAACAAATATTATCATGTTTGTGATATTAATGTCTCAAAATATGTTAGATTATAATTAGTAACCTATTTTTTATTAACACTTCCGAGATTCTAAACCGTTTTTCTTTATAAAGCACTTTTGTCTATTTTCTTCCATCACATTCGAGATTCTCATTTCTGGGCAATAAATGAATCATTTATTTTAAAGTTAGAATAAAAACAATTTAAAAATATCATAAATTTAAATGAAATATAAATATGTAACAAGTCTAAGCAATATTTTTGGAACTACATTTAACATATTTACACTTATTTCTTTGATATATCCAGATATATCCTAGAATATATTTTATTATCCTTACAAGAGCAATATAAGTATAATTATTTGCTCGTTAAAGTACAAATGATGCTTTTTTATTCAATTATTCAATGTTACTTAACTCACCACGGAAGAGTTAAGGGCAAAACAGCGAGACATTGTGCACCCTTCGAGAATTTCAAAGTAGAAGCATCGGATTTTCTCCACGCGCCATAATCACTCCGCTCTCTTCGTTGACTTATTTTTCCCCCACGACTAATTATAGATCGTTTCGCATAAATCTTCTAGAGGAGAAGGATAAACATCTCTCCGCCAATCTGTCCTCCCATATGTTCGCCTGCATATCTCACTCCTCCGGGAGCTTAGCCGCGACCGTAATTATCCCCCTTTTTCGATATCCGACAACCTCTGCCCTTTAATCATGTGTGATTATATCGCAGAGATAATTCGCACGTTTCCTCCGTCTCGAGATATCACGTTCTTCCTCTTCCCCCCTTTTTCGCGAAATTAAGGATCCTCCTGGATCAACTTGTCGCGCATGGCGATCGATCTTTACCACTTTAGGCCGTCGACGATCGTAGGATCTCTTCTCGTCATTTTTCTTTTCTCCTCGTCTCTCTCCGCAATCGCGCGATGAATCACATGTCTCGATCGCTCGTACGCGAGCGCAACTAGACCGACACGATGCACGTCCGAGGATGCGCGGCGCACTGAGGGCAGCCCGGCGTCGCGGCTACCGCCAGGGTGAGAGGCGACGCCAGGCGTTGGCGTCGGCTCTCTTTGCACGCCCTCGTCGACCGACCACGAAGACCACGACGACGACGAAGTTGGCGCGTGTCCAGCTTCGCGAGCTTTTCGGAGAACGCTTCGCGGGGAAACTACCGGAAATCGCAAGATTTTCATCCAACGAAGAACTGTATTGATAACACTCATTTATCGCATCGCGGTACGTTAATTTTTAAGTCCAACTTAAGCGGATATAATATTATTGCGTGTGAGAGAGACGAAAGGAATAATATTTACAGAGAAAGGGAAAATATCAGTCTAAAAAAGCTTTAATTCTTCAGAGTGACTCTGATGTAATGGACTCCATGAAAACTTCATTTTTATTAGATCGGTGGAACTAAATTAGCATGATTTTCAATTTCTCAATAAGAAAAGTCATTATTCTATTTTTTTCATAAAAATCATCTAAAATAATGTCTGCTAGTTATGTATTTACAAGTAAAATTGTTATAGCGGTATTCAGAATAGGATTTCTCCTCGAGTTTAATAATTTTGAATAAACACGAAATAAATTTTTGAAGGAAATAAAAGTTAAAAAACAAATCGTTATGTAGCATAATCTGTTGAATGGACTGCTATATATTCATATGTAATATTCATGACGTAGAACTTCCCCAAACTGAATAACATTATCAAGTAAACAATTAATTACGAATTTTAATCAAAGCATGCATAAATTGTGAAAAAAAAAATCAAAATTTATCTTATCTTGTATTACTTTACATCATCTTATCAGAATTTTTTTTCATATTTTTAATATTATCTTGACAGTATCTATCGGATCGCTTAACATTCTTTATACGCTCAATATTTTTTGTATATATAAAATAATTTAAAAACTCTTAAATTAGGAAAGATTTTCTTAAGCAATAAATGTGATTTTATTATCGAATCGCCACGTCACTATCTGTAAACTGATCCAAATAACGTGTCATGATATTTGTTTTAAGCATCAACTTGTTTAAATTCTGGCAACAGTGATGAAATCGGCGAAAGCTGACTCATATATCTTCGCGAAAAGATTAATTTTAAATCATTTCAGAAAAATTATCATCGCAGTACTTTTACTCTTGCACTTCGGCACTATATCTTATCCGAGGAAATCTATCGTCTTTGTTTTCTATAAACAAACTATTTGCTTAATCTGCTTGCTTATTCATGGTTTATTTTACATAGTCAGCATGCTTAATTGCGAAAAGCACTGCATCACTATTCTAATAAAATGAGTCACTCTATTCCAATAAAATGAGTATAAGTTAGTTTTAAGAGAAATTGATTATTCTTTTCATTCTTTTTACATAAAATTTGAGAGAGAAAGATAGAATCATACTAATTATTTAATTTCATTAGCAAATTCTAATGTAACCAATTAAAATAAAATAATTAAGAAGACAGAACATATTATAGAAATAATTAACTAATTACAAGCTTTAATTTTTATCACTCACGATGTGTTTGTGTATCATAATGAGCAAATTCTCAGAAGATACGTGTTTTCAAAACGTGTAAAACAAGAATAGAATTCCGAATTACGACGTTGATTATCAGTTCAAGAAGAAGATATCCACAGCCATAAGCTGAAAAGATAACAATCCCTAGTTTCACACAAAAACAGTTTCGCAACTTTTCATCGAAAGTATCTATATTTTATCAAACAAAAATATGTAATTCTATATGCGTACTAATTCTTAGATTTCGCCTTAATAAATTAGTGCATTTACAAGTACGAAGGGACACATGTATTTATGCTCAATAAGTTTTTAATTCTATTAGAATGGATGTATTATCTTTAGCAAATTGTAATAAAGCAAGCTTTCTCAGAGATTGCAACTTAAGAAAACAAAAATTTCTTTAGGTTAAATTATACTAAAATATAAAATATTAATAAAAAGCGTTTCATATAAAATTATTATGTATTAATAATACCTTCACACAATTTTTGAGCACCAATTACTTTGACTTATCATCTAAATTTGATAATATTTTAAACTTGTACCTGTGGTCACAAGAATAAATTTATGTATCTATCGTAAATTTCAGAATACTTAAAATTTCTCGACTTTGATTTGTTAATGAACTTGAAATGCTTTTATAATGATATTAAACTTCCTTAATTAAATTCTTTGTCAACAACATTAAAAGTCAATACCAAGACGAAAAAATAACAATATTGCAATACATACTTTAAGCAAATGTAGAAAAAAATATTTACGTAAAAGTACAGGTATTTAAACGTGAAATATAGGTGCGTTCCTTGTTACACAATTATATTATAATTATCCGTAAAATTTGTCCCTATTGTGGAATTATTTTATTGTGCATTATTTATCGGCGCCGTGTTCTTTTCATTCCGTCCGTCCGTTCGGCATTAGACTAAACGATGCGTGGGATATTTTTAACTTGTAGCGGTTTAAAGCTATTTCAAGACAAAGCCGAGTCAACCTTCTGCATCACGATTTCAGTTTCCCACTTTCTTCTTCAGCCTCTTCCTTTGTATCTCTTCAATTTCTTTCATTTTTTTTCATCCCTGGAAGAAACGCTTTTTTTCTCAAGCATGCTATCTTTCCGACGACGATGACTCGATGCTACTTTCTCGGTATAAACATTCGCGCGATTAATTTCAGTGTATCAGAAATAAACTTTTAAGTGTAAGAAAAAGAAAGGATCACATTTATATATATTATTTGAGAGGTTCACGAGCGGCTGAACAAATTCGTGCAAATTTCGAACATTTTTGTGCTTATATACATAACTGTCAAAGAAATTTATTCAATGATCTGTGATAAAAATTCTTAATGTTTTTTGCAATCCTTTTTCGTTGCGTCAAAAAACGAGTTACAATCGAGTTTGCAGCTGAATTTACAATTGAGATCCTATTTAATGAATAATTAAATATAATTTAGGCAGACTACTTCATAAAATTCCTATTCTTAGGTTTAGTGCTTTAAATAATTTGTAACTTTGATCTTTTTTTCTTTGCTCTTTTAGAGACACACATACTTTTTAAAATATCTGACATATTTTGTCTCACATTTCAAATCTATATTTCATAATCGCGCAAATTATTAGCATATGTGTACAAAAGACATGTTCAAGACGAACAATAATCTCTGACAGGTCAGTGGGTGATAATCTATATGATGATTCAACAATCCAATCGTGGTGCGCCACATTCGAAATTAGCCCTAATTGCAAATGCCATCCGTTGCGGATGATCGCTTCGTGCGAATTGCTTATTTCGCAATTAGTTCATCAGCTCCGCGAATCCGCGGCGAGCATAATTGATTCAACTGCGTACTACAAATTGTATGATTCGTGTTGCTCTCAATCGAGTCCAATTAAAATGATCAATATACTGACAAACAGCAATGAACTGAATTTTCATGCTGGCCGAAGCGATCTAGAATTCTTCATCTACAAATTATCGACATTTTTATTACGCGCGCGGAAGTAAAAATCAATTTTTAATTAAAACTTGATAGCGAATTACAGGCGCCACCGCGAAAAGTCGATCGACCAGATCAAATTTACCGTCGGTTTTCTGTTCACGATTAATTATTATTCGCGCGTAATTGATACGTATATTAATTTTTCCGTTGAAAAACCGACATCATCGCATTTAAACGCTATTGAAAGCATTGTTGTGTCAGAAATTTATTTTTTTATTGCCGTGATCAGCGATAACTTATATATATATGCTGCAGATGCTGTTATGTATTTTTCCGGAAGGTAATCTTATTAAAATCTTATTAAAACGCGAATCTTGTATAACATGCACACCGTCATTCTAAGATGCTTCAGGCGATTTTTAGCGATGATAAAATCTGTTCATTCTTTTCAATTACATTACAATTCGTTCTTTTCTCCATTAAATTACAGTTTGCATAAACCGTTCACGCGTAAATTCCCGATTAAGGATTACCGTCCATCAATCGACGGAACGATAGTTCCGTGAATCTGAAAATCAGTGAGGAATGAAGTTAACAATTTCACGAAATTTACACGAGAAATACGATCCATCCAATTCATATACCATTAAAAACGCATTAAAATTATAAATATTTGTACAAGCTTTACTATATTTCCTTATTATTTTGTATGATAATAATATTTTAACTATTATTTCTTCTTAAAGCTGTTCTCTGTTTAATTGTAAGATGAAAGAAGTGCACGTTCTTATTCAAATGCTGCACAATATATTTTATGAGATAAATTATACATGTATATATATGTATATATACATATATAATAGACGTATATAAATGCATCATTATTGCATTATATACTGCATTAAGGAAAACCACAAAGTGCATTTTGTGCTATAACCAAACAAAGACTTCATGGAGGATTGAAGCGTTCAATTGCAAAGTAACCGAGTATACCTGTCGCATCGAATGTAATTTTGCAAGAGCTATTGATAACGCTGATACATAGGGAAGCACTATCGTGTGCATTAGAAACATAAGTGGTACGTCATTTAGGGGTTGCGTAAACAGTTTTAAGTGCATATACGCAAAAGCCAATATGCAAAGATAGGAGTTAATGCACAAATAAACGTGGAACCATATACGCTCTAGATTACTCGACAGCTGTTTATTTTATTTAATTCTTAGTCGTAACGCAACCTGAACGACTATAAGATTATTAGACGAGAGAAATAATTAAAATATTAAATTGCTTTGAGAAACATTAATACTTAAAAAGATAATAAAAATATTAATTTATTTCGTAAGGTAAATATATGTGTGTGTATCGCTCGATAACAAATAAATTAATCTTTTTGTCAAACAAACAGCTAGTTGTATTCTCATATAATATAATAAATTTTTAAAGAAAAAGTTTTTGTGTAGGTAACATTTGTCAAGTTTGACAACGTTTGCAATTAACTATTACTACTATTACAAATAATACAAAAAATATATTTTTATCGTAAAAAAAATAATTTTATCATAAATTATAAAAATTCATGCATTGTTAAATTTAATCATTAAATTAATAATTAATTTTTTGTATATAATGCTATAGAGCTTTACAAATTTTTATTCTTAAAATACGATATAAGTATATTACTATTATGTGATTTCACCTTATTAAAATAGTCTAGAAATATATACCTCATTCGCTATATGGACTCTCCACGCCATCTGTGTAGAATTCATTTCACTCGCCTTTACTAAGAAAATACTGCTTTTATTATTTTACTGATAATTCAGTTAAGAGATATTTTATAAATTCAATTCAATTAACTAAAATTAATATTTTAATTACTAATAATTATGTCATCACATATACAATATACTGATTGAAATAAATTATGAAATGTATCGTTTTTTAACAATAAGAATTGTTAATCGTCTGCATGCATTCGCATATAAATAATTAATATATTGTAATTTAATATATAATACTTCAAATAATAATAAAACGAACATAAAATATTTTTGGAGCAAATATATAAAGAAGATAAAAAATAAAAATCTTAAGGATGAAAGATATTTTTTAGATGAAAGGAACAGATTATCAGGTAGTACAATATCAAGCACATGTATTTTGCTCGTTTTATTATTTCCAAATCTTGCTTAGAACCTGAAGAAATTCTTTCACAATCTAATAATTAATTAATGATAATTAAGTTTAACATTAACGCCTGACAACGACGAAGTAAAGATTATAGATATATATATTTATATTTATATATATATATAAGCTAATTCTTGCCCAGACACACGAATTGATATGCAATGTTTAATATGTTACTTATTTTCTTTTTCTTGTTTCCTTTCGTCCTATTCCACTTTCTTTTTACGGGCATATAAATAAATTCTTATTGCTTAATATTTTTTGTTAATATATATATATAATATATATATAGTATTATTACATATGATGATATGTTTTTGTAGTCCCAATGATTAATATGCACGCGTTTGTGCAAATGTCTCCGGCGCGAGACACGTTATGGACGGATTAATCCAGATCACGACGTAGACGTTCCGAATCGTCGAACGATCATCATCTTATGATAATATATATCTCCTGATAAATCCCGGTGGCAGCTAATCAGTAATTTTTATCTCTTTTTACGCTCCTCATTAATTATATTCTGCAATCGACCTTCGGAATGTCCATCATGTATCCGGCAGTATTTGACGAGGCCTCAGATTGTCGTTTCAAACCTCGTCCGCGATGATGACCAAACAAGAAGAATGCTCACATACAGACATATAGACATATAATTGCAAAGAGAAACAGAAAAAAAAATAAAGAAGAAGAAACGAAAATCGCGGTCGTCCACGGCTCCAATTTTATATCTCACCGTGGACCAATTTTCGGAGAGGCGTGTCCACTCAAGCCCCGTCGACATACTGATTAATTATCAGCATTGTTACTATTATTATATTATTACTATCATTATTATTATTATTAATATTATTATTCGCTTACTAAATATTAGATTCTTATCTCTGAACATAGTTCCATGTCGCTACGGTAAAGTTATTATTCTTTAAATATCACAATAACCTTACACAGAAAGCTGCAGCTAATTTTATCATTATTATTATTATTATTATTATTATTATTACTATTCCTCATTATCCGTTATTATTACTATCAGTATTGTTGTTATTATCTACGGATTTACGCGCGAACTCCATCTCGTAAATATGTCGGGTGTATTGTATTCCCTTCTTTGCAACGAAAGTATTATCGTTATTATTATTACTAACTTTATTTAGTGTTGCTGTTTATTATTATGCACGCACGATCTTTAAAGTTAATCCTCGTCGTGCCAAGTGACGTCGCGCGTGCGTAAATTTCGACTTTGCCGCCTGTGTACTGGATCGTTTCGCTGATGTATGTTTGTGTGATTATTCTCGTATGTATGCGTGTGCATGATCGATGAACGAAAATTGTACGTTATCGATACATAGTCTATACAATTTCCTCTCACGCTAACACTGTTCAATTATTATTGAACAATGTTGATACATAATTGGGGCCAATTAAACGATCGCTTGTGTCCTATGCATAGTACATGTAATTCACGATACGTAGTGAACCCTCGAAAAAAGAAACACCGTTATTGTGGAACGGTCGTTAAATCAAAATATTTGTTTTCGAAACGCTACACAATAATTTAAACGCTTATATCTTATGTATCTGTGTATCGAAATTACTGAAACACTCTGGTTTTAGATATAGTGCAACCTCTATAATCTCATTAAGAATAATTATTTACTATAACTAGTAATATAGTTATAATTTTTGGTATATATAAAATTTATAGTTCTGTATAATTACAATTTGTAGAATTCTCGGTTGTTGGTGTAAAAATGTATATGTCATATATAATAAATATTGGTTTTTTTTAAACGCGATATTATTTACTTAAAACCCAATAATCCAAGTATTCTTATATAAGATAATTCGTTTCTTTGTATTAATTAATTTAAATTATAGAGATTGCACCACACAGTAAAATCTATATAAAAGTCAAGTCCATCTTATTGCGTTTGTAAAAGAAAATATTTTTTTCGACCGTTACATCTGCAGTTTATAAAAGACAGTGACTTATAAAATCGTGGGTTCACCATTATTATTATAATTATAAATACTTTCGACACTTTGCGGACTGAGCGTGTACTGTAGCGTGCGCAGGGGACGGACTAGTTTCTGCAGCTGCATGCGCGTGATATATATCAGAGATTAATATAAAATTATAATCTCGAAAGAGTAGCAATTATATATCTAAGTGAACATGTGGTCGTATTCAGTCGCAAAAATAACATTCACATTTGTCATATTTTTCTAAAGCGGACCGAGTATAGGACGTTGATTCGCACACTTCTGTCCGCAAAGCATTAAATTCACTCGAACGTTTTTCTCGCCGACATCCGAGCGAATCGAAAGTCCGTTCATATTTTCTTTTGCACTTCACTAATCTTTATCTCAACGATAATCATTATCCCTTAAACGATCTTCACAATGTAAACAATTTTCGCATCGTGAATCGATTTCATGTTATCAACCCCCTCCGCGTGGAGGAAACTGGTACAACGATGTCATACGTATTCGACCGAGAAAAATCACACCATTTTGCATTCGAATAGCCTTTCGAAATAACCATAAATTTCCCATGCACGACGCTGATTATAGGAGTAGGAAACGATAATCGCTAATCGGTCTCGCGAGGATCCCTTTCCCGGTCTGCGAGAATCTGCAAGGCGCGCAAGTGCGTTTCCAACGATTATCCATCTGTGCGGCTAACGAGTGTACGATAATCAAGTGTGAAGAACAAGTAACGGCCGATACAGAGTCCACCATCGGGCTCTGACGCCAAAAAGATCGTTCAGGAAACGCACTGCCAGCCTCTACGGAATTTCTTTTTCTCTCTCTCTCTCTCTCCCTCTCTTTCTCTCGCTCTCTCTCTCTCGTGTATAGAAATAGATTCGCAAAATTTTTCTACATACACATTATCACAACTCGCGCAGTTTTGTGATGTATTTGGATTGAACCATGTCCCGGTTTTACGATTTGTCTCAACGTGTTACTCATATCTGCATCGTGAGATTCAAAAATCTTAAACGATCAACAAATTTATCTAAGTGCCGAAAACAAATATTATTAGTAAAGGATTTAAAAATTCCAAAATTCTCTGTATAATAATTATATTAGATTAAAATTTTAAATATATATACCTCTCTTTCAGAATTAAAAAATTGAAAAGATAAAATATCATCTCATACATTTTATATATACATATGTTAAGGTCAAAAAATTTCCACGATGCAATTGAACTAATTCCAATAAATCTCTACGATGCAGATCAATATATCAATATTATATATATTTACACGTACATATTACATGTGTGTGTGTGTGTGTGTGTGTGTATACACACACACATACACGCATCCATACGTCGAGACTCGCATGGTAGGGAATATTTTCCTCGAAAGCGTAATGTCGTACATTACTTCCCACTCTTCTACATGTTTTTTTTTCTTCTTTCGATAATTCCTACCCACCTTTCATCCAGACACCGACCGCAAATCGAAGCCGCATGCACACGCGCGCAGTGTATGAATTAGAAACAACACGCAAATAAATACACGGACAACATAGCTACACACAGAGAGACACGTCCTTACATACATACAGACGGATACAAATATAAGACACGGGTGTATCTATCGATTAATAAACGCCACAGAACGCTCGCGGTTGTCTACGGACGACGAATGTGGTCCAATACGTGCCCTTAATTACAATGATAAGTTCGGCGAAACGCTCGATCATGTTACCCACGAAATATCTATTTGTTTGTAAGACAATTACAGACACTTTTTCCAAGCCATTAAATTTTTTATTTAAAATGTGACTGTATTAAGAAAAAAATAATTATATTCACTCTATTCGATAATAAATGAATAAATAAATAATATATGAATAAATAAATATATTTTCTTATCCAAAATTAATTTTCTTTGCACTATCTAATATTATTAAAAATGTGATTTGTAACATTAAAAAAAAATAAAATATAATGTAAATGCTAATAGTTACAAGTAAAATGGGTTATAAGTTTCGAAATATAAAAACCTATTTTTTTTACAAATAAATATTAATATCAGAAGATATTTCTTGGCAATAAAACTTTGACAAATGCCGTATTATATTCACATATGCAGAAACAGTTTTTTAGATTAGATCAATCAATATTATTTATCTTCTTCATCTTTCACTCAAAAATAGGATTATTTGAAATACTTTGAAATAAATAATTAATAATACAAATATTATAAAACAAAATAGATACTCCAGTATATATTTTTTCGTATGCTGAATCAATTTTTCATATAAAAATTCAGCATACGTTGTGATTGATCGATCGATTTCACTAATATGTAAAGTTGAGAATGTAAGGGCGTGTTTTTTATCACTTTCGAAATGTCATACGTCGCTGTACAGTGTATAAGTATCAAAAGCAGTTGTGTTTTCCCTCAGGAATTCCCATTGCAAATTGAGCGATGCCGAACGATCCTAGTACCTCGAGTTACTGTTCGATCTTATGGTTCGTGTGATTGTCGTATTCTCTCCTTTATTTTTAACTGATATTGCGCATGTCGCAGCGTTACGCGATTTTGTCTTTGGCATCTTCGCGAAACAGTAATCACAAAACTCTGTACAAATTAAATCTTCGCAAGAGATGCAATATGGTTATAAGCCATTAAATTTCTCAGGATATTCATTTAGCGCATTTATTGGCGCATTTAATGCCAATAAAACAATTAATTGATTTTAATTTCCTCGCTTGCATGGAATGTATGTAAAACTCAAAATCGGCCATCGCTAAATGTATCATTTGAATGCGAATTCGTAATGTGATAGATCGATATCCCAATTAGCATTGACCCTGTCAAAGAATTACTAGTTACACAACGCTAATTTACACATTCACAACATACTTTTAAATGTCTGCGAAAACGCAGATTTCAATCATACGTAGCCGACATATGCCGGATGTAACACAATGCGCGTGCGCGGTATTCACCTGAGCATAGATTCAGATCTATGAAGCAGAACTCAAAATCTACTCAGATCTGTAAATCTATACGTTCTAAAATCCAAAGATTCATACATCCGGATATCCACATATCTATAAACCCGCGTATCTACAGATTGCGAAATACTTCAGATTTACGGATCTATAAGATAAAAATATTGTAAATATCATTCCTCACAAATCCGGCTATTCAGATATTTATAATTTCGCATTAATCCACGGATACATGTATAAATCGGCAAATTCACATTCTTAGAAAGCGGAATCAGCGAGGTCTGTAACAGCATGAGATTCCACGGATCACACTATGAACACGCTAGAAGCTTATAATCCTAAAGTTTTCGCATTTCTCGTATAAACTGCTCCATCCATCTCGATTCATAGGATCATCAAGAATATTAACGTTATTTTCGTTGATAGAATAAATTATAATTCTTCCGTTCATAAGAAGAATTCCTTATTTTTATTTAAATTTTAATAGATATTACTTATTACATTATCCCTTGAAGATCAAGATAAAGATAAAGAATTCTTCTCACATATATCTCGTTCGCATAATTTCAAGAGATATCAAGAATAATCCGTAATATCAAGGATATCTCCGGTCTCGCGACCGAAAGTTGTGAACAATTGGTACAAAGTACCACAGTTCGTCGTGTAGACATCCCTCCATATTACTGTCTACAAAGAGCTCCATTTCGTAAACAGATTCGCCCATGCAAACACACACAGAGACACACGTACATACACACATACACATACGCGCAAATAATTAACTAAGCAACTATAAGTCCCGACTCTTCTCATTTTGAACGATCCTCTAGATAAGTACGTATTTCGATATCCGATCTTTGAAATCCCTTTTCTGGGCGCTTCTTTCCCCTCTTGCTAACTTTTGTGCACAACCTCCCTTCGAATTTGTGATCTCGATACGTAGTCGTCGTTGTGAATCGATCTTGCGATCGCAGCTTGGACGGGTGTAAAGGCTGCCGATGACTGGATGGAATTATGCCATAGTGATCAAGATTCTCGCAAAAATTCAATAATAAAAGAATAGATAATATATATTGTACTATAAAATTGATAAAAGTTATTAAGCGAGATTTTGTGTTCCGAAAAAGAAAGAAGTAAAGAAATGTATTGAGTAATAATAGAAATAATAGAGATGGATCATAGAAATAAATAATATGCTACAGTTCACCGCGGCATAATATCATTCAATCATTTAAATTTAAATCAAGAATATTAACGTTTGTAGAAAGTGCATAGCGTATGTCGGATGTGTATGGTTGCGCTTATGAGTCTTGCAATTTTTTTACGGTAATATCGAAATATATTCTGTGACATAAAATGCTTGATATGAAATCTTCTTTTTGGAAATCGATATGTATATGTTAAAAATTGTATATGGTAATACTTTTTTTCCTATTAATGATTAATTTTTGCGATTTAACCTCCAATTTAATTTATGCTAATGAAAATGTCATAACAATGTATGTATCGTAGTCTCGTGCGATTTCATTACAATTCGCGTGTGCACGAGAAAAGAGATTCACAATTGACAATAATATTAAGGGCTGTTTGCCGATTTTCGATTTTCTCCATGATAATTATGATAATCATGGGAATACTTTCATATAAAGGCGCAAAATAGCATCTTTCATTCTTTGGGATTGTTTTCATATATGCCGCGTAAATAATAAATTAGTCGAATAATCTTAGATACTTGTACCTCAAAGAATATTCGTCTCGAAGGAATGCATCTCGAAATGTTGCGCGGATTTTCGAATTTAGAGGATCAACGCGAGGATGCCGAACGATCGCATAAAGCTATTTCTCAACTTTCGCAGGAAAAAATTGGAGTCTTCAAAAGAAGATATACAAATTTAAAGCTCAAAAATTCAGTTTTTAAGGCAAAAGTTAGAAAGCGATGATAATAATATCGATCTTTTAACAGTTTCATAAATAAGCGCGATAACAATCATAATAAAAAAAATTAACGAATGCCCCATTCAAAACTTAATTAACAGAGATTATGTTACATTATATTTGTTTAACTTTATGTTAACTTTTTATTAAATACTTAGCTTTCCTTTTCAATCCATATTGTATTATCTTTTTATTTTAGAACGGTTTTAGAAAGTACGTTTATTTAACACAGTTAACGCATTTAGCTCGAAATTTAAATTCTTTATTTGATTTTTAGAATTCCAATTGTAAATAATTTTTACAGCCATTTCAATGAATCGCTGGAAATGACGTCGATATTTCGCATAAGCGACATTCATGTGTAAAGGATCACCTCACGCTAATCAACTCGATATACATACGATGTAATCACACATGGATGGGTTATCCAAGCACAATGGCTTTAATAAGAAAATTTACAAGCCAATCATATTTTCGCTAAATAACAAATCAAATTTGCCATCAGGCTGCGATAATTGCAATATACAAATTGACTATACTCTCGATCCTGCACGTATGTGCATCGCCGAGTCACTCGAATTACTTTCAGATAAAATACCACGGATTACTTCAATCTCGGTTGTTGGCTTCTCGAAGAGACATCATACTTGTATTTTTATCAGATATCTATCTAAGTATATACTCAATGTGATTCCATTATATAATAAAGTAATGGTTTCCATATATAAATATAATATATATATATAATAAATATATATATGCATATATATAATATATATAATGTATTATATATATATATATATATATATATGCTGCTTTTTAATGAGCGAAATTGCAGATGTCAGATCGCAGTTGCCTCCAAGATATCGAAGTCCACGGCACATATGCATATTTATCTAGTTTCGTCTTTACTTACGTCGCGTGTCGTCAGACGGATGTAACATCAATGACAGAATCAACTAAATACCACAGAAAGCGCGTGTGATATTACGATTAACAGCTATGTAGAACAGTCTACGGTTACTTAACTACCTACTATTCGCGATCGCTTTTATAAAATCCCGAAAAACACATCGCGACGTACTATATAATATTCGCCACTCTAGAACGGTCTAGTACACGTTCACGCGCGACCGCTTAAGTCCATTAAATAAAATAAAACCGTATTCAAATAATAGGAAAGCCTCGCTCTTTTAGACTATCATATTTCATCTTTCCTCATCAGATCATTTGTTCGGAATGTAATAAACTTTCTTCTCCCCTTGACGCTTATCACTGATCGGTGTAAAGCTTTACCCGTTATCCGGCAAATCTGCTCCGCAATTCACGCGAGCGAATTAGAAAATTGATATGTATTGTGTGTACGCATCCCCTCGTGCTCTCTCACTTTTATTTTCATTTTTTTTTTTTTTTTTTTTTTTTTTTTTTGGTGTCTCGACAATACTACTAGTAATTACTTTCAAAGTTTGGTCAGAATTGAAGCAGTTCGAAGCAGCGTTAATTCTGGTTGTTCTGTATGTTTGTACATGTAATATGATAAGGTACGTATCCCTTTTTCAATGCCTGTACACACCTGACACACGGGTTTTGTATTTTTTACAATAAATGAAAAATAATATTCAATAAATTGTTATCAAATAGAGCAAAATTTCCTTATCTAATCATTTTTTTAAACATTTCTTTTTTTGCATCGCAAAGGCTAATAATGATTTGATGCAGTTTCAAATTGTAGACGATCTTTGATAATTAGAGCGTCTGTGATTTTTCACTGTTTTGCGCATTTACAGGAAAAATTAATCACCAGATTTTTTATCTCAATTTAATTATAATACTGAAAATCAAATGATTAGTGTTAAACGCGACACTGAATAGAGACTGGATATGACTTTTGAATAATTTTGCGGTATCCAGACTTTAGGATCTGGAGATTCGATCCTATCGCAAGATCTTCTCACGAAGAAGGAATCGGGAAAAAATCAAAAAGCAAAGGCAAATTATGTTTCCGCGTGATTCGCACGCCTCGATCTTCCCTGGCGCTATCATTATCGGTCTGATCTAACATCGAGTGGTGCACATTAACGTTGTTTCACAGCGTGACATAGTCTTGGTGAGGTCTATTGGTAATCTTTGGATCGATACATTGCCATCTTTGGTGATCTCGCGTTTTCAGATCTCACTTTCTTCCCCTCTTCGATTAGCTTTACATGGGCTTACGCTGAGCCCCCTTATCGTGAATTAAATTATAAACTGTTTTCAGCATGCAAAAACCAATCGAGTTGTAATTTGCCGGAATAGATTAATAATGCACATCGATAGTTCGATGTTATTACAGCGAGAGTGTAAGAACTTTTTCGAGAAAAAAGTTGTACAATCGATTGCGATTCAAGATTATTTCATCCTGTGAATAGTCTAAGCTGCAAGTTTTCAATTTTCGAAATATTTAAATATTTGAGACAGTACAGATTCAAATAATATATTAATATATACTTATTTTCGACATTATCCCTCTCTTTCTCCATGTCTTCATTAATTTATAATAAAAAAAAATTATTTTCCATTTACATCTTATTCGTTAAATATCGTTTGTACGACTTCTTTTCGAATTTTTCAATAAAGGATAAATGATACTTTTCTTCCAGAATAAAAGGCGCGGTCCGAATGCTATTAAGGGTCCCAATCACGATCGCATTTAGTGCGTTACGCATGATTCGCTTCCACGATATGTATATGTATATGTCCATTATATGTTCATGTATATGCCTATACACATATGTGTGTATATATACATATGTGTGTATATAAAAAAGAAATGAAACGGACTCGCTAGAATAATTTCCTCTAGAGACGGTACAAAATATCTGATTGACATGTACTTCTCGCCCCTCCTGTACTTTAACACGACGTCGCGCGATTTATATATAATTTTTTTCTTCATTTATATATATATCTATCTGTAGATATATGTATATATATACTTCTTCATAATTTATATTAACCTCTAATATTCTTACGCAATTACCACTCTATGTTAATGTAATAATAGCATACTGCCTACTGATATGTGTTAGTTCACTTTTGTAAAGCACTTTAAAATTCAATCTAATTCTCGATTCGTCGATTCCGATGACAACGAATCCGCCTCTTAACGGCTAATTATAAAATAACGAGCCATTGAATACACCGAATAATGCATTTGCCGCGCCGCATCCTCGCAAGATCGACGATCATCCTTCGCGATCGCGATACTCGAGCAATCACGGTCGCGTTATCCAAACTTGTCTCGTGTATACTTTTATCGCTATCTTCCTCCCTCGCTATATAGATACTTTTCCTATCTCTTCTCTTCCGTCCCCGACAGATTTGAAACTCTTAATAAGTCTTCTTATTCTTGATATTGTTGTATCCCATTAACCCTTTGCGCTCAGATGTAACTTATGTTTTTTTTTTTTAATTGCAAAATTATGAGGACATCGTGGTATTTTTCAAATAAGAAAGCCAACCGTGTATAAGTCTGGTTTCATAAGTATGAAAGCTATTTCATCCCCAATAATACGCAAATTTATTTTTATTATTTGATTAACATGTAATCATTTCTTTTTATATATCTGAGATACCATCGATGCTCTCTCATGTGAGGAAAGATCTAAATCCTAGTCCGTTTCACTGCTTCTCGAATTATAAATGTAAGGCCTCGATTCAATTACAACTTAGATTAGACTTTCTAAAGTTTTGTAAATCACATTTTGCGTCGCACAATGGCTTGTTAGTTAACTATAGTATTAAATCCAAAATACGCGTAACATTACAAAATAATGTACCCTTTTCCATCTAATAACGTACATTGATATATAAGTAGGACTCAGGTAAGAGTGCAAAGGGTTAAAGCGGAAACTCAAATATTCATCTGACAACAGTGTCTCTCTATTTTATCACGTTATCTTCTTACTCCTCACGCGTGTATATTTCGTGTGTTCGCGTCAAGTCCCAGTATCGCAGAGTGATATTTCTAACATGGTGCATTCCAGTCGCTTTCCGTAGAAAAATAAAGAACGTGCTGGCGCGATCGTGACTTGACAATCGATGATAACGATGATAGACGATCAGTGACGACGGATGACCGATCAGTTCGCCCGAGCGCACCGGTAAATGATCGCCATTATCGACATAGTCATTATCCACTGTTAATCGGCGGCTACTTTTATTTTTTTTAAGTAATTTTTATTCTTCATTAATTTCGGATGCATGTAATAAATGCCCAGTGATATACAACGGAGGATAGACGGATTGACTGTGAAACTTAAGGACTCGTCGGCGGAAAGTCATCTGCGTAAGATTACTGAAAGCTTCCAACTGCTCTCACAATCTTCATTACAGCTATTTGTCAAGATATATAATCTCACGTTATAATTAATGTACCAACATAATCATCATGTAATCCTTTTGAAAACGTAAACCCATTAAGATTCCGCATTAACATTGTATGTTAATATGATTAGAAATTTAAAATATGCTTATACATGCGCTTTACATAAGAATACTGCAACTAATCAGAATATAGAGTTATAATACGAGTTACAGTAGCGAATACAGCAGACTCTCGAAGAGAGACTTCCAACGATGCCAAAGAGGAATTACTGCCAGCTATGACAGCCATTACAGATTTTCACAAGTGCGTTCAATCATTTCGAGAAACGCATTTCGCTCGAAGCTTCGCTAAAGACCCGCCTTTGATCCTCGAATCATTAGGGGGTCTTCAATGCCTTCCTCTTTGCAGCCTTCCGCCGCCGAGAAAACAAGACCGGAAGAGGGTTAGGAAAAGGAGAGTGTGGCAAGGCGACAGAATGGCGAATTGAGGGGACATATTTCAGATACAGTTGCATGTATAGAGAAGCGCTGGGAGTTCCTCTTTTTGGGGTGCTCGAAAAATCAAGACAAGACCTATATACGTAAACGCGCTACCGATTACAGCTTGTGACTCGACCAACAGGAAGGCACTTGGGCAAATTACGTGCCGAGTTGGCCGCCGTTTCTAACACGCGGGGCACACCACCTCTATTATCATCCTCCTTTCTTCCGCTCTTTTTCTCTTAGTTTTTTTTTTTTTTTTGCCTTACGGAAAGGCAGATGGTTGTTCAAGTTTTCTTCTCGATGCTCTTTAATTCTTGTCTACAGACTTAACCCTATGATATGTTCGCGTTCGTTATGTATGTATATATATATATATATGTACACATATATATATATTATATATTATATTATATATATTATATATATATATATTATATATTATATTATATATATTATATATATATATATATATATATATATATATATGTATAAGAGATTATTACTTTTAATCACATTCTCTCATTTAGCATTCATTTTCTCGATGTGGTTGCTCTCTCTTTTTCTCGCCCTCTCTCTCTCTCTCTCTCTCTCTCTCTCTCTCTCTCTCTCTCTCTCTCTCTCTCTCTCTCTCTCTCTCTCTCTCTCTCTCTCTCTCTCTCTCTCTCTCTCTCTCTCTCTTTCTCTCTCTTTCTCTCTCTCTCTCTCTCTTTCTCTTTCTCTCTCTTCCTCTCTCTCTGTTGTCATGCATATTTTCTCGCACTCGCACTTTTATTCATACTTTCTCGCTTTTGCTCGAATTTTTTCTATCTTTCTTTCTCGCACTCTCTCTCTCTCTCTCTCTCTCTCTCTCTCTCTCTCTCTCTCTCTCTCTCTCTCTCTCTCTCTCTCTCTTTCTCTCTCTCTTTCTCACTCTCTTTATTCTCATCCACGCCTAGGACACTAAACTCTCCTTAACAAGATACAATAGTTAAAAGTACGCGCGTTCGTGCTTCGCGCGACACGCCGATGATAAAACATAAATACACGCTTCTTAGGGCACCTTTGGTATTAAGCTTGATGTACTCGTCTTCGTCTCACTTGTTTCGTTTTAGTGTATGGAATTTCATGTTGGAGCCGCCATTAAGATTCGCATCGAGCCGCCAATCCGCATCAATCATTGAATAATTTTTTACACGAGATTCGAGTCTTATGAAATTATTTCCTCGATGATACGCACAATTTGGAAAGCTCGTGCTCGATATGTATTTATTTAAATTTTGTAGATATTTTTTTTTTTTCGAAACAAGTTATCATTGAATGCAATTTTTATAATACTTCGCGGATTTTTATAATACTATCCCGGAATGGCGTCATGGCGCTTAGTGTATCTGAAAAAATCTGCGACCGTCGCATGTATATGTGTGTATGTGTTTAAACAAACATCGCGGTATAAGTGTGAGTGTCGAAGAGTGCCTTCTCTCTTTACATATGTATACAAGAAACGAAATCCGCTTCCTCGCTTCGCTTTACTTCTCTCTTCTGCTTTTTTTCCTCTTCGATCCCTTCCCTGCTACCATCCCAGCTACCACCTTTTTCTCTCGCTTCGCCGTCGTCGATCGCGATCAAAGACACGGTGAAAATAAATAGTAGGTAAAGGTAGGTACGCGAATCGATAAGTTAAATTCGTTAAAAAATATATATACCTAGGAATATTACGTGATTATATTGGGCCCCCCGCTAGAGTCGCGCGAACCAACACGCCTCCGTTCTGCAATATTGAAGAATTTACAAGAATTTGCCTACCGATATGTTTGCTGTGTCCCTTTCGGCGGAAGAGCGATCGAAAATCTTTTGCTCTTCTACCCACGTTCACAATTTCTGCGTCTCTTCTCTTTCTCTTTCTTTTTCTCATGTGTGTTCGTGTGTGTATACGTCTACGTGCTCCCGCGTTAGCGACGTTTCGTTTCTCGCGATCTCTCGCCGATGATATGTCGACTATTCGAGTAATGTACAGCTTCCTGCGTGGTTCTTCCTCGTGTTATGTTTTCTGATTGATGTCCTGTCCGGCGAAAGCGCATCTGGCCGTCTCCTCGGACCGGCTGATCCTCTACCTCTTTACATACCGTTGATATCGATCTTAAGGTTGGCCGTTTTCTTGTCTCTTTGATCCCTGAAAAATCGATACGAGCGATTAGAACAATTCATGATACGGCATATTCGAAACGCGTAAGAAGTCATTTAATTGTAGCGAGATTACGCACGTATTCGTCATTAATACGCAAACCCTTTTAGAATTAATCATTCCCTCCGAGAATGCGGCAATTTTCTCATCATTATACAGTAAAAGACATCCTTAATGATACATACATATAAGAAAAAAAATTGCATCATCTTCTGCTATAATTAATTATTAATTGTGTTGCTTAAATAAAACTCGAGAAAATACAATAAAAATACAATAGAAATTTAATGATCCTGAGAATTAAAATTTCCGAGAGAAGTTAAGTTTTGAACATTCATGAGTTGAAGGATACAAATGTCTAAAGGCACAAGGATCCAAGGTCCAAAAGTCTGACGGCCACTCATAACGGATTTCTTAATCTCGATGCTCAATAAGTCACACACGGTGACAGTTTGAACAAAGACTCGGTCGAGTACCCGACCGAGGATGAAAGGACAACCTACATTTGTCTTGTTACCGAATAAAGAGCGTCCGCGTGAAGAAGTAACGTCTTGCCATTGAGTAATTTGCGTACCTCATTAGGACATGACTATGCTGAAAAGCGCTCTTTCACGGTTTGCTCAAAGCTCTCGGTAGACGAAGGGGTGCATACACGGCCGAGAGAAGGAGAGTACAATGTAGGGGAAACGAGATGTGGGGATACAGATGGATAGATTGAATTTTGTTCTGTCTTGGGAAAGAAGTCCCGCGGGAACGAACAGAGATTTTATGAATAAAACGTATTTACATACCATAGCGGATTCAAGGCGACATGAATAAGAAAACAAGATAACATAAACCTTGTGATAATATTTTCCCATGATATTCTAATATTGTCAAAGTCTTTAAATAGTATATAAAAGAGAAATCATAATATCGTATGTATATTCAATATGATGTTAAAATTAATATATATTTAAATATACTCAAAAGAGAATATCTTAATATATATAACTTTATATTTATAGAAAGACAAACTATAGAAACTAAGAACTTTTGCAAGCAAAATACATGTAAATAAATTTCAAATATAGAATTCCAGAAAGAAATACCTATTGTATAATCCGATAGTAATTTAACTTAATTCTGCAGAAAATTAAAAAACTGGATCGTTCAACAACTCAGGTTTTCCGGGTATTTTCCGTTTCCAATCAATAATCGCATGGAAAGGTTCTCATTCATCAAATGAGAAAACGTAAATATGAAAGATTTTCTAATATACATGTGTGTATAAGCTAACAGAGGAAAGAAAAATATTCACACATAGAACATGGATGTGTTCATTTATGAAAAAGGGCAAATGTTTTAATTCATCGAATGTTCCACACGATGCGGTGCCAAACATCTTCATAAAACGTGAATTAACGATGACGTGTTCGGCCCAACCCCAAGCGGACCGTATCGATCGTCTAATTCGAAAATGAGAAGGACGATGCGTGATCGCAACTTCATTTATAGCATGACCAATCGCAACTTTTCGGCATCACGGCCGAGTATGAATAAACAAGTTGCGACACGATCGTAACCGCAAGCGAACAGTATCGATCCATCGAGTTCAAAGGGTAAGGTCGGGCGATCCGGAGTGCTCTTTTTTAGTCGCCGATCAATTTTAGGTGACACACTTTTGCTCCGACATGAATCCATTTTCGAACAATTTCGAGTGGATTATTTTGGTTCTGTACTTCAAAATTTATTCCTTCAATAACTAAATTCTTAAAAATCAATTGTACCAAAATTATCGTATAATTATATTTCGTTCAATAGAACTAAAACATAAGACTATAATTAAAAAAGAATAGCAAATCGCTAAATCGATAGTTAATTTTATTAAAATTATTAGTAGAACTGGATCTTAATTTTTTAAAATCGTGTGGATTAAAAAAACTTGTACAACGTTGCATACTAGATTCTTGAATTCTCTTTCATTTTGAATGATTATTTTCTATTTAACTGGAAGATGATGCAAAATTGTTTTCTTGGCTTGTGTATTATGCGTCAAATATTACGCACGAATATTATGGTGGTTATGCGCTTTACCGAAATATTATTGCTACTATATTTCGGCCAAACGAACAACTCCGCCAACTTCATTTAACGCAGCTTAATTACTTAGCTAATTAATTAGTTCAATCCTTTTAGCGATTGGATAACCTGCAAGTTGAACTTAGTTCAGCCCTTAAATTACGCAAGTAAGATCGATCCTTAAATGTCCGACGAATTTTCCCTTATCAGCGAAAATACGATCTTAATTAAAAGCGGAACCTCAGAATCATCGTTTGTGTCTGACTTTTCTCTTTTCTACTTTAGCTTTTTACTGTAATTCTTAAAATTAACAACTAAGACTTTAAATTAATTTCGTTTAAACACCAACAGTAGGATTTAAACCAAAGAATAAAATTAACATGTATCAATTTCTTTTTGATTTTTATACATCTTAAAATAATTTTGTATAAACATTTAATAAAAATAAGATTGTATAAAAAACAAAATATGTTCTTCTTATAATGTAAAAATAGAAACAATTACATTTCAATTAAATTTTAAAAATATATTCAAGCTTAAAAAGTATTAAATGTAAAAAGAATTAAAAATATTTTATCATCACGAACCTCAATCATTAATAAAAATTCATTTTCAATAAAACTGATTCTAATATTTTACATATCCAATATTTTTTCAAGCGTTATTACAGCCAATTAATACATTGCTACAGGTAGGTGCATAGTGCTCGACGCATCTATATAATACAGTCGTAAAATGAAAACAGATTTGATACAGCGAAAATTAACATATAGGGTAGAAAGAAGGATTTCATATGAAGGAAATTACGTAAGAATATACGAGCAGCTCAACGAACAGGCATCAATAAAGAAGGAATACAATGAGAAAAAGAAAGAACCTAGAATCTAAGGTTGAAATAATGTAATTTAGACGAGTTCAATCTTCAAAATTACCGATACGAAAAACCTACTTCACCTTATTATCAAATATCGTGTTTCCATTGTCAGGCACAAATATCAGGATAATTTTTTCATATGTCTGTAACATCGTAACATCTGAACTCTTCGAAATTACAGCAATTTTAGCCTTTGCTTGGAATAGTGCGAAAAAGAAAAAAAGAAAAAAAAATTGTAAAAAAAGTAAGAATAACTCGATGGATTGGTGAAAATCAAATGCCCCTATCATAGAAACGCAATCGAGCGATAGAAAAGAAGAAAGACAAAAAAAAGAAAAAAAAAAGAAAGACGAGCGGAGTCGTAACTCTGACTTTCACGCGATCAGTAGATGATTAACAGACGTATAATTGGCGATTGGCCATTGACACCGACGCGCGAGTGTGCATTCGCCGTTCAAATGCGAATCCTTCAACAGGATAGCCGTCGTTAATCGAATTTAATTGGTTTTCAAAGTGACGGCCTGTCTCTGTCGCTTCGAGGCACGAATGCTTTCAAGAGGCGAAACCGCGCAAATTAGATTGAACAATGATCCAGGATCGATTCTATCGGGCCCAACGCATTTCGGTGCCGATAACAAAAACAAAGGTCGAAATCGATATATCATTTCAATGACGTCGATCATCGATCTTCGATGCTGCAGATACAGAAAAATATATTTTCGTCTAAATTTCTATAGTTCCATAAACATGACTATCATTTTCCTGTGTCTATAGTATCGAATTCTAAAGTCATCGAAATTATACCAGTTTTTCGATCTCTAGACAAAAACGCATAGCTGTGTTCGGAGTTTCAATAAAAGTCGCTATAAAGCAAATTTAATTTTAAACCAAGTTTGTGTATGTACAGGTTATTACAAAATATATAACATAATATATTTTATAAAACACATTTTACAAAATATATTATTACATACAATTATATTTATGCAAACGTTAATATCTGTATTTTAAATTTATAATTTTATATATTATTCGAGCAAGATCATAAATTAAGCAGTATATCTCTTCTTTCCCAAAACTATAAAATTCCGTTTCCTTATGTCAAAAAAAAAACACGTTATAAAGCATTTTTTTTTTTCAAAGCACTTTCAATGTTCAGTGCGATAATAATAACTATTATTATGTATGCCGAAAGTGAGCGAATATAAAATCGACGATAGCACAGCTCTACGTATTCATCGTTGATCGCATCTTTGCAGAGGCGGCTCTATCATAGGGCGGACTAAACGACCACCCAGAGCCTCGCACATGTGCAACGGTCTTGTGCTAGACCACAGTAAACACTCGTGCTAAGGGTTTAGGCGCGCAAGCGAGGACCCTGGGTGTTCGGAGGCCTCGAGTATGCAAGCTCCACGCTTGACCGCAACAAACGCTCTCTTCATCGAGGCCCTCGACATGTGCAATATACGCGAGAAACGCTTTCGCGTTTCTAAAGTGCCTCGCGTATGCCATCTTTCTCGGAAAGATCGTCATTGCCCTACATAGACACAGGGAAGATAAACACCGTGAATTTCATTGAGGAGTACCTAGTACGCGAAACCTCGCCTATTCTCAAATAGAGCCGCCCCTCCCCGACGTCCTTCGCAGCGGTCTATTGTAGCATAAAGTGGAACCTACTTCGATCCAGAGATTTGTAAAGCCCACCTCGGCCATTTTTGACTTTGCATATTCGATTCGTATCGCTCCCCGGTCGGAGGAGAGGAGAAAGGACCCTTGGAGAGTGGCCATCGCCTGGGCCGCGTAGCGAACGTCTTGGTATTCGACAAAGGCCACTGGCGACCCTCCCTTCGTGTGCATACGAAGCCGGGAGAAACCAGGAAAACTGTGCACAAATAAGAGAAGCGTACAATACGTGCTCTAGTTAGTCGTAAAGACAGTACTCTGGTAGAGGGGGGGGGGGGTTAAGGGTTTAACGGGGGTAACTTGGTTATTGCTTGGTTGCCAATGATGGTTGTCAATGATGTCGGTGGTGTTAGGCGGTGCCGACATAGGGTGATTACACGGAGGGGATGCAACACAAATTCAGGATTAATTGAATTCAAATCATTAACACCTGTGAATTATTTTCTTTGACATATATGTATATGTATAAAAATAATTATTTAATATATTAAAATAAAAATTTAATATATTACACATATACTTTTATAATTGCGTATAAAAATAAAATTAAAATTAAGTAATAAAATAATCTCTATTTTGCAAAATATTTGGAAAATATAGCTGTGTTATTTTGTATAATTTTAGGTAATTAAATATCGCGTAAGTAATAAAATTTTATTTTTTTGAAATATCTATTATATATTATTTAGAAAATATTATAAATCATAAAGCATCATCAAAAAAAAAGACAAATTTGCGCATAATATTATAGTATCGTCAAATCTATTAATAATATTCTATTTATCTTATGTCAGACGATAATGAAATTATTAAAAATGTTTCCCTTTCCTATTTTAAGCCATTAGAAGGATTACTCCCATTATCGTAAGCCTTCCGGATTAAATTCACAGTGTACTTGCAAATCCGCGATTAGACCGATTGTTCGCGTCATCGAGACATTACCCTCCGTGCAATTGTGTTCGGCACACCGACAATTAGTAAACGACACTGGTCGCATGGTACGGGTACTAGTACAGGTGCGTCCTATATGCCTACGATCTACGACGGTGGCGAATGATTAGCGGATGTCGGTGATGTTTGGAGGCGGTGCTGTTAGTTACAAAGCTTTCGGCGTTCACGGACTTGCACAATCTCAACACCATCGCGCTCCAGGCGGAAATTTAGGTGCAGATACTTGATGCTTCGTCGTTTACCTGTTACCCTTCAGCGTCGATTACTATGGTTATTGATCTAATAGGTTTATTTAGCTGATCGCAAATCCACAGCGAGAATAAACATGAATCAGAATCCGCAAATTCAGGGACTGATGCACAAATCTACGAATGTATAGACCTGTAGCTCCATACAAATTCATAGATTTATGTAACTCCCTTGAAGACCCCTTTTCCATTTTACAACAGTATATTCTTTGATAAATATGTAAGTAAATTTCTTTAAAAAAAAATTAGAAAAAACATATGTAATCTATCAAAATTTAAGATTATATATATGTAGATTCAAGAGAGATTGAAGATTAATTATTATAATAATTATATGTCGATTAATTATAAGATCAGTAACACGCTAAAAATATTTTAAAAATATTACAAAAAAAAAATTAAATCTTTAAAAGAAAATAACAAGGAAAATTTTTAAATAATAAATCAAGAAATCCGGAGATATTAAAATATAAATAAATAAGCCGTTAAAATTTGAATTTATAATAAATAAATAAATTGTAAAATATAAAATCACATTGTATATGATCTATTATAACTTTCCACAACTTTTAATTGATTATTAATTATTTAATGTACTTATAACTTCAACAATATTCAAAAGTGTCGCGAAATGTTAATTCCACAAACATGTTTTTATTCAAGCCTACCAACGCGTAATAATTACCCGTGCAAGAACAATGGTCGAATTATATACGACGAACACAATATACTCACGTTGCCGACAACGAAATTCCGTCGAATACTCCCGTGAGCTACCGAAAATTGCAGAATGCGCAGCGCGCCTCCCGCACGTGCAAACGCGTGTAATTAACTCAGGCACTCACTTACGAATTCATACTGCAGAACTCCGGGGTTTGCAGAATAATGAGATTTCGCGGGCTAATTATACGGGAGGGGAAGAAGGGCTTCTCTATTGGCGACGGAACTTGCAAGACAGTCGCGCACAGACTTCCGTCAGCGGCAAAACTCGAAAGAGTAGAGCGCGTCTTCTGATCATTATTCGTATATTGTGTATCGAAGAAATTGTTATTAACAAACAACGATTAAATTGTTTGATTAACGTGTAATGATTCTCATATCTCGCGACGTAAAATTAAAATACGTATAAATGTATATAAATACCAATCAAACTAATAGCTAAAGCGTTAATTCATATCATTCATAAGACAAAAAGATTCCAAAACTATTTAGAAAAAGATTCAAAAACCATTGAATTATCTTAAATTGAATAAAATTTTGATTAAATTTTTTTATCAAGAAGTGTTAAACTTTCATTCTTCGAGAAAAGTCATTCGACGATTATCTGTGCAAAATTTAATATAATTTGCAACTTAATATAATTTCTCAGATACGTAAGATACGATAACATCATTACTATATAATTATATATTTTCAAATTGCGTAAAATTTGTATATTTTATCAGAATCGTTAATTCTTGGATCCTTAAATTTGTGATCTATTTAATTTTCACGAAGTTATAAATTATACAAGAAGCGAAAATAGAAGCGTGATTCTCTGCACAATCCTTAACTGAAAATTTTTCTTAAAATCCAACCGATGACCATAGTAATCGACAGCAGAAATACCAAAGCAACTATTCCCAATATTCAATCGTATCAAGTATTTTAACAATATCATATATAATTTTGCAGTAAAGCCTGTACAATATTAGTTTACACAATTTTCCTCTCTCATTGGCAATTATTACAATCCCATGACTGCAAATACGTGATTGGAGTTTACGGTATTAATCAAAGGTTAACGAACGAGCCTCAATTTTTGTTATCCCCACGTTGGAATGTATTCGCGCACAGCGAAACAGCGGATATCAGCCGCGGCGTGATCGATTTAACACAGACGTTTAACATGGACATATCGAAAGAGTTCGTAATTCCCGACGCAATGATTCACAACACCATACCGGAGGCATACTCCTCAGGATCGTGGGAAGGTTCCGCATGACGGGGCACGTGAAAATAATTTATTACGCGAGCGCAACCGTAGTGTGCCCGGCCCGGATAACATATTTTAACTTCACCGTTTGTTGGATAGCTTGCACTTAGGCAAGTAGTCTAATTGCCTAAGTGTGTATCTCTGTCCGTAATTAGCGGTTCACCGTGTTTAACTACGATTTTGCGTTTCACGCTCCTTGTGACCCGAAGGTACTCGCTCATGATATACGCAAATCAAAATCGCGCGAAATAAAATGATTAGATAGTACACTGACATTTTGCAAATCTTTCGAATGCGAGGAATGATAAAAATTACATACGTTATGCATTATCGACATACGCTCGCGTTTTCCACTTCTTTCAGCAGCGTTATTTGCCTAAACGTAAAAATCCTTGAACGCATATATCCTTGCTAAAGTTACATAATGATGCGACAGCGTAAATCATCAATAGCGTAACGAGCCTTTACTTTAGATACAAAATATCGATTTCTGGTTTATCTGGAATTTATTCGCAAGGATTTTATTATAATTTGAAAATTATGATTAGAAGAATTTCTTTTGATTAAACGAGTATTAAAAAACCCAATTACTAGATATATTACAGATTCTCCACAACTCTAGTATCCGCGTAAATAAAAATTCAAGGATCAAATCTTTAGGTCTTCCAATATAATTTAAGAAATGAAGAATCTAAATATTCCAGAATTCTCGAAGATTCAATCCAGGGATACCAGAAATGAAAAATCCAATAATTTGTAGATTTTCGTTACATGTACATATTATTAGGAAATTTAGAATATACCGCCGTATTCTTGCTGCTTGTTCATTTAAAATTACAAGTAGTTCGAACCAACGTCATCGCGGTATCACCACCACGTGGTACACTGATAAGACCCACGTGTATCGGTACCCGTATCGTATTCAGCACACATATACTGCCAACATGCAGGCGTAAACATGACTTGATTGTTCAAAGCAGTCTATCATCATTGTTATAAATATTCGTATCTGACCTTTTGCATTGGAATATACAAAATTAAAATTTCACGTACATATTCATTATAATGTGGTCTTTAAATATTTTATATGCAGAGATTGCATTCTGTATACACAAATTGAGATTCCGCTAGAAATTTTGATAGTATAAGAGTAGTTTTCACATATAGGGGCATCTAGGTCCATCATCAATGTAATTAAAATTTTTTATTAGATACAAGAAAATATTTTTTATTCGAAAATTAAAAATACTCCAATTTGGCTCGTGTATTATTCTGGAAATCTATTTCGCAATGCTTTTACACTTTTGTCACATCACGATATAATGTACCTTGATGCGTTCTAAAGTGTCCTTAGATTCTTGACGATCACACATACACACACACACACACACACACATATATATATATATATATATATATATGTGTGTGTGTGTGTGTGTGTGTATGTATGTGTGTGGGCCGTACGATGTATAAATATACTAAATCGATAAGCAAATATACAACCGTATCCGGTTCGCTTACGTACAACTACAACTAAGGGGATAATAAAGTATGGACGGAGGATGTCTAACCTGCTGAATATGTCCTTTAGTTCATGCTCGGACACGAACTGGCCCAGGTTCGCCACGAAGAGGGTGGAGCACTGCGCATTGCTGACTAAGTTCGGCTGCGACGAGGGCGATCCGACCGGTGACGCCAATGCCGGCGACGGTAGAAAATGAGGCAGCGACGCGTGTATCGACGTCAGCGTTGTAGGATGCGGCAGGGACATAGGCGCCTAGAAAATATATAAATACTTCCGTCACACACTTGACTCTCGCTCCGCTTGGCCGCGTGAATAGTTGATCTGCTCGCGAAGCGACGCGTTTGCGTCAATCCGCCCCGGTCTTTCTCTACATTTGTCCCTCAACAGAAAAATCTGTACCTTTTCAAATGGCAAAAACTAAAGTCTAAAAAGTCGTCCTCATGCAAACGCATTTTGCCAACCAAAGAAAGCATTAGCACGTACCATTTGCAAAAAAAAAAATAAAATAAAATAAAATAAAATAAGAAACAGATAAAAGAATATTTAAATAGTATTTTGATCTTTCAGGCTTTTTGAGACTAAAATATGTCTTTTATAAATTTGTTTTGCTTCCACGTATTTGTGTTAATGCGCACACAATACTATGCAATGCTAGCGTTTTTTTTTTTATTGCAAGTCATTGTAATTATCTCGTAAAAATAATCGTCTCGTTCTGATTTTAATCACAAATCAAGGCATAAATTAAATTTTTTATCCGTTTTTAAACTTCTTCCTATGTTGATGTAAAGTTATTCCAACTAGTACGACATTTTTTATTAATAAACGAGAAGTAAAATTTAATGTAGCTATGATGTAGAGACAGATTATAAAGCGCGAAGAAACACAACACAAGATTTGTCCTTTAACTGCATACAAAAATATATTTGCAACAAATATCGTTGACATGAAAGAAATTCCGAATCATTTACATCCAGTATCGCTATTAACTTATCAAAGCGATGACAGATCTCGTCAAGGTCTCTCAGTTTCGCCAAGTCGCTCAAAAACATATTTAATCGAATTAGATATTCGACTTAATAAGTTCCGACGTTATTGCTAGCGGTTCTCGGTTCGTTATCTCTTGAGTGGATATCTTGAGATTCATTCCTTTTCTACTTCTGTTAAAAGAACGGCGAGATGCGTACGGAAAAAAAGGAAATAATAGCGCGGCAGTCCGGACTCGAGAGCCTTCGATTTATCAAACGTTCAATGCAACGGATTTTCTCTCTCGTGCCGCGGATAAATTCGAGAGGAATATCGGGAATCCTCTCGATTTTAGTAATAGGGATGATTTGTGTTCGAGATTTCATGAGAGATACAAAATTGGCTTACTATAAAAGCCCAATCGTTTTCAGACGTTTCCTCAACACGAATTTTTCAAATTTTCATGAATTAATATTTTCCGCGATAATAATATCGTATACCTAACTTTGTTTGTAAAATTACTTTTAGCCATATAATCTCTTTTTACATAAAAACTAATACCTACACTTTCAATTTATTCTGCAAAGGCATATCAGCATTAAACAAGATGAAAGAATTAGAAATTCGTAGAATCATATCGGAAAAATATTACGCTAATAATTAAACAATGCATGAATTATCTATATAATTTAGAGATTTCTTATATCTAAAGATTTTTTATATCTAAAGATTTAAACACTCATATAACTCCTTAGCAAACGAGAACTTAAAACGAGCATAACCCAATAATAGAATCTCTCTATAAGAATTTGCTTATTTAAATATAAAAAAATTCACATATTTATGAATAAAACATAAAATGTAAATTTTCTAAAATATAAATTTCTTGCGAACAAATATAAATATAAATTTAAAAAAGTTAAAAAATCTAAACAAAAATGATTTAGTAATGCAATTATCTAAGATATTTAGAAGTTCTTGAATCAATGGCAAATTAAATGTAGTTAAACAGCTTAATGTAATGAGATACAATATTCATATAAATGTGTTGCGATTTTTCATTCTCGCATTCTCGATTACTTCATGATTATGAATATCTCGCTTTGAGGTATAAGGGAATAATATGGACTCACTATATATATATACAGGGTGTAACTAGAACTGGCGGAAAAGTTTTTCATGACAGATTCTTGAGGTCATTTGGAGACGATTTTTCCTCAACGAAAATGTCGAGGCACCAATAATTTTCGAATTATAAGTGATTGAAAATGAAGGGCTTTTTGCAAACTAAGCTTTATGGAATTAAAATATTAACAAAACTACATTCTTCAGTTAATTTCAGGTCGATTGAATTTTAATTTAATAGAATTTTAATTTGAGGCTTAGTTACAAAGATATATGATGGCAAAAATTGGGAACTTGCAAAAAATGATGACCTCCCTCGACACTTTCGTTGAGGAAAAATCGTCTCCAAATAACCTCAAGAATCTGTCATTAAAAACTTTTCCGCCAGTTCTGGTACACCCTGTATATATATATATATATATATATATATATATATATATATATATATATATATATATATATCACAGACGACATCACGCACACATACGATCGATAAAATACAGATAATATCGCGCTCGTACGCATTCGTGATTATACGTCCGCGTTGTTTATCCTCATAGAAATCGTATATAATTCGCGACTAAGTTACGGCTCGACATTAATGCGTGACAGGTACCTATACAAACCTGGCACAAGCTTATGTCATATTAAAAATCAATATCGCGATTTGATGGATGGTACCATCGTTCGTGTCACCAATATCTTAAAGGGGGTTGAAAGTACACTCACGCCCAAAAACTTTTCCGATTTTTCGAGTTTTAATGTTTTACAATAATTTTAAAATTATGATCTTATATCTCATATTTATCAATAGATAAAAAAGAAATTTTTTTTTCACATATCTTGAAATTATCTCTATTAAATTTGAGTAAAGATAAATTACAAAAATAGTGCAAACTCTCATACAGCATACACATGGAAATGTAAAACAAAAATCTAAAACAATTATATGCCCTTATTTATACACCCTCTGAATATATATATGTTTCATTCATTTAACTTTCATGCCTAGATGCATTAAATTACTGCTGCTAATTACCTAACGTGTATCTGACCGGTACTATTTATAATTACATCTTAGTTTTCATTCATCTTCATTAATAATTATAAAATAACTTTTTTAAATCCGATTATAGATATTATTAATAATATTATACATTAAGGATTTTAAACATTTTTCTCAGCTCGTAAAACTAAAATAACGCGAAATAGGCACGACGCGACAGACCGAATGTCGTGCTGGAAAAAAAGTAAGCCATGGATTTATTAACGTCGTTCTGCGGCGACCATAATTAATCCATGTCGCGACAAACTTCGGAAGCATCGCAATAGTTTCAAAACTCCACGATTTGAAGCTCGCGTGACGCAAACCCACACGACAGCAAACCACACGTTTCTGTATAATACGCGAGAACACGCAGTGCGACGACAAGCTGCGCTATCGATTTATAGCGATGTAAAGCATAATATTTGAATATGTTGGCTGATGGTACGCGCGTATATGCGGAATAAATATTATTTCTAATAATCCGTATGATATATTACTTGTTATGATTATTGTATTGATGTTAGCTGTATATAATATTAATACCGGATGACCTATCATGCATCAAATAACGACGGGCTTTCGATCGAATTGCAGCCGATTTCCCATAAACAAACATATTAGCTTTCGCATTATAAATAGCAATTATAGACAATTATAGATAACAATTAGCTTTCAGTACATAAAATTTAAGAAATGCAAATAACAAAATAATCCCTTAATTTTGATTTAATTTTATTCTGACAATTTTATAATTCAATATTATTGACGAGATCTAATATTTGAAAACGAAGAAACTCGACTTTAAATTTGCCAAGGAATTAAGCTGATCATTCAAGCGTGCGATGATAGTTCAAATATTTATAGATCTAAAGAATCCACTCTCCAGAAATATCAATTTCATAAAATCTAAGAGTGCAAAAATCCAAAGATTCACTCGAAGGGCGACTCAAATACTCAAAGCACTAAAGAATTCAACATCGAAAAATCTAAAGAATCTAGGAGTCGAGGACTCAAGGCAGCCGTGATCGAAAGTCAATTCGGTCCTTGAGCCCTCGCGTGTCTCCTCGTTACCGTGTAAGAGTAATCGAGTATAACGATCATGTATCACTAACGTGCATCGGGGCGCTCGTCGGCGGCTCCAGAGCTTTGTCTGCAGATAGTCAAAGATAGGAACGTACGGGGACCTGAGGATGTAACGCCGGATGCACCAGCGTCGCATGTTGCAGCGTGCCCGGTAATTCGCCGGCTGTAGAATACGCCAATGGATGATGCCACAACTCAGGACCACCGGGGAAGAATGGACTCCCTAGGTCTGCAATAGAGCACAGGATTAGATAGAGTCTCCCGAGTAATTAAACGCGTGGTCGCGGACTACATCCCACAGCTCGCCAAGATATCTACTGATTGTAAGATTGCACCGGATTTTTACTTCAACACACTGATAATATTACAATATTTCAGTCTGATATTTTTGCAGTGTAAAATTAATTAGCAAAAAATTAATTAGTAAAATTAATAAAATAAAATTAGCGTAATATTAATTTAAAAAATTATAATTTGATTATATTAAAGTATAATTGAACTATTTTAAATTGTAATTTGACTATATTCATATAACTTTTAACAAAATTACTAAAATTACTGTCACTCAAGAATTTAAGTGTAATATTTAAAGTTGAAAATTTTGCTCAGTAGATATCCTGCTTAACAAAATCATTTATTTCATTTCTTTCATATCTTGGCGGCTTTTATATAAAATTTTGTTAAAAATTATTCATGTGTGTGTGTAATACCAAATGTTATTACATTCTTTTTTACGGAAGAATCTATTTTTTATTACTACTTTTCTAGTTCTCTTATTGTTGGTAGTTTTAAGAAGCACTTAGAATGACATTTTACATAAAAACTACTTATTCATCTTTCTTATAACAAATAAAATTAACAATATTTATTATTAACAAGTCACGGGTCCGTGTTATCTACGGACATAATAAGTCATTTAAATATCGCATGAAATGGATCGGATTCGAATAAAATACTGATCGTCCGACCGACAAGATCGCGTTGATTTGTCGCTCGGATTATTTCAATATTATTGTAATCGTCGCGACATTTTCAACGTACATTCGTTATAAACGAAAATATATAGTATTATTTTGCTCTATTTGTAATTGAGATTAAATATGTCTCCGACATAAAAAAAAAACGAAGTACCATGTAATTCGCGTGGCAAATGTTTGCGCGTGCTAAAGAAAGAACGCGGATAAATTCCATCAACGTTTTGCGAGCCCAACGATTATGCGATCGATAATGTCCAATTTACGAGCTTTCTTGCTAAAAGCTACAGAGATGCACGAAGACGGAAGCATTGATTACTATACTCGGGGATTTTCCAGAATTGAACGAACGGAGATTAAAAAAGATCGCGCAATGAAAGCTCAGACGTGCGCATTAAGGATTATCGTGAATTATGTGATATGTAGCTCTCTCAATCGCAATGAAATAATGGTTATAAAAGTCCATATAAATTGCTGTACGTTGCAATAAAGCTTATATTTAAATAAAATTTAAAAAGTATCAAGATCTCTTATATGTTAAACTGAAATTGAGCAAAAATATAATTATTTTTTTAGTTCTTTAATTTATATGTAAAACGTATTTTTTTTTAATGTATTCGTTTTCTTGCAATAAGAATAAATTAATACGAGATTTTAATTACTTGATCTGTATTACAGAAGGCTTCAAAAATTTTTAAAAATCTGCTCTCAAACATAAGATATATACTTCTTCCTATAATTTAGACTCCTTCCACCCTTAGTGCTCCAATTTTATTTATTTATTTATTCATTCCTCGTTTATAAGAAGAACAAGTAATGAATATATTTATTTATAAGAGATTTATTTATAACAGATTTAATTATTACTTAAGCAAAATTTAGAAGCTTTGCATCGTGAATATTGCCGCTCGAGCGAGCACCGCGACGTAGATTATTCGCGACGATGCCGATGTAATGGCATGATGTAGTGCGCTATCGAGCGTAATCGTCGACGGCACGGCACGAAAAAAATGGTCTTCTCGGAAGTCGGCAAATCGCTGGAGAGGGACTTATGATTAGGCGTTATGAGCCGGTGACAATGGTAAACCGAGCGTCTTTTCCGAACGACTCGCCGGTGAACCTTCGTTCGCGGCCTCGCAACAATCTCGTTACGCAATTCATAACGTTTACATCGTCTGTTATCTTCGAAGTGTTTCAGCGTGTATTTAATCCTAATTTTCGAGCGATTCTTATCATCGGTCTAATGGCGCAGCTTAAGTGCACAATTTTTCCCGCGAGAAGAAATTCGAACGATGGAAATGCGTTAATAAGTCCCTTGAGTGATGCCTTTTGCTCGTCCGTTTTTTTTTTTTTTTAATCATCATTCGCGATTGCGTATTTCGAAAAACAGCGGCAAAATCGATGCAAGCCAATGCGACCGTACGTAAAGTTGCAGCCTTCCCGCCGCGCGACTCGTCACAAAAACGCATAATTACTACTCCGGTATAAATTATCATGGTAGGATTATGCAACAAGACGCTCTTTCATGTAGCCTTGTACCGTGCATCGGGCATCGCAGAAATCTGGCGTGATCCGCTCGCACGCACTACCGCAATTGACTACGCAATGTCTGTTTTCGATCTGTTCTCGATCGAATCTGTATGAGACGAGTTAGTATAATGATAGAAAAAAAATCTTTGCACGAAAATGTATGTTTCGACGTTGATATGTTTGCAATCATATCGAGATTTACCAACGCAATATTGTTTTTTGCCATTATTTATAAGCCTTTCTAAAACTTAATTCCATGATAAGATTAAACAAATATTATGTTTAAAAGTTATTTCTTGATGCTTTCGTATACTTATATTAAATTATAGGTATGCGTTTATAAATTATAATTATGTAATAAATTAAATTATAAATTCCAATTATTGTGTGTTACGATCATAATGCAATAAATTTCGACTAATTAAATCATCGATTAATCGGAGTTGGAACGATTGTTTATTTAGAGAAAAGTCTTAAAGAATAAATAAAAATTGAAAAAATGACCAAGATTTTAATTGCCAAAGTAATTTAATTAAGCCACAAATTGTTTTCGTCCTGACATGTTCCAATTAACCAAAATCTTGTCCATTATATTTCTTTGTTATAAATTAAAATCAAAATTGTTAAAAGGATTGACTAAAACTCTCTCTA
The DNA here is from genome assembly GCA_963971435.1 of Lasius platythorax. NCBI lineage: Eukaryota > Metazoa > Arthropoda > Insecta > Hymenoptera > Formicidae > Lasius > Lasius platythorax. Next base: position 4,167,426 of record OZ020541.1, read on the forward strand.
TTTCGAATATGGAAACTAATTATATCCGCAACGGAAATATCATTGTTCTCATTTACACAGACCAATTAGATATATCACAAATGTGTGTGCAAAGTAGGTTAATTTTCCAAAAGTTATCCAACAATTATCGCGAAGTCACCTGAAATTTAGATCTTTCTCTCACTCACTCATCCTTTCGCAAGCGAGAGAAGGCGCCTTTATTTCTATCAAAACGTGATTGCTAGCCGATAGAAGTTGATGCACGAGCCCTTACGTGTGTGCGTCTGCTACACCAACGGTGTGTTTTAGTCCCTGCCAGGACTGTGCACTTTATTGATTCTAGGCTGACCTCCGATTCGCATGGCGAAGCACACGGGCTCGAGTAAACGCGCACTGTCTAGATAGGGCCAAAGCTTTCATCGTCATCGTCGATCACGTTTTTTTTTCCGTTTATTTCGGATGAGTGAATCCAATAAATTGGGAGACAACGCGCTTATTTTCGATTTATTCGACTCATATCAAGAGACGAATCAACTTTTTACACAAATAAACATATTCATAAAAAGAGTTACACATTTTCCACACACACACACACACACATTCTCTGTATTATAATTTATATATTTAGCTACGTAAACGATAGAAAAGAAAATATTGAGTGCCGCGGAATTAGTGGACTGTTTGAAGGACTTGGCACATTTATATGCTAAATGCACATGACAACTCGTTACATGAGCGATAGATTCTTATCGATACTTATTTACATATAGACATACTTATTGCACTCTTGATTGAAAGTTTTTTTGAATAATAACGCGTATTAAAAATAATACACTCGCACCAAAACACCCTATACACACACACACACATACACACACACACATACACACACACACACACACACACACACACACACACACATACATACATACATACATATATATTGTATATATATCATGATGATATAATGATATATATATATATATATATATATATATATATATATATAAGTTTATAACTTTAATGATTCGCGTTCTCCAGTCTTGTTGCCTTTTTCCTCCCATTGAAGCAATTCAATTCTCGTACACTTGCTAATAAAAATGTATAGTGAAACACTTTATTTTTAACACGTTTCACGCATTCATAGTGTCCTCGAATCGTTGCATAATAATCGATGCATTGTTATAACGCGTTTTTTTCCCACATCGACTAATTAGAGCTCAAACTTAGCGATATATTTTAAATACATTTCTGTTCTCTTCAGATTGCATGTTTCTTACTTACAATTAAAGCGTGTGTTATTCAATTTTTAATTTTTATGCAAGTCACATTTACATGTCTACTCACAATAACAATCTACTCTCTTTCTAGTCACAATTAATTATTACACTCTTTCAAATTTTTTGGTCTTTTTATCGTGTATTCGTGAACTTAACATTAATAATTGATAGCTCCAACAAAGGAGATAATAGTTGAAAAAAGAATCTGAAAATAATGTAATACCAATAATAAAAAAAATCGATTTGTGTGTAGTAATAATGATTGTAAAAATAATGAGAAAAACAGAGAAAGAAAATATCAATTATCTGATTATGATTTATAAACATGTTACTTTCATACTTAATTAACTCGTTCCTATTTTTATAATGTTGAACGTATTATATACCTACATCTTTCGATATTTATTGCTCAATGACGTCAATTGTTTGTCAGTTGTTACTTATATAACGCGATTTGTTGCTCGCTACATTTTACTGCATTATTCAAATTAAAATATTAATATCGAACTTATAATGCTACATTTACAACAAATAATCTAGCAAACCTATATTAAGATATGCAAACAGTTTATCAGAGCACGATAAAAAATATTCCAGTATTTGTGTCATTAAATTTTTGTTTCGACGACGACATAAACCAACATCTTGAAAAAAATGGCTTTAATAATTTAAATGACACTCAGTCATTTAATTATTTGAACGCGAGATTCATCTTTTATATATCACAATTCTCATATCTTGATCTATATACTTGTTAGAAAAAAGTAACTATATAACAAATATGTACAATTGTAAATTTCTAGCACAAGCAAATGCAGTTGCTATGCCGCCGTTTATTGTTACTGACCACGCGAAACGTAGACTTACAGATGCAATTATTTTCGAACACACACACGTGATATAGGTATATTCATACGCGAATAAGAAATGAGACGCGTATACGATGGAAAAAAAAATTTATACAAAAGAGCAGTTTCTAAGAGGACGAGAGCGCAATTTTTGTATCGATTCCGGCCGTCATTTGACACACGCAACCCCGACTACGCGAACGATACACGTGGCCTTTCGCACGAATCACATTATGATACCTACTTGGCACCGCATCGAAATCAATATAACGCACATGTAGATACACATGTTATAACGTTAAATACAAATAGCGGTCACCTGCATGGACGAGTCGTGCGAAAACACCGTACGAAAAGCTAACCGAGCATGCCATTTTCCAGCGAGAAAATGCAAGCTGCATTCCTCCGGGCGTAGATAATGCATAATACGTCTGAGCACGCACGGCCGGTGGAAAACTCGGTTAAATGGACCATGAATTTCGAAGCGTACAATCACCGTACGCAGCTTCTCATCGCGGAAATCTTGGATCTTAATAAACCACAATCATTTATTGCAATAATTAATTTCGTTAACGTCATATTTTATGCCATTACACGTAATCGTAATCTCTCAAATAAATGATATCGAATAATATATAAAAGACAAAGTTGTGGATTTTGTGTATGTGTATGTATTAATTCTTTATATATTATATATATATATATATATATATATATATATATATATATATATATAAGTATACATATATAAAAGTTAGGCAATTAATTAATTGTTATAAATGTCAAACCGAAATGTCAAAGTTATTAATCTGAAATAGCATTTTTTTGTCAAGTTTGTTATGTGCCAAATTATGTGTAACATGAGATTTAATTTTTAAAATATTTTCTACCAAAATTTATTCAAAAAATAATAATTCTCCCCCCAAAAATATGCAATTTTCTCAGATTTAAAATCATCATTAAAATACTTTAAAGTATTTTCAGGATGCTCTGTATACAATAATTTGTCTGTACTACAATCATTATAATTGCACGTTGCGTAGAAAAATGCCGTTCGTGCGGCTAACATATTCAACAACACGCCAGACATTAACGACCACCAAAGATCGCGTTTACAATTTGACCTGATTATTCCTTCGGACTATTCTCCTCCATTTACCGACGAGCAATATAAGTAACGATCATAAATTTTATTGAACTCGCGCGCATATCGTGTAACTTCTGATATGCAACGAGACGGCATCTCGATCTCAATTCGAAAGTGCGTTTCAAACTTCGACGATGTGCATTATCTTTGGAAAATGAATACAAAGTTTCTCACTTCTACCGCATTATATTTTAATGGCAGATTCTTCAACCTTTCTGGAGTCGATTCTTTTCAAAAGAGAGAGTGTAGAGAGAATAATTGTTATTTATTATTATAAACTTTGTTGTATACGTATATCTTTGTAAATAAGTTTTAAATTAAAATTTTATTAAATAAAACATATTCAAAACTATAATTAGAAGAAAGAAGGGATTACACAATATCATATGCACAGGATTAAATACATACACAATTTTAGAAGCAAAATATTTGTGATGTTATTTGTTATAAAACTGCGTTTGATGTTTGATCACAAAAAAATGTAATTATGCAAATAAAGTTGAAAATTGTCGCAAAAAGCTGGCACACGGTTTGCATCTTTCTCTCCTGTCACTTTTGCATGATCAAAGTACAAAAATTACCAACGTATGAGTCACATTTTATTATCGATGCGAAAATTCCGCGCAAATAAATGGAATGAAAACTGTTACGAAATCTGTGCCAAGTTACAATTGTACCATTCGTTGAAACAATAATATTCATACTGTGAGAAACAAAACAGTTACGAAAATAGTAAGAAAAAATCCAGCACTTTCACTGCAGTATTTTTTTTCTTTTTTAAAGGAAAGTCTAAGATTTTTTATGTCATACCAAAATAATTATGCGCAAAGACTGATGTACACGCCATAAGATTATATTTTTACTACTAACTTATACTATTATTTCCACGAAGTAGGCCTTCGTGTTTAAGATTATTCCACCGGCACGCTACTATGTAAATTTATCCCGAGATACTGCTTACATTTAAATTCGATTTAAAAGCAACGAATTACTTCAGATAAACTCAAAGCCGAGACCTTGTTTTCCGAAACACAGAGAGAAGAGGGAACGAGCAAAGTTTCGACGAATATAACTCCGGGAATTTCGGAAAGCGTTGGCAACAACGAATTCCGAAATCTATCAACCTCGAAAACATTTATATATAACTTTCATGTCCCTCAACCACATGCATATCGTATCTATAGACAGCAGATCGATACTCTCTCATTTTTAAATTTATTTTCATAATTATATTTCCTACCGAGTTTTTGTTAAACAAAAGTCGAATTTATATCCGTTGAAGAAGCTGTCACTTATTTATTTTATTCAGTAATAATAAAGCTATACAGATAATGTCAACTATATAATGTCAGACAATTACATAATTTAAAAGTATCATCCCATAATTTAATAAATATCTTTTAAATTGTTAAATTAAATAACATTTAAAATTGTTAATAATATCATAAACAATTTTGCAAGAAAACAAACTGCCATTTGACTAACTGAAAGTTGAACGTAATGAACTTCCATTAATTACTTCCTAAATTTTGTTTCCAATTTCTTCGACGTCACCACGAAAGTAAACCTCGTCGAAGATACATTTGGCAGTTCGATTATGTCTTATTGATGTGGCTTGGCGTGCGGGGCGGCAAAATTGGGTCATCGTACGAAATTGCTACCACCTAAACCGAAATTATTCCGCGAAATTTCCCGATGCTAGATACGGTCTATTTGCGCGATATTAAGAACGCCATTAGCAGCTGGTTTCAGCCGAGGCTGATAGTACCGGTGGTATCCTTAATTTTTAATCGATTAAATAGTGCTAACGAAACATTATTATCTAAAATCTGGAACACAGACTAATATACGAGGTTTGATCGAAAAGTTCCCGAAATTTTATGATAACTCGCTAACACGATGTCGTATCGATGTTCTGTACGTGGCACTGCTTAGCGGTGACCAGGACAAGTAATCTCCCGTTTACCGCGTCTTTCTATTGCGATTAATCATCGTGCTATATCGCGTTGTTTAAGAGCTTGTTGTGCGTGTTTCAATATGGATGCGCGTTGTCGTTTTTTTTTTTCGTAACGTTTTGCCAAAATTATTTTTTTATTTTTTTTTATTTTTTTTTTATTTATTTTTTTTTAAAGATCAAATTTTGTGTCAAACTTGGCAAAACGTTTACGAAAACTCATGAAAAAAGTCCGAACTATGGAGAAACAAATCCTGGTTCCACCATCACGACAACGCGCATGCATATTAAAAATCGCCGAACACGCACAACAAGCTCTTAAACAACGCGATATAGCACGATGATTAATCACAATAGAAAGGCGCGGTAAACGGAAGATTAATTAGTCAACCGCTAAGCAGTGCCACGTACAGCACATCGATATGACATCGTGTTAACGAGCTATCATAAAATTCCGGGAACTTTTTGATCAAACCTCGTATGTACTTAGGTTATCTTGATCTATGACAAATATTATTTGAAAAAAATTTTTGGAACAACTGGAAATAACAAATATTTTTAAAATCTCTCATTTTCGGATTTTACTATATGGACCATTATAACCATTCGATATCGCTCGAATCCATTTTTCACTGACATTGATAATAAATGTTCGGCGAATGATGCATTCAGATATTATGGAAATAAAGACGATCTTTTATCTATGATACAGAAATCAGACAGCGTGCGTGCGACAGCAAGATTTATTGCAGTCGCAGTTTCTTCGGAAACTGATGCGCTTTACGTCCATCCGGCAAGTCTGTTTCCGCAATGTGACACAAATACATATTTATTGCGCGCGTAAAACACGCACATGCACGCAGCCTGTAAACGTGCAGATCTCCGAGATTTATTTATTCAACTTTATTCGTACTTTATTCTTTTCGTGCTATTCTCCGCGATCGATAAAATACGGTATATATATATTGCCGGGTTCGCTCGTTCGCGTCTTTCTGTTTTATTTGTTTAAAACATACTGCGAATTTTTCATTTCTCTCAATCTTGTATGGTTGCATACCGCGTAGTCCGCGTATCGTTATTATACTATTAATCAAATTTCAATCGCAAGCTCGCTTGGAATAATACCGCATGAATGTATTATGCACGAATAATAATGCAAAGATAAGTTTGCATTTTTTTTATACTTTTCTTATGATTTTTAATCCTTTAATTTAATAAATTTTTCGTCGAATAGATTAATATGTAAAATATTTAAAATAATACCTCAAAATTCATAATGCAAAGATTTAATCCCAATTCGGACTAAACGGGTTAGATTTGTGTTATTCATTATTATTGTAACTTTAATTGATATATTTTCCACCCATCTGCACCGCGCAATGCATATGGGCGGGGATGATTAAGAGTATAGTTTTTAATGTCAATAATATGCACACAGGAATGTGCAATTTATGAATTCGCAAAATATATACCCAGGATAGCTCGAGAGAACGCATGCCCAACAATGATAGAAGTACGCAGGAACACATACATCTTTTGAACATTAGTAAAATGCTGATTCTGCAAGGATCGACTAATTTACTTAGACATTTAAATACTGCTTGTTACTAATTAGGTCATATAATTTTAAAAATAAATCAATTTTGGTCGAACTATCCGAAATTTTTAATATTTAAACAAGAATAAAATATTATTTTAATTATTAAATCTAAAAAAAATTGTTAAAAATAAATATATTAAATAAAAATTTGCGATATATATAGTAATTATGTTTCCAAAATATATTACAAATATATAAATGCAATAAATAATAAAATATTGAATAAATAATTTTTACAATTTTAGAATTCTGATAAATTGCAAAATAGAAAAAATCAAGAATTTTGATTCAACAACTTAAAATCTAAATAATTACAAATAAAGATAGATAGATAAATAAATAAAAAAACGTGAGTTACAATTACGAGAGAACGATGAATCTAATATTATCTGAGAAAATAGCAGCGTCTTAACTTTAGGCGAATTGCAGATTCGCGATAAATATATTTCACTACGGAAATCGAGGATTGTCTATACTCAACGCAGATATTATTATCGCCGTGGTTAATGAGCGCGATAATTTGCGCTATATAAGCGCCATTGTCTAACCACGTGCCGCGTATATACCGCTTTGTACATACACGGTGTATACATCTTACACGTTGTAAAGCCAATGTTAAATGCAGAGGTTCGCCGTGAGAGAAACCCCTCCGTACTTCGATCGATTGCCGTACGATTCTCGACGACGATATCTCAGATCCCGTAGTCGTGGGGGGGCGGGAAGAAGGGTGTGGGAGGGTACTTATGTAAAAAAAATTTCTTTTGAAAAAAAGAGCCGAGTGACAACAGGAAGTAGGACACTTTGTAGTCGGTGCAGTGGGTGAGAAATAGTAAGTGAGACGTATCCAGCGAGTGAACGAGTGGCGGTGCATACTTACGTCCCGTTAAAGGGTGCATCAGAGCGGGGTGCGAGGTGGCTGCTGCAGCGGCTGGTTGCTTGGGTTTGCTAACCTTTGTGTTACTTTTTGCAAATTCCAAACGTATGGTTTGTGGCATATCAGGATCGAATCTAACCCCCTGCTGCAAATAGATTCCCTAAATTAGTAAATCGGGAGCACACACGTGGATGGATGGTGGTAGTGTAGTAAGGCAAAGAGATGACAGAAAAAAAAAAGAAACAATAAAAAAAGAGAGCAAAGAGAGTGAAGGCCTTTTTTTTCGTCACTAGCCGTGTCCAGTTAATTTTACATATAAAAATTTATAAAATAAAATTATGCTTTTAGTAGATTTTGCATGCTTCTCTCTAAAAACACTTTATTGTTTATTCCTTCTATGATATTTAAAAAATGATCTTTTAAATGTGTATTCTGTAAATTATTTTTTAAAAACGGTTTGTTACACGAATAAAAATTTACATATTTATCCTACAACGAAAATGTTTACAATTTATATTATATATGCTACAGAAATCTCTTATCCCATAAGTATCATAATAATTCTCGTCCAAATTTCTGCAATTCCACGGTCATTTAATGCATAACAAAGTTCACAGAAATATTGATAGATCACGCTATTCCACTCCAATAACGCCATTCGCGTCTCTTCTACAGTGGTTTATTTTCTTTCGATATGTTTCGGTGACATCGTCCATTTTGCACCGTGAATTTTACGCGAATGTGAGCTAGATTGATGTATAAATACGAAAATACGCACTCTACCGATTTTCCATAAATCGCGCCGACGTTCAGTGGATATTCAGTCAAAATAGTTTGCTTCTTTCGGTCCAATCTTTTTAAAACTAACAGCGATAGTGTAAAATTGCAGATAAATTTATATACTGTCATTTTTCCAATGTGTAATTTTTGTAAAATTATATAAAAAATACACTATTTACTTATTCAATTATTTGCTAAATCTCTACGAATAGACGTATAAAAATATTTTAATAACAGTAACATAAATCATTAACGTTCTACGAATCTGCGAATGTGCAAAGAAATTTATTTGTCACAGGTTGTGTAATGTGTAATAATTATTAATTTTATTACATTGTCTAACATCTTCCCCTGTCCTATATTTATACATATATAATATCTTTTATCACTAAACTAGAAAAATTTAAATATATATATATAAATATTTTATCCTTTAAAGAGATTTAAAAACTTCTACGATAAACATAAACTTCTCGTGCATATAAAAAAATTTCTTTACTAATGTTAGGAGAAAAAGATTAGAAAACTCCAAAAAGCTATGTTGAACGTGGCGCTTAGACCCACAACATACATTCCATGCCTGCGAAATAAAATCGAAAAGGCTGATCGAATCACTGATGGCTAGCGACGAAAGTGACATAGGTATAATAATAGTATAGGATTATACGCTGGATGGAAGGGAAATTAGCACAAGGGCGTGTACATGTGTATTCGTGTATGTGTGTACGTGTGTATTTCTCTCCTTGTACGTGTATTCATAAGGTGGGTCGTTCGTTAGTCCGTACTACGGTGTTTCCAGCGAACGTGTCCATCCGACAAAAGGATGTTTTTCTACGCGATACGTACGTTCGTACGTATAGCGATATACCGTTGCCATACTCGGGTTATGTAACATTGCAGATTGCGTGAGGTCAGTTGCAACGGTATGGTAGAGCTACACGGGGTGACCAACTTGACGGTTATACCAGAAAATTCGATCCGGTCGACACGACGAAAGCTACTTCGCGCTTAAATTATATACAATACATTTCAAAGTATATCGCGTGTAGGAACATTTATAAACCGAAGGTGATCACCTCATGGATATATGTATTTACAGATACATACATATATATACAGAGATTGCATATAAATATATTTATATTTTAATTATATATTAATATAAAAGATTTAAGAAAGGTATCGTACATAAGAGAGACTTTAAAACTTAAAAAATTTCTTTTCAAACCTTGGAATTTTTTCAAATTTTCAAAAATACACACATACACACTAGAATTTTGATTCAAAAAAATCTAAAACTTAAAAAATTAAAAATTGAATATATTTCTAAATTTATAATTGCTTTTCTAAAACTTTTAAAGAAGTGATTTATTAGTAATATATCAAGTATATAATTCTTTTATTATCACATTCCATAACAATCTACACGAATAATCATTCTCTCTCTCTTGACCATAAGCTAACTTGGTGCATATATTCAAATATATGTATATGCAACTAGATGATACGCTTGTCTCGAAAGGCAAACACCATAATATGTATATATATGTACATATATACATATATATATGTATATATATATATATATAAATATATGTATATATCGACAATGCCACACGGTGCAGCGTTATTACAATATGCCTTGGTACGCATACAGGTAGACAAAAGGTAGTACATACTATATTTGGTCCCAATGAGAAAAAATTAGAAAGATAGGGAGAAAAGCTACGATAGATATAGAAGGAGAGATAAACAGTAATCAGATGGAGAGAGAGTGTAGTAACTAATAGACATAAGAGCTAGAGATAGCATTAACCCGTGCCAGCTGGAGAATCTAAGGCAGGGTGGATCGTAAAAAAAAAAAAAAAAATAAGAAATGCCGGGCATATCTGTACGTAAGTGAGTGTCACTGTGTATGTATGCTATATCAACCGCGCGTCAACCCTGAGACTCCTGTACGAGAGTCCACCACCTTTTCCCCACCTGCTTCGCCTCGCGGATGCCTGCGAGAAAAGGGCTATTACCTGCAGATCCTGCTTCGCCGCCTCCGCGCCTGCCCTCGTGTGAAAAGTCACGAATCCCACCGGCTGAAATGAGAAAAGAGAACATAACAAGAAGCGCTTTATTCGTTACATCCACGGATAGCATCTCCTTCTCTCTCTCTCTCTTTCTTTCTCTCTCGGCGGGCATTCATTATGCGAGCGCTTAATGTTAGTTTGCCGACGAACGGGCTTAAAATCGCCGACGCATTTCTCGACCCGTTCATATCATTGTTCCCATTTGGGAACATTTATCGCATTATTCATAATAAATGCTATATGAGATAAATAAATGCTATGCGATAGAGTGATTCGCGACTACTACATGAAGACAAATTTCTCGTTTAATTCTGAAGCAAGTCTTTATGGAAGGATACCAATAAAGGTCATTTTTACTGCAACTTTTTGACTTATATAATATTTAACTTTTAATATTAAATAACTTGATAATTAAGGCTGCAGTTAAAATTCTGTTAAAATTCGCTTGAAGTTAGATGAAGAAGTTTTGTGGCTTGTTTGCACCTCTAAAACTTAATCTGCAAGAATATATTTATTCTGCATCTTTTTGCTTCTAAATGAGATACTAAATAAGATATCTATTCATATATTAATTGCAAATTACTTCCATATAATTAATAATATGAGATGTGAAATAATATAAATGTGTTAAGCGTTAATTATATTTTTCTTATCAACGTTTCTACAACGTTTCTAAATTTTGGATTTTCTTAAAAAAAAAATAGAACAAATATGTATAATTACTTCATTTAAATCAGACTTCAAACTGAAGTTATTACTTAGCATTTTTATGTTATCTTAAAAATAGAAATGTAAAATATATAATATAATCACATTCAATAATTTGTCCTTGTATAGTCTCGTATAGAAAAATATTTTGCCAGTAATAAAATAAATTACAATACTAAGAAATGTATTTTTACTTGTCTATGGCAATTTGCAATTTTATATATAATTGTGATTTCATGTTATAATTTTATATGGTGGATGTATGTAAAAATACCTCGCCATAATGTCGCAGTCGTAAAAAATATTTTGGCAGCTGATCAGGGAATTCTCTCAGGGAAATCTCTCATTCGAGAGATTTCGGTGCGTCCTTTATCGCGCTTTCTCTCTCGCTCGTGCACGTGTTTGCATATTGCGCCTTCTCCAGTATAAGCATTCGTCCTTTTATCTGCGCGCGCGCATTCGCTAATTTATTCAGTAGACGGCATCGATTCCATCGGTTTATACGGAATTAACGGAGCAACGGAAAACGCCGAGCGTCGTGAGAACACGCGGATCAATCCGCGCTAACGATCGCCCATCAAGGTGAACCTACTTCGCTTCATAATGCATCGCGTGATTGCAACGGCTGCAATCGAAGGTGTCGATGCGAGAGACAGAAATGCCCGATCGTTAACGCGAGGATTCGTTACTCGCTGCCGTTTATTTCCGTCCCTCGAATATTCATGCATCCGAAAGAATAAAATTGGATCTCACCTCCGTGCGCTCGATCTCGAAACAGAGACATTTCGAAAGCGAAGAATAAATAGATATTGCACAATATATATATATAATGTTTAGCTATAATAGTCTAGATATAAATTTCTATAAATAATTCTTTATTATATTTTTTTTAATCTCTGGACTTAATCAATCAGTATAATTGTAATAATAATTTTATTAGAATATAATATATTATTAAAAAAATACGATAGATAGAAAATAAGTATTCTTTTAAAAACATTTTTAGTTTTCATACATTTTGCAGCAGAATGAAAATATAACGTGTAATAATCTAATGAACGAGATTATAGATTTTAATCTTATCATTAGATGGTCCATTGATTATTCACATTAAATGTCATAATAATTCCATGAAAAATCTGGTAAGCTCGCGTAGATTCTGAGCTAGAGAATTGCTATCGCAGCTAATAGTACAAATGAAAAAAAAAAAAAAAAAAAATCGATCGTACTTTCACCCGATGGATATAATAGTCGTTCATAGTTCTCGCAAATGCACCGCACCGACCGACTCGTTTTTATTCCGCGGCGAATGCAATCCGTTTCCATCGATTCAAATATTAGATATAACAACGCCGGTGTAAGCGTGTGACCTGCCTCGCTAGCGTGCATTACGCGAATTCGCGGAATTATTCTTATCGGGACACGGAATACCCAAACGTAATACGTAATCGTTTTGCCGCGTCGAGCGGTTTTTTATCAATATGTGTATCATGATGTGATGTAGGTTAATGATCATGCGTGCAAAACACCCGACAGAGACGATCGATTCCTCCTGTATTTTCATTCTTTATTTTTTTTTTTTTTTTTTGTTATTACACACTAATACGCTCTTGATATACAAACTGCGATAGTGCAACGCTCGTATCGGCTTTTCTTCTGGGGCGCCAGAGTTCTTTGTGGCTTCGCCGTCGTCGCGGCGACAACTCGCGCCCGTATGTGCCATGGCCATGTAAAAGTGCATGCAATTATGCACGTAACCCCGGATAGAAACAGGTATAGAGGCACTACTTTGTGCACACAAGGTGCAACACCGTCGCATATAATCGAAAGGCTTGGGAATTTATGATAACGCCAACGTCGCGGATTTTATAACGCCGCTCGTTGTTCAGAAGATCGCGTGTGTGTTTACAACTACATCGACGTATGCTCCGAAATTTAATACTTGGTTTATCTTGGAAAAGCGTTTTCTTTTTCGCGGAAAAATCACCGATCCAAACGTGATGAGATAAAGAGAACGTAAAATCGAATAGTACTTGATATCGTAGGATAAATTGTATAATAAAATAAATTTTAAATAATAAAATTATTGATTATTACATAATTATCGTCATAAAATTGTTAAGGAAAATAGTAATTATTAATTTCACCAAAAGTTACACTGTTGCATTAAATGGATATAACGGGAGAGATAAAAGGTTTCTTTAAAGACAAATAAATGTTGCGATATTACTTGTTAAATCGTGATAATTGAATTAAAATCAAAGCTTGAAAAGAGTAATTGCACAATCTACAATTGACACTTTTTTCAGTTAATCAATAGCAGATGTGAAAAGAATTTTTATTTGAAAACTGTACCTTTCTCCATTACACGATCAATTTAATCTCACTAATTGTAAACTGAAATCGAATCGAGTTTAATGCGTGAAAGAAACCGAAAAAACAATTATGCAGTATCAATTGAATCAAGAGGAGATAAATTCTCACTTATAGAAGACTCCAACGCGCAGAGATAAATCATCATCACCGAGCTACAAAGGGCTTTGTACGGACTCTGCAATGGCACATCGCGCTAGATAATAAAAGAATGCGAGACAACAAAAGCTTCTAACAACATTTGAAAATCTTTTCAGCGCATTGCTGTTTTTTTTTTTTTTTAGAGAAACGGCTTCTTCTTTCTGCTTTTCGTTTCCGGCGCAACGATGACCGAAAGAAACAAATAGCAGAAAGGTTGGCCTGACCCGGTATCGATTCGTACAGTCAGTCGTACCCAACCGTGCCAGTGGCCAAGGAGGTTTAAGCACCATTCACACGTCCTCTCACTGTAGCTCTCTCGCCTGTTTTATTCGCATTCTGCTCGTATTATATCCAATTACATCACACTACGGCCATTACAAGCCACTGCTTGTGTTCCGCGCTGGTTACGAGGTCAAGCCGCGTGTAGGAATGAAAACATGTTATTAACATAGTGATATTCCACAAGTCATTCTAATAATCAGTAATAAACTTAGACGAAATTTACAGAGACGAAGCAAGGCACTCGTAGTTTTACAAATTTTGAGTCTAAAAACACACAGAATTTGAATTTTTTTATTAATGTAAAAAAAAATGATATATTAAATATTATATATTTTTAAAATCCAAATTAATTATTTTTCTCTCTAAATTTTGAAATTTTCATATATTTTTTCCAAGGATTGATGAATTTTTTATTGAATTAAGATTTAAATCTGATACATTTATAGAAGAATAAAATTAATATAATATTGAAAATATTACAGAATCGAAGATTGTGATATGTTTAAATGAAACATATTTATAAAATTAAAGATTGATAGATGCAAGAATATATGCATATAATGGATACTTGAAATTATATATTGACCTGAAAATCTACAGTTTGCAGGATTAATAACTCAAATCCAATCTAAATCAAATCCAATCAAATGATAATCTATAACTGCCGAGAATTTCCAGATCTTAAAATTCACCTTATCTTACAATTCACAAATTCTAAGTATGACTGGACATATATATATATATATATATATATATATATATATATATATGTGTGTGTGTGTGTGTGTGTGTGTGTATATAAACTACAAATTTTAAAATAAATAGAGATTTATGTACGTCCCGACTGCATAATTTTTATCATCCGTAACTATGAGGAATATAACTGTAAAGAATGGTAGATCAGCGGAACCTAAAGATTTGTTATACTCAGTAGTCTCGCGTAATTTTTTTTTCAGCATTCGTTATTCAACATTCTTCGGGTGAAATGCGATCCTTTTGCGGTTGATACAATCGTCGCGGTTTTATTTTAGAAAGTCATTGCATGTATAGCGCGCGCGAAATGCAAGTAAAGACTGTAATAAAAACAATAAATATCAGAATAAAAAAAAAATGTTAAAATGTGCTTTATGGATTAGGGATTTTCACAGCGTCAGTATACTCTCGCGTGTACTGTTCCAGCGTCCTCGCATAAATTAATGTTATCTCGGGGGATTATACTGGGTTGAGTAGAGCGTGCGATGGCATTGCCGCATGATGAAATTTGATGTATTTCTTTTTGTCGGCTGATTAAGTATTTTTAAGACTTCGTGACTCACATAATCAATGAGCACGCTTTGACAAAATAAAAAACCTACATGCAACCGTTTTTAATAATCATCGTGGCATATTTTCAAAGTGCAAGTTTAATTCACATGAGTTCAAAATTTATGTAACATTGTACAAGAAAACACTAAAATATATTTATCATATTTATCTCTTATACATAAAAAGTAACTAATTTAGCTTTTGTTAATAATTTGGTAACAAAATTTTGCAAATTGTTATTTTTAACAAAGAATATTAATCTCGTATGAAAAATATGAACTTTCAATAATCTCTAATCTTCAAAGCAATTATTTTATTCAGCTATAGAAAATTATTATGTATACAAGTGACGTTTAATATATTAGTCTTATTGTTAGTATAAGCAAGTCGCCAAAGAATTGACAGGTACAAATAGCATTGAATGTATAAAATGACATAAAAATTCCGTGTTCTGAAAATCCGATCAAAACTTGCGGTTTAGCTGACCAACTTTTTCCATTCGTTTTTCTCTTGAGAATATTCGCGCTAGAGAGAGAGAGAAAAAAAGAGAGAGAGAGAGAGAGAGAGAGAGAGAGAGAGAATTTTTGCCAGTTTCACCACTATATGTAATTGATTTGGAATTTTCTCAAAATGTACATTTTGTAGAAATTCATTCACGAAAAGCCGAGATCCAATTTTATCTTTCCGTCTCCTCGAGTGTATAACAAATGGTGTATATCGACAGTATCGAGCTACTTCACACGCGAATCTAAGGCAAATTTATTTAAAAACTACCGATGCATTTTTCAGGACAGGTGTTGAAAGACGCATATTGAAAATGTAATAATAGCGAATCATATCGTCAATTGAAAACGATAAACATCAACTTACCGATGCTGTTTTCCCATTTTTACTCGTGACTTTTAACAGCGACCCTTCGTACCCCTGAAACATGAAAAATATTATGTTATTAAAATATATTTATATTAAAATACATTATTTATAGTAAATAACTTTATTTTACAAATAACTTCGCCTATTTTTAAGAAAACTTCTTTTTTTATCTTTATTAACGATTTTTAGAAATTCAATTCTTTATTAGCAGTTCCGGAATATTTATATTATAGCTGTTTGTTAATAGCGTTCTCATATTATCATCAATTTGAATTCGATGACATGATATAAGCATGATGTACACCTCTGTAGTAATTATCACGCCATTAATCACAGATCCATATTTCATGCGTTGTATCGTCATGCCTACTCTTATCTTGTACAAACGAAATTGAGTTTCTAACGAATCGATTTCACATGCGCAATGTCGAACGCACGAAAATTTGACGCGCACGCATTAGGTCGTTACACATATTTGTAGAATTAAACAAGATGATCGTCATTATCTCAGATCATTATACCGTGTGTATGTAAACAGGTGCGAGCAAATATTGCCTGGCGCTAAATGCGCGTTTATAATGTCAGAAACCACCAAAGCGAGCGAAATTATAGTCATAAAGCGGTTCATTATAAAAAATCCTAAATTAACTGTGAATCTTGAATCTTTTTTCTTATCCTTTTTAATGATGCTCGCATAAAATATGGCAAGACTGACCGTAACATCAGCGTGATTTACAGTTACTTATAGCGGAGTAGTATCTATTATTGCGCAATTTTTAAAATCTTCAAAAATTTATAAAATCTTGCAATACATTATTTCTCTAATACTTATAAATAACTCTGTATAAGAGAAATGTATTTTTCATTTCGAAAAATATAATGCGCATACACAAAGACTTCACAAATGCCAAAATGCATTCATCGAGGATCCGTTAGCGACAGAATTTATGAAGACCATTAAAAATAGCAAAGCATCAAGTGAAAAGTAGGGCACGACACACACACACACACACACACACACATTCGCATATTTTAAATATTTGACACAAATTCTAAGATACCAGCGAATTTCTCGACCATCGCTTAAATTATTAAGTAACCTACTGCAAACGTGCTTTACTCCGAGCTCTATTCCGCTGATGCAAGGAAAGCCGATTATTCATCATACATAAAAGCGTTTTTAATCCACCGCGAAAAATACCTCGTTATTGCGCTATCAAGTATCTTGCTTAGTATTATCGCGAAGAATAAAGAAATCCTTATAGAGTGAAAACATTTCCTTAATTTTTATGATAATGATGCAAGTGGAACGCGCGAGATGAGCACTCGATTACATGCGAACACCGTAACTCGGTGCTCATTACCAGAGTAGCAAACTGTTAATAATCGCACGATCATGATGGAAGTGCTAATTAACGAAGCCGCAATTAGAGAGTGCCGTAAGTCTCGGAATGTCTATTCGGCATACCGCAAAATGTTTTTTTGGGTTTAAACTTGGATCCACGAGGAAACTGCAAAAAAATACTCTTTACTACTTCGATTTATAGAAGTATCATGACGCGCCAATAAATTGTAGCCGTAATCATGAAAATAATCTAAATTGCACATCTTTTGTATGGATTCAACTAAATTTCTGTCTTTTAAATATTAAATAAAATATTCTTTAAAGATATAATTCTACAAAAAAATTTTTTTTTTCTGTAACGGCAAAACTTTACAAATTTTAATTAATTAAAATTTTATATGAGTATGTTTGAAAATGCATAACAATTTATTAACTGCAGAACTTTAAATATTTAACTAAATCGACTCTCTTCATGTAATTTTTCATTAACAATTCAGAGATAAATTAATGATAAATTTTTATTTTGCCTAAACATATATCTTGCATTAGTTTAGATGCATGAATCAATATGCAGAATTTTCCACATATCTTACAACATTCTTGGCAACCAACATCTTAATCTCGCATCATTAATCAATCTCTCCTAATTATAAAATATATCACCACTTAAATTTAATATGAGACAAACATCTCTAACACTTTAAAATTTTACACAAATATATAAAATTTTAATTACACAGGAAAGCAAAATTAATATTTGTCTTTAAGTCAAACTATTAGATCAATCAATTGTCCTTATGCAATTTTCCTCATTAAGAACATATATAATTAATGCATATGACGTTATAAATTTCAGTATTAATTCCATTTCTAAATATATATCTCTTAGATTCATCCAATGTGTAGCACTTCCTAGGTATTCATTTCCAACATTTTTGACGCTTAGCTCGGCGCCTTGCACATTATTAATTAACTTCCCTTAACTATGAAATATTGCAGTCATTAAAAAGCCGGTCTCCCGAGGGAGCATAATCGAGTTTTCACCGTTCATATGTTGTGCTCGCGCGACGAAATGTGCAAATAACCTCTGCGCTTCTCCGAAAGTTTCGCGATGGCACGACGACGGCGAGCGACTAATCCGCTCGGCTCTTCTTCCGACATGCTGAAAATTTATCGTAAATTCACGTGGGAAACGGGTCGTGCGACGCATTATGCGCCACGTTTAATGTTACGATATTTCAAAGACGATTAATAACCCGATTCACGCGGTGAGACTCTTCACGCGCGAATCAAGAGGTTCGCGGGCGAAAATAACGCGCGCCTGCACCTCTCAAGGTTTATTGTCCCGCGGTATGTCGGCAGTTATGTGTTGGTGTATCGATGCCAAGAAATTGCGTTCTCTCTTGATACGAGAAGTAAAAATCGCAACAATTTGTAAGATATATATTATAAGACAACCGCCATCAATATACATCACTCCTACGCTGTCGCCAATGAAATTGTGCGAGAAAATGCGCGGATTTCCGAGTTCGCAGACTGCGTCGTGATCCAATTTTGAACTCTTGTCGTTTTAATAATGTCCTTCTTTATTGTATAATATCATGTGTATGCAATTACTTCTTATTTGTTTGCAAATGAAAAATTCTATTTGTATCGTCACAAGTAAAGAAGCAAATAAATGAAAAACATATGTCGTAATCGCATAAAAAATTATATATAAATTATATATAAGTTATTATTTCTTGCTGTATTGTAAACAAAATGCATCAGAAATTGCATCTAAAATTTTATTTATTAAGATTATTCATAACAAAAAATGAATAGTGCATGAAAATTATAAATGACTAAATGATAAAATACAATATATTTTTCTCGAATATATGCAAATAATAAAATGATATTTTTCAATTAATTTCAAGTTTGACAAAATTTTAACGAACATAATTAAACTTAAGAAAGTATCAAAACTAAACAGCATCAATATAAAATTTACGATAAGAAAACTTTATCTTCAAATTCATCAAAAGATTTATAAAGTTAATGGAAATCGATTTAGAATTGCAATAATGTTTAGTAGAACCGATTTGCATAATAATTTTTATATATGGCGTTATATCACAACACACACACACACACACACACACACATACACACACACACAATTTTATCACAAACACTAAGATAATTCCAATTCGATAGAAGGCTTCTCAACATTACATAAATACCTTCATAAGCTCAACTATTTTGTTCTTTTTATTAATTCGTGAAACTGATCGAAAAATTACTGTATTACAGTGTAAAATAATTATTTAATTATTTAACTGTGTAAAATAATTATTTAAAGTGCCTTAAGAGGTTGTTACGTCAAAAAGAGAAGACGATCCTCGGACATCTCTATGTATATTTTGCTCGCGGAGCTCGTAATACCAACAGAAATGTAAGCATACGCACGCGACTAATCCTAATCCCTTTGAGCGAACTGCTCACGATGATATCATGAATATACAAAACAAGGAAAAAATAAAACGAGAGCAAGAAAACACGCCGCGTTGCGCCGTCTTTTTCGCCGGCGAATAACGATACGCTCGAGAGAATCTCCCGGATTTAACTTTCGAGGGAGATTTCCAAATGGAGCGAGAACAATTTCCCCGTTTTTCCATCTGTCTTTCCTTTCGCGGCTATAAATGACCGCGGTTTCTTTTCTCTCTAGCTGCTGTCGGCTTAAATCGCGATTGAATTTCGTTCCAGACGTGTACGAATCGTATTTAAGTTTTGCAGCAAAATCTTCGACAAATTTCGGCAGGTTCGTTGTTGAATAAATCATTTCAATCGATAGTATGGTAATAATAATTTCAAATAATAAATGGAAAAAGAGCATTGATTTTAGCAACTTAGAATATTAGCAATTAGACATATGATTAACTTCTTTTTATATAATTCTTAATATTTTTTTTGTTTGGAATGATTTTTTTTTATTTATTTGCGCTTTTGAGTTCAGAGAGTCAAAATATGAATGCAAAAATTATCGCGAAAATTATAAAAATAATGAGCGTTTTCATACATAATTAAATTATAGGACACGAAGATCAATAGATCTCATTGCTATCGATTTTTCGTCTCCATTGATGGAGCTCAAAACGCACACTCGTAATTGGCACCGACATAATTAATCTCCTAGACAAACTAACCTAGGATCCCAAGCCGTGCAAATATGACGTTATAGAGAAGTACCGTCTCTCTCGCGACGGGTGGTCGGCGTAGACGAGCATGATTCATAAGGGGAATATTTCCCTTGTGAATACAGTTCGAACGCTTCAGTCATAACATTGCGTTTCGCGCGATGTCGCGAGAACGGTAGAATGTAGATGAGCTTATTGAATCTCAACATAATGAATTAAACGCGACAGCGAAGCGCCAGGCGCGAGATGCGGAGATATTTAACATATGATGCGAGATACGAAGGTATTTAACATATGATGCGAAAACGATAAAAGCAAGAGATTCCTCAAACCGCGCATTTTCTAGAAAAAAAGTGAATATGAGATTCTAGAAAAAAATGTGAATAAATATATAATAATATAATAATATAATCGATTATAATGTATATGTGTTTCTAGATCTCGATATCTTCGAATAATCAGATTTGAATTTATGAAATGTAATGTAAAATCACTAAAATTAATTATAAAATACATAATACGATTAAATAATTTAATTGCAAAATTAAATAAAAAATGCATTTTTATTAATAAATATAATATTATAAAGTTTAGATTGTATCGAGATATCATAAAATTCAAACGTTTAAATTTTTGAAACAAATATCCTGAAAGTTATATAATTCATACTTTTCACACATCTCTTGTTTCAATTCGCAAAAATCTCAGATCTCTGAGCTCCATTTCCGACCGTCTCGTTTTTCCGTCTCGAATATTATGCATTCGCGATAGAATATTAATGTGCTCTGAACTTTAGGTCCGTCAATATCGTGTACATTTACGGTCCTCGCGCATATCGACGTCAGAATATCTGGTTTTTCAAATCTTGAATCCTCTCGCGCTCCACCCTTTGATCTCAACATCGCAGTTACGCGTCTATATATAAAATAAAGCGAATAGAGAGAGCAAATTCTCAGAGACTCACCTCGTATGCTCTGAAGAGTAGATAGAGCTCCCTCGGCTTGGTGTCCATCGGCAAGCCGCTCACGAACAAGGTGCGCACCTGAAACAAGAGAGAAAGAGAACGTTAATCTGAGTTAATTAACCTAATTGCCGGTCTAAAAGGAAAGGAGAGCGGACCGAGAAAGAGAGAGAAAGAGAGAAGATGAACGAAGAGGCGTATATCGAGATGACTCGGAGACAAGGGAATCGACTTTCTCGATTTGACTCCTGCCCTCGTCTATCAGACGAATCGATAGCTAATTGCAGAATCAATGTAAGATGCCTCGAGACTGCAAGAAGTCGGTTCCCCTCATTCGTCTTCCTTTTTAATTTCGCCATTAATTTGGCAATTTACAGTGGCGAGCCCAATTAATTATGACTCAACCCTCCAAGATCTTCGAAAGTGATTCCCGAAGATATTTCTTCCCCAATATCGATCATTCTTCCAGACCACTTGTTATTAACATCGGCATGTTCGAATTAATCCGATATTGTTTCGCTTACAACGGAGAATGCAAATCGACTTTCCGTCTTGAATGCCGTCATCGGGAACAATGCAGTGAGAAAGGAGACTGATTCGACGTGGCTTACGCTAGCAAACTTCAATGCGTTGATATGCAGATAATTGCCAGTCCTCGTTTCAATAAGAATGTTAATTGCTAATAATTTATTCATCATGTTAAGAGCACGCAGCCTTTTTATAATATTTTATAATATTTATAATATTTTATAATATTGGAAAAATAAAGTGTAACAGTTGTGTGTTTATATGATTTCCAGTACTATTCTTGACGTTAATCAATTGATTTTAAACTTTGTAACAATTGAAATCTATATTTCTAGCATTATCTATATCATAATAATGTTAAATACTATACTTATAATACTAATAATAAATTATGATGCTCTAATCATAATGCTAAATATTAATATTAAAACATGTAGAAGTAAAAGTTTTTATGAAAAATAAAATTTTCAACAAAAAATATTACATTAAGGAATCTCGAGTGACTTTAAGAGAAAATTACTCGACATATTCGAGAGAACAAATTTATTGTAAGGACACACAATTGAATCCTTCTTCTCTCTCTCTCTCTCTCTCTCTCTCTTTCTGGTATTTGATCTGGAATTTTCTCTAGTATTCACGAATTAATAGCCGGTATATCGTCTCCTGTCACTAGCAAACTTTGTGCAATATTGATAAAAACTTGGTCGCGTGGAGACGCTAAAGCGCTAAAGCAAGGCACGTAACCGCAACCGCGTCGCAGGTCGGATCGTCTACTAATGGATGAGACTAAGAGAGTAACCGGTAAAGTTTCGCTGGCCAAGTTACGTGAACGTCTTATATCGCGCGGGCCTTAAGTAATTGCTGCGGCTGTGTACATGCGCTCGTGCAACATGCGCTGCGCATGCATCGCAGGCGTAGATATACGTAAGTAAGTGCGAGCGGTAAGTGCGTCTCGCCACCTAACTTATAATGATCTCTAGAGCGGAGCATCAAATTGCCGCAATGAGGTTGCAGCAATTAATGAAGTTAAGAAACACCGAGACGGTGATAAAAGTTTGACGCACACGCGCGGATCTAATTACTGAGAAGTTTCGGCCTGCTGCTCGCATAATTTTTATAAAACCTTCGATCGACAGACTACCGATCGTCAAACGACTTACGATAACAGAGATAACAAAATTGCAATAGTTGGAGTTGAGTAAAACCATAACTAATCCGGATTATCGTAAATTCAGATTACCTAGAGACCTAGATACATAGAACGTAGGAAATAGTAGAAGTTAAAGATAGCGAATAATACAATTTAAAATTGACTTCGATATGTGTTTATCTTGGTGACTGGTGGTATATTATTCAGATGTAACATTCTCTGGGAAGAACAAAAAAATTACTTTACTTTGAAGAAACTATCAATAGTTCTTTTTTAATTCTTTCTAATTGTAAACTAAACTCTTTAAACTATACAAAACTTCGAATTATTGAGACTTCATTATACTTGTAGATATCGGGCTGACCCGATTGAAAAGAAAGGAATGCGAGTTGATTGAAAAAAGAAAGGAATGCGAATTATTCTCCCTGAGAATTAACTGATTAGATCGCAGAATTAATTCCCATGTACTCGCGCGAAGCTAAGAGCAATCCAGTTAAAGAGGTTTCTAAATACCTTAATAACAATTATGTAGAATGTAGAGAAATCTACGGAAGGAATGTAATCGCTCAATATATGGAAAAATATATTTTTCTATTTTTCTATCGCTAGATTAGATTGCCTTTCGCGATCTTGAAGAAAATTCACAGTAATGGAAATACAAAAATTAAGATTCTAAGATTTAGAAATTTTACCTATTATATACTATTATTAATCTATTCTGTTTCAAAAATTTTACAAAACCAATGATTCAAAGAATTTAACATTTTTAATATTTCAAATATTTCTCATTATTTCAATTTTTATGAGCAAATTAATCAGCTTCATCATAATCTTCATAGATAATAATACAATTATTTTAAATACAAAGTACATATATCTTCCGTTTTCTCTTAATCGGCGTAATAAATATTTTTAATTAAAACGATGACCTACGTCATATTATGTATTTCTTCTCTTTAACAACGTAGCGAAATCGTATTATTGTTTCATGTACTTACGAGTATATATTACTCGTTCGTTACGCTAATTAAACACAGCGCACATTAATCAGATCTTTATCTAAAAAATGGTTGGTTTCCTATTCTTCTTCCTCGCTTCTTTTCCGCATTGTAAATTGCGAGCGCATTCGCAATCTTAGTCGAGGCGTAGCTTCTAAATGACAATAATTGATCATAGACGAACGAGTCCACTCCCAGCTCGCTTGCAGCTGACCGTGTCGCTAGTTCTCATTGTTTCATCTTTAAAACTATGCCGCACCGCCACTTGCACATCCGTTGGCGACACTCCTCGTCCCATATTTGTGTTCCCCTTTTAGCGGCCGTTGTATTTAGAAATAATTTTGTACCAGGGCGCACATATGTGTGCGCGACAAATATAAGGCTTTCCCGTTTTTTTATTAATTTATTAATTTTATTAATTTATATATACAGATTTTTATATATAAAACTATGAATTAAATTAATAGATTCCTTCTCAGCAAGAATTTCATTAGATGCAATATTTTTTCGCGATGTTTCGATTCAAATATGTCTTTAACATTTAAGTGTTAAAATTTCAACAAGGTAAATTCTACTTAAAATGAATCTACTATTTACATTTGCCTGAAGGCTGATCAATAAATTTCTTCACTAGTTTCTCAATAATTCATAGCTGGAAAACTATTTAGATGCAAATTAGTCTCTAGTGTGATAAAAATAGTTCAATAGCAACAGATTAATCATATACTCGACTCATTTCAAGACCGCACGTGGCAGAAGGAAGACACTGATTCGTTACCGTCCCCTCGTTAATTTCCGGCAGGAAGTATCGAGGACAGAAAAGAGGCAAGAGCAAAAATATCTACATTCTTGAATTGATTTATTTCAGACCATAACTGTCATGTTAAATTGTCTCCTTAATAATAAATCAAGTAATTTTCTGATTTTAAGTCAGAGTTAATGCTATAAATAGTCTCTTAAATCTTTACATCTTACACGCGATAAGTAAAATATCATATTCACGTTTTAATAAATTATACTATCATACACTTATATGTATACTTTCTAATATATTATTATAGGATTATTATAAATCGTATGTTGAAACATAAAAACTTGTCGCAAATTATTGTAGATAAACAAATCAGGATTGTGACATTTAATTTATATTACAAGTTTTGAATTCTTGCAAAATATCATCATATTATATCGTCATTTATTTCAACACAAAAACATTTATTTTAAAATTATTTTTATAAATTCTATAATGTTGTAATCTCTCTTTCTTAAAGTTCAATGAATTTCATTGATATGCAAAATTTATTTTATTTTATTTTGCTTGTTTGTCGTACTTTTTGTTATTTTTACCAATAGCAAATTATCTGTATTTTATATCAAAAGTTGCCATTTTGATCCTATTGGGAATATAGACTCAAAAATAGATTCGCGATAGCGTAAACTGAACATTGCTTCGAATATATTGTATATTACCATCCGGTAAATGTGCAGCACACGAGAGGCCACCGTCTGGCTCTAACATAAGCTCATTACTTCTCGATAACGTGTTGGCAACGTCGGTCAAACGCAGTAGCTACCGCGGGTTTGATTAATCTTGAATCAGAATTTACAGGTAATTCGAGAGCATGCCGAGAGGAATAATTTGTAAAATGCACGCCTCACCGGGTTTCGAATGGAAACGCGCGGTTACAAGTATATCTCTTTACAGACAGACAGAGCAAAGCCGCGCGAGATTTATTCAATCCAATGGAGTTCGAATGTGCACGTGTGTGTATAAACACAATCACGCTTACGTATGAGTGTATTAATGCAGCCAGTACACGAATGCGAATGTGAACGCTCGTGAGTGTCGGAAAACAGTAATAAAAGATTGTTGCGGAAAATTGTGATGAAATAAAAGACTGCACGCAGTTTTCCGATACAAATTATTTTACTATTTTAACGTCAACGTTGTCATGTTAAAAACAACAGACAAATTGCTAGTAAAAATATTCAATGCTCTGCTTACAGTGGGTCGAGAATGCAAAATTACTGAATCAAATTAACGCTGGCGAATAGCAAACGTTTTTTTGCTACATGCATCGTTTAAGAATAAGCTCTTTTTATGCGTAGATAATATAAAAAAAAGAAAATAATTTTGTGTGTATAACAAAAAATGAATATAATAAATAAAATATTTTAAAGTTAAAAAAATATATAATCTCTCTTAATATTCTTTCTACACATATTATTTATAAATAATTTAATAATTCTCTTATTACACGCGCGTACACACACACACACATATATTATTTAATTTTTCGTGATAATTTCTTGGCAATTTGATTAAATCAAGTATACTAAATCTAGTTTAACAGCAGCAAGTACTTTTGCATTTTCTTATCCACTTTACCGCGCTTTACAAAAGAAAGACGCTTTGTCAAAGCGAGAATACGGTCAGAACGGATTGCGTTTAAATTGACTCGCGATGCGAAAAGCGCGTACTATACGATTTCACGCAATAAGAGAACGTCGCATTTGGAGCGCATCCGAACAATTTCACGTTTTGATCGCCAAACCGGCCACAGTGATACCAGAATATGATAGCAGAGTTGCGGCCACTTTTTCCGGCCACGCTCTCGCGGATTTCCGCGACGCGCTCTCTCGATCCTGCTGTGTGAAAAGTAAACGGTTTCGTGCGGCACAACGTGTCTCTTTAATTTTTCACGGTTAGCACGACGACCACAGCGAGTTTTCGTATCGCTGACAAGAGAATCGCTAATTCACTTTTCACTAAAAGCCGACGAAAGCGGGAGAGGCAAAAAGCCGCTCGCCGTAATTGCGGTAAATCAACGCAATA
Source organism: Lasius platythorax (assembly GCA_963971435.1). Taxonomy (NCBI): domain Eukaryota; kingdom Metazoa; phylum Arthropoda; class Insecta; order Hymenoptera; family Formicidae; genus Lasius; species Lasius platythorax. The sequence continues at coordinate 4,194,645 of OZ020541.1, forward strand.
CAAGTTTTCGATAAAATAGGAATTAATCAATCTATGCGTGGTACTTTATTTAAGAGATATCATCTGGCAACAACTAAAAATCAATTTTTAAAAGCGATCCCAAATAAGACAAATGTCAAATATGTATAAAAATCTCTACTTCGTAAGATCAGATGTGTATGCAATTATGTGAGAAATTTTATAATATTGTATATAATTACAATGTGTTCTCAAATCGATATATATTTCATTCAAAGGACGCGATATTTACGAATAAACATTGAAGTTATTTCTATGAGCAGAGTCCTGATAGAGTGCACATTTTAATTGTAATAAGAGAAGAAATGACAAGTTTTCAAAAAACATATCTTTAAAAAACATGTATTTAAAGAATTATAATAATTTAGAAGCCCATCTAAGCCTTCAAAATCCTGCAAAAGCACTCCTTAAATTTTATCTCTGGTTGTCCCTTTACGACACTTTGAACAATTTTCTCCGCTCCAAATCTTTTACCGCGGTCCCAACAAATTTATATTCCGAAAAAAAGTATGCACAGTAAATACATCAAAATGTACGATTGCCGAATTCCGTCTTAAAGTAGCATACGCGAATAAGATCATACGGATGATAAAATAATATCGAGCAATCGAGACAGCGTTTTTATAAAGACGAATCGGAAATCAACGCGACGAGTCGTCGCTGCGCCCGGCAATTAAATCATCTTCGTAATCGCAATTATACACGTTCGTGAATATTCACGCGGCGCGTCAGCTGGCATATTCGCACTCCTCGATCTAATCTTCTCGTAATTACGGCGGGTGGAATTTTCGAGCGCCGATCCGATCGAGGCGCGCCGGCGAGCAAGGAGCGTGCTTCCGTTAACGCGGGACGAAATAAAATACCGGAGCTGGGGTCCGATGGGCACGAGCTCGTGTTTTCAGTGTATCTATTCCCCGCAGATGCACGCACACACAACATATTTGTCTGTTATATACAACAAACATAACTTGCATTATCTCCTTACAAACGGCATATCAGATTTTATAATGGTCGCGTCGCAAGGAATGCTTATTTATATTTGGATGCTATCCATTTTTGAGAAAAGAGTTTCGATGCCAAATTTTTTAAATATAAAATGCTCGAAAATAATGTTTTACATTCTAGCACTAATAAAATTCTAAGTATGTCTGCACAAAACAGTATAATCTTTTCAAATGAAAAAATGCGGTATATGTAATTAATATTATAGATAATATTTGAGCAGTAAATCTTATTAAAATTCAATGCTTAAATCTTATTACATTGGAATTTTATTTGAGGATTAATAATTTTTTCATTATATTAGTCTTTAATTATGTATTTCATTTGACATAACTAAAGCTATTAGATCCTGAAATGTAAATGTAATCCAATAAAAATGCATTCTGTTAATTAATTAACTTTTTAATATAGTTCTCTCTCATGAAGTTCGAAAAGAAACTAGTATCACAGAATATAATAAATGTTTCCGTTATGATAAAAGAATGCACTAGATCGAAATGCTGGAAGCGTCACATTGCCATTTTTCACGCGAGGCCCTTATCTTCATTCGTGCCAGAATTTTTGATAGTGTATGTGAGGTATAATTAATAACAGATCGAAGGCAAGCTATATCTTCAAGGCACCTTTAAATATAGTTTTGCATAGGAGTGCATTGCTGTCGCAGCGATAACAGTTAACTAAGCAATGATAGATCGCGTTGAATGAACTGTCACAGAGCTATCAAATGTCCCTTCAATTACGGATTTTTTATGAACAATTTAACCTTAAAAATTTTTTAATTTCTTCGAAAATTTAATTTTTACTTAATTTTTAATAACATTTATCTTTAAAAAATTTGTATTCCGAAATGTTCTACATTATCAGATATGTCTGTATAGAGAATTTATTTGTGCGAAAAATCTATTATACATAAAAAGAAATTGACCTCTTTTATGTGCTAAATATATTTAAACGTAAAGCTTATCTCATCGGTCCAAAAATATCGGAGAAAATCGATAACTATGCGCAAGATGAGTATATGAGATATCTACCAATGTTACGCAAATGATATAATACCAGTTATTAAATTGCGATGGTATGATTATGAGAATAATAAAGCGCATTATTAATTATTATCCTTTACGCTCCACCACGGCCATTATCCTTTCCGGGGAGAAACTTGAAGCGGCGTAAGTGAGCGGTAAGCACGGTGTAATTAATAATAGGATCGCTAGGCGACGTGCTATTTTTGCGCGAGTTCGCTGAGTTTTCGTCGCCGATATTACACGCGCGGTACGGAAGAAAACGCCCGCGGCGTTTGGTTCCCTCACGAGCCAAGAAAGCGTCTCTCGCAGCACTCGTTACGTCCCCTACGATCGAGTGTCACGCGTGTATACGAGTGGCATCCGTAACAAAAGAGCGGAATTAATCGGGAATCTCGGACACGCACGTGTTGGATCTTTCGTCGTGGCGCGTTACGTGCCAATTCGCTCTTGCGCTAAATCACAGTTTCGGTTAGCCACAAGATCGCATTTGCGTGCAGCAAAACAGAGCGTTTATTTTGCAACATGTCCCTCACGTTTATCGGAAGTGACTCCTTAACGAAAAGCGTTTTACGAGGTAAACATCTTCATGAAACTAGAAGCGTGACAGATTATTCGTACCAGTTCCCGGATGCCAGAGTTATTTCATCCGCAAGTTGAACAATATTATAACGGATAATTTAATATAATTTATGATAATGATATTCGCTTATTATGTTTATATATTATCATCTTTCATGAGTTCTTTAATACAAATTTGACTTTATTGTATTATTAATACAATCTCGCCGGCTGCTTTAGAAAGCATTCTAAAAAAGTCTTGATGTAGCTCGTATGTGTTGTATGCATATGCAACTAGCTATAATTGAGACCTCCATTACAGCTGCAACACAAGGCTAACTAACTATGACAAATGAGATATTAAGGCTGCGCTTTGTCAATTTATGATATCATTAATTTACAACCATTTATAAAGGAATAAAGATTGTTACTTCTGATTCTGTCCTTCTCATGATTATTTTTCTAAGAATCAAAAGAAATCAAAGTTTCTTAGTTTTCAATATAAGATTTCATAATAATAAGCTTAAAATTATATTAAAATTAAATCCATTCAAAATTAAATAACTGATAACAATGTATTATCGCAGTTCTGCAATTCATCAAAACTTATTAATATTGTATATGTATATGCTGCAATTTTTTTTAATTTTTAATTATAGAAAATTTATAAATTACTGTTTTGTAGAAATAAACAATAAATAATAAAACAACCAATTTATCTTAATTCTACATTTAAATTATGCCATGTTATAAGCATACTGAAGTTTCCTTCATTCAGATTATTCTTAATATTTGTTGGAATGAGCATATCATATTCTACTTCATAAATATAATCTACTTCAATGGTTTTTAACTAGCAATTGCCGCAGACAACGTCTCTTGAGTTTTCTTTATTTTTATTTTTTATTCTGCATACAAAGATGCTTCCTTGCTCCATTGCTAATAAACTCAACTTCTGATCGTCTCTCTTATTTATACCTGCTCTTATTCTTCTTATTATCAGCTTATTTTTCTAAACTGTGGCATTAATTTTATTCAGGGCACTTTCTTTTCTTTTCTTTTTCTTTTTTACACGCGAAATCACATTCATACACAAATCTAATTGAGTCATTATAAATTTGCAAATAATTCGCACAATTATTTATTTTATTTGAAAAGCATTCGTCTCTTCATATGTGTGTGTATGTAAGTTTATATATTCTTCCCCTTTCGTAAGAGAATATATATGAACATGTATTTGTATGTGTTAACATATTCAACTACTATTATTTCTTTGTATATTTCCTTTTATCTATCATCTTTCTATCAAAACTTGCTCTACGCGTTTATGATAATATTATCTATCTATATATCTGCGATCGAAAGAAACTGCTCGATACACCAGCAACACCGTGTACATTCGAGCGACTCGAGTTCCCGGCGATGCAAATACCGGAAGCAACGGGGTTGCATTAATATATCCCCGCAGTAGCAGCGTGGAAAGTAAGAGTAGAGCGATCAGCAACCGGTGTACAAACGCCGTAGTGCAACAAAATGAATGTGAGGATCGCACACATGGCGCACATTACAATTGGTTTGACCTCGCACGCTTTCATTATTGATGCCATAGTCGCGGCTGTTCGCTACATTGTGACAAGAGACGCTATATCGTGCGAGAACCAACGTGAAAACAGTTCTGCTACCTTTTGTGAAACGTCTCCCTTGCGATTTCTACGAAACGCAGGAAATTGTGGCAAGGTGGCCGACCGTCGTATGACATTTCTCAACCTGCAAGATGCAGATCGCACGCCTGTTTCTTATTCGACCATAAAGTAGCTGCAAAAACTACTGCGGAATAAAACGTATATTGAAGTATATATCGAAAATCATTACCTGAAATTTACGAGTTCAATCTATAGAGACTTTACAATATTTCGATACGATTTCAGAGTTCTGTACTCTTTCTCTCTGTCTCTCTCTACCTCTTATTTTTATATTGTCATGTTGTTTAAGAAACAAAAAAATTAAGAAATATTGACACAAATGAAAACAATATTGCAGTAATGTTTTTTTCAATTATCTTTTAGAGACATTATGAAAGAACAAATGTTTGAATTTGCGTACATTCCCAAAAAGATTGCAACTGATTTAATTTGTTAAAACAACCGGACGAATAATACATTAGTAATTACGATATAAATTACTCCTATGGGGTTATAGTTTAAAATGTAACAAAGGTACACGCCTACTCTTAGTTTATTATCCACATGATGACCGAAGGGAATGTCATCCCTTGACATATTGCAAACCAGAATAAAATAGCTTTCCTAGTAAAAGATAGAAAGGAGCATAAAGGTAATTATGCGACATTTCAGAAAGCCGAACGATTTTCCGGCTTTCGCCAGGCTCAATTTTCGCAACGTTTAACTTTGTCTTTTGATTAAATAAATATCATGACAGAATTATAACTACTATAATCCGAAAACTAACTATAATCCGCGCAATATAAATAAAATGTCGAGTTAATGCGATTTTAACGACCTAATTACAATCAAATGAAAGATTAAGAACGATGACATCGCGATTATAATAATGATATTTCTAATATGTGCAAACGTATAAATTTATAACCTTCCACCTACTCTTTTAACAAATATTGATTTTCACCGATATTTTTCTCTCAATAATGAAAAAATATTATTTTCGCGCTTATTATGTCAAGTTAATAGACACATAAAACGCAGATATATCTGATGGATTCAATACAGATAAATTGAATATAGATATGTCCAAGATTCACATCAATTTTTACTTTCTGACATTATGTGTTTTTTTTTTTTTACATTCTACACTCTCTGAATATACGTTTCAACTTATACAGATTGTATGAGTTATGATGTTTAATCAATTTTGTAGCAATTTTTCTTTAACAAAAATATGGGATGTCAACAGTTTTTAAATTATGAGCGACTGTGAAAATAAATGGAAGTCCGTAAATTCATTATCAGAGAGAAAAAGAAAGAAAGAGAAGCGGAAATAGATGATACAATTTAATTCTAATTTAAAATTAAGTTTTATTTTAATATGTAATCTATTTTTAAAAAGAGTTCATGTCAAAAATTAAAAAGATGTAAAAGAAATATTCCATAAATTTTGTTTTAAGAAAAACTTAATTATGTATCAAAGAATCCACTGATAAAAAGCCATGAATGTCGATTCTGAGTACTAATCCATAACATGAGAGATCTATAGTTTGTACGCATTTTTATTACGCAGATATGTTTTAATTAAAAAATTGTGTTTCATCTATCTCATTATTAAAAATTCTTTAAAAATATACACGAATTTACAAATTAACACATATCGCTGACTTCGCGCTTGAAGGAAAACATTTTATTGAATTTACACTGCCGTTTATACACACATATGACGCGTGCGTTAGTAGTAATAGCGTCATTCATTATTAACAACACGGCAGGTCGACTGAAAGAAAGTTATCCCACCGTCAAGAGAGAAAAGTTCGCGGCGAACGTTTCGTCGATATAAGAAATTCTAAGGGAAGGCGCGGGAGACTTTAGAGCTCAGGCCTGGCCCGAGGCCATCGCTAGTGTATAGTCGAGGTCAAGAGATAAAGAGAGGCAAATAGATAGAAGGAAGAACGTACTGAAGGGAGTAAGAGAATATTCGAGAAAGAAAGAAGAGGCAAATATGGAAATAGAGGGAGATTAAAAAAAGGGAATAGTCCGTATGAAGGGAAAAGTCCATATGACAAGGATAGGGTTATAAAGAAGAATGAGAAGAAAAGGAAAATGCTAGAAGAAGAGAGAAAAGGAGTGAGAAACAAAGTGCATGAGAGAAAGATGGAGCCAAAGAAATGAGAAAAGAAAAAAAGTGAAAAGAGAGAACATGCATGCAGAAGGGATAGGGTTAAAAGAAGAGAAAAAGAAGAACAAGTTGAAAAATGAAAAAATAAAGAACAAAAGTAATATGAAATGGAATAAACTGAAATGCAGAGAAAAAAAAAAGAAATAATGTGTACGATTGAGCAAACGGAAAGAGCGAGCGAGAAAAGAAAATTGTAGCGCAAAGAAAATGCCGTGAATAGAAGACAGCAGTAGAGTACGAGCAGATAAAGAAAAAAGAAACAAAAAAGAAACAAAAGAAGAAGGGAGAGAAAGGGTAACGTGCATTGCGGAAGAGAATGCAATGGAGCGAAAGAGAGATGGAAGGGAGGAGTCGCTATGTTCTATCAAGAGGGACGGAAGAGCCAAAAGATGAAAGAGTTGCAGGAGAAGCAGCGAAATAAGGACAGACTCGTGAGAAGTAGAAAAAGACCGAATCGACAGACAGAAAGGGACAGCGAGAATGAGAAAGAAATAAAAGAACAAGAAGGAAAGCAAGGCGTATACAGGGTGTTCGAGAATGTACATAGCGAATTTCATCTAGAAATTCATTATCATTTGTAACTCAAATTTTTCTTAGCAAAAATCTGAAAAAAAAATATTTCTCTTTTATCTGCACACGCTGCCCTAATTTCTGTTATTAAATATCTCGATAAGTAGAGTTCAAATTAAAATGTCATAGAATAAGTCCATTTGAAATTAAATAATTGGAATTTTAAATTTTAATTCGCGTAATAGTATACTTTTTTTAATTATATCTAATTGAAAAACTATTGATATCTTGATAAGTATCTTTGAATAGAATTTGACTTCACAACTTGTCCAAAAAAAATCATAGATATATCTCTAGGAAGAAGTTGACTTCAAGCACCCTGTACATACACGTACGAGCGGAGAAGAGGCGAGCCGGGAAGATTGGAGGGTGTCGAGGGTAAAAAGAGGCGGGAGGTGCAGGAATCGAGCTGAGGTCGAGCTGGCGACGCTGTGTCTGTCTCGACGTTTAAGAACGAGGGAAGCCGACGCAACGGGCCGATCATTTATTCATGCGCACCGAAATGATTCCAGCCTTGTAACCGGCCGATGTAGTGTGTGGCGCGAGTCGCACTTACACGCGGCTTTGAATTAAAACGTCAGCCTGCCATCCTTACGGCGCGCCGCCTTTCACCGACCGAGATTCGCGCGACCGACATTATGCGAAGCGAAGCCCGCGATCGTGAAGTGCAGATATTTTCCGACTTCCGGACTCACAAATTCTTGAATCTGTGAAATTCTGTGAAACAGAGCGTTTGACGATCTCATTGTTAAAATTAAAAGGGATTTTAATTCGTCTCTTTAATGTTTCTCGACAAAAGCAAAATGAAAGTTTCTATTCGCGTCACAACAGATTTTCGAATGAATATCTCTATTTTAATTATAAGTATTATATTATTAATTTAGTTGAAAAATGACGACAGATTCAAGCTGTGCGTAAAAATATATGACTAAATATATAATTTTAGACTAAAAAAACATTTTTAAACTTTTTTCTCGTTTGTCTTCACAAAAAAAATAAATATTGTAATAATAATATCAAGAAATGTTTTATGTTAATACAAATTTTCGATCTGTTTTGTATATAAGATAGAAAATAGTTGTAATAATAAATTAAGAGAGTTAAGTTATAAATCTGAAGATATATAGATCCGTGGATTTTCTTAGACAAAATCCGAGAAGTTATTTAGATTTATAAATTTAGAAAAAGAGAAAAAGAGATTTCTATTTGAAAATTACAACCACGTAAATACACTACATGCTTAAATTTAGAGAAATAAAACCGTTACAAAGGATATATTCGTTTAGCGACGAAGCAGAATGAAAGTTTGTATCTAAGTATCACGCTTGAGAAAGAGCTTCCTTGTGTTGTTATTGCACGCGCACAAGATTGCCTCAACTTTTTTCATTAATTCGTAGTGTATCGTCCGTTAAGAAAATCTTCGGTAAAGTAGAAGCGCGGGTTAATTAAGAGTGAGTTGTAAAAGCAAGCATCAGAAAGATGTTTACATTCTCAGAAGTTAATTCGTGAACCTCTCAAACGCATAATTTGCATAAAGATGAATTGCTATCAGTTGTTTTACGTCATTTATACCGTGACAAAATTTTTTTGTAACTTGATTCTATATTAATATTTTACAACTACGGCGAATATTTATTATTCCAGTTCAAGTACAAAATAATTATCACGCTTATGCAAAATAAAAATTAACATTTATCAAATTTGTTGATGATAAAACTGTCAAAAATATTATGTAGAATAAAAAATAAAATAAAGTCTTAAATTAACTTATTAGCATATTAAGTTAATATATCAACAACTTGACTCATTCGGTTCAAATTTTGTTTTTTAATTATGCAACATTTATGTCTAATACAATATTTATCAAAAATGACTCTCATAAATTTAAGATAATCACATTAATGGTTTTCGTAAACAACCAACTCTACATATTCGCTGCATCTTACAATCATTCAGTGATAACTTCTAACTTTTTTTTCTTGCAACAGTCTCGCGGTTATATATTCGGTATATATTCGACGTAATATTTCACGGAACATTGTTCCGCGTAACATCGTCCTATGGGAGTTTCCCCTCAGAATTTAGTGGGAGTTATACTTGTAAACGGGTGTGTCTGTATCCGAGCAGTCGTTAACAATACGCGCTCATACATGTACTCATGCTGGCACATACTTACACTCGTACTTCATCGTGTGCTTTTAATCCGGCGCAGGTATCGCGCATTTTAATTCAAAACTGCGCGAAAAAAACGCGCTATTTATGACGTTACCGCATTACCGCATTAAGTTATTCCACACGAGCGCTTGCATTTCTGCAAAGGATTTTTCATCCCCACGCGCAAGTCACGCTCAGGACCCGCATCAATCAACTCGTCTCGAATCGTTTAATTTAGACATGCTTAAAAGCCCTTAACCTGCCCAAACGAGATTTTAATATACGACCCGGCGAGAGAGCGTAAAAGATTTATGACCAACGGACCACCCTTCCAAATCATAAAACAGCAATGTGTTGAAAAGGCACTTTTAATATGATTGGAGACATAAATGATTACCTAAGTAAAATTGACGTGTATTGTGTCACGTTCTCGAGAATCAAATTTAAGGATCATTCCATCATATGAAAAAGTTATGATAATGTATAATTTGTATAATATGGCAAGTAAGATTGCACAACTAATTATTTATGTATATAATAATTATTTATGTATATTTATTTATGTATATTGAATGTTCAAAACATAATTGAAACAAAATATTAATTTAAAAAAACTATTAACGACAAATTTATTTTTAATTAATATCATCAATTCTTAAAAATTATAAATAAACAAAAATATAAAAATTAAGAAAATCAATTTAAGAAAATTAAAAATATTAAATACTTATTAAAACTTAAAAATAAGGATATATATTCTAATTAATAAATATAACTTGACATAAAAATTTCTTGATTTTTTAAATGTAATTGCATTTTAACAGGGACTCAGCGCAATTCTCGATTATATTTTGCTTAAGTTGAACGCGAGTTATAATTCCACGTATTTTAATAGAATGTGATTTACGATTCCAGCTTAGCGTTTGCAATTAAGTGCAAATGTGTCGATTTTGCACAAGGCTTTCGAAACGGTGTCAATGCGCGTTTCGTTCTTACAGCTGGTAAGCGCCGGCAGAGAGTACGAGAGATCATGAATAGCGTAATTGTGTAAATATCTGATTAGACATTATATTAGCGAGCAGTACATTCGCTGTGCGAATTCAAAGCGGCATTATTGTTCGGCGTAACCTCGGCATCAGCCATAATTACCGACGCAGTGGGTGATTAATCATCGACTGGTCTACTGAACTATTAAGGAGACGCCATTGCGGAAGTCACTAGCTAAATCTCGTCAATTCTCGTTTCCTCGCGCGCGTTTCCGATACTTGTTAATCCTTCTCGGCTATCAACCACCTAAATTACATCATACGGATTTTCCCAAGAAAGAATAATAAATAATTAAAATATTAAACGTATTAAAATTTTTATATCTTTGTTTAATATATTCTTTATCTCTTCTATATTATCTAAATGTAAAAATACAGTCAGAGAGAGAGAGAGAGACAGAGAGAGAAGGAGAGAGTAGAAAGATATATAAATAAAAATATATAGAGATACGTATATGTATATAAATTAAGTGATCACAAAACTTTCAACGTTAAATGATCTAATATAATGCAATTGTTCCTTAATTTATTATCTCTTTTTTGTAAATTAAAACAACTTGTAAATTAAAACAATTCGATATTTGTAAAAATAAATCATTGTGTTTTGAACTTCTTAGAAAATTAAAATTGCGTTGTCTCTCTCGCTCTTCATTAAAAAAGCTTAATCTAAAGGTAATCCTACTATAATTTAATTCCATCATAAATTTCCTTTTAGTTTTTTTTATCGTATTTTTATTAACTCGTCTAAGCAAAAATGTCAAGGTCAATATGCAAACTAGTAAGAAAAAATATCCGTGCTATAAAGTACTTACAGTACATCTCTCGTATTATTTATGTTGCTCTTCGTAGTGACACTAGAGTCAGATCTTAGCTTCTTAGCCTCAACCTTCTTAACCAAAGGTTGACGACTAACTGAATAAAACCTTAAGTCTTCCCTCACTTTTGTAGTACAATACTCTACTCCAATGATCAGTGACTTTATACTGAGTCGTTGTAAACAAACAACGTTTACATTCCTTAGGACTATTATGAATCTACAAAACTGTTTCTTTGCGAGATATGTAAATTCGCTTTTGTTTACCTTTAATCCGTATTAAATCGCTCTAATATTTATTTATAACTGACGAACATCAATCCGACATTTATAAATTTATAACTAATTTATAATAATATATAAATTCCTCACTCGTCTATTTATTTCTTATACGTACAACTTCACAAGCTATTTGTTTCTAGTACATAATTATAACATTTTTGCAACTTGCAAAAAATGTTATAATTATATGTATTATTTCGCACTAACATAACAAGATTAATATACACGTATGTATATCGCTTTTTAAATTTAGCCTCAAAAATATCCCGAAACAAGAATTATACCGATGTCGGAAAACCGCACGCGCGTTTCAGTGTTTCCAGAGTAATACCGTGCGTACGTTGATGGAATAAATTTTAAATACACCGGAAGAGTTTGTGTGTTCGTGCGTGTTTGCTCACGCGCCGTTTCGTGCACGTTTTAGCAATTTATCGACAGGCAGTTTTCCGCGGCAGTAGTGGATTTTATGGACAAATTTTGCTGCCGTCGATGAGCTGTAGATTCGCAGCGTATCGATATCAAGACTGGAATTTTTACCGCGACTCGCCCTCGATTACAAGGCACCGTTAGATCACCTATCGATTTCCAAACAAATGGCTGGACGTGATAGCACGTCTTTTTCGCGAAAAAGCCTCGCAAACGGTTGCACTTTCTCATCCAAAGATGTGATTCGTTTCTCGCATTTATATCTTATATCTTTTTTATATTTTCCTTCTCTTCTTCCATTGCGATCATTATATGTGATTTAATCGACATCTCTCCGTCATTTCTTACTGATTTACGATAGATTTTCCTTTTATTTTCATCGTTCTTATTATATTTTTGAATTATTTTATTTCTTTATCTCTTCTCTTATAATTTTTATATTTTATTTTATTTTTGCATGCATTTTTCTTTTTTTCTTTTTAACCAAATGCCATACACATTTTTATACAATAATAATGTTGTCCAAGCATTGTTCATCAATATTGTTGTTAGACCTGCAGTTTTATATAATTGTCTCCATTTATATTTAATTTTCTTCAAACAAATACAAAATTATATATAAACATGTTTATATTGTAATCATATCGCTTGAATGCCGCTTATCGATTTTTTTTTATACTGTCCAGATTGCCTTATTTTTTCATTCAAATATCAAAACTATAACTATATATAATCCCATCTTTAATTCAATTTAATTAGTATCTTTATATTTAAGATACTATCAATTCTCTGATTGCATTATATTTATAGATCTCTTATATCTAACATCTTTTATATTTCAACAGAAAAATGTGCATTTTTTAAAATCTATGATACATTATAGAATTGCATCCCGAAATTAAACAGAAAAATTTATCATCAAGAACATTGTCATTCTGGAAGTCAATAAACTGTCGATCAAATTCGACACGCGTATTAGCATATTCAAAATAAATATTTTGTCTGGCTCATATTGCCAATATTATTATTGCTCAGCTGGTTTGCTAATCATTATACGGCATGTCTGTCGTAAAATTTAACATAATTGTCGATATTGTGACGTGACTTGCGCGAGTCTCATATTGATTTCGGTGTGTTACTGTAAAAATACATATAAACGTCGGTGTTAAAGTCAATCCGCAACATAATATAGCACAGCAGGTAAATTGGAGGACGGTAATGACTTTCCAAGTATTAATATGCTGCTCATAATAATACTGTCTCCGTGAGAAATATAAAGCATATGTGTGTTCAAGCGTACACGTGGCTTCACATGTCTTATAGCTATGCGACAGAATATTCTATAAAGTTGGAAGTTAAATTACATACATATCTTCATATACACTTTTGATGCAACGTCATGTTAGAATTAAGTAATAAGTAAGAAACGTATATTCTTTGAGTACATTTATACAAAAATATTAACTTTACATCGACTAATATTTGGATCAAGTAATTGAGTCTTGTAAATCTCACAGAAGAAGGAAATAATAGCGTTAAAAAAATAGCGAAGAAAATAATACCATTTAACATAACGTGACGCGCATATAATTGAAATATAAAATATCTATAATAAATAATAACATATATATGTATAATATATGTATTTTTAACATTAATTCTATTTAATCGCATATTTATAATTTCAAAAGCAATTTATCACGTTTTTCATCAAACATTCTTAAAAAGAAGTTAACTATATATAAGACATAATCAGTGCTAATGTTTATTTGAACATGTTAGATACTGTTTATTTTATTTTTATTTTATTTATTTTACTTTTTCTCCTTTTCTTGCAAAGTTAGTAATTTGTGCCATTATTGGAGATTTCTCGCGAGTCAAAGTAAATCTCGTAAATCACGCCCACACGAATGAGGACACAGCTGCGAGAAACAGTAATTCAGCACTTATTTGCAACAAGTTTCTTCGCAACATATGTCCGTACTTGTGCATGTGTAGCATCGTACTTTTCCTTCTTGCCGACGATGCACTTAATTTGCATTTTTAATAAGTTACTCATCTCGTAACTCACTCATAATGAAAATATAGAATGTAATTAATAATCATTGTATAGTTAAATAGAAGCTAATACTTCTTTAGATACTTTTATTGATCAAATGTATCGTAAAAATATTTTTTTCATACATTTTTAAAAAGTTAAAAATTCATCTTTTATAACAAAAAAAATATGCAAAAATTAATCTAAATTTTATTCTATATTATATTATTATAATAAAAATATATCTCTAAGTGAGAGATTAAGAACGTATGAAGAAAACTTGTAATTTATTAGATTATCACTTTAAATATACGATATTATATTAAAAACAGGCTTCATAAATTATGCAAATCCTTATAAATTATGAATTTATTTTATTTATAAGTTGAAGCTTTCAAATAAAATTAAAAAATACAGTATGAATTTAATTACCGTACAAAGAATATTATGGAAAATTTCTTATATATAGGATTATATCTCATATAAAATAGATATAAAGCTAAAAAATATATTTTATATTGCAGTGACATAAAATGCTTCAAAGATAAGATACTGATAGGAACAAGCCGTATCACGCAATGATCCTGCAGGTCGGCAGTGGCATGATAATTAATCGGACTGCCGCGACAAGCTTTTCGTCTCTGATTCTCTCCCATTGTCTCATTCTACAACGCGAGGGTTCCCCGAGGGTTGCCTGGATTGTAATAAGGATTTTAATTGCACAAAGAGAATCGTTAGGGTAAATCCGGTTTCCGGAAAAATAATGTGCTAGAAAGATCAATGATGTTTTAACTATCCGGTTTCCGACGGTGCAATTAAACGACAAATTCGACGGAATCAAATCTCAGAAAATTCGAAAAGCAAACAATCGATCGAATGTCAAGTCCTGACCCGTTTCAAGCACTTTTGTCCCAAAGTAAGAATCGACCTAAATCGATCGACAACTATTGACGAATATATCTCTGTTATATCGGAATCTATTCACCTCTAGTAGTGACGCACGACCTGTAAATGTCACGGGTAATAGCGGGATCTATACGAAGGAAAAAGACTCTCGCGCGATATTCATGTTATATTTGGAATCAGAGATTTCAACCCGTGAAAACTGCGGAGCTAAATCGCGCATTCTTAATAAATATTTAAACAAGGGTTAACAAAATTATAGTGAACTGTTCAGTTGGTTTATATGATTAGAATCCATAATTGGAAATTTCCAGCATTCGTTGCATCAATTTGCAGTGGTTTAATTTTTGCATTGACCTAGTGAAATCTCATATAAAAAGTCCGCTTTTAGAAGTAATTATTTTTTTTTATGAAAAAGAGAAATAAAATAATTCGGAATATATGCTCGTAAAATGTGCCAATCCCTCCAAAAAAGGCATTATTTATTAATCGTTACAAATTTCAAGAAAATTATATTCAAAGCATATTGAGTTCACGTTTAACACGGATAAATGTATTTTATAACTTGAAAATTGTAAATCCAATTTCTTTTTCCATAAATGTCTAAGATAATATTATTAATATATTATCAACACTATAAATACAATGACGGGTTAACGAGATTGAAACGCTTTGTAGAGA
This sequence comes from Lasius platythorax, assembly GCA_963971435.1. Classification (NCBI taxonomy): domain Eukaryota; kingdom Metazoa; phylum Arthropoda; class Insecta; order Hymenoptera; family Formicidae; genus Lasius; species Lasius platythorax. Next base: position 4,210,026 of record OZ020541.1, read on the forward strand.
AAAGGGAGAAAATAGAAAGCATCAAAAAGCAAGAATACTACGTATATAATTTGTTTAAACGAATATCTTTAGAGTTTTACGAAATGCTTATCGTATGTTTCACCGCAAAAGTCAGAAAAATGGAAAAGTAATTACGAAAGTTAACTTTGCCGGCTGAAAACCGAGGATCGCCTCGAGCTCTCTGCTAATTTATTTACCGGAATTCGCTCCCATTTCTTTCTATATTTTCTCTCTTGAGAAATTAGACACATGTTATGCGAGAGCCTGATTTAACCATTACAAAGCCGATATAGTACGACACATAGAGCGGCGTTATCATTTCGTAAAACTAGAACGCGCAATCAGTAGTTGGACCTTGTCAGAAACTGTTATTTATGTTTACTCGTAGGAATCGAAATTTGTATGTCGTATGACTAATTACGAAGAAACGAATTCGCAAAGCGTCATATTGACGTCGCATGTTTATCTCAATTCTGCTTATTCCAAATGAGTCGAAATTTATTAATGCGTATACATAATTAGATATCACAAGAAAAGTGGCTGTATTAACCAGATCAATCAAATCAGTTTAAAATTTTCAAATCGCACGATTACCATATAAAAAAAGATAATGATGAGATATACCTTATATATATATATATCGAAAATATCGGTCGCAAAAGCATGACTAATGTTACATCGTATACGTAGCTAAGTCTATGAGTATACATAGCTAAACCTATGAGTGCAGTATTCGATGCAGTCGACGACGCGCATCAAATTGCATTTTGCTCGCGGTCAGATTTAATTGTCTCTTTAATCGAGTTTTCTGACGAGAGAATGTAGGCTCTTTAATTACGAGATATAATTCAGCTGCGCATTTAACGCGGCCACTTCGCGAACACCGACAACCATTAAACTCGCATTTACGAAGCAATGTGCCACCGCCTGTCATTATCATGCAAATATCCTATCCGTCGTGGTTACGAGAAGTGCTCGCACTTGTATGATCTAAGCTTCGCGTAGCTTGTTTAGCAAACAGACAACGTAAAATAAAAAATTAAGAAGAACAAAACTTCGAAGGAATATTTTAAGAGTTTAGTTCTTATTAGACACAAAATTACGAACAAATTTAATGGGATTTAAGCGCTTATTTTAATATTATAACTTTTATTTATTCCGCAAAATTATTTTATTATTTTTCTATAAAACCATATGAAAAAAATAGCTATAAATGAGAAATGTTTTTTCGTTTTCAGCACAATAGCTTGTTTAAACTTTTATAGTTAGCTAAAATAACAGCTTGGAAAAATAAATAAACAAATTGTAAAAAAAGGAATAAAAAAAGATATACTCTCTTAGTTTATGGATAAAATATAATTTTTCAAACTGTATCAGATATAAAATTATGTTTTATATATGAATTTAATATTTATCAATTAAGAGAAAGTTTATACGGCTTAGAAACATTATATATACATATATATATATATTTTATCTTAATTTTAAAGTTTTTAAGTTTATATCACCAAGAAACATATAAATTATAAATTAAAAATAAATAATAATATAGTTAAAAGTTGTAAAATCATGAGTTAAGAAACACTAAATGACTAGCACTTTCTCTAAAATACATTAAAATGATTTTAAAAAATTGCCAAAAAAAATAAACATTGCTTGTCTAGTATGTCACTTTACACTATTCAACATAAAAGTGTTTTTTAGACTATTTAAAAACTATTAAAGAATTCATATTCTTCCCAACCATTATTTTTTACGTCCAATAATAAAGTTGCAAATTTAGTATTCTGATTAAATATTTAACAAGTCAATAAACGCTCCGATTATAGGTTTGCTGTGTGATTCACAAAGTTGTTCATATAGGTATTATAAATTATTAAAAATAACAAATCTTGCAAAAGATACACGGCAGTATTTGCATATCATTCTGTTTACGGATACATCATAATGAGTTAATACCCGCATAAAGAAGCAAAAAGGAGTTTCGATGACGTGTGTTGACGTGTCTATCGGCCTATTAAAGTTATCGCATACGGTCGCGAGTGAAATATCGTTTTGTCAGTGGTTCTCAATTTATCAGATCATCGTAGCGAGAAAGTGTTTGAACTTTGAAAAGATCAAAGTTTCATAGACAAAAATTCAAAGGTATAAGACTTTCCGCAACTCCAAAGAGAAATATAAGACTTAGCGATCAACTAGCTAAGAATCGGGAAGTTCAAAAGTTAAAAGATCGAACAAAATGCGTCCAAAACTTTATAAACTTTTAAAAACTTATATTTTCATTTCAAACTTTAGAGATAAAAAATTTCATAGATCTAAAAAATAGAAAGTCTAAAGAATTACAGATTTAGAGATTCAAGTGCCCAACAGTTTTAATTTCTAAAAATCAATGCAGAATCGTAAAACAAAATTAACGCGAAAAGTCGGGAAGATCCGCAAGACTCTTACATAATTTCAATAACACAAAGTCACGTAGAGTTTATAAAAGATCTCGCCGTCGTAAATGTCTCTGAAACGTCTCCCGCAGTAATAAATTCGTCCGCAGAAAATGAAAATACTACCGTCACACGTGGCTATTGGCGCGGTTTACTTTATTATGGTCGTAGAAAGGATCATTCCACACAAGCCGTGGACATACATCCTATCCATAAGATATATTCAATAGCTCACCCGAGATCGCAACATTTGATTCTTTTATTGGAACTTTTGCATTATGAAAAGCGGTAACGTTGCCTCTATTGGAAAAATGACCGAGGCGAACTTTATTTAGAGAACTGCGGAAATCTGCTGAAATCATTATAATTTTATAACTTCAATTTCTCTTCGACTAATTAACGATTCAGTCAATTCTCATCAAGATAGCATATAAACATGATATATGATATCCGAACGGTCTTCTAAAAGTAATCGGATAAAAGATCGTTTAAAATTAAAAAAAAAAAACTGATAGATGATTTTAAAAACTCAGATTAAAAAATTCAGATTTAAAAAAAATCTACTTATAAGACAATAAAAAAATCGTATGTGTGCTTTCGCGTGCGAATTATTATTGACAGCTCCGACCGAAAACTAGCAGAATGTATCCAAACGCATTGGACAGATGCAAGATGATCCGCGCGCTGAACACCATTCCGAGTGCAAGGTGACAAACCGTTGATATTAGTCGACTTGTCGACGAATACGTTTCAAAATCGCGGCTATTGGTACGGAAAATAAATTCCGGCGGCGGGCAAGTTTCGCGCTGTTTCGAACTCTATTCATAGAAAGTATCCACTAACCGACCACGTGGCGCGAGATAGAGAAAGAGATACATATATCAGTTACGACAATTATTCATCGCATGCTGCGGAATCGCTGCGGCCCGACCGCATATCCACGGCGGATATATTCGGCGGTGACTAGTATATATGCCAAGAGAGAGATATAACATTACTTCAAATTATGCTTTGTGAGATATTATTTTAGATTAAATCGCATCACTTGTCGTGCTCGGAGAGATTTTGACGAGCACAAGTTTTACACTGTTCATTTAAAGATAAAAAAAAATATTAATTTTCATTTATAATACGAACTTGTGATGGAATGATCAATATTTATATTTCGTCAATCGTTCGTCGATTTTTTTTCATCGTCAGTATAATAGAATCTTGCATAGGTATTCATAAATTAACGTTATATGTAAGAATAGAAAATCCTAACTGTTACAAAACAATACGTCGATGCACTTGCAATAAAGGACAACGTTAATTCATAGTGCGTCTCGTTGTTGCATGAAGGATTTGTTTTGTACTACACGCGTTTGTGTTTTGCTCAAGTGGGACGACTTATGTCTACTTAGTATTCAAACCGCCGCTATTAATGAAAAGTGCATGCTTGCTTAATAAACGTATACTGCAGCGTGTGCGATATCGTCGTCCATTTTAAAAAATGCACTTTTGCGTATTTATGGGCGAGGAAATGCATATGTCCATCATAATATCAAATTACACATGTGTTTACAGAAATATTGTAAATAACAATGGAATCATCAACGATTATCAAATAAATACTCTGACCCGTTTTATTCCCTCAAATTTCGCGCTGCGAAAATATAATACGGTATATAAGGTAATATAATATAAATCAACATTTATATACATATATAATTATTAATATAATTTTCGTATATAATTATTACTGCTGTAAAACTTCAAAGCTTTCTCTGTTTAGAATCATAAAAAAGTACAGTGGTGAAATAAGTGGTCGAATTTTTACGTGGGTTATGAATAAATATCTTAATGACCATTAAAACGACGTTAAAGTTTTATATATAAATTAGTTTTATGTAAATATTTTGCCTGCGTGATATTTTCTATTTGACATCCATTACTTTGCGAATTCCTTGAATAAGCTGTAAAATTATTGCGCGACTTCAATTTATGATTTTCTATTTAGAGTATTTCTCTCTATTAGGTTTATTTGTATTTATTTTCAATTTCTGAGTGGCAGTAAATTTATAAAACAGATCACAGAGAAAGAGAAAGAGAGAAAGAGAGAGAAAAAGAAAATAAATTCATGAAATAAATTTTCAAAATTAGCCGATGTAATTGTACATACTACATCTCATCTATTTTTTTTCAAAATTTAATTTCAATAAATTGCAAACTCATATTTGTTATATAAGTCTTTCAGAAACTAATCGACTCCATTTTTTTCAAAGTTCTTAATTTTAGTACCAGGATATTAATCATGTGCTCTATTACCAAAATTAAGAAATTTACAAAAGTCAATCAGTGTGGTTCCTGAAAGGTTCATATATATTCTCCACTAGATTATTTCTTATAGAAAAATCTTATGAAAAGTTATTAAAAATAACCATATAAATGTGCACTTACAAATTTTTATAAAATATTCCGACAATTGTTTCACCATGACGAATAAATATCTTGTTTTACTCGTGAAAGAAAAACGAAATACGAATGTCGCTTTATTTTATGTCGCCATGCACGCATCTGACAGGTGCGAAACGCGGCCCGTTCTTTCCACAGGTTTGATATTATTTCGAGTAATATCGTTGCACGAGAGCGAGAACATAAACGAGAACGAGAGAGAGGGAGAGGGAGAAAGAAGGAGAGACACAGAAAGAAAGAGGGACCGACAGAGAGAAAGAGAGAGAGAGGTTGAACGTTCGTGGCGTTTACGGTTTGCTGCTCCCGTCTCGTTCCTCTTCGCTGGCTAACCGTTATACAACATCCGCTCTGCCATAATGCCCTCCCGCTAAAGTCCCAAGTCCCATTGTTCATCGTTATACAATCATTCCCCGCGAGCAGTACGATGTTCAATGCATCGACTACGTTACAATATCGTAAACAGACAACCGATCAACCGACCGATCGAACAAACGACCAACAACGACGAGAGAGGATCGTCCTATGATGAGAACAACTCAATTTATCGATCCGCATAGAGAAATTACACGTACATATATTGACGCTCATTAATGCTGCCCGCGGCCGCTCTTGGGTCTGGTAGCGAATCCAGTGGTGCTCAATGTATAATAGGAAGACCAGAGATATTATAAATTGATAAAGTAGTATTAATATCCATTAATATCCATTTAAATAATATAATTCGCTAATTCTTTGATGGATTAGATGGAATATTTTAAACTCCTCGATTCCCAGAAACTATTAATTAAAACAATCTGCGCGAACACATCGTAAAAATAAAATATTTTTTACTACAAGTATTATTAATAATTTAAGAATATTACTATGTATTTTACTAATAAAAATTATTAATATGTATTTGTAGATAATAGAAAGTTAATAAATAAATTTATAGTCTTGATAAAACATATAATATATACAATACAAAACATACAAGAAACACAACACACGCATATTCAAATTTCTTATTACTTTTTGGCGATAAATCAAATAAATCGGACGTATTATTTTTTGATCATATTCGAGAATAAGGATGAAGATCGCTGATCATATTCGAGAATAAGGATGAAGATCGCTGTGATTTGTATGACTGTACAAAGTTACTTATTTCGCGTTTATGCTCACGTAAGATGTGACTCTCGGTTTCAGATAATGCAATTCATTAATTGTAGACTTATTCGATAACAAAAAACATATTTGCATTGCACATACGGCGTAGCTTGTGTATTAATAAGTCATTAATGAGCGCTATCGTAAAGTTGTATTGTGCCGATCGTTGTTTGTTTGCATATCATGAAATCCAGTGTGTTAGCGACCGGTCGCATAAATTAAATCTGACCACCCATCTGCGGAGGAACAATCACGTACTCGAAATTTTGACCGCCTCTCCCCCGAGCCCTCTCTCCCATGCCCGGTCGCGTTGCGCCATAATGAAGTGGTTACACGTCTGTCTGACTAATAAATCGTTAGTCAATGTTGCCCCATTTTGTATACGATTGGGATTTACGGCCGGTTTGGTTATGCAGGCAATTAGATGATTGAATACAGGGTAGTACATTCTAACTCGCAGCGCTTTCAAATAGTATTGGTATGTCAAAACGTAATTTTATAGCGATAATAGCGAGATCACATCGATATTCATAAAAGTTTATCGATATTCAGTGCACCATTATCATAATAATTAAATAAAATATAAAATATTACGTTTTTCTCTTTTTTATTTTTTTTTTTTTTATTTTTGACTTCTGTTATTTTAGAGAGAGAAAATGTTCTTTTACTAATAAGGCACAAAATTACATCAATTGTAATTCCAAATTTCAATACATCAACATAATATTAAATTGAAGTATCGATTGCAAATGTATTACAGAGAAAATGGCTTAATAACTTTATATCAATAAAATTTTTCATAATAATTCTGTTCTTATATATAAATTTTTCTTCCAAATACACTAATTTAATACAAATACTGCTTCTAATAGAAAATAATAAAATCATGCGAAAAGATAGATAATAGAAAAGATTCCCGCGATTCAAATAAACGACGTACGAGTGTAAAAGAGTTTATATAAATAGGAATGCACCCCTTTAACTCCGTATTTCGACGACGATCTTTGGGCACGCGCAGATTTCCGCGGCGATCGAGTATCGATCGCGCATCGTCTCCTCGGGCAACCGCGATGGCAAATTCGTCTCATCGGCCGAGAAAGTCTTTCCTGCCGGCGAGCAAGGAGGTCAGAACGATTCGTTGCAGAACAATAAGATCTCTTGACGTTGACACCATGAAAACGAGAAAGCTTCCCGCAAAAAATTTCCGATCTCTCGGTTTCGTTTCCGCGGATACGCGAATCTGCACAAATTCTTTCGCTCGAAAAACATTCGCTAATTTGTCGGTGAAAGTTGATGAAGATACGTTTGCAATTGAATTGTATATTTGAAATAATTCCGAACTCATTGTGCTCGCTACATCACTATGGAATTATGCGTCACATAATTGCGTTACAGCAGATTTCTTATAAAGATTAAAAGTGTCATATACCAATTTAAGGTAGTAAGGTACAAGATCGTGGAAAAAAATTGCAGAGATTTTCGTACTTCTGCATTTCATTACGCATTCTTATATCTTTACTAACTATTAATTGGCATAATTATTTCCATTTTTTAACGTTTTCCAATTTTTCGTATTAAAGACTCGATTAGTTGAATATAGCGAAAAACTGTCAAAGTTATGTATCGAAGTTATATATTATTGTGCAGTAGTTGGAAGACACAGATGCTTCAAGAACAATCTCTAAAAATATTGATATCTTCCTATTTTTCTTTATATCAAATTCTGTAAATGTCATCGTTGTTCATAGATGATATTATAATTAGCGGCGATCAATATGTTAGCCAGTACATTGCTTAATTAAGTCGTTCAATTAGTAGATTGTTTGCGTATAGAGACTGCTCGCGACATATAGTAATTTCTCCAAGCTAATTACCGGGTTCGGAAACAGAATTCAAGAAAGATCAGACTATGATATTTCGGTCGAGAGGAGATAAATCTCAGAGCGTGAGTTCTCACGGAAACGACAGCGTTTCAGTCGCATGAACATCGTTGCAAGTGCAACTACACGCGAGAATTGCAATCGCTTTACAATGTAAAGGTATAATAATGCTGACTTATGTAATCATGGTGATTACAGTAGAGCCACGAGTTTTCTTGCAAAACGAACCTGGCAGGCCAGGCTATTGCACTCGACGAACTCAATTCCTCTCTAGAAATATCTCTACTGCCGAAACTTATTGCAATATTATCATTATAAACCGTAAAACTCTATCAAACTCGAAACTATATTTCTTATATTCATATAGACCCATATTCACTTCTCACATTTAGCACTAAATGTGACCATAATAATGATAATAACATTACACACGATTTTCAAATGAAGCAAAACTTGTGATTATTGAATCAAATACCAAAGCAGCATAAATCATATATCAATTCAGCATAAATACGAGAAATAAATATGATTCATATATATATAGTTCATCTTTCCCCTTATATAAAATCGTTTGAAAAGAAAGAAGAATACATTCTCGAGTTAAAATAAATCTTTCATAAAACAGCTGGAAATAAAATTTCAAAATATTCAATTTCGCCTTTGGAATGTTACTCATATTTCACGATCTAAGTGTTATGATTCTCCGTTATTACGAACGTATTTTATTAGTTCCATGTATTATTATTATTATTATTAACGAATTATTAGCTATTACATATATTATGCCTTTACACATTATATTTTATGCATGATTACATTAATAAATTATATATCGCGATTACTATAATATATGAGTATATATTATAGCGGTGAAATAAACATGTAATCCGCATTTATCACGTCTACTACACTGCTCCATTTATTTCAATCTACCCTATATTTTGCTCAAATTTTTCTCGAACAAAAGTTAAACTAAAGATTGCAAAGTTATGTTTTCAAACACGTTCATCGATGCACTCGCGTCTTCATCGGCGATTTCGTAAAGAGCGAGGCAACTATCGCTTAGCGACCGATTATGGATCCTGCCATTCCCTGTATCGACTTCCTGGCAAATCGATTTAGCGCCAGGATTCCTTATACCGCCAACACGTTTTAGCGAGCAAATCCTATCACCAGGAAGAGGAGAGCGGTCAAGGAAAGAGGATTATTCTCCGACGTGCGACGACTTCCTCCCGACTATCTTCTATATAACTGCCAAACATCCCGCTTCCGGCATTCGATAGAGAAGTTTAAACATCGACGGCAGTGGGTACCGAAGCGGATGGACTTTTTGTTTTTATTTCTCTCGAGCACGATGATCGATCGGTTAAGTCGCGCACGCGGTAACAGCTGCTCGTAACGGTCCGAAGATTTTAGAATTTCCGAGAGCAAGCGTTAAGCACGGTGAATCGACTGTGACCGCAGCACTTTTTTTACAGTGCAAGATGAATGGGGTAAAAAACGTTTCTGAGTATCATACTATGTTTCCTACAAAAGTTATAAATCCTAGCTTGAGATCAAAAACAGCGAGAAACAGCGAGAATTGAGATTTGTAATTCGCGGTTCATGATGCTAAATCTGTAAATAAACTTCGTGCATATCAAAATCGTACGAATAAAGAAATCACGTATTATATTTATATATAATATCAGAAAAATCACGTACCTATTATATTTATATATAATATCAGAAAAATTTATAAAAAAGCGAATTAATCCGATAATATAAATTTTAAATTTGTTAAGACAAAATCATAAATTTTTGTTTTAGGTACTAAAATCTTTTACAAAATTGTATATGTGTATTTCTTAAATCAATGGCTCTAAAGTTTTCAATACAGAACAGCTAGAATTATCCCCCCCATGTGTGACTTTCTTCAAACTACTATAATTATTAAATGCAGTATATTTTTAATTTAATATAATTTTTATTAATTTAGTTCTCAATTTTAATGAAACTTTATGTTCCTAACGCAAGAAAATTTCGTGAGGAAATATTTTAATAATATAAAATTAAATCTTCAAAAAAACTCTTTCAGAATAATAATGAATAGATCAAGGAACACGCAAAACATGCTGCGAGAAGCAAGACTCTCTTTAGAGCAGTATATTTTTTTTGTAATTGCATCTACTTTCTGTATCAGTTTCTCCTACAATGGTCGACTAAAAGATCGAGTTTTACTTTCTAACTCCGATACAGAGCGGTTACCAGCTTCCTAGTGCGGCCAACGTGATTCGATCGCGGAATTATCGAGAATCGATAAACGAATCAGCTGCGAAAGCCGTCGTGTTCAAAGTTTTGCCGCAGCTTTTACAAATATAGTATGACATGGAAGAAATTTCCTTAAGAAGAGCTATGCAGATTTCTTCGACACAGCATAATTGATGCTTATGCAAGCAGAAATCAACGCATTCATTACAATAAAAATGACTTTAAATTCGGTATAATAAGAGAGAGAAATATAAAAATAAAAATAGAAATAAAAATTATATATATATAATAGTATAATGTACTATTTTCCTCTTGTAATAATGATTTGAAAATATATACATTTATATGTTAAAATATTTGAATAAAAACAAAAATAAAGTAAAAAAAGTAAAGAATTTATAAATTTATAATAAGAATTTTTATAAGTCCATAAATTCAAGAATGCTTGAGTAATATTATATGTATATACATAACATTTTAAAGTTATATAATTATTTTTATGTCTACATCTCTCTCTTTTCTCTTCATAATATCTAAGTTTTTCGATACATACAAATATATTTTTTTACAAAACATAGCATATTTAATGTAACTTTTAATACGTTGTGAAAATCTCAATGATTCTAAATCAACAACAATTCATGACAATAATCAAAATAATACCCTCATAAACTTTATGTTCTCGTCCACGTTACGTTTATTACACTTTTTTGTCTTTTTTCATCTGTGTACTACTACAATTCCGGCAATTTCTCGATGTAAGCGCGCGCATTTATTTCGTTTTCGTCTCTGACCGACCGGGATTTCGGTCCATCTGAATGCATTAGCATACAGCTTTGGGGATCTAAAGCCCAATTCCCTGTTCGCTTTTCGCGCGGAATAGACGGAAATAAGGGCGAGAACGAGAGCGACAGAAACTGAGGGGCGGCCCAGCTAACCGGTGCTCTTTATGCATGCACCTGCACACATCGATGAAGGTTAACGCATAATGCGGTCTCCGCCGTTCGCTCCTAAAAGGATAATGTCGTTGTATGTATACCCGAGCATGATCATCGTTTGCCCAACGAATTCGAAATATCTTTGTCAATTTTTGCACGCACCGCTGCGCTTCTACCGTGTCTCGATGCGACGACGTCTATGTATGAATCTCGATAATTATGGCACGCATCGAGTTGTATTTACGCGCGATTTATCCATATGCACGCAATTGAACACCAAGATCTGCCGCGAAATCTCGAAGAAATCAAAATTTATGAATTAATAGAACGAGGAACACACGTGCGCAGTGAATATCTGCCAATAAACTAATTGTATTTTTGACATCAACCAAAATGCGGGGTTTATCGGAAATCGTGATATAAACGAAATAGAGATAAATTCTCATGCAAATGCAAATCGAAAAAAAAAAGAAGCCTTGTATGAAAAAATTTCGTTCTATTCTTCGTTCTATATTTTGTTCGAGATTTGCACTTGCATAAGGACCTTTATTTCGCTTTTATTCACAATTTCCGGTATATTCTGTATATAATCCGATTCTTATATAAACTCTATTTTGTAGACAACTTGAGGCAACATTAAAATTATATTTAATTGAGAATTATAATTATTATTAATATATAAAAACAAAATATTATTATTATTCTAGATTGCAGATCTTATCTTATTGTGCTTTACAATGGAAATCTATTATGATGCATAAAATAAACATGTATAATTTTATCACATAAAAAAGACAATAAAAATATATATAACGTGACCTTTTCTTCTCAGAATCAGCAATTTCGATTTAAAGTTACTAACGTAGATTTCGCCAATTTGCAATATCGTAATGTTTTAAATAACGTTTTATTATTCCAGGGCAATTAATGTTATCATTATGTCATAGAGATGCGCAAATTACAATTTTGTTTTGAAGTTATCGCGTTATTAGAGGCATCTCTCTCGCGGGACATCGACATTCGTATTAAAAGCCGTAACCTGCTCGTGAATTTCATTCTCTTGATTAACGGGGAGAAGCATGAAAGCGTTTCCTCGTTATAATCACGAACTCGTCGCACGGTAAACGCGTCGTCATACGAACGAGAGACTGGTTGAATGAAATTTTCCGCGACAAAACATTCACGCGCCGAAATCGCTCGAATAAATATTCACTTATTGACATCGCTTTTCTCTTTACCTCACCGTTTTGTCACAAGTCAATGGCATGATTTTAATGATTTCGAAAAATCATAGCACGATGATACTTTTCCATGATTTAGATGGAAATTTTTATTAAAAGTAGAATTCATTAAAAACATATATTTTAGTTTAGTTTACATTACAATAAAAATATATATAAAATTGATATTAAAATTACTTCTAACTTTTTAAATACTTATAGCGCGAACCTTTTATATAGCGCGAACAATATAAGATATATTATTCAGATAATTAAAAACATTACTCTTTATCAATATCATGCTCATTTAATCTTAATATTGTTTTTTAACGAATAAGTGCACATTTAAAATAATATTAGAAGTATTTTCTTTTTTTATATATTTCTTTCTCTCAAAGAATGACAATGGCATTTCTGTGTTTGTCGGGAAGAATTGTAGTCAAGAAAATTCTTATTCTTTCTCTCTCGTAACCGAATTCCTATTTTGTCGTCTTTCTGTCTCAGAAGGAACTCGATCAATCGATCAGGAACTTGTCGTTCAACTAGAAAACTCGGTCGCCGTTAGCTTTATTTGTTCTTATAGCGAAACACGATGCATGCACACGCACTTCCGTATCAGCGATAGAGAAAGCACGATATCCATTTCCGTTTTTCATTTCTACATCACTTGGATTACATCGATCCAAACTGATATAGAAGTTCTATTGAATATTGCATAAGTAATTTACAATTATTTTTGTATATGTGATATATTTATCGAGCTACCTATTATCTGTATTTTTCATCGATTTGAAATCGATTTCCTCCTAATAAAAAAAGTTTATAAATTATTCTAATTCTTCAATGGAAAACTATCAAAAATAGATATATATTTTCGAGAACTTTTCTCTAATATATAAGTTACGGAAACATTTTTAATATTAAAAATTAAAAACTTGCAACGAATAATGATTTCATATTTTTCCGCATTTTTGTCAAAAATAGATCGATTATAAATTAATCAAAAAATTCATAAGTAAAAAATAATTAATTTTATGCACGATCTAATATATTTGCAAAGAAAATAATTTTTTCTTTTATAAATGAAGCAATACGTTGCTATGGTAGAGCGAGCTACAACATGGATAAATGATAGCACAATAAAAAGTAAAAAGAAATTTATCGTTCAGAGTAAATACTTGTCCGTAATTGAATCGACAAGTGGAAAAATTAATGAATAGAATGACACGCAGTGAGTATAGAAACGTGTCCCAGCGTACGGGGATATATTTTTGGGTTCTACGTAGACTATCTTTAGCCACAAAATTTCCAATTCTCCTACATGGAGAAAATTTCATTCTCCTCAAAACTTTACAGCTAAAATGCGAACTCCCCCTATACTCCCACGAGCATATCCACTCCATCGTAAACACATGAATCGATTGACCCTCGGCAAAAACAGAAGGCAGGGGCATCAGTTACTCTCCGTTGGGGTCGCTACCCGGTATATTCTGCGACCTAAGTCAAATCGTTCGCGCGTATATGTCGGCACCTGCGTACGACGTATGCACGCACATGTATACATGCATACACACACATACATGTTTAGCGCCTACGTATCGAGGCGTAATCCACCTTCCATATGACGTGACATAGCGCGGAGCGTGCTGGCGGGCCCTCCTCGGTGGCCCTCTCGCATAGTCGCGGAAAAATCAATAGCGAGCGTGGTGTGGTGCGGCGTGGCGTGGCGGCCTCACTCTTTCAGGTGGCCGCCTGCCCTGTGCGTGGAAGGAAGCCAACAGCTTGGCAGACGAACGTACACAGGTAAACAGGTAACCGTCCGATCGAGCGCACACCAACAAAAACGAGTCACCTGCGAGGCACATACTCAGTCGTGGCAGGCGCGCGATCGAATTCCCGCCTTCCACCAGAAGACGTATGTATGCATGTATAATGTGTGTGTGTGTGTATTTGTGTGTGTGTGTATGCTGCTGCGCAACGGTGGCATTGCGCACGATGTTATCACTTATTGAAGCGGCGTGTTAGAACTGTACCTCTCCCCCTTTCTCTCGATCAAAATTTTAAGCCTTTTACATTTTCTTTTTTTTTTTTTTTTAAATAAAACTTCAGAATTTTCTCTCGTCTAATTAATATATAATTCTGATAAATTTTGATTGATGTTTTATGTCATTATTTATAAAAATATTCATTATAGAATGTATAATTTGATATTGTATATGTGTCATAATATGATAAAAATAATTCTGTAATTAATGAATTTATTTATTATAATATATATGATCAAAATTTTAACTTTTATCTTAATTCTTAAATATTTTTCAAGATCTATTAATATTTTGATTTACGTTATAATCAATATTATTATAAAATGTTTTAATTTAATTTAGAGCTGTCAATCTAAAGAATTAATTGTTAATTTTTTTCGATTCAATAAGAGGAATCTCTGGTTTTCGGAATGTAAAAAAACCTTAATTTTTTTTCGAGACCAGAAGTGTATAAATTATGAAGCATTAAATAAACATTTTCCGCAAATAAAACTCATAAAAATGTAATGTACCGTAACTACGTTTTCCAAGAGTCTTTCTCGCTGTTTTCGTATCCGTATTTTTTTCTCGAGAAGTTTTATAACATTTTTGATTGCGCGCCGTTGTTATCAAGTGCAGTATAATAATATGATGTAGCAACTTCATTGCAGCAGTTGAAAATTAATGTAAAACAAAGTTTCCGCGACTTGCACTACAACCAGTATAATACATACTTCTCTACAGTTCTCGATTCCGGTAGACGTTCAATGTTCAACATCATAAATTAAAGATACGATTTGTTTTCATTTTACGAACAGTTGTGTCATACAACTGTTTCAACTCCGAACAGTTGCGTCATACCAGCTGCCCGCTCCACAAAGTCACGAGCAATCGTAAAAAATTGCGCAAGATTATATATAGTTGCGGTTGATCGCCGAGAACAAAGGATACTGATGAATGCGAGTATAATGAATAGTACAATTACATATAATTGCTAACTTCACGCTTCTCTGTTTCGTAATCGATTTTGCAAAGCTGCTCGATACAGAACCATGCATTAATTTCATTTTATTTCTGAATTTCTATCGCTCGCCGGAGGATATTTGATATTTTTGTTGCAATAACATAATGAAACATTATTGAGGTCATCATGAGATACGGGCACACGGGCATTTTTTCCACTGATTTTCTGTGAAACATTCACCGCTGTTTTTTTTAGTACAGTAATTCAGAAAGCATCGTAGAGTTTGATTAAAATCGTATTATCAAAAGAATATGTTTTAGTCAATATTTGAATTTGATTTCCTACGCGAGCGTTTATGTAAAAAGAACTAATGACTATATTTATCGTATATCTAATTATATATTTCTATAAACCTTTTCTCTTCTCTCTATCATTTCGAGCATGCATGTTGCATCGAGTTCGCATCATTAATGAGTGACATTCTACACGCGGCGGCGGTACGCGCGTGTCAGCAGTCTGCGCGAGCACCTAAATAAGCGCTTGCGCGCGCTGTGACGCGCGAGCTTCGGAACGAGTAAGGGAGACAGACACGATATATACAGACAGGGTGCACAGGGGACAGAGAACCGACCAATATGGCGATAACACAGAAGTCCGAGGGAGAGAGGGGTTGAAAGGGTGAGAGGGGTGAAAGGAAGAGAGAGGGTGAGAATAGTGTGGCCTCTCGACGGAAGGAAGGAAGGACAGAGGGAGCGAAATAAAGTGATATCTGATATTCAAGCGTGGCCTTCGATAAAGAGAAAGTAAGAAAGGGGGTGTGGAGAAAGCGATATTGATAGGATCTCGCGAAAGAAACGCATTGAAATGCGAGAATGGCTCCAAGTTACAGACTTGGGGAAAGGAAAGAGAGAGACGGAACGAGAGCGCGCGTTCGGAAGAAGGGGTGGATTCCACCCCTTTGCCATACGGATACGCGGTCGGCGCGCTGTGCGCCGCGCGTTGCGCCTTTAAAGAGCAATTCTTAGGACTACTTGCCTCATCTTCGCCGGTGGCCACCGTGTTGACGGAGTCCATGCTCTGCGATAGCGGCGCGTCCATGATGCAGGCGAGTTTGCTGGACGGTCCGGGGTTGCCGGGGGCTACGGTACGAGCGGGTGGCGGCGATGAGTCCACCGTGTCCCGTCTCGGTCGTTTTAAAGCGGGCGGCGTTATGGTTGTACCGGCGAAGACGACGGGCGCCTCCAGGACGTATCACTGGAAAATAACCTTCCCTTCGTGAAAAAACACGGGGGCCGCGGCCACCTCCTCCTCCTCCTCCTGTTCCTCCTCCACGCCTTCTCTCCTTCCCTTGATCCGGTCTTTCCGCTCGCTCTCTCTCTCTCTCTCTCTTTCTCTCTCCTGGCCGGCTCTTCCCCCTTTCTTCCTCCTCTCTTTCTTCTTCCCTTCCGCCTGTCCCTTCCTTAGCCTCTTCTTCCTCTTCTTTTTCGCGTCTTCTCGCGATGCCGACCTCACTCACTTCTTCCGCTTCCTGCTGCGGTTCTCCGATAGCGCCACCTCCGGCTACCCTACAACGACGTCGTCGTCGTCGTTGCACCTGTCACACGTTGCCGCTGCAAGGGAGTCGTGGCAGCGTATAGGCGAGAGAGAGAGAGAGAGAAAAAGAAAGAGAGAGAGAGAGGGAGAGAGTGTATGTACAAGCCGTATGTATATGTATGTATGAAGCGTGGATGCACGAACGTGTGCGGTCTGTTGCGCGTTTATGCGCCTGCGAGCGGCATGTGTATACGTGTACGCCTGGCCTGCAGGTGTTGTTCCCACGCGTCTATTTTAGAGCAATCGATACACCAGCAGCGTGTCCGCCGCGGAGGAGGAGCAGGGCAGCACCCGGTGAACACGATCGGCCACGTCGGCGATGTTGCTCCTGCGAACCGGATGTTTCATTTATCGGTGAGCAGCGGTAATCCAATGCACCGGATGCGGCGAGCGTGCGTCTGATGACGTTCCGGCCGACTGTATATATTCTAACGCTGTTGCGTGAACGCGCTCGCGCGGCTACACGCCACGAAGAGGACGACGGCGACGGCGACGATGACGACGAGGACGAGGTTGAGCGAGGCGTATGAATTGCCACGCGCCGGGTGGCTGGCACGTAGGAACGCTCCGGAAAACCAGTGACGCTCGTAGGTCGCGGCGGCGGCGATCGAGTAAGGTTCGCAGACGACGGGCTCGTACTTGACGTATTTGTATTCCTCTCTCCCTCTCTCTCTCGTTACGGCCTTCTGTCTCTCTATCACTTTATCGATGCGTTCCGTGTGATACGACCGCGAATCGTGGCGAATTTCATGCGCGAGCGCGGACGTGTGCGGCGGCGGCAACGACGACTTCTTCGACGAGAGCGCGAGTGCTCCGGACGCGTAAGGACGTATTTCGGGGGGGGGCGGTGTCGGAAATGAAAGACGCGCAACGTATAGTCGAAACGAGAATGAACACACCACCGGCCAAGTGTCAAGGCAAGTAAAGAGAGTGGTAGTAATAATAATAAGAATTTTGTTACGTGAGCGCTGCGACACGACTGGTACGCAGGTTGCCGACAGACTGACGGAGCGTGAACGAGCGTGATGGTGGTGAGACGGGCGCGCGGGGTCGCCGCGTTCGCGAGGGTAGAGTGGGGTGGCCCGCGGGCCACTGGGTCGGGGTAGGTGAGTGGGTGGATGACAGAAAGAGGAGTGAAGGAGGGGGGGGGGGAAGGGGCTTTGGATCGAGCGCCCGCGATGGGAACGAGGGGAAGAGGACCAGGTTCGCTTGCGATTCTGATGAGGGGGACAGAGAGGCGAGAAGCGTGTGCGTCTGGAGGGGGGCCACATCGGCGGTTCCCTCTCCCGTCGCGACTCGCGCCGCCGGAAAAGGCGACGGGAAAGCGGAGCTGCACTCGGCGAAGGGATGACCGCCGTTGCGAGGGGAAACATGCGTGGATAGGGGTGCGTCGAGGGGGTGCGTTTTCGCACGTGCTTTTGGATCACCTTCGATGGAGGGAATTATTCGTTACTACTGAAGAATTTCGAGCGCATCTCCTCAAGGAAAGCGAGAGAATACGCTTCGTCTGTTTCGGACGAGATTACGGCAACAGTAAATGATAAAAAATAATAATTAAAAAAAAATAATTAATATATTTTGAACGAGAATTTAACTTTTCATGAAGCTTTTCTCTCTCTCTCTCTTTCTATATTTAATATATATCTCTAATTAAAATCTGTGATTAAAAAAAAAACAAGCTAAGAAATTTAATAGTATACATACATAATTATAAGTGCTAACATATGTATACATATATACAGACATGTATGAATAAGTTTTTATTTCAATCTAATACATATAATAATTCATTTCATTTTCATCTAACTTTTAAATTTAATTTCTACGTGTCGATATATATATATATATATATATATATATATATATATATATATATATATTCTTTGGATAAAAAACAAGTTTGTGAGAAACTTGCAAATACATTCACCAAACGTTTTAATTGCTAAGGAAATCTTCTACTCTCTTGTAAATATTTTTTACATAAAGAATAGGAAGAAATTTCCTATTTATAATCTTACTTATCTACTTTCTTTTTATCTTCTTATAAAATATCTCTAATAATGTAAAATACAACATCACATTGAAAAAACATGGTGTTATTTACAAATTATATAAATCAACGTAACACACTTGTGACATTAGAAATAAATAACAGCTCTGAACATTATAAGCGTTTTATTTTACATTTGAAAAGAAAAGTAGGTTTCGTCATAGAAATATAGTTATAACGATGAACGCTTTCGTCTGCGCTTGTTACGTACGGTTATTATAATAACCGTAATTATTGAAGTTACTTTATTAAAATGAGTTGCAACAAAGAGGTCAAGAGAGAAGGCATGTCCTGAAGGGAAATCCCTTCGCCAAGCTTGTTACAAAAGACGACTGAAGGCGAAATAGCGTACAACGAAAAGATAGTCGCGTCTGCTGTATAAACAAAAACAAAGACTAACACGAAATACGCAAAATGTGCATTGAAATATAAAATATGCGAAATTTCTATCTATAACACGTGAAATTTTATTATAACACGTTATAATAAAATTTATATCTGTTCTGTTAAAATGCTTACTAAGTTAAGTAAAAATCGAACTATCTATATATATTCTTGTTCTGTCAAATTACACACATAATGTGTAATATTTCAAGATTAATTAAAATAATAACTAATAAAAAAAGATATATACATAATGATAATAAATTTTTGATACATTTTCTCATGTAGCTTTTTTCTGTAAATCTGGACTCTTTTAGAAAAACTGCGATCTTCTATTTTAAAAATCTCGAGTTTAAGAATTACGATATTACACACAATGGTCTATGTAAAGATGGAATTCGTTTATATCGCGGACGATTCTGACTCACTCGCACGCGAAAAAACTATAACTCGCGTCGATGCTTCGAGGAGCAAATCGCGAGGTGCAACGATGCATCGAAAGTAACGGCGTACTTTCTTCCGAAGCGCATCGCGTTATGCACTCACGACGTGCATTCTCTCTTTACCTCTTTCTCTCTAGAGGAAGAAAGAGAGAGAGAAAGAGAGAGAGAAAAAGAGAGCAGATGGCTTGGGAGGAAGAGCGGTGCAGAGCGCGTGCAGCTCCGTTCTACACGAGGAACTCTGTGACTACACGCTTTCCCTCGTAACTAACAGGTGGAAGCCGCTCGGAACTCGTAGCTTTCCTCGAGATTAGCAGGTGGAAGATGCCCATGGCCGTGTCGCAGATGATTCAGAAACAAGCCCGGGGAAAAGAGGCGGGAGAAGAACATAAAGGAAGGGGGCAGATGGACGATACGTGAGCTGTTTTTTGTTCCAACTAGTTTCAGAATTATGGGATGGCACTAGAATCCCGTTGCACGAGAATGAACAACGCGTCCACGATGAGAGAAGAGAAAAAATACCGCTATATCGGTCACAAAATATTATTTTTTTTTTTATTTTGCTTAGAAGAATAGTAAAAATTCGACACTTATTAAAGCAACGAGAAAAATCGCAATTAACTCGACATAAATTTTAACATTTCTTAATTAATGAAGATCGATGATTGTCTTTTAAATTATGATATTTTGAATTATTTTATTTCAATTTCGTATTAAGATAGACTTGATACATATTGAAATAGCATTAGAGCATCCTTCTTATGTAATGTAGAAAATCTTTTCCCGAAATATGGGATCAGTAATAAGATAATTATTTAATTTGTTTAATTAAATTTCTGTTAAAAAATAATCGATTAAAAAATTGTCGCAAATATGGTAAAAGATCCAATGATTTTTTTTACAAGCCAAATATTTTGTCCTTGCCGTTTTTTCCCACCCGACATATCGATCTGACAGGATTAGACCATGGAAAAAATGACACGTTTACATATTAATGATACCGTTTCTGGCACAATTATGCAATAAAATTCGTATTTCCCAGTCGTATGCAAATCGACTCAATTTCTATAAGACATCGCGAAGCAATCGTAAAGAAAAAAAAAAAATTGTCGAGTTGCAGATTATTACTACCAAACATGTAAAGCAGCATGATTGCGTGTTCTGCGTGTTCGAGTCGTACACCGTTAAACCGTACCAAGTAGAATGTATTATTGATGGTTTATTGCTCGAATCGACCGACGGACGATGGTACCACGGGGCACCAAGTAGTGCATCAACACACACACATGCGCCGGCCGATCGACGAAAATATGCGGAATTATTTATTCGCCATGCGCAATTATTTCTGTATCCTTGGGCGGAACTATCGCATCGCGTTTATTATTTCATGAAGAACTAGATCCGATATCGTATTAAAGTCAAAGAAAGTTTCCGTGCGCAAATCTTTTCAGGTTACTTTTGCAGTCTGATAAAAAAATTATGCGTGGCGCGCACAAATTGTATGAGATAAAAGAAAGAAAATATTTTTGGCCTGTCTACATGTTTTATGTATTATTGTCAATGTGTAATTTTAAATTTAAATTGTTAGAATCATATCTTAAATAAATTTTATTTAACAGTACCTCATTGATTTTTCTGTCATTTAATTTATAATAAATGATGGAAATGTAATAACATAATATTTAGCTATTTATTTTAGAAATACGTTAAGTGTAATAGATATTAGAGATTATTAAAAATTCCAATAAAGATTCCGAGAATTCGGAGACGTATAAAGATGCAAAAAAATCTATAATAAGCAGGTGCACTTTCATCAAGTGTAAGCTATACTGTGAGTATATAATTATATATTTTACGCAGCAGTTATCCACTATTTATCGCATAATGCGGTAGGAAGTATTTTACAAGGATTAAAGCAACCGCTATTTTCGTAATACTAATACAGCGATGGAAACGCTTAATCCTTAATATGACTATACTCTACATATATGCTTTTAAACACTTTTGTCACTGAATAATTATAATTTTTATAAGAAGCTAAATAAAAATAATATATAGTTATTATAAAATTACATTTATTAAAAAATTATAATTAATTTTATCATCAAAATTACTATTAATCATCAATTATTAATCATTTTAGCTTCAAAACATTATTGCTTTATCTATAAATTTCGATTAGAATAAACTGGGAAAAACATAATTTTATTTGATACATTTATATTTATAACTTTTATATAAATTTAATACCTAAATGTCTTCAAATGCATTTCAGTCATTAGAAATTCTTTCAATAATTTGGAAAATAATAGACTGTATATATAATACAAAATAGATATAATAGATTGTATATAAAATATATATATATATAAACTGAAAATAATACTTTCGATCCTTTATAGTTATTGTTTTATTTTACTGCTATTTGAATAATCAAAATAATTGCGCTACTTGTCTCCCATTCTATTCCCATTTGATTCTACTACCTACCTTTATTGAATTTTTACAAAGGAACACGAATGAGATGCGGAGGTCACGTATTACTTTAAACGCAACATAGGTAATACTTAAAATAAAAATACTACATCTAATATCGATCCCTATGCGGAAATTATATCGCGCCGTCAAGGGTTAATGCAGCGACCCGCGAGATTTCCGATTAAGCGTTTCCAGAACGTATTTCGATAGCCTCATAGGAGTTGCATCCTCGTCCACGAGAATTACTTGGATGCAAACTGACTGCTTGAGTTAGTCCGACTCCAACATCCAGTCTGAATATTTCATAAGGAGAGACTGGTCGATTTCAGTACTTGTGGCAAACGCGGCCACATTGCCGCGAAAATCGTTAGTCGGTGTGTATAAATAACAGAAGCGTGATATTTGATACATGCGAATATTAATTATTTCAGTGCGAACAAAGGACATTAATTTTTTTTAAATACTATACTTTTTAAGTTTTACATTTTTATAAAAATTGCACATGCATTTTTTATAGTATAATTGTCAATGTTATTATGAAAAAATTTAAATATGTGAGATACTATCTTAAAATACCTTAAAATCCCCAGCTTTAATTTTAATTACAAATTCTGTGAATAATTTGAAGTAAAATTTTAAAAACATAATTTCAAGAAGACTTATCATTTGTTGCGACTTTGCAACATATTATTAAATAACTTAATTATTAAATCAAAATTTCAAGATTTATTTAAATTTAAATAAACAATAGAATTTTCTTATTTATTTGTACTTTTAGCAATATTATAATCATTCATATAAAAAAAACTATTTTTGTCTTAATATTTTAATAAAAGAGAAGATTAGTTAATGACTATGCCATTAAGTTTAAGATTCTTCTAGGACACCCTATACATGATAATATCTAAACCCTGATTACATCACATTAAACTACAGAAGATTACGCCATTACGTATCAGTGACAATGCGATGAATCACTGATCGTGTGATGATTTGGCGACAACTGCAAGCTGCAAATAATTTATTGCGAACAATCATTCGGCTACAACAGTACTACAAATTGTCGACTTCCCTTACTATTTTACTTATACATTGGGGAAAGATAGTAAAATTGTCTAATAATAATGATAATTATACCTACGAGGATTAGCGAGAGATATATAAATTAATTTGTTAACGGACCACTAGTAATCCCAATCAACGTATTTCTTTCAAAATACATATAATGAAATGAACCATATATCCTATAATTATTATTGAAATGTTAAGTGTTATATTTAACCAGAAATAAATTACTGGTACAAGCATTATAAATTATTATATATACCAAATATATGTGTTTCATATATCACATATAATTTTATAAATTCGCGGAAAATCCAAACTCGTAATAAAAAAACAAGAAATATTATTATTTGAACCAATAAATAAATCTATATAATTTAGTAAAAATTATATGCATTATACAACCTCTGAATTGATTTTGAGAAAAGTATATAACCAATATAATAAATAGCATTTTGCACAATTTTTTAGCCCCCGAAAATTTTTCAAAGACAGGATTGGTAAAAGCTGTCTCTTTACTATCAATGATTCGCATAAATCTCAGAAAATTAAGACAATTATGATTTGACTAAAATTCTTTATAATATATATATATATATATATATATATATATATATATATATATACACACATACAATATATATATGTATACAGAAAATTATATATATATATATATATATATATATATATATATATATATCGTAATTATGACTTTTTAATAACCTCTCATAGATGGGTAAAATGCAGTAAAATCGAAAATGGTGGAAAAGTATGGAGTTAATTATGTATATGGAACAATGAAATATATATATGTACATACTTGATATATATACGATGATTATGCATCAATTGTACTTTGGCTGCACTTTGGCGAGGAAGTAAAATAAGGTATCACGGAGACGATTCCGGAAGCCGTTAGTTGATATCGACACTGGCGTGTAACGGCAATTATACGTGATGCTGAATATGCGTGACAATGTCACCATCCAACACTCTATACGAGAGACACTCGCGACAATTCTTTGCACACGCGAGATTCACATTTAGACAGTAACAATCGACACAAAAAAATACATATCTATACGTAGCGATTCGAATACGACTCTGCGATTTGTCGCGACGCGTTCCGAGATTGACCCAGATTGAGCGCGATTCAAAATCTAAATGCGAGACTGCGATTCTCGATATATCGAATCACAATCGAAGCAGCAATAACTCGACGCGCCTGCGCAAATAAGTTTGGTTCGGAATTTGACTCGGATCTTCTTCGATTTTTTTCGGGTAGGCTCGGCTCGGCTATACTTGTGATTGGTGGATAGTGATTCCTTCATCGCAGAATAGGCTCCGTCTATGTATTTTATATATCTATGCTTTGCATCGTCTGATGAAAATTGGCGGGTAAATTAGCGAGCGTGTATACGACGTGTAAATAGCTATACATAGTGTTATTGTCTATGAAAATCTGTGAATAATGTGTGAATACTTGTGATTCAGAAACATTTACGCGTAAACGATTCTTATGATAGTAGCAAATAATAATTTTATCAAATTCTTAATATTGTAAAGTACAAAAGTAATAGGAAAATAAGGTTAGTCAGGCATCTGTAATCTGTTATTATAGAAACCAGCTGATCAATCAATGACAGTTTTGAACTCTTATTGGCAAATTATTTTCCATTTCCAAGTTATATTATTATATCTATGTATAAGTATTTTTAACTGCAAATTTAATATTAAGCAACTTATTGTAACGCCACTTGTAACGATCATTAGTTGATTAATTATTTGACACACTGCTTTATCTCTTTCTATGGGCATGTACAAATATGTTTTTACCCTAAATTGCACTTTTAACTCTAATATAAATAACAAAATAAATTTAAATATAATTTATGGTTGGTGGTAATCAGAATATATTTATAGATATATTAAATATATATTTACTTTTTTTTTTATACAGGGTTTGAAATATGGAGCATGAGGACAGTGATTCTGACCTGGATATCTTGAATAATCTCATATCAAATGATATTGAAGAGACAGGTGTTGAAAAGAATGATATTGAACAGTCTGAGCATCTTGAACAACCCAAGCAGCCTGAGCAATCTAAATCACTTGAACCGAAAAAGACTTTAACAGAATTGCAGTTTAACTTCTTAGATTCTAAGCCATCTAATGTAAATAATGAGGATAAACCAATTCATGAGAAAGTTACCGATGGATCTTATGATGACAAGCTTGATTCCTCGGATGATGAAGACAGACGTTATTTTGAGGAGCAAAGGTATTCTAACTATGGACGTGAGATAAAGCAGCTATTGAAAGAGCACTCCTCTCTGAAGACTGAACAACCTGCAAAATTACAGCACAATAATTTTAATAATAATAAAAGTAAAACTTTTGATCTCAATAATATTATAAAGGGTAGCGATAACAATAGTACTGCAAAGGATGTGTATAGTGATCCCTTTTTTGGAATAAGAATAATTAGTCCTCTCATATCCTCTGCTGAATTAAAAGACCGTATGAAAGACAAGATAGCTGTAACAGTGTCAAGAGTAAAGAATCACATTGTTTCTGATAATGTACATAATGACTGGGTAATCGCCGGTGTATTAATCAATAAATCAGCCACAAAAACGTCGCAAAAGGGAACTTCTTACTGCATCTGGAAAATAAGCGATTTGTCCGACGATTTGAAGACTGTGTCTATCTTTCTATTTAGTAATGCCTACAAGCAGCTATGGAAAACAATCACTGGCAGTGTGATAGGTATCCTCAATCCAAACGTGCTCGAGAGTAAGGACAACATCGACCAAGCAACTTTATCGATCGACAATCCTCAGAAGCTGATGATTTTTGGTAGATCTAAGGATATGGGTAAGTGCAAGTCGATCAAGAAGAACGGCGATCCATGTACTGCGATTGTAAACACAAATCGATGCGAGTACTGTGTCTATCACGTTAAACAGGAATATAAAAAATGCGCGCGACGAGCAGACTTACAGTCGAGCAATAACGCATATGGATTCACGGGGGATGCGTTAAAACGCATGAACAAGCAATCTGGTACACGAAAGCCTTACAACGGTCTAGCACCGTTCGTACCAGTGCTAGCCAAACGTAATGAAAAATTATACGAGAAGGACCGCGCGCGTTTGGAATTATTGTCCGAGGCCACTTCGAGCAATGGTATTAAAAAAACGAAAAGTGATTCGAAACCAGAGATCAATGTGGATGCTAAGAAGAAGGAAATGGCTGTGGAGCTGACGAACAAACAGTCGAGGAAAGATTTCGAACGACTCAATAAATTGAGAGGCTGGCAACCCACGAAGCAAGTAATAGTGCAATCGACGTCCAATGGACCAGTTCTGTGCTCCAGTCCGGTGCAATTAAAAGAAAATAATTATACGTCAAGCAAACCTAAAAACAATCACGTAGATAAGAAGATCAGTTTGACCTCTCTGTCTTTAAATCCGCGATTGGGAGCGGGATGTAATCAAGGTACGATAGATTTCTCCGAGCCCACCAAGCAACAAATTCGTGGCGCCAAGATGAACGCGATCAAGTGGGTGCAGGAGCATGGAAAAATCAAAGCAAAGGATCCCAATCAGATACGTTCAAAAGAGAAGCTGGATAAAAAGCGTCAGAGGGAGAATGATGAGCAGGAAGAACGGAGTGCGAAAAAGGTAAACATAAACAACAAATTCAAAGAGATGCTAGAAGCCAAGTCCTCGCATACAGATCTGATCGAGAAATCCTATGACGAAGAAAAGGAGAAGTACTTTGACAAACTAGAACTGAAAGAGAAGATGGAGGAAAAGATGATGAGCACTTTCAAGGTCAATTGCAAAGCTGTGAAGTGTGCAATATGCAAATACACGGCCTTCTCAGCATCGGACATGTGTAAGGAACAGAAACATCCGTTGCGCGTGATCGACGCTATTAAGAGGTTCTTCAAGTGCGCCGATTGTAGCAACCGGACTGTCAGTCTAAATCGCATGCCGTCACACAGCTGCAGCAAGTGCAGCAGCTCGAATTGGACCAGGGCGGCAATGATGGATGAGAGAAAGACCGTTATCGCCACAGAGACTCTGTCCATACGCGGCGCCGAGGAGAAGTTCCTGGGTTCGATCGTGAAAGACTCCAATCTCAACCTTCTCGTCCCGAATGAAGATTAATAAATTCGATTACCGCTGATATTCTCGTCAAATTAGTAAATTGTAAGTATTTATATAAAATGTTAAAAAAATGGATTGCTCAAGATGTAAATTGATAGTATGCGTTTTACGTACACTAGCGATGAAGTGTTTGTATAGAATTTATAGAACATAGAAACTCAAATGACGTTGGAATATGCTACGATATCGTTATCAAGATATATTAATTCATATAATTATTATTTTTTAATATTTGTCTGTATATGATAAAAATTGTAGAAAATTTGAAGATCACGGATTTGCTATCTGAATCGAATGATCAATTGTCATCGGCTAAAATTAATAGAGCGACACGAATCTTGCTTACCACGCGACTGATATACTTACTCCTATATATTTTATATCTTAGAATCTACAAATGCAAAACATTTGATATCCTTTTGTTTATTGTCAGTATTATCAATTTTCTTTTCTTTTTTTTTTTTCACTTTATGAAAAATGTACAAATATAAAGAAATCCTAAGAGTGTATCTCTTGCACATTTCCGAAATGAAATACATCGAATTCTCTCCGTCCGAAATGTACACAGCGAGCAGAAACGTTTTGATATACAACCAGGTACAACAATCGTATAAAAAACATTGTCATCTCGATTACGTTCTTCACTAAATTACGTTTGAGGTTTATGTTTAGGCTGAGGAGAATCATTATTTCCGTTCCCGTTCGATAGAGCTTTCTCATACGAAGGTACCTTTTCTCCTCACGACAAAAGTACTCCGTTCCTTTCCTTCATACAAGAAAGATACGAACTGTGTAAAAAGAACATCAACAAATTTCTAAATATGAAGAACTGTAATTGGGGTCCGAAAGCATCGCATTGACATAAGTTACCAGATCAATATTATATAACATGCAATAATGCATTTAAAAATAATCTGAGTTGGATTTTCCGCGACGTATTATGTCAATATAATAACTCCGGACATTAATAACTATCTGTTTGTATGAGAAACATAGATTGTATTTTTTCACTCATGTACTGTTTAATATCCTATGGTTGTCCACAATTCTATTCGGCATTTTATATTATGATGACATGTTACTCTCTCTTCCTCGTATATAAAACTTCGAGTAAAATATGCGTGAGAAAAGGAAGATTAGAAATAATGATTATACGATAAACTTCGGAGTATTATTTACAAATAAGATATTAATTATTGTTCCACAAATTTTTATCATTTTTAGTACGTAATAACCGATTTATCATAGCTGTCATATATTTTATATATAATTGTTAAATATAATTGTCCCTAAAAAAGCGAGCCGAAAAATTATTAAATTAATGAAATATATCATAAATACATAAACAATTTTCATATGTGCATAAGGAGAGTTATATTAATAAGTTATATACCGTGTTTTCTTTCGAAAAAATCTTTTGAAAAACGATCTTCTTTCTATCATCATTTCACATTAATACACGTATACGTGTGTATACGTATATATGGAATGTTTTTAGATCATTATTTCAATCTTCCTCTTTATCACTTGACAGAGCATAGATCTCACAGGAAATGAGCAGCAATACCATCGAAAATTTCTTTTCCGGTCCTTAGTTATAATCCCATACCATGTATGCTTGTAATCCATCAAAAACAGACTTCACTTTAAGATAGCGCAAATTTAACGTGGTACACATACGAAAACGTGAAGTATTATAATAAAATTATATCCATGATATAGAATTGGACTGATTAAAAAACTTTTACAATTACATTCTCGTGTTGCTATCAGATGCAAAAGCTAATCAAGTGTTAAGGAAACAACTAGTTTCGATTAAAGGACGTATTTTACTGATAAAACACGTGGGAACAAAATAATCAATGACGAATATGTTGTTAGCAGATTATACAATTATGCTTGCAGAGATTAGAAGGACAAGCCATAATCATCGATTCGATTATTAAAGCAACGCGTGGACGACATTTCCGTGTACCTTTACATTAAGATAAAGATTACAAGACTTTCTCTGTTCTCTCTTTCTGTTTCTTGCTCTCATTTTCTCTTCACTCTCTCACTTTCAATCATTGATATTTATCGATTCTTAATTTACTACCTTGCATACTTAAATCGGATATTCTGCTTAAGCAGAAACGTAGTCGCACCAATGTATAGAAATAAATAACTATCTAGACTCCTAGTGAGATGTTTACATATAAAAATTTGAAGAAACGTTAAGCCGGTAATTAACATCTGGGTGTCTTGAGAGACAATACACAGATACAAATTCGAACCATCGCGTCACTCTGAAATTCGTTGTGCACATATCGCAAAATTGAATCTCTCTCGAACGTTCCACTTTGATGAAGCTCTCTTTTGCGCCTGTTTTTGTCTCTGTGCAAGGTGTACATCAGAATGATATCGCAAATATAATGTAAATACATTATTAACGATACACTTTTCGTCGAGAGGCTCTCACAATATTCGAGACTCTTTAAGAAACCCTTGCTTTTCTATACAATATTCTTTCATAAAGGATACTTCACCAAAATTGCACGTTACATTCTTTCCACATTTATACATACATAGCGTCGTTAATTACAAAGGCATCGTACGAATAAGCGAATTAAATTAACATTGTTAAAATAAATTTCGTAATATATCTCCAATATAACTGCCATTTAAATATTGCGGGGAATATCTTTCTTTTTATTGAGGTGCACCACTATAACAATGAAAAAAGTTATTTCAATATATTTTTGCGAAGCGTTTCTTATGTACAATTGTGTGAATGTACAAAAATCTAAGAGCCAAGAGCCAGCAACGGAGCGATGTAGGATTGCGAGGAATTATCTGTCCTTATGTTTACAAGTGTATATCACTGCATAAGACGGAAATACTTCATTTACTCCGTGGATCGTGTACGCGACCTCAACTTATGTCTAAGGCAACTGTGCCGTTTTTAAAAATTGACATCTATTTACAGAACTCTTCTCGCGTTATCGTTATATGAATTTTTCAAATCGGTGTAGAATATACGCAATTGTATGTTTATAATAATCAGTTTATTACAGCTCTTCTTCCAGGATTGTATCTGAACAAAATAACGCTATGTAGCCGCTCTTGCAGTTCAAATACTCATTTCTCGTAAAATCTATGATAAGATGACAAACATCAATTTAATATAAAATTACAACCGGATCATTACATATTATACAACATATGTTTTCGGCACTGTAGAGCATGTAGTGTAGTTATTTAAACGAATTTTCTGCTGAATAATTAAGAACCATAAGTCGTAATAAAAGGTGGTGAATGTTATATGAGAGTAGGCAGGTATTAAGCTGGCTTAATTAAGTGTCACAGTCTTCGAATCGCCTTTTCTTTCATAGACATGAATTATATCAGCTTTTCTCTTTCATGCATCGATTTTACAATCTGTTTGATACTCGGTAAATTCTAGACAATAATTTCGTGACGATATCGTACGTACTGCATCGTGTGATATAATTTTGAAACATGCCCGTCTATGCTTCTCTCTTAGGACAGAATGCAAAAGAGAACATACACTCATGTCCCTCCAGCTTTCTCCAAAAGCTAAAATAACTAACTGACTTTGACTCTAATGGCTCGCACAAAACCATCTCACAAGAGGCTATACTTCAATTTTAACATATATTTTGTGAATTCTTATTTATTAATTTTTTTATTATTTATTTTTTTACTTGCTTCGTCCAATTTTGTCGTAATTCGGCCAATAGAGATTTTATAATTCCGACATCATAATTATGACTTCTCCTAAAAGTTATTTGACCACATGATTCAAATCAATTTTCTTTGGACTACATATGATATGACTCCACATTTTATATACACGACTTGATTTTAAACTTGACCAGCATAGTTTATTGATCAGCACAGTTTTTGAAGTGACTGACATGGACAAGGAGGAAGTATGTAGAAAGAAATGCGTCATCGACTTTCGGCACAGATTTGCAACAGATCAGGTTTTTCTCTTAAACACATAGCCTCTCGTGACCTTACCATTTTCTTATCTTACCATGGCATATTAAGAGTCTAATTTTTTGTTTTGGCTGAAGAAGCACAAGTAAGTGCGGAAACGTTTCAAATATTTTTTATTGTTAACACTATTGTAATTTCAAAATAAATAAAAACCCAATTATTGCTCATCGAAGCCTTTTAATGATTTTATTTAAAATAACTAAATATTGGTTGAGTCATGGACTTAGTAATCGTCCAAATCAAAGCTATCGATTTCGATGTCATCCAACTGCATACTTTGAAAGTCCACCTTGTACCGCAAGATACCTGAAAAATACATATTTTAAGAAATACGTGCTAGATAACGACAACCATTTCTCGCTTAAAGATTTCCTTTGCTAAAACAAAATATAAGTTTACTTTTATATTTTTATACGCGTAAACTCATTATTAATGATTAAATTCATAGCAAAAAAACAACTGAAATATCTAAATAAAACAACAAAGATAAATAAGCAAATATACAATATGAATAAATAATTAAAAATACACAATTTACAGCATAATGTCTACTAATATGCTAAATTATATAAAATTAAATCAAATTGACATTTTATTAACAATGCTTTCCTAAGTAGGAAATGTACTTTATGTTGCATTTGTAATATAGTAAAACATTAGAGAATTTATAAGACATATATAAAACTTAAAGAAAGCAAATAGAAAAAAATCTTTATAATTTAAAGAAAGCATTGTTCAGACAGAAAAAACGAATCATGATTAGTTGAACATTTTATTATGAAATTAAAAATTATATCATTATGAAGGCGTAAATTAATATTATGTATTATATTATGTAAATTAATATGTAAATTATATTATGTAAATATTATGTAAATTAATATTATATATAAATATTATAGAACATTATACGTTTTATTGTTAGTGTGATTGTAATGGCCATAATAAAAAAGAAGTAAACATTGAAAGTTTGTAATCTTGTATTAATAAATTTGTAAATTAATAAATTAATAAATCAATACTTGAATAAATATTAATAAGACATAAAGCTATGCGTATGTGTGTGTGTGTGTATGTATGTAAGAAACTATGTGTACTATAAAATTATTATAAATATAACATATTAAAGAATTAACGAAATATCAATAAATATATAAAAGGAAACATCACTTATCATTAACTATATTATGATTGATAATATCGATTTTTAATCTTTATTATATAATTGATAAAAAACAAGTATTGTACCTTTCCCAATATGCAAGCTAGTAGAAATAAAATGCCGATTAGTACTTGAAGATATTAAATATTTTTAAATTGTTTCTAAAACAATTATTAAACTATTTTAAGCAACTGCTATATATGAGAGAGCCATATAAATACTTGTAGATACCATATGTAAATACATGGTACTTATGTTCATTATCAGAGATAATGGTTTTCGTTTTCCATATACATGGAAATTGTCATATTTGCATTTATAACTTTCGATATATTTTTTATTTAATTATATAGGATATATTATCTATGATAATAAACTCAGCCTTTACAATTCTTATTACTTAACATGCAGGTATAATCATTGAAAATGTGTATTGAATTGATTGTATATTAAATTACGATTCTCTATTTTATATTGTATAAAAGCATGGATAAAGCGTACATCGGTACAAAAATATATCTAGTTGTGATATAAAATTTTAATATAACAGTTATATATTATAAGACTATAAATGATCTTAATTTCTGTCAATTGCTATCTTACTTCAACATTTATATATTCACATTACAATAAAAATTTTATAATAAATCTTTCGATATTTATGAAAATGGCAATACCTTAAACAAGATTTCTAAATATAAAATTGAGATAATTAGTGTAATAATCTTTTTGTGTTAAAAAAATACGTTATTTTCACATTTATAAATTATCTCTTCATTAATAGAGTAAATGTGATAACTCTGTTAAAGTGACATACATTAAACACACTAAAGTCGATTTCGAATTATTAAATTTGTACTTGAAATAGTACATAGAGATTGAAATACGCAACTATAATATATTGAAGGGATATACATGCGCTTGTTACAATGTCACGACTATTAATGTATAGTCCAGTCTATACAACGTCTATAGCGTAATTATAAAAGTAAATTCTGGCAAAATGTAAATACTGTATGTATAGAAAAATGGCACAGAAAAATGTAATTAAGAAAATATAATATTAGAATCATGTCAAATGCATAATACAGAATCTTACTTGTGTGAAGGGATAGATGGTAAATATTATAAAGAATATCGTGCAAACCAAAATGTTTAATATATACTATAATATATATTATAGTATAATAAATGAAAATATAATGGTTTGGTAGTTGAAAACTCAGATATATATACGCACACTGCATGTGTTTCCATTCAGCGAAACTCTTATGTAACTCATATACTTAGTGAGTGATATTAATGAATCAAGAATTATCAGTTAGTGTACATGTATGTAAGATGCTGTATATTCAAAAAGATCAAATTCATCTTGATCAGTGAGATAAATATCGATATTTTTAAGATAGGACAATATACAATGAGTATATTTGATGTATTATGAGTTATATTTTTAGTAATGGTAATGAAACTTGTGTCATCATTGGCTAGAGAAGCTCACATTGACATTTAGAAGCGTTATTAATCAGTTTATTTATAACATTCCTGTGTACGACCTTTCGTTCGCAACGAATTTTCGATGAATACGATGTTACCGTATATTTTTTGCTGCTCAAAGATGAGATGTGTTAAACGAATATGAAAGAATGTCACTATATATTTGATATCAGGCAGATATTATCTTTCCATTGAATCAACCACTGTTTATTGCGTTTACTTCTCGAATTATAAGACTAACAGTGTACAGATCTAACAATACAGCATAAAAAATAGGATAGAGGAACTGGAAGGTTTCAACTCACCCCGTATATAAACATAGAGTTATTCGTAAATATATATGTATATGTACATGTGTGTATATATATATTGTATATATATTGTATATATATATATATACACACATATACACACACACAAGATTCTCTTTATTTGCATTTACTACCAAGAAAGAAAGAACAAAAAACAACAAATGTGTTCTCAGGCTTCTTTTTTATTCGTGAAAACAATAAACATTATACCCTTAATAAACGTGAACTAAAAACATCTATTATCACATCCAAAATTATTTTGAGAGAGACATATATGCATATATATACTACAGATCTGCACAAAAAAAACCAAACTATTTAGTGAGAAACCCAATGGAAGAAACTGAATTTTTCTTGGACAAATTTATCTTTATATTTAAATTAATCACAAAAAGCAGACTACTCCTCACACACACACACGCACACACATGTATATATATATATATATATATACATATATATATATGCACACATATATACATGTGTGTGTAATAATCGTAAATATTATTTTTCCATATTATCTAACAATGTATGTAATTTTTTATATAGAAGATATCTTAAACTTATATAATATCTAAAACTTATATAATAAGTTATAATAGGCTAAATTTTCTTGTGTAGATAATATGTTATTAATGAAAAGCGATATTTACGTTATAAAAAAGAAAATAAGAATAAGCATTTTTT
Organism: Lasius platythorax; assembly: GCA_963971435.1. Lineage (NCBI taxonomy): Eukaryota > Metazoa > Arthropoda > Insecta > Hymenoptera > Formicidae > Lasius > Lasius platythorax. The sequence goes on from OZ020541.1 coordinate 4,245,190, forward strand.
CAGGTATAAAGCTAGATTATATAAGTAAAAATAATGTCTTAACAAGACATTTGGCTAATTATGGCATTTGGAGATCTATACCACAATAGATACTCCATTTACTTGAATTTTATTAAATCATTTACATTTACATCATCAGATATACTTATAATGCAGGAGATAAAATCAAAATAAATTGATAATAGATGAACAAATGATAAATTTGTCCAGCTTTGCAAATAATATGTTCTATGATACACGAGATGTAAATGAACGCACGCAAGACAGAGAAAGAGCTACCTGGTCGATTCTGAGAATTCACGGATGAAATTAGTAATCATCGAGGTCAACATCATCAAGAGGCTCATCAGCCTGCAGTGACTGGAAATCAACTTTGTAGCGGAGGATTCCTATGCACCAACATATATACTCCACAATTAATATCAGTTTGATAAAATTTACTTTCCATGCAAAAATAATCTTCGCTCGTGTCTAACGACGTAACATTAATTTCTATCGACTTTTGAGGATATTTTGCCCAAAAAACGCAACTACACCATAACTTGTCAATTTATAATGTTCCACAGTAAGTCAAATGCGCAAACTGCACTAGAAAAAGCCTAGCATTTACACGATATTATTTAGAATGTTTTGAGAGAATGTATAAGTATTAAAATGTTTTTAATACTTTTCTTTAGTTTTAATTTTTCTTTACTATTCTTTTTATTTTCTTTAATCGTTTTTCACTTATCATGTGCTTTATTTTCTTAGAATCACTTAGTGTATATATATATATATATATATATGTATACATACATATACATATATATATATATATATATATATATATATATATATATTATATATTTTTTTACAGTACATAAGGGAAGTATATGTAGGTATCTGTCTCATGAAATAACAAATGATGATAATAAGTATATGTATAAAAGAGACTCACCTCCAATGCCACCAAAACCTCTAACAAATTGGGATCCTTCCTGCGATTTGTCTGTGATAATTTCCAAGGTAGCACCAAAACTCTTGTAATTATTTGCAAGCCATTCAAGCAATGGTTGACATTCTACAAGTTCCAATTCTACCCCGCTCTATGAAAATAAAAGCAAAAAAATAGAAATACTTTATTTTAAAAAAGATTGGAAAATAATCAAAAAATATATTCCTATCTTGTAGCAATATTTGGATACTCACCTCCTTATCTGTGAAGTGAGTCTTATCCTTCTCTTGTTCTGGCGTTAGGTGCAATACTTTTTCTTCCGCATTTGTATGATTTTTCAAAACATATCGTTGAATATCTAAATTCTCCCAACATATTAGAGTTTCGACACTACCTAATTCTAAGGCTCTCAACGTGTCTTCTACACCAAAACAGTACTTGCCAGTTTCTTGAGAAATTTCATCAAAGTAACGACCTAATTAAAAAAGAAATTAATGATAATACATCACTATATATATAACACATATTATCATTATTATATATAATTAATACATAAATATATTTACCAATTAACTTTTTCTCTTGGATAAACTTCACATTTTGCAAAGATTCGGCTGCTAACTCAATAGCCTGGTTAAAACCATTTTCGCCACCATACGATACATCTACCAGTTTTATAACTTTAGCTTGCAATCTCTGAAAAAAACCACATGTTACTATTTAAAAAAACAATCCCTGCTTTTATCTCTTGCTACATATATAAACAAAAATACATTAAGAAAATAATTGAAGATAATATATTAATTTTAAAAAAATTACTTACTGGATCAAACATATCAGATTGACTAAGTTCGGTCTTGAAGTCGGCACTACCCGCGAGAATCAATCCAGCGATATTAGGTTTATCGTTAGTGATGTATAATTGAGTAGCGACTTCAGCTACTTTTCGAACATAATTATGCCGCTTTTCCATACGTAATCGGGCAAAACGCAGCGCAGACTGACCACCTCTGCCTAAAATTGATAACTTTTATAACACCTGGTATATATCCAATCTACTTGTAATGATTCTTGAAAAATTAATGATGAGAACAAATGATTTTAATATTTTCTTTTTCAATGTTTGAATATATCATACCATGTTTCTTGGGAAGGTCCACTGTAAATTTATGTAATACCTCACGCGTATTGCCTTGTAACGTGCCGAATAATGCTCCATTACCATCCATAACAATAAAACCAAATTTGTTATCGTCAGCAAGTAATGCTGTAAGCGCTTCTGTATGAAACTGCAAAATGCAATGATTTATATAAAAATCATGCATTATAAGCAGAGCACATATGCAAATATGAGAATACTACAAAACTTACCTTATTATCACAAAGATATAAAGAAGTATTAATAGGCTTGAAAGGTTCAAAATCGATGTTGACTTTCTTTTCTTTTCCTTCTTCTGTTACGATAGTTCCACAATAAATTACCAGGCCATTTGGAGGCACTGAAAAATATATTAATATCTATGATTATATAAATTATGATTAATGGTCATAAATTGCAATATTGCACACAATAGTAAACGACTTAAATGTAACATATTTCCCTACATTTAGAAAGGATGAAATTTATTACAATTGTATATAAAATTAGATTCTATATATTCTGTTGTATTAGTAAATAAAATAGCTTTGACTGTTTGAGAAATTTTAATATAAATGAAAAGTATAATTACCTTTAGTATATAGCTTTAGCCTATGCTGTACCGATGTGATTGCACCCAAAACAGATAATCTATTTACACGTGACTTAATATTCGACGCTGTACCAAATTCATCTGCCAGCATCTTGCTTACTCTCGATATTTGGTCCTTTGGAGGTATGATTAATGAAATCATACTCGTACCATTCCTGCAAAGACATATACATCTTCTATATAATATCCAAGCGCTGCTGAATATCATTAAAAGATTGCTATGGAGAAATCTGCTTATATAAGCCATTGCCCCGATCACACAAGAGAGACTTACATAAAATTTTCTACATTTTTCTACAACATAAAAATATTCTGACAAATCTATATTAATAAAGGCTAACACATCTATCGGTTGCAATAAGAGCGCTCTTTAAACGCGGCGAACGAGCACATGCTCCGCGAAGCCATATGTCAGGGTGGCCCGCGCGGCGGTAACAGCTGACAGCGTAAGGCGCGACAATGTTGGCGCCGACCTACTTACCCCCTGGCCATCTCGAGGCTCTTTATGAGCTTTTTGATCTTCCAGATCTCGACATTGCGGTCAGCGGAGGTCTCCTCGTTCGACATCGCTGCTGGTGTGCGTGGGAACGCGTGGTCGCGGCGTTACAACGTGCTCCGATGCTGAGGGATTTATCGCTGTCGCGCACACTCTAGCTCGTCCGTTGGATGGAGGACGACGACGGCGACGGCGACGACGACGTCGGTGACGTCGGTGACGAGCAGGCAATGTGGCCCGCGCGTCGACGAAGCCGGGGACACCGTGTGCGGCGGGTTTCTCTCTCTCTCTCTCTCTCTACGAAAATCACACGAACGGAAGATTAACGATAGCTCTGATCGAGATACCGCACCGATCCAGTTCGCACCGGATTTTATATCAACCACGGCGAAAACGTGGTCGACATAGCCGTTCAACGCAGGAGCGGCCGTCCGTACATTCTCTCTCCGCCCAATGTCGCGCGCGCGGGCATTAAACGTTTTAAGCACGCGCCGTAGAACGGCCACCTTCTACACGCGGCCGTTCCTTTTGTTCTCACTCACTTTTGCGGGAGATCGTTACACAGAGTGCGAATAGGTGCGCCGATGCGGACGATGACGGTGCGGCGGGATGGCCCTCTTCAACGGCGACACAGCTCGTGACACAGCGAGTACCACGCGAGCCTCGGAATGCACACGTCGGCCATGCGATGGCACAGCGGAAACGTCAGTGGACCACGGTGGACGTGCCGCACCACGAGACAAAATGGGAAGCACAAAAAGACCTCGAGGCCGCCCAGTCGCACACGAGCGTAACTCGGCCGCAAGTCGCGTTCGCAATTAGATTGGCGCGCGCATCGCGCCGCCTTCGCATTGAACCGCGATTCAATGCGGACGCGCACGAAACTCGTCGCGCGTTTTTCCGTACATTCAAATTCGCGTCATCCTAAATTACACGTTCGCAATTTCACATTCCGAATAGACACTAATTACGTCGAAATTTATTGATAAGGAAATCATTGCGAGCGGAAACGATCCACCCGATGATTCTTCCCAAATGATTCGCGACCATTTCTTGCCGTTTGGCCAATGAATAGAGAGAGAGAGAGAGAGAGAGAGAGAGAGAGAGAGAGAGAGAAGTTGCCTCATTTGTTTCTAGGGGTGCTTTCCGATTCACGCATGATGCGCATGAAGCGACAGAAAATCTATAATACACGTGACGCGAACTATAGATCTTCTGTCACTTCATGCGCATCATGCGTGAATCGCAGAGCACCCTCGTTGTGATGGACGCAGATCACGGGCAAAAACAGCAAAAAGGCAATGGCGGCTATTCATTGGACGGTCAATCAGCTCACCGTGAAAAATCTCGGAAAAATGTGATCTACACGTCGCGATCGACGAGCGTAAATTCGAGGTAAGTATTCGCGAATCTCTCGAGGGACGGCACGCGATTTTCTCGACGCGGTGGCACTCATTTTAAGATATCGCTAGGATAGATTCTGACAACCACATGTGGATCTGGAGCGACAGAACGATTCAATCGAGAAAAAAAACACGACTTGTCATTAAGAACTTGAAATATTTTTCACGTTAATTGATAGTCGGGTCGTACTCGTTAAATCAAAATTTCATTTATGCGATCGAACGAACTACCATTAAAGCTCGCTCGTGCTTTAATCTCACGTATGCCAAACGCATCGACGTGACATGAGACAGCTTTGTTTGTGTTAAATAAATATCATGTGTTTATCAATATGCAATACGTTTGTTTACAAGATTTGGTATACGTGCTCACATCAATTTGTCGAGTTTAATAAGAAAAAATATATAATATTTTTTTGATAACAAGAGATTTATATAAATAACATTTTCATTTATAACTTGTATAAAGTTACATTTCAATGTAGAAAAATTTAATTAATGAAAAACAGATTTGTATTAAATAGTTAAAGATTATAGCTATAAAATCTTTTCTTTTTCTCATTATGTTCATTATATAAACTTTAATCTGTTTATTCAATGTTACTGTATATAAATTTGTTTCTTTTTCTGACAGGTGTGGCCTGAAGGCGGAGGAGTATTGTTGCCTGTAAAGATAGAAATGGCACACAATATGAATAAGCAATGGCTGGTAGGCAGATGGACCTGTCATCGAATCGATTAGATAATGCATGCTGGTCGCTGACAGGTCAAGTAGAAAAGTACGACAGCAGGCAGGAAGGAGTAAATGAGCGAGCGCACTTGAGTAATGAGCGAGACTCGGCATTATCCTATTCGCTCGGTCTCCGATTTATACGCAGCCGAGGAAATAGAAGTGCTTCTCCTAGAAGAAATACGCGACTTAGAACCACCACCTGCCATATATTCTAAACCCGAGGACATTCAGGACTTCGAGATTGGTATGTACAACCAATTAATTTTAATTTAAACTAATGCTCATATGTTATTTGGAAATTTATACATGTAATATTGCAAGTTTCTTAAAAATTAATGCTGATTCAATAATTGCTTTATAGTTTCTCTTTGAAACATTCAAATAACATGTAGTTGTTAAAACTCTGACTAACTGCCTGCATTATCTACCTTATTTAAAATTATACTTATGTAAATGCATATGACTCTGTACAATAGTTTCGATATTGTATCAATAGCAGGCAGTAGGACAGGGGGGCGAATCAGCTCCCAATCATCGGAGCTGGATTCGCCAGGGGTTCATTCAACAGTCCACTCTTGGGATTCACATGCTAACTATCATGGCCACTATGGTAATAATGACCATAGGCCTGGCTCTTCGTCCAATGCTCTGGCTTGGTCTCGCGCAAGCCATGTGGTTATTTACTGTGACATACAGGGACATCTTAAAACAGCTACGGGTGTTGTTAGACTTTTATTACTTGTAAGTATAAAATTATTTATATACAGGGTGTCATTTTATATGTCGTTTGAAAATAACTCAAAAAATATGCATCGAACAAAATTTTTCAAACAAAAGTTGTTTGATTTTGAAAAGAGAAAAAAATAGCGTGATTTTTTTTATCTTGGATGGAGTTTCAAGGTCAACTTCAATTTTTTTAATGGAAATCTTGATTTTACATTACATTTTTATATTCAGTGTGTAAAAATTAAAACTTTTTCTCTCTTGATATTTTTCTTCAAGTCTCATAGTTTTCAAGATATTTCAAACCGAATAAAGCTGATTCTTACTTTTGGGGTGCTTATTTAGCATAAGTTCCTCTTGCCTCTCACGATATCAGTGTTTTCTAAAATTTTAATTTAAAAGATGTTCAACATATTGACCATCTACTTCAGTGCATTTTATAATGCAGACTTGGAGAAAAATGTCAAAAGAAGAAAAGTTTTAATTTTTATGCATTAAATATGAAAATGTAATAAAAAATAGGATTCCCATTTAAAAAATTAAAACTCCATTCAAGGTAAAAAAAAGATCACGTAATTTTTTTCCTCTCGAAACCAAACAACTTTTAAAAAAATTTTTTGTGCGATATATATTTTTTTAGTTACTTTTAAACGACATATATTAAATGACTCACCCTGTATATGAAAGGGCAAACTGCAAAAGTATTATAATTAAACTAGAAAAATTGTTTTACACATATAGATATTAATGATATTTTGTAGATATCCTCTGCAGCTTGTTTGGCAACTTTATGCAGTTCTGGCACTGCCAAGGTCAGCCTTTTTATGCTGCCTTTAGCAGATCGTTTACGATTCATGATCTTTGTAGCTGTTTTCTGTTTCTTGGTCACCGCAGCCCTTCTCTTCCTTGATATTTCGCATGTTATTTACATCCTTCCTTTAAATTGGGCTAAGCTGGTAAGTAATATTTAGTTACAATAAATGTGCAATTCAGAAATATAATATCATTTATGTAATTATATTTAAATATTAACAATTGCAGAGTGTTGATACTCTTACACACATGAATCTATTTATTTTTTATAGAATGCTATAGTATTCACTGGCATAGGCTTGTCATATGCCGCAAGTAGCGCGTTACTAGCATGTACAGTATGGGAATACCACAGCGGAGGCTGGGTACCAAGACGCACACGTTCCCAACTGACTGCCGCAGCAGTGGTGGGACTTTCATGCGCTCTCTTAGCATTTTTACTTTCATGGATACATTGTCGGAATGGATCAGGTTGTAAGGGTCAAGATTCTCGTAGTCATACACCAACACAACTCTACAAACCTGTTGATAATTCTTCCTCCTCCGGGGTAAATGTATAATCTGTCTATTATATGGCACAAATATCGTTTATCAATCACAGTATAAACGTAGCCTAAAATGCAGGTCACTTTGAAGGAACGTAGTCCTAAGAGACCCGCCTCGTGGGCCGTGAAAAATCAACAATCGAAAAAACGCAACACGGACAGTGACACGAACACGAGTAATGGCGGCCATCGCGGTAATCATGAAAGACTTAAACAAGGCGCCAACAAAAAGGACCATTGGGCTTCGGCCAAGCAACATATTTTAGAAACACATACGAATAACGAGGATACTCAACGGGAGGATACCGAGATCGAGAGGAGACGAAGAAGACGAAGGAAAGAAGGTGATAGTAGTTCGACCGGTGACGGAAACGCACCTGGTAGCAGTAAGACCGACACTAGCCGTCTTACCGCGGAGGAGGCTAAGACTAGACGAGTGCCGCGAAAGTTACCTCTACAATCTACAGTGGAGCAACCTCGCTCATGGTCCGACGCCGAACGTAGAAATAGTGGCACTACGCAAATTAGAAGTAAAACTAAGCAAATGCCAGTGAACAATGACGCACAGAATTGTTGTGACATGAACGAGACTATATCGATCAATCAAGTGACTCGGAACGGCCTTCGAAACTGGGAAGCGGAATGTACATCTAGCAACAGCAGAGAAGAAGCTACTGATGCGAATGTGATTATTCGTACCGCCATGTGGTCTGGACAGTGGCGCCCACCACCAGATGATGTTCAACCTTGCTCTAGCAAAACTATCGATCCTTATAGCTTTGCCTGATCGTCTTGTGAAATACAAAGCACACATACTTTAGGTAAAAAATAAACTTGCTCAAGGGAGCACTTTCTGTGAACAGTTTGTGACGAAATTTTTTATAAAGCAAGCAAGTACATGATATACTTTATGTTGAATATTTTCTTTTATTAGAACGCAACTGTAGTTGAAGTGTCACTTGTTACATAATTGAAATCTTATACCTCTCTCTTATTTGCATATAAACTTGCCTGACTTCAACACATATTTTGTATTTTCTACATTAAATAATGCACAGTGAGACTGAAGAACACAGTACCTTGGTTTTACATGTTCCATCTGTGTTTTCAACTGTGCATAAAACCGGATGTGATTTAAAATGTAAACATAAGATATACATACATATATATATATATATATATATGATTGTTACACTTCATACATGCAACAGGTGAAAAAGACCATAGCCCAATACTTACTGTAGGGCTTATCAAGTTTGTTGTTATCGAATTTTACAGGACGAGATTATCGTGTCCAAAGATTTAAGATCCTGTATAAAATCATTGCTGCCTTGTACATTTTGCTGCCAAGAGGATAAATTTTCTTTAGTTGTTCGGGTCTCGACGTTTTGCATCACACAAAACCAGACTGCCCAACTTTGATAAGCAAATAATGCCATTTCATTCCAATCATGTACCAAATAATAAATCTAAGTAAGTTTTAACAGGATTTTAAGTATAAGACCACTATATAGCACGTAACACCGATATATACATATATATATATATATATTTGAATAATAATCATTTTTATCGTATTTTGATGCCAACATGTTTTGAGTTCCATGCATACTTGAAAAAATGTTTGATAAGTATGGACAGAAATTGTGTATTGCTTTGAGAAATGAAAATGTATATATTGAACCTTAAAAGAATTATATACATACATACATAGTAAAATGTAGCTAGACCGATCTTTCTATCAATCTTACATACAAAAATGTAAGTTGTAATTGCAATCAGCAACTATAATTTGTTTATTTTTAAATTGTTATGTGTAATTACAAATTCTTAAATATTATAAACACAAGATTTTTTTAAACTCAATTGCTTAATATTATTTAAGGAAATCAAATTGCTTATATAATTAAATATTGATTTAAAAATACATAAGAGAAAAACTGTTTTTATAAGTAAAGTATATGCAGAAAATGTAAAAAGAATTAGTGATAAAATTAGTTGATAAAATTATGAAACGTTAAAAAATGACATATTTAATGAAGCTATTAACAAAGAAAGTAATCATACACGAAATCAGAATAATTTTCTATATTTCTCAATTAAATTTTATTTCTTTTGTTGAATTGAAATAAAGATATGATTCGATAGCTTATTAATAACTAGCAGTACAGCATTTGAAATCATGATAGTATTTTATTTTGTTCTAATGACACTTTTATATATTCTTCACATAAAATAGCCTTATAGAATTTTAAATTCTTATTAAAAAATACATTAAAAAGAATTTTAAAAATACTAGTCTATAATAGTCTATGTTCTGAAAATTTTCAAATAATACATGATAATATTTTAGAACTCAATCAATATTGTTTGCATTGGAAGATCGGTTTGGCATCCGTTATTTCTCCCTATGAACGGAATAGTATGCGTGGAACGATTATTCGTTGTATTATTCCAATTGGCTCGTAAACTCTGAAGTGTGTTCATTATATTACAACAGTATCATTCTTGCACAAGGACGGACTTATAAAATGCTTAATTGCCTTTTATCTGAAGCAAATGATTCTGTATATTCTCAAATTAAATAATATTAATTTTTTGAGAAACAATATCGATAGATAGTTGATTATATTCTTTATTAAATTTTAACTAATTATCTATATAATATATCTAATACACATAATCGTAATATTTATCTTTTTTCATATAATGCAAAAAAACATAGGTTTTGCTATATTTAGTCAAATTTTAAAAACGAATGGTCCGTCCCTGTTCCTATACAGAAACATACGCACTATTTCTAGACATTTAACATAGCTTTAAAGTTACTAGACGAGCAGTATTATGTATTGTGTTAATTTTCCGCTTTAATAAGAAACTCTAGTTAACTCTAGTCATTTTTTTTGTACAACTATATCTTCTTAATAATCCATCGATTTAAAGAGCAAGGTATTTTTTAGTACATACATATCGTATTAGAAGTACAATTCATCCTAGAAGAACTATTGAGCGCTTGTTTCCTGATTGCTCGTGCTATTGAATCTCTTTTAATATGTAACAGTTCTCAAAGCGAATTTCTCTCTGATACCTCGTTTCTCTTTTATTCAATCTATCACGACCTATCATACAATCGAATGAACACAAACATATTAGTTAATCTTCATTAGGGCCACTACTAAGACTATTTTGTCTTTTGATACGATACTACGAATGTAAACACAAACGTAGCAAGCAAGCACACAGATCACACATTTATTGAATTTTGATGCGTCGACCTTAAATCAATTAATAGTGTAAGAGAAATGCGTGTTCATATAGATTCATAAAGAAAAATAGCATGTAATAATACATGTAATACATGTGAATATATGTAATAATACATGTGTTACATGTGTAATACATGTAATAGCATGTAATACAGCAGCTTCGTTGTGGCAAATATCGAGAGTGTCATAACTCGTATTTTGTTGGGCACAATAAGGAATAACGTGTAATTTTTCTGTGGCCCATTATCGATATGCTGGAATACGTTTGAAAGTGTGAATATATCTCAAACTTAATAATGTCACTTTAGAATAACTAATCGAATAAAATAAAATGTCACTTGACATTATAAGGCAATTAGCTTTGAGTTAAAAGAAATGTACAGACACTGCCAGAAAAAATATAACGCTCTTTAAACGTAGTGTATATCGATTGAATCCATTCTTTCTCTCAATGGCTTTATATCCAAGGTTTTGTAATTTTAGGATTTGTCATAATTCGTCATATTCGAATTTGAATTCGGCACATAACAGTTTAATATCTCTACACACAAGACTAGCATGAAAATTTTTTTATACATCAAAGAAATCCTTTTCGTTACTTATTCTAGTCAATTTTTGCATTATATATTTTTGATTTATCATTCGCTATATTAGCTAATAAATTCTAAATAAATTCAAATAGATTAGCAACAAATATATTAAATTATAACACACACAAACATGCACAATTATTTAATTCGAAATAATCCTAATTTTATAAATGTATATTTAATGTAAGTGTTATAACACACATACACACACTCAATAAGAATATATCTATATTTTATAAGATTTTCATGCTTTTGAACACACAAAGCTACTTTCAATTAATATTTTATAAATATAATAACTTAATTACTAAAACTATTAAATTTACGATTTCTTACGATCTTTCGATCATGGAATTATTTTATTTTGCGTTTTATATTGTTATTTATAAAATATTTCAAATGCTAATCTTTAAATTCTTCAAGAGTGATCAAGAAAACATTTGTTGTCAAGTAGTATCAATAAAGGACTAACTATCTGGATTAAAGTCATCATTATTGCTATAATAAAGATCAAACTGTCGTTTGACTTCAATATTTGCTACAATTATTTGCTTCAACGAAGCAAAATAATAAATAGCAGCATGTTTGTGATACATGAAGCACTGTTTTCTTAGAATTTGTACGAATAAATTATCATTCAGGCAATAAATTTCAATTATGATTAATAAGCGCAGATTCTTTTTATATAATAGGCTCGATCGATAATGACCTATAGTGATAGTATGACAATCCAAGTCTGTACATGACCTGATATCCTCCAAAAATCAGGCGAGCTAAAAGGAATCGACAAGAAATCATTGTATAAAATCTTAATTATTTGAAAAGTGTATTCCTTCACTATTTCAAATATTAGGAATTTAATTTCACGTAATAAATTTCTAACAATTTTCGCTTTAATTCTCCTAGCAGGATAATTTAATTGGCCTAATTTCTCATCAAATAATAGGCATAACGCGTTATATGTTTCGAGTAAGAATGTTCATCTTATTTGAATATTTCGAATGTGTTCTAAAATATTTATATAAGTATATATTCGCGCGAGTACTGATAGCGTCATTGTATTTATATATTTAATTTATATGTGAGTGCATAATGTGATGCTGCCAATATTTAGAGTGAACATCAAACTGTAATGACACATTAATTGTAGAATTGTTAGGCGAATCGTGAATTGAATGTCTTAAGCAGAGGTCTGAGAATGAATACGGATGAATATGGCTTGACAGATTACCAAGAATGACGCAAATATCATATATCTTGGTGATTTTGTCGCGCTAATAGCGAATGATCTGGACAATAAATGATCGATGAGTCACGTAACATCTAAGTTAGCGTTGTCACGTATTCTTTTAAACGTCATTTTGTACATCTAGGAGTAACTCGAAGACGAGTATTATATACACTATTGATTGTGCGGAGTTGTGCGTGTGACTGTGTATGTTATTTAAGAATATATCACAAATCATCTAGTCATTAGAGTGAACCTTGTGTAATGTTACTTAAACCGAATATAATGTACATTCATTAGTAAGTGCGTTAAATACGGTTCAATTGGCGACAGCTAAAAATATAACATTATATTTTGCGTATACCATTGAAAAATCATTATATCACGCAATCGTCCAAAATACAAACAAAATTCATTAAAATCGTTGCGCGATCTATTGAACTTTATAAGATTCACGTCTTACAAGGAATCAAAATGTCCAACGAGAGATGTGTACATATAAATCGTTATACACGATAATCTTTTTATAATCAATACATAATAACACATAATAATTATTTTCAATACAAAAGCAAGGCAAATGTGAAGTAAAATATGAACATTTACGAGAGCAGTAAATCTATCTGTCGAGCTTATATATGTACTTATATTTATCTTAATATTTTATCAATCTATGTTTATGTGAGTTTTTTAACATTCTTACTGTTACTGTTATTGTATCAACTAGTCCTTTATCTTGATATCTGAAGATGCCATACATTTTCCATAGGAATGAACAGAAATTATAAAATTATATCATTTGTGCGTGCAACTTTATAAGTGCCACTCAATGGACTTTCTCACTTTAATGCAGGAGAACAATCGTTCAATTATTGACGTTGTTGCGTTCAATCTCCTTCAATTTTCCGACTATGTCTTCCAAACTCTTACGGCGTACGAAGTGCTTCATTTGAGCACTTTCGTTTGACGTAAAGGAATAAGGATACACAGGTCCGATGTAGCGATGAATCCAACCGCTTGAAGAATGAAGAAATCATTACGTAAATACGATTTCAATATTAAACATAAAGAAGGAATCATATTTCAAATATACTTCAGTTATTGAGCATATATGTATAAATGACTTACTCTTGATTTCGGGCATACAGGGGCGAAGTCTGTAACCATATACGGTGAGTAAAAACGTGTTCTGAAATAATCTTACTTACGTCTTTACATCTTCTTACCTGCCGTTGAAGTCTTAATTGCTTCAGTAATAAATATTTATAGACTGATTTCGCCCAACTGTATTGATTACCATGCACGTTTGATAATCCGGATAGCTCGGCTGGATATGTTAAAAATTGCGGTCTCGTCATGAAATGACGCTGTTGATGAAACAGGTGTTGCTGCTGATCTATGTAATTCGAGTAATACGGATCATCGTAACCCGTTAAATGATCCGAGGAAGACGCTAAAGAATTCGTGACTGCGACTGTGAGAAAATATCGAAATAATCAGCGCATTTAACGTTATTATATATATATACCTCACCAATTATAATAATTTATTATATTTTACACGCGAGGTATCAGTGAGTCATATCTGAAGGCTTGCTTAAAAAAAATATATGTAATATGATATTAAAATATGATTTTAATGAACCTTTAGCTCTCTGAACACTCAATAACGTGTCGTAATAATGTTTTTTGTACGCAGCTAATTGGGACATTGAATTAGCTTGAAAATTGTTCTCTGGATTTACATCGTTCGATCTTGATTCTACTATTTTGCATCTGAATTAAAAATCGTTTTATTATTAACATTGTCGCGCGATTAAACTGTTAAATACAATAATGATTACACATTTACCCGTGTGTTGATTCTTCTGGATTATTTTTTTCGCATTCAAGTGTAACTATTTTCTTTTCCGTCATGTAATCTAGATTATTTTGCTGTAATTGCGATTCAGTTGCTCTATTGAGTTCCTGAGAATTGCATTTCGTTTGCAATCCACTAACGCAAGTAAATTCTTTTTGTTTCGTCTTTTTATTCGATTCTCTTTGATTAACGTTATTACTATTTGAGACACTGGATGTAAAATTTTTCTCTGAAACTTTGCGTGGCATTCCAGGTTTCTGGCCTTTCGACGTACAACATACCAAGTTTAAGGAGCTCGACCGCGGATACGATCTGGTGCGTGGAAAGGCCGACAATTCTGTACATATACGTTTACGAAAAATTACTTTTTTTATAATTTTATACGTTATCTATGATTAATATATGTGATATAAATAAATGAAATAATAATATTACCAACGGAAGTTCCTTCTTGCGCTCGTTTTAGAAAATTCTTTAAACTTGTTTTAAGTTTATCGCGCACTGTTGCCAAAAGATCATCCGCCTGTAAAATTTAATGAATTTAATTACTTCTGCAAAGAAGCTAATGTAAACTAATTGTAAGATTCCAAATTTTGTCTTTTATACATCTACGACAATGTTCTGATCTGCGTCCCGACACATATCCATTTTATATATATTATCTTTAATTGTCTGTTTAGTTGTTGCATTTTGGCCAATATCGATTATTTGCGAGACGCCAAATTTTTTATCTTTATCGAATGCATTATTATCTTCACTTTTTTTATATTCGCATTTAACATTATTAAATTGTCGGGGATTTTTATTTTGCCACAAATCCGCTGTTATCTCACTATCGTTATGCGTTTTTATAGAGCATGAATCCTATAATTTATTAGAAATCTTTATAATTCATATCGGTTTGTTTATTTCACTTATTTCTTTATTCATTTTTTATTACAAACCTGATATATCGTCTTAGATGATGAATACCAAAGATCTGATTCATTAGTGGTATCAATTCTAGTAGGTATATAGTACTTCTTATTAAGCAGATATTGTTGATAAAACGACATCTGATGTCTATTATTTCTGTCCAACCCATTCTTTGAATTATTACTTAATTGATGTCTCAACGAATCAGCCTGCCGATTAATATATGATGCAGAATTTGGACTGACATCAGCTATAATTTCTGAACGAGGAAAATCGCATTCTATGGTTTTGTGCAAGTAGTTTACGTTTTTTACATGACTGTGAATCGTAGAAATTTCGTTCTCGGGGAAACCTCGGAAAGGGAATGCTTCGGAAAGTGATGACTTAAAATTCGACGCATTCTTATTATATAAGAAACTTTGCTTTGATGATGATATATTATTGTCCATTATTCCATCCTTATTTTTTGCGTTAAACATACTTTGAAACATATTGCTGTTGATACGATAGTATAAGATATGAAACTGTATGACAATAAGAATATATAGCACAAAGATAAGCTTACTTTTCCTGTAGATTAAGTTTAATAAAACCTGTAGTTCTATGAAAAACTTCTTTGATCATATGATCTGGCACATTATCTGGAACAGGTATTACCGAGAGCAATAACTGTTTTTTTCTAAAATTACAGTCTTCTAGTAAATCTCGGACTTTTCTCAACACACATTCATATGCAATAATACCATCTTTCGGCTGATATATGTGTAGTAATTGCGTTATTATATTCGCGATATTGCTTCCCTCGTGATCATGCTTTAAAGCCGAATACAATGATGAAACATCTATTGCTACTGATGCAATGGTATCAGTACCATTCGTGCTTTCTGCAATTTAGAAAAATATCCTGATTAATTTCTTTATTACGTTAAAATTTTAAAATTTAATCCTATACTTTCTATCAAAAACTTTATTATTGTTGCATCTAATTTTAAAAAAGCAATTATATGTATATATTTATTAAATCATGTTTGCATTTAGCTGGTAACACCGTATGGATAAGATAAATATTCGTAAATATAGACATGATCAGTTAATAAGTGGAATTGACAGCCACAATCTATATGCAATCATTTATTTGTTTTTATTTCTATAAAGATTAATTATATTAAAAAACTATGTTACTCACGTTGCTCAAAGTTATCCATGCTCATAATAATATAAGGCTTAAATTAAAAATTACAACAATCTTGGATATTTTACCAAAACTTCAACTCGAGTCAAAATAAGGTGAAATAATTGAAGCAGCTTGCCTTTCCATTATTGGAAACAACTGACAAATGCAATACACACGACTCATTTGTAAAACGATTAAAAATAAAATATGTTAATATATGTAGTGAACAAGAAAAAATGAAATGAATTGGAAATATAAAATTGGATATATAAAAAGATGCATATAGAGTTCTCCATTCTTTTTCCTTTATTTGATATTCTCTTTGAAAAAGCATGATTATCTTCCATTGTTTAAAATAGACGTACTTATGTCTTTAAGAAGGAAATTGCATTTCTCTAAGAAGGAATTGCATCGGTTAACTAAAATACACAACTGTAAGTTCTATATGAGAGGTGAGTGGATTATTTTAATGAGACTCCGTCGTATGGAGCTCGGACCGCAGCATTTTCCATGCGAGTAATCCCGGAGACTTTGCAAGGATTACTGATCAATGATTATTATAAAAGCACGTTCGCGATGAAGACCACATTACTTAGTGCAATATGCTTCGACAGAGAACATTTTTACTTTCCATCTATCTGCTGGCATTCTCCGCCAGTTTAGTTCCGGCACTTCCACCCGAAGCGTCATGGACAAGCTTCGTATCCAAACCTGGTAATATCATATTTTTTTATTTTGTCTTCGGTATTTTATAAAAAAAATTGAAAAATTAGAGGAATGATTTTGCGAGTATTCATTTTGAAAAATAGGATTTCTTATTTTTAAGATGTCTTTCAAATGATGCAAATTCAAATAATCTTCTAAATGTCAAATATTAAATAGAAATAAGGTATCTTTAATCTTTACTTAATTCTAGATGTGAGAGATTTATTTTTCTTAATTACATCTTTTTTTTCACAAAAAAAAAATAAAATAAAATAAAATTAGATACATTTAAAAAAAAAATAAAAACTTTGACAATTTCAAACCCAATTTCATAAACAAAATATTCTTATTCACACAATTCTTTTTAATTTATTAATTTCTTTTGTTGCTAATATATAAAATCTAATTATGTTAATTATACAATTATTAGTATATCGATTATTATTTTGTAGTTTATTCGCGAGCCCTTGGACCTCCGGTAGGAATGGACACGATATCCGTGCCTTACACGCCGAAATCTCCGTTCTTCCCGAAATTTGTCGACCCGAAGACATTCATCTCTAAAAAGACGGATATGCTGAGCAACTTGTTCGGTGGTTTAGGACCAATTGCATATAATACGGCAGATACCAAGCCGATCATACCGTATGGCGCAAGTGGACTCCCTGTAGATAACACTGATAGCGCAAACGCATTATTTAATAAACGAGCTATATTACAAGATGGTAAAGAGAAAGCGATCGACAATAGCGGTATATATAAACGCAGTATGTTTGGTCCATTCGCTTCAAAGTTTGGTCCAATGGGTCCGAAATTCGGGCCCGTTACGCCATTCTCATCGCCAGATATAATGCCTGATTATTTGAGCAAAACACCTTATTCCCGTAAAAGAAGAAGCATAGAAGCGCCTTCTTCTGCAGGCGACATCAATTCAATTCCGAGCTCATTGTCTTATCCAAGAGATCCACAGATAGTAGAAAATACATCGGCAACAAAATCAGCTGCTAGTAGTACGCCAAAAGAATATTTGCCAGGAATATTCGGACCTTTCGGACCAGGTGGACCTTTCGGGCCAAGCGGCTCTTTCGGATCGGCAGTGGATCCGAGCATGTTCACCGCGAAGAAGTCAACATTCCTAGATACGCTCTTTAAAAATCTTGTCACCAGCACTCCAGCAACAACGACCGAAATACCTACGCCGAAGAGCACTATAGTACCAGCCAGCTTCTGGTTACCGTCCTCCGTAATTCCCAGCCCGACTGAATACACCCAAAAAGTGTCGGACTTCCTGGACAAGCTATTTGACAGCATAAAGCTAAATGCGACCGCGCAAGAAGCAGACGATAGTTCAAGCGCGAAAAGCGATTTTATGAGATCTCTAAAACCTGATGATACTTTACCGGACAAGAATGCAAGATCCTTGGACGATGCATCGTCCATCGCAGCTGCTAAGGACGCGATCGTTGATATTATACTGTCGGAGCTTGGTAATCTAAAGAGCGACATGATAGCGACTCTGAATGACCTGATTGCGTATGAGAAGACTGCGGCAACCGCCGCCGCTACGGCGAAAAAACCTTTTAAACCCTTCTCCGGTATGTTTCCCTTTGCAAAACCAACAGTAGATCCAACGCTTCCTTTTCAACAGAGAATGACTGTACTCAGTCAAGTATTCGATATGTTGACGAATCTGCAAAAGAACATCACTGTGGTCGCGAAGGGTGCGATAACGACTAACACTGGTCTTCCGGACAATTCGGAAGAATTGCCAAGAGTTCCATTAACTGACGGCGCTTCACCGATTAACAACACTCTCTTGGATGCCATTCTGAAGAAAATATCCACCATTGAGACTGTAACTACGGCTTCTTATCCGGCAAGTCCTGACAAAGGGAATCCTATAATAAGTAGAGCTCTGCCAACATCTTTCTGGGTGTCTTATCCGGAGAATTCGGCATCTGCTGTAAAACGACAAGTGGACGATGATTCGCTATCGTACTTGGGATATGAAAACGACAACAATCGGTATGATAATAGACAATATACAAGAGGTGTAAAAATGCAGATGCATCAGGGATATCAGAGTCTACCCGCAGGCTCGGTGGAGTCTGTACAAGCCGGGGGAGGTTCTACACCGGGGCATCAAGGGGGAGGGATTAAGTTGCTGGTAAGTGTATGATCTTGTTTTGAAAAACATATAATTTTAATACTATTAATTGAAAAACACACCCTATATATCGAAAAAATGATACAATTCGTGTATTATAAAAGCATATCACCTCAATTTTAAAAATCTTTCTAAACTAGATATATATACCTCTTATTGAAATTCGTAATATTCAAAATTAGAATCAATTCGAAATGAAGAAAAAAAATTTGGCAAGTTTTATAATTATAATTATAAATATAATAATAGTTTTATACTTCTATAAATAATTTGCACTATTTGCAATGTTTATATTCAATATAAATAATTGTTATATTAATCAAACAGTAATTAATAAATTGTTTATGTCATTCTTTTCCCAAAATGTCTTAATTGTTATTATTATATAATAATTAATATTATTATCTTGGAACAATATTATTTTGATGATATTACATATTATTAAGAATAAAGCCAAAACTTTAAATTTTTTCTTCCATTTTTTAATCTATAAATATCATGTGATATTTATAAAATGTACAGAAATTTCTCTCGCTAATACAAAAAAAAAAAAAAAAAAACATTTCCCTATCCTGAGGACAATTTTTAACATGTTTTGCCATTTTTTTTAGATCTATCCCTAATCTGTATGCACACCTATTTATGTATTTGTGCTTAGAATTATCAGAGAAACTACAAAAGTAAAATTGAAAATTACAACAACAAAATATTAATCATTCAATAAAATCATGAATGAAA
The DNA here is from genome assembly GCA_963971435.1 of Lasius platythorax. NCBI lineage: Eukaryota > Metazoa > Arthropoda > Insecta > Hymenoptera > Formicidae > Lasius > Lasius platythorax. The sequence continues at coordinate 4,265,231 of OZ020541.1, forward strand.
ATGTGTACACATATATAATTTTATAAATATATAACGCACTGTAATACCTTGGAAGCCTATGTACAAACTATTCTAGTCAAAATGAGGAATGAAAAGTTATATTATTACCTGATATTTCATCGAAGAGATCTTGTCAAGTGCCTAATCAAGAGAATAATATTTATACAAAGCTATAAAATGTGGTAACCTCATTTGATTTCAGATTCAAATGCCTAAATTGCCTAACTCTCAAGCTCCAGGCTTTCAAAGTATTAATTACAGTTAATATGTGCAATATCTCTGAATTATGAATATCGCGGGCATCTATTCATCTGTCGCAGGAGTCTAACGCTTATGCAAATTTGAACAAATGGGCTGACTGGATGCAGTATCACAAGAATGAATATCAAGATCATAGGCACCATCAACAGCATTAAGCCACTCTCAGCCAGCAGGAGTACTTCTTTCATCATATATTTACATGATTAGATCTAAATGAAAAATTTTTAAAAATGCTATTATTTGAAGTTCCATATAAATAAACGTGTATGATTAAACGTTATTTCTCCAATAAAATATATTTGGCAAAAGAAAGTAAAAAAGAAACGGTAATATTATAAAGAATCATTTAAAATGATCTGCGAAAGAGAATCGAGATATGATATCAAGAATGAATTTTAAATATCGGATTTATTGCACAGTTCGTTTTTTTTTTTTATCAAATACGATACACGATTTTTTCTCTATGTAGATGTATCGAAGGATATGAAAGATGAATGCTCTCTCTAATGGTATTTAGTCTATTCTCTATACATATAATCGTACTCTTTTTCTTTCTCTCTCTCTCTCTCTCTCTTTCTTTCACTCTTTTTAATAATAGCAGTCACACGGCAATGTATCCAACAGTCGCGCAGACAGACCGCGGCACACAGACGCAATCCTGCATCAAGTGCGTTGCTCTGTTTGTCTTCAATCAGCAATGCATTGCACGCAGGGTAGCGTTAGTGTGTTAGGAAGCATCACAATTTGGTTACGCGACATAACATTCTATAAGAGATGGACGTTAATATCTAACATTAATATCATCTCGAAGAAATGGAGAGATAAGTTTCTGTACTTCTCAGTACGAGAAACGTCATTTATAATATTCGTATGAGTATGTGTATATATATATATATATATATATATATATATATATATATATATATATATATATATATGTATGTATGTATGTATATATATATATATGTATACATATATATATATACACATATATACACACATCTGACTTTATATTTACCCTTTCTTGTGTTACACTTTCATATAAAATTGTGGAAATATTGGCAGTATCGTAAGCATAGATGTTTTGCTTATAACTCGTATGTTCTGTCTTTCATATTGTAATATCTTGAATCATTATATTCGTAAGTAACGAGCCACCTTCGGATTTAACGCAAAAGTGAAATGTCTTTATGAGACTTTGGTATTTAGCTATTGATTGTACTACACACCCTTAAGAGTAAGTCACTATCATCTGCTTTTCGTGATTTTGGTGATGAGGTATTCCATTTGTTGATCGATGCGAAACACCATGTAGAACGATGTTAATACACTACCCAATGTTACCAGAAATCCTAATCCCTCGAAAATTAATTTCGGTGCGAATATCTTCCAAACCATTAGATGCCGACAGTGTATTGTTGCCGCGAGCATACTGCCGAAAGTCTAGAAAAGAAATACAATGTCTAATTAATGATACATATATATATATGTGTGTGTGTGCACACGCTCTCTCGCAAAAACTGCTCTTTAGAGAAGATAAGAAACAAATATGTGTTGAATTATATATATTTTATACAACATACCCGGATTCCGTGAAGTAACGTATATTTTCCTGCAACCGAGAAAATTGCAGCGTGGAAGGCAGAGTCTTGTTCAAACAGCAATAGCTCACCTCTCTTTATATCATCGAGAAATTTTGCTTTAAGAAACTTTGGAAATACCCGATGCAACGTAAATGGCACGACCACTAATAGTGGTAATGTCGCACCCAATATAATATGCGATCCAAATGTATTGATACCTGCAAATTGTTTTGTGTATGTCAGAATTAAAGTTCACAGAGATTTTAGATAAGAAAGGATGTATCTCGATATACTTACCGATCAAAATTGCTGAGACTAAGTTTCCATAAAAGTGACCACCAGTTCCTACAAAGGCAGCATGCCAGTGAATAGTAGGAAATGTCGCCTGATGGCCAGTTCCATAAAAGAAATATTCAGCTAATAAAAACCAGCAAAACAGCACAGGCATAGATACGTCAACGAGTTCAGCTGTGTGCAATGCAGTAATATACAAAAGTTATAGATCCAAGTATATACAAATAATATGCAAATTCTATATATCGTGTGTACTTACAAATATTATTAGCATTTTTGTATCTCTCTATCGCGGACAAACCCAATATACAGGCGCATGCTACAAACATCAAAAATGTACCAGGCGATAGAGTATCTCCCAACAATAATGCATATAGAAGTGTGAGGAATACACTTAATGAGATGAATGCAGCACTGTAGGTAGTCCCGAAACCGTAAATGACTGGAAGTTCATCGGCATCTATTCGTTTGCGGGAAATCGAATCTTTTATCTTTTCAAATAACCGAGGCACTATGTTTTCGTCACGGTAGACATCGATGGATTCTTTCTTCTTTGGCAACAGGTATATACTGAGTGGACGATAATAGAGGACGAGAATCGCAAACACGCAGAAGAAATAAACTACGTTAGGTAACGTATTAATTTCCCAGGACAGTGAGAGTTTTGGTTTGACAAATTTCGGAAGCTTTTGCAGAATCCAGTAGCAACCCATGCAAACGCTTACAATAACCGGACAATACTGTCCCACCATAACGCTAGGAGCAAAGCCTGTGAGATTTCCACAACTTTGCAACCACAGTCTAACTATTACCACATACGACGCCAGAATGATTGAGGCAAGTAAGACAGCAAATAGAGCACGCTCCCAGTTATTTGGCATTGTGGACCAGCCAACTTTACCAGTTGCAAGTATAGAGCATTCCCGTTGTAGATGCTCCTCCCTACAGCGCCAGAAATAATGCGATAATCTCACCGAGATACACGCTAATAAACCAATAACTAGTACAATTGTCCTGAAATTTGGTTTCGACGACTTTGACGTAAACCTTGTCTTCTTTTCAAAGGTACTGTCAGAATCATTCTTTCTTAAATCAAAAATGAGCAGGCAAACAAGTGTAACAAATAGGAAGGACAAGACTTTGTCTTCTTCAACTATGTAGCTGTTAGAGAAAAGCCCACATACCGTTAGAAGAAGTATTATCCTCGTTACATAAGTCAACATCTTAATTCTACGATGATCATACCAGCACATTGATATAACATCCCAGTTTTGAGCAATTACTATAACTAATAAACCGATAGAAACTGCGCCGGTAGCAAAAAAAGTTGTATTCCGCAATTCCTCTAAAATATTCAACAAGAACAGACATGTAGTGATTGCTGCAGTAATTAAATTTGCTATAATGGCACATTGTAAAAATGAAGATTTAAATATATCACACATACGATTTTCGGGGATACCAGTGATGAAGAGATAAAAGAAAAACAGGGAACAAAACATTAAGAGTAAACCTTTGGAAATTAAACCGGAATCAAATTGGACCCACACTTCAGAACATGTATCTTTTAATAATTTAAAATAACCTTTGGTATCTCCGACAAAAGTCTCTAGCTTTTCAGAACTATCAATATATTTAATACGTTCTGCGAGAAGACTATACACATAATCTAAATGCTGAAGCTGCTCCTTTGAGAACAAGTATGTATCTGCGGAATATACCTCTATGTATTTTTTTGTTTGGGCAATATTTCTCCACAGAGATTGCAATAGATATGATAACTGACCAGCAGCATCTCCTACTTTATTTGGCAAACAATCTAATATTACAGAACCTAAATTAGAAAAAGGGATTGGTGTGCCAAGAATCGACGCCAGAGTAGGAACAAGATCAATTTGGTTCACGCTATTATCACTATTAATCGCAAATTCTTTCACCAAAGGAGTTGTCGAGTAAACAAACATTGCAGCTTCAACTTCATTCGAGCTGTCGCCACCGTGATCACCTGTCTCGGTCATGCCGTGATCTCCAACAACAAAAAGCATCATATCCTTTTCAAGAGATGCTACAATCTCCTTTATAAGTGTATTTGTGTCGTTCAATTTTCTCGTCATTTCTGGATGCTGTGAGCCATGCTTGTGTCCGCAATGATCAACTCCGAGTGTGTGCGCTATCAGTAACGACCAGTCTTTCTTCTTCATCTCGAAGAAAATACGGTATTGGACATCCTTGTCCACACTGTCCAGATCCCAGACATTGAACGATGGCGATGGGAACTGTCTCATAAATTTTTCCGGGAATAGATTGGTCCACGTATCATCTCCCATAAAAACAATACCTCCGGCAGCGTTTTGGTCAATGAGATTGTCTTCTTGAATATACTCCGAGGCAAAGTTCGAGCCTATCTCTATAAAAGTGGGCAACGAACCCGTTGTAAGACCCTTGAGACGTTGCATAGTCGTGGTAGGTGGATCGGCTATGAATTTGTATAGGCGAGAATGCGACGGGTGTTTCTGCAGTAATTCGTGAATTACGGGCAACTTGTTGCGATGATAGGAGAACATCGAGGCGGTGTTCTCGTACCACTCCGCGAACTCGTACTTCAAGGCATCGACGATCAAGAGCACGACCCGCGCTCTGCGCTCCAGGCACACTTTAGCGGCGTGTTCCATGTCCTGGAAGAGGCTCGCCGTGTCGCATTCATCGGCATTGACTGTGCATTGTGTGCATTCGGCCCGTTCCGGCCTGGAGACGCGATTAAGGAGGAAGCCACTCGTGAAGACTAACAATCCAGCTGCCATCAAGTAAGACATCCATGCCTGAAATATCAAGTAATTCCATAGCCTGCTCATTTTTGCCGAGTCAGTATTGCTCCTGGATATTATTCACTGGCAGCACAACGAAACTTGGGTGAAATATCAACCAGGTCAGTTTATTCTTCACCATTGTTACATTTGCAGAATAAATAAGCGATCGTTCTCGTATTGTTTTGGTTGTTTAAATGCTAAAGACGCTTAATCGATAACTTTTGTGTTGGGTTTTAAAGGGATTTTAACCTCAAACCGCTTTCCAGCTTTTACAATACATATGCAGGAAACAGTGTCGCCACGATGCAAAAATATTTTATACCAACTGATTGGCTGTTATCGCAAGAAACTTTTCGAGCCCTAGAAAATCTCTATACGATAGCCAATCGGCAAATCGTTTGATCAACCAATAAGGACAAAGAAATCTTCGTCCATTTTGATTGGTCATTCAAATGATTCGAAATATTTGTGACGCCGAGTGAAGTGCACTCTGAAGGTATTCTTGCATTTATCGGTGTTGTTGGTGCGCACTTATCACCTCTTTCGTATCTTTTCGTAATTTAAAATAATTCACCCCGAGTCCCCTTGGACGGTGCCAAAAGTTGTGATCAGTTTTAAGACTAATTAGGGTGTTGCTAATAACGAAGAGGTGAGTTAGTTCTTTTAGGTTATCACGGTAATGTTTAATTTCGGTTATGTATCTCGTAACAATGCATGCCGTTTAATCGTTGATGAACGCGACACAAATCTGAATTTGTACTTTCCAATTTTTTAAAATCAAACAATTATACGAGGAAGTATTCGGTTTACTAAGTTCTGTTACTCCAAAAGGACAAAAGATTTTTTTCAGAATAGGCTATCATTATTTTCATGTACACAAAGATCATTAATGTTTTTGTTACATATGATTTTATTCGCATATCGAAGCATATATTCATTTCTTATATATATATTTGTATCTAAATTCATATGTTAAGGCATCAATAACTGTATATATATTCTATGCATATTGCTATTCATATACATGTTTTATTAAAAAATATTATTTATTTTTATTTGTTAGAAGTCAACATGACTGGTGGAAATAGCACTGAAAAATCAGCCAATAATCCTTTAGAGCAGTTTGTATTGCTTGCGAAAACTGCAAAAGGCGCTGCTGCCATAGAACTCATAAGGCAAGCCGTTGAAACACCTGGCGTTCATGTTTTTGGCGAATTATTAGATATGCCAAATATCAAAGAGTTGGAGAATGGACCTTATGTCCAGTATTGGAATACCCTGAATCTGTTTGCATATGGCACCTATAAAGATTATTTGGAAAATAAGGAGAAAGTATTAGAATTAACTCCTACGCAAAAAAAGAAGCTCCAACATCTTACAATTGTCACTCTTGCTACAAAAAACAAATGTATACCTTATTCGGTACTGTTGGAAGAGCTAGATATAAAGAATGTCAGAGATCTAGAAGATTTGATTATTGAAGCAATATACGCAGATATAATTCATGGGAAATTAGATCAAAAAAATTCACAGTTAGAAGTAGATTATGCCGGTTTAGGACGAGACGTTCGACCAGGTGATACTGGTGTAGTAGCTGAGACCTTAGCTGCTTGGGGTGAAGCGTGCGATACAGTTTTATCTTGTATCGAGGATCAAATATCTAGAGCTAATGTTGAGAAACAAAAAGCTACTTATCACAAAGAAAGAATACAGAGAGATGTAAGATTTTTGTATCTCTAATTATCTGTTTTATAGATTGTTAGAAATTTAATTATATATGCAACTAATCATGTGAGTTTTTTTCTATCGTGTTCTAGATTACTAATATAAAGAAAACTCTCATGGCACAAGCAGGAGGTAGTAGCATTCAAGAAGCTGATGTAGCTGGCGGTAGTTCTGGCGCAGGAGGAAGCGAATCGGGTAGGGAAGCCATGCCGGTGCTATCAGAAAAGAAGAAGTTACAGAAGGTCAAATGTATCAAAGTCAGTGGTAAGTTTTGGAAGACATAAATTCAATAGTCCTTTCTTGCACAATGTGCATTCTTTGCATCATTTATTCATTCATTGAATCAGATTTTACACTTCAAATTTATTGTAAAAAATTGAGGATAAAATTGCAATTATTATAATCGAATTGAAAGTGATGGGAAAATTATTGGACATTTTTGTGTTAACCTTTTAATTTAGATTATATTGAATGATGAATGAAAAGAGTAATATTGAAACAAATTTATTAATTACATGCAATGGATGATTCATGTCGAATCGAAAATCCTTTATGTATCTGAAATATCGAATTTATAAAGATTTTTAGAGTAAAGTAGGGAAATAATATTTTATAGAACATGCTCTAAATATAGTATCGAACAGTATGCAAATGTGTAAGACTATTCGATTTTATGTAATGTTTATGAGGATTACCATGCTATAACAGCGAATAAAATCAAGAGTATTTTTTCTTATTGAAATACATTTGTAAGAATGATTTATTGACACACACATATCATCTAGAACTTTTTAGAAAAACCGAGGTCGATTTCCATTTTATTAATAGCTGCAATGTGTTTAAAGAAACCAGTAATATACATACACATACATATTTTATACACGCATATACATAGTTTTACTGTGATCATTTCAAATGTCATAGTTAATCTTTGCTGTATAAACAATTTCGGTAGTTGTTTGTACAAAATTTAGCGTTTATTCACGGAGTTAATCATTTATTTATTTAATATGAACTGAATAAAGAGTTTTAATATGTACGTACAAAGTATACCTAGCGAGATATATGTGACGATTGTCTTTACATCGAGCATTTGAAAACAATGAATCTTTTCTTTGCAACAAAGATAAATTTGTAGGTAAGCTTGAATATTCTTGTGTAATATGTCTGTTTATTTTTTTTTAGACCAAAGACATCATGTTTTATGTTTGTAGGGCGTGAAGAATTTAATTAGGATTTGACTCTAGATGAAAATTTGATAAATAATGCAAGATACATTGCATATTTATCAATGCATACGTGCCTACCCATTGCCAGTTATCACATAAAACGGTATGCCCATTGTGACGAGTTGATCGATGCTTACATGTACTTCCAACGATAGTATCGTTCGTACTGTTTGCGTTCAGACTTTACAGATTCTCATTTCGTAAGGATTTGTAATCGCTAAACAATTTACTGACGGGACAAAGCATAACTAGTCGGAGAGGTCATTTTTGAGGAAACTCGTATGTTCAGAAAATCATGAAGGTATGCTACTGATGTAGTTTAGAAAAAAAAAATGTCAGTCCGTTGAAGAGCGTTGTAATTGCTATTCGAATAAAAGAATAATATATTTTAGCGAGGCTTTTTTCTGTATCCTTAATGCCTCTCTTTCCTTCACGTTTGTCTCGTCTCCTTCACATTTGCCTTGTTTCCTTCAGCTAGAGAAAACTAATGTTAGGCTTTAAGAATTGTGCAACTTTTAGGTATGCATTCAACATTATAGGATGATATAAAATTATGTTGTCTTAGTAAAAGATATATATATATATATCTGGTTGTGTTCTTATATATTCAAAATTTTCTATACTCGTATTTAGGTTTCTGATATTTCTTCTTCGTCAATACAAGCGTATTGAATGACTTTCTTCAGTCACGTATTTTATGATATCTCTTTTATTTTAAACTTATTCACGGATTGTGAGACAGTGCAAATGTTGTCAATTATGTAAACGAATCCTACGTTAGAAATTATAATCGTACGATGGTGTTTTTTTGTCCTTCCAATGTGTGATAGTTGAAATATGGTATAGTTTGAAATACAAGTCATCAATCATACGTCTAATCGGGATTTTCAAGATCTGCTACTGATCCGTCTGACTAATGGTCGATGGAACAAATTGGCAATAATCGAGAATGAATTAGATGAATCCTTGTGGCAAACTATTTGGATACTCTATTTTTTTCTCTCTTTCTCTCTGCACTTCTGATGTTAGAGTTTCGTCTTTTCTGTAACTTTTGTAGATTTAAAAATAAACAGCATCTTTGTTCTATATTTATTGTAAGTCGCATCTTATGCGCGTTAAGAAAAATAAAATGATAGTGACTACAGAGTTTCTCTTTTCTTCGTAAAATTCGCTTATGGCAAGGAAAATAGTACGCAATGATTACATTATATCGATTTTATTTTGTAACTTTTATTCTAATGGATACATTATGCTACTACTATTTTTTCCTATTTTAATTTATAATGTATTTAAAATATCTTTAGGTCGCGGATATATGTATGTATATATAATAGTTTATATATGTATATATATATGTATATATCGTTTTTGACATTGTGTCTTTGCATTGCATTTCTTGGAATTTATACATCGCATAATCACTCACGTGATTTTTTTCATAATTCAATGGATACGGTACGAGCTAAGACAAATTCGTATTTATGATATTACCTGTATATTATATGTACAATTATATCTATAGTTTATTTTTTGTATATGCACATATAATACATATACTTTGAATACCCGTCGAGGTACATTTTGTTGCGTTGTTTATTGATTTTTATATATAATTTCGATCTTTTTATAAATCTTAAATTATTATATTTGCTTCTAAAGTGTACACAAATTTATACTGGAAAATCCTTTTGATACGTACGATAATACGCGAGTGCTAAATTGCATTCACAATACTTTTTTCTAGTAGTTTAATATTATATCTCTCTACTGCAATGTATATATATATTGAAATTATAAATTATATATGTATGGCAAATGATTAAATATGATGCATATTAAATTAAGAAAAAAATACTCTCATTCTCATCTATATCTAAAGCCTATTAAGAAAAAGAAGACAAAAAGATATTTTTTAATACATATAATGTTTCGAAATGCAACAGAGTTTAATTAATAAATCTGTACTTTCATATTAATATTTGTGCATAGAGGATTAAAATACTTAGGCAAATAAGTATTAATGAGCTTTACAGGTATATACACTTATTAGTTACATTTCTATCCACATATGTAGATCACATACAAATTGATGATAATCTGCTACGAGAAAGCTACGAAAAAAAACTAAAGACATAATATAATATAAGTAGGTAAATGATGTATAACGTGTAGTATGTATGTATATGTATATGTACGTATTTGTAAATGATCGAATACTCTCGATTGATCGTAAAATCCGATTCAATGCAATGTTGAAAGATTGATATATTTTTTATTTATAGTAATTCTAAAATGAGAATAGTTTATTGATATATACGATGTGTGTGCAAAACGATATTATCGTGAATGAGATATATGTATGTATATCTAATGCTATATAAAAATAACACAAACTTCAAATCGTTTAAATTTGTTTTATAGGATATTTAAATAAATTTTAATAACGTCACGAATCGTAACTTGAAAATAGATTTGCACTACCGTTATGATACTACGCAATTTGCGTATGTTATTTCTACGGAGAGCAATTCCTATAGTCTGCAGAAAATATTTACAAGAAGAAATATTTAACATTATAATACTACTCTAAATATATGTATATGTGCACATGTTTTATTTAAATGTCAAACGACGCGATAAAGAGAGTGGACGTTAAATTAAATTCACCTTTAAGTTTATATTTACAAATAGATATTTACAATAATTATATATATATATATATATATATATATATATATATATACGAACATTACTCTTAATGTTTTTAGAAAACTTACGAATTTATCTAATGAATTTTAGGTTATTGTATCTTGTAGGTACAATAGAAATACCAGAAAATCATTTTTGCTTTAGACAGGAAAATTTTTTAATTTCGGGTTATATTTACACATTTAAATTTTCATAGCATTCGTTATATATATAACGATAAATGATGTCGAAGATGATTTCGATATCAAGAAATATCGCTATCCACAAAAAGATAATACAAATTTTTTTTGCAATTAAATGTTAATACATATTATAAAATACACAAAAAATAAGAATATTGAAAGATTTAAACAATTTAAAAAAAATTTTTTTTTAAAGATATATACCTTTAACGCCGATTTCTATGAATTTGTAAGAAAGTTATAATTTGAAATTAAGAAAGAGAGATGAATGAAATCTTTAAGTTTGTAACAAAATATTATGTAGATTAAAATGTTTAACACATTTTTTATATTACATTTTGAAATGTTAGAACGTTTAATAATTATCAATTAAAATTCGAACTATGTTTTTTTATGTAAAAGATAATTAGACAAGAGAACTTAACGTTTTGAACATCTGCCTATATTCATTAAATATGCAAGAGAGTAAAGTCAATTTATCGAATCTTGTTTTCATTAAAATTATAATTTCAAAAGAATTAATATCCAGCTGTTATCTATTAATAGTAAATACTGTCAACATGACAGCAAAATGCACTATTAATTATACAAATACTTTTCACGCACATTATATTGCATAATTAGATAATGAAACATTTTTTAACTCTAAAATTCATTATATTTATGCTTATTTATTTTCTTAATTTAAGATTATAGACTTGTGACATATCGTGCATCATGATATATATGTGTTTTCGACATATCATATGTGTACGATACGCATAATAAATTTGATTTACTTTAGTTTTGTTCTACTAATGGATAATTTAGAGTACAATATCGGATAATTTGGCGTCTAATTGTTACCATTTTGCCATCGAACTTTGGCGAGGGGCATCTGATAACAAATAATTTCTAAAACAATTTTTAAAACAGCCTTTTGCGTTGAAAAATATGTAGTTTGTTCAATTTGAGAGAGATTGACATAGTTCCAATCGTATATAATATATGAAGAATAAATCAGACTATAACAGGATTCTTCGAGATTGGTTTTAAATTAACAGTTAATACGGATTCTCTCTCTCTCTTTATAGACAATTCTACCTTCCGCTATAAAGAGAGATCACTTTGAGAGAGCGGTCCGTTATCTATCCTTGCATTGCTATTGAGTCGTTTTGTCGTAATCGTGCTATTTTTTGATTCCTTATTATTCACAGACGCAATTACATCCGGCGATTCTTTGTTAATCGTTACAATGGTCACAAATTCCTTCTCGTTGTTAGTCGTTTGAGTTGATCGCGAAGTGGTTAATGACTTTCCGTTCTTCTGATCCTTCAATTGTAATTCGTAGCCTGCGAACAAAAATGAGGGGAAGTCAAATATGTGTTAAAATGATAACCATATTTTGGGGAAAAAAAAGCTCGAAATCGTATTTACACTCGCTTTGAGTGGAGCAGTCTATAGCGATATGTTTTTTGATTGCTTTATTCTGATCGCAAGTTGCGGCTGTCAGAACTGTCGTCGCCGTTACTGGCCCCATCATATTTGAGGCATTTGTGGCAGTCATCGCTGAACTTTTCGTCAGATTAGGCCTTCCTCCCCTCACGGTTGGGCGCACATTTCTCTCAGGTCGAATTAAAATAATGTATAGCTGCGCATATAAACAATACGTGAATCGTTATTACAATAAATTAAGCTAAAGTCAGAAATCAGTTTGCCCAGTGATTCGATAATTTAAATTCCATTTTAATTTTTTTACATCAGAAACAGAATTCTAAGCTAAATTCCAATTTTCAGAAATTATTCTCTCATCGAACGTGCATTTTAAGAGAAATATTAATAAAAGTACAAATCTTTAATATTGTGCACACGTCGCAATTGCATTAACTTGAATTCAAATCGAGATTTTTTATCATTTATAAACATTATTGCGTAGCACACTTGAGATTTCAAAATTGCAACAATCTTGAGTGCTGAAATGTTCATTTTGAAATGCGAGCATTATTAAATGTTCAAAATGATTAAGCTTTACCTTTGGACTGAAGAGACAAACCACCGTTACAGACGCAGAAAGACTGATTGTGACCGACATCGAAGTAATTCTCAGTGCGACGTTGCTTCCGGTACCGTAGTACAAAGGTATGAAAGCACACCATATGACGCACGTTGTATACATCGTTAAACCTACATTAGAGACGTTGTTTCTTAATGACGCTATTCTCTTATCCTTCGTTAAATAATCGTTATCGTACAAATAAAGGGTGCAATATTTTTCAACTAAGTATCTTTTACGTCCTACAATTACGTTGTAATTGCGTGACTGAATCCATTAGTGTTTTATAATTCGATCAATATTTCCTTTATTATTTTTTTTTTTTGTAACAAAATATATGTTATATCGACTATGATGCATTATTTCATTCACGTATTGTAATGTAAAATTAAAAATCAAATATTTTTCCATCATTATTTCGAATCTTTACTGAAATGTTTGATTTAGTTATAAAAGAACGTAGTATGGAACACGGTACGAATATTTATACAATATGCGTGATGTGGTACGAAGCGGAAAAAGTAAACTTACCAATGTGCTTACTCTCGTTGAAGGCTTCTGGAATTTTTCTCGTGAGGACGGCGTAGACAGTGCACACGATTATTAATACTGTAGGATACGCGAACGCGATCATGTAACTGGCGTCGATATAGTTGTTGCAAACGAGCAAATTGTCTTCCATCGTGGGGTAGTGATGCATCGCTCTGGCGGGATCGATGATTATCCAAACTCCGTTAATTAAGATTTGCACGAATACTAATCCAGAACAGATAATAAGTTGTGACCGCGGTGATATGAAGGATGGTCTTTTCGCGCTTCCGGCATTAAAGATTCTTGAGATTCGATTGGTCTTCGTTAGTAATGCCGCGTATACTACCGTGAAGCATAAGCCTGCGGAAAATCTATCAGCAGAGATGAAGTTGTATTTTCATTTTTCTCTCAACAAACATTTTATTAATATCGAAAAATGATATTTTCTGCGTATTTCATATTTCTAGCTCTTCTATAGATTGATAAACAAAGATTCAGTTATCTTGTTTTCCGTCATGTTAGATTCGTTTAAATTTTTAAATTTGTTTTCAGACACTGTTTATTCCGCGATATTATTTAAAGAAAATATTTTACTTTTACTATACTATAATAAATTAAGAAATAAAAAGAAAATTTGGAAGATTATTAAATTTGTAAATCATGTAAAACTAGTAAAATTGTCATTTTTAATTAGATAGTATTAATCGTACACGAAAAATGTAATTTATAAAGTAACTGATAGTTCGTAAGAGCAGAAAGATTAATGCTATTGCGTCAGAACACTTGCAGAATATGCTCGAAAAAGTTTAGTTATTTACCTTTGTATACCGCAGACAATGTCCGTGGGTCTAAGTATCAAAGTAAATGTGACGAGATAACAGAGTAAAATTCCTGAGAGAAGAACGTAAGATAGTTCTCGTCCAGATGCACGTACGACAGGCGTGTCGTTATGTCTGAGGAAAACGCCACCGACAAATAACGTGACCTATTCACCCCAAAAATATATACATAAATCATATGATAATATATGACATATAAAACATATGACGCAATTATTGTAGTTTGAGATATAAATTACATCTATTTTTCTTAATACATTTTTAGTCTCTTTCGTTCAAGCTCTTTCAGTTTTATTATAGAAAGTTAAATTTGTGAAAAATACAAGAGATACTTACCAAAATTCCTGTGGCAGAGAAAGACATTGCACTTATTGCCCAAGCGCTTTCCGGTCGTAAAAATTCTTCCGGAACATCTCGACATGTTGAATGAGTTTCGTCGGGCAGTGTACCTCGACGACATTGTATACACTGGGTTTCATCTTTGGGATGTCGTATCTGTTTAAGCAATAGAATGCAGCAACTGTATAAAATAGTTGTGTTCGATATTCCTGTTTTGATATTTCAGTTTCCACATACATTTACAAAATTTAGTTATCGTCTGTCTTAACATTTTATTTCTTCTCGAAGCATTGATTTTTCGCGTTCAAGCATTATTCATAGATTTGTTCGTAAGATTCATTCGAAGGATTCATTTATAAGATTTCTTTCCGATACATATATATTCGATTATTGTATATATATATATATATATATATATATATATATATTCGAATCAATATGCAGGATGGTTATCCGATAAATTTATTTCAGGACTTAAACCCTTAAATCGCATAGTCATCCTGCATATTGGTTCGAATTTGCTCTATTATTCTGTTAACTTTTGTAATTATATTGATGTGACTTCCATTTTTATAATATTTGAAATTTTATCCATTATATATTTCTATTTTTTTATAATTGTTTTCAATATATACAGTGCGCGAAATTTCCATAGTTCCACGTAATATTTCTTTGTAATATTACGTGGAACTATGGAAATTTCGCGCACTGTATATATACAACGAGAACTATATCGAATGAAACCAATATGCAGTATTTCCAAAACCTGTTATTATGCGATTGTGAGATAAATGAATGTGTACACAAAGATAGCTATTGTATTTTTTACCATCAAAACTGGAAATAGTTAATACAATAGGTGCGTGTTTTTTTTAAATTAAAGAAGTGGCAGGTTAAATTGCAAATACATCAAGTCTAGCAGCTTATCCTCAACAATATGTTATTGACATACCTGATATTGAGTGCAACTAAAGCAATGCCAGCAGCATCTTTCACCTTCGACATATTTCTTTGCCTGACCGAGCTCGCAAGGCAAAGAGCACACACTCTCGGGTGGTTGAGGATGCCCTAGTTTAAATTGGATTTCTAAAACAGATACATGCACGATGACAATGCAGAACATTATAACACGTTCATATATAGACCCGGTACATTCGCATGCCTCGTGAAACATGAAAAAGGGCTTACCAGACATATTCAGTCGCAGCTCGCCTTCAAGGTATTCACCGACGTGAATCCACTCGTACTTGCCTGGTTCGATTTGCTTGAAATGTATGATGTTGTACCGCGCGGGTCCGTCACCGTTTTTGTCGAATCTAAACTTGTCTCCGCTTAGACCTTAAACGTAGTCGTTTGATCGCCTATGAGTACCATGAAAACTTGATCGAGACGTATAAGCAACTAATCACGATAAAGATAGTTTTCACCATACAATAGAGATATGGGCTTTTCTAAAATATTTTATTTTATTTTGTTTAATAAACGTTTAATAATTTTATTAAATTTTATTTAATTACGTTTAAGTTTATTTAATACGTGAAAGCATCACAAGGTTAGGCATCCTATTGATTTATAATGTACATTTCCATCGACTAGATTCGCACCTCGTAATCTTCAAGGAATCGCTTTGTCTGCTTACCCTCGAAATCCACCTTACGCAGGTACTGCAGAAGCTTTGTTCCCTTAGTCGGTTTCATAGCATCGCACAATCCCTCCTTTCCATGGCAAAGTTCAAGGTGCATATCTCTAGGAGAAAGAAGAATAGCATTTTTTTCATGATTTTCTCGAAAACATTTCTAGAAATCATCTATCGATGATTAAATTTTAATTATACCGAAAAGCGTAAGCGAATGCCATTACTGCATCGGAAACAAACTGTAGTTGGTTCTCGAAAGCCGTATTTTGTTCGGTGAGACGTTCCTCCGTTGTGCAAACTGTCGTATATTTTTTATTGTATGGTGTTCGGGATGCGTTCGGATATCGGCATTTGAAATGATCTTCCCAAAATTCTAAAATTAACGTAAAGGTTTGCTTTTCTGGCATGTGACAAGTACATGTACGTGAAAATTTGATATATTATGATCGATCCGAAACGACTTAGCGAAACATGTGCTTACGCGTCTTTCGAATTTCATGCACTGAGAATAGTAGTGATTTTTATGGAAACGAATAATATTGTATTATAATACTTTTTTAAATACAAATTCAGGTAGAAAACATGCTAATAAGAGCCAAGCGCAGAAGTTAGATGCAACAAATTTGTTTTTAAATTCTTCTTTATTTAATTTAAACGTTTCGTGAATTTTTTTGCTAATCGATCTGCTGAAGATGGTCTAAAAGAAGGACCGAAACATTCAAATTAAATAAAGAAAAATTTAAAAACAAGTTCGTTGCGTCTAACTTCTGCACCTGGCTCTTATTAGCCTGTTTCCTATCTGAATTTGTATTTATATATCAGAGACTTTGTTTTATTATAATTTAATACTTTTTTGTTTCATCGAGAAAAGAAATACAACACATACATTAGTAAAATTGCTGCTTCGATTGTTTCACTTGGCAGCCAATCAATCGCGTTAAATTTCGATCTAGTTAGTAAAACCTTGTTAAAAGTTTGTCGGTATGTATCGAGAGTAAAGTCTGGCTTCTTACTTATAACAACCGCCAACTCGCGCGTATACAACATACGCGAATACATATTGCAGTCGTTGTGCAAAGTTAGAATTCGCCAAGTTTCGCTCCCGTCGCGTCGCATTCTTCGGCCGTTCGCTTACCGACGAACCACGGATTCCTTCGATTGTTCTCGACGGTCAAGTTGAGGAAGTACTCTTTGAAACCCTTAACTTGGTTCGCCTGAGGTTGGACCGATAGAGTGCCCTCGACTTCCGGCTCGTTACCGTTACTCACTAATCCTCTTGCGCTCCAACCGTCACTCCCGATCCAGGAAAAAGCTCCAGTCGCATTGCATCGTTTAACCGCCCTCATGACCCCGGCAACTTCTTGGTCGGAACCGAAAATAATGCAACCTGCGGCAGTACAAGAGTTAGAAGGGCTTCGCGAAAATTTCGTCCGTAAACGCGGTGTCCTTTTTTTATCGTCTTATCTCTATTACCGTGGTAATTTTCGCCATTCGGTTTTATTTTATCGCGGCAAAAACTCATTTTCTCGAAAGCAAAAAGGCCCAAGCTTTTATTGAAAAAAATGCCAATGAAATGTCTCGCTCCGGGTCGTGGACGGCGATTCCTATGGGAATCAAGATTATACAGGATCCGGTAGGAATCAATGAGGGCGTAAAAGAGAGCATAAGGTCGAGCCTGACGGAACTGAGAACGGTTAGCTACAAAAAAGTCTACAAGGAAATTCTGCATAAAATAGACATTTATCGCGAAATGCTTTTTCCTCGTCGGAAAATGTAATAGATACGCTTAAACAATCGTATTGTTTGCTAAAATCGTATCTGCTTTTCTCGGTTAAACAGTATTTTCAATTTAAAATAACGAGACACAGAATTACGCATTTACGCAAAAAAAAAAAAAATCTTGTGAATATATGTTTAACTTTTCTGCAATCGTTGTTGCAATGTTTTAAGGATAGAATTATATAGAACAATGTACTCAATAAGATATGCTATTTTAGTTTTATTTCTATATATTTGTAGTGTACAGCAAAAAGAATAAATGTATAAAAATTTTCTGTACTAAATTCTGCTGTAAAATATCATTAGTTCCGTTTTATTAATATGCATTACTGGAATGTCGTAATTTTTTTCTTTCTCTTTCTCTGCAATATATCTCTTGATAAGTATTTCGTGGAAGCATATTTTTATAAAATTTATTAGGTATATTAATAAAATAATTAATTTTTAAATACTAGCTTTTCTTCAGAAGAAAAATTTGTTTGAAAATGTGAGTTATTTATCAAAAACGTTGCTAGAAAGATACGCAAGTATGAAAGATTCTAAAAGTCACCAAGGGATTTCAAGGTTCGGGACCGTGTTGAATGGTTTAAATGGATGAAATATTTATTCGCCCGAGGTGGTAAAGGAACATTTTTGCTCGTCAAACCGAGATACTAATCTCATTTCTCTGAAATAAGATTACCATTTCGGATGTATAGAAAATATTGTGTAATTAATTATACTTCTTGGTGTTGTATATCTGCGAATGGAATATATATGAAGAGAGAGTTATTTGGCAATGTCATAATTTTTATATGTGCGCCTTACAGCCGTTTTTGCTTTGCACCATTTCTCATTTTGCGTTCGCGAAAATAGCAATATACATTTGCTCGTTTCCCTGCCATCCATATTCTGTGTCTCTGTATCGTATTTGAATTTCTTCATGAATTTACATTGAAGGATTTTGATGTTTTCTTAGCAGTGCGTGTAAATACGCTTTGCTGTTAGCTTTATGAACGATACTAGCATTATATAAATTATAAACGCAATTTCTGCTTACCAATGTATACCAATTACAAACCGGGATTTGAATATATATTATATTTCTAGTCTGTGTAATCACGCAAATAGCGTGATTACATTTACATTACGTTTAATTTTATCTTAACTCTCGTAACATAAAGCAATATTTGAATAAGCACATTATGAATTTGATATTTATTGTAATTTGATATTGCAATTTTATATATTTTTACATATGTTATTTTATTTTCCCTAAAAATCTGTGAATATTAATATCTTACAATTAATAGTGTCCCATCGATTTAAATGAATTCCAAATGCCGCTGCCAATTTTTCTTTAAAGATAAAATCATTGAAAATAATACAGGTATTAGAAGAAATCGTTTAATTTCTTGTCTGCATTGCGCGAAATACTTTGTTGTTTCTTTAATGGTTTGCTGGAACATATGTGTGAACATTCGATTAAAAGCTATACAAGTCAAACTGCATTTGATATCCGCCCGACCTGCAAAGAAAGCTAGGGATTTCGCTCGCTTTGGAAGATCTTAGGAAGAAATGAGGGAGTTAGGTGAGAGTTCTGTAGATTTTAAACAAGTTTCGAACAAAGTGCCGTTTGCGGAGCAAGTCGCGTTTCCATTTCGTTAATGAACCCATTTCATCACTCTTTTCGAAACGAATCGAATGGAATTCAGAGTCTTTGTTGTGTTCGCCATCGATACAATACTATTTCGCAATCCTGCGCTTGAGATTCGTTTATATTTTAGGATAATTTATATCGATTAAAAGAATGAAATCGCGTAAATGGACAGATCGCCGTGATGCCAGGGCTCTCCATCTCTTTCTCTCTCTCTCTCTCTTTCTCTCTCTTTCTCTTCCTCTCTCTTTCTTTTGATAATATAATTTAAATTTAAATCCTTTTTAATGACATTCATCCCAAGACATTTATTGAAGAGAGTTTTATCGGAGAAACGTCGATTAAGATTTCAATGCGGTTTACTTATAGACTGGATTTTAGGAGTAAGAGAAAATTTGGTAATTTAGGAGAAAAGAAAAAAAAAGAAGAAGAGAGAGAGAGAAATTGTTTATTACGTTAGCACTCCCTAAGCACATACCAAACAGAAGATTTTACATTTTATGAGTATATATAAATATATGACACACAAGTATACATGCATACATACATTGCATATGCTAAAGCTATTAACCATAAGAAAGAAAAAAAAAATAGAATTTGTATATATGTTTTTTCTACATGAATACTTCTTTTTGTTTTATTAAGTTTCTATCTTACCTCTTGCTCGTGGTTTTGTCAGCAACTTCAAAACAATATTATCATAGGCGATCTCCTCGGCAACCCCAGAATCCTTTACCAACTTTTCTTTGATGGCGATACATATGTTATATTTTCCTAGCAGCTCCTCGAGTTCCTCAAAAGCCTGCAATGCAGAGGGAGAAAAAGATACATTTTGTTGAAAACGTTTCCAATAATGCATTGCATCTAATGTTCGCTCGTGGCCTTCATCGAACAGCACGCAGTGCTTTGAGATCTTTTAGAAGAAAAATGGGCATAGCACAGAATGAATAAAAGAGCAAGAAGCAAATGTATCTTAATGGAAAAATACAGACTTAAATGAAACATCTAAAGACTGTGTCTTTTTGTTCAAAAAATTATGATGGAGATAATATATACACATAACAAAGGATCATGATGGAGATAATATATACATATAACAAAGATCGCCGCATTGACATTAAAACATGAGCACATAGTAGTGCAATTATTGTTTTATGTTTGAAAATAGTGCATCCGATAACAATTATTGTCAATAAAAGTGTTAGATATATTAAACAATCTTTGCCGAATTTAAATTTATATTAGATCAATGAAATTGTAATATGACAATACTGGTTACGTTTTCGTCATCTTTGTCATTATCGTCATCTTGTATTGTCGATAGAGACATTCGTTTTTTGATAGATACACAACATTAAAAAATTGCTTTATAATAATTGAAAAATTCGTGAGGTTTCAAATTCATATTATTGAGATTCTCTCGTTACATTGATCATAAAATGAATCGCGCAATTGACTTTCGCAGTTAGACTCGATAGTGATGTAGAAAAACTCCGTTACTTTGTCGGACAAATGGATATTCGTAATAAAAATCCCCATTTGTTCCGTGCTTTTGGCTTTCGATTGCTGGTTGAAAAATGTTCCGTTCGTGCCACGAAATCACATACATTTATACATATACATATACATATATATATATATATATATATATATATATATATATATATATATATGCGCGCGCGCGTGTGTGTGTGTGTGTGCTCGAATCGATCCGCTCCTCCTAGACTACTCTTTCCACGCACATTTTTCGTATGCGATCCGTGTGCTGTGTTGAGATCGTTGATTTCCAATCGCGTCGCGAATGGCATTATCGATTGGTCGCGTCATCATACGGGAAAACGTAGTTACATATGAATGTGCCTTTTTTTCCGTATTTTCATCTGTTTTCTAACATTTCTTAAGATAATGAATCTATAGAAAGGAGTGAAAATTTTCATGCTTTTTATCTATTATAAAAAGTGATTTTTATACTGTCATTATAGAATTTGTTCAACTGCTCGATTGCTAAAATCACATTGCCTTCACTGCGAGTAATTTTACAAATGTCTAGCAATTATATTTGCTGTTAGACGGATCGATAAAGTAAAAGGTTGAATGATAGATTCCATAATTACTACATGAAAGAGATTAGAATGAGTGACCTTTCTCTTGAAGGATTAAATGAACAAAAGAGGATCATTAATATATTAGAAATTCTATAAGTATTATTGAGCAATTTTATAGAATTATAAATAGGAGAAAACAAAATTTTACATTTCTCGAAGCAAAATATAAAATAAGAAAATATGCTGAAAAGATTATCAAAAAATTGTAAAGAATAATCTAGTAAAAATAATTATGTTAAAATAAGAATAGTTAATTAAAATATCAAATTAAAATTTAAAATTTTTTATATAATCAACAAATATTTCATAATATAATTAAGCGCGATGGAATCATTATTGATATGGAATCAATAAGAAGATAATATTCTTACTTAATTCCAGGAGCAGTTTATTTTTGAGAAAAATATTAAAGATACTAAAGTCAATACACTAAAGATATTAAAGATTATTCGCACGTTCATTGTTTGACGAGTCGCGATAAATTATTAGTTAAATCGCTTAGCTGGAGAGAGTGGCTTCAAGTTCCTACGTATTATATATGCAAAGCAGAGTCCTTTCTTCATTATTATAGGACGCTGTTAGACATCATAATGCTAACCCTTGTTTCGGCACGCTCGAGAATTGAATTTGGCTGCGCACGTAAATGCCAATCTCATGGCATTACAAGATGTCCCGTTATTCAGAGGTTTCGTGAAACCGAGAACTCTCGAATCATTTACGTGTCTTGCTGAACATTTATCAAATTCATTTATATACTGGCTCCACCATATATTTATGACGTTGCGAGTTGGAGGTAATATTCTGTACTGTGCAAAGGGATTTAAAATCATTGTTTGAGAAAGCTGTATGTTTCATAATAGCTGTACTTTGACTCTGTCACATTTATTGGATGAGTCCTGAATTTTCGATTCTTCAAAATGTGTGTGTGTGATGTGAACAAAGTATGAAGAAATAATTTGATATAAATCAAATGCATTGTTGACTTAAAAATGTGGAAAAGTGTATGTGTGTGTTTGTGGGTGTGTATGAAGGATGTTCCACAATTGAAAATCTTAAGGTACGAGAGGAATTGTCAAAAAGATAAGTGCGATATCTCGAGAGAATAGGAGAGGAAAAAGTTTAGCGAAAGTTTAGGCTATACGGATTTTCGCAGCTTTTAAATATTTATCAGGCTAAAGATCTTTTCGTATTTTGAACTTTTCGGTATGTCTTTATTCTTTATATGTATTTATGGTTATTATATTTCGCGGATTTTGTATACGTCGTATATATTTCATTATATTTTTTTTACAAAACATTATATATTTCATTATATTTTATTTATAATTTATTTCCTTGGTATCGAACCAAGAAAAATTTGTGCCCTGTGCACAGCAAATTAATTTCGATGAAAAATTAATTTTCATCGAAACTAACGCACTATCATCCGCGTTTGGCTCTTCTAGCCCGTTGAAATTCAAAGTTGTTTTTCAAATTGAGAGCCTAAAATATTCCTTATTCATTATATTTTTTTTACAAAGCATTGCGAATAGCACGAATATAACATGAGCAAATTAGTTAAAGAATTTGTAGACGAGTGGAAACGATCACCATTTACTCACCATTCATGTAGTAGATATTCAAATTTCATCGTTGAAATGAACAAAGTGTGTTTCTCGCAAACACATTCTTTTTAAAATATATATTAAGCATTTTTGATATTCAATATCGAGATATTTTCTTTATTTCGACTTGCTTAAAATTTCGCGTTTCGAGTTTTTATAGCTCGCGTGCAAGTACGCTTTAGGAATAATTTAGTTCTTTTGCTGCGCAAAAATACTGCGGAATTATTCTGGAGACTTTTTAGGGTATTCTACGTGCAAACGAAACTGCATCCGGCACTCAAATAATCTCCGATTCTCTAATTCCCTAATTTCCGGTGTACCGATAACGTCGGTAATCGTGAACCATGCAAGATTGATTGTCATACATAAAGAAACCTAAATAACGTAAAACGTAATGTCCTGTGTATTCTTTTTTCTTTTCTCGCTCGAAGAGCGGAATATAGTATTATAAATTCCATCAAGAATTCAAGCGCAGGGATAATCAGAGTACACATATGATAGGTGGTAGTGAAACTCTGATCTGCTGGATAATGTCATAATGTGAGTTTTTTTCTGATTGTATCGCCAGCGTCTATTGCGACTTTACTCTTTTAAATTAATAATAAGTCAGTAAAAAACACGGATCAAAGCAGTAACAAGATTTCAGAAACAGTGAAATATTCACTGATCTTCAGTGAAAACATCCATATACTTTGCTTCTCCGTTTTATGTTTCACTGAATGTGGTGGTAAGATTTCACTAAAAAATTAGCCACTACTAACGAATTCTCAATGAGATTTCACTGTTTGTAGTGCTATACTTATAATTGAAATTACTACTTATCAGTGATAATATATACTGATTAACTATTTAATACACTATTTAAGAGAATACGGAAGATATAATAATAGATCGAAATGCCATTTTGCTACACCCCCTAAATATGACTGCGTCGCTAGTACATGTCGCGTACGTATGTTCGCGAGATTTAATGCAGGCATATCGATCACCTCGTCTTGCTCGCATATGTGTCATCAATTGTGTGATTAATGCAACGAGCGCATAAATTTGACGCCCAGTGTTGCGTGCTATCGTATTATTTCCCACGGTTAAATTTCTCGTGTATTTTGAAACGAATGTTTTTTTGCCGAACTTTATAATATGCTTAACGAACATATATAATTAGAACGATTGAGCGTTATTTTAATGAATGAAAATTGAAAAGATACTTGAAAAGATACTATATATACGGATGAGAAAATTATTTGTTCTGCTCTTCCAGGCGTTTCTTTGGCGTACATATTGTATATCGGGTTCGATTTTCGGTGTAATTATGTCCTGAATAGAAATGAGAAGATCCAAAACGGCCGAAATGTTGGCATACTGACTTAGCCCGATATTGCTAAAATTTTTGTCATAAAACTGCACCAGTATTTTTGGATTTATAAGAACCTTCTTTATTTATTTTATAGACATAATGATTTGAAATAATTCTCGAATACCTCGAATTTCTTGTTCTATGGTTTATTATAATGTAGCGCAAATGAATCTTTGTTTCGTTTGCGCCGTTGAAATACAATTGTAAATAACTTAAATTTTCTTAGAGATGATTATCTGGATATTAATATCTCTCTATCAAACGAATTTCGCGTCTCTGTTATGCGATTATAAAGATAGCTGAATTTTTCTTAAATTTTTCTGAAAAATTCTTTAAATGTATACTCATAATTTTTTCGTAATATTTTCTTTCTGATATAGTAATAAAACTATTTTTTGAATACGTTTACGAAAAATGTTTGTTATGATCCAAGTTAGCATTAAGATCATTTTTATATTAGTTTTCTAGTTGGTCGCAGACAAATGTCGAGAATGAATTCATTATAGACATAATAAAAAAGAATACGGGCGTGTGTCTTCTCTTATGTATTATGTATAGGATATACACATATATATTGCGGACAATATTTCGCAATAAAGTGTCACGGAAAAGACGTTTATGCATCTTTCATAACGCGAGCGCAATCGATTGAAGATGCATTCTCGCTTCTGCAATAAAAGCTACAAATATTGTCAGTTATTGTTTCCCGTTATGGGACGTTATTTTGATATATTTCTCAATTATGTTCTTACATCATAAGCACGTTAGTTTCCAAGTCGAAAACGGATGAGCAACTACGCGCACGGTATATCCTGCTAAGTAGCGTTCTTTTATATTAACCCGACATTTATCGTTATCATATAGCTAAGCCGTAGAGCTGCCTCGGTAGAAGATATTTTTTTTCAGCTATAATTCTTCTCCACCTAAACCCGTTGCTGCAACTTTCTCTTTTTCACTTTTTTTTGGAGGGGAAGGGGAGAGGGATTGCTTTTGCGTCTTCTTTCTGTCGCATAATTTGCGCGCGATTGTTTCCTTCACACGGATTAACTTGTGGAGAATCCTTCTCCCCTTCTTCAACGTTGCATTAAACGATTACTAAAAGCAAAAAACATGCTATTCATTTGTTTGATATAATTACATAAATCCGGCTTTCTTCTTTTATATTATTTTTTCGATGGCATATTTCTATATACGGCTGTGTATATTAAACACAGTCATATGAGAAAGTCATATGAATTAACATTAGATATGGATTAGATACGGAGCATTTAGATGCAGATATCACATGCATGCGGTTGGATGCGAATAAGCAATTTAATAATTAGAAATAATGATCATTGATAATGATTTCGTCGTATCATTCAGAATATAATAATATCAATATTTTGAGCAAATTATCAATATTTCCAAGATGGCAAATTGTTAGCAAAGCACGCAAATATACATTTTCTTTAATAACATGATAAGAAGCTGGCTTTTATTAATGAGTAGTATATGTATATAAATTTATAACAGAGTTTACAGTTCAAGGTGTTTACTCATAAAAAAGCTTTTTAATTAGCATCTTCCATAATTTAATGCTCCATTAAATTTATATTGCTTTTTAGTTGCCCGACATTCGACGAGATCAAACAACTTGAGGCTTATTACAGAGTTAAACATCTTAATAGCGAGTAATTAGCTTATAATCAACATGTATGTTAAATTTTTATATAATAATCTCTAAAAAGATGAGAGAGAGCCTTGCAGTAGAAAGCTGAAATATAAATGTTCTTACGAGAAAAAAATCTAAGAGAAAAAAAGGATGAATCTCGCGATTTCTTCTGGGTTATTTGGTTGTCACGGATACCGAGTAAATAAGAAGCACTATGATTTTCGCGTAATGCTAAATATTCACGGTTTGCATGAGCAGATCGTGATGTGAAGTTTAGGAGATCGATATCACATATGCGACATTGTGAATTATTATAATGGGCCGCGTCGGCGAATAAAATTCCATTTCACTTTCCATTCATTCTCGTTTTTTCGTGTTTATTCTCTGAGAATATTACGATTTATCGGTCCGTCTACCTGTCAAACTGTAGTCATATAAAGACCTATTTAGATGGAACGACTTTCAAATTAATATGTTGCTCATAAAACATTTCTTACATAATTTTAATTTTACATTGTTGTGTAACGAATATAACATTGATATATCTGATACTTTTATAAAAAATTTAAAATCACTTTAAAAATTATTATAATTACTTGAATTGTAGAATATGTAATTATGTTTCAAAGCATTTATTTCTATTAGTTTAATTGTGTTACGAGCATAATTTATAACATCTATTTTTAAAGAGAATATGATCTTGAAACAATCGTATCGAAATTACATTAAGATTTAATTTTATAATAAAATGCTTTATAATAAAATTCTTAAATTTTACAATTCATTAAAAGATAATATTGTGAATAGTTGTTATTTTTAAATTCTATTATTTACATAATGTGTGTACAAAGTCATCAGGGAACTTCATTGTAATTTTACATTAATTTATTTAACATTCATACACTACTATATTTTATGTATGAATATTTAATTTAGCTTAAAAGCTTTGCGAAAATGGCATTGTAATAATAATGTTGGACTGAAATAATATATATTATACGTGAATAAAATATAAATTTCAGTATAAAAATTATTTGCATGTTTGGCTGCACATAATTTTCAAAGAAAAAATTCACAATATTTATATCATATTTGTGAGAAAAATATTACCGAACTTTTAAAATATTAGTTAAATAGAAAGATAACAAAATAAGAATAGATAAAAAATATGTTTTTTTTTTTACATATTGTGTGTACATACACATAATCCAAAAAACATAATAAATATATACATAACGTGATAACAATGGAAGTATGCAATATATGTTTTTGCGCAAATTTTGTGATCAAATATACTATCCATGAATCTAAAACAGAATATTACGATCGAGTACGTACCTTTATACCGTAGTTACTCTCCTCGTAAATGATGGAGACATAGCTCCAGCGCATCGTCAATACAATATCGACCATCGCTTTGACTTGATAGTGATCGCTAGGTATGGTACGGGTAAAATATTCGAATCGTTGCTTGTTGGAAAGCTCTGGACTTGTTGAGAAAAAGGAAACCTACAACAATAGACAAATTGTTATTTTAAATTATTCACATATATAAAGAAATTGTTGGACGATTTTTATAATGTTGGATCTATATACTTAATTATCGTAGCACCAATCGTAATAAAAGATAATCATCTGTAAAACACTATCTCTGAATCTGTTTTATAGACTTATGCTTATGTTATTTGTATGTAGAAGAATTTTTGCATTATTTCTTAAATAGTGGAGTAATGGAAAGAACAAAGAAGACGAAAGTACATCATTATTGTAGTATTGTTGTAATAAATATGGAAATTACAACAAAATCTTAGAAACAAGAAGCAAAAAATGTTTTATAAGACTTGTGCACACTAGTATAAATAACTTGTATAAGATTTTCTTTTCGTGCGACATTCTAACGTAATTCTATAACGTAATTGCTCTATGTCAACAGTTCAATTCAAAGTATTCTGAATTATAAAACTTTTAGGAAGCTTCCATCATCTTCATTTTTAATTTCTAAATCTTATCCGAAATATTAAAACGTCGAGAAGTATCTTTTTTTCTAAGATTGATCTTTGATTTGCAAGCTTATCGAAAAACGATACCGGGCTCTTTATTGCGTCGCGTACGACATTATAGCATATGGATGTTTGCGTTAGTATTGGATAATCCCATTTCTAATTGCGAGCGAGTGACTGCATCTGGCTAAAAGCGAAGCACGAGTAAACTCGAATTCCTCTGGAAGTGGTTGACGGTTCTAAAACGGACCGAGAGAGTGAAAGCGTGTAATTTAATGACTGTTAAAGAATCACACATAAACTTCTGTGTTTTTCTCGAAAGAGTAAAGAGTGTATCTTGGGAACGGCCAATGATGTAAAGGTAATCAATTAATTTATATCGTTTGCCGTCCTTTAAAGCGATTCGTACCACATTGTCGCAAAGTTTGAGGCCATATAGCGACACAAAATTTCTTTCTACTTTTAAAGCATTTCCACAAGATGCAGTATACAAGAATACCTTAGTATTCAAGCACAAGAAGATATAGCGTCAAAGCTCGAGAGAGATATAAGTAATGAAAGAGCCATTGTTACGAAGCTTCAAGGATTCAAGAATTCAACAATGTAAGAGCTCAAAGACTGAAAGATCACATAATCCAAAGGCTTAAACAACTACAGATCGAAAGATTCGAAAATCAAAGTTTCACGGAATTGTGAACTCTTAAAGAACAAAGTTTAAAGGATCTAATAACGTAGGATATTTAAGGAACAGTAAAGTCAAATATACCTAGCTGTTTGACAGTCTAGTATTTGGAGACCATTCAAAACGACTCATGAGTTTGAAGATTTATGGAGTAACAAGAGTATAAATTTAATCTCTCGAAGGACAAAGCATTCGAGAAACGATGGCGGTTGTACATAAAGGACATCATTTGTCTAAATCATGCATTTCACCGTAACATTCCATAATAAGTTTTACCATCAGTTTGTCGTTTATATATGGACCAAGTTCTCCCCTCTGTGTATTTTCATACAATATTCTACATTTGCTACTCTGTGGTGACGCTTATCGAAGAAAAGGCGATTTTGGGGTAGCCGCATGTGGCAACGTGGATGATTAATTATCTTCTCATCGTGTAGGCACAAGATGACTTCTTCGAGATCAACTTGCTGATACAGTCGCGTTAGAGAATTTTGACGAAGATACACTATTATCGCTCTTATGATTATCAAACTGGCAAACTTTTTATTGACGTTTCGATTTTCAAATTGCTATTTCGCAGTGGAATTGCTGCATACTCTCCGTATTGTGACTCGCTGAATGTCGAATGGCTCGAACTCGCATGATTAAATTTTTTATTGCAATTTATCTTTACCGTAAGACTTTTTTTATTCTATAATAAACTCTCTGGGATCGACGGTTTTGCTTGCCCTCGATCGTCGTTCGATTTGTCTTAGCTAGAAACGAGATTTTTTTCAAAATGTTCGATCTGTGCTATAGCGACGTCGATGCGCATCGGATGAGTTTATGTAGTGAGAAACGAGGCGGCGTTATCTCACGCCACGAGGGTACCAACGCTATTTTTCTTCGGAACAATGTACGTCCTATCATGTATCGCGGTTGGTGCATGCCATGGCGAATATATTTATCACGATTTGTTAGATTCGGAGTGGCTACTGTCGACTCTATGAAAACTCGCTTGTCCAATCATATATGTATCAAGCTGCGATGGAAAATTAAAGCTTCGACTTGATTCGCTCGTTCGATTTGATCGATTGGTTATATAGCGTCTGCAAATTTCTTCGCTCGCTATACGCTGAAATGAAAATACTGATGAAGAAGAGATCTATGTAGAATGTTTGTGAGTAGAGAGTGAAAAAAGTTCCGACATTAACTATTCGTGCATGACCCAAAATTCGAAACTTTAAAATTATTTTTTTCTTTTTTTATCAGCGGCGTTAAAAGTCAGGAAAGTTTTAAATTTAGTAACACTTTGAGAGATGCCAAAGAAACTATGAAAATCTTCAATCTCTTATCGCGATAGAAAAAAATGAATATTTTGATAAATATTTTAATTAACATTATTTATTGATATGTATACATATGTATATATATACATACATACATACATATATATATATATATATATATATTATATATAGTATATATGTATCTGTGTGTATATGTGTGTGTGTGTGTATATGCAAGAACAATTTATTTTTTGCCGATATGTATTACACGAAAATGGAACAATTATATTTGCATTGTTTATAGATGAAAAATAGTTGATCGTATTCAAAGTTTATCAAAACTTTATCATTGACACAAAGAATTTAATTATATATGCTATATTTTTTCGCACAATTTTACATTGAAAAGGTAAACGAGGATCAAATAATGTGTCATCTCGTGTCATTTGCGTTTTACTGTTACTCGCGAGTTAATTGAGGATTACGTGATACTAACGCAGAATTCTGTCGGAATGTTTGCATTTTTTACTATGATCATTTCTGAGGCTCGTACCGTTGTAGCTGGTTCTTTTGTAGAATCTAGAAAACGATGTTATCGTTAATTGAAATGAACCGGCTGCGCCCAAACCGCGCGAAATTGCAAGTCCTATTCGCTACGCCGATAAAATGGAATAAGAGAACACGTCCTCTCGAATTATTCGATACATTCACACCAATACTTTATAACAATACTCAATCCTCGTAAACTAGAGGATTTGATATGCTTCATACATTAGTGTTGATAATTCGAGAATCATTTCCTTTAACCGCACAATTACATTTTATATTAAATTATTTCGACATAAATGGATAATTTTTTGTTTGTTTATCTCTGCCAATTTTCCGATTAGTCACATCGTAATTAAACGTTCTGAAAATCTAATACTAAATCTAATACTAAATCTAATACTAAATCCAATTATCGGATATATTTTGAAACTAATTATATGCATTTTTACGCGTCGCGTATAATAAATTATTATGCATTATATGACAAATTTTAAGTGTCATAATAATCACGACGATACCAAAAAGGATGAATGCTTTTCAGTGATTATTTATCGTAAATCTCGTAAAATATTCAGCGATGGATTGAGTAACGATAAAAATGCTAATGTACGGCGGCCGAAGTTGTAAAGTCCGAGTTAATTAAAAAATTTGACGAACGATTATAAATGTACTTTTAATCGGATAATGTAAATCGCATCCTTCCAAAGTCTCCATAAATTGAATCCAATTACTTTCTTGAGAGATTATCCCTAGATGATGCGATGGCAGGCGCGTAAAAATGATTTTATTCTTTTTTTTTTATATTTCTACGCGAAGTAATTTTTATTCTTGAAGTTTCGCATTCTTCGTCCTATCTCTTGCCAAAAGTGTGTCGATGATCGAGAAGTGGCGGAAAAACGGTTATCAATCATTATTCAAATTTCAGCCGCGACGTCGACAGCATATTTCCAAGTGGAGGAAATTTTGTATGAGCGATGTAGGTTCCTGACGAGATGCGATTTCATTTATTTAGTTCACGTGACTTGAGCTCGCGTCGCGTCGCGCGGCTTACGTCTTGAATCTCGATCGTAATCCTACGAGCTTCAACAGTCCTAGTAGCGACGAAGAACCACTTACAGAAATTGCTGCTGAGCGTTTTCTTTCCAACTAATTCGATTCGTGAAAACCGTGACTAAAATTTATGACGACGATGTACATGATGCGATTAAAGCTATTCTACTTCAATTGAATAGTAATTATTAACGAAGAGAATGGCTCCATATTGTAACGCGGATTTCCAATCCCTTAAAATAGATTGTTGTTCCCGTATATAAGTTTCTTCTTTAATAATAATTAAAACATACACATATCGAAAATTATAATTTTATACTTCTTGCAAAGTATCATAATTTTTGCAATTGTACATGAATCAAATAGTTCGAACAAACACATTTTTTTTTCTACTTTTAACTCTTGTTTCTATTTCTATTAACGAAAAATTTGATACGCAATAATTTAGATGTATCGATAACGTAATTTCGATTACCTCTCGCAGCCAATTTGAATCTTTGTACGCGTGTGTTATTGAATCCTGTGAGCCGACTCGTGTGTTCGCTTGTCGATCATACCGCGACACGTATACATGCGTATGCACGTGATACTGATTGACACGAATAGCGAAGCTCCCTTTGACGCGTATGCACTTTCCGCATATAGTGCTTATGCAAGGTGTTACACCTATGTTTCTATGTCGATCGTACGTCATCGTGCTGACAAGTTGCGGAGAAATCGTTTAGCTAAGCGGTCGTCCGCAGCCACTTTAGAGCGTGCGTAAACGCGACGAGCAACGATACTGTGTCGATGTAAGTTGCGTTTAATGTGATGAATAATGTGTTTCTCCGCGTTGCGAAATATCGCGAAATGCGCTATCAATATGAAAATACATTCTTTATGTCGCGTGCGAGAACGCACCTTGAGCGTCGCGAATAGTGCATCGTTTTAATTTTTTTTTCGACCTTTCGTTGCGATACTGCAGATACAAAATTTATCTTGTGTGTGTGGATCGACGTATAAATGTATAATATTTTCTCAAGAGAAATTTCAGTATTGTCGCGATATCTAAAATGTGAACTTTACA
This sequence comes from Lasius platythorax, assembly GCA_963971435.1. Taxonomy (NCBI): domain Eukaryota; kingdom Metazoa; phylum Arthropoda; class Insecta; order Hymenoptera; family Formicidae; genus Lasius; species Lasius platythorax. The sequence continues at coordinate 4,298,148 of OZ020541.1, forward strand.
ATATTTAGTAGAAACGTTACGACATATCAGAGTTGTAAGATTGATTATCCTTAAACGATAAAATGTCATTCCTGAAGATAAAGTTCTTAATGATAGAAACGTGTTCTCTGTCATTTTGGAGAAGAGGTCGACTTTAATCAGACCTCGCCACGAATCGCTACGAAAGTGACGAAGATCGAGCGCTTTCCGATCTAGTAGAAGTGTTATGAATATGGATAAACTAAATTGCTAGCTTGCATGAGAGAAAAATGTGCTAAATTTATGGAATAAGTGGTACTTATCTTTTTTCGGTCGAACAGAGCTATTATTAAACAAGAAAGAACGTTATGTCATGCAACAACTATTTTTAACATTCGAGTTTGAAATATTAAACGGATTAATATATAATACTAATAATGTTTTTTCGATAAGATTATACGATATAATAGGTTATAAGCCAGAGAAATTGATATTTTAAATATCCGCTATTTAATTCAAACTACACTATGACTTAACAATCTGTTATCTTCTAATTGCCATAATATATATAACCGCGAATAATCGGTTTGCGACAAGTTTATATTAGAAATTAGAAATTTCGCTTCGTTCAAGAAAGTAATGGCGAGCACTTAAATTTTTTTAAGGAAGGTGCTTCTCTCTCTCCTACGTCAATTCTGTGCCTTTAAGCAAAAGTATGAAATTGACTGGGTCGAAAAATTCATAAAAGTTTTCCACTTTTTCGGAATACTACGTCATGAGTAAAAAGCGATCTCGGTACACGTCACATACATTCTCGAACAGTTTCCTAGTTTAACGCAACGTAGACGCGACAAGTTTCACAAGACTGAGTTTAACAGATGCTACGGAACAGGTAGGAGTGGCCATGGAAGAAACTATCTTGTAATATAGCGAATATAAGAAGATTTTTAAACTGCCGGTAACAATCTCGATAAATAAATAAAACGAATATCGATACGCCGTCAGATTTAATCAATTAAAATTTTTAGTAAGAAATTGTTAAATTATAAATTTGTATTTAAATAACACGAGTTTCAGTATTATGAGAACTCTCTATTATTCGACTATCTTAGTAATATCGCGAGATGTATTCAAAGTTTTAATTGAGTCTGTTAAATATTAATAGTATACATTCTTAACTGTTAAAATATTCATTCCCGAAATGTGTTTCATATATGTATATGTATATAAAATATATTTAAAAATTATATATATTTAATATTTAAATAATATATTGCATTACAAATTTAGTATATAATGGACTCTTTGAACTGATCAATACAATCTCTCTCTCTTTTAATGATAAAAAATACACCAAATTTAGAAAATTATATAAAAGAAAGTATTTTATGCATATTTGTATATTATTTTCAATTCTGCACGTTATTTTTATATCTATTAAGATTTATATTTTATATTATTTTAAAATCAGCAATTGAAATCTATTTGACATCCGATATTATTTTATTTTTTATATAAATGTAATTTAAATGCACTTCAGAAAGTCGTTTCAGTTTCCAATAGCTGTATGAAGGCGGATCGTGATGTTGCGTGTTTGTTTCGCAAATCCCCGCGTTGAATTATAGAAATAGATAGAGAGAATCCCACCGCAGAAATGATGAACTAAATTAAATCCGTTGCCGTTTCCCTAGACTTATATTCTGCCTGATCCTTTCACGTCTTTCTCTGAAATCCTCGCGAAATCTCTTTCAAACTCTGCCGCCGTGGATTTTCAGAGGCATGAATCGACGACAGCTGAGGTTTCGCCAAGGAATCATTCTTTGCTTCAGACATCTATAACTCATACAAAAGCAAAAAAAAAATCTTTGTGTATAAGTTATACATCGCTTTTCGTGCGAGTATTTCAACGTTCCAGCTAATACGCCTCTGATTTTGTTTTTAACGCACCAAGGACTTTAATTAGTAAAATATTTGAAAGAAACTCGCAACGTGTATATAAAGTGTGCGTGCGCATCTCTTTTTCTAATAAGTAATTAATTTTGTTATTATGTATCAATTTCGCTTGAGGGCTAAGGATCATTATCATCTCGTTATAACTAAATCGTCATATTTTGATCCTTTCTTGATATAATCTTCATAACTTTGCATATAAATACACATATTACCGAAGTTTGACCTTTGCTATATCTATTACGATGAGAAACTCGACGTTGTAAAATGAGATCCTCACAATGTGGATAGTATAAACAGATTAATTTCGTAAACTCGCATATCAGGAACGACTATTGAGTGAAGGAACACACTAGATGAACTATTATTAAAGTTGTTATCTATAGAATCTTGCGATTCGAGTATCTTATTCAATAATTAGTTGAAGTTTGTTCTCTAGTTGCTGTATAGTGCGTATGTGCGTATTGATATTAGACAGATCTGTGCAATGAAAAAGAGATATAAATGACACACCAATTTCTAATTGCACTATTAGCGCATAATGTATTATAAACAAACATGTTTTTTGACATGTGTTTAAACACACAGTCTAAATTTATATAGAATTATAGCGATGTCAAATTGTTGCGTTTCTCTAATTCGGGTTATATTGGAAAATGATTGTTAAATTATATTTTGCTCTCATATGCATCTTGCAGGAAATTATAAATTGAAATTATCAAATTATAAACGATATTATCAAGATTCAAGTTTGATTCACTTTGGTCGACGATCGTCGGCAAGTATCGAATAATAGAGAGTTAATAAAAGTTTAATAGGCAATACGGCACTCTCGCGGTTGGACGGATAACGCGTTACAGTAGCACCCCTTAAATCTCAACTAATAGACCGCTGAAAGCTATAACGGGCTAGAAGATTCGAATGGCTTATAAGAAAGTAGCGTTAGATGAGGTGATTTCACGGTACGAAGATTTTAAACCGCGGGTTCCGCAAACTTGCGTCAGGAATGAAATCTTCACGGTTTGCTGCCACCTGACATTTTTATTTTGTAACCTCTGAAGACACGATGGATATTGTTTAGTTCTGAATTTTCGTGGTAGCGCACTAAAACGTGTGAAAAATATATATGGAATTTTTGGTTTATGCTTATCATATTTTACATCGATGCTCGCTTTCGGAATAATTATGTTATTTTATCACTTTTCTATAAAGTAAGATCTCTCTCGTGTTTTTCCTTAGTTTTGATAAACATAGATTATTTTACATAACTCTATATATACATATATATATTTTTATATATTTATGACATGAAGTATTTATAAATAAAATTTTTACACAAATAATAAATCTTTTACTTTCACTGTTTTCTGCTTTTTCTTACGTCATTTAATAACAAAAATGTACATATGGCAAACACTAAATATCACAGTAAAAATTTTTTCCTGAGCAAGAGAGAGAGAGAGAGAAAGAGAGAGAAAGAGAGAGAAAGAGAGAGAGAGAGAGAAATAGTAATTTTCGCAGAATATTTTCCGTAATTGAGTCATTAAGATATTTTTAATATTTATAATTGAATTATTAAGATATTTTTTGTACTACAAAAACTGGATTCAAATATGTACTTACTTGTGGAATCCTAAATAATCGTAGAAGATTGGCAACCTGAATTGATGTTACTGAACTCGCAGCACCAACGACACCACTGATTACTTTTCGTACAGCAGTTTTGTTGCAGTGATATTCTGCACCGTCTATGTTGCTTATCGAACCTGAAATGTACAATAATATCACACCATTGATGTTCCTATTGTTATTTATTTAAAAGTAATATTTGAAATATTAACAAATTAATTAGCTTAATGATACGCCTATCAGTGTGCTCTATGCGGATGAATATTCGCTGCTAATAAACGCGGAGATAAATTCGCGTTAATACAATAATGATATTGTTTTGTTCGGATCATTAATATTTTCGTCATTGAATATACATGGCATGGGATATACTGGTCATTTAACCAGTTTATAATAATAATTCGTTTTGTGTGACACAAATAAGCAGAGGTTGAATCAATAAAACGAGCGATATAATGCGAACGAAATGGATACCATAGATATCACAGGTCGATACTCACAAACACAATCTGCACATGCAAAAATAAATAATATAAATAATTTCAATATCTTATTTATTGGTCCATTTATATTAATATTGAAAATATCCTTTTTTATTTTTTGAGTGTGTGCTATTTTATATAAATAATATATTATGTATAATCAACAGATTGTAAAACTTTTACTGACAGAGACATTTGACCGATTACATACGTGCCTGATATAAAATTAAATAGAATTACAATTTATTTAGTGCGTCCAATCGTATTTTGTCAGTTAACATTATGCGGCCATGTACAATGAAACAGGGCCGAAATTAATAAAATTTTTATAACAATTTCGAGCGAAAATTCGTTATATTTTCGTTCCCGTTTTCTTTATCGCTTGAATTTTACTCCACGCAATTTCGCAGGATAACACCTGTTGAATCGCTCGTTCTTACATCGTCTGTCATTGATCCATGTGATTGCAATTTATGGATGGAAAAAGTTTACGTTTGCCATGTTATAATAATTTCCAAAATCATGTATTGAGTAGTGGATGCAATCTCTCTCATTATATTTTAGAATGTAATTTAAAATTTACTGTACAATTTAAAGCTCACTATTCTCACTCACTACTAAAAAAAAACAGTATGCTTAAATAAATTTTTATACTAACATATTTTGCAATATTAGGATATTTACTTTATAGTATTAGAAGTATTTCATATAATACGTCGCATTTTTATATATTGTTTCGCTGATTATCACACAGGATGTGATATGAATAAGGATACATAAGAAGAAGTGCGATTTTTTGTATCGCTTTATATTAAAGTTTTCTTCCATGTATAAACTCAATGTTTATGTTACAATGCAAGGAACGTTGTGTAATTGAGTGTTGAAAATTGTGCCAAAGAATTTCAGACAGTCGTCGCCTGCATAAGAAATTAGTCTGCCGTCCTTATACGATTTTACTTGGAGAACGTCGTTCTTTAGCGTCTCGTTTGCACACGTGACCCGAGAATATTTACCAACGAAATTCACTCTTATTTCTATACATAGCCAGTGCAAATGTTTGCCAAAGGTTCAGCGTCGCGGATATCGAGAAGGTGAAAGTCGAACAGCGACTCCTTCTTGGAGGTTTCGCATTTTCCTCCTTTTAGAATTTTCGTTTTTCTTTTTCCATTCTTCTCTCTCGCTGAGATGCGATGGCGGAAGAATTGCGATAGAAACGTTTTTCGCTTGCACCAACAAATCATTGACAATGAATTTACCTTTTGCTAGAAGCCTTATGCATTCCATGAAAATAAAGAAATGATGAGCGAAGAAAGGGCCAACAAAAGAATGTAAAAATGGAAACGCTGGCATCTTGTTCTGAGCTCTTCATTCGTCCTGCTTTGCACGTTGTGAAAGACGAGACCTTATTTTCACGGATCTGCACACATGATAATGCATGTTTCCTCCTTCAGCCAAGATTATGGTTTTGAGAAGTGAGGTAGGTCGATACGCGGACCGACGGACGGGCGCAATGCGAGAATGACGATGGAGAAATTTTTCTTAGATCCGCGTTTACGTGAACCAATGGATAAACTTGGAATGCTATAAGGAAAACATTTTAACAATGGATATATGCAATATCTATTGTTATTACACATATTTCACATTTAATGCACGCTATATGTTAAAACGAATAATAATAATAATAAAAATTTATAATAATAAGAAAAAGAATTATAATAATAAAGAAAAAAGTTTATTCAGAATTTTCATCTTTCTACGGATCGAAACGAGAAATTTAATATAAGTTTTTATTATATAATCATATAACAAGTTTTCTAATCTATTTTTATCATATCGCATTTATTCAGTATTTTATTTAGAATTCAATTAATTTATTTGTAAATAACACAATTTATTATTTTAAAAATTAAGCACGAATATGTATAAAAATTTCAACATAAATTTGTATAATTAAAATTATATACATTAATCTATTTCCAACGGTTTGCATACAATATTAACTCTGTTTTATCTTTTAGTCAATATATTATTGCGTAACGTTGCTTTTGATATCGATTAAAATAAATTTTTTCTATTTGCTTTATATATTCTTTAACTTAATTTTACGCTTGAAGTATTTTATCAATTGAAAAATAGGTAGACTCGTTAACTGTCGTGCTCAAAATAGAACTACTCTGTGAAAACTTACAAATTGATGGATCGCTTGATCTATCGTTACACTCACCGTAATTGGCAAACTCATTACAAAGTAACGTTTAAAAAGCACCACCATTTATATAGGTAGATCGTTAACGTTTTTCTGTATATTATATTTCAGTTATATTCCAGTTATATTTATGTAAGAATAAATAAATATTTATATACGCGAGAATGTAATGCAAACACAACGAATCTGTATCGAAAAATAACATGGTAATAACATATCAATAGTGCTTGTATACTACAAAATATGTATTTACATCGAAAATAATATTCTTGCATAAAAATATGTTGATATTCGTCATCTCGATATTTCCGTATTCTATCACGATGCATTTGCTCGACTAATTTGCGTTATCTGCAAATGTACTTTGGTGCGGATTATTCAGGATAATCGATCGTCAACGTTGTGAATATTCGTGCTCGTTCCTACTCGGCGGATCGTCCTAATTTTCGGCTCATTGGCTATTACTGAAATTACGACAGCAGCCGTTTGGTGTCGGAAACCGCGCGAGCTATGGTTGAGGAATATCGAATAACGCTCTCTATCCATTCTCGCACGAATAGATATCGGGATTTAAAAATGGAGAGAATTATATATAGGAAATTCCACGTCAAATCGGACAAAAATCGATCATTTTTGACCTCGTATTTTTTAAATCGAACGAAACTTTTTTCGTGTGAAATATACATAAAATAAGGACATACGTATTTTTGTATTTGTCCGAAATATTTTTTTTGCAGAAGTTATAAACAACAAAAAAAATTTCGTGAAAAATGAAGAAGTTGTCAACTTCAAAACTTAATATCTCTGATTATATTTGTCGTAGATATATTTTCAAAAATACATTTTAAAGCTAAGGAGACTACCTTTTTCATAAAAGCAATTTAGGTTACAAGAAATTGTTAATTCCAATTGTTATAAATAATTGAAATGTTTAATAATTTTTTTCACCAAAAAGTACACTTTTAAAAATTTTTGAAATAATGCTATTTTATTCTCCATTTTATTCTGAAAGTTTACATATTTTTTATTTTATGGAGAATTGATAGATTCTATTTTTTATATATTTTTAATGAATGAGGCGCCGCGCCATGCTCGCGTCACTGGCTCAAGTAGTATGCTACGCTTCTTCGAGAAATCGGCGCGCCATAGCGCGTAGCATACTACTTGGTCGAGCCAGTGACGCGAGCACGGCGCGGCGCCTTATTTATTAAAAATATATAAAAAATAGAATCTATCGATTCTCCATAAAATAAAAAATATGTAAACTTTTAGAATGAAATGGAGAATAAAATAGCATTATATCAAAAATTTTAAAAAGTGTACTTTTGGTGAAAAAAATTATTAAACATTTCAATTATTTATAACAATTGTAATTAACAATTTCTTGTAACTTAAACTATTTTTATAAAAAAGGTTGTCTCCTTAGCTTTAAAATACATTTTCGAAAATATCTCTACGACAAGTATAACTAGAGATATTAATTTTTAAAGTCGACAACTTCATTTTTCACGAAAATTTTGTTGTTTATAACTTCTGCAAAAAAATATTTCAAACAAATAAAAAAAATACGTATCTCCTTATTTTATGTATATTTCACGTGAAAAAAGTTTCGATCAATTTATAAAATATGAGATTATTTCTTGTCCGTTTAACGTGGAATAGCCCATATATATTTAATTCTCTAAAATTGTTATTCTATCTAATGTTATTTAACTTTAAAATAAATTATTTGTATCCACCTCGACTATTCAAGTTAAGGGCAGCATATTTTGAAGAGTAGCATATTTTCGACTCGATCGAATCTGATCAAATCTTTGAAAACACACGCAAACACACCCAACTTTAGCTCACGGTTGTTAAGTTTCAACGGCAAACCTACAGTAATGATATAAACAATATAAAGTAATTTAATCTATTCTTGGATATCTCTCAAATATATAAACTGTATCTGCAAATCTTTCTCTCTCTCTGTTTCTTGTATCGAAGTACTTTTTCGTGTCGCGCGGACGCGTACTGTGAGGAAAAATGAGAATGCATAAGAGCGTTGGTGTGATGTTACCTTGAAATTACCTTGTGCTTTATATAGCGAGATTTTCATTGAAGAAATGAAATGGAACGAGTCGAATTTGCATAAAAGTACGTGTTACGAAATCCGATGCTTTCTCACCACGATGCTTCTTCGGCCGCCGTTAATAGACAGATGCACAATTTGTTTAAAATTTACGGCAAATTCTTTGAATTTGTGGAAAATGGAAATTCCGATTGCTAAGATAAATTATTGTACGTAATTATTGTATTTTTTCTCTTCAAACTATTCACTTTAAATAACAAATGCGAAGAAATTTCAAAGAATTCGCAGGATGAAATATAATTATGTTATATAATCGCACGTCTGGATTTCTTCTTTACAAATTTTCGAAGTCTTAATAAAAAAATTAATGAATGTTTGGAGTTGTTTACTTGTTCACAGGCGGTTATTTTTTTCTTTTATACATCGCGTTTTTTTATGTTATTTATAATACATCATTGTGTCACGTGCAAAATTTCTTGCTTGCAAATCTCTATTATTATTACATGCTAGCTTTATCTCCTTTTCTCTTCTTTTATCTTTAAGACTCTTTCTCCATTCCATTCTGCTCAGGTTTATAGCTGGTAGTAGAGAAGGGCAGTGCTACAATTATTTTTATACATGATATAACAATTCCGTCGAGTTAAAGTGTCTTTCATCTAAATGTAACGAAATGTCAGCAATGAATTATATGTTTAACTTGGCAACTTTTTTTCCGGCCGAGAATTACGAAGCGAGGAAGGAACGAAAGTGCGCGAAAGCAGATTGAATGTATTGGCGTTGATTCTAAGCGTCGAAGTGAGAAATTAGTGAGAGAAATAAAATGTCGGGAAACGTGCTGAGGGTATGGTATGCGAAAAAATTCGAGAGAATGAAACCGAGTAGTAGTCGCGCGTTAATATCGCGGGTCAAGATGTCATTACTATGCATCTCACGTAGAGCGGCTTCTTGACTTTCACGTTTTACTCCCGCAATTTAGAAGTGATTAGTAAAGATAACCACAGCGTGCAATTTCCTCGGGAGCTAAATGAAACATTTATGCTGATGCTGCTCGATATCGTTTACACAATCGTCGCGGTAGCTTCTTATCTTTCGCGAATTTTATTATATTCTCGATCATCATAGTTACTTATGATAATTATACATTCAATTAAGAAGCAATTATCGTAGCGATTATATTACATCGTGATTAGACACATTTTAAAGCTTTAGCTAACCAGATAGATAAACTTCATTCTTACATTGAATATTTCTGTAACAATTTATAAAATATTTATTAAATTATTAAAACACAAAAAGTACTTATAACAGATTTCATTAAAAGTTTTATAGCGATATAAAGTTCTTATATTTTTAGTTATATCTTAGTTCTTTATATTGTGTATATTGTATATATGTACATATTATATACAGTTTACACTCTTTTGCATTATACACAAGAGTGTTTAGTTTTGTAAAAAAATAATGTATTATTCTGCTTGTTTAATTCATTGTAATTTCTACTATATTTATCAAGTTTCCATATTTTCATTCGAAAACATATCTCGTGCCTAATAAAGTTTAATATCTGTTATAGACAAATAATATCTAATGAATGGAACTCATTACCTGTATATATAATCTAACATAATATTACGCGAATTGCATCTATTAATATATCATACATAAAACAGATGTCATTTATATCATAACACGTCATGGGTGGCTTCTATTTTTTTTCGATTTTTTTTACAGAATATACATTTCTCAAATCAAAACACTATAATATATCATATTTTACATTTAGATTTAATAATGTCACATTATATATTAAATCATTGAAATTAAATAAAAAAACTTAAATTAATATAATTATTTTTACAGTTGAGAAATAGAACTTGTACTTTATTTTTAAAATAAGTGATTCATATATTACCATTTCTTAATATATTCGTCTCTAAAAATCAGTTCATATTTTGCAGACAAAACTAAATAAAGATTATTTTTTACCTGAATAAAATTTCTTATCAGATTAAAGGTATAGAGTTAAGAAATTGCTTAACATAATGCGATTCACTAAAATTATATGCTACGTATAAATAACGTATTCGTATGCATAAACTCCTGAGGCACTGCATGATATATTCCAGCGTTTCCTAAATATATATTCTGTGTGTAGATATAGCTGGTGTATTTGCACAGTTCGGTAAGACGGATGAAACCACAATGTGGAATTAAACTCTGTCGCTGTGATACAATCAACATCGGCGACAACCACGAACATCGCCAAAGTGACAACAGTTTGCAATTTATAATAACGGGAATTATCCTGAAATCTATCGAGGGTAAATCTCGATTTTCGTCTGCTTCGTCTGTTGCGCGCGAAGATTTCCGTGTGAAAAAAAATAAATTATTTAGTCTATATAATTGATTCGTTTCTGAATGTAACCAACGTGTTGTGTTATATTTACTTTTCACGTTGTAAAATTATACTGAAATTCAGCTATTGCGGCCTACATCATGTTATTTTCGCAAACGAGGTGAAATGCGTCAAATCAAACAATAAGCGTTTCGCTAATTAACACCTGCAGATATGCGCGCAAGTTTGCGTACAATACCCATGTCTCGTATAATATGCTGTGCATATCCCGCATTTCCTTTCCTCAGGAATTCAAGAGCGACTATTTCCACAACGAGTAGTCCGATCCTTCTTGACCATCTCATGCTTCATGTTGGATAAACAGTTAATTTATCAAGTAGAGCTGTATGTCTTGCACGTACGTTTAGATTACACAAAATAAACTACATTATTGACCCGAGAAATTAATCTGAAGTATATCTTCTGATATTTGTATTTGCTGAATGTGAAGCTATTATAACAATATTAATGTTCTTTTAAAAATATAATATATAAATAGTTATTCCAGATAAGGAATTGACATATTAACATTTATGAAAATTCCGAAGGTTATTTCTTTTTATGAATTAAATATATATATATATAACTCTCAGGCGTATTAATAATTTAATGACATACGAATTGTTTATCGTTCAATCTTATTACAATTATATATAAATACGTTTAATTTCAAAACATTATAAAAGCTTTTATACCAACTTTTTATTTTATATTATCTACTTATAGTGTTCAATACTATTCAGCATTAAAAAGTATTTACGATTTTGTAAATAATCGAATCATGCTACTCGGGTTGCACTCGAGAAATCAGTATACTAACACATGGTTCGATTTCCACTTTTCGTCCTGAAAGATAAGAACAGGATTGTCTCCCATTGCGCGATCACAAGCAACAAACTCAAATTTGATCTGAGTAATAATAGAGAGAAAACGGCATCGTGAACAGAAATGCCTTTCGCGAATAGCCACGTTACTTGGAAATAATCGGAAAACTTAAATGGCGATTATTTGGGGAGCATATTTTTTATAACTATTTGAAAGATCTTCCGTATTTATGAGAGAGGTCTGGGATAAGTGATTTTAATTTTCACAACATTTTATATATCTTTTATTTTATACTATCATTATTTTCTCGCTCCGTGATAAAATAATTACGTATATTATTGAATGTAAAACATTTTTAATAACGAAGCGTGGCACTGGAAAAGTTATATTTGATAGTATGTATAATTTTTGTTCAACTTTCCATATTTGCGAAACTTTGTGATATTTTTACAGGAAGAACAAATTTAAATAAAATTTAAATTTAAATAATTGTAAAAAATATTTCTCGAATTTTAATATATTATTACAATGTTTTTTTACATAAGTATTTGCACTTTTCTATCTTTTTTTAAGTATAATTTATGTGGTTAAATAGAGAGTATAAATATTTTATGGAGATACTGCTGCATATTACTTTAGTAAATAAATTTCACACAAAAAAGTGTCTTTTTGTTATTATTTTTTGCACTTTAAAAAAGATAAGTTTTATCTTATATATTTTTACGCCAGTTCATTGAAAAATGAACTAAGAAAGAAGAAGTAGATCGATGGATGATAAAACGGGGACACTCGTCCAATTTCGATGTAACGAAGCGAAAGAGGAAGTCTGCGGCTCGGAGCACAATCGCCCTCTTGCAACAAGTAATTCGAAAAACGATCGATGAAATCTCACACAGCTAGAAATATTCTTGATAGTCGTTTTGTATTAGAGTTCTATTAGTTCGATTTTGATCTTGATAGAGGCTCTACTAAGTTTTAACGAAAGTTGCCTCATTACTTTCTTCAGAGTACTCGTATAAGCTTCTGTTTTTTAAAAGATACAGAATAATCTGTTGGCTGAGAATTCTCAACATAGATTAATAATCTTGCCTATCTTTAATTTTTACATGATATGAAAATAATATTTTGATGCAAAAGAGGCACTGTAAAAGATAAATAAACGCGCGAAGTAAATCGTGAAGGAAAAGCGCATTCGCACGAAATATACAAGTTCATAGAATTTGCTTTTCCTACTATTTTACTTTTTACGACGTTTGCATAAAATAGAATCTGAGTGAATTAATAATATATTTTCTTGTTACTCTGAATATATAATGTATGTGTGTGTGTGTGTGTGTCTCCACATACATCTATTATTATATTTATAGCTATTAAATTGTATATATATATATATATACACAATTTAATAGCTATAAATATAATAATAGATGTATGTGGAGACACACACACACACACACACACACACATACATTATATATTCAGAGTAACAAGAAAATATATTATTAATTCACTCAGATTCTATTTTATGCAAACGTCGTAAAAAGTAAAATAGTAGGAAAAGCAAATTCTATGAACGTGTAATTTGTGGTGCTCTCTTTTATTAATAATCTTGTTATTAAGATTATTACTGACAAATCAACTTTTTTTATACTCTTGTGACCATTTATTGTAATTTCATTAAAAATATCACATATTTATTTGATGCTTGATCGTGCTTGCTTCGTGTGTTTGATCAAACAGATATTTCATTATTTTATTAGAGCTTAGACTATATTTCGTGATTAGTTTATGATTAAATAAAATATTTTAAAACTTTCTTCTAGATAATTTAGAAATATTGTTGTAACATGAACTGTTATCAATAAATATAAACAAGTTCTTTAACTAGTACATTGTTAGATAAACGATAATCTCTAATTAGTGCCGCCCTAATTAGTACATCGTATCAAACAAACTGATGATAATACATCTTGTTTTGGAAAATGGATATTATTCGACAATCGACAAGAGGTTGTTAGCACATTGTATTACATTTGTAATCCAATGTCCGGTCAGATATCGTAAACAAGATTAAATATCATTAGAACGCTATTGAGTTTATTCTATAGTATAATTGAGATAATACATTTTGAAATTGTTAATGATTCTCTATTTCAACATAGTTTTCAGAGATGTGTACTATTAAATAATATTTTATTTTCGTTAAAATTTTTATGAAAACCTTATGTGCGTTTGTTTGTCTAATTAATAAATTACACATTGTTATATACACATTATGATAAATTTTCCAATAATTCCGTAAGAAATTTTAAAGATATCTTATAATCAACGCGCACGCATCGATTACTTCTAATTACTGCGCAACTATAAAATAATCCAAAAGTTTCTATCGATAAGGATATTATAGGCGCGGTGGAATGAAAGGCAGACTGCTCATTTAGATCGTTACGCTTGTTTGCGTATTATCTCAAATTTATAATTATTGGTGTGATTATTGCGCGCACTCAGTCATGTTTTCATCCAAATAATTTTCTCCGGCTATGCTAATAGCAAGTGCAATGGTGCGAACGGTATAAATAGAATTTTTTACTCTCTGAGTAAATGAAATTTGTTTTTATCGAGCAAAGATTATTTGTCGGATGTGTTTAAAGACTCGAATTGAAATTCCGTTATCCTTCTGTGTAGATTTTTTGTAGAGATACGAAGATAGCAAGGCCGATACGCAATATAAAGAGAATTCATTTGATATTGTTACGTCCGCGGATCGATCGCAATTTCTCGCAGCAGATTCACTTATAGTAAACTCTTGTACAATAGACTTGTTATATTTGCAACTAATGGATTAACGCGCAACAATGTTAAAAGTCACCTCTGTTTATTCCAATTTATCTCGAGATTTCTATCGCTTTCTAGTTTGTTTCTGGCGTTAATCATTGTGCTCATTTTAATTTCGATTTCGATGAAAGAAAGTTAACAATGGCAACTAATTAATTTTCCGATCAGTATTTACTTTTCGGTAACTTTTTCAGAATCAAAAGATATTTTTAATCTTTCTTTTGCGCGTAATAATCGTTCTGTAATAGTACCATTGCGTAGCATATATGTATATAGCTGCTCGCTGCTCCTATTTTTTCCGTAAAATAACTTTCTACGACATACACATACACACATACATACACACACAGAAAAATTCTTTACACGAATACTTTATTATATCTTGTTCATGGAGTCACTTTGATCCAAACTGTGTGTGTGTGTGTGTGTGAGCATACTTTGGTTAATATTTATAACTTTTAAACTTTATTGACTCGTAAATCGTGATTGATCTAGCGCAGAACGAAACGCGTTCAAGCGCAACCTCTCGGACGAACTCATAAAAAGGAAAATGAATTCCAGAGCGACAGAATTCTAATTTGAAATTTATTATCGTTTTCAATAGAGACAGAGAGAAAAGAGAGGAGAGGAGAGAGAGAGAGAGAGAGAGAGAGAGAGAGAGAGGGAGAGAGGGAGAGAGGGAGAGAGGGAGAGAGAGAGAGAGCTTTGGTTCATAAATAGCATTTTTATACACGAAAAGTAAAGTTTCTAATTAATCGAGTTTACATTCAACAACTTTACTTTATTCAAAAGATGCCTGTGCAATTTTCCAAGAATTAATCAAGATTAACAGAGATGTAACGTAAAGTAAAATATATTTTATTGACTAGAGAGAGAGAGAGAGAGAGAGAGTTTGCTTCTCATGCAAACTACGAATGAAAGAAACATATAGTATGTGAGACAACTGCAATAATGAAATAATTATTAAGTTACATTCTTAATAATTATTAAAAAAATAATACATTTTTAAAAAATAAGAAAAAGTATATAAACAAAAAAAATAATATTCCATCGCATTGTACGTCTTGCGCGATTTGTGGTAACTTAAACATGTTCCGAGCACGTAAACCGCAGCGCCGTGACGACGGTTTCATGATGTCTATAATTTATGTTAAAAACATTTCTCTAATATGAAACCGCTGTAACATGCAAAGATGACAAATTTAATAGTGAAAGTTAGTAATTGTTCATTATTGCAATTTATATATTGTGTTCACGAAATCTCACGAAAATTCAAAGCGTTTCTATAAAGTAGCTATTAGCTGCTTCTATACTGACAATGAGATCAAATTCAAAAGATATAAATCTCATTCCAAATTGCTGTAAATCTCTAATAGGAGACAGAATTTAATTAACAGTTGAAGTAACATAGATGTAAATTTCTGATTTGCTACGAAGTCACTGAAGTAACGCCTTAATTTACTCTGAACACGCGGGAATATAATAATACTTTTATATAAATTATTAATAGGGAAGGGATAAATTCAAAAAGAGAAATAAAAAATATTCACTGAAAAGAATGATGAAAGCATTAAAATATATAAAAAATGTTAAAACTACGGCAAAGCTCTTAATACTTTTTTGTATATAAATAATGAAATAGAATGGCAGATTATCTGCAGTAAGAATAGGCAAGAAACGGCCGTATCTTTTATGAGAGTCGAGCTCGTTAACACATAAGGCGTATAGCTGCGAAGATGGTACACTGTTCGGTAAATAGCGAATCTTGTTAGCGTAAATGCTGCGACATTATCCTATCTTTGTTAGAACTTTCGTCGGAATAATGACAAAGGATGCAAATTCAGAGAATTGTACAATACCCAGTCTTAGTACTAAATCGAATATACAACGGTACAAATAATTAACATAGTCATTTATCAAACACGATCTTCTATCACACGTAAAACAATCCTAAATCCTATGAATTTAGCCCGTCGTAGCGTAAATAATCAATCGATATGTAATTGATGTTAATCATTATTCGTAAAGAATAGTGGAAACAGGTGTATATAAAATATTATTAGGAAATATATTTATTAGAATGAAACAATGCGGATTACTAAAAATTAGTTCCCTGTTTTGTTAGAACTTTTCTAATTTATGTAATTATCACTTAAGTGAATTTTCATTAAAATTCTTTTTTAATTTTATTATGAAAATGGTTAACAAAATTTTTTTTTGCATTTCTTTTCTACGAAATGATATGCGAGAGAATTGTATGAACAGTATAATTAATTTACGAAAAAAATTGAAGGATGTGCAATTTATTGCTCTTTTTCTGTGCAAAGAGATTCTCTTTTCTCTTATTCACATGATAAAGAAGAGTTCAAATCTTGGAAATTCTGGAAAGAATGCTAAATGTGGTATGCATGTATATTTCCATTCTGGGAAGAAAATGATTGGAATCATTATTCTTCAATAGGTATTCAATATTTTTCAATTTTCTTGAATGAATAATTTTCTCATTTTATGCACGGGATAGAATGTGAGGCGAGCACGTCTCATAATACAAAGTTTATCGCGTATAAAATGAGTTTATACAATTAACTGCTATAGAATTAATTCTACGATTTATATATCTCATCGAATACATCGCGTTTCTACAATAACAATCACTACTCGAATTAACTCGATTATAACAACGTATGATTTTAATCTCGATAAAAGGATAAGTGAAAATACCGTTTTAAATTTGTTAATTTGCACAGTATGCAAGCCCTCGATATTATTGAGAGAGTGAAAAATGTGTATAAACGTTTCTGGAGAAGTAATGGCGACTACGGTTGTAATTGAATAGCGATGTTTGCGCGATTAAGATTCCTTGGCAGATACCAGACGAAGGGTTGAAACGAATTGTTTTCGACACCGCAAACCGGTGCGATCGTGGGAGAGCAGATATATATAAGCGTTAATGTACGAGCGTGTGAGGCGCATTCGCCAGATAGGAGCCATATCCTTATGAGAATGCCTTAGCCACTGCTAATCACAGTTAGGGTGTTATAGCTCGGGCGTGTGATCGTTATTAAGCACGATAAAATGTGTGCCGATAAAAGCACACTTTTAGGGACAAGATAAAATCCTGCATTTAATCGCTTTGACGATTATCATTCGTCTCGAACAAGGAATCAAGAATCGGTTTCATTCATCTCTTATTGGATAAATAGGTAAATGATTCCGTTCGAAACTATGTCGAAAGCCTATAGAATTAAAATTCCTGCGTATACTAAGTTTCATGAATATTTATACGAAATAAAGATGTCGGTTTTCTTCGATATTTAAAATTATAATTTATATATAAATTTGCTATCTAGGAAGGGTACATTGTCTATCTCTTTGCATTCTTCTCGTGTCTTCTATTGATACTGTTGTTTTACACAGACCGCGATGCACAATAAAAGTTTTAGCAGCAGTCGAGCAGAAGTTATAGCTTCGCGTTGCACTCAAGATTACCTGCGATCCGAAAACGCAGTTTGTTGATATGCGAGCGAAGTTCGTTGCGCGACACGCAACAGATGCAAACTGACACCACATATATTCCTATGCATGTGAAAGCCGAGTGAGGCGTTCGTATCAGTGAGAAAATGGAATTGCATCGGAAAGGCAACTCGATATTCCATTACATTGATGCGACCGCAAACGATACCGCATCGCAAATTACGATTTGAAGGTGATGATTGCACGAACTAAGTGATCTCGAATTGCAATGTTACTTCATGCGTGTTACGATTGTTGATACCTGAATATTGGTGTTCATTGTAATACTCGTCTCAATTAGCTAATGTCTCTGCGCGGAGAAAGTGTTTATATTGCTGTGTCAATATATTAACTTACTTAAAATTATTCAAATATCTAGCAGGAAACGCGTGCCTTTATTTTTTATATACTCGTAATAAAATAGAAATTCCTTTGATTTAGATACGCATATTTTACAAAGATATAACACGAGATATATATATATATATGTATTTCTCTGTATTATAGTATTTCTGCGCGTCGTACGCGCCTGTATTTTCTTGGATATTTGATGGCTCGCAATTTCTCTCTGTGGGGATATTTGCTCCTGATATTTCAAAAAATACTCACCTGTGATTATCGCTGATGAATCGATGTCGTAAAATATTACTCGCACATGACGCGTTGTGTGCGCGGCGGCGAGAGTGAGAACGATGGGAGAATGAAAAATATGAAAGCTTCAACTGGAAAAATAATTTGTCTGTCGATCCTGTCTGACGGTGCAAATTAAATCCAGTAGAACGCGGCGTGAATTCACGCGTGAATTCATTTATTTCGCGGGGAGAACTCGGGGTGTGTGCTCGGCCTGCGCAAAACTGATCCCCTTTTCTGCTCTTCGTTTTTCTGCTGGCATCGAAACCTGAAAATTGGGTTGCTGGCACGACAGTGTCGATTCTTTGTTACGATCGCACGCGACCTCGGAGCGTGGAAATTGCATATCTTTCGTCATGGACTCTCGATCAATTTGCGCTTGTCAGGCTAAAAAGACGATGGCTTTGATTTCCGTATTCCACTTTCGGAAAATTTATGGCGGCCTAGAACTTTCTCGCATTTCGAATATTTATAGTATTTACAAAGTCGGATGTGAATAGCAGTTTTATCGACGTTTAGATGTGCTTTGTGTCGTTTTTAAGTAGAATTTGACGAGAAATGTTTGATTTAAGCGTATGATAGTATGATATAATGCCAACCGATGAAATCGATATTATTCGATTTGAACTCTGTCGAACTCAATAACGTTACAGATCAAGATTTATGAAACATCCCAAATACATTCGGAAGTATATTTCTTGTGACGTCTAACTTATATCTTTTCCACTTATGATACTATTTTAGTTGAGACGTTTTCATTCAAAAATAATGATAATACAAACATCGGAGTTTCCCAAATTTTATTACATGCATGATTCGTAAAATTAAGAATAACGAGTTTTAACGTTCGCGTTAATCGAATCGCGTGCCAAGTTAGTTAATATCTGACGGAGCACAAAAGGATCGTGGCTTCCAATGAGCAATCTGATAACATGGTTAAGATAATGTACGTTGGCGCTTACGATCATCTCTGCGGGGGTTCTTCGATCGAAAGGAGCACGTCTACCCTCTAACGGTGGTCAAATCGGAATTATATCTCGTTTTCCATTATTGTCTTTGAACACGAATGAGCCAAGTCGGTCATTGGCCTGACATAAGCGTTCTATTACTATTCGTTACTACTATTTCTTAAAGCATATTTTTTTATCTCACCATTATTTTGATAATACTGTTTTTTTTTTAAGGATCTTGCAATATATATATATTTTCACACGATGCTGAATTTCGCGATACATCTTATTGTTAATGCAAAAATTTAATATTGCGACGTCATAAAACAGACGTCTAATATTGTTAAAAGCTATGACAAAAATATCTAATACTTTTATCTAATAATATATCATTACAATTGAACATTCTTTAATTGAGATCAAGCCTATGTATGTGTGTGCGGGTGGTTAAATGTTTTTTCTAATATTCTATTTCAGAGAAAAACGAAAATCGCAATATGAATGTGAAAAATAACAGCTGATAATATCCTTATAAATTTGATAGCCGAAATAATCTCTTAATATATTGTATCATATTATTGAAATATGCGTACTGTTTTATAATGTTGAACATTCGTATATTATTCATTATTATTTGAATTCTTCGACCGTTTTATTTGCAATAATATGGAAATTATAAGCTTGCAATGTGTGCTTATTATGAAAAATATCGATAAATGACAAAATTAAAACAACATAATAATAAATTTAGAGCCATGTCAATAATCAGCTTTAATATTTTCAATTTTCAATTATAATTAAATAAATTCCATCAGAACAAAATAAAAGGGAGACCTCTTTTAAACTTTATTGTCGATTTAAACGTACGTTTGTAAAATCCTATGAGAGCGTACATGTTAAAAATAAAAGAAATTTTAGATGAGAGCAGGATGTCACGTGCAAAGCTTGTTTCGTTTTTGTTATATGATGGGTCTTTTATTGAATGTAATTCCATATAGTGCTAGAGTAAAACTGAGTTATTGAAAGACGAAGACAGTGCAACAAGAAGCTTTTTTTTTTTCACTTGTTCCATTTCCAATGACAAAGGCGATTATCTTAAAAGCAGATACTATTATACAGAAATAAGAAACGAGTTTCTATTAAATCATTTTCAAACCAGTCACGCAGTATCTGAATATCTTCTTAAATGTTCTACTTTAGTTCTTTTTTTCTAATATTCCTCATCTTGTCAAATATTATATATAGGTATATATATATACAATATTCGTGAATGCATTATCTATATGTACTAAACAATATCTAAAATAATTAATATTTTAAAAAGTAATTATTGCGTGCAATAATATTTTTCTTATTTATTCTTTAAAGAACATTTAATAAAATAAACTACATAATTTCCGGAAACAATTTTTTTGTATATAAACTTTTATTATATATGATAAATTAAAATCTAATTTTTTATATAAAAAATAATCTAATTATTTTATTAAATATTGTTCTTTCAATTTTAGTTTACTTCTTATAATTACTTTTTTAGTTTACTTTTTAAACCCTCCAAAACCTAAAATATTTTACATTATATTACATGATTATGTAAAATGGATTATCATCGTGAAAATAAATGAGCAATTAATTTCAGTGATATAATAAATAATAAATTAAATAGGTTGTAAATTACTCACCTCACGGTTGTTTCGTCATCACTCGTCGCTCAACGTCTATTCCTCTTC
The DNA here is from genome assembly GCA_963971435.1 of Lasius platythorax. Taxonomy (NCBI): domain Eukaryota; kingdom Metazoa; phylum Arthropoda; class Insecta; order Hymenoptera; family Formicidae; genus Lasius; species Lasius platythorax. The sequence goes on from OZ020541.1 coordinate 4,319,325, forward strand.
CTCTTTTTCCTTCTCTTTCATTCATCTTTTACCGTTTTTTTTCTGACACTCACGGGACTTACGAAAATACGGTTAATTAGGAGCTCGTACACTAATCAACAGAGTATGACAGTATGTGGCGCTTTGTACAGCACTTTCGACGTTAGTCGCGCGCAACGCGTATTTTATTCACTATCGCAGTGGAAGAACAATACGCAACTACAATTGCACAAAGCTCCGATCCCATCGGTACTCGAAAATTGCGTAGCTAAACTTTGTCATTTATCGCGACCATGCTATTTCTAGTTCTAAAAAATAGTATATGTTTGTGTTTTAAAGCAATTTTATTATTCCTCTTTGTGATGTAAGTAAATAAAATTAAATTAAAAATACATATTGACAAAATGTAATAAATATTTAATACGAAAACATATTTTTGCTTTGCTGAATATTCGCGCGATAGATTTCGATTGAATACATCATTACAGAAAATACGCTTACGTTTTTTAATCGATTGCCGATGTATAAACACCAAATTTTCGCTATATGATTGATAAGTATTAAAGTATGCGAGTCGAGTTAAGACGCGATAATCGCGGGTATTAATTAATTACATAGAATGATGATAATCGTTAATTGTAAAAATTGTAAGGAATGATCGCGGCATCTCGTAATACTGCAGCAATCGTATTTCAAGACGATACACACATAAGGCGACACAATCTTCTCACTCGACACTCGTCGTAGGAATGATAGCAAGACGAGCACAGTAATGACAAGAATGTAAACAATAGCGCGTTATACGTCGCAAAATTTGCAACAAGCGTTACACAAAAGACCGCCGAATGTTACATCTAGCACGTTGTGTTTATATGCCGTAGGCTTGTTATCATTCGTAGCAAAACTCGAACGAGAAGATAATGTTGCGAGTGTGTGTCATCGTATTATCTTCGCAAGCATACTTTACGATTTTTACAATTAACGATTATTATCACTCCACGCGATTAATTAATACGGTTAATACGGTTAAAACGTATTTTACTACTTATCAACTACATAGCAAAAATTCAGTGTTTGTATTTGTATATTGATAATTTGTTGAAAAAAAGGTATATTTTTCTTAATGATTTATTTAATCGAAATTTAACGCCCATATATTCAGCAAAGCAAAAATATGTTGGCACATTCTGTAAATATGTATTTTTAATTTTATTTTAATTACTTGCGTCACAATGTGGAATAAAATAAAATAGCTTTAAAATACGAACTAACAATAAATTATTACAGTGAATGGCGAATTTTGGCTGCGCAATTTTTGAGTGTCGATCGATAGCTTTACGCGATTATAGTTTTCATACTGTTTTTATTTTTTTTTGTTACGACATAATAACGTAAATAAAATACACGTCGCGAGCGATTAACATCGGGAGTGTAAAATACCGCGCGATCATCATATTTTGTTGATTAGCGCACGCGATCATAATTAACCGCGTTTTCGCAGTGAATATCATGTAAGGTGCTATGATGGATCAGTAAAAGATCAAGGGAGGGATGCAAGGAAGGATGAACAGGAAGGAGACGTCGAGCGACGGCGAAGCATAACCGTGAAAACAATTTATAACTTACTTAATTTATTATTTGTTACTAATGAAATAAATTGCTTTTTTATCTTCGCGGTATATATAGTAATCTATTTTATATAATATATTATGTAATACAATGCACATACACAAAATATTATAGATTTTGAGGTTTAAAAGGGTACTTAAAAAGGTTGAGGTTTAAAAAGATATTTAATAAAATATTTATAATAAATAATAGTTTTATATATAAATCTTTATAAAATGTTTTAATATTTTGTTGCTTAAGATTAATAATTATTTAGGTTATTTTTTATATAAAAAATTAGATTTTTATTTATTATATAGGATAAAAAATTATATTCAAAAAGCTTGTTTTTGTATATTACGTAAAGTGTTTTTTATTAAATATTATTTTGAAGTAACAAATAGTGTATGAGAAAAATTTAATTGGACAAAATAACTATTTTTTAAATTATTAATTATTTTTGACATTTTATATATACACTCATCGACAAAAAATTTAAGCACTCAGAAAAACATACCAATATCAACGAAATTTTTATACAATTACGTCACAGGTAAATGTGCAAACGATTTCAGTTTAAATAATCATGCACGCGAAGAACGACCATCAGTGCATGATTGTCACTACTGCCGCATGTAATTTCGTTATTGGATGTGTTTTTCTGGGTGCTTAAATTTTTTTGTCGATGAATATACATACATATATATATATATACATATATATATATATATATATATATATATAATTTTGATATATTTGTATTTTATACATCAAATTCTTTTCTTCATAAAATGAATCAAGTTTGGAACTAGTAATGACTTGTTAATATTTAAATAATGTTAACGTCAGCATGATCGTGCACTTTCTATCGTAAGATATAATTCCAAAGGGATGAATTTCAACAATTCCTTGAGAATTTCGCTCGAGAAAGTGGCTTCTCTTGTATTTTGAGGGTCGAGTCGGTTCTTAAAACGTTCTGCATCGCAAAAGCCTCGACCATTCAAGCAGCTGTCGAAAACGCGAACGAAGCAGACTAGATTCCGAGTCGCATCTCTTGAGTATAATAAGAAATTAAAGGAGATATCTTCCAATTTGTTAGTAACGATCACGAATTTTATATTTCAAAACATTTCTAAATTAATTTATTAATATATTGCAAAATTAAATGCATTAAAATTATATCAGATATCAGATACGTGAGGAAATTAATATTGATTTTCAAAGAATATAAATAAATTATAATGTTAAATTTATATAATCTTATAGAAACATAAACAAATTATTCGATGTAATTTTACAATATATGTAGATATTGGAATAGAAGAGAAGAGATAATTATTTATCAGTTTTTGCTAATCGGATACGAAATAAATAAAAGCGCTGCAGAAATTATGATCACGGCTGCATTTAATTTTGTTTATGAAATCCGAATAATTTACGTCTCATAACATATAATTTTGTTGAATAAACAGAAACCATAACAATGTTCTAATATAGAGTTGTTTTCCGAACACGTTTATGTACATCACATACAAATTTACGTTTAAAATTATAATCAGAATAATCATTATTTAAGAAGTTGGATGCAATAACAGCATAAGACTTACGCTACTATTGTTTAAATTTTATTTTCGAAATCTTTCGACTTTTTCTTATTATGACGGAACTGAATATTATGAATAATGGGAAAAATAAAATTCATTTTTCTTTTATTTCTTTCAAATTATTCAGGTTTTAAACTTCAAGCTCATTTTTCTCAGACATACATAAATTTACGTTGTTTACATCAAAAACTTTTCATTCAATATATATATATTTTAAATGATAAATAAAGAAAGAAAAGAGAGAGAAGAGAGAGAAGTAATATATAATATAAATTATTATATATATTATTTATAATAATATATATTATATGTACATATATACATAATTAGAAATATATAATTCAATACAATAAAGTTATAATTACTTAAATTTATATATGGGCAATTCCACGTCAAATCGGACAAAAATCGACCTTTTTTGATTTTGTATTTTTTTGTATTTTTTTGTATTTCACGCGAAAAAAGTTCGTTCGATTTAAAAAATATGAGGTCATTTCTTGTCCGATTTGGCGTGGAATTGCTTATATACAAAATATATATACATAAGAAAAAATCATACTCTTTCAAAATATATGAAGCCAAACAGAGAAAATATTTGATTGAGACTGCTGCTTTGTTTAATAGAGAGTGATACTTATATGTAAAAGGATTTCTGTGATTTCGTATATTTTTGATTCTCTGCGCTCTCTATCCCATAATGATGAGAAATTATTGTGCAATTATTATGCAATCAGGAACATTTTATTGAACTGTATAAACTGTATAATTTTATCAGTTTTGTCATATTTTCGTCAGTTTGACGAAGCTTAAGTTTTCGATATTAACTCCATTAATAAAAGAAAACTGGTACAACAATGGGATAGAAAAGAAAGCCTACTGTGGCTTGGGATGTCACACGAGAAATCTCTCGTTTCTACGACAACTTTTCGAAGTAAAGCGCATTTTTCTAAAGTGCATTTTTATTTCTCTTTCCGTTTTTATTCACACAATCACTGAAAGGATCGAGAAAACTAAGAGCTTTTTTTATTTAATTTCATTGATTATACTCTTTTTTTTAAAGACCTCGCATTATTTTATCTGAATTCGTCGATATACAAGGCATGTATAAAATATAGTAGATACTAAGAACAAACTTTTTTTATGAGAAATCATACGGAAAAATAGTTATTTTTTTATGATACATAGTATATATGTATACGCGTATATAACAAAAATCATGATTTTCTTGTTTTAAAATATGAAGTAAAATATTCAATGACATATTGCTGTAAGGCTCTTGTGAAAATCTTGGAGATTCTTATATTATTTCTTATTCCTTATTCCTTAACGACAATGTTCGACAGACTCACGATCCGTATTCGATGTACGATGCGTTAGGAGCAGCTCATTTTCGTGACGTTGAAACGGTTTGCGTGCTCGTTTTAATAAAGACCAAGGCACACAAGAGAGAAAATCACTGTAGTTTACTATGTTCCTACTTTTCTACACTTTGTACTATGTATCTGTTGTTCCGTTCTCTAGTCATGAATAGTTTTCTCGTTATCAACGCAAAATGCTCGCGAATAAACTTTTGAAATAAAATTTTATGAGATCGGCGGTTTTAAATCATACATCCTGCAAAAATATGCATTTTAGCCGGTCTCTTCTCTTGACGCGCTGAGAGACCTAGAAATATATCAGAATTTCCACTAGAGTGTTCCATCCGTGTGTAAGATTAATTCGAACTCACAGGACGATTGATCTTTTACTATCGTTATTTTTTTAAATTTTTATAATCTTTTAATCGCGTCAGCATATATAAATTGATTCTATTATAATAAATTATTTATTGTAACTAATGCATACTATAACACATTAACGCGGAATTATTCGTTTTCAAGCAAATAATGCATTTATCGACCGCAATATTTCATATATGTAAATATCTACTGTGCAATTTTAATCTTTTATCACATTATCATTATCGTTTTCACACAACTAATATTCCAAACATTTTAATTGAAAAAAAAAACATCCCTTTTTTATTTGGAATATTGAATTGTGTAACCTACTAACTGCGCAGTGAAAAATAATACCTACAGAATAAGTTATATTTTCAACGATGTCAACCTCAATTTTTCTATTGCAATTTTACGAAAAAACACGTGAACGATTGTCACGCCGAGCGACAAGCAAGGTGAAATCGATTTTTGCCGGTATTTAACGAAACATTGTCGGCTATCCCCTCGGGTACAATTGAAACTGTTTTCTGGGGATATACTATTTAATGCATCAAAACTGTAACACAAAAAAATGAACTGCAAAATGTCCAAAAATCTAGCAGCTGATATTTCTACAAATCGAGTACGCGTGCTTTTTCCGGAATGTGCGCGTACTTATATTTTTATGTGATTGCCGTAGTTTAGCATTTTGTTTTCCCTTTTAACCCGGACCGGAAAATGCTATTTTTTGCAATACCATCCGCTCATGTAGATAACGCGCATAACTCTTGGAGCGGAAGCAATTCCGTGGGCATCGAATAACTGTTGGAACGCGCGTCGCGCGCGCGAACTACAATTTCACCACGTTCCTTTCAAATGAGTACTACATAGGGGACGTTTTTTTTTTTTGGTTACCGGCGTATGTTTATCATAGGACATTTTATCCGCTGGAACCGGCGAACTCACGTTTGAGATAAGTGCGAATTTAATTTATATCTAAGGTGCTTTTTAACGTGCTGAAACACGAATGTTTTTATCAGAGCAAAATGTAGACATTGAAATGCAAATTTTGTTAATTATATTCTTTAATCAGAATTTTTAAATTAAATTGCGTAATTATTTTAATTGATTGATGATTAATATTTGCATACACCAAACATTTTGTACTATTTATAATATTGATTAATTAAAAATTTTATTTCACAGATTAATTCATACCTATATACTTATTCATATAGAAATGAAGGATTCATTATACGGTTACGTGCGGTACAAACTAAAGTTTTTAGGAAGTTCTACGCATTGCTGCTTTTGCATACTTTTTGTTTTATTGTCAAAATGTTTAAAAAGAAACTACTACTTATTATTTTTGATAACGCAACACAAAGGGATGTGACGTTATATGTAAAGTAGACGTATGACGTCTTATGTAAAGTAGAGTAGTAGTTCATGATTATAAGTATAAAAAAATAAGTTAATGCCTTGAGAAAAATATTAGAAGAAGAAATAATTTATTATAAACACACAATCTATACTTCTCTGAAGCTATTACAAAAGTCTTTCGAATAAATTAATGAATAAAATAATTTATGTGACTATATATTTATTTTAAGCCATCAATTTGTTCGTGTTTGTTGGACATTACATTATCGAATTATATTTGTGCGCAGTTGAAATTGCTTAAATTTCGCGGAATTAAAACATTGGAAACAAATTTATTTTGGAAAATGCATCTATATCTACATTGCATCTAATGAGTGAAAGCGTTTGGTATAGTTCATTTGTTGAAATAATCACAAATTAATAAGGAAAGAAGCCCTTTCAATATACTCATATTTTGTAATTTTTCCTTGAAACGCATCTTTTGTTGCTAATTATAAAAAACAATCATCAAAGTGGCCTGTACAGTATGTATATATTCGGGATCTATTCCGATCATATATGATATTATATAGACCAAAGCATCAAAAGTGCACATATTGCTTATCATGTTCTTTTTTTAGTTTGACAGACTGACATAACTTTTTATTCTTCAGAAAAGGAATAAAAACTTTTGATTTCACGTTATTCTTTTCAGGGCACTTATCTAATTGTAAGTGTGATTGTTTTTTTATATTGCCAGAATTTTTTACTTTCTTATTCAGTTCCATCAAGTTTTCTTTGAAATTTAATTGACACGTATCTTCAGAAACAGAGCAAGATGAATCCGATATTTTAGTATGCGGAACACGTGGCGAAAAAAAATAAGTAAAATATGAAATAAAATCAGCGGATTTAACTGTCTTTTTTCTTTAAATCCAATCAAAGTGCAGTCAAAGGAGCTTGTGTTGGTTACCTTATAGAAAATATTTTTAATATTTTTATTTACACCAAATGTTTCTAATACAGCAGTATATATACCTCGCCTATTTGTATTTACTATGGTGTATTTACTATACGTGCTTCGGACTTATATAAGAATTTAATTCTTTCATCTGTTTAATTCATTTTTAAATATATAGTATTTGATGGTGAAAAACATTTTTCATTTGTATCTACACATCTATATTCTGACATTTTCAATATTTGTATTAATTTATTTTAATCATACATTGTTTTAATTGTATAAAATAAACATTTAAAATAAAAAGTTGAAAATAGCTGCTTATACGTAATATAGAAAAACATTACAAGCTTCGGAGAAAAAAATTATGTCGAATGACACTGAAGTGGCACACTATTGTTACTTAACACTGTCCGACTTCGGAATATGCGTCGCATATCTTACAATTAGAAAAGAGAACGTAAAATATTCACACGTCCATGCAACATCAAATATTATAGAACAAAATGAAACGCTACCTGAACTTGGCGTCTCAGTTTGTTCTATGTATTTTGACCAGAACGGATTTGTTTAAATTATTAAAAACTATAAAACTATCAATAAAGCTAAATTTTTAAATTATTTATGAGTTTTCACGTATCTTTTTCCTTTTTTCCCTTTTTTAAAGTATATTGATATATATTGATATGTTTAATTAATTTTGAATCGTATCACAATACTATTACGATAAATCAATGAAAAATGGTTATCCATGTATATATTTTTCTACGAATTACAGTTATGTCTATTATATAGCACTCCGAATAATTTTTTTAGTAATATAGAAAATTTTGCGTTTTTGTTCACTTAATTTTAACACTGATCATTTGCATATTCATTGCTTTTTTTACGGCAAATAAATCGTATGTACTGATTCAACTTTTTTATGCACTTTTTTCAGTTAATCGTTAACGGTCTCATGTGCGAAATCATGTGCGAAATCATGTGCGAAATCAGCTACGCTGGCCGCTTTTCCGCGATACGGCCAACCCCGAGGGTTAGATTGATAAAATAGAGCAAAAGCTCCCTTCGGTGCCATCTTGGAATGTTCTCTGAAATTGTAGACGTATTTCACTAGCAAGTTTAACTGCGTTTTCCTTGATTCACGTATTTTACTAGCAAGTTTAACTGCGTTTTCCTTGATTCACCCAGAGAGGAAGAGAGAGATGAAGGAAAGGAGGGGATATCGCTGTAAACGATGGCTGACGTAAACGCCGAAATCTGTTTACGATATCTCCTCTCACATTATTTTTCCTTTCTTTTTCTTTCTTTTTTTTTGTTTCCTTTCTCTCGCGAATCAAATGTATTTTTATTATCACATCGTTACATGCAATCAGATAAAATTGAATTAATTTTTACGATGATAAAAAAAGGATGCTTTGTGTGTGCATATTATTTGAAAATACTGAGCGACAGTTATAAAATATGTTTTTAATTTTACCGAATATTATCAAGAAGGAAACGGTATTTTGATGACATAAGCATCATTGTAAGAATGTGTCATATCTCACGTGAGAAAATTCGAGTCAATTTTATATTTTTTTTTGTTTTAATCAAATTTAGGAATTATTTTGGTTTAAAATGATGAAAATGACTATACAAGGAGTATCGTAAATCAAATATAAATGAAGAAGTGACTAAGCGCATTTTTTACAGATAAACAATGATTATGTAGCTCATTTTAGACGATTTATAAGTTACGGCAAAAGATTCGGCAAAAATATTTTTATTTTTATATCATGTAACAACACAGTTTACAAAAATTAAATACACATATACAAAATACATATTAGAATACATAAATATATTAGAATATATAGTACATAAAATTATAAATTGATTTTTGTCTTAAGTTTTTCCACGAGTTATAGATCGTCTAAAATAGGCTTAAAATTAATCAATAGTCTGAAATAATTCTTGCACTTTTTTATGTATATGTAATATTATAATTATGTAAATCTTGAAAATTAATATAGAAAAAAATTGGCAAAATAGTAGCTGTAAAGAATAAAAATTTGGTTTTCTATTTAATTTATTACTACATAATTATTACTTATGAAAAAAATACATGAATTGCACATTATGTTAGGCGATTTAATTACAACGAATGTTACCTCGTTTTACCTCATTTATCTACACCTATTGAACATATAACAAAATACTAACAATATATCATTTATTATCACCGATTTCTCCCTATCTCGTTTGTCGACGTCTATCGCGATTATGGACCGTAATGCGGGTCACGGAAATTTATGCGATCAAATATCTAACGTGAACGGATGTCAAAGGCGATCAAGCACGTGCGGTCGTTGTCTTGTTCAGCGGAGATAAAAAATGACAAATTTTAGTGACAAAGGATGCTATTTTTTAACTTGTGACTTTAAGACATTCGTACGACTATATACGAAGTGTGATCTCATTCCTTATTTATTTCAATTTTGCTGTTCTACATTTATCTTTATTGATCTTGAATATTCCAAATCTTATATATGCAATGATAAAACTCGAAAGGATAACAAAATAAAAAGTAAAATAATAAATAAAGGCTCATAAAACACTGAACAAAGCAATCTTTGAATATAGAATGGTTTTGAAACTTTTTCTCTTTATTTTTTATCCATAAAATATACTAGTTCTTTCTTGAATAAACGCTTAAATGAAATTTCTTATGAAACTCTTCATATTGTGTGTCATAGAGATTTTGTTTTAACAACTAAGACTTTAGTAAGGCTCTCAATGTGAAGTACATATTTAAATTTCGGGCTAGAAAGAGACAGACGCGGATGATTTTGCATCAGTTTCAAGGAAGAATTAATTTTCATTGAAACTGATTAGTTGTGCACAGGGCACAAATTTTCTTTGGGACTTTGCCCCAATATTTTTCTCGCCTACGTTTCTTTAGGGGAGACAGAGGGGTTTATTAAAAATAAAATCTCGAATTGAGATTTATTTAATTTCGTGGTATCGTATTAAAGAAAATTTGTACCCTGTGCACAACTAATCAGTTTCAATGAAAATTAATTCTTCCTTGAAACTGACGCACTACCATCCGTGTCTGGCTCTTTCTAGCCCGTTGAAATTTAAATATGTATTTTGTTTTAATAGTAAGATAATCTATAATCGATGCACACAACTTTATTGTCTAATTCGAAATTTTTCAAACTTTCGAAAAAGTATGTTAGAATTAAGAAGACTTTTTTACTCGCGAATATAACATTTCGCAGTTTCATGAAAGATTAAATACAACATACAGCAACATAGCAAACATTACGAATCTAAACTTCGGTGGAAAGTCATATTGCTGTGATTTCGAGACGGGCTGTCGAAATTGTCAGTTAAAAAGTTTGGTGTTCCCACGACGTACATAATTGGTTAGGTAACAATAATTCATTTTCCCACAACAACAAAGTACGCATTGAAACTTGAAACTTGAAACTCGTGGCACAGACGGACGCAATATCGGAGAAAATTTTCACAGTCTTCCAACGTTATTGCGAAGATAAGATGTAGCAAGGGCGACGATTTTCTCTTGACAGCAGTGTAGAGTTTCCATGGTATGACTATCCGTTGTGGCAACCCTATAACTCGCGCTTATATAATCCCGGATCTCCTTCAAATTTATACGGCTAATACGGCACGGGCGTACATTTTCACTCCGTATTTATTAACGTCAAGATTATAACGCCCATATAATAGAGTCGTGCCAAGTCGTTTTACAACGAAATTTAATAATGAAGATCACGAAGACAGAATAATTTAATAGATTCTAATTACAAATATTATTTTTTATCGCAGCGAGGGAATGGGCGAATATTATAGCTAATTCTTAGTAATCATTTAAATTTATGCGTTTTACAAGTGTACTTGTATAAGTTGCAACTGTGTATAAGTATACAATAATAGTATATACACTTTCCGAATTACATAGAAATTATAACTTACACGTTAATATACATTATTCTTGCGTGATTAATTTCAGATAACACCATGTACATATGTACTTATGCATTATTCATATAGCAGACATTAATATGACACCAACATTCTTCCCTAAGCTGCGTTTGTAATTAATCTTGTGTTTTATATATTGCATAATATCAAAAAATATGAACCGTACAGAAAAAATGACTTAATTAATTTATCGCGAATTAATTATTATTAATTCGACGAATAAAGATATTTAAAATAAATAAAAAGATTGACTTAGCAAATTTATTTACGTTATAATAAATTAATTAAGTCATTTTTTTTTATACAGTTGATATTTTTTGATATTATGCAATATATAAAACACAAGATTAATTACAAACGCAGCTCAGGGAAGAATGTTGGTGTCATATTAATGTCTGCTATATGAATAATGCATAAGTATGTACATAGTATGTGGTGTTATCCGCGACCGTATGCACCAAACTTTTGATCGCTTATATGAATCGTAAGTAGTTGTGAAGTTAATTTGCTCTTCTGCATTAGCGTTTAAATAGAACATTTGTGTGCCAACATATGTTTTTCATACTTCGTATCAGATAGATTTCCATTTTCCTTTTTTTTTAAGCCATCTGTATACAATAAACGATGCAAATTGCGATTGGTGATGCATATTTTCTCAAATACTCACGTATGTGTTTTAATAAAATGCGAGGAAAGTGTCAAACTGTCAATTAACGAAAAGAGTCAAAGTGCTTCAGAGAATGGCGTGTGTGATGCATACTTTGAATTTAATATAATAGATGTAATCGGAAATATGTCGAGACGCTCGTGAGTACTTTTCTATTTTTACGTATAACATGATCAAATGGTTTGTTATCGCTGATTTATTCGACATCTCATTAGTAAAGAATGAATGTCATCAATCATTCTACTCTGACGCAAAATTTGCCTAGAAAACTATGATAAAATATAAATATTGAATAAGTTGTAAGTCAAAGTTAAAAATGTCAAATCGTAATGTAACTGTCATTAGATTAAAATAGGTTAATACTTTACTCTATAAATTACTTTAATAATTGATTATTTACTACTTTGATGATACTTTTGCCATTATATTTATGTTGAAAGTTCTATTTTTTAGAGAAAAATTTTATTACTTTTATTATTGCATTTACATAACGTACAGTTACTGAGAGCTTTGTCATATTAAAATTTCTGTCGCAATTATTAGCAAATGTGCAAGCATTAGCACAATATGCTTGCTAGAAATTTAGCGACCAAAGAGGTGCTAACAACATTCGAGTAAACGCAAAGATTTTCAAGCGTCGTTTTACAAAACGATTCGTTGGTTAGAGAGATTTACTTTTTAATTAAAAATGGAAAGAGAGATGATAATTTATATATTAAATTATTATTCTCGTTTTGTTTATATTAAATTAACTCACGACAAAATTGTCTATTGATTTATGATGACTCATCATAAGTAGCATTTAAGCGAGAAATTAATTAAAAACCATTACAGTTTTTACACAGTATGACATATTTAAGATAAATTATAAAAAATAGTATATTACAGGAAAAAAATATAAAAAAAAATTAATAAGAAAGTAGATATATAACTCAATAATAATATATTTTTTAAATTTTATAATAACTTTGTTACAGAAAAATTTTTTCTTTGACAATCTAGATAACTTTTACTTTATAACTACTAAAATTAATAAAGGCTCTCATAATTTTGTTCCATCTTTCTCCGTTTTAGATTGTAATAAACAGAAATCCGTGAAAGCAATAGATATGTGGCTTCCTCGTCTTTTTCGCGTTAAACATGGCAACAAGATTCTAAGTTTTTGATCACTACTGAAAGTAGGACGGGAGCATAGAATTAAGAATGTGCGTCAGCATGAGGATATACTGAAGAAAAATAATTAATGAGCAACACGGGAAAGTAAATGCACACAGGGAGCCATAAAATAAAGCTAATGGCGGATAGTGTATATATCACGCGCTAAGGTTGAAATAGTGCTTTCTGCGCTCACCTTTTAAGCTAGTTTTTCATCTATACCAATCTTTTGTACAGCACATCGATCGTAACAACTATGAAATATGTGCCGTGTTTCTCAATTCGAATTTTATATACTTTTTACGGAATCATGTTTCGATAGATTGCGTATGATTTTTAGATCAAGAGGAGTTGAGCGTTCGAGTAACCCAGTTTTACCGTTCTTAATAACAAAGTCCACGTCCCTACGTAGAAGATGTGTCGTTTTATTTTTTGTAGTTGCATTGAAATTCATAAACCGAACCCTCGGTCTTGCTACCCCGCAAATGGGGTAAAGTGAACGAATGGCTGCGGCTCACTTCCAACCGCTTGATTCTTTAGCAGGCATCCTTACATCATTCCGGGAAAGTCACGTTCTTCTTTTCTCACCGCGAGAAGAGGGAAACTACCCCCGTTTGAAAGACCGCGGACGTAGGATTTTATTTAAATTCATCTCGGAAAAAGAATTTTAAAAGAATCGCTCGCTATGGTAACGTAAAGGCCGCTGACTAAATATTCAGTACCTGTGTTAAGTTAATTTTACTTGAACCGCCGTTAGCGGTAAGTAGAATATTCATACGATATGCAATATCATTTTTTGCTACAGCAATATGCGATACGGACAGAAGAAGATCATAGTTTCATGAAGCAGAGCGCAAATTCATAGTCTAATTACCGCTCATGTTACAAAAACGCGATAGCCTTTCCTACCTGGCTGTGTAAGTGAGAAGTTATAATTTAAAAGAACGCTCCATAATAGTCTTGTTTTTTTTATAAACAATTTTCCGCGGCCATGCCGCTTTGTGTTTATTGCGGTACATATAATGAACATTTTATCTCTTCCAGTAAACTCTGGAAACGTAACATTTTGGGAATCGACATGTAATTTACTCAACTGTGTTAATCAGATTAAAACTTTATACATTATATGCGCATTATATACGTATATAACTTTGTTCTGGTGTATTTTGAATCTGTTTCTAGTAGTTTCAGAAAGTCTATGCATTTCATGCGCAATGAAATATATAATAATATGAACCGAGTTAGAAAATACATTTAAATCCGTGCAGAGAATATGCGAGATATGATAAATTTTGGTATCAAATTATTCTAATACATGTTATTCCGTCGTGGATAGTCGATACAAGAGGGAAAGAGGGAGCTTATATCGCGGTATTATATTAGCAACTACCCGTTATTGCACGTCATTATCGACGTTATGTCGTGTTACTCTACGAGACAATGGTAGTGCGCGAACGATTCTATTGAATACAATTCGGGCGCAATAATGTACTAATAATATGTGTTGTTAACATCAAACATCAACTTCGATGAAAATATATTATTACGTTCGTGTCACATATTGACACATATGTATATTGGCTTTTTACAAAGAGCGTATGTGCCTTCTTTTCAGCCCTCCGTTTATTACAGGGCTTGCTGCGAAAGTGCAAAATGAATAAATTTATTTATTAAACGGTATTTAATGAAGACAATTGTAATTTATTGAATTTGTAAACATAATTTACTAAATCTCGACAAAATGAGAGATAAGAATGATGAGCACTGATATTCGACTGTTACAAACGACCGTTGAATTGAAAAATAACAATGTAAAGGTAAAAGGAACACAAGTATCTTCATTAACTTGCTATCTCATTTTGCACGGAAGAGCAATATAGTATCAAAAGAATAGTATAACGTTACTGGTAGAAGCTCGTCGTCAGATTTCAACGTGTATACATACCCTTGATGAAATCCACCGCCATCTCGAGACCGTACGTATCCTTGTCGCAGTCATCGAGTATGTGCGCCCCGATTTTGACCCCCGGGATGATTTCTTGTTTGTTGAGGCTATCCAACGTGTAGAGCATTGCCTCCAATGCTTGTACGCCTCCTTGAGGCATCACGGGCCCGCATGTGATAAAGTCCTCCCTCTCGTGGACCATCATCAGGCCACCCAACACGAGATCACCTTCGACCACCGCTTCCTTTTTCACCGGCCAGGCAACCTGCTCGCCTATCTCCATCGATCGAAATTGACGATGTCCATGTCTGATCGGATGATGTAGCTCTATATCGTCGCCGCGGGAACGGCCGTAGAGTATATTCGCGCGATCGTGATTGTAATGACGTAGTCTCACGACGGCACCCGTCATCGGGTCCGCGTATCCGTTCAAGTAGTTCAAGTCGCGTGTCTGCGACGGCACGCGCGAGACATTCTCGATCTTCGTGATGTCGATTTTCCTGGCCCATTGTTTCGTAGACCTCGAACGTCGATCATCGGCCGAGCAAATGCAACTCAATAGCGCCAGGAGCAGAAACTTCATGACGTCATAATCGAAAAGTTATGTTGCTTGTTGCTAGTCTCTCGCGGATTTCCGGCTTCAACGTGTTTGTGCGATTTCGACGTTGCCGCGGCTTTCCCTTGTCCGCCTCGGGCTTTGAATTCACGATGATTTACGTCCCTACTCTTCCTTATCCAATATGAACGGGCGAGCCCCGAACGGAAGAGCGGATGTCTCGCGCACGATCGACGAGAAGATGTGTCAGCGCGGATTTTGAACAGATTCGATCGATTCTGGTTTCCATATTTCGTGTGTATAATGTATATGTCAAAGGTGAGCAGAAACTAATTTGCAAGTTGAATGTTGCGGCTTTCTGTTTTCAATCTGACGACACACGCACACTTTGAGATATTAGTTGAGATTAAGAAATAAGATAAGACATATTAATATTTTGAAAAATAGATGCGTAGTTTATAACATTGAGACACGTCTCTTAAGTGTATCTTTTGGATATAAAAAAATATAACCTTTTAAAATTTATTATTTTAACAACGATGGTGTTAGTTTATATTTAATTTCAGTATATTCAATTGAAGATGATAAGAAAGAAATATTTCTCCAAGAGAAAATATCGATGATTACATTAAAATTAATACGATTTTAAATGAAATTTACAAGCCCTTCAATTGAGATATATTTTGCGAGCTACACACAGAGGGATGTAATAATATATAATGTGTCGCGAGGGAAGATATATACTATGACGTATGCCACTAGTAAATGTAACAGCAGGTCTTAGTAGTACAGATGCAACATACGTGTCGCTGTAAAACTGCGCGTGATCTTCCGTTTGCATTTATTATACATATAGGACCTGCCTTTCTCAGCGCTGCATTCCTTCTACGTTTCATACAATTTTACGTGTGACCGTGTTACGCTGCCATAATTTTTCAACATTTCTTTTATGCGACGGGGATGAAATGCATTAACGCGCTTACTCGTCGAAATGTTTGTCGATTTGATCTGCATCATTTACGCGTGAGAGTCGGAACGGATTTATCACCGACCTGGATCTCGCTATTGTTTTCACCATGACTTATCATCCCTCTTTCTCTTTCTCTCTCACGCGCGCATTAACGCCCGAAAAAAAATAATATTTATTGCTATTATCTAACAGCACTTTCTCACTTCTTTTTTAACGTGTTTAATCGGGCATTAAGTCAGATATTTTACGGATGACTATGATCAATGCTCATTTTATCGAGCAAATGTTTCGTGTCGCGATACCAGTGATATATGCAACAGTGCGACCAAAATTACTTGTTCATCTCGTCGCGTTAACGATTTTCCCCCTCCCTCCCCCTTGTATATTACGAGTAAAGACAATAAGAGACGGACGGACAACAGATGTTACAGACAGTATTCATATATGTATGTATGCAATCAAGTGTTATTCGTATTCAGACGATCATTATTCAACGCCGTCAGATTTGCGACGACCGCTATCGAATATTTTGATACGTCTCTCGAGCTTCGAACCCGCAGGTGGTATCATGCAAGCCGCAAGTTTAAATTGCTTGGTCACGAAGCGCCACGTTGCATGGTCGAGAAATTGCAGATGCGCGGGCGTGCGGTCGCGCGTCGATAACGACTTCTACAGTTTCGTATAATTAAAAACTTCGACGCGGCTACGTCCGCCGGAAGTTGCGTTGTTCCTGGCGAACATTCCGATTATTGTCGAATGATCGCTGGAACCGAAATCGCCCGTAATTCGT
Source organism: Lasius platythorax (assembly GCA_963971435.1). Lineage (NCBI taxonomy): Eukaryota > Metazoa > Arthropoda > Insecta > Hymenoptera > Formicidae > Lasius > Lasius platythorax. Next base: position 4,336,615 of record OZ020541.1, read on the forward strand.
TATTGCAGGATATGTGTATACCTGTTGCGCGACTCAAGCTCCGAACGGAAGTTTTGACGTCCGCATCGCATCGGAACTCCGCTCTTGTGCCATTTCTTTCAGCACGCTGACGTGCGTTCTGATTTATTGAAAATGCTTTATACATCTACGCGTGACCGTTCGATATAAGCACGACCAAGTCATTCCTAGACGACCTGTTGCTCACCATTCCTACGCGGCCAATACTATGTATGTGTATAATGAAGAGAAGAGAAAAGGATAGCGACTGTTAAAAACAGGAAATACAGCTTGTGTACATACTTGTATCGAAAATGAAAAACGCAGTCTCTTTCGGACAAATTTGATGAATTTTCTTTAGCAAAAATTTTATATGGTTGCACAATTTGAATATCCAAAATATATCTTTGTACAAAAATTGAGTTTAATAATATCTCAATAGATGGTAAAATTTGAAAACTTTTATTTCAAATTATAAAACTTATACTTAAATTAATTTTAATATTGTTTTTAAATTTATAAAGATATTGGTCAAGAAAAAAGGAGCGATAGTTCGTTATATAATTTTTATATATTTGTTTTAATTGTTTTAACACTAATTTTCATTATTTTATTGTAGTAGCATAATAGCATAATAGCATTATTATTATAATGTAAACGTTATGCATAATTTTGTTGCGAGTTCCACAAATGGTGTAATCGCTTATCTTTGTTATTTTTGCAATATAATTAATGTAATATCGATATATTTTCAACTAAAAGTTTGATAGTTGCATTCTCATTCGCGTATTGTGAAATGAATATTAATTGCGAATTTACACAATTACATTAGTTGCTCTTTTTGTGCTCTTTTTTAATCCTATTTGATAATATCTTGTAAGTGACTTTATTTATAACCCGAAAATTCAGTAATATCCAGCGCAGCTTTTAGCTGTGTGTGAACAGTAATAAACTAATAAATAACGATAACGATTCTGTAGTGATATTGAAACGTACAGGAAAGTCGATTTCGTTGACAACAATACGAGCACCTCGTCCGTTTATTAATGGTGCGCCGTTTTTCGTTGGATGCTAAATTTACGCTGATTGTGAAACATCGGTTTGTCGAATCAATTGGTTTTCATTGTTGGTTTGCTACGCTTCACGAACAAATCGGTATCGGTATGCGATCAGTGATCGTTAACAATGGGAATATTTAATAATTTCATCAAATAATGTCTGGTAAAGCACTTAATGAATAAACTGAAAAAAGATAAAATAATTGAATGAAATATAGAATGATTCTATTTTTATAGTTTTCGCGAAATCTTATATTTTTAGATACGATTGACTATTTCTGTTTCATAAGTCGCGACATATAATATATAAAGGTCTTTTTCATACATGGAAAAAAGAGAGAGAGAGAGAGAGAGAGAGAGAGAGAGAGAGACCCATATTCGTAGTATAATTAACGTAACTAATTTAACTTGTTTACATGTACAATTATTAAATATATGAATACTAATATTATGCAATATATCAATTATGATATGCATATTTCTTGTAGCTGTGCGTATAGGTTATATTACATAATTAAATTTTCTCGAACTATCTATATGAAATGTATTTTAATTTACACTACTTTAAGGTGCATTTTGCCTAAAAATTATTATTTATTATTTATTCTTGAATCAATCGTTATTTGCATCGCATGGCTGCTGATTGGCTTAATTTAAATAGGTAAAATGTTTAATGGATGATAGCTTGTGATAATTTTCCGTGATAACTTTCAAAGTCTCAACTATACTGTGCCTAATTAAGCAGTAGAGCTAATGGTAATTGCAAAGCCATCCATTTATTGACCGAATTGGGCCAAAATGCTGCAAGCGTCTTCATCGAACTCGCATTAAATGTGTCACAAAGCGACCGCGCAATATAACTCAGGGCTATATATAAGGTATAATAGACTATCTACATCTTACTTAAACTATTATCATAAATTGTTCAAACCTCAATAGGATTCCGGATCGTATTTCCTAAAGTTTTTGGAAAGAAAAAGACAAAAAGTTTACTCTGCCGTATACCGCAATTTTTGCTGCTGCTCCTCGGTTTACGAAGTCGAAATTTTTAATGATGTTTTTATGCAAGAAAGTTAGATTATATCTTAGTCGAGGTGATTAGGAAAGTAATTTATTTGAAATTGTGTGGCGACGATATTATCGTAAAACTTGTTCTGAATTATTCAAGAACTTACATGTTAAAATAAAATTGCTACCTTTTTAATGTAATTTTTTTGTCGTAGACGCGAGATATATGGCTGTGTAGTGTGTGTTGCAGTATGTTACAATAGAGCAACTTAAACTCACAAAGTATAGCGTTAATGGAAAAGAAATGTTTGCACAATATATGTATGTGTGACATGACTCTTATTACTTCTAAAATAATATTTCTCATTTATAATTGAATTTCCAGGTGTAGTTTGCGTATTGTTCGCGCACGATATTTTATCGTATCGAACTTAAACAAGCTCTGGACTGAAAGAATATCCGTATAAACTTGATTTAATCTTTCATCGCTTGATCGAGCGAGAACCTCGGGCTCGGAAAACCGATTAAACTGATCAATTCCATCGTTATCATTTATTCTTTCCCTTTGCTTTTGAAAAAAATGGAAAAGTTATTTCTTGTCTCGGCACAGAAAAAGAACTGTTTAATGCTTTCGCGAAAATTTTTGTAGTATCCGAAATATGAATTCCACATAAAAAAATTGCTGAAAGAAAAAACCTGCACATTTACACGTTTAAACAAATGATTGTTATCCATAAACACGGTATAAAAAAGCGACTTAATTACTTTTTCTCTTACTTAACTGTTTTAAGCTAATCATTCTTTTTTATAGATGACTTTCCGAATGAATTTGGATAAATATGTTTGAATAATACAAGACATTTTAATAGGGGATCGGTAGCGATATAATCCCACAGCGATAAATCATCGATGTCACAAACGTATGATGAATGTGCAATCGAATCGCAAGCCCGAGAACTTGGTTTTATTAGTACGTTTTCGAAAGCATATTTTTTTCTAGTTAATGTTCATTTATTTGATTACTCATTATCTTCGTTCGAAGTTTTATTTTATAGCGGTAACGATATTAATTTCATGCACACTTTACTGTTCACATTACTTGACTTTTACGCGCGAAGCCTTTACGAATATCAAAATACTTTGCAAGAAGCTGTTATTCTTTCCGTCACTTGAATGCCACGCGGATCATCATCCGGACGAGTCGGAATCGCGAACGGCGGGAAATGAGAAATCCCATCGGCGAGTAAAGATGGCAACTAAATATAGAATCACTATTGTGTCAATTGGAGGGAACTCTATGTCATATCTTCCGACGAAAATTTGCGTTTTATCGCGAAAATTACTTAGGCCCGAAAACGTTTCGAAAAGGAATACGCGCGCGCGCGCTACTGTGCCGTAGCAGCCACTGACTGGCTGGTGCGACTGCATCAACGCTACCCTCCTCGAACGTATCAACCCTCCTACCATCCTCTTCTCCTACCCTTCGTCCCCTCTCCTTTGACCATTTTCTCGTAGGTTCTTTCTCTTCCCCGTGCCTTGACGACTCCTCTTTTCTGCTATCTCTGATAATGATCTGCGCTAATTTATGGCAAACGATTAAATAGTGACTCAGTTGCATCGAGCAATATTTTGATTAGAATGAATAGAAAATAATGGCATTTTGAGTAAAATCTAAATAGCGTTTGAATAGTACTCATAAAAGAAAGGTAAGTTTTTATTATTCCGAAAGTCTGAAAATAATATGCAAAAATGTCTTAAATACCTATAAAAGAATATTCTTTTATACATTTTAATTAAATTGTAAAGACGAGAAATAAAATAATATGATAAATTTTTTTGAATATATTTAAATATATTCGCGCTAATGTTATATACGTGATGATGAATACAATTAAGTTTTAATAATTTATCTTTATGAGAGTTATTATTCTCCCCCTCTCTCTCTCTCTCTCTCTCTCTCTCTCTCCTTCTTTCTCGTTCGGTAATAATAAATTATACCTGTTTTAAAGTATCTTCTTGTGTCGAAATTTCGTATTCCGTGAGGTATCATGAGAAGTTTTGCACGGTTAAAATAGCGCGGTAACTAGCGTACATGATGGTGTATAATGCATGCAGTGCTACCATAACGGAAACAAGCCATCTCACCCATCAACGCTTACGTCATCGTTACCTGCATTTAAAAAAAAATATTTTTTTCATGTTGCTCATTTTTCATTTCCCTATATTATTAGTTATTCGGCTTTCATGAAATGGCTTTTTTACTCAAACATTCAAAAAAATAGATGAGAACATTTTTCTCATGACTTATCCATTACGCGAACAATTTCGACACATTAGTGCAACAGAAATTGTGTCGTTATGTGATTTGCATTGCAAAACATTTCGAACGTTTTATCGTTTTATCGATGTGGTTTTGCACACAGTTCTCCAATGTGTTACTCATAATTGGTAAAAAAAATAAAGTCTATTAAAATCTATTAAATTTAAAAAAATAAAATCAAGAACAGTGTGCAAGTTAACAATCATGCATATTTGAAACTCAATGCACAATTCTGTTTAAAATAGGATAAAACGCAACAAGATTTTTCAATCGTATGCCGTGGTTAATTTTATTATTCTAACGAATCTGGCATCTTCAAGCCTCTGTTTTCGAGCATTTCTAAATAATTTGATTTATCAGAAAAAAGTGCCACGAACTGAATAATATCGTGGCCACATCGATTTATCGCAATAGCCGCGCCATAAATTTTAGCTTGCCATACTTAGGTATTATCTAAAGTCCTTTGTGAAATCGAAACTATCACGTTCGATTACATTCTACGAGATACGATTACATGAAGTTCGAGCTGTGCAACGAGATACAATCGATGTAATGATTAGGGACAGTAATTGGAGAGGAGTACAAGACAAGTGAGAGTCGCAATCGAAGAGAAGGCTTATTCCTCTATTTCATTAAAGCGTATCAATTGCTGAGAGATCGACAAATTAATTTATTGCGATATTTTATCGTATCCACTTAAAGTATCAATTTGTATAGAATGTTCCAGAATTTGTCGCGTGGATCAGCACGATAGAAACAGTCGCGGATACCGCGACTGTTTCTACAGTCTTTAAATCCACAATGTGGTTTAATTTTCGGTGAACGGCGTTAAAACTATACGACGACCAGAGAATAGTGACCGTGCTAGCCCGATCTGGCGTTGTACCAATTTCGCGATTAATTTATCGAGAAATTGGAAGCAATTCTAGAAATGCACAACATCTGTTTCGCGCGGAGTTTTGCTCCGAAATTTGGTACGGAAGCTGCTTGCGCGACACGTAATAGTTCACGAATCTATTACACTGTATAACCATGTAAAAATACGTATATACAGAGAATGGTGTGTAGAATCGCACGATATAGTTGCTGCATGAGTTTGCATGTGGTTTTTGAGATTGAGTTTATTCTCTAAAAGTGGGTGCGCTATTGAAATTGCATGTAAAATTGGACAATAAGGCTTGGACGATGTATAATGTTGAAGCTCGGTGAAACCGATAAAAATAAGAGATGTAACTAAAATCTCGCAAGAGATTATACGAGATATACATTTTAGTTTGACAATTTGCAATCTGCTGCGCGCAAAGCGTAAACAAAACGGTGACGACGCAAATGAAAATTGATGTATGCGTTACCATCATGTTTTTATCAAAGAAGATTGAACTACTTTTTTTGACGTGTCGTTTAATTCGCTTGTTGGCGGAGAGCGTATGAGCAAAGGGTAGCACAGAAATAAAACAATGCGTTATCCGTTCGTAAAATCTATAAAGTTGCGAATGTACTGAACAGCGTTGCAAAACGGAGGAGAACGATAGCGATCACGTGCTTAGTACATCATGGCCGCGGAAAATGGATTAGGCGTGTTTTTGTGCAGTTACTTATGAGATTACGTAGCCGGAGCTAACCGAGGTGGCTTCGGAAATTCGTGCCGGAAGTCTTATATCTTGGTGATCAATTCTCTCGGGGCGAGCCGAGATAAGTTCGTTAAATGCCGGGTCGCAACCGTGCAATCGGCTGTGATTTGTTAAGAATATCTAAAGCTTTGTTCCTCGGATTAGCTTTCACCGAGTCACGAAGTGATTTAGATTCTTGAACGTTAACATAACGAGCATGAGAAATGACTCTTTATTTGGAAAATTATTCTCTTTTTCTATTATTATTCATCCTGAACACAATCTTGATCCTAAATGGTGCTACATTAAACATACAGGTTTTCTACACTTATTCTTTCTTGCTGCGAAAACGAGTGGAATGACGAACATCAACGAATATTATTCATGCTTTATATTTTATCGAATATATCAACATTTTTTTAAATTAAGAAAATATTGCTTTGGTATTGCGCTAACTGAACCGAACTGTCACATCCTTCTACATTTTTCTTAGAGATAATATTCCAATTTATACTACTAATTTAATTTTGTCGAATGAATTATTGTAATTTTTTCATTGCGATGCATACTGCAGAGCGTACATACACAGCATGTGACTTTTAGCTCTCTTCTTGCAAAATCATCTGATCCACATTCATTCTGATATATGTTTCTTTCGTTTCTCTAGCTAAGCGGGATTCCTTGCATTGCACTTGATAATGAGATGAAAATTATGAGAAAAGTGCTTGTAACAAGCACTTCGGTAAATATCCGTGGTTGAGCGTAAACCTGACAAAAAAGCGCCATTACGTATAGCGCACTAATTTACGAAAGCTCCAGTTTAAATCTCGTTAGACGCTAGCTGGTTAATGAATCCTCGCGGTTTTTATTTGCGACGCTATGCGCCATAATTTGATCCTCTCCTATAACGAATTCATAACGGAGAAAAGTTTATCGATTTAATTCTCTATATTACAATTCCTTTAATATGAATTTTAAATTTTTAATGCGAACATATGCGTTTCTCCGCTGTCTAACAATCTCATACAAATATTTCAGACAAAAACGTAATTTATTTTGCAAACTATTGTTGGAAGGACAACTTGTTTTGCAAATTGACTCCGAGTATATTTTTCGCAATACGCGTGGAAAATGTCAACAGATATGTGATATTTGCAGTGGTATTGCATGCCATTCGCTTGACAAATGATTTTTAGTAATGTCAAGATAGTTTCCCGGATACTCGCTGAAAGTGACGATGCAAGTGTGATGAAAGTTTTGAAAAATAGTCGATATAAGGGTATATTACACAATGTTGGCGCTCTCACTCAAAGGAAGCAAGAGCGCGTTTGATGTCCCAATATATCGGCCACGAGCGCGCGCTTAAATATTCCACCGCAGTATAGCGTTCCCGTAACATTGATCAACAACTCGGAACTTGTAGGAGAAAAAGAGGAACGGTTATTGGCAGAAGTCTGACGATATTCGAAATTTACATCAAACAGCTGCGATTCTCTCTCTCTTTCTTTCTCTCTCTCTCTCTCTTTCTCTCTTTCCCTTTCTCTTTCTCGGTCTGTCGCCTTTTATAAAAATTTTATCGAGGTGAAGGAATTTAAAGATTCTCAGTATTAAAGATTCATCAAGGGTTAAAAAAGTTTTATATATAAATTACATTTCTTCGTCTTTTATGGACTTTCTCGCAATATCATAATAGATATATTAATCATTTCTCGATCGGCGCACGGCACTGTTATTCGCATTGTCGTTTTATACTTACAGAAATTAATTTTTTTAATGGGCAGCTACAACTTTACAGATTCTTCGTCATTCTTGCGCCCGAGTGAATTTTTATTGAGAAACGAGAATACCATTCGCCGGTGGAGATATTCCAGTCCGATTAAACTTTCATAAAATCGTTATTATACCGCTTACTTCCGTGCGGTACAGCGGTATTGCTTCGATTTTGCCATTATCTCCTATTGTGGTGCCTCGGCTGAACTGCACGTTGAAAAATGTTGTTTTTAAATCGCTCGTCGGGAAGCAAGTCGTGACAAATTGCGGTGTTCGCTACTAGAAGTAACGTTATCTCGAGAGCTCGCGTGCAGTCCGAACGCAAAAACGTCCGTGTTCTAATGACAACGGGGTACGACGTCGTTCACCCATGCGCCCATCAGATATGAATTCCGGTACTCACGAATGCACAATTCGGCAGGAAGCCTGAATAGCAGCGGCGCGTTTTTGCCACGGTTGAATTAGAAGGATCATACCTTTCTTATATTAAATTAGACATATGAGAAGTAATGTGGAAATATCGAAATTTCGAATATACCTCGCATAGTTTAATAGTCTTATTGCAATAATTACTAAAATATAAGTAAATGACATGAAAGTTGTCACTTTCATACGGTTGCTTCGATTTTATCATTATCTCCTACTGCTGTGTCTCGGTTGAGTTCACGTTGAAAAATGATGTTTTTAAACTGCTCGTCTTTAAGTCTTTAATAGCTTTCGTTTCTAAGTCTTTAATAGCCATCTTGCAATAATTAGTAAGGTATCAGTAAATGACATAAAAGTTGTCAAGATATTTCCATTCTTTGCATACTCATACTTATTAATATTATAGTAAAGTACACACACACACACACACACACATAATATAATGATAAAGCAATATATAAAGTTAAAGCAAATTTTTCATGTATTTTTAACTATACTTCAAATTTCAAGTATCGTCTGAAGCGGCGTTAATATCTCATGTGGCAATCCCGTTGTCGCAATTTCGCGGTGCACTCTATATATATACGTAGAGTTCGACTGTATCGAATGCAATAATAATTACAGACCGCAGTGCTCGTGACACTCTCAACGGTAAATTCGGCATGCGATATTAATTAACGGGTTATGAAGACCTATTGGTTCGAAGATTATCCGCACTAAACCGCAAACATGCAGAATCAATCCGATATAGTTAGCTTTAATAGCTACTTTCATTTATATGGTATATATTATGAAAATGAATGCGCGTCTCTTGCATGGAATCGCGTGATTTTATCGCCAAGAATTTTTTTTTATTATGTAATAATAAAATAGGATTTACGCGATATTGCGTAACTTTTTATTACATTAAATCTCACACGTCTATATAATAAACGAATTATAAACAATTGCGCGCATATATACATGTATGTTATAGGATTATGTTAAGGACTTTACTATTAAAACGGATTATATGAAGTATTATTCTTTATCTTTCGTTGTCACAGTTTCGTTTTAAATATTTAATGTATAAATGTCTAAAACTGTATGTGTGCTTATACGGACTCTCGTAGGAAATTATTCTAAACTACAGCATTATGTATGTGAAGAAATGACAAAGTGGATATGACAATTTTGTCGAAAATATTAAGGAAAATATTAAATCAAAATCTTTCTTTTCAATGATAAAAAGAAAACATCCATCTGAGTAATCTACTGATATATTGTTGGAAAATTTCAAGAGCTCAATAAGATTTGTTTAACAAATTGGAATTAAATCCGTTTTCGATGATTTTTGGCGAGCTTTCACGGTTTCGTTTTTGAGCAAATGTTTATGCGCGCATGACCTATTCGCGCCTATATAAGCCGCTTAAGTCCCTCTTCCGTGAAAGTATCAATAAAACCGATTACTACTACTGTGAATATCAACGAGTTGGTGTCAGCTGGTAGAACGCAAGCTCGAAGCGGTACAGTACTGTCGCGTTCACTGGCAGTTATTAACCTGGGTCAAGATTAAATATGAGAGTTGAATAGAGAATTCCTATTCCGCGCAGCGAAGATAGTCCGCATTGCTCCGGTGTGCCATCCGTTGAATAATACAACGACTTTAATTTCTCGGGTGTTATCATGAGCTCGCGGCGTGTCACTTTTCTTACAGCGTAACTTTTGTCGAGTTCGGCGCGGAGAAATTTTTACTGCATGCAGCGACTGCTTGTTTTGAATTTCAGATGATTCTACATATTGCCCCAAAAGCAAGCGAACGTGTTAACTCAAAAAGTGATATTTTTGTGAAAAAAAGAACTCGGCGGATTGTAAAATAGTCAGAATTTTAGTATCTTTCAGAACAAAAAGAAATGTCATTTTTATCTCACAGTCGAAATATTATCGTGTATCATTTATTAGATAAAATTATAGTTTATTTAATTTTGACATTTGAATAATAGATACACACATAAGTCGCATAATTAAAGCGATTCTTTTAGATTCTATATTTCATAAGAAGAACTTTCTGTTACGAATATCTGTTATGATTCTGTTAAAAAGCATATGGGGTGAAAAGTAAAGAAGCGCTGTATTATATAAAACAAACCATCAACATATGATGCTGCGCTATTTTTTATAGTTTATGCTGGTAGCGATAAAACGTGCAGAAACGCCAACATAAGATAAATCTTCCAATTTATCATATGCTGGCGTTTCTGCACGTTTCTGTGAAATTGTCGGTACCTCGCGAAAAGCTCGATGGATCCTTCTCGACTTGAAAGCTTACCGACAGCAGATCATACATTTTCAAGGATGTAAAACGTTGGCCTACCGATGTTTACTACCGTTTTATTTCTTCTCGATAAGTATAAACCTATCTACTTATCTTTAAATATAAAAATAGTTGTCGTAATTGATGCTGCTTCCGCTATCTGCAATCTTTGTGAGGCCAAACTAATGAAGATATATTTGCCGTATGAATAAATTTGAGTTATGATTTTTTTGCTTGCAATACTATATTTTTTTTTAATTTAAGGGAAGGAGAAAATTAGAGCGGTAAAACAAACGGAGATACCTATCGAATATGCATTATTCATAGATGTTAAAGATCGAAACCAGCCATTTAAAGGCAATTTCCCTATATTCTCCATCAAGTAAACGCGTTCAAAAGGAGCAATAGTGTTGCTTTCAACGCATATGTATATATGCTTTTCATCTCAAGCATATAAATCTAATAGTTGCGCTGCGTCAAGGCGATAACGAAATAAGTCAATACAAGTTCGTTCTACCAGAAATTACGCCACGGTGGTTTCGCTAGCGTAATTTCCTGGTTGGAAATTTCTCCAAGATATTATAGAGCCGCATCGTCATAGCACTTTCATTGAATGGCCGCAGTATATCGGAAATTCTCTTCAAGAAATACTCGATATTCATACGAGGTTTTGCTCAATTTTAGCAAACAAAAAATAATTTAAGCTTAGGTCTCTAGTTTTAATCTAAAATACAAAAAAAAAAAAAAAAATACATAAGAATTAAATACTAGTAAAACCAAAGGAAAACAATATAAGATAAAATGAGAATAAACGATATAACAATATTACAGAAGGAATGCTTATTTCTTTTCGGGATTTATATCATATTTTCCGAATCAATTTATAACAAAGGATAGAAGCAGATATAAAAATTGCAAGATCTATTTTTCTTGCCTTGAGCTTTGCAACGTCATGATGTTATCTGATAAAATTTTGCTATATGGAACACACACACACACACACACACACACACACGACAACGATATTACGAGCAATATGCATAAATAAGCGTGTAATCAGGTACCATGACGCTTACGTACCCTTAATGAAATCCACCGCCATCTCAAGGCCGTACGTGTCCTTGTCACAGTCGTCGAGTATGTGCGCCCCGATCTTGACGCCCGGCACGATCTGCCGATCGTTGAGCTTATCCAGCGTATATAGCATAGCCTCTAGTGCCTGTACGCCACCCTGAGGCATCACGGGTCCGCATGTAATTGTGTCCTCCCTTTCATGCACCATCATCAGTCCACCGAGAACGAGATCACCTTCTACCACCGCGCTGTGCTTTACTGGCCACTGGTCGGAGAGCGTGTCGCCGGTCGATGAATCGTCGACATTCTCCGTCGCGATGTCCTCCAAGACATCCCGAGGGGGATTGATGCTCCATTGAGGAAACAATTCGGCTGTAGAAACGGTCGAGCCGTTACCATGCATTCCGTGTTCTTCTCGTGAATTAATGGGCTCGATTAATGACATGTCGAAGACACTCTTATTCGCGGCGTCGGATATTCGCAGATTCGTTTCTGGTGCCGAGGAAATTTCTTTCAGAATAACGGAGTTGTCTACTTTAGTGATTGCCGTCGATCGATCAAGCGTCTTGATTAGAAACGCCGACGTGTCTATCGAGCTGACATTGAATGTCTTCGGAATATCTACTAGCATTGTCTCTAATGAATCAGATCCGTTAGAACCCGTTCCCGTCGGAGCATTCGTATGTCGTGACTCGTAATCGGTAGTCATCGACGGAATCGATTGCCATTCTTTTCGAAATTCTCCCGTAGACGGCAGTGTTTTCACAGTTGTGAGAAAATTCGCATTAGTTGATATTCGATCCGCATTACTTGTTTGAGTAACAGATGGATCGGCTGTAAATTTAATCAGAAAGTTCGATGTTGTTGGTTTTATGGTATCGAATGTTTTCCACGTCTCACTATCGAGCTCAGTAGATGTCGGATTCCCCAGAGTATCCCGAACTTCGTGACGTTTGTATCGTCGATACTTTGAGTTATGGATACCGCTACTTCGTGAATAAAATCCAGATCCTTCATGCATGTCAGGATGATTTTCATCTCGACTCATGATTCTGACGTTTTCTAATCCCGGCTCATCCGTAGGTTCGCTTGATGACTGCGCATATCCATTAATCACCCGCATCTCGGTCGGATTATCGCCGACATTCGTTGCACCGAGAGAGATAGATTCGTTTTTGGTCGAAGTTCTCCGAAGTTCCCCGTCAAGTTTCGATCTTCCATCAATTATTTCAGTGATGCGTGGTGGCCGCGCATCAACATCGATCTCATCGAATTTCCGCGAATATTTCACGCGACTATGAGCTTTCTGGCCGAGGGGTTTACCGAATTTTGCGAGCCTCGATGAACCGGAGACATTCCAGAGGCCGATTCGAAACGCGCCACTAACTTGGGCTTCGAAACCGGTCGTCCGTGGATGCTCGCAGTCCGAGCCGGACCTGACGTGTTGTACGTGCATCGGATTCCTCTCCTGCGTGACTGAAATACGCGCTGATGTCGGATACTCTAACTTTGACCCGTCGATTCCCGTGGCAAATAAATTAGTTGGTAACATATCACGCTCGTTTTCGAGCACGTTGCGCATCGCGTAATTTGCACCGGCGGTAATCTGTCCCTCTCTCATTCGTCTTCGTAATTTCAATCCGCTAAGATCCGTGGCTTTTCTGTTCATTTTCGCGCCGATATTATTTATAAAAGAATGATATTCACGTCGCGAGCTAGGCGTCTCGCGTGTCATTTTCAGCGGATTCTTTTCTTTTTCTAAAGAAGAATATTCCATAAAACTGACGCTCCTCTCCCTAGCGAGATGGCTATCGAGCGAATTCGGTACGTGAAAAGTGAACGAATCGACAATATCCCCGACGTTCCCTTTTCTGTCTCCGCGCGCGTCTGTATTTACTTTAAATCCTACCTCTGAATATTGGTGGGGTTTGTAAGTTTCGCTTGCTGGAATCTCACCTGTTTTATAGGATCTCGAATGTTCGTTCTTCGGAGAGCGATAGGGACTTACCGAAGAATACCTATTTTCTTCGTTACCAACTTCTCTATTTGCGTTTGAGATTTTGGAGTTGACGATTAACGTAGTCCAGGCGACAGTCACGGAACGCTCGTACGGCGAATTCTCCGTGATTGTTTTGTCTGTAACGGTTCTCACATTCCCAAAGCTTCGATTTTCTTTTAAGCCCGAATAGTTTGGAAAAGTTGTCTTCAATATCTGAGATCCGTCGTTAGCTTCAACGTTCACGTACGTCAATTTATTCGTGCCGTTTTTCGTCAAACTTCGTCGAGAATCTTCGCCGTTTCTATTATATTCACGTTTCTCGTCGGTGCGCTTGGACTCGGTGTCTCCTATAGTTTGGAACTTTAAGATATCGGAATTTTTAAATTCTCGTATAGAACTGCCGTTGCGCGAACGCTTTGTGAATTTGTCGGGGAGGAATGCAGTCTCCCCATTTTCCCTGCTAAAGATTTGCTCCCTCTTGTGCTTTTTCCTGTGCCATTCGCCTTTTTTGTCAAACGTCCTAGTGTCGCGTCTTATCTTCGCTGCCTTTTTACGATCGCTCGAGAACGTGTAGGTCGTTTTTTCTTTACGTCTTCTCTTTCTCAAAGTACTTTTCAATTCATGGGACGGTGATACGTGCAGACTGGACACAAATTTACAATAATTTTTTGTATTCCTCGATTTTTCCATAATGATGATTTTTGATAACCACATGTTTTTTGTTGCTATTTTCTTTGTACTAAGCCAAGAATTTTTGTCAGAATCGTCTTTAGAGTACCTTGGCGTCATTGCATTTGCAATCGCGTTGTGCTTTTCATAGCCACTGAGTCGTAAATCGCGATTTTCCATGTTTTTGAATTTCAAGAAAACTGCTTTCGTATGCATTGATAAATGATCATTCGATTTAAAATTCGTTTTCGTACGTCGTAATGTAGAATCGTAAATTGCTTTGCTATCGAAAGTAGATGATGCCGGGCCTTGATAAACTTTGTAGGAAGTGTGTTCATTGTTGATCTGTAGATTATTGAAGATCCATTCACCAGTTAAGCCGCTATTCAAAATCAAGAAGATCGTCCATGTGGCCAGGATGGCCGTCCAACCAAAGTTTCGCCACATCACCTTTTCGTCGCATTAATCATTGCCAAATTCTGGAAAAAATGCAAGATATTGCGTTAATTACAATTATACTTACTACAAAATTTATTTTATAAAATTTGTTGATTTTTTTATGTTATATATATGTAGTAAAAAATTATATTTATTTTATTATATATATATATATATATGTATATATATAAAATATACATACGTATTTAGCTACATATATAATGTTTTTTAAAATAATCATAAAATGTATTCGACAGTGTATTTGAAAATAGATTTTTGATAGAAGTGAATAGTGTGAAATTTATGCTACTGCTTTACTATGTATTAATTGGTTTAATAATGGTCAGCGCACACGATGTGCATCATGTTCAAACGACGTGACAAAACATACAACTTTGTCGCTTGTCACACTATTGCGGTATTTGTAATTTGATTTGAACACAGTGTTCGGACGGATCCACAACTATGCGCTACTATTGCCTGCGGATGGTGCGGTTCTCTAATTTTGGTGCATTCCATTGCGCCGCTCGGCTGAAAGGGATCTATGTGTGAGGCTTCGTCTCGCCTCGTCCATCGAGCGATGCTAACGAGTCAGTCGCAATTACCTCTTGCTAAATCACTTTGAGTTTCATTTTAAACGAGACAGAAATCTCCTCGGATTTTGCCTTACTTTTGAGCTTTCGGGTTTGCCCTTTGCAATTAAGGAATCCGATTAAGATTCGAGCTTATATCGTTACACATCACTGACGTGTGCATATTTATTAAATGTATGATATTTATGTAATTAAACGTTCAAGTTGTGCAAACTATATTCCTCTCTGTTTACATTTCGCATTTCTTTTTTCAAAGTATTATAATCTTAATTAAATATGTATATGTCGACATCGGTAATTATAACACTATTTAATTAATAATTTTTTATTGTCAAGTATAACACTTTTTAATTGTCTTAAAGAGTATATTATATATAATTATTTTATTAGAGTATGTTTTGGACAAGTATACATCACGGTTCTCAATTAATCAGAAACTCAAACTACACACGCTTTTCAAGAAGACGCGCTCATTACTGACTTGGGTTCCAAATTTAAGCTTAGCGATGTACAAGTAATACATATATATGAACTAAAAATGAAAATTAAATTTTGTGATTAAAAATAATTAAACGTTTATATGCATTGCAAGATACAAAACAATATTCTTTAACATTTTCTTAGTAAATTAATACCATTATATTACTTATGTTTTTATTATTGTTTTAGGTCAGAATTAAATTTTTAAATTAATGTATAAATTTATTTTTTTACATTGTCATTGTATGTCATAATATACTCTTCAACCAAATTAAAACACACTTTGAATTGGTCGAAAAAATAAAATTTAAATGTATGTAATTTTGAATAATGATTATAGAGCAATGTTTCTGTGAAAGTATTTAAAAATTGAAGATCTCATCTTTCAAAACCTGTCAAGATCTTTATACTCGGCGATTCTTCTCTAGATGGCATAATTTTCAAATTAACCGTGGAAAATTGACAGAAAAACTTTAATTTTAAGATCATGCACGGAGAGACAGAAATCTTTTTAATTTTTGCTTCAAACGATTTGAAAGCTTCAGATTTTTTCTTTAAAATACTTTTTCAAAAATTGAGCTGCGATTTTTTTTCATCAAATTATCACGAGTTGAAATGATTAATGCACTTTCGGCTTTTTTCAGTAGAAATCTCTGATATGTCGCCGACATTAACATTATCCAGGTATATCACGTGGAAATAGCACGGTCGGGCTTACATCGTGTATGTGCATGTCTGTGTGTATGGGTGAATGAGTAAATGATATATGCATATATCTCGGCGCGCGCGCATACACCAACGAGCACGCATAGAAAGAGGGTTATAGCAGAGAGGGTTTGGAGTTATTAAATACTACGGAAGAGAGAATCAAACGTGGAGTCTCCTTATTGCCGCCACAAAGACGCGCGCGCACACACAAGATGTAAATTCGTGATATCTCCACGTGATATACGTCGGATAACGCTAATGCCGGCGGCACATTAGAGATTTCTGCTGAAAAGAGCCGGAAATACACTGATTATTTTAACTCGCGATAACTTGATGAAAAAAATCGCAGTTAATTTCGAAAAAAGCATTTTAAAGAGAAAACTTCAAGTTTTCAAAATATCTAAAATAAAGTTCAAAAAAATTTATCAATTTTTCTCAAAGTTGATTTAGAAATGATTTAGAGAAGAGAAAGAGTGTGAAAGCTGAGACTTCCAACTTTAAAATGCTTTCAGAAATATCGTTCTATGATCATTTTTCGCACAGTTACATATGTATATTTGAATTTCATTATTTTTTCGACCAATTTATGATGCTTTAATTTTGTTGAGGAGTACATTTTTTTAAGAACAATTTCTTTGTAAAAAAGAAAAGTAAGTCATTTCTAATATTTATTAAATTTATAAAATGTTACGCGTGTGTGTGTATGTATGTTGAGAATCATATCTTCAAGATATTTTTACATGAGATTGATTTTATTATAAGAAATGCAAAACTGTTATTAAATGACAGTTAAGAATTTAAGGCTTTCTATATGAAATATAGATTCAAATTTCAATGGCATATAAGAGCCAAACGCGGATGGTAGTGCGTACAGTTTCAAGGAAAATTAATTTTTCATTGAAATTGATTAATTGTGCACAGGACACATATTTTGTTTGGTTCGATACAAAGACTTTAAATTAAATCTCAATTCGAGATTTTATTTTAAAACCCCTCCGATTCCTCTAAAGTTATTAATTTAAATTATTAAATGAATTTTGTTATAAGAAATGCAAAAATAATTATTAAAATTAATACGTATGTGTTGGTATTTTTTATAAGATATTATTTATTTTTGATAAATTGCATTGTTAGTTATTAAAGTTTAAAATTATGAAAGTAGAAAAATGTCAGTATTTACTATTAATGTCAATACGTTTTAATGCAATAGGTTAATGCGACTATTGGGATGAGGACCGAGCGGATGAGGAAGGACTTATGTATCGAGTGACGTGTGAGTAATCCTTACCTTTGATTTATCGTTTCACGGGGAAAATTAACGATTAACGTATCATAAGCTTCTAGATTTTTTAAAAATGATATTTACTTTACGATATTTTTATCAATTTGAATATATTTTCATCTTGTGAATATATTTCTGTTCGTTATATTAAGGGTCGACGACAGAAAAAATCTTTAAAGTGATATTATTACTTTTCTAGCTTGGAGAATATTACAAATAAACGCGGTATGAAATGATACGCTTTTGCAAGAGCTTGTAGTTAAACGTCTCACATAAACTACAGCTACGACCGACTTTATGTTGCACGTTCCCGCATCCCGTTGAAAGAGCAATCCTATTTGTTCGTATACCAAATGGCACAATAAGAAATGCAGTATATTAGAAAGCTTTATAATATCCTTTTCTATCTTTTTTTTTTCTCTGTCTCTCTCTCTTTCTCTCTCTCTCTCTCTCTCTCTCTCTCTCTCTCTCTCTCTCTCTCTCTCTCTTTCGCTATCGTTTTCTCAATTCCTTTAAATCAAATTGTTAAATATTTTGCAAAGAAAATTAAATTGTCGGTTACTGTATATATAAAAATAAATAAATTTAAATATATATAATTTGAATATATTTATAATATTATATTGCGAAATACGAATAATATTTTTTCCCTTTCTCTCTCTTTCTCCTTTTCTTTATATACATATATTAATATATCGATATTATCGATAGTTTTATTGATAGTTTTATCTATAATATTATAAGATAAGAAAGATACCAGATATTATCAGAAATTTATTGCGGATGAAGAGTCAGAGGGAAAACTTCTCAAGCCGTTTTTTTATCAAAACGAAATAGTAAGTAAGTTTCTTTGCGTATCGAGAAAAATACATGTCTTTTTTTTGGTCGAGGAGCGCCTACAAAGTTTAATCGAAACTCTGTGTTGCCTTTGAAAGGCTTTCCTCGTTAATGGCATGTCCTGGCTGATAATTGTAGCTGGTGGAGCGATAATACCTGGCCTGGTTTTGGCTATACTTTCATCAAACGATACTATTGAGAGGATTTTATTGATGAAAGAGAAATATGTGATCTTGCGATATGAAGCCGAATTATTTCGATCAAAGTAAATAATGAAGAATATTGAAGAAGAATGCTAATTCGTCGCTAAATGCCGCGTCTACTCGTATTTTCTCCAAAAAATTGATAGTCTTTTTATTTTGAAATATGTAAAACTTAATAACTAATATAAATGTTATAGGAGATGATATAATATAAAACGCACAGTTCTCTTTCTCTCTTTCTTTATTACTTTTTAAAGATTTAACACTTTTATGAGCTTTAAAAAAATATAAACGTTTATTCTGAACAAAGAAGTCAATAGTTTATTGTTTCCTATTTTTGTTTTAATGTATATTTGATAATTAAAATAGAAAAAAATATTTCTGAATAGGTTTTATTTTTTTGGAAGTTATATATTAGGTTTAACACACATACATATATATATATATATATATACACACACATATATATATATATATATATACACATATATATATATATATATATATATATAATTTTTTATATTATATGAATTACAACATATTTGAATCAGTGTATATTTTGTATGTATTTATTTCTTTCCTTTGAATTGTTATTTCACAGTTTACCGTTATCCGATATTTCTCATTATGATGAAAGAACTTTAATAAATTGAATACGAAGACAAATGTGCGCGTGCTTTTATCTACGTCGGTTCTCAGAGAATGCATCGCCTCTAGTAATCCGCCTTTATACGTCCGCTGAGGCAGATGGTCGATACCTGTTCGACCTTAATGTCTTACCGCTTCAATCTGGCTGATCTACATCAATTCCAAAATTATCCAAGTTTCCCTGTGATTCCAACGATTCACAGTAATAAAGACAGAACGCGAGCCGTTACCAAGACAACCGATGTGAATTACCGATTCTTGCAGTCTCTGCGTTAATTACGGTCGCGCGAGTTTGCGATTGTGAATAAACGACTGTCCTTGACTATCACTCTTACCAGCTCTTTCACTGCGATTCGATTTTACTTACAATTTTCAATGCGGAAACCGGCTGTATTTTGCGACTTTATAAAACCGCTGTGTGAGCATTTGTGTATCCGTTGTACCGTGGTTTTTTATTATTGAATCACGCTGACGAATGTTATTTTATACCGTCGGACGTCACATTGCAGAGAAAATCAAGCAATCTAGTTGAGAAACGTGGACTAATCTGTATGGAAATATGCGCCGCAATCCATTTTCGTAATTTTGCTGGATACGTTTGATTCGTTATGATTCGCTTTTTTTTACGCTTGTGGCGATGCGGAAATAACGAGAAATAATGCAATCTGCAGTATGAAAATTATCGGGTTCGCAAATCTTCGCATGTTCGAACTTACATTGTAACATTGGAGCTGTTATGAGTGAAATAATACGTCAAGACGCGGTATTGAAGAAACGTTAATGACACACAGCGTCCAGCTGATGGAGAAGACGCAAGAAGCTACGCTGGAAATAATGAATGATATATCGAAGGATACATTTATAATTACTTTAAAGATTTCTAAATTTAATTTTTAAATATCCTCTCGGCTCAGAGTTGCATTATAACTATTACATTACTATTATTTCTCTTTTTTGTTACGTTGTTTTTTAGTATTGTATTTTTAGTATTGTTTCCTTCGTATTATTGAGAGCTTCTCCGTACTAGGTTTGCGAAATATCAATACGGCGGCAATAACACGGCTGTTTTTAATCACCGGTGCGTCACTTGCTTATCTGTATAGTGCTGCCTACCTGTTGTTACATTTTAGATTTGCACTCGTCTCTTTTGTTGTTGATTAAAATCGGCGCAATGTTCTTTTCTATCTGAAGACAAATGCTACGACTTCATAATCACATGATAATCACAGCGGCGTTTTTTATAATGTTTTCGTCTATATATTTATTATATCACTAGTACAATACTTTGTATTTTTGTCTTAGTCAAATATAATATTATTTAATTGGAACGTGATAAGAAGAAAATTCATAAGCAATACAATCGTATTTGAAATAACTATGTTAATACGATAAATATGTAACATCGTTTACGAATAATGAAAATCACTAATGATTGTTCATTCAATAATAATATCTGATATTAATGTAGTATAGTTTTAATTATAACTAATTTTTACGTTCAATTTTACTATTTTTTGTTTATTTTTATATTATATAGATATATAATTTGCGTTATCTTTGATTAAATATTATCTATACACATACATATATAAAATATGACTATATTTTCTACAGTCAGCACTTTTTAATGATTACCGTGGATTAATATTTCCTCTTTAGTATTATTAATTTTATGTCTTTTATCTTTGTTGTTCTTTCTGGTAAATAATTTTGTTATGACTCGAATGCAGCAACAATGTGATACATAAAAGCATTTTAAAATTTTAATACATTTTCGTATCGGATGTATTGGACGTGCTTTTCGCATTGCGCTAATGCGAGAACTAAATAATAGATAGAGAATCATGAATATTGGAGTATTTATGGTAAGATACATTTACTTGCAAATTAAAAAATGTGGCTTGTTGGAATTATTCTTCTCATGTATTGTAAATGTGAATGTTCATCTTGAATGCAATGTATGGAAGAGAGAAAATATACTTATCCCTTCTAGTTACATACAATCAATAGAATTAAAGTTTGATGCAAGATCGAAATGTGTTCAGCGTATCTATGTACCAGTTATAGAAAGCGCGGCTAAAAATATAGATTCATAATTTGAGAAACTCCTCCAAATATATAAGAAACAAAACATATGTCTGATCAATGGTTACTTTTGTTACTTATAGAAGAAACAATTCTAACAATTCATTAATCTTACGTTTGCATGGTACACTTTTGGCGCAATCTTAAAATGATCAATACATTTCATTACGAGTTATTAATCTCGAGTTCCAACATAAGCTCATAAAATTGGGGATCAGGTATAGAAAAAATTATTTTACATAAATTTCTAAATAATTATTTATTATCGCGTTCCATCTTTTGTTTCATTAGATTTTTGTGTATGTAAAATTTGTACGATTATTTCTATCTTGTGTTTTAACGAAATTAATCAGAAAGTTGAAAAGAAAAATGGTTAAAAAGAAGTAAATGTTTCTTATGCTTGAAATAAGAAAGTTTATGAATTTTAATAAGCTTTATTCTTGTCGATATGACGCGCGGTCGCGCACTTGCCAAATTTTTCTTTATAACTTTCGAGGATTTTGGCGTAAGAGAATATGAAACTTATAAAGAGTCGTAGATTTTTCATTGCCGAACTTTTGATAGAAGAGAAAATGTTGCATAATAATTGACACAATAATTTTTTCATTTAATAATATAAATAACAATATAAATATATAATAATAGATATAAATTATATTGCTTGTCGGCAAAGAGAAAATACACATACAGCAAATTTGCTAGATTTTATTGCTATAATTACCAATTAATTGCATATGGTTTTTACATAAGAATGTTGATTTCAGAAAAGTTAAAGAAAATTGATATAAATTGTGTATAATAAATATTTCACCCTATCATCGCCAGTAAATTGATGAATTAATGAATTTTTAAAATTAGCCTACTTCCCATTAGTTAAATATTTTAAAATTATGTTTAGTAAGGATCAATCACTGTGGCGCTGTTATATTGCCGTGGAAAGATATTGATCTATCTCAATTTGTCAAATATTTATTCTCAAGCGTCTCATGTTCCATTTAATTTGAAAATAATTGATGCAATATCTTTTACTTAGCTTTGATCCTATATAATTTTATAAAGATTTTAAATATAAGAGATTTTAAACATGAATTTTCACAAAAAAATATAATCTTATGGTAGTAAGTTATTATAATTAGATTTTTGATAATGAGATCATAGGCCAATGATGGCTATTAATGGCCATTGATGGCCATTAATGGTCATAAAATTATCAGAAGAGCATCGGGTCTCACATCTCTAATCCAATGCTTCGAATACAAAATGAATGAGGTGTTTGATCATCGATGAAATTCCATTTATGAAGATGAAATCTGATTCTAGCGTGAAATTTCCGTATTGTTTGATTAGCAATTTTCATCATTTAAGATCTGGCAAACGATTGTGCGTATTATGGGGGAACGTTATTAGATTTTGAACGATATCTCTCTATTATTTCCAGCGAGCATACTTCGAAAATGTTGTAATTGCCTCCTAAAGCTTCCTATCGATTTCGTTATCCGTATATTTCGCAACCAGTATATTTTTTCCGAGTTATAGATCGAATGTTAATTGATAAATTAATCACATTATAATTTTTGCGAATATATGTACAAATTACGTGAAATCATGATCTATTCATAATATGAATAAAATCAAGGATACATTATTGCATCAAAGATAAGATGAGGTACGCCTTACGTTAAGTGTATCTTTTTTTTATCAATATCGCAAAAACATATTTCTCCTTAGAATTTTATGTGGTATCATTTTGCGAAAAGACATACGCACTAGAGTATCGCGCAGCGTAAAATAATAATTATTCGTTTTTTAATTGCGCGCGTGAATTGTGCGCAATTAAGTAAATAAAGTGGAGAATTTCACGGCAATTTACGTGACTTGAGATTGCACGTCCAGTCGGTCTCGTAACACTTGGTCGTAAATGCGTCACCGTTAAATTCTTTATATTTACGAATCCGTAAGGGTTAATAAAAATTGTGTTATATTACGAAGCATTTGCTGTTTTTACGCATGAACAGTTAATTCAAACGCGAGAAGGGAAATTTTTTACTTGTCAGTAACCGGAGATTTTGATTGCTTCCTAGCAAGAAGCGATATGTATTGTTTGAATCAGAGGAGAGGTAAAACTGCTCTCTTATCAGAGAAATGTGGTAAGGATGTGGAAGTCTGCTGCGAAATTAATTTCGTGCGAAAGCTCGAAGCACAAGAGTTCGTAACTAGCTTCTTCCTTTCGCGAGGGAAGAGCAACTGATATCAGGAGTATCTCGATCAATTACGAGACGCATTTGTTTAATCTGATAATGAAATTCTTTGTCCGAACGATCCTCACATACCGTATACAAAATATATATTCGCGCGCACGTACATTTGCACGTCTATTTAAGTGTGCGAAAGGGCTCTTCTCGATCGAGGGATTTTTCTCGATATGGTTTTTATTAAGCAACACACACAGGATACGGCGGTGTAGAATCGTGCCTCGAATATAAACACGAGTTCGTGCGCAGATATACCATCGTTCTCGGGTATCGATAAAACTCGATCGCTGGCATGGCAGTTGAGCAACGAAGGTAACACACGAATTATGATTATAGTTAAAAGTAAGAGTTACGGTATATTGTTATGCTATTATCGGGGTACACATGCTTTTTATGCCGTAATGTACCAAAGGGTTCACAATATCTAAAATATTTCCAATCAATAATTTGTTTATTGTTAAGAATTTGAGAGTATATCAGAACGTATATACAGAACATAATATAGAACGTGAGAGAAATAAAACGTTATGAAAAATCTGCGATAGATTTCAACTTCTTATTACATTAACATATCGCGTTCTGTATCTGCGATCTAACTTTCATTTGTCAGTTATATCTCAAGAAATTAATAGTTTTAACTCCATTATCCGCACTTCATCCCTATTTGTAGAGAATTATATTAAACTGTACGTCTCTCTCTCCTCTCTCTCTCTCTCTCTTTCTCTCTTCCTTCCTCCTCCTTCCTCCTCCTCCTCACCCTTCTCTCTCTCTCTCTCTTACTGAATCGCTTTGTGATTCTAGGAAAGAGATTATGCACTTGAATACAATAGAGTTGCGAAGAGGAAATAACATAAAACCCGTATTAATAGGCTTATATTCAAAATTATATAGAAACGAAATGTATATTAAACAAGGATCATGTGATTATCCTTTTGCTTTTGGACTGTAAATGTTATCTATCATGATTTATTATAATAAATAAATATAAAAAAATATACACAAGTACGTACTGACTAGATATGTACATAAATATTATGCATGGTCTTTTTTTCTCAGTCTATTAAGATTTAATTACACATTCTTGCCAGAGGGTGCAATCGTAAACAGTACGGTCTTGATGTATATTACATTTATAGAAAATAAAGATTTCCGCGATATTAAAAAATGTATATTGTATACGTAGCATATACTATCTGTAGTTTCTAAAGAAAACTGATCAATCAAATTCTTCTTTAATTGCACGTGATTTTTAATGAATAACGATTTTATCAGCGAAGCATGAGATTGGTTGCTTTATCAGCTGGCACTTAATTATAGCCAGCCGTTGGTTACAGAAATTTTCATTACAGTACTTGTGGAGCCAGCGTGGCGAATTTAATCCACATCGTGCTGTTCACTTCCCCGAAAATGTCACTTTGGCAAATTGCTTTTTCACCGCAGATAACACTTTAGTCTCTGATAAATTATCATCTTTTTCTTCTACATTATATATTAATCGTAATATATATGTAACGCATTAATTGTTTTTTAATACTCGACAGGTTGATACGTTGTTTTATCTTTACAAAGACATTTGTGAAATTTGCGAAATAAGAAAATGTACACAGACATTTAGGTACTAACGAGATGCAATAAGACATTTCTTTTTAAAATCGATAAGACTTGGAGTCTACGGTCTATATTATACTATTATGTTAAGTGCATCGGGATGTTAGCACAAATTGTAAGCATTTTCCTGTTAAATGAGCGTTAAGCCAAGAGTAACTTAATAACTAACGACCTTCCGGAGTGGTTCGGTACTTTCGTTTATCGTTCGTAATCTTGATGTATAGTCAAATATTATAGTAAAATTTCGTTTGAAGTGCATGTGTACCTTTGTGTTGCACTTAGAATGTCTATTCACAAGCGTCACGTCATCTACTTTATATGTAGTTTAATGTCGCTCGCTGATGACCGACGTCAATCTAAGAGCATATAATGGCTACCGAGGTAGAATACTTGTGCAACTAAAGGGTTAAACTTTGGCCATTAATGTCACGAGCATATCAACGCATTTTGTCACATGCATTTGCCTTGCTTTTTGTTACGTAATGGTAATATTTTTTACTTAATTTTTTTGTTATTATTTACTCATTTTATCATTTAATGTTTTGAAGAGAGATAATTTCAAGCTTCATAAAGCAATTTTACTTTATTAAGCTTTAGAAAGCAATTTTATTCACTATTATTTCGTTAGTTCAAAGTACAATGTCGGGAAATATAATGTTTATTTATAATTTATTTCTATTTCTCTTTTAAACATTAAGTCTGAATTAATATCGAGATATCCGATAATTGTATTGCTCATTGCTGCTTGTGATATTCTTATACGTTATCAACGATTAGTATTGACCTACTTATGTATAGCAATCGCTATGTATGTGCAGTACAATGTCCAAAACATTATATACCTATGTGTGCACAACAATCCTAACATGTTAAACAGACAGTTTTTGTAACAGTGTCTTAATAGTAATGAACACATGAGACTCGAGCTAGTCTCGAGTTTTATTGTAATAGTTAGTCGTTGTAGCGGAATGGTGATGCGATTCTTCATAAACAACAGATTTGATTGTGAAATTAGTATGGAAGATTGGAGACCAGCGAAATTGAGTCGCTTAAAATTCTGTCGGTGTATTCCACAGATTCAGTCGTAATTAGTCGTAACGTTCCATTACCGCATTTTCTCCCTACGTAACCATTTCCCTTAAACAAAGCTAATGCGCCTAAAGCGAATTTTGTCCTAATTTAAATATAATATAAAATATATAAATATATAATATAAATATAATATAATATAAATATTATATATATATAATATAAATATAATATGAAATCTCGTCTTAAATGTAAACGCAGCAAAATTAATTTTTTACATTTTAAATAAGATCAATACGACGTATTTCGCGACATATCCTTTAGTATTTAGTACGAAAATAATATTAGTAGTGAGTATAGTGATATAAAAATGGCAATAGTTTGAGACATGAAATTCCGTAGAGTGACGCGAAAATCTGTAAAGTGATCCAGCGTGATTTAGAGAGAGTAATGGTAAATGATATCGTTTATATCACATGGTAGACGGAAATGGCATGAAGTGATATGTGACGTGAATGATATCAAGTGCAAGAAACGTCATAAGCAAATGAGAAATTGCGAAACATGACGCGATACCGCGATACTGTAGAAGTTATACACGCGTTGACATAAAATGATAGATACGAAATTGATACATTGTATTACTTTAGGAGAACACTATTGGAATGCACTGACAAACAATCCGTAATTCTTTTACAGTCACGTCCGATAATTCCGCAACTCGTATGTGTGGTAAATGGATTTCTCGCGAATTAGACAAGAGAGGACGATTCGGTCGTACATACCCGGTTGGCACTTGCTTGCACCTGCTCGGCCACCGATAAGATTATTTACAGCATGAACGAAATCGTATTACACGCATCTGTGCACGGAAATTGGCACGAACACCGTCCCTGTTCTTTTCAAAGCGACCACGAACCGACCGATATTGTCTATAAGAGCATAGCGAAATACGTTTTGGTATAATCCTGAAATACGTGATTTCGAACCACTCTATCTTTCACAGTGAGATTTAATCAGATTTTACGAGTGTTAAACCGGAAAGCTAACTGATTTAATAATAGCTGTGATGTGTGTGTGTTATTCGATGTTTATTTTTAATTCTCTATTTACTCACGTATTTTGAAAGTTCGATTAACGATTTTCACCCATATAATTAAAAATTCAAAAATGAACAATTTTAATAAAATAATTTACTGTCATTACTTTATATTGAATTATATGCTGGCAAGAATTATGTATAGCGATTTTGCTATAATTTCTTTATCTTTTTTATTTTATTAGCAATAATCTGTAGACATCTGTGTAAATATATATCTGTCATTAATATCACCCATGATATCATCCATAGAATACTATGCAGAGTTAAATTATGCGGTCTAGCCAGCGGATGTGTATCCTGCTCAAACTCATAGTTGATTATCGAAATGCACCATATTACTCCTGAAACACATCGATATTGATCAAGGATCGTTACATCTCTATGATATGCACCTGAGCGAGAATACATTAACGAACTGACAATATATAACCATATTTAAAAATTGAAAATACATTTCGTGATGAAGCTAATTAATGTACTTAGATAATGTTATTTACTGATTTTAACCACATTACTAGAAAGTTTTGAAGAAATATGTTCCTGGGATAAAAGTTGTAAAATATTTAATTTTGCTGATATCAAATATAAATAAAAGTAGCGTCGCCCAATTAAATTAATGTAACATGATTGTCTCTCGGATATAACGTGGAGCTATTTTTTTAGCGGACTGGAGTTCAATATTTTCTTATCATTATAAATTGGGGATTACGCATTTTTTTATAGAAAGCAGTTCTGATAACCGCGATAGCATATTTTATCATGCTGTCTCCTACGAATGATTGCTTCTGGAAATGGGGAAAGAAAATGAAACGAATATTTGCCATTCTTATCGCTTCTATTCTATGTATGAAAGTACTACGTGGGAGGAGATTCGTTATATTGTCATTTTTCTTTTTCCAGAGACATGGAAATCAGCATTAGATTAACTTAAATGCGACATGCATGTTTATCCGAATTATATAAAGTTATTTTATCCTAATATGTGAATTATATCCGCTTGTAATGTATACTATCTTTTGAAATATTTTTTATATATTTTTATATAATATCAATGCCGATACCTTGATATCAAATAAAATATAAATTAAATATGTAAAATTCATTCTGCATTCGAATTGTATTTAAATACGAAAAACCTACAAATAATTTAATCATTTTGTACAAACAAATGCAATGGAACAGATTCAAGGTACGATAAAGTATGTAAGGACATAAAATTATTCTAGATTGAAGTATTGAATATGTGTATATTTCAGTTTAAATATATGCATATATTAATCTCGTTTGAAAGAAAATATACGCATACAGAATTATATGTAGATATTAAGAGGTAATATACGATTCAATTTAGATTGTATCTCATAATGCATTATATGTAAAATGCACTAACAGTAGATATACAAATAATACAATAATGAGATAATTAAAGTAAAACATATATAAATTATATTTATACATAGTTTTAATATTTATACATGTAGTTTTAGCATATATGTATATTTATATAAGCGATAAAAATTACTCGTTTTTTTTACGAATATTATTGTTATAAATACATATTGCTTTTATAGCATAATCAGTCCATATGCATGCATCGAAAAGAGAGTTAGGGCAACAAATATCCATAACAACCTATCTTGCTAGAAAGTGTACTTAGAAAAAGATATAAATTAAGATTATGAAATGTAAATCAGAGGATTATAAAAATTTTACGCATTTGATTTATACTCAACTCGATGTCAAAGTATTGACGTCAATATTGTAGAAAGAAAAATAAGAAAAAATTGCATTTATTAAGAAAATGTAAGAAATCTCTTATGATAACGGTTTTTACAGCAAATAAGATATAGACCAGAAGTCCAATATACCGTGAATCATGTAATGAAAAAATGAAAATTTTATGAAAATATCGATTTTATATTGGGGAGTCCTTTTTCAAGACTCCTATGGGAGCCATAAAGATTGAAATACAAAGACAACATGAGATTCGAACCAGATTGGATAATTTTACATCGAAAACCAATTCAGATGTATATTTCGTTCTAGGTATGAATAGCACGTGGTGGATTTATTATATGTAATTTCGATAGCATATTTGTCTTTTATTACATTCAGTGACATCATCGAATTATAAATTTAATTAACGGAGCAAATCGCGAAAATACGCGTCACGTATATGTGTGAGATAATATATATTTTTAGTGAGAGAGAAGTATTATATTTTTTTCTAAATCACAAATATTGATAGCCAAAGTGAAGAGAATTGTCTACTTTAATATCAAAGCATTTAATTTATGCAATTTCTGAATTACAAGTAATTAAAAATTAGAAGATCTTGTCGAATTAAATTCTAAAAATACATATATAAAGAAACAATTCTCTTATAATTCTCTACAATTAATAGAATAATATTTTACTATTATTTTATAGAATCTTAAATTGAAACGAACTTTGGCAAGTATTGTGAGGTTTTATTTATATTATATAAATGAAATTTCACAATACTTGCCAAAACATAATCTCTAATGAATATTCACAATAGGTAAGCCGATCTCAAACTCACGACTTCTGACACGCTCTGCAGGACATAAATTGAAATGGCTTGTTTCATCACAATTACGAGAAGTTAGCTTATAGATCGACCTCAGCATTTCTGCAAGTCAAAGCATCCAAAAGCGAATGGTACTGGACACAAAGTTACTTGTTTCAGTTCAATCCTACCATTTGAAAGTGAAGTCACTCGAAGCAAAGCCAGCTATGAAGCACTCGCTTCGTTGCCATTGGTTATATTGAATTGGAAAATCAACGTGTGCAAGTGGCAGTCGAGAAGAATATTTGTGCGGAGGCATAAAGGCAAATTTAAAGTTGACTATGCATTCGCTTTATTTTGCAGCATCGAAATAGCTATGGAAAAATAAAACATTTTGCAGTATTCCGGCAATGCGTTTGAAAGAAACAGCGGAAATGATAACTCTCTCCTTGTTAGATCTCCTTATTATTAGAGCTATATCAAGAAAGAATTTACGTTCAATGTTTTAACACTGGAAACAAAATGTTTCTCTTATTATACACTCAAGACTGATATCTGTGATTTCACGATTTATTATGAATAATAAATTATGATAATCAATATAAACGTCAAAAATGTTGATTCTTTAAAAAAAAAAAGTTGTCGATGTTTGCAATTATCTTCTAAGAAGTTTGACTCTTAAATCTTTTTAATTAAACAAAATTTATTTAATTTATTTAAAAAATGTTTTGTATGTGTGTGTTTGTATGCGCGTCCGTGCATATGTGTTGTAAATTTTAAACTCCAATACATTAGTCAACTGTCGCAGTTAAGCTGTAACTTTGGACCTTTCACTATTTCCCAGTTGTGCTTTGTATTTTACGAGGTTCTTATGTCATTTCAACGATACAACCTCGTTATCTTTTCGTGACATCTGTAAATTTAATTTGCAACAGCTAAAACTTGTTGTCACTCTTTCTTGTATCGCATAATTGCCAACATTGTGCACGGTAAAATTATGCTAGAGCATGTGATTCTGTTCAGCAAATTATTTTTTATTCGGCGATATTAAATGACATAATGATATGCTATCGCGTCAAATACTATGTGCTACAAACTCGGATATGCGAATAACAGTTATCTACGTCGATTTGCGCGTATGAGAAGCGATAAACGAATGACGGACGTTCACCAACGATTAATCGTCACGTAGGATCGTAAATTTTAAGGAACGATTATTGATACCGAGGGAAATCCCCTGCGTCATAAACGTCGTAAACGTCTTGCTCGCGTTTTTGTTT
This sequence comes from Lasius platythorax, assembly GCA_963971435.1. Lineage (NCBI taxonomy): Eukaryota > Metazoa > Arthropoda > Insecta > Hymenoptera > Formicidae > Lasius > Lasius platythorax. The sequence goes on from OZ020541.1 coordinate 4,367,914, forward strand.
ATGACCTTTTGAAAGTAATTTATTACATTCTTTCGCGACGCCTTTCGCGGTTGACATATAATTAAGATTTAACTATTAACATTTAACCATAACTCTACCACAACTTCTTTGAAGAAAAGAGAAGACAGTGTATTGGCGGGAATTTCTAAGTATTTTTATATTACCAACTGATATTATATTTTTTTTTATTTATGTTTACTTTATTTAATGGGCTTTCCAAGATATGCCATGCGGTTTGTCTGAAGCAGGATCCTGGCATATGATGATAATATAAACGATGATAATATAATAGATCTTATGATGAAGAGCGTTCTTACGTTGTCAGTACCTGTCGTTTGTTTAGTCGAGTTTCGTCTTTATGTGTCCTTTTGACTAAGGAAGATAACTATAGTCGTAAACCGGTGGAGATACACGTTGCAGGATAATATCGGATGGTCCAGGCTAAGTACATCGTAAGGAATCAAATAAAAGTCTGCCTGTGTTTAATAGTTTGTGAAAGTATTCCATGCTATCTCTCTCCCTCTCCCCCCTCTCTCTCTCTCTCTCTCTCTATCTCTCTCTCTCTCTCTCTCCCCCTTTCTTTCTCCATCTCTCTCTTTCGTATTCACAAATATAAAGCTTGATTTAACATTCGATTATGAGTAATAGCAATCTAATAACTTTAAGACAATTTAAGAATTATCTTTGTACTCCGTAATTTGAAAATCGTAATATTGCATTTAAAGTTTCAATGTTTTTAAGAAACATCGATAATTGAATTTTTCCCGATTATATTATAATTTAATCTTTAATATTCTGCGTCACCTTTTTATATTTAAATACTCTCGCTGACTTTATCATAATTATGATTTGGTTGAGACTCCACGAAAATGAAACATAAAATTTCTTGTCTTATTACTAATTTAATGTTGGTATTGTTTTTAAGATTGTCTTTCATCTATACACGGTATGCCAGTCAAGCCGATTATATCTCGCGTTTTAGCATAGTCCACTCCGTTCGCTTTGTTTCTTTAAAACAGACGGCGTCCGACCCAATTCATCCGCTTTCTACTGCAAAGACATAAACCGAATCGTCCATTCAGCACATTGGCCGTTTCGACGAGAGGTGCTTGATAAGTTTCTCGATTAAAGAGCTTCATCTAATAATACAATTGCATTCTATAAAAGAATATTGTTCTCTAAAAATAATTTCTGTCATAGCTATAACAATTAACGAATAATTAGTGATGACTCGATTTAAATTGCAATCTCTTTTTATTTGTAATATTCAACTCTATTTTACTATTAGCGTTATATTTATCTCTGTTTATGTTTGCTTGAAGTGAAAAGAGTTAAAAGCAAAGTTCGTGATGACCGTCAGCGAGAATGACATTAGTTAAATAATATAGAGATGCCCAGGTTACATCGCTTCAGGACAGAGCGTCATAGTAAGTGCTTTTAAAATCCACTTGCCGTTCCGCGCGCACTGTTATTAACAAAGAGAGTTACGTGCGAATTCCAGGTAAAAACAGATGAGTGTATTCTCCTAGTTGGAACATTTTCTGCGACAGAAAATTTAAAATGGTTTTATATCAGAAAGGGAAGGATTCGAGCAGGGATGTCAATAGCGACAATTTGCATTACACGCGATTGTTCTTATATAAATCGGTCGGCCGATCTCTCTGCGCGATTTCTTCTTGTCATGAAATTCGTGTTATCCACTTTATAGCTCCATAACCGAGCGGTAGCTTCCCCATATCTCTCGTCTCATCATTTTTCGTTCCCGTTACGTTTCCTTTAGTCTGGACTGTTAGTGCTAAAAGTGACAAGTAGATACATGGGTTGTATTCCAGAAAATTCGTTTCGGAAATGAAATACATTTTTTCAACGGCCGGAAAAGAGATATCATAAATAATATTTAATACTGCACGTCTGCGATATGCTGACCTAAAAGTTATCTCCTGGTTTTGCACGATCTTTGTATCACTGATGTTATGTGGCTTTCAAATTTTCAATACAGCATTTTTGTATTCTTACCAAAGGTAATCGAGTAATCGAATAATAACAGTATTAGAATTAAAAGATAATCGCATATCTAATATTATAAAATTGTGAATATAATTTAATGTCACTCTAACAAATTATTTGGATATCTTTTACTTCGCCAGGGCGTTTTGAAAACTTAATGTGATTTTAATCCCTCTGTCGCTTTCACTTAAAATCTAATTTTTGTTTTTATCAATATTGATTGCCTTCTTATCGTTTCCTATTTTAATATCTATTTGCTTTTACGTCATCCATAAATTATTCTGATATCGATGAAGTATTTAGTACAGATTCCTGAACGGTAGATGCCATTGGCGAGCACATTCTTCGTCGGCAATTCGGCGCCGAGAAATAAATCTCGTTGATGTTCTCGATTTTCTGTATAAATTATTGACCAAAAAAGAAGATATTTTTTTATCTAACCTTTTCCTTGTTAAAAATTGCACCAAATACTTTTTCATTACCTAGCTGATAAAAGAAATTCTGTCTACATAATAAAAAATTTTAAAACAAGTTTCGCTTCAATGTGGTTTTAGTTTGATAAACTTGTGATTAACTAAAAATATCGGTGTAAAAATATTATCATAATTGTTTTGAAGATTTTTTCAAACTTCTATTTCTTATTTATTTCTTATGAATGATTCTTAGGATATAATATTTATTATTTTTATTAATTATATCTAAGGAACACAAAATTAGAAACAAAGACATTAAAATTAGAATATATATTATATTTTTCTTCAATTATATTTATTTATTTTATATAATTATATTCTATATGAATGAAAACTGTAAATGAGAGTAAGAGAGAGGCAAAATTCAAGTATTGAGGTCTAAGAGACACATCTTGTTAAAGCAAACTACATGTAATAAAAGTATCGGAATCGTTAAGAGAAGCTCGCGAGCAAACGTGATGTTCTTCTGCACTTTACTAATTGCATGACTAATTACAATGCTAATCGTTTTTAGAAACCCACGAATAATTAAAGATATATTTTCCCTTTTTTTGCAGCAAATAAAATTCGTTTGAATCGCTTGCAGCTTTATCGGGCATCGAACTGTTCTACAACGACCACACCAATTACGTAAATGGATGTAAAATTGATACAGCCAACATTAATTCCGGCGCAACCCATCGCTGTTACCGTCATTTTGTCGGAATATTCCGTTAGAAGGGCTACTTCGTAACGTGATTCGGGTGCCAATTTCGCGCACTTTTTCAGCCTTTTTGTCTACTGTCGACATTCCGTCAGTTCCATACATTTTTCGCCAGCTGACAATGCGGTGCTTTTTTGGGGTTACCATTTTCTTTTATAGGAGACGTATGATCGATGCGGCGGACACTTTCGTAATGTTTTGTGCGTAACCATATATCAATGTCATTCGTCAATATGTGTGCCTTTGCGTCTTCAGTCGGCAAATCGAATAAGACATTGAGAAATAATAATTACGCTTCTCTCTGCGGAGAAAATAAGAAAGTGCGAAAGATATATAATTCTTCTCGAGATACTCTTGACAAATTGACGTTCTCCATTTCATAAAGTTTGATTGTTTAGTCTAAAATTACGTCCCTGAACGACAAATACCTACCTATCTACTTTACGATAATGAAAAAATTTGAAAACACTAATGAAAGTAATTTGTTTATGAGACTTTATAATATAAGTAACTATTTGCATTTGAAAATGTCAAATATGCAATTATAGAGATAACAATAATAATCATGATTTTGCTTAAACGTATTTCAAACTGAATTGAATTTTCTTATCAACCAACGAAGGTATTTGAGTGAAGGAAAAAGGTTCTTCTACAAAGCGCTAACATCGTTATAAGAAGTAAACAGCCAACTGAAGACTGAAAGCGCGGTAAAAGTATCTGATATGCCTCTATTCTTTTTGAAATGATATTATGATCTAAATATTTATAAACTATATTTGAAATTTGATAAGCAATAATATCTGTGCTAGTGAGTTCATTACGTTTGCATTACGTTTCTATCATATGTATATGTAAAATCACAAATATTCTGTTAACTAGAAGATTATCGGCAAACTTGTGATTAATTGAAATTATGATATTAACAATTTATTATTTGTAAGAGGCACCAAAACGAGGAAAAATGAAGAAATAGATTTATCAAACCGCTGTTTTTGTATAATTTATTCATATTCCTATTAATCAAGTTAAAATTGTCAGACTATTGTAGTTTTTCAGTCACTATAAATTCCGTTTGTTATCTGATATAACAATATTTTTGCGGTTGAGAGCTTCTTCTCTGTTACAATCAAAGCGAAAATTTGTTGAAATGATAACAAGTAAGTATAACTGTACCGAGCTTGCAGCGCCAAAAATTGAGTTTTTATATTATTTATATTATATATATAGTTTTTAGAAAAAAATTTATTATTTATTTTTCCTAATTTTTTTCTTAGTAAACGATATTTTTTTCGGTCTTTTTAGATCTTGGTTTATTTAAAAGGAATACTCTCTCTCTCTTTTCCGATACTGTGAAACGAAGATGTTTTCCTGTAATTTCCGGAGAAAAAAATAAAGATGTGGCAGGATCAACAGTTCGCGTTTCAGTGCGATAGATATTGAACTTTTTATAGATTATATGTTAGGAGCTGTATCGATTTGTTATACGTTGCATTCCTCTGATGAACACAGTATTGTAGTATTATAAAATGAAGATGGAGTTGTGTTATGACTTTCTTGTTTCTCGGTAAAAAATTGCAATTCTATCTTATCGGAAAATGAAGTATTTTTTTATAAAAATTGATTAATATTACGAACATGTTTTATTTTTTATTATTATATACATTTTTATCAGCTAGAAATTTGTACTTGATTATTCATCAAAAATAAAGAAAAATATAATATATTTTATCCTTTCATTTAATTTAAGTTTAATAGATGCATTGCAATTGAAAAAGAATTAAGAAATCATCCTGAATTAAAATATTAAAATTGTTAATTTTTATTGTAAAATTTTTTTATAATATACAATGAAAATTATGCTAGATAAAAGAATTTGAAAGTTTGGGTTAATGCAATGCTATGAGGATGCTCGCTTTTCGTTTGGACTTTACTTCAACCGAGTCGACGGTTGCGTTTGAATGCAAGAAAAAGTTAAAAGGATTTAATATAAACCAAGCCCAGAGAAAAAGTCTGTAACGTTACTAGCAAGCGGAAAAACTCGCTTCGTCCCCTCACCAGTCATATAAAAGTTGAAAGTTGTCACGTCTCTCTCTATTCCTATTCACCGGAGATCTGCCAAACAAACTTAGCGTGATATCGCAAAACATATCAAATGGAAAATGCAATGATGGGGAGATATATGATGAAAAACTCCGTGATGGATTTTCTCGTTTTTTGTGAGATGGAACGCGCGGTGAAGATCGTAATGATGCCCGGGATCGGAGGAGTATAAGCGGGGTTGGTGAGAGCGTCGAGGAACTATTTTACCCCTCCATTCCTTATTCGTTCCTTTTTTGTGGAAAGTGCATCTCATAACGCGGAAATTGCTGAGTGCATTTACTAAAAGTTTATGCTTTCGATATAAGTAGGTATGCCGGTTTTTTCAAACAAAACTTTCTTTTCGCAGAAATACAATGTTTATGATCCTATTGCAATTAATATAATAAATGTGTGTATTTATGCTAGAATTAATAAAAATTAATACAATAAATACAATTATATAAAATATAATAATGAATAATAATATATTTAAATGAAATACACTTAATGCAATCTTTTCTATGAGAATCTTGTTAATATTTTTATTTGTTTGAAATGCACTGCAAAGGAATAACGTAATAGAAAAGTGTATAAAAAAATCAATAATTTACAAACCATTGTTGATTAGCTAATGTTTATAATACGGCTTTATTTCTCCGCTAACTTTCTGCTGTGGTTTTCCGTTTCGAAGTAGCTCTTTCGTATTCTCGTTTGTTATTTTTCATCGGCTTAGCGCGTCGTTCACAGCTTCCTTTCTTGGAACCGCTCGATTTGAAACGTCGTGCAGTGAGTGGCAACAAATTAATTTGCAGGTGAAGGAAGTAGCGCGTACATTTGATTTATTCAATGATCACATTACGGCTTCTTGAGTTGCGCAAGCGAACGAATACGTTATTTCCTGCACGTTGTGCACGAACGGTTTTGGAAAATGAACACGGCCATAAATCTCCCTGTTTGGAAGGAGCAGCGTAGGAGCAAAGACGCAGTGTCGCGTATAAATCGCGTACAACACAAGTCCGATTATGATAAATTTTTAACGTCGGTGGCCTTATTAGAGTGCATTATAGCACGTGTTTACATGAAGCGCAAGATTCCCTTTTTTTTTAGTGAAGTTTTATAAAACAATTCTTATAAATATACTAATCTTATTTTAATATTTACGATCTTGATAATTAGAAATGTTTGATAATGTTTTATTTATCACACATTACGATTGTTATAATCTAAACAATTTTTTTTATATATATAAAGAGATATTTATGATTTTGATACGAATAAGTTTTTTAGTTTTTGTGATATCTTTTTCTTTTATAATATTTGTTGAAACAATCGAGTGGGAGGTGTAGATGGATACTCGTTTATCAGCTTATCAAGAAAGGTGAACGAGCTCTTGCTGAGACGTGATTTTCGTGTACTATGGAAATAGGAGTAGATTCAGTACATTCGCGAACGATCGAGTTCGCTCTTCGTAACACAAGAGCTCAGATCATACTGAAGAAGCGTACGGCTTCGAGAAGCTTTGTGAATTCTCTTCCTTATAATCTCGTTAGTTGACGCGTATATTTGCCTTTGTAGACGATATTTTTCATGTATAAATGATTAATTGAAGGCGTGAGTTTCGTGGTTCAATGCAAAGCTCTTATTCTTTGCGATTTCATGGACGATTAGTGGCATTTCTCTGCTACCCCGCTCGAATTTTGCTGCCATATATGAATCATGACCTATTTTCCAATTTTAGCCTATCATTCTTTTAGGAAATTTTTTTTACATATGAAATCATGCTTTGCAAAAGCAATGTGTGTGAAGCGCGGATAATGGAGCATATTATATATTTTTATCGTAAATTTTAATAACTATATAAAAGATGTATAGAATTTGTGCGTAACATGCATTCTTCAAAGATGTTGCTTACGCAAAATAGCCTATTTTATTTTATAGGCAATAGTTTAATTTATACATGGAAACGAAAATAAATCATCGTCACATCGTTCATCACGGAATTGTGAATGACAGCAGCTCTTCGAATAATTGGCTTGCGCGAAGAGCGTACTTACGCATCTACCGAGTACCGCAGAGAGATTAGAGGCAGTCATCAGAAAGGCTTTTCTAAATTCTGAACTATTCGTTTATCCACCATTTTATGTTCCGTTCCTTCTCTTTTTCAGCTAAGCTATAATATTAATGCTGTAGATCGTTTTTCAGAATTTAAATCTAATTGTAAGATGTGATCAATATAAAATGAATGATTTTCATCATTAATGAAAGGAATCACGTTTGAAAACCATTAACTAGTTACTAAATTTATTTAATTTATTACAATTTTTAACATTTTATATTAAATCGTTAATTGTACCTTTTTTATTAAACTAAATATAATTAAAAGCATAAATTATATAGAATGTGTAGAATACAATTATTATTTCCTTGAATTTACTAGCTTCTGAATGCAATGTAATCATTGCTTCTGTTACTCTTTGAAGTTACGGAGATTCTTTATTTCTTGAAAAGAAATTATAAGGTTGTTCATGCAATAAATTTCTTACTAAGTTATAAACTGAACAATTTTAAAGAAAGTATTTTAGCACTTCTCTTATCGGTTTATCTTCTTACGTTTTATTGCTCTTCTGTAATTACTCCTCTGATTTATGATGCTTAATATTGGGTTATATTAAATGAGTTCAATATAAAGCTCTATCTGTATAATGATCAATATTCTATTATGTTAACGCTCATTTTATCCTTAGCATTACAGAACATAAGATTATATATTCATTCAATTTCTTTGACATAATATAACAAATTATTAAGTCGAGTATTAAAAGCGCAAATCTTGGAAAAGTTATGTGTGACACTCAGTTAATAAAAGAGGAAAATTACGGCAGAAACTCATTTATCACTCTTAAATTGGACGTTTATCGATTCCAATTGGCTCGAAGTCGATCGAACCGAGTTCGCCAACGTAGCAATAGAGTCGAGAAACGCCGCTCACAATTCTCGGATGATAAACTTCTAATTTATACAAGCCGCATTAGTCGCCAAAAGGTATCACGAATTATGACAGCGCGGCTACCAATCTTAATCCATTAAAACTACTGTTGAATAATGGCTTGCTTTTCGTTGCATAAATTATATGCAACATATTTGAGTATTATCTCAATCAACGGATTAAAAGGTGAGGAAATTGAAAATTATCTTTACAGAAGTTATTCACGTTATCTTTTAACGAGATAAAAAGTATAAATTTTTACAAATCGTGTTATTTTTTCGGATGCGTAAAACAATGATATTTGATAGGATGAGATTCACATGGAGATTGGAAACGATGGAAACTGAACAAGTTTTGACTGACATACGTAATCGGCATTGTAAATGTGGTTGTAATATCCGCTATAAATTGTTTGCAGATCAGTTTACATGTTTTGGAAAAAACTTTTATAGAGTATCTTTTTCGTTCAATACTTTTTTGATTGATATTGCAGACGGGATTGATTGTATATTTTCTAGGTATTGAAAATTTTATTGTTGGCGGTATAAGACAATATCGAATTTTTGTGAGAAATAGCATCGATATTTGGGAGAACACAAGACAGAATAATATTTATCAAATACATATTTTTGTTGCATATAATATATATATATATATATATATGTGTGTGTGTGTGTGTGTGTGTGTGTGTGTGTGTGTGTGTGTGTGTGTGTGTGTGTGTGTGTGTGTTTAACTCTCCGTCTATTATTTTCTTTTTTATTGCATTTCTTTTTCTTTCTTTTCCTTAGTTAATTTTTTTATAATAAATTGCTAAATATTACAATGACGTAATAGAGAGAATTATTTTTACCTACTTAATATTTTATACTGCACTATAACTCATGCATCTATATTTATATGAAGCATGTGAAGGTTATATGTATAGCTTATACGTAATAGCTGGAATTCCTCGTCTAATAAGCTGCTTTCGTATAATTGCTGAAAACTTTATGCATTTTGACGCGAAACTTCGTAGATGGAAGAAAGCGCTTCTGGTGTTATGAAGTTATTTGGTTTTATGAAATATTTTATGCCTTTTTAAAAAAGCACACAAATATTATAACAATTTCTTTCAGTTCCCTAAAATGTTCAATTTAGAATACTTTAACATAATATTTTGTGACATCCGTAATTTCACAATAAATTTTAATATTTGAATTTAATTTACTCAAAAAATCTTATATTGTTACGAGAAACTTCATAAATAAGTAAATAAAGATAATTTATTTTGTTCACATGAAATTTCTCATAATAATGTAAGATTATTATAAAACATCACTTTTACATCTTAAACTCATCACTACAAATATATACGATAAAAATCCTATTATACACTGAAACTTCTATCGATAATCGAAAACAATGACGTACATTTGATCGTAGTAAATTTATTGGCAATAAAGCGTCGCAGCACGAGTAGTTACAACTTACACGATTATATAGATACATAAAATTGCTCCAGTTTAGTTTATTGAAAGTATAGGTAAGATTTTTACTGTTCAAAAAGAGATTCAGAAAAAGAATTTAGTTTTTAAAGTTATATAATTTTACAAGCGAGACTAATTATATTTTTATAGGCATAAAATGAAGACGATGTGTCAAATGTTACATTTAAATGTTGGATATTATATTACTTATTTTTTTATTTTTTGTTTATTTAATTAATATATTTTGTATATATATGTATATATATATATATATATATATATATATATATATATATGTCGCGTGTTATGTGATAATTCTGTCATTGCATATATTATATAAAAGTGTTTTCACAGATTAATTTAGTAGAGTAAAGCAACTGATTTGTAAGATTATTTTATTTATTACTGTAATTTCTTTTTTCGTATTCCCAAATCTTTTTTTTTTAAGGTAGACGGAAGGTTTACGAGAGATTTGCCAATGTAACGGTGGTAAAAATGTTATAAAATGTTATAAAAATACGAAAGCTGGAAACTTGGTCTACATCAAGGGTTTGTATTTTATCATGTGAAAAAAATTTCAATCTGAGTAACTGTACTGCTAAAAATAGTTGTTGCGGTAAATCCGGATTACGATAATCCATAATTTAGCCAGATAATTACTCGCAAGCACATGTGCTTGTAATAAACCACTTTTACACAGAGTAACGTTATATTGCGATATAAATCTCTAATTCCAGAAATGTCATTTCGTGTTATTTTTATATTTCTAATTATTTTTGTTATATACAAGAATTCATTAAAAAAAAATTTGAAAAAATTTATCAATATTTAAAGTAATGTATTGCATCAGATTTAAAAAGATTTTATTTTTTATTAATTATTATTTTTGAATATGTTATAAAATTGTATCTGGCTTAATCAACATGTTATGTCTTTAAATAAAGAAAAAATATATTTATCGACATTTTAAGAAGACTTCATAAGCTATAGAAAATTCTTTCAATATTTTTCCGATAATTTCTGCTTTTAATATTTTGTAGTGAAGGAAATCTGTACACACACACATAAATTAAGTAAACATTACACAAATTTCGTTCTGTATTGCCTCTACGTGCGGCCGACAGATTTAAAGCAATTCGAATTTGATGGTTCCGTGGAGTTCTCCGTTAAAAACGCTCTATAGAAGTTCCGTGCATTTATTTACGTGCCTCTCGAATGTCGCTAGAATCCCGATTTATAAACGAGAAATATAGTGTGACCGGGTTTACGGTAGTATCCGATGGATTTATCGAGGACATAAACTTTCGCGCCAAATCAACTCGAATGGATTGATTGGACTAAATGTTAGGGCCACCTAAAATAAAATCGCTGACGATAACATTGTGCAGTTTTAAATCTTAGATCGTTCGCGAGCATCGTTGACGAAGCACGTTTTTTCCTAGAAATTGTCACTGTCGTCCACCGAACGTGATTCTTGCGTGCTTTAAAGTAAGTATTTTTCATGAAAAATTTTACATTGCAAGACGATGTTTTAGAAATGGTTGTCTCATGTTCCCTTGCATAGACGAATGAAAAGAATATGCATTTTATGTTGAATCAGACTCGCGAGATACGTGAAAAGAATATGGACTTTATGTTGAATCATATTCGTAGACTATGAGAATAATTCTCAAGTTCTTTTTAAAGTTGCGAGCGCGATTGAGGAAGATACGATATTTTTCTTTCGAAGGAATGCGTAAAAAAATGACACAATTGTCGAATGGGATTAATTGTTTTTTATAAGAGGAAAGATTCAAGTATTGTTTAGTATCGCTATAAGCGCACATCTGTATTGTCTTTGTCATTATTGAATATGCATTATGCAGTTATGCAAACTGTAACGAGAGTATAGTAACAAGTTTACGAGCTTCTAGACGACGGAGATATTTGCGAAATAGTAGGCTTCCTCGCACATATTTGCTCATCAAAGACGAATTATGCAGTTTCAACTATATAATTCACACGTACGCTCGTAATTAAAGACGCTTATCTTTAATGACTTGAAGAATGTAATTAGGTAACGACGCGATATTCTGATTATATTTTATCATTTATAGCGATTATCGCCAAGACTGCTAAACGAAAATCGAAAGCCGATATCTCACAAACGGTGAAAAATATTTGAACAGTTTCCCTTTAACAGCAGAAGGATCACGGTTTGCTGAATTCTCAGAAGCTTTGCTTGATTCGCTCTTTCTGCACATATAATTTCGCAAGCTCCATTCCATCCTAAACCCTTCCGTCGGTGCATCGTCGACAGATGCGATGCAGACTAGGCCATCTTTTGCCGCGTAATTACCCTGAAAACGTTACATCCAAAGAGCCAGATTTCCTTCCCGCTTATCGCCGGATTCTCTTCAGGATGGTTAACTTCTCTTCAATGCGCGCATGCAACTCGAATCGAGTCGATGCACAGCTAATTATCCTTTATCTATCTTATAAAGCGTTACAGCTACGTACGTTGCAGATGCAACATCATGGCAACATTTCCACTTTTACATCGTGACGAAGGGGTGCCTTTATTCAGGGCTCTGTGTTGCGCTACATATGTCAGACACAGTTGTAAGGTTTTGCAACCCTTTGGGGTATTCTCCGGCGAGAGATCCTGCGTTATCTACGAGCTTTTTTATACCGCCGTATCACGACAGGAATGTTAAGCGAGAACTTTTTATGTGAAAATGTCGCGCTGCAACGAATAAAAGCGTTTTTCATGAGGTATCATATAATTGTATCATACGCGTGCATCAAGAATACGTATAAATATAGGAAACAATTGTTTTGCAATTTGATTAATTTATTTCATATTTATTGTTAAGCAATAAGTACACTGAAAAAAAATTTGGTTAAAAAAGGCAAAATTTGTTTTGCCCAACTAAATTATTTAGTCCGATACGTTCAAATAAATATAACTAAAATATTACGAAATAATTTGTTGATGTAAACAAAGCATTATTCAACCATCAAAACAGAGAGTTCAGTACAACGATGTACAGTTACTACTACAGAATATTTTTTTGAACGTATTCAACTAAATTTTTTTTTTTCAGTGTACAAAATAAAATTATTGCTTAGCAATAAGTATAAAATAAATTAATCAAATTGCAAAACAATTGCTTCCTATATACGCATTAATAAATACAAAAATTAAGCAATGTACTTCATTTTATGTCTTAAATATTTTATATTTAATTAATTGAGTGATTAATTGTAAATTTTTGTGAGCAGCAGCAAAAACGTTTCCAATCGTCGCTAGGACGCAATGGAATAACAGAACAATTCTGGCGTGATTGTTCGAGAATCGTGATTCATCGTCATCGTATTACGTATCGAAACAAACAGTTACAATGTCGCAATGTAACAAAAGAAACGATTGTATACTATTCGAAATTGTTCGGTTGTTCCGTGAATTCTGACGAATTGAATTCGACCACGATAGTGTCCAGAGAAACTGGTCGCACTATCGACATCGAGCACAAGATTGCGCGTGTCGTGGAACGATAAATCGATGGCACATTTGCTTTGGCGCAGTTGGAGTGACAATGAGCGCCGAAGCTTGTATCACGGGAATGTAAATTTTTATGACGAGCTACGCGGATAAAATCTCCGTAAGACAGAAGTGTACCGACGATGTGAATTTTTATATTCCGTATACGCGAGAATAAATTAAATCAGCAGAGCATATATATATATATATATATATGTATTTAAATTTATTTTATACTCATTGCTGAGTAATAAGTATATATATATATATATATATATATATATATATATATATATACATATATATTAAATAGTAAATATAATCATGTCGCTAATTATAAATTTTATTAAGTTAGTTAACACTCACAGTAACATTCAATGTTTGTCATTGAAAGTTGTAATATTTTTTTAAAAAGACAATTCCAGAATTACGTTTATAGGATTCTTTGTCCGAATTTTATCGAAAAGATAAAATCCGGATGTATAGATAAAATCTGTAAAAGCTACGAGAACAAAATCCATTCGATCTCTCAAAAGTTCATAAATCTGTAATCTCGGGTTTTCAGCGCTAGCTTTCTTAAAGCCGCCATACATTGACTTACGCATGCATTTTTATCGATCACTTCGTGAAAGAAAAATGCGTGGTCTTTATACAAGATTAATAAGCGGTGTGTGAGATGTTAAGCATAGAGCGGGATATATGTATGTACATATGTGTGCTAGATCGTTCATCAAAGTTTATTCCGATACGATGCAACTATCAAATGAAAAGCATAAATTGAATATTATCTAAGAACTTTGATATGTTTGAGTAATTTATCAAAGATACAAAGAAGTACTGAAAATGGGAAGAAAAGAACGCATCCATATTTACACTCATAGCACCGCTCTTCTTATCGTGTTTATCGCTAACATTTGAGATATATCTTCTCGATGTATTTTCGAGAGACAGCATTTCTATATATCTGGGAGAGATATGCGTTTTATATATTCATATATATATATTGAACGTGAAAAGAAAAGAGTCATGTCCTTCGAGAATCGATACCATCTTTCGTTACTCAGTTACGACGCAATATTGAAAATTCGCTGAAAGAACCGCTGAAGTGCGAAGTACTTTTTTATTAGGACTATTTTTCTTGCACTTTCTTTTTGCAGGTCAAGAATCATTATATACCGACAAACTTTTTGCTTATCAATATACTCGAAATTTCTCTTTATTTTCTTTGAAAATCGATCACTACAGCTTGCAAGTTCATTAAGTCGCGAGCGATGTAGTTGTCTATTTGCAATCATCAGCGTTTCCTATACAAGTCGAAAAGGGAGGAACTCTTGATTTGCTCTGGTTTGTTCGTTAGTAAGTTTCGCGTGAATTCTCTACAGCATGTGAATTGATACATAATCAAATTTAATAAAAAATTTAGATTCTTATCTAAAATCTTTTTCTAAACTTTTATATTCGTTAAATTTTTACACCTTACGTTACCTTTTTACGTTTAATGTATAAATTCATATGTATAATAATGTATAATGATATATAATGATTTTTTATATAATGATTGATAAATGATTCATACGGTATGTACATTTTATTACGGTACATATATATATATATATATATATATATATATACCGTAATGAAATGTATATATATATATATATATATATATATATATATATATATATATATGTATGTATTTTATTAAATATATTTCAATCGCGCATGTCTGTATATATATCATTCGATGGAAAGCCACCCACATTCAATACTATCCTGATATTTCGCTAGATTTTGAGATAACCTATTTTTTTCCGGCGTGAAAACAAAAACTTCTATCGTATCTTGAGATAATCTTCATGATTTTTTATTACGCACGAATTGAATCGATATTTATGACACAAAGTGGCGATACGTGCTCACTAAATTTTACAAGTGATTCATATGTGGCAAAAAATAAAAGGTTTATTGACTCAGCCTTTCTTTTTAGAATTAATTTTTTACATGCAATAAATTTAATATAAAACGATATATATCAAAAGAAGAATGTTTCAAATAGATTACTCAGAAAAAACGGTATATATATTTTTATTAATTATGTGTTTTGTGTACGATTAGGACATATTTGTTAACAAATAAATTTTTTTAACTTACTAGAATTTAATGTACACGAGTATGGAGACATGATCGAGATGAAATATGTATAAGGGTAGTTATTATATAGCTATATATCAAAATTATTTAACATATCTATCCTTTGCGCAATAGAGGCATGTTTGCACGAAACGAGACATTGATTGTGAGATTTATCGATGCAACGAGTCGAAAGAATACGAATAGAGCTAGAGAATTATACACATAGATTTTCTATATTTCTTGATATCATTATTCTGATATTTTTATAATTTAAGCAGACAAATGTATTATCTCTTAACGAGAAATTTAAACTATATGAGATGAAATGGTATTTTTATCAACGTAACCATCGTCAATGAACAGGATCACCGATAATAATAAACCGCACACATGTTCAGTAAAAAAATTTCCTCTATCTTCGTTCAAATTTTAATGCTATCAATCTCGAGTCAATTAGTTGATTTTTTTTTATTTTAAAACATCGAAGAAATTCTTATCAATTCTCTCACATGTGTGTAAATTTCTTTCAAACAAATCTCTTTTAAATCTTTAGAAAATTATCGATAGAAATATATCTTTAGAAAATGTATGTTTTCATATGCACTACGTGATCTTTGCAATGGCATCCTCTTTACGTCACGTCATTCCACTCGGATGATTTTCGCCACTAGCGTCGAGATGGGGCATCTATCTTTCTTTTCTTTTTTTCTGGAATGGCTGAAGTCCATCAGCCTGGAAGTGCGAGGTGAATACATTGCTATTCCGTGAAAGACACTATGAAATGCCAATATTTTACCTCACATTTTCCAGACAGCGGCTCACCTGTACACTGTACGTATGGCCGATGTAAAAGCTATGTCTCGCGGGATTCATTTGTATCCTTAGGAGACTATAATTCTTTGAGAAGGTAGAATATACCCTCATCTCACCTAAGTTATCGCGAATATGATTGCTACATAAATAACACTGTTGGCGACAATAGTAAGCTTTCTTAATATACATTTGCAAAAGATTTTAATTCTTGAATTATATTATATCTGATCAAAGTTGCTATTTTTCGCGCAACATAATATCTTTATTTAATTATTTTAATTATTAAGTTGTATATATTATTTCTCAATTTATATATTATTTGTCTTAACTTTATAAGTATTTTTCTATAATTAGAATTGACATTGTAAAATGGATTAATTTAAACCTTGCATACGCTTTGCACCCTAACAAAGATATTTCGCAACCTACGCAACAGTACACGCGCGCGTGTGTACATATGTATATATTAAACATGGATATAATATATTATGTGTCACTTATATATACTTTATAAGATAAACGGATTGAACTTTTTCATCTAAAAAAAAGAAAAAAGTGCAAAGGTTTCCATTTCCCAGGAGAGAAAGCTACTATTCACGGCGATCTCAGAAAGAGGAAGTGAACAAGCCAGAGATAGAAGGAAGAAAAAGATATATGACTATATGCTCAATATATTCCACATATGCTCTCTGAACTTTTTCTTTATCATACCTTTTAATAATCATTCAATTATCTTAATAATTGTCACTTTATATGTGACGCTTTTTATGTCATTCCTTAACGGATAATTTGTCCACGTATAATAAGCAGATTGAAAGATAATTTGTTAATGCTGATTTAGTTGCAAAAAAAGTTATATAATAAATAATCTTTTGGATATTTTATATATCATAGATGATTCTTAAAAATATTATATATATTGTTTGCTAATTAATCATACTTTATTCAATATTATTTGAGTCAATATTTTATATATATAATTACAATATATATCTTTATATGTATGTGCGTGTGTATGTATATATGTTATTGAGGAAGAAAAAAGAAAGAGAAATTGTATGTGTGTAATTTTATAATAATATAAAATTGCAATTATATTCAAATTTGCAAAAAAATAATCTATATCTTCGAAAAATAGAATTTCTCTATGATTAATTTATAAGACAAATAAAGTCATTTGATGTGTATCCACGTAATAACGCAAGTTTTGCGAAAGTTCTACGGAGGAGGGATGAGAGCGATAGAACGGTGTCAATAAGGAAAATTAAAATCATCGAAAGAACTTTGACGGTTACCGGTTGGTTTAGTCGTTTCTATTGATGTTACACGAATAAAAAAGTTCAATAGCTATGGCCGGAGCAGATGGGATCTAAAGGGAAACGTACATCAATATCAAGAGTTATATGAAAAAAATTAGACTATTTAAATTGACTCACATTCAAAGCTATATCGCTTTTTATGCATAGTATCGTACATCAGTGTCAAGAGTTATATGAAAAAAATTCGAATCTATTTAAATTGACTCACATTCAAAGCTATATCGTTTTTTTAGAGAAAGAAATAGCCTTTGTTTGATCGCAGGAAAAAAGTCTGATCAAAGTTTAAATATTTTTTTCCGCATATTGCAAATATGGGATGTCTATTTGTTAGAAAAGAGACAGAGATAATTCACTATTAATTTTAAGAATTAATGGAAGAAGAAAAGTTTTTCTTTCTTCATACCCATTAGTCGAAAAATTGGCTATTCAAATATTGTACAATAATATCACGAAGATTCTTTCATATGTAAAAAATATTAATTCTACATAGAGATAGTTTTCTACGCGTGCAAAAGATATCTTAAGAGAAATTGTTTTTTATATATCATCTTTTTTTATCTTTCTTTAATTTATTTATTTGATTTCTAATGTAATTGATGAACTGTTTAACATTTTATCCGCTAATGAGACGAAAACTTGTTCTAAAAACGGAAAAAAATATTTCTTTTTTCCAACATTTCGCGTTCATCCGTCTGCTGCAAATCCCGCGAATGTGAAACTATAAAGTGAATCCTTGTTTACGATGTCGAATGTACAATGGAACACTTCGAATATCGCCGCGAGCGTATATTCACGCCTTGAAGGAAGTTGCGCAGGCAGGATGGGTCTTTGTCAAAGTATCGCTGCGAGAAATGAATATAAATTAAACGAGATTCACTTTCCGATTGAAAATGTTATTTGATTAACGTAGTTAATTACTTCCAAGGTGCAAATATTGCTTATAAGAAAATTATTAGATATAATGTATGTGATTCGGATCTGGGATATAAAATATAAATTCAAGTCACACATGTCTAATGATATTCAGTATCAAGTTTCGATGTTGTCGAATTTCGAGGTAGCTTATATACGAAATTTTTTTCTATATATTAATTTCAACATACTTAGTTTTCTTTAAGCATACTGTTTCTTTAACAGGGGGAAATTGTATGGTTCTACCATGACACATATATGTTACATGACATAAGAATATGTTGTATTTACAATTACAATTCTACCGCTTTTTAATAATGTCATATTTTGTTGAGATTAATTGACCAATTAATTAATTGATCAATACAATGTATGGTAAAATATGAAACTTCAAAAAATAATATAAGAAATATGAAAATATTTTATTTTGATATATTATGATAATATAATATAAAAATATAATAATAACCTATTATGAATTTTAATAAATATAATTTTATAATTTTTTGCTTAACGGGAACTACAGCTGCTTTTATGAGAGAACATAATATACTACAAGAAATTCAATAAAATTTCTCACTTCGCTCTTCTGGCATCATTAACAACATGCATAGATCTATATTTACTCATACTGTCGCTTAATTAATGAATTATTATCTTTACACACTCTCTCTCTCTCTCTCTCTCTCTCTCTCTCTCTCTCTCTCTCTCTCTCTCTCTCTCTCTCTCTACGAACGTCATATACAGATGCAGTGGAGCATAGCAAGTGACAATTTAATATCTTTAGCGTAAGATCTTGACACACGCGAGAGAGAACCCCGTGACCGCATTTCACGAAAATGATCGATGACGCTGCATCGTTACCGTGGAGAGCGATTGTATTTCGCTCTTCCGTGTATAGGCTTTAAGGTACCTGTCGCAGTTTCGTTAATGCATAACACGATCCTTTGTACATGCTCCTATACCATAGTTTATGTCAATACATGGGTACGATACACCATCCTTTGTCTCTTGACAAAGTAACGTCGCTTTTGAGCGAGCCGAGGAATATTAGAGTTCATCGAAGAGATATGGTATATAAGCGATTTATTTAGAGATATAAATCTTTGGATTATCTGCTAAATGGTCGATATTTTTGTTGGCCGGATGGGCAATAATTTCGTCAGATTTTAGCAGACTATTTGCTTTTTGTTTCTGTAACAACCGTGAACGATCCGAGACGTGTTAACGCTCGTTTACGGTAGATAGATTTATCGGTGATTTGGACTGATTTGAGCGATGAGAGGGCTTGGAACTACGCGTTACTTTGAATTATTGCACTTTGAATATAGCTATTATTGTCAATACAGCAGTACACGGTTTTAATCTACGTAAGGGTAATTTATAATAGGGTTGAACAGTAATCGAAGATAATAAACGTCAATTAATTGCAAACAGTATCAAAGCATAGTTGCATATTTTCATGCAACAGGATTAGGCATATGAATCAATAAAGCTTGCTGAAGATTTATGCAACATTAGTACGATTGCCTTTTATAATGCATAACGCTCGGATAATTGGATTATATTAGAATCTCAGTGTTTGAAAGCTAAGGGCGAAATGATAGAGTTCATTATTCCTTTATTAAGAATTCATACAAATTAAGATTCCATAAATGACGTAAGAATATTTTTGGAAATATGGTTATTAAAATTATTGAAATTTTTATATAGAAAAAACATAAAGAGAGTATATAAAAGTCTCCTTTGAAAATATGACGCAAACTTTGGAAAAATGTAATCATGCATATTTCAAACTTTAATTTATTATAATATTATCTTTCTCTTTAGATTAATGAAATAACATTTATTACAGAGTAAACAAATGTAATTTGGAAAAGCTTTTATATAGTATATATTTGTAATTTTCGAGCAGTTTTGTCATGTTTCGTGGGTAACAATATTTACGTACTTTATACTTAAGAATATACACATACATATATATTCATTTGTTTATATATATATATATGATGATTATTTACTATACGAAAGATGATCAACGGTAAAATAGAAGAAAAAAATATCATCACTCTGATTTACTGAAGTTGTTTCTTTTCTATTTTTTGCTCTTTGTTCTCTCACGTTTGTAGAAATGTGAAGAGCCGGCAGGTATTCGGGGCGAATTACTATCACAAATTCCCTTAACATCTTGCCTTGACCCTCATAATTTAGATGTTTACATGTCTGGCTGGATTATCGTAGAAAATTTCTGAAAGTTTAGTCGCAAACACGACTACAATAATCCAAATGATATACTATATGATCTTTTTAAATAAATAAGTCGGGTTTTAGTTAATAATAGCTATTTTAAAGCATAATAAAGACAAACAAAAATTCAGACATTACATCTTAATTTTTGAATTATTTTCTTTTAAATCGCAAGACGTGACACTGATAATTTGAGATGAGCGGAAAAACATTATATATATATATATATATATATATATATATATATATATATATATATATAATGTTTATATATAATTATAAACACTCATTTATCATATATGTATATATGTATATAATAAATGAGTGTAATAATATCTGAAATCTTATACATCTATAACAATAATATAGTTTGTTTGTAACAATAATAGTGTCTGTGGAAATAAGGTCAGTGCAGATAATTACGCCATAGCAGCTAATTACGCCACCTATCTAATTCTTCATTAATACATACGGATGGCTTTAAATGACGAATGCTAATTGTGAAGGCATAGATATTAAGTTGTCAAAACAAACAACACACACACTCACACACACACACACACACACACACAACACACATTTTGTCGTTTTGAAAACTGTCAGTGATTTGTAGTAACAATTAGAACAAAAGTTGTTATCAAAAAATTTGCCACTATAAACTTGGCACTACACTGAAAAAATTGTTTGTGTAACTGCAACTAAATAATTTGGTACACACGTTTTGGTTGATGGTATAAAACGTTTTTCTTGTGGAAATCAAATGTATTAGAGAGAGAGCAAAATTCAAAAATTCGTTTACATTAGGAACCAAATTTTTTGATTGGAGCAATCAAACATTTGGTTGATTATATATTAACCAAATTTTTTGTTTGGTATACCAAATTTTGGTTGTACGAACAAAACTGTTTTTTCTGTGTACACTCGCCGCTAATTTGCCGGCAGTAATTATTACATTTCAAATATTTACTAACATTATTTTCGTAGTAAATTCGACGCTTTTTCCGAAAGTATAGTTGTTTTTGTCATTCCATTTCATGTAAGTACAAGAAAAATAATTTATTTACGAAATTTCAGGCTGCTGGTAATTATGCTTCTTTAAAAACTCATTAGAATTACTAACGAATTTGGTCTCTATGTTTTGTATTTAGATCCGTTTTGATTGTGGCAGTTTTTTCTATGCAAAAAATAAAACTTATATTTGATGATAAAAAATAAAACTTATTTTTGTTTATTTTAAAAAAATTAAATTTATAATCAAAACACGTTTGTCTCCCCGTTCCTTTTTTTTGTGCATTGGAATTGCGAGTAAAATTCACAAAATGTTTGTTTCAAAGCCCTGAGTTGATTTCTCATGTGATTCCACGCCTCAAAACCACTTTATATGAATTTTTTATTAGGTGGCATAATTACCTACACGTGTCGGTAAATACGCCACTTTGACGCACTTTTTTGAAACGATTGTTGGAAAAAGAAAGAGAGGAGATAAAGCGTTGAAATATTTTTATTGAGGCAGCCAAAAGATCACATTTAATTTTGGTACACTTAATTTTTTCACTCGATCCTCAGCAAAGTGTCCAAAAAATCCAAAAGCTTAAGGTGGCGTAATTACCTGCACTGACTTTACATCTATAACAATACCGTGTTTGAAATATTATATATCTTATATATATATATATATATATATATATATATATACACATATGTAAATGTGTGTGTGTGTATGTGTGTATAAGATTTTAGACACTATTACTATAAGATCAATCATAAGCATTATATCGGATATTATTTATATTGTTCTAACATACATACCGTCGAAGTTTTAGCGATCTTGGCGGAACGCTATGAACTTTCTATGGAGTTCACATAAAATGATTAGGGCCTTACATAATTAATCCTACATCTATCGTCCGCAACCCTTGTCTACACGACTGCTTATGAAAGCATGTTTATTTGATTAGCTATGAAACTAAACACATACAACTTTGTGACATATTATTGTGTATGACATTAAGCATTATCACATAATGCTTAATATAAAATTATTAAATAAATTTGTGTGTGTGTGCAAGATTTTAATGTCCAATGACAGTCTTTTTATAAATACATCTTTTTTAGTTGGTTTTGTACATTTTTCTCTTACTGTGTACTATTTGATATTAATATATACATTTTAATGTGTTGTAAATATGTCAATTTGCATTGATGATGTTTGATGCGTGTAAGTGCAAAAGATTGTAGAATGTATGTATGAAAGTTTTTTCCTCTTTAACGTGCAGGACGCGCAATAGTTGGTTTGTTATACACGGTGACAAAAACGCCTGTTGCGCGACTTATAGTCTCACTTTAAGACGAGAGGCGCCGTTTCGCTTATGAAAGTTGTTAGACTGTCGCGACGACATACCATGAAGTAGGTATGTGAGATGGAAATAGAGATTTTCCTCCAACAAAAAGGGAGAGAGAGAGAGAGAGAGAGAGAGAGAAAAAGAGAGGAGTGGCACAGAAGATTTTTAACTTATATATATATACTTCCTCAGCATTTATATACGGAAAAATAATTTCTAAACGCAAAAATAAGATGTCTTTTAAAAAATTCTCAATTCTATATTGTTGGACTGCTTCCAGAACTGGAGAATTATCCATTTTTATAATGATTGAAAATATAAGAAGATCAACTACTGAAAATCTAGATGATTCCCTTCAATAGAAAATTTAATCGACTGATATTTTTGAAAAAACATGGAGCATTACTCCAACATAATGCTGTGATCAGAAGCAGAGTCTTTTGTTCGGCAAAATCTGCATATAAAGACTGTATCGTAAAAGCCGATGATTTAGTTAAAGAACATGGGAGTCCCACGGTGGGACATACAATCGAAAGATCACTATTAGAGAATACGAGAGAAGATGCTCTAAAATGGAAATTAGGGAAATGTCGTTACACAGAATAAAAGGCTTCGTTAAAAATCATCCTATGAGATAGGATATTCTCTTTAAATATCTCCACTTTGTTTCAGTCACGATATTTCTCTTTATAATGCCAAATATATATTTAATAGATATTTAATCTTGATCCTATTCGCATTAGTTTTGATTAATGCAAGATCAAATTGTATTCATCCATCATATGTTTTATTTTCAGATGGAGAGAGTAAAACGCAGTGGACTATGACGCATCAGATGTCATCTATTAAATCGCCTCTTTCGAGCTTACATTTATGGATCTGATGCATTTGATACTAATATGATGCATCAGATGCATCAAACGTCGCATTTACACAAAACGTGAATCTACGATCTCGTGGGAATCGTGAAATATTAATTTATACGAATTTTATGAGTTATTTTTTATGATATCTATTATTTTTCAAGTGTGTGCACCACAAATAATATAGCACGTAAGCGAAGAGTTATCATCAAAAAACTTTCGCGCGTGAATGTATGGCTGCAAATAAAATCGGTATCATCTATGTATATAGATTCTATCGATACTTTTCTTCTTTCAAAACGTTAGATATATCGTCGCTTCGTATATTCGAATATTTTGTAAGTACTTCCTCTCTAGAAACGGCAGCTTTCGAAGAATTCAATTTAATGATGATAGTTGTGAAAATATTTTCTTTGCTTTGTGCGAAACAGCATTATTCGATACAAAACGTTAACGGTGCTGAAAGCATTAAAATTACATGAACCGAATAAGCGGTTGCCTGATAAAATCGATGGTAATCAATATCGCACGCTGGAAATTCGAAATTATTTACAATGAAACTTTTCGATGGGTTTGTCACGTTTTTCTTTAATCCGAGATTTTTGCTGATAGATCGATACAATAATTAAAGCTTCTGAGTATCATTCTGAAAATTGTCAATACAGTTTGGAATATTGGCTTGAATTTTAGTCAATTAACGTTCACAAAGCAGGTAAAATATTTCTTTATAGAAATCTCTTATTTTTAGTATATGTCTTCCTGCATTATATTAACAAATAGTAAATTGAATTTTTTAAAAATCTCTTTTTATATAAATTGTTTTTGAATATTATATTATTTATTTTTTACAAGCCAATTTACTGACAGCTTTAGCGAGTTTTTGAATGGCCGCAGTTTCCGAATGTTTCTCTTTTGATGCCGTTGCATGGACCATCGAAGAGCGAGAAAATCGTCCGCTAGTTTCAAAAGAAAGGAGATCCATTTCTTTGCCATTGAACATTTCGTTCGCCTTATTAAGCACAAGAGTAGAAGCGTCTTCCGATCATCCTATGATAGTCTTTTGCAGTCCAAAGAACAAAGGCGATATGTTAGACGTTAGATGGTTGTATCGTGTTTCAACGATGCTGTGAAACATGAAACGAGAAGATCATGTGATCGTGAGAAAATAATTGAAAAATGATCACGTTCGCAGGATTCGCATTAACGAATTTTGGTGTAAGAATCCTTGCACATGTAGATAAATGTAAATGAAATAAATGAAAAATGTAATTGTGTGCTTACACCTATTAGAATAATAAATATAATCAAAAGAATTTCTGTTATTTTTGAAGACACACATCGAGAATCTTGAAATAAAGATGTATAATCTCAATTTTTAATTTCAGTGTATGTATATCTCTCATTGTCAGTTTCAAAAACAACAGCTACCATACTCTGTCATATTATTTCGTATTGTTGAAAAACATTTGTAATTTCATATAAATCATGTTCTTCAAGAGAACAAGAAAATTTTGTCTTTGGTTGATTGAAAATAATTATTCCATCATGGGGATTACACAATCGCAGAGGAATCCTAAAAAATCCGTTTGATTTATTTTTGTGAGTGTTTCTGTCAGACAGAAGAATTATGTAACATCGTGAGAAAATCGGAATTCCGTTAGCACATCAAAACTCATTATTAATTCCGCGCGTTACTGAATAAATAACGAGATAGAATTTTACACAGCTTTTTATAAAGGACTCAAGCCTAATGACTGTACACCCACTAGGAGTTGTAATTTTTTTCCAGACATTTACTCATCTACTATCATACATTTGCGATGAGAGCAACATTTTCCAAATTTCTATTTAATCTGTTATTCCGTACAATATGTAATGCCTGTATTGTATATGATTTATTTGATTATTAATATATATATTGTAACTGTAACTATAGATATTTTATAATCAATCGTTTGAAATTTGAATTAATAAGCAAATAGCGAGGGCGAAAATAATAATTAAAATCTTATTTATTTT
The DNA here is from genome assembly GCA_963971435.1 of Lasius platythorax. Lineage (NCBI taxonomy): Eukaryota > Metazoa > Arthropoda > Insecta > Hymenoptera > Formicidae > Lasius > Lasius platythorax. The sequence continues at coordinate 4,393,799 of OZ020541.1, forward strand.
CATTGAATATCGTTAAAATAAATTGAGTTTAATTAACCAAATCAAATATTTTGATGATATTTATGAAATTTGCATTCGGTTATTTTCGTAGCAAAATTGTATGTTTGCTTAACTATATTATGTCATTTTTTCAATTTTTATTATATAGATACTATTTAACAATACGCAAAAATATCTGGAGATATTACAAAATATTACAAAATATACTCTATGCTCATTTATTTTTTGCATTATAAAAATTATATTTTAAAATTCAAGTTGTATATTTTATCCGCAAAAAATCTTATATACTAACATAATTTATATTATGCACAAATTTATGAGACTGTAAAACAAAATTGCGAATGATGCTCCCGAATATGATCTCGAATCTTAACGATACATTGGATGATATAAGAGATACATTGGATGATAAGAAAAACTTAATAAGACAACCTACACAAGTACGCACTTATTTCTTATAGAAGATAGTTTCAGTGAGATTAATATCAATGGTGGCTTGATAAAAAGTCGCAGAATGTGATATAATAGCTTTCTGCTGACCCGTGGCGAAAATGAAGCACGATCTTGGAGTTTAGTGTGCGATGCCGAGCATTAACGTCGTACTCCGGGAATCTTCAGGATATACTTATACAGGCTATCTTTTGTTTTTAACTACCCTCTTGGCTCGTGCTCGGAAAAGCGGGTGTGATTAACCTTGAGATTGATAAAATAAATCAATAGTACTGCGGTATTTTTACGAAGACAAATTGATAGGGCAATTTCAAGAGATAAACGTTAGCCAATTTTTTTTAAATTTCGGTCGAAAAATAGCTTTTAGGAAAATATAACTGCATATATTAATGTTAAATTTTTCAAAGCTGTATTTTACTATAATCAATTATGTGTTTTGTTAAAAATACTAACTGTTATTTTCTTATTGATTGCATTGTTAATTAAATTAATTAATTAAAAAGTGCTTACACTTCACAAATGCTACAAAAAGAGGACACAATTAAAAATTTAATTTTCTTTGAATAATAATTAGACGAATAATATTGGAGATTATTACGGTTACGTTATATGTAGCGGAAATTTGTATTGGCAAATAATGTATTTTTACGAAAACAAATTTTAAGAGATAAACGTTAGCCATTTTTTTTTAAATTTTGGTCGAAAAATAGCTTTTAGGAAAATATAACTGCATATATTAATGTTAAATTTTTCAAAGCTGTATTTTACTATAATCAATTATGTGTTTTGTTAAAAATACTAACTGTTATTTTCTTATTGATTGCATTGTTAATTAAATTAATTAATTAAAAAGTGCTCACTTCACAAATGCAACAAAAAGAGGACACAATTAAAAATTTAATTTTCTTTGAATAATAATTAGACGAATAATATTGTAGATTATTACGGCTACGTTATATATCGCGGAAATTTGTATTGGCAAATAATGCATTTTTATTGTGGATTTCTTGTATCTTGCAAAATATCAGATGTAATTATGATGAATGATGATAAATGATTTTTAAGTTAAGTAAAAGAGTTTCTCTTAAAGATAATACATTACATTGTTTTAATATAAGAGATTTTTCATTGATATTTTTGCCTCGTTATCTTAAGTGACACAATGTCGTGGCAAAGAAATTAGCAACTAATTATGTCAAAAAATATTTCCATAATGTCAAAATTATCCAGTAATTTTGTTTATTCAACAAATGTAATTAATTGTTACAAATGTAACAACAAAAATAATGGTTATATTATCATCTGTTATATTATAAACATTGCTTTTTATATATTGTATTTTTTTAAATTGTTTAATAAGTATTTTTATAATAAAATTTTATTTTATATCTAATCATACGTTATATACTTTCGAATAAAAAAATAACAATAATGTGAATTATATTTAAAATTGTAACATTGAACGGAGTGCTTAAACTCTATTTCAAATTTTACGACTTTAATTACACGATTGTTTCTGAAGTGAGCAACAGAACTAGGATAAATTCTGAATTGGATCTTGTTCTATTTAAAATTATTGGAAAATATACTGATTTGATCACAAAATCAATAAGAGATCGGAAGACAAGACGTGAGGTCGCTTTAGCTACAAGAAACTTATTCGATTAAACTTACCGATATCTCGTTTAAAAATTCCCCTTACAGAAAAAAAACTAGTTCTATTCAATAGAACATAATTCTCCCAGGATTTATCACTTTATCTTTGAACATTTGATACGTTAAATTTTCTTCATTGTTGATCGAATAAGATTTGGCAAAAAATATTATTATTTTGATGGAATATTATTATTTCGGGAGTTATTATTTCGGTGGATTATCGCTCTTAAAAACTTGTGAGAACAAACAGTATTATATTCAGCAAAATATGATAATAAATCTTTCTCAAGGCCAACTCCTTGATATCGTGGGCACTAAAGATGCTAATTTGTTTTCTTACTTATAAAAGAACATGTAATTAAGAGAGAATAATTGTTCTTCTTAAGAGTAACGTTTATGCGAATAATCATAAGATTGAAATATGTCTTTCATATTTTACTGTATGCAAATTATGTGAAAAATAAAAGATCTTATAGAATATTTTTGGCAATATAAAACTACTGCAAAGAGCATTTTGCATTTCAACGTAGCCGTCGGATATCAAAAGCAGAATGAATGCAGATTCGTGCGCAAATCCAATGTAGGATAAGCGGACGATTTAACGTTTTCTATATTCAGAAAGAGTTCTAATCCGTCATCGCGACAGAAAAAGTAAAAAACGTAAAGCTGTGCTGTTATTCATCGTGATTTATCAGTCCGTTATAAATGTGGTGTGTAATCCGCTAGAAAATCACTGTAAAATCATTTAAAGGATCTGGAGATTTTTGTGTTATACTTAATTTTTTAGACAATTATATTATTTACTATAATATTATAAATTTAAGATATTATTTAAATATTATTATTATAAATAATTATAAATATGCGGAATTGACTCATCGGTAATATATTTGGTATCGTGGTATCGGTAATATTATTATTATAAATAATTATAAATATGCGTTTCCATTAATATTATAGTTTTCAAAATTTTACATTTATTTTTTTATAATTATAGAGAGAAAGAATTTGTTTATAAGATATTTTGAAGTCATGCTAATATATAGAGATCATAAATGTAGAAAATTGCAATTTCTTTACAATAAATTTAATGGAAATTATATTTTATAATTTTAAGTTTAGTAATTTTATATTAAAAGGGCAAAAGATGTTTTGATATAATTTTTAATTAGTGGAATTTGCAATTGCGATGGTTATAGAGAACTTTCAAACGGGATCTGAAAGTAATGAAGGTTCTACATTCTAGTTTCAATTTCGAGTTTAATCGCGGATACACTCTCATCGCGCTTACGTAATTATTTCCAAATAATGTCACATCCTTCCCGGAAATGAGGCGTTACCACAAAATTATATTATATAAACCGCCATTATTCGAGGTCTAATGGATAATCATTGGCAGTGCGCGGAATTGACTCATCGGTAATATATTTGCATTGTTGACGTATATCAAGCAAAAACGTTTCGATAAAACATTACATTGTTACTTTATATCTAGATAATCCAGATTGGTCCGTGCTTATTTTGTCGAAAATATTAGACATAATATAAAAATTATGTAAACAATGAATGAATTCTTACAGTCTTTGCCATGAAATCGAATACAAATACTTTTACAAATTAATGATATCTTTCTTTATAAATGCAATTTACAAAAGTTTATAAGGAAAAAGATAACGATTAATATTGTATCTATACATATACAGGATGATTTATACAATTTTATATTTATATACAATTTTATATTATATTTTTAAAATATTTACTTTATGGATTATTTTGAGTAAAAGTTTATCAACGTGAACAAACAATTTTCAATATTTATGAAAATATAGCAATTAGAAAAACTTAGAAAAAAACAAATTCTTTTGAAAAATAAGAGAGAAGATTCAGTTTCTTTCATGCGTGGAATGAAATCATTTTTCTAGTAAAACAACAAAATTCGAATTTCAAAAACTTTATATTCCTTTAATGCACTTCATCGCACGTGTGTAAATCGCGTGCACATCGTTGCAATTTTGCATTCAATTCTAACATACAACTGTTTTTTATTTGTGTGACCACGTCCAATATTCGATGTAGTAAAGCTTTTCCTATTTCCACTTTCTCCTAATAGATGTAATTGATCTATCTCTGTTTATCTCAAACGCAAAAGTCTAGGAAGGAACCATAACATAGCTTAGAAATCATAGCATTTCTGGATATTATAAAAAATTTTCTAAATATTCTGAATTAGATTCATGTTTATATAAATTTTTCTTGCTCATATAGCGTTCTCAGGAAACGTTCTCGTAAAGTGCGGTAAAATTGCGCGAGTCAACGTGTATATGAGAAATAAAAAAAATTGAGAAAAAGGATAGCTCAAATATAAGAAATTTAATAAAGGTCACAGTATATGCGTATGAAATAAATAGAGTAGTAGGAGAAATGCATGAAAGCTGAGAAAATATAACAATCATTTATAGTTTAACAATAATAATAACTTTATTTAACTGTTTTTAATTAGAGTTTTTAATAAATGACTGTTGACAGTCCATACGCGTATACGTAACTCTCTAGTAACAATATTGTAACATTTTCTGAGTTGACTAAATATTTGACGTTACAAAAGAAAACCCAGGTAAACAAGTTCATGCTTTCAGATCATCGCCATGGTGGTTAATTGCGTCTCGCTTGTTTAAAAGTGACATTGTCGCGACTAATTAAGTTTGCGCTTCTTTATGCGCACAGAAAGAGTATTCCCAGCAGATTTTTTGCTCACAATAAAATTTAAAAAATGTTAACGGAAGTTTATGTGCGCAAAAAATTATGGAAATATACGATAAATTGTTATTCTGTTCATAGTGCATTTCAGCATAAATAATACATATAGCTTATAATGGATATGTCAAACATTTAATTTTAATGTTTCAAAATAATATGTCGATATGAAGTCATTTATTGATACATTTTAAATAAATTTGTTTGTTTTAATGAGACACTCTGTTATCACTGGTTTGAAAGATTTATTAGGTTGTTGGAATATTTGAAAGTCACATCATTATGAAGTTGATTAAAACCACGTATTATATTTAGTAATGAAAGCGACGAGAAACTACAGAAATGCAGATTCAAAGGCGTAAATACACTACACTGTACATAAATAAGCACATTTCACAAGTGAGCGCCTTTACGTATTTTGGAATTAAATCTTGCATGAAATGTAAAGACCAATTAAGAACTGAAATGGCCCGTAAATTTCTGCGGCTACGCTATGCGCCTTTTAATAAAAGGCTCTTCATTTATGCAGGTATTGTACGCGCAATGCATTATAATATGATTGTTAAATACCTGACTATAATATAGACAGATATGCACGATATTTGCGCTGTTGATGCTAAAGCTGTAAAATTATCGCGGCAATAGTCTTCATTTACGATTACGTTCCTCGAAAATATTGCATGTTTGTAATTAATCGAATATCATAATGAAAATTTCCAACGATTCGGTAGCAACTCACTTGCGTTAAAATCACGAAGATATATGGTGATGTCGATGTTTGTTGTAAAATGCAGGCAGTCCATTATGATCCTTTCGATCCTATTGTTCTTTAAATTTCCACGCGTAAAAGGGAAGCGTTTTTTATATGTAAAATATTTTAGATGTAAAATATTGCATTGTTCAATCAGCATACATTAATTGTTTTGCAAATATTCGAATAAAATGCATGAGATTTATGAAGAATGTTAAATCAGACGCGTAAAGTGCCTTTGCCTGTTCTCTTATGCAATTTTGAATTGTCTTGTGGAAATATGCTCGCATAAACGTTAATATAATTACTTGCGATAAGAACAGTGACAGGAGAGACATTATTGCGTTATTAAAATTCCCATCGTTTTATGGAAATAGGCGAGAATGTTAAAGTTAACGAAATTGCTCACGACGATGTTTTTTTTTTTGTGATCTCGGCGAATCGTTACATTCGCTATGTCGCGGTCAAATTTTCTTAGAAGAGATCACTTTAACTATATCTCGTCACCTCAGTTCTATAGCGACTGGATCGTCTCAAGAGCGAGGCAATAATCTGGGATCTGTGTCAAGGAGTCATTCTCGTCTCTATTGTCGAAATGCATATTCATGTCATCGCCTCGTAAGGTATCGGTGTACTATACAGGGCGGGCATGTAATTTTTAGTCTTAGAAATACTCCATGAACAGCAGCCTGGTCGTAAATAAGACTACAATTCTGGCAATTCTTAACTTTCTTCGGTCGCGGCATTACTGTTTCGCAATAACATCCTATGCTATTCTCTATATTCTCTTGCATGTTAACGTTGTCCAATAATCCAGCTTTGTAACTTTAACAGCTTCCAAAACGGTATAAACCAAATCCGGTGTGCTGCGCATCCGTTATGGTATTCGAATCCGCGACGCGCGAGGAGCTGAAAATCCGTAGAATGAAAATCGAGTTTGACTCTGAAAGTTTGGTAACTTCGCGGAAGAGTTTGCAAGAAAGTTATTCGTCGTATCAACAGTCGCGTGTGTCTCTTAACTTTTTATGAAATAAAATATCTAAAATGATTTGTGAGAGAATGGTAATAAATGTAAAGTTAAATTATCGAAGGAAAACTTCTAGATTTCTAGCAATTTTTATTTTTTCTTTGCATTTACGACGAGAAGAGGTAGAGTACAACTCTTTCGTCAGCATATCATAACAATCCTATATCTAAGGTTGCGTTTTCTTGAAAGTATCTTACGTGAAACGTTACAATAAATCACTGTCGACACACAGTGCTCTTTGCGCGAACGCGTGCAACTATAGTAAGTGTATCTTTTTCTTTTCATAGTACATAATGCAAAAAGAGAGATAGACAGATAAAGAGAGAGAAAGAGAGAGAGAGAGAGAATAATGTACTATATTCTAAATGCTGATATCTCACATTTTTAATGGTCACATAGAAAGTTATTATGTCATAGGAAGTGCTATTTAGTATTTTAATTGGAAAGAGCGCAATCATTTTGAAATATAATTAGTTACCTTTAAAAAACTTTTTGAAATAAATCTTTTATATAGGAAACTTTTATATTTACATAATGAATGAATTTGCCGAAAATTATAACGAGTTACAATATATGTAAAAACATTTTTGATTTTTTTTTTCTCTTTTTGAGAATATGCACGCATATTCTATGTCTCTTTTAATATAAAGTCTCCTTATGTTTCTTGACAGCATTTTTTTACATTGTGTGTACCAAACAGAAAGCATAATCAAAACAACAATGCAAACGTAGTTGAGTGCACATGTTGATGTCTGATAATTATGTTTTTCATACGACTTATCTAAACGGTGAGTCTAGAAGAAAAGTAGAGAGCCTGCTGGCAAGGCGCACTTTAGCTGGTATGGCTAGTCTGACTCCATCAGGGGTAAGAAAGCCATGTCGCTTTACGAAGTTACACCCATAACCAAGGACAGATCCGGCGTGCGCGTGGTCTCGTTAAAGAATTACTGCGGTCGTAAAGGGTCGCAGTAAGGTACGACGATCCTGGGTGCACACCCTATATCTAAAGGTTCGCCGTTTCACCACCGACTTTTTCTTCGGCCTTAAATAAGGGTCGATGGTTACAGGTCTTTGTAATAGTAGTTAAGATAATGTTTATAGGAGCAATGTGAGAAATTTCGCTTTTAATGGTATATATATGTATATAAGAAATTCTCTCTTAAAAAAGGAATGTTATTGAAAGTTATGAGCTGTTGGAATAAGAGAACTCCTATGAAATAGAAAAAAATTTATATATTTTATTTAAAGTTTACTTTGTGATCGATGACAAAGATTTTTGCTTTTTAATATTTAACGGTATATAAATTTTTTTATACATTTTGTGCGTACAAGCGTCCGCTATATAAAAAAATTAAGCGCAATAAATGTTTAAATTTTATATAAAATGATGTTCTCGGAGAAAAAGTTAAATTACAAAAGCAAGAGAAATAAAAATAATTCAGCGAGGCTGCGATTTAACCGCTACAACGAAAATTACGCCAACACGGGAGAAAATTGGAACGTCAGTGTACCTATACATTTAACTAGTATTAACTACACGTTTAAGCCAGTATTTACGTCATTCTTACTTACTTAGCCAATATGTGCCGGTATTATTTTACGTTAACACGAAATTATTATTTTGTCTTAAATAATAAGCTGCGTGAGGAAAATGTTTTCTAATTAGTTGTTAGAGCAGAAGCTTTATATATTTAGCGTAATTAGGATCCTACTTACCCCTAAGTTAAACTTTGTCGCTTAACATCCGTTGTTGTCATCCTTCTTCCGCACTAGAGCATTATATTGTGTTCCTCGTGGTACGGATGAGTGCTTTATAACGATTACATGCACAAATAGATCGCGTTTTTTATTTTGTGAAAAATCTCGAATAGTATCGTTGTTGGAAGTATTCTCGAGGCGCGCATTATCAAACTTAATGAAAGAAGCAAAAAGGAATTCAAGATATATTGCCTCGGTAATGCTACCTCTTGCAAATTGGAATCGATTGAACCTTCGATAGCTATGATAAGGGAATTACGATGTTAACACTGCTGAAGTATCTCGAAAAATGTGGAATCATACAGTTTGATATGATTCACAAAAAGATGTGAATAGATAGTTCTCGTTTGTAATGAAACAATAGTTTTGTTACAAGATAATTTTCCTTAATTAGCTAATTTATGCATTGCATGATAGCAGCAGTTCTTCTCACTGCACATTAATAATATAATTTAAAATAAAAAATAATTTAAATTTTTCATAAGCATTATGCAAAATGTATAATCTATAATTGACTTGAAATAAATTATAATATATTGCAAAACTTATTTACAAAATTGTCAGCCGTAATTAGCGCGAATTTGAAAATGACAGTTCACATTAACACTCCGTTCGTTCGAAATCTCTATACAATATGGAATCTCCATATTAAGTTTTTCAAAGTTTCGATTTGCATAACAAGCATTACGGATTACAAACTAAGGAACACTTTGAGAGGATGATAAATTACAATCGTGTCGGTTTAAATTGTTCTCGATCAAGTCCGAGCGAGAGACACACCGGTAATTCGGTACGTAGATCGAACAACGAAATGCTTTTCCCGTAGAAATTTCTTTCCAAAGGGTGACGCGATTCTCAAGTACGATACGCGCGCGAGATAGGGTCCAACCGAATGTAGCTACGCGCGTATACTGAAGGAACTTGTGCAGCGAGGGCGCCGGCTTGAACCGAACCAACCCCTCTTCCCAGCATCCCATGCGGCGCGCGTTCTCTTATCAGGCATTCGGGGCGATGGGATGACTTTTGGACTGATAATATCATCAATTGTTGAGGGAAATACGCGACAATCGACGAGTAATCGGAGGGTTTGTATCTCGCAGATTTCCGCGGGTTAATTGCCTCAACAGTTTTAATTCTTAATGCCGCACCGAGAAAAATCGATTACATTATTCGCGCCTATCTGCATCGGTCCAATTAGATTTTGCAAATAAAGACAATGTGATTATAAAAATTTCTTTTTCGATATAGCAACGCTATTGATATTTTTTTTAAAACTATTACATATATAATTTAGATAATGTAGATAATTTAAATAATGTAGATTTTTGATAGGTGTAAACGCACTTTATTTTTGATTGCTAATTAATTAAAATTTATTTATGGATTAGGAGCATGATTATTGACAATTATTTTAATAATTGATATGCTGCAAAATTCTTTGTATATTTTTTTGTATTTTTCAATATAATACACTGATTTTAATTAAAATGAAATAATGCGCTTTTAGAATGAAAGGAGGAGTCGCCGGGTTAAAGCGAAAAGCAAAAATTCTAAGAGCTAAAAGCTAAGTGCTTCTAAGCTCTGAGACGTTCTTAGAATAGTTTATCTTACAAATGCTTCAAGTGCATGATAGTAATGTGTGCAATCGCAAGAAATAATATTCTTGATGTGGTTTAGAACTCTAACTGTTTTGAGACGAAAAATATAGCACATTTTATAATATTTCAGAAAATATATCTACACTCATGTCTCTATACGCAACTTTATGTAACATTAGTGGTTCACTTATAGTGGTATTGCATATAAAATTTTATATGAGATATACTGTATTCTCTTGTCTCAAGAATTCTATTTGAAAGTAGACAAAGCGATTTATGAATGTTGCAAAATAAAACATCTATTAAAATATTTAAATTCTGAATAAAGAGAAAACTCTGCATCAAAAGTATATAAATCCTTCCAAATTCTTTAGTAAATATTTTTGATTCCACGTTAAATATGAAGATGGTATATTTGGAAACTTGATAGAATATTTTATTTCAAAGCATTTTGGCTCAGACGTTATCGAATATGTGGCAAGTGGCATTTTAATAAATCGCTAGAGAAGTCGATTCCGCTGCTCGATTTCACGTAAATTTAAAGAAAAGTTATGACGTTCGCTACGTGCATTAGTATATATTACTACTATTTGCGAAATTCTGTTAAATATCTGCTTCATCAAATAATGTTCGTAATATTCATTACAAGCTGTCGCGCGAGGAACTGACTTAATAATATAAAGTGTTCGCACGCTCGTTATTGGATTTACCTTTGACGCAGCGAGAAAGGGCAACCGCAATATTATTATTAATTAACCTTCCTAAGAAAAAGGCAAACAGCTTTACGCCATACCTCGAAGGTTGATGAACCTGCATTCATTTATGCTATATGATTAAATATTATCCGCTTATGATATAATCTTGGCAAACAACAAGATTGATTGCTTATGCGACGACAGTATGTCGCAACTACCAGTTGCTGTCTATTATAGAGTGCATCGCGCGGACAGCGTATTTTCTCTCAATTACGAATAGTAAAAGTGAAAACTAAAGAGAGTGCTGTTTTTATATGATACTTAAAATTCAGTAATGTATTATAAAATAATAACAAAATAATAAAATTTTTATTTGATTTATGATTTTTTTTTATATTAACGAAACTTTAATTTAAGAAATAAATATGAGAATACATATTTAAATTATTTAAACTCATTATTTCAACTCATAAATCTCAATTTATTTAATTGATTTATTTAATTTCTTCGTATTGTACCAAAGAAAATTTGTGTCCTGTGCACAACTAATCAGTCTTAATGAAAATTAATTCTTCCTTGAAACTAATGCACTACCATCGTCTGGCTCTTTCCAGCCTCTTGAAATTTAAATATATATTTCACATTGAGAGTCTTACAAAGTCTTAGTTGTAATTATGAGAATGTTCCAGATTAAATTGGCAAATTTTCGCTAAAAGAGGAAATTGATTAAAAAATTTATAATTGTGAGAAAATACATGATTTTTAATACATTGTATATATTTCACGAACGCTTTTGTGCGTTTTAGAGTCGTTAGCTAATACTAAGGGATAGAAAATAATACTTATGAATATGATTAGATCTTTTAGTCGTGAGATACATATACATACATGAGAATAAAAATCAAACATTAACAGTATCAATAGATCTCGTTACATCTATAAATTCATGCAGGTTTGAGCATACGGCTTCTGCGCAACTCTTATCGTCATCGAATTGCATGTTAGAATCCCTTCAAGCGTTATAAGAAATGATTACCCGCAGGGATTTATGAAGCGAGTGGTAAATTTTTTTTCTCTTTATAACCGCACAACACGGTATATATCGCGCGAACTTTACGCTGAATTTCGTTCAACAACATCGTCTCGTCAGTTGCAACAAGTTTTGGGGTCGTATTACGATAAATAGTCTTCGCATTCTAGACGGTAAAAATAATGGACGACAATTTATCACTGCTGCACATTTCGTTGTCGTTTTCATTTTATAGCGCGCAACACTACTCGCGTTCCTCGCACTATATAAAAAAAAACTATACACATTGAACGATATTCTCTGTCTTCGCACATATTACCATCTGTTCGAACAAATGCAGGGCAATTTTAAAATTTTAGAATAATATCGCGAGTAAAAAAAAACAAGCAAAATCAATTCCATATCAAATTAGAGTTGATCTTTGCATAATTTCGCATGGAAGACAATTTCTCTCTGTTGAGCTTTACTTTTGTCGGATAACATTTTGCTTTATCGTTCAATAAAAAAAAATAAACTCCGTATCATAAAAGGAGCAAGACAATCGTTCCGACATGTTTAGAAATTACACACGGTGTAAATGTTAGCATTAATCTCGATTGTGTGGACACGGAAGCAAAAAATTTCTTTTCCGACAAGACTCGTGTGATTTACGTACTTACACGCAACCAAAAGGTACGGTCCTGAGAGAGTGCTTCTAATCATAGGAATTAATTACAGTAAAAAGTCGCGAACAAAAGTTTGCCGAAGCCACACATTACAAGGACTGTTACTGCGCGGCAGCTCCCCTTTTCTCATTTCAACAATAAAGAACCATGAAATTTGTGAACTCGTTTGCCGTCTCAGCGGGGCCATTTGGTTACAGTGAAACATTCACAACGTTACAGCGCGTGCTCTTCCATGTCTCGTATTTCCGTAAATGAGTCTAGCTGACGTTAGCTTTGCGCTCGCACGTTTCGCTTAGCGAATAGAGATTTTTCTCGAGCAAAACTACTCAACTACACGTAGAATTATCCTGAAAATATTAAATTAACATATACTGCACACGCGCAGTATAGAATATTTTTATATAAATCATATTTTGCATAAAAGGAGAAAAATTAACAATTAACAATCTCTTGATTTTAGTTTCTATGTGCAAAATTCAATATATAATATTAAGCATTTATTACACATACGTATATATTGACGCGTTACTGTGTGTTTTTACTACAATATTAATTTAATAACAAAATTGTTGATTAATTAAACTAGTTGTGTGCTGATGTAACTTTCCTGTTAGCGACGGTGCTCCATTAAAATGATCTCAATACAAAAAACTTCGAACATTTCAAGAGTCTGTTTTATTTTAGTCTGTTAAAATGAAATATTTTATTTCCATTAAATGATACTTTTGTGTTTCTCGTATCCCTACACTAGATTCGTAGAAACCTCGTCGGAACAACAAATACATGACTTTCGGGGGTTTATTTAACTTCGCAGATGTCCAGATGAATTTTCGAATTGGGCCATTTTCTCTTGGGAGTAGCGTTATATCTTTGACGGACACGAAGGCGAAATACGCGGTTTACGCGATGATTCATCGTAGGTAAGGTTTATCCGCGCAGACTCACGAGCATTTCTCAAGAGAACTCGAGATAAATGGAACAAGTTTCTCCGGGGGTGCATCAGCTACGTTATTTCTGTTACAGGAAGAAAGGTCGCCTCTGTCTTTGTCGCATTTCCGTCCCTTAAATGCAAAGCTAATGAAGCTTTGGCGGAATCAAATTCGGGAACCAATTGTTGTAACTTTATTAGCATTTCTTCGTTGCGTGGATTTCTTCAGTGTTTATCACAAAATCGGATTTATCAAAATTCACTGGTTACGAATCGCGATTTTATCTAGTTTGTTTTTCCCATTCCAAAATCTATTTCGGTTCCGATATTCAATTATGACTTATTTGCTATATTAAATAAATTAGTTCTCCATCTATCTCTCTATTTATCTATTTGTCTATACATTTCTATTTACGTACATATTCATCTTTCTTCCGTTTGTATAGTTGGTTTAATGATTAAATTATTCGATAAACAAGCAAGCAAATATGCATGAGTTATTAAATAAGCATATTATATTAGTATTGCCAATTACTTATAAATTAAGTAAGTTTTTACGCAAACTTGTCTACTTGTCAAAGCTAGATTGTTTTTGCGAAATATCAAAGTTTAAGTGCCGAGCACGGTTTCATAGATTTTTATATAAAATACATATAATTATAAAATACATATATATATTGTTAATTATAAAATATCCATTTAACAACAAAGAGACAAACAAGCTCAATGTCGTTTGTATAATTTTATTCCAAACGATCGTGGGCTGTCATCGCATAATTTGAAGATAAATAATTTCATCCGGATTTCAATATGAAGCACCATGGATAGTCTTCAGCATCTGATATTGCCATCTCTTCTCATTCGAGTTATCGAGATTCAGAAGTTAATAGGAAGTCGAATAGGGTCGTGTCAGTTGTTTCAGAGTTATGTGATGTCTGTATTGTTAATATTTCGCGAAAATAAAACGCGTATACCATCCGTTTTAATCGTGTATTCGTTATATCATATCTCATTCGCTCTTTTGCGCCTCTTAAAACAAAAAGGAGTAAAGTTTACGATTATAATCGACGAAATGCTAACGGCGCAAGCGTGGCTGTGCAATGCAAAACTACGACGAATGCAATGAGAATCTAGCGTTTTAGTGGCAATTGAACCGTGGCAACTCGAATTCGCTCGATATTTGTATGCTGACGGCAAAATTCCCTGTGGGAAATCGGGATGCGCTTTAAAATCCTGATATGTCGAGGAAAACTAGAGCTGCGGGATAAAATCAGATAACGCGAGTCGTAAGGAATAATGACGCTCGCGAATTCGACGTGGTTTCATCTCTCGTAAATGGATTAAAACAATTTGACGGAGCTCTCTACTGTGTCATGCAGTACATCTCGCCTGCTGGCGATAACCCCATTTGTCTTTCTATCTTTCTCTTCTATCTCTCATGGGAATTCGGAAACTGCGGGAATTGACCGTCTGCTTTAGCACTCCGGCTTGCCAATTTATTACGCTTTTAAATCGAAGCGCTTATTGGCGGAAAATTCGCGTAAAATTTATGACAATGTGCATTTCATTATGAAATCCATTAACTTTCACATTCAGAGGATACGCGAATGGCGAATGAAGCGCGCTCCGTTCTTCTAATTTGAGTCACGCGACGAGTAAGCGAACTTGCCTGGCAGCTCATTTCTAGCTAACCTCGGTGCATTTCCTGAGCACATCATTATACACTGCTAGAACGAAATAGAGAACGAAATACAGGTAATTATTGACTGCGTTCAACGGAACGGTAGCTGTTTAAATTTTGAAAGGGAGAACCTCGTTAGACACGTATACTTGCGACAAGAGAGGGGGGGAAACGAGAGTTTAAGACTAAATTTTAATTTGATTTTGTAGGATACATAATTTTATGTTAGATGTTATATTGTGTTAATGCATAACAATTGTTTGTACGTATTATGTGTATGCATTATGTGTATTAAATTATAACTTATTTTCATAAATTTATTCAGTGTTATATTACGTGAATTTTTCAAAACAGATCTGTAAGTTTTCACATATAATATACGATACAACGAAGCGACATAAATATGTTTTGAAAATAGCGCTCTGACAATGAGACATTTTCTTTCTCTACGTAAAATTTTAAGAACGAAAAGACTCGCACAAGAGAAATTATAAAATTCTTTATTTATGAATGCTAGCGTAAAATATATTATATTTTTATTTGTATTTGCTTTGTGTCCTCGGCATAAAGAAAAACGTGTACCAAAGAGAATAAGAGGGATATCTTTCGTAAAACAAATATATTTCTTGGATATGTCGTCTCTCACGCGTATAAGAGCGAGCATTCCTTTTCCAATGTTTTCTTCTCCCTTCATTTTCTCATTATAATATAAATGTAATGTTATTCATCGCGTACCATTCAAAATTTCCACAACATGCACAAAACCTCTATCATATTTAACAGTAACTGACAATGAGCTAAATTGAGCTACATACGTTGATGCGATAGCCTAGCTTCCAGTTAATTAAGTCTCGCTCTTACAAATTTTAGAAATATAGCTATGTTATTAATATTTCGTTTGCTATATTTTCCTTCTCTGTTGTCAAAAGTATTTATAATTCAATGTATAGTTTTTATTGACATTTGGAGACTTACTTACGAAAATTTTTTTTCTTTATTTTGAAATTAGATAGACATGTTTCTAATCGAGTGATATGTAATGTAACGTAAGTAGTATAACGTAACGATGTATCGACAAAAGTAGATTTTTAATTAACATATTTCATCCAAAATTGATGCGTTCTTATTTTTAATACGAGCGAGAAATTCATAAGAAAATTAATTAAAACACAATTCGCATTCCATGTATCGAATTTAATTTAATACCGAATAAAGCGTTTACCTTCTTAATAATAAAGTATTAACTATCTCAGCGACGGCTGGGCCGATCGAGTTCTTAATAAGTAGTTTAATCGATAGCATGAGTCTCAATTGTAAGAGAAAAATGTCTTTATTTTTGCTTTATATGTAATATAAAAAAATATTAAAATGTAAAATTTCAACGTAAAAATTTTTATGTATGGACCGTCATTGTCGTCATTGACCTTTCATTTATATACGCACATATATAAAATGTAATGTACGGTTTCTATTTTTGCCAAACAATTGCACTAGCGGTGTTCTGCTAAAAATTCCGATAAAAATGAGCTTAAGTAATTTTATGTATTTTATTATGACTTAAACATTTTCATGTATAGTGGTATTAAAATCCAGCTGCAAACCACTAGTAACGTCGCTTTACAAAGCCACTGTGTATAAAAAAGTTTAAGTCGTAATAAAATAAACAAAGCACTCGATAATCAAGCAGCGTCTTATATAGATCTTATATAGATATGTTAAAAACGTGGCGGTATACCTTCAATCGGACGACCATAAAATCATGAAAATGTTAATTAACGCTGCTAATGATTAAAACTTGTTAAAAAATGAAAGAATATAGTTCGGACTATAGGAAAATTTTAATAGAATAAATCACCGTTTCGAAAATCGAGCACAGTAAATCAGCTAGTAAATTTTCTGGCCAAATTGAATCTACCGAAGAAAAAATGATATTACGAATATGTATCTTTGGCTTCGAAAATTATATATTTAATTAATTTTAAGTATTATATTTTATATATTATTAATTATACTTAACAGTAAATTGATTTTTTATATTTGTCAATATTTTTTTAAGTAACTAAGAATTGAATGATGCATGTATAGAATTTGTAAAAATCATAAATTGATTTTTCTCAAGAATCTGTATATAAAGCATTAAGGTGCTCCAAGAATACAGGTTTTAGAAAATATTTCAAATGTTTCTTCCTTTATAAGATATACTTTCAAACGTTCCACTCTAATAAACATTTTTTACATTATTTTATTATAATTTTCATAACAGCATAATATTTTGATGCTTAATGCTCTATATAATACAATGTACTAAATTATAAAGTAAAACATAATTATAAAATATTATTATTATTATTAGCAGGTTACCGTTACAATATACAGCTGCAAGCTGTCTTCTTATTCCTTATCGCCATGCATTCCTATCCAATGTATCCTCCTCTTCGATTCCTCGGATTGTTATGACCTGTCGAATTTCCTCGTCCCAAAATCATAGGAACCTGTTGCGCTTCTTCCCTGTGATGTCCATCGGAACACCTTCTGAGACCATCTGTCCTCAGGCATTCTTAAAAGATGTCCAAACTACTGAAGCCTCCTTTTCTCTATTCTCTTGATTATTGTTTCCATAGCTTCCATTTTATTCAAAAATATTAATATAATAAATATAATTATGATATCTTTCTTACAATTAGTCTGACTCCTCGCCTTCGACCTGTCCGACATGGGTAGCCCTACCGGTAACTATGTTACCGCCCCGGCATAGCTCTCAGGTTCATTAAAGTACTCAAACCTCCTCACCCGGCTAATGCCTTTGTTAAGGTAGAGATACCATCGAGGAGGTAAAATTTTTATTATAATTATTTTATTTTAATACAAGTTATTTTATCTTATAAAATAAATAAAATATATAATGTATAATGTACAATATATTATAATATACAATATACAAAACAATTTATAATTATAGAATATAACACGCATGTAGAATTTATAAAATATAATATAATTACTATGAAATAATAATTATAAATTAATATAAAATATCTTATTATATAGAATTACAAGAAAATGTTCGAAATGCATACAATATACAATTCACTAGAAGTTTTCAGGTCAAATATAACGATGATAAGTTACGTGACATTTATCAATGATTGATTTTTAATTACAAAATTTATTAAGAATTACGTAATGCAAACAACCGCGATCAAAAGAGCCATTAATTTTTTCAATTACATTTCTTAATTGTAAAATAAAATATTGAGACTGCATATACTGGCACATTTTGATTTTTTAAGAAAATTAAGTGAAGCTATAGTGTGAGCCAACGATCAAATAAAAAAATAATAATCACGCTCAAGAATAACATAAAATCTGTCGATTTGCGAATAATTTGACGAGAATTGTTTGACTAGATTAAAATTTCTTTGCTAGATTATATACCGATTAATATGCGACAAAAAAAAGAATGATCCTAAAGGTGAGAGCGACTTCAATGTGCTCTGCGCGAAATCGATCAGCGAAGAAAAGTTAATCGATCCGTCAAACGCCAAGGACTCTACTGCAGGAAGGAACGAATCCCGAATCTTTTGGACTGCTTCCAATAGCAATAATTTCAAGCGAATCAAATTATCATCATCATCATTTTCGATTCACAAGATCAAAATTTACGCGAGAAAACATGTTCTTCCATTATTCATAAACATCTCTCTTTATTAAATCAATGATAAGTTAAACGATAAGCTTCGTTAGATATTCTACCAAATATTAATTTTTAAGCATAATTTTCTATTGCATAACATTGTTTGTATACCCAATCTGAACTTGCAACATTATTCAAGAATATCGAACATAAAAATCTAAACTGTTTCAATAGAACGCATCTATTCTTAATATTGGATTAAGCAAAATATCGAAGCGTGAGAAATTATGGTATGTAATACACACAGTAATTGTTCCTGCACTACTTTCGTAAAATTATACATAATCGTTTCTATACGTCTCCAAGATGTACAACGCAGCCGTGGTCTCTATCCTTCCGCCGTTAACGAGTGTTACGGCCTCGAAATGGAGCGAAACTCGCCCTCGGACGCGCAATTCCGGTTGATATGCAGCATATGCATACCACGAAATACGTCGCAGCATATATCTGTCGGGTATTCTCTTACCCTTGTAATTGAAGCGTCCTAGCGTTGACATGCTGAGAGTAACGCGTATCTTTAATGCAGAAATATTATTCCATATCGGTCGATAAAAATATTTTATAATTCATCTATAACGGCGGCATTCTTACAAATATGAAGATTATTATAATTCTTTTTTACAAACACGTAGGATATGAAACCTGTTAAAAAATTTATTTAGTCGCACAATAACATGGTTATGTATGTGTGTGAGTGTGTAAACTTACAGTAGTAATTTAAACGTACAAATATTATAAATACAAATATTAAAAAATTATTTTTCTCGGCAACATTTCTCTTACTTTTCAAACCTTCACCAAATTTTTGTCTGCAATAGACTTGATTTTATTTTTTATTCGATTTTTTCTTTGTCTCTAATAGATTTTATTTTATTTTTTATGCTCGTTATAAATTATAATACCGATTTGATTCAAGTAGCATCCTAATTTTTTAAAAATACGATTTGTAATATTTAATTTGAATAATTTTTATGTTTAATATTTTATATCAATAGCGAAAGCAATATATCGCGAGCAGGAGCGAACGATGACAGTCTTTCAATATATTATTGCTCAATAAACTCGAAATAAATGTATTATAATTTTCTCTGTTCTTTAAGATCTTCAATATTTAATTCGTATTAAATGAATAAAATTATTCATACATTATTTTAAGTCTTTCAATATTTGGGCTGTCAAATTATACAATCTTTATTTAATGATAGATCTTCATCGATACGAAATAATGCACAGCGCATCGAGATAATCGATATCATGAAAAAGAGGCAACAATAAATTTTGATACTTTTCAATAATCGTTCTTTTTAATAGTAAATGTGATGTTTATTTATTTCATGCCTCTTATATCACTAATAAACTGGACGTAAATATGTGGCTGCGTGCATAATTTATTTGCGGACACAAATAGCTTTGCATTTTTAATCATAAAATTGTCATTTAGTCACTAAACTGAGAGATTATAAATTTTACTGGAATTTTTATGTAAGTTACAACATATGAAACAAACACGTACGCATTTATTACATTATCTCTTAGTTGATGTTATACCAAATATTTAGTTTTAACCAAATATAAATTTAATATGTGTTATAATTCAGAATATTTTAATATTACAAACAACGATATTATTTGCATTGAAGTTAAAATTAAAAATATTACTAACTCTTTTATAAAAAAACTTGTACGATAATAAGAAAAGTTTAATAAAGTAACTTTTAAGACTAAAGGATGCGAACAATTTTAAATAATTGCTTCTTCAATTTTAAATAAGTTACAACATTAAAAAATTGAAAATATTGCAGCAAAATTAATTTTGTCGTAAAGGCGTAAAAATCGCGTTTATGATTTTGACGTAAACGTGGAATGATGTTGATAGAGCGCTTTGACGATTTCGGACAAGTCCGCGGAATGCAATTTTCAAAGGAATATTATATTTACACTCCGTTCTTGTAAAGCTTTCCACATTTTGACTGCACAAGATCCGTTATTTCAATTTCAATGTTCAGTGTGCCAGACACTTCTGTCGAATATTCTGAAACGACTTCGACGAAGACTATTTAATGTAGCGCGAATATATACAACGGAATATTTACGACATACATAAGCGAATTTTACATATAAGCATTAATTACGGGTAATTACCATATAAGTCGCCGTAATAACAGCGCCAGCATGTAAACGCAATTATTGGCAAGTGTGATTTATAAAAGTAATAAATAATTGTAAAAGATAGTTGCTGAGGGAATATATTTCTCTATATTTTAGAAATCATATTCCCTACGTCAAACATAAATATGTATATATGTGGCTTGTTGTTATTAATAATACACTAGAAAGCGCAGTTATTTATTGCACCAAACGATGCTACAATATAGTAAAAACATAAAGAGTATTTGATGAGATTGTAAGTACGTAAAAAGCAGATTTTTCTTTGAACTTGATAGAATAATCCACAATTAATCCTGACGATTAATGAACACAGTTGGCAGAGATTCGTTAATCTTCCTCATCGCAAAGCTCTGCCCTAGTTTCGTACCAAAACTTTATTGATCGAATAACTTAGCATTGTACGATATTTTTGCTTATAAATTTCAATATTTAAAGAGGCTAAAATGTATGTGATTTGATGGTTTTATTAATCGAAAATTATAAAAATTGACAGAAAGCTATAGCCAGCGAATAGAGTTGATGTCTATCAGTATTCTGTCCGCGTCTGCTGCAGCGGTTCTGTCCTAATTAATTGCTATAATTTCTGCACGTCTCTCGTGCACGATTTGTAGCTCACATGTGATGATTGCCGTTTGGCCAGTCCATGTATCCGTTTCTGGTCAAAGCTATCATTAGAATATTGTTCATTCCGTATTATTAGACTCAACTTTATTAAATAATTTGCAGGAAATTATGATTGCATATTTATCTATTAAATCTAATACATAGATCCAATTGATGCTCCTCCGACGTCAATGACAAAATCTGAATCTATATATCTAATTTTAGAGCTATAATAAAAGCTTTGATATATAAATACAAAATTCAGGTAGAAAATGGGCTACTAAGAGTCAAACGCAGAAATTAGGCGCAACAAACTTGTTTTAAGATCTTCTTTATTTAATTTGAACATTTCGGCCTTTCTTTTGAAGCATTTTCAGCAGATCGATTAACAAAAAATGCGTCCTGATCCACATCCCCGTCTTACGTCCTCGGTAAGTTCTTAAAGTGATCGAAAAGAACTTACCAAGAACGTAAGACGGGGATTCGGATCAGGACGCATGAATTTTTTTGTTAATCCAACGGCTGAAAATGGTCCAAAGGAAGGACTGAAATGTTCAAATTAAATAAAGAAGATTTTAAAACAAGTTTGTTGAGCCTAATTTCTGCGCCTGGCTCTTATTAACTCATTTCTTACCTAATTTTGTAATTTTAAAGCGTTTCTAATACGATATTTCGTATAATTTATAGCGCATAATTGATCGTGTCATTTCTCTTCGTTCAATTTTAATCTCCATTTCAACATCACGCTTGAAGGGTATCCGTGAGTGATACGGTCCGCTGTTTGCAAGAATCTTTTCTAGATTGAGGCGTCTTGTTTGTTGTCGAGGAATGTAAATTGTCGCTGCTTCAAGATTAATCTAAACCGTTATAAATAGCTTCACGCAACAGAACGGATCAACGAGGTCGTAATCACCGCGGATAATGGGCGATGGTTAATCAAGGTGATTATAAGGTTTAAAGACTCTACGATTAAGATACGATGGCGTGACAGGCGCCTCGAACACTGATAGTCGACACGGATTCGATAAACGTCACGATCTCTACTATAGCGTGCGATTTCACTATATATCATATACTCACCTGAGATGGTGAGTGTAAGTGGGGAATAGCTGCAACCATCTGATCGTTTGGCTCATTCGCGGTATCTCCACAGTATCGTTTTATTCGCCGCGCGCTTAAATAAACGAATCTCAAGTTGTCACATATACACGCCGATGATCAGGAAAAATCTGTGCCCCGACTTCGCGGAATTGGAATACCTCAGTTGAGACAGGTACATAAATATAAGCCTTAGGATAAATTTAGGTATCACATGGAATACACGTTGCGAGAGGAACGGTGTGTGAGTTTTCATTCTAATAAATAACATTTCAAATCAGATAACTAAGAAAGTTCGTATGTGATTTTTATTACAAAAAAGAATTTATGTGTGTATTGTTATAGGAAAATAACTAACACTGAGAGTCTCATAATTAACGCTAAAGCTTTGTGCAAGCATGTGACGAGTTTGCTGTAGATTAGACTCGATGGCGGCCTTCAATCCATATTAATGATAGAGAATCTAACAAGAAACCGCACGAACTTTCTTGATTACGTGATATAAATTCAAATTGATCATTAAAGATACGAGAGTTTAATTCTGTATCTTTCGTTATCCTTAAATCTCGGATGATTGTTTTAAAGTACACATAGATTTTAAGTGATAAAATTACAAATAAAATTACAAATTTATAACAAAATGTTACCTTAAATTATGTTAATTTAATTAACGTTACGTTGTATAATTTGCGTATCCGTAATAATATAAGAATATTTTTTGTGTAAGAATCTTTTAATTCTAGATATATGTGAATTTCAGAAATATTTTTTTTACATGAATTATTAATTTCGCATAAGAAAGATTATACACATATATGCTATACCATAAATTCTTTTTACATGTTATTCATAGCAGAAAACAATTCGTTATTTAATATATTTAGATATTAAATATATATTATATATATGTATATAATAATGTATATAAAATACATATATAAAATATTTTAAATATACATATTTTAAACATAACATATTTTAAATATATATATAGGCCAATTTGTTATAAATGTTTGGAAAAAAGTGTTTTTTTTTACACACGAAAAATAATCTATAAAAAGAAGTTTTCTAATTAATTCGACATGAATCTAGTGATCATCATGTGTGTGCTTGAAAAGTATGTGCAGAAAATCTGTTGAATATAAATTGTATATTTGTTATAATATATGTAATTTTGATAGAAGATGCAATGCACGCTAAATTACGATAATGACAATTGCTATCTAACTGCCTAATGTTTCTGCTTTATGTCATGCGTAAAATATTTCATCATTATCGTGCTGCTGTCCGTAAGTCTCATCCAATAGAGTTACATAGTTGTACGCGACGGTGACAGTAGAGTGAAAATGACAAGTGATGTGCCAGAGGCTAATTGAATCGCGCGATATAGGTATGAACGCGTATGCAAGATTGTCCTGATTTTCGTAGATTAGTACTCTTTGATACGGCGAATTTATTGGATAATTAATACGCATAATATTATTGATAATTGTGTGGTCGTCATTTAAATCCTACAATATTTGCAACAATCGAAATCAATATTATAATTACTAGCTTCACTGCTTCAAATGATATGGCAAGTGGATTTTAAGCATCGTTTTAGCCTTACATGTAATTAACATCTAAACGTGACTTGTGACGTTACAAATGAATATCTAAAGAAAAATTCTCATAATCTTCTATCTAATCACAAGTTATGTTAATGACATAAATATTTATTAAGCATGCGTTAATTCCCTTGTTCATTCAACAACACGTTTCTTGTTTTCGTAACAGTTATCGAGTGCAAAGTATCGCGGCATTGGAGTTTTAAAATTGTAAAATCCACTGAATATACTTAATTGATGATTTTTAACATCGACAGGCTATTCTGTAAATTATTTATTTTTTAACACATCTGATAATAAAATAAATAAATAAGATTAACTTTAAAATATAAAATAAAGTAAAGATTGCCTCGTTTCTTTCATAGCCAATTAGATTGTACGCACTAATGCGCACGGTCGCGCACTGAGTGCGCCTTCATTCACTTTTCTATCATTTTCTATCATTTTCTATCATTTTCAATATCAATTGAATACAGAAAATTAGGTGAGTGCGCACACTAAGTGCATCCAACCGAATTATTCGCTATTAAAAAACTCTTAGCGAGAAACTGGCCTGAATATCCTTGCTTAAAATCAAATTCTTATATCCGTATATGCTGAGAAATTATATTCGACAAATATTCGACAAATATTCGTACAAACAGCAGTCTTTTGTCCCTACGTTACAGATTTTCATCAAAGTCCATTTGCGCGATGTTACTCGACATTTTGTCGATAAACTTGTTTTGCGCTGCGTTATCGTATGTATCTATTTGTATGTGACAGGATTTCAGTTCGATCGGCGCGTTACATATTCCGAACGACGTGCGCGATCGGAATGGAAATTGTATTAGGTGCGATTAAGGTGCGTGAAAGGAGCAAGGATACCCAATCCAAGGACAGATTGCCTATCAATGCTCTGACGACGTGTATCTTGCCGAACAGAAAAAAATGATTATGCAATTCCGCTCGAATTGGGAATTTTGTTGTTATATAAAATGCTATACGTATCAAAACCGACATTATAATATTAGTGGCAATAAAGCGCAAGTGAAATATTCATATATCCGTAAAACGATGCTAATTCATCACATATTACGACATAATGCTACACATGCCGTTTCCACATTCGCTGATTACCTTGAAATCGTTATTGGCTTTACGCAAATCGCGTGGCTGATCATTACAGGAATAAATGTGAATATTCAGTTTCAGTTTTAATTTCCCAGTCCATAATCATTTACCGATATCTTTCAATGGAAATTGCGATTGAGATAACGAGGTCTATTAATTCCATCAATTTGAAATGTATATTGCAGATAAGAATACATATATATTGAAGTTGAAATCTGGATCGCAAATCACAAAAAATGAAACGTATATATCAAGGTTTTTCTATAAATAGGCAAATAATAGAAATCAAGAACGCAGTTGTTATGAATTTCTATCTTCATTATGTTTTTCGAAAGATAATCGATAATTACATTTTATCGACCGGTTTTATCGAAATCACAGGCAGTATCGCACACATTTTTGGAAAGGCGCTGTAGATGCAGCTAAATAACTGGACGTTGATTAAATTATGACGGTTGAAAAAACCGAGACGCCAAGGCGATTCGTACAAATGTCGACCCCGAATTTTGAGCCGTCAGAACGATGGCGAATTATAAGGAATATTCTAGCGATCGGTTGCGCTTTTATGGTGAATTTTACTGCCTTTATGGGAGCCTCGAATTTACAGAGCTCTATTAATGCGGATCAGTCGCTGGGTACATTTACTTTATCGGCGATTTACGGCAGTCTGCTCTTCAGCAACATTTTTCTACCCGCTCTCATCATAAGGTAAGACTTAGATAATCTAATTTATATACTTTTCTCACATTTCTCTGTATCGCTTAATGCGTATAATAAATCGAAAGTCGATATAAGTTTACACGATAGTAGTTTGACAACATTTTCGATGACTGCCGCGATAAATATTCCGCGCCTCGGGCTGGAGAAGAATTGTCGTCAAATCTGATTACTCTTACTTGTTATTGCGATAGGATAAATCCGTTTTGGGAAATATAGATATAGATATTTTCCGATATATATTTCCCAAAACGGGATAGGATAATCCCGTTTTGGGAAATATATATCGGAAAAAAGCCTTGGATCATCATAGACGATGAGAGCGCTCAATATATATAAGTGGAACATATAAGGGATTAATTCTATACAGAATCCCACGTCACTAAACTTTATTACGCGTGGTCGTCCCCTTGGTCGTACCTTGACCCAGAATTATGTCGCACGGAACATCCGTGGGTTCCATCATTGGTCACGAATGAAATAAACGTACCTGCTTGAATAAAATTGGATACATTTTCTAATCAACGTAGCTTTAGTGTATCCGTTCATAGTCCGCTCTTTTATTTATGATTGTCTTAAGTACAGACTAGGGCTCGCTATTATACGTTTAAACGAAAACACGTTTACACGTATAATTAGTATATCCGTTTATTATAAACGTTTTTCTGAATATTTTCACGTTTTTCACGCCCTGCGATATGACCAACTTCTGATTCATGAGTTAGATCAAATGACAACATGATATACGTCAATTTCTAACGCACGAGTCAGAAGTTGGCCATATCGCAGGGCCGAAAATGAAAAGGTAGAAAGAAAAATATTCTTTCTTTCAGATTTGAATATAATATGCAATAAATTTTGGTTTAAAAACGGGAAAAATATGTATAGAAAATAACATCAAAATAGTGTACTCGAAAATAGATGTTGCCAATAAAAGGATGTACTAAATATACGATTAAACGTGTTTTCATTTAAACGTATAATTGAAACGTATAATAGTGAGCCTTACGTGTAAACGTGTTCAAGTAAACGTTTACAAGTAAACTTTTTTTAGAAGTAAATGTAAACGGATGAACGTTTCACGTTTACACGTATATTCGAAAAACGGAATAAAATAAGAGCCCTAGTACAGACTTAAGATGCTATACGGCCATTGACTGGATAGGATTATAAGATCGCCTTAGGATTATAAGATCATACTTAAGATAATCCTGAATATGAAAACGGACCATGAGAATGCAAATTTTAGGGTTATTTTGATCAAATTTTATTTAAAGAAGTCTAATTAATTAAAACAGTCTAATTAATTAATATGAGTAAATAAATAAATAGATTTACATAATTCTTTGTTTCAGTTGGTTAGGATGCAAGTGGACAATGTCTGTTTCCATATTGGCTTATATGCCTTTCATAGCTGCTCAATTTTATCCACAATTTTATACGATGATTCCCGCCGGATTATCGGTCGGATTAGGCGGAGGACCGCTTTGGTGCGCAAAATGTACTTATTTAACTGTAGCAGCAGAAGCCTACTCAACTGTCTCAGATATAGGCGCAAATGTTCTTGTCACACGATTCTTCGGCCTCTTCTTCATGTTCTATCAAATGGCGCAAGTGTGGGGAAATCTTATATCTTCAGCAGGTGGGTTGTGTTATTGCGGATATATATGCGGATATATGCGGCATATGCGATGATCAACTTCATACCTCAGGGATTAAACGTGCCGAGAAAAATATTTGCATATAAATTAAGCTTATCTTCGACTCAGACAATATTTTGCTTACAAATGTCAATTTTAATGACGTGGTGTGGTGTTGTAAGAGTGAATTGATAGTCGCTGCAATGCTTGGTATATGTAAAACAGAGGCGTTGTCGCTATAAATACGAACGAGCTGTACAAGTTTATTGCCGACAATGCAAATAAATATTCAAAGACTTACGAGTATCTTGTAATTCAATTTATTGGTTACTTTTTATTTTCGTATATTTTATTTTCGACGCGATTATAGATATACTTGATTTCTCTGGTCACTTTATACGGAATATAAAAAAACTATGATTATGGTACAATAACTCTTTCGATATATCATATTTTTATAATTTTTTTAAGCAACGTGAAAAATTTAATGAAAGATCTCTCTGGATAAGATATTTAAATTATAATTGCTTAATCATTGTCTAATTTAAAACGCAATAATAAACAATCGTTGGCCAAAATCGCGAATCAGAACAAAGTAACACAACAGCTTGTAATTTATGCGATTCTCCCGGAAGCGCATATGAATGCATCGCTGTTGAGCTATAAAAACGCGAGCGCCGATGAAAACGAAATAAAGTTGCTGTTGACGTGATCAGAAGAATATAAACTAACGAATGAGAGCTATATACATATATGTATATACGTTGCAACAAGAAATTGTTCGAGTATTTTAATGATTATATTTCGTTCCATTGAAATATACAAGTATGCTTACTCGATAGAACGATTACCGACATAATTGATAGCATGTCTAATGTGTCATTATATATTTCATAACTTTCTAACGCATTTACAAACTCTGCGGCACCTTTCTCACGAGAGAATAATTTTATTACTATTAGTAATCAATTAGTTTCTTCATTTTTGTATATAACGTTTTTTTCTTTTTTACGAATATAGTTCTTTCCTATGGTATCGAGACAGTTACCAGAAATGTGACTCTGAACAGTAGTGTTGTGGCGGAAAAATGCGGTGCAAATTTCTGTGGAGTGTCTGATATGGAAGATGAAAACCCGAATCTGCAGCGACCTCCTGTAGAACGAATATACCTAATCTCTGGGATTTATTTAGGCTGTATGATATTAGCTTGTCTAATAATTGCGTTAGGCGTTGATTCCTTATCCAGGTACAATTCTGCGTGTATATTTCGCTCATCTATCAAGCATGCCAAAACATCGTATTTATATATAACAACAATTACAGGATATTGCATAAGAGTTTCTTGATGCTATAATTTCTATTTTATAGATACGATAGAAACAGAGCCCGCTCGGTGAAAGGAAAGTCTGGATTCAAGCTTCTGGCCGTGACATTAAAGTTGTTGAGAGAGAAGAACCAACTTTTAATATTGCCGATAATTTTGTTTATCGGAGCTGAGCAGGCATTCTTATTTGCCGATTACAATGCAGTTAGTAAACTACATACAAGAAGAAAAAGAGAGAAACATTTAAAATAAAATTTCTATTTATGCTAGAAATAAGAGGAGAATGTTCTTTCTTCTAAAAAAAAACACTAACAGTTTATATTTATTGCAGTCATTCGTTTCTTGCGCTTGGGGAATTAGCAATATCGGCTACGTGATGATATGTTTTGGTGTCACAAACGCTATAGCTGCGCTCGCCACTGGATCTATCGTGAGATTGACAGGAAGAAAGCCCGTAATGTTCTTCGCTTTTTGTTTGCACTTGAGTCTCTTCATCTTTATGTTACGATGGAAACCGACGCCGGAACAGGGCATTATCTTCTTCCTGGTGTCAGGTTTATGGGGTGTGTGCGATTCGATCTGGCTGGTACAAATTAATGGTGAGCGAGATAAATTGCAATCTAATATAAATGCGTTCTCGCGACAAGAAGCAATAAAATTTCTTGTTATTGCAGAATAGCTTTTTATACGCTTAATATTGATGTACCATATATTGTTGATAATTTTAAAATTGTTGTGTGATAATAATTAAATCGAATTTCCTAATTTAGTTGCTGCGTGTAAGATTGTACCGACACACAGACATGAATATTTCGTATTCCTCTGACGATAGTATACCAACAAATAGTACACAAGTTTTACATATTTCTGTAGATTTTTCCAAAAAAAATGTTCTATTAGTGAATATATTCGCAATAATAGAGTCTAGTTAGACTCAATTATTATTTTAGATAAAAAGACTAATTATTTGCAAATTACTTTCAGCATTAAGCGGTATATTATTTCCTGGTCAAGAAGAGGCAGCTTTCTCCAACTTCCGCCTGTGGGAGTCTACTGGTTCAGTGATAACGTATGTGTATAGCCCATATCTGTGTACCTTTACAAAGCTATATCTCTTAATCGGAATATTGTGCGCTGGAATGGTCGGTTATGGCATTATCGAGTGGTCAGGTAAAACGGACGGAGCTGTTTCTGACGAACCTGATTTTGAGTTGGTTAATAGAGTTGATTGACAAATTTGGTTAATAAAATTGACTAATAGAGAGATTAAGCGATAAAATATAAAAGCAGGTTTAGCGTAGAGTAGGTATCTTTATTCTCAGTCAATGGCATTGTAGGAGATTTCTTGAAATTTTTATCTTTTGATATTATCACTAAAGTACCAAAGTAGGAAAATTATAACGATATATATTTAAGGGAAAACTTCTGAAAAAAATACGATTGAAATGCTTCTTTTCACTTATCACTTGTTTAATATTGATTCTTTGCCATTAATAAGATATATAAGAAATAACTTGTAAAATCTACTCTGTACCTGAAATTATATTAGAATAAGAAAAAGGGAATATGTATTTTTGTGAACTAAAACACACAACTGTTAAGAAGAGAAAATTCTACAAGAAATCCTCGTATACAGTTATAGCTCAGAAATGCTTTTTCTCATTTCTCACAGTTATAGCTCAGATATGTTATATGCACATATGTTACAAAAATCGTGTACGTGATACTCTCATCTGAAGTTATTTATCTAAAAATCAAACAAAATTTTAATCGCGAAAAGCAATAGGTGCGACTTTTTATTATTTG
The DNA here is from genome assembly GCA_963971435.1 of Lasius platythorax. Classification (NCBI taxonomy): domain Eukaryota; kingdom Metazoa; phylum Arthropoda; class Insecta; order Hymenoptera; family Formicidae; genus Lasius; species Lasius platythorax. Next base: position 4,424,569 of record OZ020541.1, read on the forward strand.
TACCACAATATATGTTTTTATTTTATTTTTGTGGACACCTACTAAATTTTACACAGGTATTCGCTTAACAGCTAAGATTCTTGTCCTTCATTTAAATACGTAATTTAATGTTACATCGTGTGTGCCTAGGTGCTAACATTCAAGCTAGAGCTACGGCTGCTTAGTTTAATTGTATACTTATGTGCTTAATTGCCGACTGTGTGCTTATTTCGTTGCCAAAATCAATTGATTCCCGCCTTCGACGAAGGCGGCTTACCGAGTTGCGTGATTTTCTTTCCATAGTAAGGTCGATCGATGTTCTCCGACAGTGGCAATGTCGAATCAATTGATCGGCGAGTCGTATTTTAGCATCGTTAAATTGCTGATTGTATCATGATTATTAGCTTAACTTTGCGTTCATCGTATTTACAATTCAAGTGTTCTGCAGTTCAGTTATATACTTTATAAAACGTAGTAGGAACTTTGGTTTCGCTGGGCAATGTTTCAGGAGCAGTTTCCTCTTATTGATTCGTGACTTTTTTTTTATTTTATGACTCGACATGGCTTCTTTTTTTCAGGAGTGTTTATTTTTTTTCTTTATTATTCGGTTATGTGACGTAGGGCTATCCGTTTTTTATATTTTGTCTATTTTTAGTTTACGAAAATCACCAGATAAGGCGAGCAAAAATTCAGCTGGAAACTGCTATAAAACATTTGCCCGTGGATCTATCTTCCTTAGAAATATGACATTCACGAATACAATTCACATGTTTTTTGTAATACTCATGTTTATATTTTCATATGGATCTATTCGAATATTTCAATTTCACGAAGAAAATACACATGATTCTTAAACTGTTTTCGCGTTTTTATTTTTATCACTACTGCGCGTCTTTTGACGCTCTGCTCTTTTTCATCTTTCTCTTTCTCTCTCTTTCTTCCCCTTTCATTCTTTCTTTCTCTCTTTCTCGTATAACAAAATTTAATAACCGGAATATTTCTGTACAAACATTTTCGCTTTTTTTATCAAAAAGGATAACATACACATCCCACCCCTGTAATAAAAATTTTGAATTTTGAGTTTTATTTCGTCGTATATCTTTCCGACCCCCACTCGTGCCTTTCTTTCTCATTCTCTCTTTTACTCGTATAATACAATATTTTAGGAACAGATCACTTTGCTCATCTCAGGCTCTTAAAAGTAAAACCTTAAAATATGTTTTATTTTTAGAAATTTATTATTTTTTTAACCATGTAAATTTTCTTTGCTTGAATTCAGCTATTTTATAGCTATGATATAATAAAAGTTAATTATAATATTACAATGTGTATCGTAATATGTACAGGCTACCCCTTGCGCCCCTAGCTACGCATCATGTTAAAGATTTCACGATATTATCGTAGCGAATAGCCCATTATATAAAGAGGATGAAGTACATTTTATGCACAATCTTACCCATTAAACGTACTTGTCTGCTAAATATTAAGAAAACCATATTTTATGGGCTTCATTTAAATATCCTTTTACGCGGAAATACGACTGCGGGTTGTCGATCGCTTGTTGCTAAATGACTGCGTCACAACATAATGCGTTCGTATGTGTAGCGACGCATGCAAATCAATCGTCTAATAGTTATTATGATGTGTGAGGCGATTTTACATGGCCACGTTTATGTATTTATTTATGATTATGATTTTTTTTTCTTTATTGAATGGGACACAGTAATAATGCATAAATAATTCTTCGATTTCAAAATCACGCATCTGTAATATTTGCCGCAATACGATTCTACACTCGCGAAGGAATATATGAATAGAATATTATTTCACCGCGCCTTCAGCTTTCCTTTCTTTCGCGCGACTGTAAATACGCTTTACAAAATCAAGATAAAAATATGGAACAATGCACACAGAAGCGTTTTTCGTAATCGAAGAATTATGTTCGTCGAATATCCCGCAGATCGGAATCGAGCTCTAGTAAAATCGAAGTTTTCATCCGAGCTTCATCGTTATTCAGCGAATAAGCGGATCGCGCATATATGTATAGGAACGAAGGATGCGTGCTCGTTTAACACGTATACGTCTTATATGGCAGATTATTACGGACTAGTTTTGCAGAAACTCGAATCTCGTCTGTCCCTAACCGTCTCTTTCCTACAGGACTAACAAATACAACTTCAGGAGCGGCGTGTGGTATATAATCGTTTATAGCATACTTTCAAAGACGTTATTGCGTTATTTAGTCACTAAAGGAATTTCATTGATTTTTCTAGATACACGTGTAATTTACAGATCTCGCGCGCACTAAAAACTCTCCACCGATCTGTTACCGAAATTATAACAGAAATATTATCATTGCTCGTTTTAATTGCGTATGTATGTAAAGGAGATTTGATATTATATAATCAATAGAGAGAAGCGATGAGATTTGGTATTTATTATTTAAGCGATATTTTTATTTACCCAACTCAACGAGCGACAACGATATTTCAAGACCGGACGTAATTAATTTCTTTTTCGGTTCGGCTCGTAAATCCAGTTACAGTTCTTATTGCGCGCAAAAGATTGCCACCCATCGAGTGTTTCGATTTTGAGCGCATTCTCGATTATTACGCCATTTGATTATGTATCGATTGCACGTAGCTATTAAAACATTCGCCGCTTTCTCGTAAATAACCGTTTTGAAGGTATAATTAAATTTTTATTAATTATTATCTGTGCGACGACTTACATACCTTTCCGCCCGGTTTTGATGGATTATGTTTTCGAGAAACGTACGTGTCCCGACGTGTCATACTCAAGCAATTAATTGATTAAGACGTATGGAAGCGGTTTTTCTATCGTTGCTCGATAAACTTTTTACGTAATTTTGATCATCGAGGAATCTACGTTCGTCGGTTCGTTGATGCTTACCAATTGCCAATAACTCGTTCGTTCGAAACTCGAAACTGGATCAGTGTGTGTTCTCTGGTAGATATATATCTATGAAAATTGGAAGCGCGCGACGGATTGGTACCAAATGAGAGACAACGATTTTAGATTATCAGTTTTCGATATTCGACTCATGTATACATCACATATTCGTAGATTAAAGCTATTTACATATAGATGTCGTATACACCTGCGATCACAATATTCGAAGGACCTCGCCTCGATCTAGAACGATCTTTCCGTGCCGGATCGAATTTGATAGCTGCAGCCTTTCCTTCGGTGAGTGCTTTTCCTTTTCTGTTCCGTAATAAACTACGGAAAAGTCGTTCTCTCACGCGCGATTCAATTTATTTATATTACTAGAAGAAACGCGAGATTTGAAAAATTTCACGGAACGTGTTCCTCATCGCTCGCTTCAGCTTGAAGTATGTCTCATATGTTGCTCGGTTGATCGGTAGATGTAGTCCTTCCCTATACGACGCCCTTCGACATCATCCTCACCGTGTTCTTCAAAGCTTGTCTCTTATTACAGAACCAGATTCTTATCACCTCCCTATCGTATCCTAGTCGATGCGCTAAAGTCGTAATTTCATTACCTGTAAAGGAGAAGAATTGAAACTTTCAATGTGCGTTCAAGTAAGAGTAGGTTTGAAAAAGAATCGCGACAAGATTTTAGTAGCGAAAGATTTAATAGTAGTAGGGATAAATGAAGGGCGCGCAGAACTAACCGGTAGGATGAGTGTTTCTGTCAAAGTGTGCGTTCAGCAGTTCCAAAGCTTGAGGCGTGAAGGAGGTCCGTCGTTTTCGCTTCTTGCTCGGTTCGACCCCGATGAAATCCGTCAGATGATTAACGCCGCTCTTGTACCTGGAATCAGATGAACTACTCTTGCTCAAATTCGGAAGATTGCATCATCGACGCTACATGTTAACGTTATTATGCGCGTTATGATTAATTTTGTGTTTTCCACGTTTGCGATTATATAGTCGCGAAATAGGATCCTGTTTAAAGGTCCGAGTTAATCACAACGTTTTTACAATAATTAATTACATCTACACACTGAGTTCGGCATTTCTCTTGCGGTTTGTTGAAATATTGTTATAGGTAAATCAAATGTGAAAAACATAATTCTGTTTACCATTTTGCATACTCGTAATTACATTAACGCGAAACAGGATACTGATTAAAAAAAAAGAAATCGCCAGCGTCATGATATTCGAATACGTTCGGTCGCAAATATCCCGTTCAGTATTGGATTTTTCTCCGGGTGTACAGCTCGGTTGATTCACGAGCCGAACTTACTCCATGTATCGCGAAACAGACCTTGCGACGGCAATGTCGGCATTCGGTGTCGACACGAATAAAATTAGCAATCGAAGAGTCGCGGCGTTTTTAAACTTCAATTTCTATTTTATTCATTATACAATGAGCTCATTAAATCTCTGATAGTTTCTGCATTAAAATCGATATATTCGTTATTCCTCAATTATTTTCTGATGGTTAATTAAAATGGTTAATTAAACTAATGTACGTTATCTTTTAATGATTTTATAATAATTATTGAATTTATCATTATATCTCCCGTTGCGGAATTCGTCGGTCTCGTAGTTATACTTCTCACGATATTACTATAGCTCTGAACAAATAAGTTAAAAGAAATTTATAAATTCCCGATCTCGAGAGTCTTGGATCGAGAATATGCAAACTTTTTTGGCGTCGTGCGACTAGTCGACGTAATTTCATTCGACGAATAGTATTATCGGGTACAGCGCGACACGGAAAAAGCTCGCGGTCGCGACAGTAAACAGGAGAACTTCCGTTGGGACTCCCGGGTGAGCGATGAGAAGCGGTTCGGGAACGAAGGCTGCGGGAACAAAGAGAGAGAGAGAGAGAGAAACACAGAATGTGTTAGAGAGAGAGAGAAAGCTCGACGTGGTGATACGGTCATAGGTACGGTTGCAGTGCCCCGGCTCAAAATTTATGTTTTTAATTTAACTCCGAATGACCAACTGTCGAGTCGAAAAAAAAAGTACACGGCGAGGCATTAGCATCGCGCGGTAATATTTCGTCGAATTCGCGAAAACAATATGCTAATGGAGAAGTCGGTGTGAGAGCGCGAAGAACCGACGCGACCGACGAACCGATTCGACGGGGTTGGGATGCTACATCGTTGGTATGCGTCGGTATATACCGATGAGTGCAATGGAGAGAAACGCCGAGTGCAAGAAGAGGAAGAGGAGGAAGGGGCGAAGAAAGAGATGAAATAAATGTGAGTTAATATGTAAAAGACGCGAAGAGAGAGAGAGAGAGAGTGAAAGAGGGGGGTAGGAGAAGGGAAGCTGCGTGTAAACTCGTGCGTGGGTGTACAAGGCATTGTTGCATATATAGGTGTAAGAGAGGAATATACGCGGAGAGGTTCAGACGAACGATGGGAAGGAAGAAAGACGAAAACAGAAGGAAGGTGGAAGCTGCGAGTGGAAGGAATGACAGAGAGAAAGAAAGCGAGAGAGAGAGAGAGAGAGTGAGAGAGAGGAAAGAAACGTCGCGCTGCCGCGGATAAGAGCGAGGTGACGGCGGTGGTAAAGGGTGGGGGAGAGACGCAGGGGAAGAGGTACATCAGAAACCTGATTTTAATTAGTCCACAGTTTAATTACTCGGCAGATAAATCGTGCACGTGCACCGCATAAACTAGCCGCTTTCATTTTTCCCGGACGCGGCCGGCGCACGGTCGACGCTTAGTTCTACGCCGCGCGAATGCAGGATGGGTCATTGTTGTTGCCGGTTTTCCCCGTGAAAAGAGAAACGACCGTACACCCGTCGCCACTTCCGTCATCGAATGATTCGATTTATACCGTGCTGCGTTTTCCCGCGGATCTTTCTTCCGCGGATCGAAGCGTAACGATTATCGTTGTTTCAGGGACGATCGCCGAATACGCTTTTGTGCGAATATAAATACGATTGTTTAATACAATATTGCTGTTTCTTTCAGTTGACTTATAGTTGACTTGTAGTTGGAAATATAGAAATTATGAGAACATTAATCCGTATTCGTATTAATATTTTTTATATTTAGTGATAATGCGGCCTAATTTTAAATTGTATTTAGTTTTTATAATCTCATATGAGAGAATACGCAGAATGTTTATTAAAAATTATGCGGTGGTATTTAAATGGAAACTTGAATAGGAACCCCACATAGAATATTCAACCTCTTCTAAGTAACACGAAGATTGTATATAATTAAGCGATAATGAAAATAGAAATTAGAAAAAAATACACAATAATAATAATATAACCACCTAGCTTGTGTATGATGAGACCTCTTAATTTAATTTCCAATTTAATTTCAGAAAAGTTACACGCTATAAAAGTGGAGAGTACGTTAGCACTCTGATTGCGCGATGTCAAAACTATACCGCGATGCTTTTCAATATAACGCGACTACATGGATTCCTGATTAGCTCGCGGCTAAATAAAGTTCATTAGATTTTATATATCGGCTCGTAAAATTTACACCTCATGGAAATACGGAGTCCGAGATTCTTAAGTAGGATCGAAGGATCTTTCGCGACACGGAGCGAAAGCCATCGTGGCCGCATTTGCCGCGTAGCTGCCTGTAGCGAATAGCGATCGCGCAGCATCGTAACGGTTTCTTCCATTCTAATTAACATTCCGTGTATTTATTAGACGCAGATCCGCAATTAATCAGGTGAATTCAATTAGCGAATTACCAATTAGCACGTACACGTTCGCACGCTCTCGCGTAGACGCGAAGTCGAGGTCGCATTGGACGATTGCGAAATAATCATGTATCACAAATACAACATTAGGACTTGACTCGTAATCGAGAGAATTCCGCGCGACTAGAGAACAGAACGACTCAGTTGACTTAAATTAATTACGGAGCGTTTATACGGCGGGTCAAAAGGGAACGTTATATTTATGTTTTATAATGTATGTTGAGAAGATTTCATTTGAGAAAGATCCTCTCACGGTGTGTTTGCGATAATTCTTAAAGTATCGTAATAGTATTACTCACCTCTCTTCTGCCTCCTTCATCCACCTCTCGAGGACCGGCTTAATTTTCTGCGCGCTTTTCGGCGTAATGTCCAGCTTTTCGAATCTAAAGCCAAGAATAAGGCTTGATCCAGCTTCTATTCCATTTCTCGAAAAATTGATAAAAATAATGGAAGGAAATGGATGTGCGTATCAAGAGACAAGGCGACAAAGACGTAAAAAGATGAGATATCTAACTTCAAACGTAATATAACATGTACGCAATATAATGAAATATGTACTTGTGGAAGTTTAAGTTGTTTAGAATATTTTCTCTGAGCATTTACTTCTCGCCCTTACGTCTTTGTCCCACTAAAGGAGCACTAAGAGACATGCATTGATTCAATAACAGGACATTGACAATGCGTGCATGCTTTAAGGTTTGGTGATGCCGTGTATGATGTTGCCAACGCGCTACGCAAACGCTTCTCTCGCGCGGGCGAGAAAGTTCGAGTCTCTCGGACTGATCGTGAAGCAATCCAGAGCTTTTAGACTCGTGACGAACGTTAAAAAATCGCGAGAGTCCTTCGACTTTGTTCTATTCTTTTATTCTTAGCGCGTTGGCGACATCATGCCCAAGTTTGCCAATGCCCTGGCTCGAAGAAAGTTAATTTTAGAAGTGCTCCTTTTTCGCGCATCTCTTTTCCGAACGGAATTAGAAATTAGTGAGAGTGCTCGTGCAGCTATACCCAAATACGCCTGCCGATTCTAAGGCAGGAGAAGATCGCGTATCGGACGAGCGCAAATGACGAAGAGGAAGAGAGAAGAGAGAACGATTATCGTCTTTTTACGCGAGATGCGTCGTTGATTTTAACGACTGATTAATTAGATTATACTCTCTCTCTCTCTCTCTCTTTTTAAAGCTCCTTCTCACGACCGTCGGAAGGTTCGTTCTCAATTTTCCATCATTGGGTATAACTGCGATTTCTTAAAGGATTTTCGAGTTTTAGATTTTTAGGTAAATTAAGTAGCGCATGAGGGGTGAACGTACGTAGCTTGCTGCTGAGAGGCAATCTGCGAGGCAGCGTACATCTGGGTAGCCAGGGCACTGGGGAACAATCACCAATGCTTATGTTAGTTGATACGATAAGAATTTTCTTATTAAAGAGTTATAAACTTTTTCTCTCTGCTCGTTACCGCCATCACCACGGTGGTTCCCATTCGCATTTCGAATCGACACGCTCGATCGACGGAAGAAGGTAAATAACATAACAGTCTGGAAAGCCCATGTTCATAAATATTTATTAAATATTATACGTTCACAGTGAACGGAATAATTTTGTAAAATTTCTACGGGGATACCTTTAAATAAGCATAATTTCTAATTATTGATAATTTTAGAAATCAGATCTACACATTTTAACTGCAGCATAAGTCAGGAACCATCGTGGTGTATTACGGTATAAATAAGTTTATCTTTCATGGCACCTCAAAATCGAATAATGTACCTGCGAAAGCTGCAACGAAAATTTTCCAGTCTTTGGAACGAGTTTCAAACTTTGCGATAAGTCAGACGCGAATAGTAATTTTGTTCAACATTATCACACGCGAGGAAGAAAACAAAAGTGTCAAACTGCTTCGCGATTTTCTTAGCTTTGCATATTCGGGCGTTTATTCCTAATGGAAGATGCTATTATAAAACCAACGAACGGATAACTATCTCTCTTTTTTTGCCACTCTCCGTGAACAAATTCCAACCCTTTCTACGCCATTTCCAGTGACCTGGCACACTGTCGTTTTACATTCTACCATATTATTGAATTCTCATTAGCGACGTCCGTTTTCGACGAACGCGAGGAGGACGACGCAGCGAAAACTAACCTGCATATGGCACTTTGGCTGTATGCGGGCCCTTCGGTGACACTCAGGGCCTGTCCGACCTGGGTCTGTGTCAGACCCAGAGATAGTCTGCGCAGCTTAAAGACCTTCGCGAACTCCTTGATCTCGTCCAAATTGATCCCATCGACCACATTGTTAGTGGCCTCATTGATCGTTGGTTGGTCTGTAATAAAAGTTCATACAACGCTCTACTCCGATTTTTCTGATAAATAAAAAAAAGTATCATATAAAATTGTCGCAATTTACTGGCCTTAGAATTTTTAGTAAAGAAAGTTAAGTCTAGTTTTATGCCGAATTAATTCCAAATATAAATTAGCAACGACCTAAGCAAGAGATTCGAATTAATATTTCCAATTCATTATGTAAAATTTTCTATTGGTAGTTTTATTGTTTATTAGAGATTCTTATTTTTATATAAGAACTGTTTAAACGAATTCTTGATTGTATGAATCACCTCGCGAGTTAGTTGCGAATACGATACCGAGCCAATTGTGAACGAGATGAAATATTCGTGGTTCAAGGGTTAATGCGATAAACATTCTTGCGTCACGCGTGCGATCAGTTTTATGATTCTAATGGTGCATTTTGAGCACAAGCTAGGGATTCATTGCTAGTCATTCGAGCGCACATTTCAATCGATTCATCGGAACGTACCGAAGCTCTTGCGAGAAGGCTAATGACATCAGGCGGCTTCGTTAAAGCAGCTCGAGCTGCAACGATTTCTCTCGTAAATCTGTCACCCCGAATATATACGCACGCAATAGAAATGCCCACATACTCCGTAATCTCGACCAGTCCGCCTGGTTTCTGCGCCGCGCGAAACTACAAATCCTTCTTCTGCGACGATATTTCTACGATTGTTAATTTTCGAGGCCCCCACTTTGCCATTACTTTGCGCATGTCAAACAAAAAAAGTTGCGAGTACATTAGACTCGATCATAACTCAATAAATAAAAAATTAAAAATGCCGAAATTTTTGCAACTAATTGACAAATTTAAAAAAACTATCTTTGGTGGCATAATCGCGCTTATTATAATTAACTTATTCTAAATTTTATATGAGTTGAAAATCGTATTGAATTAAATATATAAAATGGGTACGACAAGATTTTATATATATTGTATATATATAAAGTCTAATTGCTTATAAATTTATATATATAAAAAAACTTGGAATATATTAATTATACAATAAAGTAAAAATTATACATAAGATAATTTTTTTTTTGTAATTGTGGTTTTGCATCCTGTTTTCTATGCGAATCACTGAAATTCTATCAGAGAATGGTTAACAAAGGCAAATATTTATGAGGTAATGCTCCCATCTAATACCAGCAATTGAGAATCGTTAGCTACACGCGTTGAATGATTATTCCACCACGTCAGAATGACGAAGTGCCAGTCTACGCGATGATTGTAAGTTATTAAAATTATTGTCAACCAACACGAGGTTACGCGCGCTGCTGGAATCTTTATAGCTTCCTAGAAGGCAATAAGCAATGAACTAATGCTCCGTAATGAGTGTTATATGATATCCTATTACAGTTATCAAACGAACTCGTTCGAAATATTATTTGCCAGCTACGGGAACGCGCATTTTAATATTAAATAGCTTCTTCCGCGACGGCAGTAATGTTTTGTTGTATTGTTGGAGAGAAGCGTCTGAGCAATCGGTAAAATCGATCGTGTGCGCTTTAATTATCAGAAATATACGTTTGCGAATTTGTATACAATTACGCGCAGCCGCGATTAACGTCCTGTCAAAGTATATCCGTATGTGACAACTTGGCAAGATAAAGATAAGAAGTGCGTTTGCATGTGGTAATTGCTTCTTTAAGAGAGATCATTATGCATGCAATTACTTGTCGACATTAGCAACTGTGCTTCTCTATATAGGCAAGATGATTGCGATATAGGAAGATGGTGTCCCCTGCAAAAGTTGTAATTAAAAGCTGTCAAGAAATAACAACACGGTTACCCTCGGGGCCTCGATTATCATTTTCGCGCGCATGTTGATGTGTCATTTTAAACGCTCTGCCAAGTACCCGTAAACCGCACAGATCATTCCGACTTTCGACCCCCGATTAATAGTTATTGCACAAGAGGAAAAAAAGAATAAGCTATATCTTACTCGGTGAATCGTTCAGGAGATCGTCCTCCTCCTCCTTCGGGCTATGCATATTGCTCGGGGAAGCCTTTACTCCAACACCGCCTGGTCCATGCGTTGTCGTGATAGTAATCTCACCGTTGCTGGCGGCCAATCTGTTCAAGGCGGATGCGGCGGACACGACAGATTCGTTCAAAGGCGACGACTGCTCCGGTCGTTCCCTGTGATGTTTTTCCGTTGACTGTGAACAATACAGTAGTAGCGGATAGATTAGCGGGGACTCTACTGCGAAGGCATGACAATGCTCCTCTTCCGCGCCAATTATGCACTTAATAATGAGACGGAACCGCTCGGATCGGGACACTTTAGAGTCTAATTAGCGGAAGGAATGCCGCCAGTACTGACGGAATACTTTCTTAACAAGATCGCTCGATATCGGGAATTATTCTGGTTGCTCCGCTGATCTCGCCGCTGAGTCTCCTCAGTATCGCGGAAACCACGTATTCGATTGTTCGAATACATCGCGCGATTCGATAAAAATCTATTTACATTGTTAAAAAAATTTAGAAAAGAGAAGCCAGCAAAGGTATCTTTTTTAATTCGTACAACATGTTGTTTGTTGATGAAAGGTTAACAGTTATAGATGAAATTAAGAGAAAGTGAATAATACATATTGGACGATCGCTATATTGAGATAAAGCACGAAATACATGATAGTTGTTACGGTTTTCGTAAAAAGCAATATTTTCTTTTACAATAGGTTTCATATTTTTGTGATACACTAGTTGAAACCGTAACAAGTAATAATGTATCTATCAATTTTATTGCATTTAGTGTGACATGAAAAATTATATTTTATATCTACGAAAGAACAGTTATCTCTAATTATATATATTATATACATATTTTATATATATATTTTATATATATATATGTATATATATATATATATATATATATATATATATATAATTATATAATTATTTTAAAATTCAAAAAATTATCACGAGATAATACATCAACGATGTAGAATAATGTAGATCTTTTGCTTTTTTTAGTACTTCTTGTGTAATATTACTATATAGTAAATTTATATCTACTATTTGCCTACTATATTTTCGAAAAAAGATGGGCCTCTGTGGCCAGTCATACATACTGTGTAATGATTTATATGCGAGGTGTGTCGGTGGCTGTGCTGTTGTGGCGATGTCGTTAGAAGTGGTTGCTGAGAAGCCTGAACGGCCTGTACAGCCTGCGCCGCTTGCGCCTGTGCCGCTTGGGCAGCCTGGAGCAGTTGCTGAGGCTGCATCGCGTTCAGAAGTTGTTGGCTTGCCGAGCTATTGCTCAGAAGATGCGGCAAAGCAGCAGGGTTCAGTCCTAATCCCGATGCCAGGCTGGGGCTCGTGGGAACTGATAAAAGGACAAGCAAACACATAGCAAACGCACACATAGTACGATATCCGATGCTACGTTAATCACAGAATAGGCACAACAGCCATAATACATATGTATATCTCAACATCAGGCATTTTGATGAGACATTACAATGTTGTCAAAATTGACATTACAATGTTGTCATTTATATTATAATTTAATAAGGAGAAATTTATATATAGAGATTTAAAATTAGAAAAATTGAAAAAAAAAGATAAAAAGAATTTAGACGTTCAATTTTTATCAAGATGTTTTTGAAGATATCATAAAATTCAGCAGATATTTAAAAAATTACTTATGTTATATGTGAGTATATTATTTAATTCTATATGTTGTAAACAATTATTAATTTAAGGAAATTATTAGCAGAAGAAAGAGAATAATCATACATTAATTTTTTCTGATAAATATATAATATTTTAGTAACAAACGCTTTATAAAATGTAGAGAAATATATTGAGCGATATTGTATGGCTTTGCCTAAAGAGAAATAAATATTGCTTTATATTACTCCGCGTAAAGAAAATTAATTGCGTATATTAAACATCTTATAATTTTATATCGGCATAAGAAAATCTAAACAAATTAGCGCTGAACTTACCGTTGTTCGTAGGAGTGTTAAGCATGTTCTGAGGTTGAGCTAGAGACTGAAGGTTCGCCAATGTCGTAGAAACTACCTGTCCATTACTAAGCGCCAAATTTACCATTTGATTGTTCGTGACGTGACTGACTGGTATGGTCAAGATGGTTTGCGTAGCGATCCCTAAGAAACACGAAATATTTTTCATGTCAAATAACATGTCGTTCTTGACGGAAAATTACTAGTGAGAAAGGATAATTAATTTATGATAGCCTTCGAAAGCGCTATATAATCGTATCTCGAATCAATAGATACTTCATTTTCATTATGAACATAGTCCACGCGTCGTTGATCCAGGATGGGTGGTAAAGTTATCAGAGTCTCATAGAGGGATTATTAGGCAACCCATAGGGCAGGTAACCTCGCAGGCTAGCGTAGTTGGCAAACTATTATCGTCATCTTAATAGTGGGTACAGGTACTGGCACTGGACTGCGCTGCGAGAAGGACGCCTAATCATACTTAGAATAGTTTCGGGATTACCTCCAGCTCCGCTAATCTGATTACCCTGTACACGCGCTTAATATGATTACTGATCATGAGTACGTACCCGTGTTGCCACCTACAGCTAAGCTAAGCAAATCCCGTATTCCGAACAGCCATAAAAGTTTCACGTTCTGAGGTAAGGTCAACCGACAATCCTATTAACGTGCAGTTCAAACGTTGCCGAACGATAACGCGCCGTTAATACACCGTCAATAATGTATCGTCGACTCACGTCTGACAAATCTGCGACGAGATTCGAAAATATTTTATCTATCTTATCCGCGATAGCGATATAATAATTGGAGTTTACGTGTCTCATTATCTGTTAAAAGCAACGAGGAATTTTGTCAGAACTTATTTTTAGAAGTATCGAAAATCTTATTATATCTAATTTGTATCATATCTAATTTATATCTAATGTAAACAAAAAATGAAGGATATTATTTTTAGTCTTAATTCTTAATTCTTTTGATTTTTATTCTTAACGATTTGGACGTGCATGATCTCTCGTGTATTTTAATCCTCCGCCGCTTCTCGGATCTTAATCGTTCACGCGCGACACGAATAAAATCTCGGGCGGCTGATATCACTTTAAATAAAGCCGCGGACATTCCTGCGCGGACAATAATTTCTATGAACGACAACCTATTGACCGCACTCTCTCGAGCACTCCTCGACTCATCCTCGCCGATACTCGATGTCTATCAGAGACCAATCGAGCGTTAGTCAGTTACCATCGATTGAGCCGAAAAGCAGTGCAAACATTATTTGCCGCCACGTAACTCGTCATCCTACCGCGGCCGGTCCATATCCACGAACTTCAATCCACTTAGGCGGAATCCCAAAGTTCTCCTTCTGCCTCTCGTTCTCTACCTGTTCCGTACGTTCTATCTCCATCTCTTTCTCTCTTCTCTCCCCTTTCCCCCTCTCTCTCTCTCCCTTTCTCTCTATCTTTCTCTTTCTCTCTCAATTGCCAGAATAGGAACCCAACTTGGTAGAAACGAAGTTAGCGCGGACCGCAATCGATATAATAGCGGTCGAATCCGCGGAGCTGCGATGTCCAGTGAGTGCTAGGGTTAGAAGCAGGGAGGGGGTGAAGGAGGAAAGGAGGAAGGGAGGGAAGGACGAACCCGAGAAAGGAGGTAAAACGGGGTGGGATCCGTGGGGTTGGAGAGGGGTAGTGAGACGTTAATTATACATTGAAATTAGTTGCAGAGTTTGCCCTGTGCTCGCCGAGGCAGTCTAGGACCACTAAGTATGGACGACGGACCGGCCTTAGTCCGAGCTGGTCAGAGATAGTCGATATTATATTATATATCGGCACATCTTGATTGCACAACATTATGCGCCGGCACAGCGTCGGGTTACTATGTGTTTCGCATAGCGGACGCGCGATCATTTTACGCGCGGAAATTTTGTCGATGAAATTTTGAATAATTGAAATTATTATAATTTTCTAGATTATTATAATTTTCTTCGACGACACAATCGAGCTCGATATTACGATGATAAGATGTACGACGAGAGGGAAAGGTCAACTATATATTCAAGAAATGATGAAATTGTACGTGTTAGCAAAGCTTACCTTGTGAAGTGGGGATAAGAAGCTGAGCCCCTTGAATGCCCTGAACCAATTGACCGGACGTTAGGATGAATTGAGGCATTGCAACCGGTTGTGGTTGAGATAATAGCTGAGGTAACGTCGCCATTGGAGCCGAGCTAGGTGGCAGAAGGTGGGGACCCGCCGTCGTACTCGAGGCTGTTGGTACCGTTCCACCTGGGAATGAAAATTAACAATTTCACCGCGTTAGATTACCTTTGTCATTTAATTCTCGCGCAATCCTCGATTCTGCGTTCCGACTTTAACCGCGCGAGTTTCTATATTCATTTAAATTCTCACGTAAAAAAAAAAACTCGATTAATTTATATTATCTCTACCATTTCTTACCTGACGAGCTGACAGTCAGATTCAAAGGAGTATTGATTAACTGATTATTAGTCAATCCCGCCGTCATCCCTTGAAGACCAGCGGCCAGTGACGCAACTTGTGGAAGATTTTGCAAATTCGCTAAATTCTGGAGATTCTGAAGTGTCACCATACCGGCCACTACGCACAAAGTTTCGACAGTGAGAGAGCGATGTCGATATCGAGAGAAAAAAAAATCGATATAATTTTGTGAAGGAGAGACATCTTGTACTTACTCGTTCCGTTTAGATGAGCTTGTGCAACCGCCGCACGTTTCGCTTGATGGAGATTTTCGGGTGATGGGCTCCGTCGTCTCTTTCGTGAATTCTTTATGTCATCTATCATCATTTGATGTTCGTGGAGCGCACCACCACCTGTCGCCGGTTCGGGACTTCCTGCGCTACTCCTATCGCTGTCCTGTAACACAGATATACATATTCATAAATATATAATTAGAGAGATCAGATTTAAACTGGACCTTTTCCAATTTATAAGCAAAAGTTGTAAGAAATGCTTCTAAATTCAATATATACTAATAACTTATTATGCTAGATAATTATGCTGGATAATTATGCTGGTAATATAATAATATTGTTTTAATTAATTAACACCAATTAATATATCAATATACAGATTAATTTGCTGAAAGATCTCACACACTCTCTTGACCGCCTTTAAAATGTAGAATAGTATGGATCACATTTTCCCTCGCGCAAATCAATTAAACAGCCACGCAAAGGTTTTAACATGAGCTAGTAATTTTTATTGTGGTGGTACGTTTAACGCGAGAAATAGATTAATAATTATTTACAATATTTATATGGTTGATATTCATTAAAATATATTATTTTAATTTAACAAAAGTGAGAAGAAGCAATGACAGAAAGTGAAATATATATAAAAGTAGATTAGTGAAAATAATTAGCGCGATACACAAACCAATGAGGCTTACGATGCGATGCTTCGGATCATTGTCGAATATCAATTTTCACTTATGCATGGCAATGAAAATTGAGCTCGTCTGTATTATCTGCTGGTATCGGTCCTTGCCCATAAACATAATCCAGTAACGCGTGCAAAGTGATTTAGTTATTCACGCTCAATAACACATTTTTGAAATTAACTTGGTCATCGAACCGACCGCCCGATTTAATCAATACCAATTTGATGCAGCCGCGCGCGACATACGTTGCATCGTGTACAACTTTCAAAAATCTTTCGAACGGCGAACAACTGCGAAAGATTATGCGCGAAGGCGAGAATTACTTGGGCGAAAAAAAAAATATATATATATTAATCACGCGTTTTCTCGTCGCTTTCTGCTTTCGCGTGCCTGCAGATATATAATTCATGCATATTTACAGAATACCGGTGGAATAATTAACGAACGCCAGGCACATTAAGGCGTGCCGTGTATACGTACGTGTGCACGTATAGCCGAGGTTCTTAGAAGACAATCTAAATTATAATAAATCGATGGAGTATATATGCCGTAATGCTTTACCACCACGAGTGTATGTCGACGATGGTGGTAGTGGTGGCTGTGCCGCGGAGAGTAATGTTACCGGTGCGGCCTCTTTGCATAATGGTATGGAAATATGCCGGAACGTGTATCGCCATAGTTGGATACAGATTAAGCGTTTTAGAGCTTCGACACTCGAGTAATTCGGGAAAAAGAGTTTCCGCGGATAACTGGATCCATGAATAAATCCTGGGTAAGCTTCTTCGGTGACTATCACCTTACCTTATTGTCAGACGTATGATTGCTCTGACTACACATGCTGATGTGAATTTTCAGAGACGAACTCACGCGTAAAGAGTATTTTAAGATAGGTTTAAGGCAGCGCAATAAACTCGAGTCTTGTATCGGGAAATGTAAATCATACTTCTCATCGTCTTTTTTTAAAAACCGTGAAACTAACGTGAGAATGCAAAATAAAACGCGCAAATATCGTGTTAATTGCATACTGTCAAACAATCTCATTACATTCAGCTCGACTTAAAAAATAAAAAAAAAGATATCCTCTGGGTGTGTGGCTTGTAATCCCGGCTTGAATTTTCGTCAAAGTCGCACAATGGGACGCGCGCATAGCTGGTCGAGGCATTTCATTGCATAAAAAATAGATAAAGCCTGGTCGATAGGTAACGAACGAAAATAGGAGGCGCGGCAGTTCAATTTTTTTTCCACGCAAATTCGTAAACGGCTATACCGCCAGTATAGCCACCCTATATTAAATGGACGAGACGAGGGGGATTAGTTGAATGCACAGGCTCAACCATTTTGCTTGTAAAAGTGCGCACGATATACAACCAGCCGTAGAAACATATGTTTACGGGTTTTCGATATTTCGCATAAATTAATCAGTGCCGCAGCATCGCGACGCATGAAACGACAGCTTTTGTATGAAATCATCGACTTTTCCTCAATTGAATGATTCTTTATCCGTGGAAAAATAAATATTTTTATTTCTTACTTTATCCATACAAATAGAAATGTGATATTTATATAAATATACTAATACTAATTGATACTAATTGATACTAACACTCATTTTAATTAAGATATAAATGAAATCAATTTCTTAATCATGGGTAGCTCTCAGATTTCCAGAGATCTTCTATTTTTGTACATTTCTACGATTTTTAATTACATATACCATCTATAGATATACATAATTACAAAGTAATGAAATAAGTACCGATGATTCTATAATGTCGAGAAAATAAGTAATAATTTGTAATTAGCGTTTGATTCCTCGATCCACGCCTCAGGACATTCAACGAGTCGACTTGCTCGACCAAGTTGCACGAAAGGAGCGGTCGTGCCGCCCACGTCGTTGATCTCGCAGATCCTTTAAATTCCCTGGGAGAAATCGGTCGCGCAATCGGTAAAAAATCGTTATCCCACGTCCATAGGCTATCTCGCTAATGCGAAAAAGCGGGCTGGACCCCCCTCGCCCCCGCGAGCGAGGGGGGACTAGCGGTGAACGACCAGGGTGGAAGGCACGAAAAAAATACATGATCAGAGAGAGAGAGAAAGAGAGAGAGGGGGAGGGAGGGGGGGAGAGGGAGAGGGCGAACGAGCGTTCGGTTGGTCGTTGGAAATGCAACAATAAACATTACTTATCGGCGGGAGGGGGTCTCTAACAATACGTATACGAGGAGGAGCGGCGCGGCTGCCGGTAGCAAAGCGCAAGTTTTTTGCAATAAAGTCATTTCGAGCCGTTTGAGTTATGGGTAATTCCTGCGGAATGCCTGGGCCTGTGCGCTCCAGCTAGCTGGTCCGAGTCCGGTCCATTGATTAGTATTAATGACTTAGCTGCACTCATTTCGCCCGAATAAAAGTAATTGGATTTGGCTTCGACCCCGCGCTGTAGTTTGGCGTCGACGGCGGCGTCGGGCGGCGTCGACGGCGGCCGGCGTCGGCGGCGGCGACGGCAGTGGCTGGCAGAACAAAACTCGTGGGCGCGTGTAAAAATACATTAATATCTGTTTGCGCTTAATAAACGATAGCCGCGCTGACTTCAGACTAATGGCCGTATTCCGGAATCGGTAATACGCATTTTTATGTTTCTCTTTCTGATACGCGGCGGAGCGCCGCGTCGCGCCGCGCCGCACCGCACCGCGTTGGTTCCATCCCATCTTCGGTTGCGGCTGTTTCTGCCCTGGCGATCGATTTGTCGAGCGGGGCACTGTTAGCAGTTATGAAAATTGAACGATTTTTTTTGGCAGGAGAAGGCTATAAACGCGAATTTTACTACGCGCGCTCGCGCTTCGGTCGAACGCAGAAAGTACGCGAGAAATATTTAGCTGTTTCTTTTTTTTTTTTTTTTTTTACAAATTTTCACGAGAATTGATTTTTTACCATATTAACCAACACATCAGTTAAGATTATGATGAAAAATATTAACGTATGTTTGCCGAATTAAAGATAGGAAAGTTTTCCATAAACATATAGCATTGTATAGCTGGGCATAAAATAAATTTAAATAAAGTTAAATGCAGTAATTAGATTTGACTTGATTTAAATCTCTCAAATCTCTTCGAGCATCTAAATTACTTAATTGAATAGTTTCATTAAATACAATTATAAACATTGTTTATAAATATATTTGGATATTAGAAAGCTGACTGATTTAATTTTCACAAATTTTATTCGTGTTTATATATAACACTAATTATACGCGATCAATCGGGATCAATAATTATTTGAAATCATTCAACATGTGAGAAGAAGACATAAAAAGATCAGAGAGAATGATGAATTTCCGTCACGATTAAAGATTTTAACGAATCTTGCGGGGAAGTCGCAATTATCACCGTGGTCATTGCGAAAGGGTGTTATCGGGAGTGGAAACCCAGCGAGACAGTTGCAGAGGATCTGCTCTCTACACGAAAAGGACAAGAACGGAGACAACCAGAAAGGTAGACGGAGAGACCATTTGGCAGAGAGAGAATCGTGATGGAGATAATCATGGAAGAGAAAGAAAGAGAGAGCAAGAGAACGAGAGAGAGAGAGAGAGAGAGAGAGAGAGAGAGAGAGAGAGGGAGGGAGTAAGAGATAGAATCCGCTCGACCCCTCGGTTCAGGCCGCTTTGTCTGTAAGTGTAATTAGTCCAGGGTGGGGTTCCTGGGGAGTCGAGGCTCGGGGGTATAAGGGAGGGTAAAAGAAGGGGGGTGCAGTGGAGCAACGGCGTGGTTCATCCTGGCTTCCCTCGCCCCATCGCCGTGCCCCACCACCGCCTTATTTATATGCAAATGAGCTTCATTTCGCGATATTAATGTTCCACCCGAGTCGGCCTGCCTCGGCGCGAAGGGGTGCGAGGATACGCGGAAAAGGGTTCGTCCTCGTATATATGTTTACGACCGTTTCGCCTGCATGGACAGCAGTCGAGTCAAAATGTCAAAAATTGCAACGATCTCAATACGCGGTCGAATAGATAATTTCGTCTTTCGGTAGACGAAAATGTATGAAGTTATAAGAAATGAAGAAGCGGTATGCTGCAGTAACTGCAAGTTGGCTAGATTTTTGAGAGAGAAATATATTTGTGTCGTTGCGCTTACTCTAATCAATTGAGAGCAATGTCATCGTATGTTGCAAGATATTCGCCTCGCGATTGCCTCTTTTGCGCGTGTCTTTCGCGTTTAATCGTCGTAATGCTCAGTCTTCGCCTGCGAAGACTGAGATCGAAAACTTTCAACGGCACGCCGTTATAGTCCCAAGTCGCGGCGCTTATATGGCGCGTAGATAGTATAGATAATGACCGATTTATCGTAACGAGTGGAGCGTGGCAACGGGTAGAGACAGACCCCCATCAAGGCCCTACCGGGGTAAATTAACAACAGACAAGCCACTTGAAACATTACCGAGGCTTCCTAGCAAAGCAAGTCGGGGGTGGGCTCGCGCTGTTGCCTTACTCAACATAAATTAGGGCCGATAGAAAGGGTAGATTGCACAATGTTGAGTGTATAACGACCGGCGCCGCGTTCTGCTTGTAACAATGTCTCGAGCATCCGCGCGTCGCGTCTTATTCTTGTAGCACACGCGAGCCCGAAAAATCTTGCACGCCACGTGATACCCGCGCACTCTCGTGACCAAGAAAGTTTGAGCGCCTACATCGAAGTCCCGTGTTAATCGATGCAAGATTTGTCGCGCACAAATGCCGTTATGATTTCATCGTTTTTTTCCTCTTCTCTCTTTTGCGTATATTTTAATAAAATTTTTAATTTTTTACAAGACAGATTGTAAGACTCTTACTGGATATAAATGTATTTGCGTACAAGTTAATAGGTTTAAAACGAATCGGATTTTTATATTAAGAGAATCGAATATTTATAAAATGTAGTATGATTTTTTTCGCCAATTTCGCATCATCGCGCAATATTAAAGTACATTTTTGCATAATCATGTAGAACTGAGAGAGAAAGTGATCGTTACGCTGAACGGCGTCACCGGTAATGTCCCGAGTTCCTTCGAAAAGCTTAATTACGACGAGTCAGCGAAATAATTCGAAATAGGAGTAAACGTTTGTGCCGACGGTATTTGCATTTAATGGATATTAAAATGAATGACCATCGCTCATTACGAATGCCGCGGGGCGTTCGTGGTAAAATCGTGGGTAATGAAGTCGCGAGACGAATCTTACTTGTAAATGGATCCTTCATTATATCCAGATACAGTTCTTTGAGGAATGCGTCCTAACGACTGTTCGGATACGTCGCTAAGAAATTTATGAGAATTTCTCACCGTAATATCGAAAAATAAGGGCGTATAATCATCTTTATTATCTCACAAATATGGTCTTGATGAGATATTATATTTTTGAATTAGATCTCTTTTTTCTCGCGCAATTACGCAAGTTTGACATTTGACATTTTGACGTTTGACGTTTGACATTTTTTATCTAAATAACGAAATGCATTGTTCAGGAAAAGATAAGATTTTCGAATATTTTTTTTTTTTCCCATTAACGCATAATTACGTAAGAAATGTGTCATGTTTCTCAAAAAATTTCCCCCCTCCTCCCTGATCAGTGCTAACAATCGACTCGAACACATTCCGCGTATTTTTCACGGCGGGCATCTTAATGTGCGCGAGTCGTAAACCGCGCGAACGTGGTGTAAATCTATTCGTACCGTCGTTGTTTAGCTCGGTCTGCGCCCTAAGAGAGGACGGTCGGTCGAAGTAGAAAGAGAGGGAGGACAGGGACAACGCCGGCGGGGTGGCTGAGTGAGAGAATCGGAGGTGGGTCGACCGATGCATGAATATACATGACCTTACCACCAACCCTTACACCGCAACGGGGCTCTGCTTACATTATTGTATATCTAATTCCGTGGATGGTTCTCAAAATTTGCCGACCGCCGTCGCGACGACGGCGCGTCGCGTCGGCCGTCTACATCCGGCTGAGAATCACTGCCCGCTCACGACATTATGCAGGCAGTCTACATATTATACATTCGGACTGGGATTCAATTAAGTTTGGTTAGACCAAGTCCCGCGACCCTCTCCCGCATCCGGCCTGTACTTCCTTTCTCTGACTCGCGCCTGGCTCCGAGTGGCGCACATTTTTGGTGCAACCGATATTGTCAACGAGCAAGACCGTCGCCTAGCTTGTTGTCCGACATTGCATTTGATCTCGAAGATTTATTGATCATAGCTTACACTATACGTAATCGATTACGTGTACTAAAAATGATAGGACGTAAAGAAAATCTCTGGAGATAATAAAGACACGCTATAAGTTGAAACTGTTAACGGTGTTTTAGTAGTAGACAGCTAGAATAATAAACATAAGGAATAATGTCTAACAATAAAGCTATACCTTTGTACCATGTTGCCTTTATGTCTCCTGAATTTCTCATTGCAAGAAAATCTACGATCCGACGTTGAAATTCTCTCTCTCTCTCTCTCTCTCTCTCTCTCTCTCTCTCTCTCTCTCTCTCTCTCTCTCTCTCTCTCTCGCCAGAACCGCTGATTATCCATCAGCTGACTCAAGCGTACGCAGGCATGGTCGAATCGGTCCTCGCGACTTAAGCGGCAAGAGTCGCTGTTTGATATTTGGCGGTTGTAACCAGCTGTGTGGCAATAAGGTTAATTGAAATACGTCAAGTGTGTATAGTCTAGCGCTGAGAATACTTATGCGAGTTGGTGCGCGGCGCGCCGGCTCAAGACACGCACGCATATATGTGTGTGTGTGTGTGTGTGCGTGTGTGTGCGCGTGTGTGTGTGTGTGCACGCTCGTGACACACTTCGATATATACTACTAGATGGATAATTAACGGGACCACGTGGTGCAGTCACGATACGAAGAGACGCGCCACGGACGAGAGCGTCGGCGAGTGCGTGAGCGCTCGTCGAAAAGGATGACGGATCGCGAGGGGAGAGGAATAGAGATCACGTAAGGGTGAACCAGGCGGGGTAAGGGCGGGTGTGAGGGGCGATGCGCGCGACGGACGGGAAGGCGAAGGGATGCTAAAATAATGACGGAAAATTGCGCGCTTCCATGTTACACGGCGCTGAGCGTCGACACTTAATTCAATTCGATTGCGATACAGTTCAATAATTCGATTAATTAAAAAATATCGCAGAGCCGCTCAGCCGGCTTGCGATCGGCTGCGCGCCTTCCGCTTCGCGAGAGGCGCAAGGTCTTCGGGCAGATCGTCCCCCTTTGAGCGCCCCTGGTTAAAGAGAGCTGATACATCGGCTGGTACGCAGAGTTAGCTAATAGGTGGAACGCAACCCCATACTCGATGTTGCCGCATCATCTGTGATTATTTGATTATGAGTATCGAGCGAGCGCTGTTTCCCAAAAGTCCCCCGCGCGAGCGAGTGCGTTCATTGGCGACTTTAGTTTGGCAAGTTCAGCTGCATCGTCACGCGAGTCGACCTCAACTATACTTCTCCATCTATACCCTCGAGTCTGGCTCTTGCGATATGTACTTGATTCTTAAAAATCTTGCTAATGGATATTAATAAAGAACTCATGCTTTCACAGAGTGTTTTGCAGAAAGAATTATTATTTGTGTTCTCGATTGTCCTCTGCTGATGTGAGATGCAAGACAGCGGCGTTCTTTCAGTTTTAAGCTAGCTGGTGTTTTATCATAGTTCTTTTCCGCTCCCTGCAATTTTTGCGATCGTGAGAAATGTTTCGAAGTATGCGAGCGCGATGTGATTTCAGAAACTTACGATGGTAACTTTATACGGAAGATATATATATATATATAAAAAAATAATTATTTATCAACTTATTTCGAAATGAGTTACAGATTAAGATCTTTAATTATCGATAAGATTATGATCGATTATGAAAATCGTGATACGCAACACAGTCAATATTTGAAAACATATCCTGGCATGCCAATATACCTGGCATCGCAATATACCAATATTTAATTAAAAACAAATGGCGCGATGACGTCTACCTGCGGATTACTTTCTATTAGCTAATTACGCTATATCAATATCTCTTCCGTTATTTCATTAATATGATGATAACGACATAATAATGCGACTGCCACGTCACGCGATGCCCCGTGTTCCGGTTTTCCGGAAATCTAAAAAACGCACAGGTAGTACCCCCCCTATCCCATTTCATCGTCAAAGATTCGCCATATTTAAAAATAGCTGACGACGAAGAGCGCCGTCACGGAGTATTCGGGTATGTCATAATCCCGGCGCGGTGTCATAATGATAATAACAACGCGTTAATTAAACTCGCTGATTTATGCGCCTTTCATATTGTAATTGCTCACCGAACTCGAGTCGAGACGCAGAACGAGCGGGCGCGCAGTTACGGTCTCGGACGATCTCTCGCTCAGAGAGCTGAGATAATGCGAACGAATTAATGAGTCAAGGCGCAATTAATATCGACCACTCGCTCGCTCGCGCGCGCGCGCGCTTGCCTTCTAGCGCGGCGAAACCGCAACGCTATCTTCAGCCGCGCCGCAGAAAAGAAAAGACGTTGTGGGAAATGGAAAGATGAGAGCGGATTTTCGTAATCTTCTACGTTATAATCGTAATAGCGCGGGAAGAGTGTTTTTCTCTCCGGCAGAAAGTGCGAGGCTCTCGCTCGCGCGCAAATTGCGTATTCTCTTTTCGCTGCCTAATTCGACTCAAGAGTCTCGAATACAATTCGTTACGATTTAACGTCGGCCACGGGCGGAGGGGGAGGGGAAGGGGGGGGGGAGAAAGGGATGGACGCAAAACGCTTATTTACACCGTGAACGGTGTAATACGCACGCGCTGGAGGCCATATTTAGTTTACCAACCCGTGGGTATAATGTCTTTTTAGGTACGTTAATTAACAGTATTCATTTTGCACAAAGGTTTCTAATTACGCACTGTACGGAGCCATAGACTTAGTGCCGCCTCCGCAATGGAAATGTTATGTCCCTTCTCGCGCCGACGTCTAGAGTTCATGACTTCGACGTCAGCGAAGCTTCGTCGAAATCGAGCACTTCCGGACCGAGATCTGGAGATCGTTGTCGGGGCACATCAGACTCGGCGCACAGCCGGGGGATTCCTTTTCGTCCTTTTCGCGAGATTCGATACCGTTGGTCGGCGAACGGAGAACCGGAGGAGTCGGCCGCCACGGTTGCGGGTCAATACTTGTCCGGCCGCTTCAGTTAGCAGTCGCATTAATTAATTATAATTAAGTTTTAGTTGACGCGCGGCCGTGGAGCGGAGCGGGGTAAGCAAGGCAGGTAGCTACGCGACTCGCATTTTGAGCATTACCGATATTATGCAGATTTCACCCCTCCCTTTTCGTCGCCGGGGTGTATTCCTCCCGTCCTCCCCGCCGACCCGTTTCTGCCACTGCCTCTCTCCTTCACCTTACAATGTCACCCCGACCATCGCGCACCCGCCGCGTCCCGGCCGTCTTCACCCTCCCCCCCTCAAGACACGCTCACTCCTCGTGCCACTTGCCAAGTGAGTCGGAGAATGAATTATTTACTTATTTACGGTACGCGTAAACGGACCTAGCAAGCGGCTCGTTACTTACCTATAGACAGCTGAATTAAAACATCAGGATTTCGAAATGACGCGGATAAAGATCGATGGAATCGATCAATTCGTACAATACGCCATGTGATTTTTCTTGTAATAAATTCAGACGTGATAGGATCGCTCGAAAAGCGATCATTAATTTGCCCAACTCGTACGAACTACTTCGTTTTTAAACGCGTTTTTCATATGAACGCGCTTTGCACTTACGGATATCTCGATAAAATTTCTTCTACGAGGAAGAGAATTTTTGTGACCAGTCGAGTGCGAGAAGAGCGAGGAATAAAACGCGCCCTACGATTTCCGTCTTTCGCGAATGCTTTTGGCAAGGGGTTGCTTGCGAACGACGTTAGACGTAGTCCCGGGCGGCGGCAACTGCACGTCGCCGTAAGAAGCTGTTAATCTTCGGTAATAAACTGTATTTTCATTATAATACGACATGAATATGCAACGGCGATAATGGCCTTAATATCCCGGCATGCATCTTCCTGTGCTTTACGAGCTGAGCCTCCTCTGCCGGAATTTGAGGCGTACTCACAGTGGATTTTGCGACGACGTTACTGCCGCCGCTACTGCCGTCGCTCTCAAGGAGATCTCCTCCTAAGCGCAACGCGTATTCGCGATCTCCCTGCGGCTGCGAATGAATCGTATCGTTTCGTCAGTTATTCAAATACCATTGTTATTTTGTACACGATAACTCGCGATGATCTAGAGTTATTCCGTTCTCCATTGTTTCAAGTGGCTTTGTAACGAACATTTTTGGCACTTGCGCCGTTATATTAAGACTAGATGAGATGACGTTTTTTTTTTCTTTTCAAAAACGTTTATCTAAAATCTAAAGCATTTGTGAAATTGTTGATCCTCTTCTGGTCTCTAAAATTAGTTTATTTCAAATAGAACTCGAAAACACACACAGAGAGAATCGAGAATGTTATGTCTGCGAAACTAATTTTATACTTCCTTCGATATAGAAATAAAGGATTTTGCTCGATCGAGAATCCGAGCTCGTAATGGGCGCGATACGTTACGCATCGCCGTTAATGCGAGCCGACTTAATGTAAGCAGCGAGCGAAGGAATAATAGTGGCCTAGCCTACGGACATTCATTTATCTTAGTTTATTGCTAACTGCGAGGAAACAAACACCGCTGGAATACACAACGATGTGCCATTAACCTCTCGGTCGCGTTGCCAACCTGGACTTAACGGTGTGTCGTACATTTTTGCTCCATACTTTGCTCGTCCTCATTTTCGATGACGACTGAACGATACATCGTCGTTAACGTTCCTTTCCCTCGTCTCTACTTGCGGTCGGGAATCGCACGATATCCTGATTGTCTTAATCCTTTAGAGTGAACGGGACAGGAAACGAGACCAAACATTTACTTTCGTTATTCCCTCGTATTTATCTGAATAGAATGAATCGAACTTAAAAGAGCTATCTGCTATAGTTTGCGTAAGATATAGCAAACATAAGCCCGATTGTGCACCGGTGGTCGTCGCTTTGCTTGAATCATATTGGAATTTGTGAATAGAATACTCTCTCTTTTTTGATATGTTAAGCAAGATATCGTCCTTCGTCTTTTTTGTCTATTAAAAAATTACTGTTTAAATTTCTTTGCTTTCAATCACACGACGATGTCGATTAGTTCTTTTCTCTTCTTCGTCGCTCTGTCCCCACTCATATTAAATATTTAATATTTTAATTTCATAATTAATAACGCAAGAGTTTCTGTCAACTTTTTTTATTATTCTCTCACTTATCGTCGTATTTACTTATCGTCGTGTTTACTTGGGCGCTATTTAGATTTAAGGATTTATATATGTTACAATATGCATCTCCCTATTTCGGTAAAAGTTCGATCATCATAATGAAGAAGAAAAGATACGGAGGATACGCGCGGGAGGAGGGAAGCGATTCCACAGGATAACTCCGGCGGAAAACCGAGACGAAATCGGACACCGATCGACCAAACTGCGCGTAATTAGCGTATCCTCGTAGCGCGGACCGAGCGTTGTTTTCTAGTGAAACAAATTAGACCGTCGTGTCGCACGAACGAATAAATTTAGAGAATGTTTCGCACCGAACAAAAAAAAAAAAAAAAAAGAAAAAAAGAAACGAGGGAAACGAGCGCGGGTGAGAGTAGGTGGATGTTGGAGGAAAAAAATTCGAGAGGGTAAAAATGTTTCTGGCATGGCATATAATGGACGCATTGCGCGCGAATATAATGAGATTTTACAGTGCAATTCACATAAAGCATCGGAAACAACAAAAGGCCAGGGTGGTGGGGAGAAGCGCGATAAAAATGCCTGCGCCTAAACACATTATTTCTACCCCACCCTCGCATGCATGCGTTCACCACGCGACGCTCCCGATCTCCGTCCGGACCGTCGACTCTCGCCGCCCCATTATCATTCCACGGATTATTTTTCGCCACTTCGAAAAAGAGAGAGAGAGAGAGCGAGCGAGAGAGAGAGAGAGAGAGAGAGAGAGAGGGAGGGAGGGAGGGAGAGATACCCCGTATTACACGAAAATATGGCAATGCGCATAAATAAACGGTATATCGACACCTAATTCGATTCTTCCTCGATATAAATTCG
Source organism: Lasius platythorax (assembly GCA_963971435.1). NCBI lineage: Eukaryota > Metazoa > Arthropoda > Insecta > Hymenoptera > Formicidae > Lasius > Lasius platythorax. Next base: position 4,453,109 of record OZ020541.1, read on the forward strand.
ACAGTGACGTCGCGTGAACTTGATCCGCGTCATTCATCATCGGTCAAGACTCCCTCGAAGTACTATGATTTTATCTACCCGTTTCTATCTTTTTTTTTCTCATTGTAACATTTCCGGTCCTTCGACCCTGAATAGCCTTTGAGCATTGTTGAACGTAAGCGGTGGCTTGAAAGCGAGCGAATAAACTGGACGGGAAAGGGAGAGAAGGATGGTGAAAGAAAATCGAGGTGTGAGAGGGAAAAACGGAGAAGGGGGGGAAGGGGGAGGGAGAGGTGTAAGGGAAGGGATGATAGAAGCAATCGCAGCAGCGAGGGTGGCGGAAGGAGACAAAAAAATTGGGAGGGTGCGTTTCGTCGCGCCGATAAATTTTGAATGCACCTACACCGCCGTCGGGAGAATTAGTAGCCTGTTGGTAATGATCAAAAAAAATTATAAACAAAAGATTCCACGGATGGCGAGCCTTTTTCGTGGATCAGCGAGGCAAGCGGAGCGCTTGCGAAAAGCTTTGACGGTTCCCGACCTGGCGCTCTCATTGCCGGCCAAACCTACGACGCTATATTTAAAAATCGGCGCGCTCTCCCGGAAACTTTCACTACAAAGGGAAGGGGCCAACCGTTTACATCGGGTTTATTAAAATCGCTCGCGGACAAACTATAGCGATACAAGTAAACGTACGTCGAAGTTAGTTGGATGGTACTTCACTGCTCGACTTCTACGCGCAAATTTTTATTTTAAGAGAAGCGGCGGCTCTATCAATTACATCCGAAATTATTCGCGAGCCCATCTGGTGGCAACGTTCTTTGTCTTTCTCCCGTCGCGTATCGCCGTTGGATTCGCGCGACTACACGTTGACGCAGCGAATTCGTCAATATCATTTATTACGAGAGAACAATACAGCTACCGCCAATTCGCGTGCCTGACACGCCATAAAGGATTGCAGCAACCGTCCGCACGCGCGACTCGACACTTTCAAACAGTTGCGCAATAATGGGCCCGCTCTTTAATAATGCGCGCGTTACGAGAATTCGTAATCAAGCCAGATGGCACACAGAGACGCGCGCGTCAACATCGGTCAGGCGTGGGCGGTGTGGAAGAGAAAGGGAGAAAGAGAGAGAGAAAGAGAGAGAGAAAAAAAAATAATACGCTATCGTACTGACAAAATCATTGATATAACGGGCAGCCTCGCTCCCCATACAAGCACCAGATTTAAACGCGAGTTCCGCTGATGCGAGTCGCTGATGCGCCCACCCTGACGACGTGCTACGAGGAGATTCATTATTTTTAATTAAACAAAATAATAATACGCTTATTAATTGATTAATTAAACATCACGCGCGCATTATGCTCCTCTATCAATGGCGCCGTCATTTAATCCACCCCTCGAGCCTTTGGCTACCAGAGGCTTGTATACTTTTTACTCGCGCATTTTATCAATTTGTATCGATACAGAGAAAGGTTGAAGAAAGAAACGAAAAACTAATAAACGATGCAACAACGATTACATATCGTATAGGTATACCAAGCCTGTCAAAATTTCTTTTGAAAAGAAACCTTTTATCTCCATTCGCAGCTCTGTTCACACAACACTGTGATTTCTCTTAATAATAACAACTAATTAAACACGGCATATAGACATAACAAACAAGTGTGCTATATAACGGTCTATAAATGGACTCTCGACATTTATTCTCTCTTCTATTCCTTTTCTATCTTACTCACAATTCACAATCAAGTAAAATGTGTTGAAAAGTGGCCAACGTTTAACTCGCAAACAAAAATTTGAATTGTTATTGAAATTTTGAAGAAAAATCTCGGTCCAAGATCAACGGCAGTTCTTGAACACAAATGTGTGTAATGCAGTCTCGCGGCGAGCGGATGCGCGTAAGCGCGACACGCGCGAAGTGCATAAACTTCCTGGCGCAAAAGCGAAGCTAGAAAACCGTGCAAGTTGCGGTGGCGAATGCGATATAAAACGCCTTTGTCTTGCAAAAACCCGCAGACGTATATCATGCGAGCCCAGGCCGCGGGCATTGTTTTACTCTCGCATAATTACTGCGAGTCACGTTTTAAAGTTGAATTTCACCTAAATAAAGCTTAATATTATTATCGCGGTCGCAGTCGAGGCGGTACTGCCATTATGAGCCGGTTACACTCTCAAATATCGTTATACCGCATGATCGTTTTCGCGATATTAAGTGCGGCACCGGGTTTTTCCAGTGTTTTTTCGTGCGGTGTCGACCACGACCGGCGTTAATTAGATGCAAGGTGTGGACGTACCTCGCCCTGGGCTACCACGTGCTTTTGACGTTAACTTCGTGATGCCTTTGCTCGTTAACGACGATGATGTATGTTGGAACCGTTTAAAACTCTGCTGAAACGTCGCACGTTCCCTCTGTAAAGCGCGGTTCGAAAATATTTCGGACTCTTGCAACGAGAAATTTAACGAGCGGTTTTATCGCATCCTAAAATATCTTCTCAACATCTTCGAACATCTTAACATCTACTGTGGCGAAAGGAGGGTTACAAAAACGAAATTCGATAAAGTAATGTAAATACTTTTTATATTCTAAATATACCGTGACCTTTTTCACAAAGATAGAAATGTTAATCATAGTAGAGAGAAAAAAAAATTATTATTAAACTTCCGATTATGTTATTTAATTGCTGATAGATATTAATCTTTAAATCCCCCTGAGAGAGAAAGGTAACAATTTTTCATCTCGTATCCGAAACTGCTCGCACAGCTATCGACAAAGTCTCCGAGCGTGGAGGAATCACGCGGAAAAATGACACCCATTCTCTGGCTTGTAAAATAAATCCGCGGACATTAAAAAATCCATCCGCCGCGTATTTCCATGAGTATCATCGAGCGGCGCTGGCATACTCAATTTCCCGCCTTGTATTCGATACTACATTTCGCTTCCCCGCAGGAGGCGACGTATTCGTACATCACGCCCGAAATAAACGTCAGTTATCGACAATGATCCAATGTTATACGCGCGGACTCGTTTCTACGTACCATTTCACGTCATCGGCGACTGTAACGCGCGATAGCGCCGTAATTTCGCATTACGCGTTTAACGCGTGAAACGTTGGAACGGAAAAAAAAGGAAAAAAAAAAAAGAAAAATTAGACACCGGCTCGTTCATAGACACGGTCGCGGCAAATTTGTTTATCGGCATGCGAGAGCGGCGGGGCATTAATACACGGGGCGTCACAGCGATAACCATTCTCAATATCCATAATTATTATCAGCGGTGGGCGATGTTGGCAGCGGGCGGGAGCCACGTGACTCGTTCACGTCGAAATAAAATGACAACGTTCATTTGCAAATGCGCGAAAGTGCATTATTTTTATTGAGTTTGTTAGTGGTCGTTTCCGTCGGTGTGTGGCCCGGCTATACTCGTTTACACGGATTTGTGTGCGTGACGAGCACACACGCGCGTTAGCTTCGTCGGAATGTATGATCGACTAAAGGGGGTGCGATGGTTTCACCGAGGGAATACGAGCGCCGATAGATCTCTTTTTTGATTCGCGGTATAGAAAAATTACGTCGATATCTGGCAACGATACGATACTGTCGGCCGGATCGAAATACGATGTAGCGTCCTCGGAACTCGAATTTCAATAAGAAGACCTTTATTGGCAGCGAAAAGCATTGTTTGTATGTATTTCGTTCAAACATTTTTCGAGACCGCTGATGAACGCGATGAAGAACGGCGAGATGCGTTACAAAAATAAACGGAAACGTTATTATAAAAAATATGTTTGGCAAATAATCCGAGATAAAGTTACGGGCATACGTGACGTTAATTGACTTGGGAATATAAATATCGCATATAATTTTGCAGTAACGCAATATTTACCGATATAATAATTACGGATAATAAGTAACAATTTCCGCTTCTCGCAACGGCAAATAAAACATCCATCCCCTACGCCCCCTCTATTATTTTTCGCCATCCTCGCCGTTCAAATCGCTAATTGAACTCGTCTCGTTACAACTTTCTCGCGGCACAATCCAATAATGCAACATCCATTTCTGTAACGCTAATCACGGCAATTTTACCCGGCAATGGGCGAGATCGTCGTATCTGCAGTTCCTCAATGTAATTAAAAATTCGCGCAATCGCCAGATCCTCCGCTAATTCTCACATCATATATAGAGATAATATACAAAGAGAGAGAGAGAGAGAGAGAGAGAGAGAGAGAGAGTGAAAAGAGACTAAAAAGAAGGGAAAGCCGATGAACAATTCTGATATATTTTCTCGATATACAATTCACGAGTAGTAAACTTGCTCTAAAGTTAAGCTGTTTGGGCAACTGTCTCAATTACCGTCTCAAGATCTGCATACGGGTACATATAGGTTCTCAAGTGTAGATTAAAATCATCGATAGTGGGTAAGCACGCTGAGAGAGAGAGCGTGCGAAGAAATACACGAGGAAGGTGCAAAAAAAGGCGGCGGCGGCAAATTGAAAATCAGCGTGGCCGATCACTTTTCGACTGCGGTATGCAAATGGGGCACGCGATAACGCGCCGACGATTATACCTGGCACGCGTGCAACCAAACCGTCGTCCGTGGAAAAAAAGAGCTGCAAGGAAACAAAAAGTATAGGCATATGGGCGAGGGACGGTGACGGTAGTGGACTGCCGGTAGTGGAAAAAAGTCGCGGACGGCGAACGTTGTAAAAATCCAGGAGGGGGTGGAAAGGGGGGGTCCCCCGCCAATCGGGCGCATTGTGTCCACCCGGCGAACAATACCGTCGCTGCTCGAGCGACTGACGCATTTTCGCGCGAATTGGGCGGTATTGTTGGATTTTTCAAATTGTATTTTTAGCCGGTGCCGGTGTCGACGCGAGGACAAAAATTGCCTGTCGTCGGGCGCGTCCTTCGCGTACCTACACCACCGCCCCTTCGCCACCCCCTTTCGTTCTACAGCCCTCCGGTACCTTTTTTTCGGGCGTGCTCGACTGCGGATCGTCGCTTGCGGCCATTGCGAATAAAGCAACGTTCTTCCGAAACACGAGATGCAATTTGTAATGCTGTGGGCGATCGACGTTCGTGTATTGTGCATGTTTGCGGTGAGAAGACGTGGGAGGACGAATTGAAATAAAAAGCGATGAGGTGGTGGCACATTATCTCTTCGACTTAATACTGTAGGTAACGTTTCTTTTAGTTCTTCTCTTGTGGTTTTCTCAAAGGAATATATGCAATTTGCCTTGCGGTCAACTACGCACATATGGATCGATTTATATATACATAAAAAAATCTTTCATGAAGTATAACTATTATTAAAGCGTAGTAATTTAAAAAACCAACTAATATCTGAGATAAACGATGAAAAAAAGAATATATTTTATTAGATTTATATACGTTGATACTATATTATAGGCAGTTCCTTTCTTTCTCGGACGTATTATAGATAGAGCCTGAGGAACTTGAGAAGGTGCGATCAAGGAGTTTTGTAGTAAATGCAGCCGTCCAAATGCTTCAGCGATTTCGCGGAAGGGAGGCAACCTCCCTCGACAAGGAAAGTACCGCTTGTCTGGTTGAGTGACAATCAAAGGCTACAACAGTGCGCACCCTCGTTCCTCGATACAAGGAGCCGAGGTACAGTCGCTTGTCTGCAGCGGGCATTCCTAGTACAGTAATCTTATTAAATTTACATATTAATCAACGGATTTTAATTATCCCCAACCCCCGCTGAGCCACGGCGAAGGAAAGGGAGAGCGGAGGAGAAGAACGACGATGGAAGAGAAACGGCGCAAGACGGAGAGAGATGGAGACAACGAATGGAACGAGGTGGATCGGCAAAGTGCGGTCGAGCGAGAGAGAGACGTATAGTCGTAGAGTAGAGAATGAAAGAGAAGAGAGGGAGAAACAGAGACGGGATGAGGAGAGATAGATAGAGCGAGAGAGAGAGAGAGAAAGAGAGAAAGAGAGAGAGAGAGAGAGAGAGAGAGAGAGAGAGGGAGAGAGAGAGAGCTCCACCCTTGCGCGGCGGTGGCGGTAGCGGTGGCGGAGACCGAGCCAGCTCTCGTAATTTACATTAATCCAATAATTGCATGGAGGTTTCCTAATTAGAAATTCAAATGAGGTGGTGGCAGGCAGGCACAGGCGGGCAGGGCTTCCAACTCAGCAGTGGGAGAACACCATCGCCACCGAGCAAAGTCCGTGCACATCGGGCGATCGTACGTCGGCTGGCCCTGGCCTAACACGAGTCCGAGTAATGCCAGGGTGGGCGTCAAAAGCTACCAGAATCCTCGAAATTTGGATCGCCGTGCTCGTGTAACCTATACCTATATCCAGCTACGGTCACACATCAAATAGCGAGCAAGAAGGTGAGAGCGCACCTACGTTGCTATTTATACTTGGTCAGGAAACACCGAGGTAATATCTCCGTGGAAACTTGATTTAATATGAATATATTTGGATGCTTTTCATCTTCTGCCGTGTAACAAAACGTTTTTCCCGTATGTAACGCTAACGTTGCTCCTCAAATTTTAAGTACTTTCACCATCCAAAGCTTTCGCGTGAGATTGTCCATCGGAATGCAATCGCGTAAAAACTTATATTTAACAGTATCCATTGTAACGATCGGCGTAAACGCCGCTTTGAAAGAATTTAAAACGTATTCTCTTGCGAAGATTCAAGCCGATCACCGAGCGAGAGCAATTTCAGCGCAATATAACGTTGTCCATTGGTACATCCCGGTGCGTGTGGTCCTTTTGTTGTCCCCGGAGGGTTCCCTCGGCAAACGTAACACGTCCCTAATATCGTCACAGGTTCGTCCCTCAGTCGTCACCCAGGGCATATCGTGGCACACGGTTGAACCCGTCCCTGATAGTCCCAACGTGCTCGATTAACGAAGGTGTCAACCTACGAGCCGACGCGTATCATTTTCACGAGCCGTCGAAAGAGCATGCTTTGAAAGCGTTCTCCAAGATGAGTATTCGCGTATTAATAAATAAATCTTTGCCCAAAGAGAGCGTTCTTTCATTCTTTGATTCCGATTACATTTTGTGTCGATCGAAAAATCTCATCAAAATTCTTCTTGAAGATCATTATGTAAGCAAATTTGTGTGTGTGTGTGTGTGTGTGTGTGTGTGTGTGTGTGTGTGTGTGCGTGTGTGTGCTAAAAAATTAATATAAGATCTTCAAATTTTCAAAAGTTATTAATTTTACAATTTGGGCAACAAATGTTGAATAAGTCGAAAATTGAACAGTTAAATAATTAAATTGAATTTCTATGTTTACTTTTGCTTAAAATAAATTCGGCATTGTATGTGTGTGTATATTAGACGCATATAAATTATTTCATTATTCAAGTTTTTCTCAGCTCACCAACAGCAATGCTATTCTATTCTCTAAAAGCGTTTCCCGCTCTTACGATCTTCGTTAGAATTTCAGGTCATCGACGAAATCGTCGACTATTCCTGCTGCAGCAGGTCAACCGAGTTTCGTCGAAGGAACTCCGCGTGCAATTATGATAATGGCGACCGTAGTCAAAGCACCTAACCCGGGCTAACTCCGTACGTTAGTTCTGGTAGTTCAGATATCGTCTGTGTTTAAACAGCTAGGCGGTGCTGCGGCAACCGTCGTCGCGAAAGGGGTGAGACCGAGGGGGGGAGGACGGGGGTTAGCTAGCAATGGTGGGGAGAGGGGGCGAATCTGGATGGCATAGTATGAGGCTACGACGGCAAATCTACATAATATAACCAACTATTGTTCAAATAGACGGCGCTCCGCAGATTCAATTACCATTGTGATACAATTAATGTTGGGAATTTCATCAATTCGAGTGCCGGGCACGGCTCTTACATATGCATAGGAGAATCGAACGTGGCGCAGTCGAAGAAAGTCGATGACAAATATTATACGAGCTGGCTGGTACCTAATCAGATCTAAAGCGATCTCTATGCCGTAAAGAATGTCGCGACATTGCCGATAATCAAAAACGAATAGTTCCGAAATTTGCATCGTGCGCGATAAATATATTAGAAAATATAACAAGCAACCTATTTTTTTACTAATAATTTTGCAATAATTATGTCAGGCATGCGAAGCGATCTAGAGATATTACTCTAATCCATCGGTCGGAAATCACGTTAAAATCCTTCTCCACGTGGCTCGACCAAATACAGGTGAACAAATTAGTTAACAATTTTCACGGATCGCGCAACAATTTTGTCGCGTTCAGAACGCAGAATCAGCGCGCGGGATGGGCGGCGCGTCACGTATTAATCGTCGATATCGTTTGTCGAATTAAGCGGTATATCGAAAGCTTTCAAAATTAAACGCGTGCGACAAGCCGGTTGAATACAGAGTCATCGCCGACATGAGAGCCACTGGCTCGCGTGCGGCGATCCATATAAATTCTAATTCCGCAATCAGCGGCATCCAAGATAGTTCTAGGCCGATCCTAGCCCACTAATTCCAACTACCTCTACCCGCGCCCTACCTTCTTATATTTACCCGACAGTTCATAATAGCCATAATCAACGGTTATACCAATCCCACGATAATAATTACCAAACCTGAAACTTTCACCGGTGCGCACCGGCCACTGTGTGTCTCGTGCGGATAATTCCCCGCATATGCGTTGCCGCCCTCGTAGTGATTAAATTTCCTTTCTCCGCGCGAGGAGAGAAGAGATAGATCCGGACGGCCTACCAAGAAAATTCGCAACGCCAAGATTGACCCGCGGCTCTGATTTGGATCGCGGCCGCACACTGTATTATTCATACGTCGGCAAAATGCGTGACCGCAAAGTATACAACTCGTAATAAGTCAAGGCGGGCGAGGGTCGTTAATAATATCACTCAGATAACGAGCTCGTAAATAAGCGCGCGTAAATATGTATAGCACGGTCGTGCATTCTCAACTTTCTCAAATTGGCCCCTGCTGTCGTCGTAGACCGGATCAAAATCAACTCGATCGTGATCTTGACGTCGCAACAATCTAATTTCCTTCTTCCTCCGTCATATCGATCTTTGCGATAATTCACTTGCACATGCGCGGGACAAATAAAAGCGATCTCCTTGACGGGGTCTCCTCGCGAAATATTAGCCGCGCGGATAATCGTCTGCTGATCTACACCGAGTCATAATTATCTACGACGATCGGTAATCAAACGGATACATCGAATTGGAATACGTAAGTTCGCGGAATGATTTACATCGTGCATGCGCGCGAATCCTTCCCGATGGAAGGACCTTGAATTATCGAAAATAGGTTGGGTCGATCCGAGTCGAAGCCAGGCAAGTTTGCCACGGCTAAGGAGGGTGGTAGGGGGTCGAGGGGAGCAATTTTCGTCGGCCCCTTCGTCGCTCCGCGCCCTTCTCGTCTCCTAGAATAATCGATCGTATAATTATCGTGATGTACCTGCTAATGCCGCGAAAATCAGCCCCTCGCAGCGTCCGCTGAGCAGACGGCGGGTTAAGCGTCGGTAGTAGGAGCACATGGTAATTATATCACCGCCTAATGGATATAGTTAATTGCTAATTATGAGGCCTGCCGAATGATCGATAGTACCGTGAGGCATCGCGGCCCCTGATCGTTCATTGGAAACGACAGGATGGTGGCGAGGGATTGCCAAGAGTGTCATTCAGGCCAATGCCGAACGACCCTGACTCCACTCTTCACCCTGAGCCAGTCAAAATTCCCGTTAATCGTTCGGTAGAGATCGCGTACTGTTGTCAGTTAACAGATTCCTTCCGTCGCCAGATTTCCATCAACGTAGTATTCCAATCGTCGAAATGATATTAATAATGTACTTCCTTCGTATTTTTCGTGCTTTTTCTTAATTTTTGAATAACGGTATACAAAATTTAGAATAAAGTTAATAAAAATGACAAAAGCGCTTTGTATTAAATTAGAATATAAAAATAGAAAACCCTTTAAAAGAAAAAAAAACGTAATCTCAAGATAAATATAATCGCAGAATATATATAAATTGTATTCACGATATTTCCAAGTATCGGCGCTCTCTTATGGCCCAATTATTCTTTATCAGAAAACAATCGTAATCATTTTTACACCGAATCGAAAATGAGGGATCTAAAGATACGATCGTTCTTAAGTTTGTGACACGCGAATAGCTTTGGCGGCAGGTACTGGGGTTCCGCCGAATGTTGCTGGTGACACGAAATCGCACACACGCACATGAACACACACACACATGAACACACACACACATGACACACACACACACACACACACATACACATACACGCGCGCGCGCGCACACATCATTCTCTCCCTCTCTCCCTCTTTCTTCTCCTATCGTGTTTCTTTGAAAGGTTTCTCCGCTTGATACGCGATAATTAGATATCGTGCAGGCGAGAAATTAAAAGTGAAACACATAGCTGCGCGCAAAGGTGAACTGCGCGCCTGTGTCTTTAAGGCGTCTCGTTTCGCAGAATCGCGTGCGCGGACTGCAAAATAAGCCGCCGCAACGCTGACTATGTGCAAACGTCAAAGAGCGGAATAATGTTAGCCCGTTCTAAGAGGGACTTTATTAGATCGCCCCGCAGTCACGCCGTTCACGTAAAATCTCGGCGTAAAGTGTCACGTGCGCCTATTCGTGCCGCTTTTGCCGGCAGGTGAAGAGATCCACTGAAAAGGGTCGACGAAAGCCACGTCACACAAACGAAAGGTGAGCGGAAAACGGGCGCGTGCCTCGTAGAAGGTTTCAGGGACGACGAAATTTCTAGAGGTTGCCAAAAATCAAAGAGATGGAAATTAACTCGGTTGAAAGACGGAGAAGACGAGAGAAAGAGAGAGAAGGAGAGAGAAAGAGCGAGAGAGAGAAAGAGAGAGAGAGAGATAACCAACTGAGAGATTAGCTAACGAGATTTCGAGTCCTCGAGAAGGTCGCACCGCAACCTAAAGACAATTATATAAGCGGTGGGTGTCAAATGCTGCCTGGTGATATAATTAAAGTGTACTTAATCTTACGTACGACGCTCCGCGTCGTAGCCACCCGAAATTTGCTGGTTCGTGAACGATGGAATTAACGAGATTCCGTTTCACTCGCGGTTAAGCGGAAAAGCTGATGGACAGAGCGATGAGAAACACGATCAACGAATGTCAGTGACGATGGCACTCAAATTTTCACTGTACTGAAAAAATTAATATTTCATGTAATATAAAAAAAATATAGATATAATTATATGTATATATATATATATTATATATAATTTTATTATGTTATTTGCGCGCACGCAATTTTATGCTTTTTTAAAAAGTAATTTTTTTTTGTATTAGACATAAAGATTTATGTAGGAAAAATATTTTCTATCGGAGCATAATAAATTTATATGATCAAAAAATTGGCTTTTCTGAAAAATCGGGATTTGTCATTGCTGGCGCGTTGCTATCTTAATTGATCGCACGAAGACAATCCCGCAATCTCTTATTAATTTTTTTTTCATGTGAACCATATCCGATAACGCCTACTTATGCGCATATTCTTGGTTATTACCGCGGCGCGCGCGGCGCAGCGGGAATAATCGTCTTAGCAGAAAGCCATGAGCGTTGTAGTATCGTTGAAACATCTAGAATTATGCTCATTAACACCGAGGCATCTGCTAATGATCTTGGCTCTGGATTGTGTAACTCAAGGACTGCGCGGAAATCGGTCGCCGCAAATAATAATCTTTCTTAGAATAAAATTATTTCTTCCACGAATTACGTGTCATTAAATTTAACGTCATGTGTCGAGTAACGCGATGATCATTTTCACATAAGTATATATGAAATCATAACTACGCGTATAATTATATTACGCATAATTATGACTCGAATAGTATTTGTTCATATTACTAGTAATCTCTGTATTTTTTTAGAGCGAAGTTATAGCAGTTATAATAAAATACAGATTATAAAAAAAGATCCATAAATTTTATTAATTAATTCCATAATTAATTCTTCAGATAAATTTATCAGTTTTAATGTTGCGTATTTAAAAAATTTTTTATAGTAAACTTTAATAGTAAAAAATATATAAATCTAAATCTTGATAGTAAAATTCTAGTTTTCAAAATTTCAAATGTCTATTACACATTTTATTAACTACAAAGATCTTTTGATATTTTTAACTCTTCAGTCTCTACTCCTTTTGCTGCCCGTCGGCAAAAGCAACATGCTGCGAGTAAACTTTACCTCTTTTCCCTACCCGTTCGTCGGCGAAAGCAAAAGTAACACGTCGCGAGTATAAACTTTCATAACGAATTATTATTCACGTGTGAAAAAATATATTGATTTTTTTGATCTGTGATTTGTAATATTCATGATCTTATTTCAAAGAGTTTAAAATAAATTCCTTTGATACGCATATTTGTAAGACAATAATTTTAATAAATGCTTAATGCTTCCTTTTTTTTTGTGTCCTTGAATTATATAATATGTATATACGTACAGATCTTCTAGTTTATCTTTCTTTTTTTATCATAACAGTAAACAAGTCAAACGATCACGTACTCCAAGAATACTGAATCTATAATCTCAAGTCGTAATTTTTTTGCGTCTGGCATTAAAAGTAACGCTGAAAGAGATACAAGTTATAAATTAATAGATTTTATAGCAAACTAGAACAAACAATAGAATAAAAAAAATATCATTAAAGAACAATGAGAAAATTATAAGTAAAATTAAAACACAAAATAAAAGTAAAGCGATGATACGCAGATGCATTGACGACCAGCCTGCGTTGATTTAAATTCATGATTTAAATGAAGGAAGGCGCACTTTTATAATAAGAAGCATCAAATACTACGGCGGTCTCTATGGATTAACACACTCCTATGCATCTTTATTGTGCCGCTTCGGTCATCATCACTACGCATTGGTGTCCATCCACGAGATTGACCGGATTTACCAGAGCAATAATAATTTATTCCATCGCTCTCGCCCCCCCCCCCCCCCTTATCCCATCTCCCACCACGTTGACAAATGACAAGTGGATCTCTTAACATGTGTCGAGTGGTCGGTCGCGCTGATGACTTCTCGGAAGCTCCTTCACGGCGACTGACTTGGTGCTGCAAGGAAAACGTCGACCCATAATTACCGCAACGATCGTGGTGGCTTGGTGTGCAATGAAACCCGCGCATCCAAATAACCATTATCCGCCATCAAGAGCGGGGAATTCCATTTTCCAAGGGATCTCGCACACACCGCCGGCAATATTTGATTCGATCCGTTAAATCTCTTTCGTTCTGAATACGCGAACACGCGAAAATGTTTCGTGAGAAGCGCGAAAAAACTCGGCCGAAGTAGAAGAAAAGACGAAGCGACTTGGGAACGACGACTGAGGCTAGCGCGGTCAGAGGGAAGGGAAGAAAAAAAGGAGCAACGACTGGCTCGACACTTCGTGCAGGACCGAGGCCACGGTCGGTTTAATTAAGTTGCGCGAGCTGGCAGAAGTTTCGTCGGGTTTGTTTCGAGGTGCGGGAGAGAAGGAAAGAGAGAGAGAAAGAGAAAGAGAGAGAGAGAGAGAGAGAGAGATAGAGAAAGAGAGAAACCGGGACTGTGTTGTACAGCGACACAAATAAATTTTCCCGGAATGGCATTGTCTTTGAGGTCGACACATTTGCGGAATAATACTCGATAACTCGGGGGAAGGAGAGGGGGAAAGGCGAGGAGAAGTTATATTAGGACGGCTTAATTAACCCCCCACCCAATAGCTCTGCCCCACCAATGCCAACCACCGCCGTCTTTCCCCCTTCACGACCATCCACCCATCGCACCCTCTCTGACACTATCATTCTCCCTCTCTCTCTCTCTCTCTCTTCTCTTTTCGTCGTTTGCTTCGTCTCTCTATTGCCATCTTCGTTCACGTAACCGTGCTCGACCCTTCTCCAGTACGGTATAGATATCCGCTTCGACTCATTATGGATTCCTTATTACGGGAATAGATTAACGGATTAAATCTTAACCGACGACAGAGCAGCACCGAGAGCAAGAGAAAGAGAGAGAGAGAGAGAGAGAATGAGAGAGAGAGAGAGAAAGAGAGTGAGGCCGAGGCCGAGGCCGAGCACCGCCGTCTTTATAGACGCTCTATTATCGTCACCTTTTCTACAACTAGAAAAGCGGGTCAATAATCGCCTCGTAAAGAATCCCATTACTCTCAACGACGACGGCCATTTCACCCGAGTCATTTGCAATCATTAACATCCGTTTAAAGTTGGAGACGCAAGGTAGAGCAGGGGTAAGGGATAGAAGGGTTGGGGCGCCGACGTCGCGCTTGCAATCTCGCGTCTTCGCAAAAAGCACGCGAAAATAAAGTTTCATTACGTTTCGTTTCCGAGTCGGCGGCGTCGAGAAATTAGAAAATGCCATGTTAAGATTCGGGCCGTTTAACTTCCGACGGGATTATCATCGCGTCCAGTCTGAAGGATATTTTTTAACAGAAGCACTTTTAACAACATTTATAATGTGTTATCGCCAAAATAAATTTATCACGCTTAATCGATCGGCAAACAAAAACGATCACATTTGTCCGTATTGTTAATCAAAACGGAAGGGTCTCTTAAGAGCGAGTCTTAGAGATCGAGCCGCACTGGATCGATCGATCGCGATGCGAGATCGACGACGGCGCTCTCTCGACTTTGGCAAGTCGTTCCGTTGACCCCGTAACGCAGAACCGGTAATACGGAACGCTATTTATTCCCGAAGTTTCGAAGGTTCGGCTGAGCCGAAAGCAGCTCACTTCGAGGTAATTACGAGGATTCGCCGTCTTTCTCGGTTGCGCTGGCGCGCCGGGCGTCGCCGTCTCTGTTTCTTCGCCGGCGCAAAGTATACCTCGGTCTCGCTCCCGCCCGCCGATTCTATCGGGCATAATTACCTTTCGCTGTCCCTCTCGGATAATCATTGTAACACCTAAGCACCCTACCTAACCTACCGGAGCCTAGCCAGCGTTTCCAGCGTTATTCCCCATCGATCGACCGCCCTGACGACGATTTCCGTGCTACGACGTGGTCATTGCCGTACGACCAGATCGTTTCGCTAACGATCACGGTGTCATCGGGGAATTCCGGATTGTCGTACGAATGCGAATGATAAAAATCGTGCGAACTGGATGCCGACTGGATTTTTTTCGCAACTTTTCTCATCAACGAGTTATCACAATTGATTTTTTTTTTTTTTTTTTTTTTTTTCCAGAATTTTAACGGCGAGAAACACTCTAGCGTTCTCTCGACATACATGCGTATTCTCATCGTAAATAATTTACATTTATCATGATTAAAAGTTTTATCGTTACACAATATCACGTCAGAGATATTTACTAAATTTGCACTATCAAGATATAATACGTAGGACGAGAATATAGGAGAATAGGAGAAAAGATCTCGTGCCACACGAGAAAATACATGAAATAAATCGTCAGCAATTATTCGCGGTTCGACGTCAAAGTTTCCATATAATTGGACGATTAATGACCGCGCACGAGATACGCATTTTCTATCTGTGAAATCATACGATTTCTTGAACGAGACTTTCTCATGGCGCCGTCAATCGAACGAGGCATATCTCAGCGGAATATCCGATACGACGTTAATATGCAGGATTCCCCGTTTGTGAGGCAACGCGACACAGAGCCGCGGTCGCGACCGCCGATAAGCGTTGCAAACGTAGGATCGATGACTTTTCGTCTCGATCGCCGCGAACGAACCGCGGCGAGCAGCACCGCCAGCGGATGCGCTAAAGTTTTATCGATCCCTATTCAATGAGGATACCGCGCGCAACACGCGCGACGCATTAAATCATTGAAATTTATGCAACCGGCCGCGGTACGTGCAGTATCTTTCACTTTTCATTACGGGATCATTTGTCATGCGGCCGTAGATCTCTTATCATTCGGCGATCATAAACAACCACGCATAAATTCCAACTTTCGCGCATAACCTGACGCCGACCATCGACCGGCGCCGCCAAATTTATTACTTCAAAACGCATCGGGAATAAGCTTGCCCTATATGACAAACTTCTATTTCGTCTACTGTGCTACTAGCGATAGTCATCGTGCGGTATACGAGTCGAGTTTTATTATCTGGATAGTTGTATTATCGAGATCGACGCCGCTCAACAGGCGATTATCTTCGTTCTAAAAAAAAATCTATCGTTTCAAATTATAATATACATATCTTGTCTTGTAATCTTCGATATTTTTCTCGGGACCAACATGATTGCTCCGCATAACAAAATAACGAGCCGCTATTTAGAATTCCGAAGAGATAAATACAAATTCTGCCGGATATGAAAAAGAATTATTCGGACAGATACGATTGACCAAGAAGATAAAAATGTTAATTTACATTTAATAATGACAATCAGAAATTCACGCACTATATTCGCGCCGATATACAATGTTGCAGGATAGAAAACGATTCACACTACTTAGATATCATAGCATTCTCGATGTCGTTCCCGCTGTTCGTGTTCTTGGAACACCGAAGAAACGGGAGGATCAGTTTCATAAAAGGGTTTAATGCTCTGGACGAATCAACGTCGCGCGTTCATTCACCCCTTGCGTCGCATAATTATGTGTCTATGCTTTATGGCAACGACGTATAAAACGAAGGCGGGCGGGCGCCGGGCTGCTTTCAGACACTGTAAATTAAAGTTGAGAAAGTGCGCTATGCGAGTAGTCATCGCGGAACGCGCGCGTTAATTAAAGCTCATTGTAATAAAGAGCGCTTTTTATTCACTTTGCCTCGCTCAACCAGCCAACCAGGCCTGGAAGGGATATTTTTATGTTTAATTATATTACGTTTTACGAGTTCCTCCTAGACTGTTTCTTAGCGGCGTAAAACACCGACGATGCTCGGAATTTTAAACTTCAATTGTCGTCAAAACCGTGCGGTTTATCCGCCAATGAAAGTAGCTCCCAGTGAAGCTTTTCTCGACGCGAGAATGTGATTCTCTGAATATAAGAGGTCTAGAGTTTATAAAATTTCTGGTAAAGTGTCTTACTGGTAATAGACAGGTAAGCTGAAAAATAAAGTTGAGACAAATTTCTACGATTCGCAAACTACTCGCGTGTTTCGCGATTTTTCGCGAAAAATTGATCTGATCCGACATGAGAGGTTCAATCCGGTCTCAATTCGCGTCTTAAGCTGTCGATCTCTCGCCTCCCCTCGTCTCGCCGCATCCTCGTTTCTCTCAGTTTAGCATCTCCCCCCACTCGCAGTCCCCCGCCCCCTTCTCTCGTTCTCGCTCGCTCCTGGCACTGAGAGATATCAATTAGCACTGCGTCCCAGGGAATTAATCTCGGGAATTAATATCACGACGTTGCCAATTAATTTTCGTTAATTTCGAATCAGCAGTTTCCAGAACACCGTCGGTACGGCTCCCTAACACAAATCCCTATCACCCGTTACGATAGAACGGAGCAAGGCGACGATGGTAAGACGAGAGAGAAAGAGAGAGAGAGAGAGAGAAAAGGTGGGGCGGTGTGAGAGACAACCTAAGAAAGAACATGAGTGCCTGCACGTGTGCGCAAACGTTGGCGTACGATTGTGTGCGAGCGAGAAAGGGATGGACACGATTTGGTAGCAACGTAGCACTTTCGTGAAAGTTTGCCATACAGGCAAACGCCGCGCATCAGTCAGTTCTTGCCACACGCGATCGCGAGCGAGCGCATAAGAAGGTTGCGGGGCTGACCTCTTCCGCGTTTATCAAAACACACATTTAATTATGCCGCGCATCGTTTTGCACACCCGCTGAAAGAGTGGGATACGCGCGCGCGCGCGCGCGAGCCACTCTTTCGCTTATTCCGAGCTTAATTCACACCTGCAACCGTGACGGGACGGCTAGCGTCGCTTAAATTAAAGCGGCGAATAATAAAGGCGTCAACTCCGCGCGCGTTTCCTTTTTATTTCTGTGCACGAGCGGCCGCAAGTCGCAGTCCATAGCACAGCGAGCCTTTTGTTCTTTGCATCCGAAAGAGATAGAGAAAGGGAGATAAAGAAAGAATAAAGCACCCGCGCGTCTCTCTGTAGATCGCGAAGAATTCACTGGGAGCGAAACGGTATAGGCCAAAATAGTATAGCACATATTAATAATATTAATTGCTAATTTTTTTTCTAGCGCTTATAAAAAAATTTCTGCGCACATATATTTTTTCTTATAATAATTTGAGGGACGCATAAATTAATTAATGAATATTACAGTTATAAATTTAAATTTGAGATGCACGCTGGGATACACGATAAATTGCGTGCATACGATAAAATTGCGCGAGCTTCTTGGGTTTTTGGATACAATTTCGTGAAACAAGGCGCTCTTCTCGATTTCTCTTGACTCGCGAAGGGCGACCGAAACTCGAGCGTCGACGAGGGTCGTCGAGCGTCTCGCGCGACTTATCCAGACGACGTATTTAAATTCAGTCGAACTTTGGTGCCGTAAGTTCTCCCGGCTCGGGACGGTTGAATTGAAAAGCTAATTCTCGTCGTACAATCGGCTCGTCTCGGCATAGGGCAAACTTTGTGAATGTGTCTCATTAACCGGGCGCGTCGAGCGTGCGCGCGGACGATTTGCCGAGCGAGCGTGACGTACGTGTGCGTAGTGTGTGTTTCATCGATGTAAATCCGCCGCATAATCTCTTTGCACGGTCAAATTTTACCGATGTGCGTTTCGTTTCAATACGTTATCGCTAAATGCGACCCAAAATCGCGTCCCGACATAACGATATAAAGTTTCTTAAGATGCCTACTATCTTGAGAGAGAGAGAGAGAAGTCGCGATTTTTATAGCCTATATCAGCTTTGTGTAATCGTGAAAAATGTAACTTTATATTATGCCGACTGCGTTACTAAAATGTTTCGTTTAACGGTCGAAGAAATCGTCGAGGAACGATTTTCTGTGGAATTCGGAGCTCATTGAGCTTCCGCATTCCTATAAAAGTATTTATAAAAATGTGAACTCTTTCTCTCTCTCTCTCTCTCTCTCTGCCGACGAATCTTTCGTTACGAAACTCGGCATAACGAAGGGATCGATCGCGAAGTTCGCGACGGCACTTCTGCTGCTTCTGTGAAGCTCCGGGCGGACTTCTCTAAATAATGAGATACATTTAATCACAGGATTAATGAGCGCCAAAGAAGCGGAATGAATTATGAATGATATTTATTATTCGAGCACCGAAGCCACCGAGAAAATAATAATGGTAATCGTCGTCGCGATTGTAATAATAACAATAATAATAGCAATAATAACTACGACAATAAGAGCTCGCCGCTTGTAGGAGAGTGAGGCGCAGAGACGAGCGAAAACAGAGGGTGGGGAAACTTCGTCTGCCGGCTCTATTTGCATAAAATCCTCGTACCCGACGCCTCCGAAGATAATGAAATGAAACTAAACAAATAATGTAGATGCTAAACATTAATTACATTCGCCCCAGAAAGCGAGCAAGGGGCGGAGTGCCGGCTAGGGGTTTTCGTAAAATTAAGAGACGTCGGGAGGATAGCAGGCGGACAACGCGGCGGACGGAAGGGGTGAACTGCCGCGCCATCGGGGTTGCGAATTAAGAGATCGCTTAAGAAGTTTAAATGGGAAATACCGTAAATGGAGAAAGAGTAGAGAGCGGGGTATATTCCTTTCTACGCGTCGAGATCACCATCGAAATCGGGGAATACCAATTTACATTATACGAGGCGCTTATTATTCGAAGAAGTTGCGCGAGCCGAATTTTAAAACATTATGATTCTCAATAAAGTATACAGATATAAATTAATATCGAGTTTAGCAAAATTTTCAAAACTACTCATACATTATTTGTAATCATTATGAAGATTTCGTATAAAGATTTTTCATCTGTCGATTTTAATTTATACGTGGATGCTCTTGATTTTATATCGCTCCTTCGTATAATACAATTGAATAACTCCTAAATATAACATGATCTTCATTCAATATTTTTATAAGTAATATTGCATAATTGAATCACAATAATGCTCATCTTATTCAAGATAACAGCAGAGTTCATCGGCAAAGAGCGGAGAGGATTATAAAAATACACCGCATCCAATTAGTCGAAAAAGAAATAAAGATTGTTCTCCCCCTCACCTATTCCTTTTCTTTGCAAACGATCATCCGATTATCTCCGCTTGATTCTGCAACGCCTAGCTAATTACTCGCTTCAAACGAGAAGAGGTAGGAATTCAATTATCTCTCGCCGCTTCGAAAGTTTGACGGGAACCCGTATCTTAGCAGGTAAGCCGCCGCGAAAATATGAGCACGAGTCAGTTCGCCGGGCGAGATGAGTCTCTTTCTCCTGCATACTTTTATATGCGGACGGATAAAATGTGCGCGGACACGCACGTTCGCGTACGCGCACACGGCCGTGTCGCGGACGAGTTATGCGACGTGCGGATCCGCACGTACATACGTATGATAGCCACTGACTGTTGCATTTCGTTGGGTATGCATTTACGAGCATGTTGGACCTCTTTCGCGGAGACATTGATGGACAAGCGCAGCTTATATGGACGCCGCAAGGGAGCCCGTCGTTGCCGTTTACATATTTATGTTATGACTCCGCTTCACTCGACTTAATTGACGGAATTGCCATAAATTTACGAATATCGTGTCGTGTGGATGCCGCGACGGTGGACAGAGATACGCACATACGCGCCATACATGCGTGTATGTGCGTACGGAGGAGAGAGACGCTACTAGTATATATAAGTACGATTCTTGCATGTGAATTTCAATGAATACCGATTAGGGTAGTCGCGGAATGTCGTATCAGACGATCCCGCGACTCCGAGATCCATGACGTTGTTTACGCGTTCACTAGACTTCGTATGTATATTTTTGTATTCGCTGACATGACGTTAAGACATGATGTTGCGCCATATTTAAACGTTTACAAGTAACTGCTTCCTTTTAATCTGCGATGCCTCGCGACTGAGCCAACCGTAATAGATTCTTACGCAATTGTCTCATCGTAAAGTACATCAGAGACGATCAGTGATCATTGAGTAGTAGTTGGAAATCATCGCGTATGATGCGATATTAATGGAGTCTCCCGTAATAGAAGGTCACATTCATGATTACCATAGCACCATCACAGATAGAAATCACGTCGCGTATATTCAGTTGAAAGTTATAAGAACATTATTTATTTTCGATCACACATACAAGAGAGCAATTTGCCATATTTCATTTTATTTTTGTAAATCTGTATAAAATATTTAGAGTTACAAAAATAAAATAAGATGTGATAAATATTAGGCCACATACAGAAGAGCAATTTCGCATGATAAAATGGATGGATATAAGCTTTCAAAACAAGTTACTCTTTTCAACGACAAGCAAGTGTCTTTTTTTTTTTTTAGAGATTTTAACATTCGGTAAAATTTAAAATTTAGATTCGGGAAGATAGGATAGACCTTAGCTCGCCGAAGATGCGAGCGCGACGTTTCTCGAATGATGTAGCTGCGCATAAAGTGGACAAACTGGGACCATTTATCTGCTTTCCTCGTAGTTTGCTCGAGTGAGGAGGAATCGGAGAGGGAGGCGTGGTAGAATGGGCACTGGTTTATTTCAGGGATAATCCAAACAAATGTACTCGGTGGCTCGCGAGTAAATAACATGCAGATGCCGTAATACTGGTTGACCGATGGCTTTACTCGTCTCCGGCTGCGAACGTGCCCCGCGAAGTTTTCGCAAAAGAAAACTTTTGACGTACGCGATCTCGCGAAAAAAGAAACTTCCGAGATAAACGCGGCAATCTGCGTGAAATAGCGATATCAGCCTGAACGTCTCCCTCGAATTTTCTATCGCATTTAATCAGAGCTGATTTATATCCTGTATGTTGTACACGAATATTGAAACAAAAAAAAATTCCTCAGTATGAAATAAATTGTGTGAGAGTTGTCTAAAATCGAAAAGTAAGAAACAAGTATAATAAAAAAAAGAAAGATACATACATATATAAATTAGTATCGATATGCATTATACATATAGTAATAAGTTTTCATAGAAAATTTTCTAAATCTTTCAGCTTCTTCCAACATTTTCTCGCTTCGCGATACCTTGAATTTTCCGATTCTTCATAGTATCGACAATTGCGTCGAGCGCAGTAAAGAAGTTTCTGTACGCACTCGATGGAGTTGCTAGTATGTCCGAATTTAACGGGGAGGAGACGGGAGGGGGAGGAGAGGGGAGAGGGGTGGCAGAACGGATAACCTGGTTTCGAAAGGGGCAGCAGATGGGGTGTTGGTCAGTGGCTATCTCAGACTTCCCTCATCTTGTGCCAGGCTGGCTGCCTCGTGGCCGCCTCGCCGTCCCTTACGTCGAACCACCCTGCTGCTTTATCCGCCCGCTGACCATCCACCCCCATAGTTTCCTGGGAGATCGATTGTTATGCATAGCCTGTATTTGCCCGGCCAGCTCTGTAACCGGCCCTGGAGTCTGGAACTCGACTGCAAGAAGCGACCGATCGACCAACGTCCAGAAGACCCCGGCGCGAATACTCGGCCTCGGATACGAAGAAAGCAATTTCAGACGGACGGGCAAATTAGACGACCGTGGTTTTAAGGCTTCCGTGGATACGCCCAAGTAAATCGATACCTCGATGGATGGAATAGTTCTGTCTGCATCACCG
Source organism: Lasius platythorax (assembly GCA_963971435.1). NCBI lineage: Eukaryota > Metazoa > Arthropoda > Insecta > Hymenoptera > Formicidae > Lasius > Lasius platythorax. Next base: position 4,475,718 of record OZ020541.1, read on the forward strand.
GGTGTCTGCTTACATCCAATCAGTTGGACGTCGTCGTGCTCGCAACGATCGACTGCGGCCTCTTTGCTTCCGCGTGACGTATATTTATCAAGCGAAGGTCAGATCAATTCCTTAAATTCATCTCGCGCCGCGGCATATAGAAGATTCGAGCAATTCGATGTTTCGAACGCGCGATATCTGCGATTTTAAAGTTAAATTAACGTATATTACGAAAGCGGCGGATTTTGCATTTAGCGCGCTTGGTAATCTGTTAATAAATCTGTTGGAAGGCGTCTCCTTTGAGCTTTGAGAGCGAAAACAGCTGACCGATGGTGAAGAGACCATTGTCTTCTCTCCGAATGTTTATTCTTGTGTGGCCCACCTTCCGGTTACCAAACAAACAACGAAATGCAAATCGAGATTATTCCCAGCTGTATTTGCTGTTAACCTGAATTATTCGAGTCTTAATGATGGCTTAGGCAACAGCCCACTGATCTGAGGGATTATACCGTGAATATTGCAGGGACTAATGAACACCCGGGAATTAGGTCCTCGCTAGGATCTTCGGAAGAAGGGGTTTCGTCTATCGCAAACATACCTTCATCCCATCATTTCTAAACTTTTTTGAAAAAATATTTTATTTACGCAAATTAATACGATTATTTGCTGTAGTGTTAAGTTCTTTTTTTTTGCATATTAGCAAAAAGTAAACTTAAAATCTAGCGAAGCTTATAGTTTGTATATATAAATATATTTCTCATATGTGAAATGTTCGTATAAACATCTAACAATCTTACAAATTAATTTTGACAAATGATGATTTTAGAACAAATCTTATGACGAATACATCTTTCATACATAAACACGATATATTACATTTCATAAATGCAAGAAAACCGCGGTACGAGATACTGACATGCTTCGCAAGCGATGGCCGAGCAACGCGGTTAACCGAAGAAAGCTGAAACGGCGCGCCCGAATAAACCGACGAAACAAAAAGCTGAATAGAGAAGTAACTGCCAACGGTAAACGGAGGTAATGACGTTTGGATCGACAAGCCGAGAATACCCGAGGGAGCAACGATGTCGACGCCGTGTTGTTGAAAGCTCTCGCGCCGCGCGAGAGCTTCTTTTTTCAAGTCTCTCTCTTTCTCTCTCTCTCTCTCTCTAAACTCCGTCCAAAGTCGTCGATGAAACATTTAACCTTCCCTTTCTTGCGACGGCTACGTGTGTCTGTGTATGTACACATGCATATACCTGACTCTATATGCATGTATTACCCTCTACTGTCTCTTTCTTCCCGTGCGACGTACGCGCGGGGAGTCGCGTACCCTCGAGCGTTTACGCGTTCATAAAGTTCGAAGGCTCGTAGCCGCTTTGAGCCGTGGAAGATCGTGCGTACCATCGGCCGGAGGTGGGTGTCGTGGGATCGCGGCCGAGAACGAGGATGGGATGAAGAGGGGGATGGAAGAGAACGCGGTGGCGCCGGGCGCGACGGCGGCGGCGACGGCGGCGGCAACGTTGGCGGAGAGTGCTAAGGGGGTGGTGAGAGAGCGAACGAGGGTGTTTTTCCACCACCAGTTGCTCGCGGCATCCGCAAACCCCTCTCGATCCCCCGACGTACGAGAGGGAGCGAGAGGAAGAAAGAGAGAGAGAGAGAGAGAGATGCGCGAACGAACAGCCAGATCGTAAAAGTACCAAACTCCTACCTACTCCTGCGAACCTCTTCCTCTCCATCTTTGTATCCCTAATCTCGAAAAGAGATTAGAGAACGTAACGAATGGCGCTCGAATGCGAAAAAAATTATCTGTCTCGAACCTGCGAAAGAACGATGCGATTGAGATGACAAGAGAACCTGGCGAATGATGATTTTGAGTAAACATCGCTGAGTATTGGACGTAAAAAACAATATTTCTTTTGTCCGAGTTGTACCGCCCTTGTTTTGAACGCAAGAACAAAATATGAAACTAACACATTGTTGAATGTTATGACATTGAACATTAATGTCAACGAAGGATATTTTAGTGGGCTTTTAATGTTTTTTTTTCCGTATAATATAATCGATACATATAAAATAATCGATACATATAAATTTATTAAAAAATCTTGCATTAGAAACTCGAAAGAGTTTGAAATATGATTTCTGGTAATGCGTACACAAGATGTACATTGTCGTCAATGTAATCGTCCGGAAGAAACGATGGAGGGAACTTTTTACCCACCACCAGTTGCTGCTATCAAGGGATTCGAATCGAATCTACGACTTTATCGTAAAAAAGAAAAACCTGGAGCTTTGGTCCAATTTTCTATCCTTCTATCCTTCGTAACGTCAGCGTTCTTTCAATATAAAGTATGATCAAATGATGAAAATATTGTAGTATCAAGGGATAAAATCAAGGGATAAAAATCTAGTAATATATTAAGATTTTATAAAGATTTACAACATGTCTTATTAATCGTTACATCGAGATTTGCTAGAAGTAGTTCAAGGTCGAGCGATTTAAGTCTCTTCGGGATTAAATCGAATTGCTCGCTCAGGTATGAGATCTGCTCACGATAAAAGTGGCTGTATAACATTTCCTGAAAGAAAGTTACAGGTATGTAGAATTGATTTTAAAGCATTTAATTTGCGAGACTTGTGTTTCAGAATTTAAACTTAATCGAGTAAAATTCGAAAAAAAAAGAAGAAAATTTTGCTAGTTTGAATAATTTAAAAAATATATCGATATATTTGAATACACATATATATGTATTTTTAAAGATATATCTGATAAATATAAAAATATATATATAAAATATATATATTAGAAGATTCATAGCATACTGAATTTTTATATAATTTCTGAATATGATAGTACATCTGTGCAATTTAATCTGTAGAGTAAAATTCTTTAAATCTATTTTAAAGTCTTATCCAAACAATGTTTATTTTAAGCTGCCGTTTTTCGAAATCTAATTATTATGCTCGATTGCTGTTTTTAACATTCATGGTTTAAGAAGCATTCACGAACGCGAAGTACGTTCACCCGGGGGCAATATCCGCCCTATAACAGTTCTGCTTACATTAGCCACCCTTATGCAAATTGATAGGAAACAAAGTACGTCGGATATGATCCTTCGAGATTCTATGGGGAGAAACGTAAACTCTTTTATCGCGTATATTATACTATGATTCCTATTCAATTCGAATTATTATCGGATTTCTCTATATCAAAAATTATTTAGTGCAAAAAAAATAATATCGGTACTTGCAAATTATTATATAATCATTGAAAAAAATGAAGTAATTAGTCAAAATACGAGTTGAAACAAATTTCCCGTGATAAAAAGGCGATTATCGATAACGTACGTAATTCGGATTCCGTAGAACTGAAGGTGCCTCGACATGGTAGGATGAGGGATGGGCCGAGTGTCCAGGTTGGAGGGTCGTTTATTGATCTCTCAAGTCCGAACCTCGCCTCGTGTACAAGAGGGACCTAACCCCATCCCATGCGCCCTCGTGACTGGCCACAACCACCCCAGCGGCCGCACGCCGAGACACTGGACACAACGACTCCCTCCTCAACCTCTCCTTCCACCTTATTCCGTCCTCTTGGGAAAATAGGTTCCCAACCCGAACCCTTTGGTCATCCCAAACGCGAGTCGAGCGAGACGAGCGTGTCTCAATCTTCAACGGCGCTAAAAAGGGAGGATAATCAGCCGCTCATCTCCGCTGCTGCCTGTTACCGGATCTAAGCATTTCCGAGCGCGTTTATCGATCGGAGGAACCGATCGAAGCCTTTGTCAATATGCCTGAAATGGTCGGTTCTAATTATCGTCGAATAGCCGCAGTGCTTCGATTCGCCGAGTTTGTCCTCTTACGGGCATTAATCAAGTTTCGTCGGGCGAACAACGGGACTGGGAATAGCGCTGCTTGAGAACCGTCCACTTAGCCGAAGGGTTGCTAGTTGCAGATAACTTATTCCTGCTTCGCCCGCCACCCGCGCTCACCCTCAGATGGAACCCTCTCGTCCAGATCTTGGCCGGCAAGCGAGAACGGTCCCTCCTAATATGGATTGTACTGTGCGAGCCATTTCCACGAGGTCTTAACAACGCGTCGGTACAGGTTGTCGATAAATCGAGGGCCGTCCGACACGCCTCTGCGGACCGAGAGACGTCCGACATTTCTGAGCTAGACTTTCGGACAGTTTCGGACAGTTCCAGAAACGTCTTATGCTAGTGGGCGCGCGAGCGCCGACGTTGGATGAGGGATGCAGCTGTCGGCGCAGCGACGCGAAAAATTCGCATGCAAGAGCTTAAAAAGTCGGCGGTGCAGTAAATCCTCGCTTTAACGTACGCCGAGAGTCAGAGATATCGATTCACATCAAGAATGGACAATGGATAAGGAGAGAAAAGCGCGCGAGAAGAAACTTTTGTAATTTTTCTGGAGCAATAATCGTATAAACGATCGTTTAAATAAATAATAATATAACAGAGGGATCGTGTATATGATATATATGGTATATATAATAATGTTCATATAAAATTCCAATATAAAGTCTTTGACAGTGAGATATGTACGCGAAATCATGATACGTATTGAAAACTTGTTTACATGACTTTTATCACAAAAGACTCTGCTACGTCATTAACGGACGCCGCGAGCGTAGAAAGAAATTTCTCACGCAAGAGCGTTCTTTGATAATCATGCAATCTCATCCTCCGCTTCATTTACTTTCTTTTCCCACCTGTCTACACCTAGTTAACCTGGTCGCTGCCGCGAGTTTTGCATCCAGTTTCTAATAATAGCTATCGCTTCATACATTTTCATGGCATTACAAAATCAGTACAAATAGAGTGTACACGCGGCAATTATGAATGCATTATGCAATATAAATATTGATGCTTCCTGCAAAAACGAACGAGCGAAATGCAAAGCGTCCTGGGAAGAAGAGAGTCGCTAGAAGAGAATAAGGGAATATATCGATAGTATCCAATAAACAACTCAGTCTCGTACGTTTCCCGCACTCTCGATCACGAATGTGACGGAAAAGCGTTCTCTCGCAACTAATATTTACGATTGTTTGATAAATTAATAAAAAATAAATTCATCATCAAAGAAAATTTTCGACGCGTTACATACGTAAATTACCCTCGTTATCTTCCTCTCCGTCGAAAGACAAAAGTTTTTACATCGAGGATTGTAATGTATTTAGAGAATATTATTTAAAATATACATTTGTACACTGTGTGCTCGCGTACACATGAAACTGATAATCGAGCGCGTGCCGCGCTTGGAATTATGGACTGGAATTATTAACTAACTTCCTCGAATGACTCGACTCTTTTATCTGTAACTTCTTCTCATTACCGCGATTGAATTTCGTTGAAAGGTAGATGTAGCGCGACACCTTTATACGATGCAAGGTCGGCCGAGTTCAATTTCAACGGGACATCCGATGTAGTTATGCACACGTCAACGCACACAGGTATATGCTCGCATATACACAGAGGTACGGCACGCACGAACGGCGCGTCACTTATAATCTGTCGGCATCTCATCGGGCGTGTGTGTATGCGTGCGTGTCATACCGACGCGCACGCACCAGCTCGCGGAAGCGAAGCGCGCGCGAGCTAAAGGCCAATAAAACTTAACTCCTAATTAAGAAGCGTGAAGGATGAATCTATTATCCGCGGGGGCCTTGCCAACGCAAATACGCCGGCAGTAATGTCGCCGTTGGTACAAACATACCTACGAACACGGACGAGCATACGTGTTCATTAGGCGTATTTACTGTTTAGCATTTCAAATTCGGCGAGAGAACCCGCGTGATACAGACACGTCCGGGACGCGGACCGCGAGAGGCCGGGGGGGGGAGGGAAGAGGGGGAAAGATAGGACCCCCTTTTGGCAATCAAATATTTTAATTTAATCGCCTTACGCTCCTTACGTGAGCGATACGCGATACCGCTCTTGTTGCGCCTCTCTTGTCAGCTTGGTCTTGACATCTCTTAATTCGAGTCGTTCGTAAGATCATCATCCATTTCATTATTTTTCACTATCACTATATATCACAGAATCACAAACTGTTGACGACGCTTAAGTAGAATTCTCTTAGCAAAGCAGGCGCATATGTTTATCTCGAACATTAAAACCATTATATCGCTTGAAATGTATATAAAGTGGCGGCGAATACTCAAAGAAGTAGCGTTGATTGTACTCTCTCCCTCTCTCTCTCTCTCTCTCTCTCTCTCTCTCTCTCTTTCTCTCTGTCTCTATCCTTGTTTAAGGCGTTATTTTCTTCCAGGCGACCTCCCGCCGACGGAATCCTTGGCTCTAATTTGTATTTAATTAACCGTGTCCCGTGGCTGCGCGACGCTTCCTCTTGACTGCAAGCGAGTTCGGTCGGTTTGGTACGTGCGTTGGGGTTCATTAGGTTATTGAAACCTTAGACAATGTAACTAGTGGCTGCCGGGCACTCCGAGTGCTCCAGGGGCTTCGTAATGCTCGCTGCCTCAAGCGTTCCCTACGACATTTCGCATCTCCGGCCACTCCTGCGTCGAGTCGAGTTGGTCTACGACCGTCCGGCGAGCGACCGACTCCGCGATCATTACGACGACCGACGGCACCGAGGCGGGTTACATCATCAGCACACACGAGTTTATATGCTAATAAGCGACATTAATTAAATGGTGCGCACGCACACGTATCTAGCCGCTCTCGCGAGAATCCAGTTCTCTTTCTTTCTGGGAATAACGAAAAAAAACTCTGTTGGATTTAATATCATGCATTTACGTTAAGGGCTGCGAGCGTTTAAATTGATCGCAATTGATCGTGCGCGCGAGAAGGTCCGTGGATCGCACAATTGAAAACAAATCGCTATTTTTTTTTCTTTTTAATGGAAAATGGAATTTCGAATTGCAAGCAAAATGCAGGAGCAAAATAGATCCGATTGTTTGCTAGAGTCTATTAAATTCGCACAATCGTTACATTTGTTTCTATTGTTAACAAGTAATCCTTGATCTTTCTCTATATTCTTCGATTTGTTCAACTTTTCTGCGATTTACAGCATAAATATCGAAATGGATAAGTTCGACGGGTTTCTAGCTCGGTGTACTCTGGCAGAGACCTCGCGCCTGAAATATTCTTCATTCTTCGAGGTCGGATGAAAACCCGAATGAGAGGGAGATTATTTTAAGAACACATAACACGCTTTTCTCTCCCTACACCGGAAAACAAGAGGCAGGAAAAACGCGAATCTAGATATCGCGCAACTCTTCCTCTCTCGCAACTTCCTTTTCATTTTTCTGGCCGAATTTAATTTGGTGCGCGTCCGGTTGCACCTTCCCACTCTCGCTTGACTGATACGAGAGGATACGAAGCCCCGGAAGATCACAGGAAAAATGCCTGTGCCTTGTAACATCCCCGACTCGGATCTGGAGCGCGCGAATTAGGAATTTTACTAACTCGGATAGTCGCATTTAATTTTAAGCCCGAAACCATACGAGTCATTACTGTCTCCATTTCGTGCGTATATTAAATTACAGCCGCCGACCGCGAGGCTATTCGTCGGAAGAGGGGCCCGTAGCCATATTACGGAAGAGCACATGCACTCGAGGATTATCCAAAGTCTCCCCCGGTATCCGGGCTACAACACATATATGAAGTACACAGTCTACGAATGAACGCATTCGCGTTACTCTAACGATCGTAAGACTCGCGCTAACGTTCGTTAAATACCGAGGCTAGGATTTCTCTCGCTCGCGTAGATTGAAATTTTTGGTGACGAGATGCGACGTTAAAAAATGAGCGTTCTTTTTGTTCAAGGACAGAACAAGAATGTTACTCCCTCGAAAGTAAAAGCTTAACGAGATAATAACGATACTCGACAAAAGATTGAGGAAGAAAAAGAAAAAAAAATTCAGACTTATTTTATTAATTTATAATATTATTTGCACTAAATACCTTCGATAAATATAGGACGATTGGTATAAAATTAAGTCATTTTCTTAACGGTTACTTCGGCTACCGGTTCCGCTAGCTCCGATTTCTTGAAGAAAGCCTTTAATCATGAAATGCAAACCATATATGTATTAGCCTGAGCAGGATTTAATTACGTCCCTCTTCCGGAGATACTGGCATAGATAGCGAGATAACTAGATAAATGATCATAGCGAGATCATTGCCAATTATTAATTTATAACCGCGATATCAGCTGTGCTGAGATTCGCCGATGCGCACTATGTACGCGAGAGACTCCGCTAATTAGGTTCTTCAATCGGCAGTTATTGTTTCGTGGCAGTCCTAATTTGGCAGTGGCAGCTGCCGCTGGGAGTAAGCGCTAATTAAAACACCTAATTGTGGCCATTAACGCGAAATGCGACGTGGCGATGCGTTACTCGCTCCGCAGTTCACACCGATCCACGCTCGGTTATGCCTGCGCTTTAAACCATGCTATAAATACGTTCTAATTAGCATTTCTCGGTGTCTCTCGATTGAAATTAAGCGCCTCGCGCCCAATGTCGCCCGTTAAGCCCGAGTCGTCAATTGCCACTCCTGCATTTAACAGCCACTTGAAGCGAGAATGAAGCGTCGTGCCTCCGGTTCGGCTTCGAAAGAAATTCGGGAAAGAAAAAAAAAACTGTGCACAAACACACAAACACACACGCGTGTAATGACGACTGTTTTCGTGCGATTGGCTACGGGAAGGCTTTGGAAGTATGTGTATATATAACAAATGACAGTAATCACGAGTTGTCATTTGTGGCGAATAAAAATTACCAATAAAATAATTATCAATTGCTATTTTATATCCTCCGCAAGCTAATATACGACCGCGATTTTGGCCCCTCAAATTATCCACTTAACGCGACCGCTCATTTTTCTCATCATCGGTCCTTTGACGTAAACCGTGAAATCGCTCGGTCCGAACCGCTGCGACGAACAGAGACCAGGTATAAGTGCATATGCAGAAGCGGCGGAAACGGTGGAAGAGCGAGGAGAGCGAGGAGAGAGAGTATAGTCATAGAAATGCTGCGGTGTGTGGCGGGCGTGGCATGCTCGTACATCCGGTACAGGTTCCACACGGTTCATATTGCCGGTAGGTCCCAAGAGTAGGCAGTACAGGGACGCACACACAGACCTGACGCAAGTTGCCGGTCGCGCAACACAATGACGTTATAATGACTAATGATCATATCATTTAATTAACATCGCGCCTAACTAGCCCGGGCTTCATTAGCCCACGGCGGCCTTAGACGCCCCGTATACAACACCACGCTTATTATGTATCTATCGCGTGGCGATTGTCCGCAGCGCGTGTTAAAGCTCGTGCGTTACCCGGCGACACGGTTTCTCGGTGAACCGCTGACTGGTGTTAAATTTAACATTGTGTGAGTCTCTGTGCGAGTGAGCAAGCGCGCGCGCGCGCGTGTATAAGTGTGTGTGTGTGTGTGTGTGTGTGTGTGTGTGTGTGTGTTTATGTGTGTATGCGTGCGTGTATGTCGTATGAGATGAGCGAGTGCGTTGGTAGCACGGTCGTTGTGTCGTACCACGCGAGACATGTGCGGAGGCGCGCCTATGGCAGTACATAGGACCGGCTATTGTGCGTCGAGGAAAAGGCGGAAAGCTCGATCGATCCATCCAGACGAGAGATCTTCGTCCTTATGAGATGGGGATACCTTGATAGCGGTGTTAACGCGTGCTCTTGTCGGATATTCTCGACGGTTAAATTGCTTTCGCGTGGATAGATCGAGAAGTATGAAACCCGCGATTAGCTCGTTCCCTTAAAGAGTACCGCTATAAAGCTTCCTATCGATATCAAGAGTTTGGGATTTATTACGATCGATTTCTATTAAACAAGTCTTGTTTTTTTTTTTTTTTTTTTTGTAATTCGTTCTTGTTCATGGAAATCTGAAACTTAATGCGAAACTTAATTATTACATTTGATATTGAAAATCTTTACAAGATTGCAACTAAAGATTAAATTTTCGTCAACGAAAAATAAGTTTATCGAAAATCGAAATTCTGTCCACGACAGTTGCACGAAACTCTTGTTACGGGTTAAAAAAAAAAAAAAAATCACGATAAGATGCAAAAGTTGAATACGTAAGGCATTTTTCGATAAAACTTGGGTGGCTACTTCATTACGTGTATATAATGAGCGAGGTATATAAAGACAGAGGTCTGCGGCATGGATCGCACGCGGCGCGGTACGCGCGCGACTCCACGCTCATTATATATCTATCACCGAGCGTCCGTGTGTCACACATCGATCCACTGAGTCGCGTTAAATGCAACGCGGTGTGCAGTATTGCTGCGGCACATAAGGGACGTTGCAGCGGGGCGCACCTACACGCCCGACGCGCTCCTGTCGGCCGAGGAAAGGGTGGAAAGCATATCGATCGACCGATCCAGACTAGATCCCCCTCCCTCCCAACCCCGCCCGCCAACCCGCTCGCCCGCACACCCGCCGATGTTAACACGTGCTCACGGCGCTATTCTCACGGGCGAATTGATTTTCTTACGCGTCTCTTGAGAGTTATTAATCCCACGCGTGGACGCCGCGCTAGATAGCGGATAAACCGGTGCGGACAGTGGATATCTGTGCTGCTCCGTGAACAGGCGCTAATTATGGATAACGGTTGTCGCAAGTTTCTAATAAATCTTCTATAATTGCGAGTGATCGAACTCGCAGAGTGATCTTGTAGCGATCGCGAACGACAGCAGCTTCTGTATTCATCGCGATGCTTTCTCTCTCGTGCTGCTTTTTTTTTTTTTTACGCCCTTCCTAACGCTTCCACATTACTCGCGTACGAGCCACGTACGCTCTATCGCTTCATAATGACCTCTCTCATGACCTCGTGTCTTTTTTTTCCGTTTTTTTTTTTAATCAATAAAATAATATAAAAGAAGAAGCAATTTCGCGCGGGCGTTAACAATTAAATTTAGATCGTTAAATTATTTATGTCCTTGCTTCGGAATGTCCGGACTTGTGATCTGCTAATGTACAATTATCGACGAAGAGATTGCTCATTTCCGTAATTATTTCACTTCCATTAAAAAAATATTTTTATCGTAAATGCACATTGTGCGTCCACGGTGAATTACGATTTTCGACGGAGCCGATCGAATATTGTATTTAAGGTCTTGATTAATTCAGTTTCGTCGATTCTAAAATAATGAAAGGTGCATTGAAACGCGAGTCATCCGATTGACTCGACATAGTCAGCCAATCGGGTTTGCCGTAAACAAATACGTGAAATCGGCTTTTATAATTCAATTATAATTAAAAATTGAAATCGTAGATAGGTCTCGGTAGCGAAACTATATTCGGAGAAGCAACAGATTTCGTTCCTTTGTTCTGGCATCGCCGTTCACTCACCGATCATGATCCGTCCACCCAATTTCGAACTGTATTCTTTTTTTTTATTTCACACACGATGGAGCTACGTCTCTCAAATTCCCTGATTGTTACAAGAACCAATTCAGTTAGTATTCTAAAATGACGGTGCACCGATAGAATTATCTCGAAAAAGCCATCAACATCGTTGCAAAATATATTTTACGTTAATTTCGTGTTTTTTATTTTAAAATCTTTACGTTAAAGATATATGTACATGTATACAAAATATGTATTTAGTTTTAAATTGAATATTTCCTTTTAATGAGAGAGATGAGGGCTAGTATTTATAACTCGTTTTTTTTACAGAGAAAACCGTACATAATAAATGCTGCACACTCTTAACATTGGATATTGTCGTCGATGGTTGCCGATGATACGTTAACGCGATAGACGTCGCCTGTTTACTTATGATTATACCGCAATTATTGGATTTATCGACTACCGTTTCGAAGCTCCTGATTTATTTCAACATTAATCACGTTAATGATGCGCCGGCTAGGCAGCCTTCGACCTCTCCCTCCGCCTTCCATGAGCCACCTACCCTACTCCGCACCCCCGTGCCACTGTTGCGACTCGTAGCGCCTGGCAAACAGGAAATGAGCATTTCGATCAAGATCGATCGTCACAATTACCGATGATTGCCAGCTCCGAAGTTCCTCGGTGGCGTTAGCGACGCGCATCCGCTTAACTTCGCTAATGAGCCGGGCAACCTTAACCCACTCTTCCTCATTTCGCTTTAATGTCGAGCTTACGTCTCAATTTATATTAATCTCTCTTGTAGGCGCACGCATGCATACCAATCGTTAAAAACCATACATAAGAACAGAAATATGAAGATAATCACTGTAGTTAGGTCAAAAATTATTTTTCTTTATCATATGTCAATAACATATTAGAAAATATATTTAGCGTATTTCAACTGACATTTGGTCTAAAATTTAAAAAAAAATACGTTTGCAATATTCCTTTTTTTAAAACAATATACACGATATTAACAAAGATGGATGTCTAAAAATATAAGTTTAAGTATAATAACGTATTTGCCTATTTAAAAAAAATCCAAAATAAGAAATTTTAGACACTTGTTATAAATGGATAACACACGTCAATCTAATGTATGTCGTATTATTAGTCAAACTAACATTTCAATGTGGTCGCGATAGATATAAGAATATCATTGTATATTTTTGAGGCACTTTTGATCCACTCGCTTCTCGTCAGCATTATTTACAAATAGACGGATATTTATACACGCATTATCGATTATACGTTGCATAACAAAATGCTCCGTGTCCAGCTTATACGGTGTCACGTTTCTTTTTCAACATTTTGATCCGATTAGCATAGCAATATTGCAATTGGCCATGGCCCTCATTATTATCGCAAACGAATCCTCAAATCATGCACATCGCTGCGATCGATAAATTAATTAATTAATTTGCCGTTAGAAATATCGAAATCTATTTATCGTTGCTTGATCACTGTGTTTAATAGTGACGGATAGAAACGAAAATCGAAGCAGAGAAAGAAAGAGAGAGAAAGAGAGAGGGAGAGAGAAAGAGAAAGAGAGAGAGAGAGAGAGAGAGAGAGAAAGAGAGAGGGTGGTGGATAGGCGCGGGACACAGAACGACGGAACGGAAATCGGTGGGAGGGCTACCAGGATGATGTTACATCATCAATCAGCTGGCAAACATCAACTCAACGCTCGTACCTCGCTCGGTATGTCCTGACCTGTACCCAAATATATGCCCCCGATGATATCGTTGCCGCATTGCTACATCATGTCCGGCTATAATTAATTATCTAATTCTTAATCGTTAACGTTAATCATTGGTTGCCGTGCGACACCGAACCAAAAACCACTATTATAGATTTATAAATTTCCACCATTATTTTTGTCATATTCATATCTTGCATATGGATAGGATGACAAACATCTTTTTACGCCGTTAAAGTAAAAAATACATAATAACAATTGTGTGGATTAAACTGAATGAATGCACATAATAATCATTCTCTTTTGTTTCATATTCTATACGATGCCTGCTAATTAAAAAGCTTATTAACGATAAATGAAAAAAATAAAATAAAATATTAGTATTTCAAAGACGGCGAAATTTTGCATTTCGTTTCCTCAAAGTTTTATAATCATTTGTAAATCGCAATTTACAAATAATCGGAGATACAACGAAGAGTTTTTGACGTTACTACCCGTCATCCGTTTTCGACCCTAAAAGGGTATTATCGGACGTGGGAGGGGGGGGGGGGGTAGGTAGCCTCCACCTACGATAATCTACCCCCGCAACCCCCATAATGCGCATCCCTCCGGCCGCAATAATGATGATTTATTTCAGAGCTAAAAATTGCGCGAACGCCGAGGTATGAGTAATGTTCCGATGTGGCCCCACCCTCCTGTGCGGGCCAGCCAGCTTTTTTATCCGCGCAAACGTTATGAATTCCATTGACCCGTTCGGTGGTAGGGGTTCGGCATCGAGGGCTGGTCCTCTAGATAATGGTGGATCCCTATTTATTTATCGGGGCATACGAGCAGACACGACTGATCGTCTTCCATTCATCCAAGTACCTTTTGATTCCGCAGACGTCGGACTTTGTTCCGTGAATGTCGGCCGCGCGAGAATCGTCGCGAGAATCGACCGTCGTGAAAACGCACTTGTCGCATGCTCTCGTTCCCGAAGGGGGATGCAGGCGAGAGGAAGGAGAGAATAATGCGCGTATATAAATATATCACACGTGGGACGGGGAAAGTAAATCTTTTTACGTACAGGGGTGCGGCATCGGCCGCGTGTGTTTCCGACGATAATTATTATCAGGCGCGACAATGAGGCCCGCGAAAAAGACGACCGGACAAAAAACCGACATACCTTCGACAAAAACAATCGTTTGTACGTCGACTATGTCGCGTCGCAATAAAAGAGGGTATCGCTGGTGCCCGCTGGGAAAGCGGGACGAGGATTGGTGGTGCGGCGCGGGGGCGACGCAGGTTGGCGGGTTGGTGAAGCCGACGACGCAGCAAACAGCATCGAGATGCACAAAAATCGGTCCTTTCAGCTTAAAATTACGGTTGTCGCGTGGATGGCGGGATAGCTGATGGGGTGGTATTGTGCAGGAGAGGCGGGAGGGAGGGAGCGGGCAGGCGCGGTCGGGGGTGGTAAACGAGGAGACCTGCTGGGCAAGAGAGAGAGAGAGAGAGAGAGAGAGAGAAAAAGAGTGAGAACGAGAGGGTACGTTCAGCGGATCCGGGGGGCGGTGCGGAAGAGGGCGGTGTGTGTCCCGGAAAAAAATCCATACAATCCGATCGGGACAATGTATTCGTGTGAATTCGCGCGATTGTCTGGGTGTTCGCGTGTGTTCGGACATTGATACGGAAGCCAGATCTGAGCGTGCACTGATAAATGTGAAAAAATCCCCCATTTTTAAACCAGCGACGCCTGCCGGCGCGTGATGCTGGTGAGCGAACGTGTGTCGGCCGAAGAATCAGCCCTCACCGAACCACCCCCGGATCCGCTACCTCCGCGTCCTGCTATCGTCGTCTCGCTCGCACCCTTCCTTGCGTTACGTGCCTCGTCTCTCTTGCGCGCTCCTGTTCGTTCTCCCATGCCAACCCCCCTTTCGACGAGCGGTATTGTCGAAACAACGAGAACGGCTTTGTCCTTTGGTCCCCGCTGTAAAACCTGGACGTATTTTAAATTCGCGGCATTTTATCGCATTCGCTATTTATCGACGGGCTGCACGTCCAAAGGACGTCGTTCTATCTCTCGCCCGTTTTATCTCGTTGTCCTACGGATTTTTCTCATCTGGTCGCGGAGGATAAAATACTCGCGGTATCTAAGCGGCATCACGCCACCGATGGTCGTCGTCACGCTGATGATTTTCGCTATGCGAATTGCATCGAATCATGCATCAAAGTATGTAAGAAGATGTATAACCAACTTTTATACATCTATTACTTTTACAACACGTTTGACGCATTTACAAATAAATTATTATTTTATCTAAAATAATCTTTTTTTTTTTTAATAAAAATTCTCTCTAATACACATATACAGTACGTGTGAAAATTATAATTCAACAGGGGTGAATATCAATCTCCCAAAATTAAAGCATCATGAAATATATATAAAGTATCTCGAACGAGAACATTCGAGAGTCACAGCAGCGCGCGATGCGACATATCGGTGCCGGCCGCGCGAGTATATCGCGTCACTTCCGGTACTGCTGTTACCGTTTTATGAGCAACGGATACGTTTCCGATGAGTTAACGATGCTCCAGATTTCGTTATGCTCGCGCACGCGACACTGTCTCGCTGGCTCGCGAAACGAGATCGTCCGCGAACGTAAAGGAAAGAAGGGAGGCAGTCGAGCACACGCAAGGCGGATAGGGCGCGACGAAGGGCAAAGGGGTGAAGATGAGGACGCGGACAGTCGGATTCGTTGATGGCGAGTAGGTGTACGTTCGGCTACCAATCAAGCGGCCTCGAAACCTCATCGGTTTTTTTCCTCCTGCACGATGCCCCCCCTCGGTCCCCATCCCCCTCGCCCCCCCCTCCGCCTCCCACCGCCAAAACCGATCGTTCGCCCTGCCGCACCCTCTCCCGCCCCTTCCTTTCGCTCCCTCCCGCGCGGCCCCGTCGAGCGCGGGTGCACCCTCATACCCGGCAATGTTCCATTTTTTCGCCCGGCTATCCCGCAACTCGAACTCGCGATGCAATTATAATCCAGCTTTATGAAAAAAGAGGAAGGAAAAAAATGCATCGCAAATGTGATTGAGCACCGATACGGTGGCGAGATTGGTCGGTGGTAGGGGGAGCGAGTGGCCGCCGTGGGGTGCCCTGGGTGGCAATGGGTGGAGGATGAGGTGGTGGAGACCAGTCGGTCGGTATAGGTGCGGCGAGGGGGATGGTACGCGGGATGGTGAGCCATATAGGGGCCGGGAGGAGGAGAGGGGGTTGAGGGATTGGTCAAAGCGCTCGGTTGCCGGTGCTGATAAAAAATTACACCCGAAAAAAGTATCGCCGTTACCCCTCCGCGCCCCCCGACCGCACCGGTCCACCCGTTCGTCAGCCCCCTACCGGCGCACCCCCGCTCGCCTGGCACAAGCCAGCCAAACCTCGGATATACATTATTCCTGCCGACCAACCCCTTTGCACGGCGGAACACTGAAAATTGTTCGGAAACAAATTCGACCTATCCCCCCCCTCCCCCTCCCCCTCCCGCCCCGGCGCTTCCTCCCTTTTCTGGATCGTCCGTCTCCTCCGGTCGCCGTTTCTCGCGAGGTGATACTCGGCGGCTGATTAAAGCATTTGCGAGGATGGCTTGATCTCGGATCGCGGCAAGAGCCGCGTTATGCCAAGCGATATCCCGCACTAGATTTTAGATTTTCGTGCCGAAACAAAATGTCCCTTCGATTTTTCTATCGGTCACCGCAGAGAACTGAAAATCTGATCGTGGGGAGAAGAAATATCCGTAACAAGTTCAAGTTTGACGAGAGATAAATTATGACAAAAGATTTACGGAATATCGTGTAAATTTTTGTCCCGATCCTCGCGTGGAATGTGATTTCGTGCCAAATTTGGTTCCAATCGTTCGAACGAGGTGTGTGTTGGTTGCAATCCCGTTCGCAATTTTCTACCCGCGTACCGGTATTAGTTGCGTGCGATTGATGTCACTGATTCAAATTTGCCACCTTTTGAAAAAATTATGAAGCTCGGTCGTCGCTATAATTTAACCATCGCTATATTAATGTCTAATAATTTTGTTATTACATATATTTATTTATCGCGATTCTCATATCGCATCAAATAGTTACAGGTATCTTTAATATAAAAGCTCTTTGATTGTGTAGTAATCATTTATAAGAAGCTCCAATTTTTCCATATAAAAGATCGAATTAAGCGAAGAGCGGACGAGTGAAAGCGGCTGTAAATGAGAGCAACTTATTTATATATCTCACTAAAAGCTATCGTTAGTTTCCTTTTATTTTATGCATCGTTCTCTCTTTACGTATTTGTCCGATATGTCTGATACGCTCCGAAACTGGTATATACGCGAATATACGACAAATCGAAGCTCGCCAGCTACAATACAATCGAGTATCGATGCCAATTCATATATTCATACGTTTTAGTGACCGTCTAGCGAGATCTGTGCGCGCAAACAAACGCGATTTAAAATTTTAATAACTTTGTCGGTCGACTGTAAACGAGATTGCGGTTATAATGTATCACAAAAGATTTTTGCCGTGGCATCAACATTATCTGGAGTCGTTATGTTTACTAATTAGTAACATGATATCTCTGCTACGCTTTTTGCGAGGCGGAATGAGAAAAGGAAATGAGAGGCTGGTTTGTAGAACTCCTCGCAAGTCTCGACTCGACGCGAGCGTCTTTCTCTTTCTTCTCCCCGTTAGAACGGCTGTTTTGAAAAGAAGTAAACGCAATTTGCACAAAAATAAATGTTTTGTAAATATATAGCTTGTATCATTAAGAAAGATATTTCACCGAAATACATGGATAATCTTTTGTTATGCACGTACTGTTGGTAGATAAGTGGCTGCAAAGGAAATCAAGAATATTTTTAATGAGATAAAAGAAGAACAACGTAATAATTGCGACGTAAATCGGCAAGTTAAATTTTTATAATGTTAGCACATGGAAAATAATTTTATATAATAAAAAGCAACCAAGAGAGATTGATACTTTAGGTGAGCTCTATGCGCCGCTAATTGGAGAACATTAAATAAAGTATGTTTACCAGCAAGAGGTGGCACGATTGCACTGCGTAATGATGGCTGATTACTATTATTTTCGCGCTCACGTAGTTGTCGGCAACAAACACACGCGAAGAGCGTAAGGAGTATAACGTCGAGTCATTACCTTCTATTTTCTATTGGCAATTGTTGTTCATACCAACAATCCGCATTTTATTTCTCTGATGTTTATGTTTCAGTAAATGTATTATAACAATTATATACCACACACACACACACACACACACACACACACACACACACACACACACACACACACACACACACACACACACACACATTGCTTTCTATCGTAAAGCATTAATCTAGTTGATAATTTAAGATATATAAGTTTGTTGTCATAACAAATCTTTATCATGCAATATTGTTATCAAGATATTTAATATAGAAACTTTTTCGAATTTTATGAAAAAAAAATTGATATTGAATGAAATTTTTGTTAACGAAAAAATAACTTCAAATTGATCAAATACTCGGTAGATGAAAAGCTGGTAATAGTTCTGCGTAATTCTCTATATAATAAATGTGATCGCGCAGATTGTGTCTCAAAGGCGGAGAGTACGATTTAACTCGATTTAAAAATTGTTATCGGTTACCTGAGTCTTCGTTTCAGAAAATTTTGCGACTTACAAAAATTTAATTTAACGAGATAGAATTATAAATTTGGATCGTCGTGTAAATGTAATTTCTCATGAGTGCAAGTTATCTTACGACATATGAATATAAGCATATAAATTGTATCAGAACGAAATAGAGTGGACTGTGCACTGCGACAGCCTCCGCCGGACGGCTCGTTCGTTTTTATTTGCAGCCGGAACATTGCGTAAGCGGCACGGTAATACGTCATGCGTTTTATTCTTACGTCCTTGTCCATTCATGTCGGAGGCGCAAATGGCATCGGCACATCTCGCACCGACGTCGAAAAATTTCCGCAAATTGACGCGTGAAGCTCAGCCGTGCCCGACGATTTCCGCGTACGACCGCGTAATTATGTAGAATTAATGACACGTAATGACAATATCACCTGTAATGACAGTACATCTCGCGCCAAATGTTAGATTCAAGTGAATTTAAAAGCACGTACACACACAAATATAACATGCTATTTTTTTCTAATTTTTTTTATATCCGATTATAAAATATATTTTCTCTTTTAATTTGCAATGTTGCAAAATAGCAAGACGACTATTGATTAAACTTTGTCTCATTTCTTATTTATGTCTAATATATGTATATTATTCGCATGATTATAATTGATAGAGTGTCATTATTACAGTTTTATTTGAGTAATTAATGGAATTAATAAACAAAATCTTAACCATTGACACGATCGAAAGCGCACTTAACGCAATTAAAGAAACATTCATTCCTGCATGCCGAAATGTTGCACGGAAATAATTCGCATCGTGAAATATACAAATTGTACGGCACTTGATGAGATAAAGTGCGCCGTTATATTCCCGCGCTGATATTCCTTGCCCCCTTCGAGGCTGAAGGCGAGCGGTACCGGCTCAGGCTAATTGTAATAATTGTTATTATTCGGTGTATAATTAATGCTGCGGCTGCGGAGCTACCATCGTTGAGGTCTCGGACGAAAAGTTTAAGCATGGTGCCCGGGGCCATTTGCATAATTAATTAAAGAAGGAACCGAGTTTTCAACAGATTTTCATGCCGCCGCCTCTCCTCGCCAAAGAGAGAAAGCCTCGGGATCCTTCTTCGCCAATAAGAAGATCACGCCACTAAGAGCTCTGATATTCTTTTCCAACTAACCAGTACGCAACGCATCGTTTCGGTTCGCTATCTTCCTCCTGTTCTTCGTGTCTGGATTTTGGTAGATACGACACCGATGAGCACCTAATCCTATATTTTTTCATTGATTCGTCCACTGTTCGTACCAGACTCGAGAGAAGCAGGGAGATACGAAACGTGGATGCTGGGGGTTGAGGAGACGAGGGGGCAAATGTAATTAATTATCCCAGTAATGACTCTGACTGATGAGCGGCTGGACAAGTCCAGCCAGGTCGAAATAGCATAGAAGTGGTGATGGCTACGAACGAGTGCTAGAATAGAATAATTTATACGACTCTCGCCAATTCTAATGAAAATTATTTGTTAAAATTTGATTTAAAAATATATTAATATAAAATGAAAATTAATATACACTCTGGCCCTATTGCTTATTGAAACATACTAAACCAATTGTTAAAGATATATTTAAAGAAATATAATTACATCGGGCAATATGCAATTTTTTATTGTTCTTAATTGCGATTTCTGGAGCGGAAATATGAACGATATTGCCTATATATTGTAATTGAAACGAGAGAATATTTTTTTTTTTTTTTATATTTTGAAAACATTTTTATCGAGTAGCTTAATACATATACGAGTAACAATCAAAAGTATTTGGAAAGACTCTCGATATGTGAACATTATTTTGGCATTTTGTTCTTCAAGCGCGAGTACGAATTGTTCCAATGATCAATCAAGTGTATTCGAGGGTCGTTCATACCTGTTCCTGAAACACCACGGTAGGGAGACAACGAGAGGCACGGAGCGGGGCTGTGCATGACAAGGTAGATTTATTTTTTTCACACCCCACGCCAGGACTCACCAGGGGCTGGACGAGGTGTTTTAATATTTTAATAGGACGGCGGAATGGCCGGTTTCGTGACTTGGCGTTTTATAATGATATTCTCCCCGCGTTCCGTTCGTAGTAGCAGGAGAAAATCAACGGCTTGGAATAACCCATTTCGCTGCCAACTCGTTCTATTCTCCTAAAATAACAAGACCTGCCCTTTATTTCGCTCCCTCCGATCGCCGTCGAAATATTCGTCGACTTAACGTGATTTATACATCGTTATTGCGCAAGAAAATTCTCAACTAATTAACGTGCTTTTATTAACAATGAAAAACTTATATAATTAATGAGATAGCTTTAAGATTGGTAGATCGTATTATGGTACGAAAGTGAACCATATTGCACCCAAGAAAATAGTACAAGAGACAGATGCTTCTGCAAAATTGTAATGTCTTCTTTCTCGTGTATCTGTGATAAAAGAAAACGTTTCGCAATGATACCAATATCGCGACGTATGAATATATAATTACCGCGAGAATATATCTTGCCGCTTGATTTTTATTAAAAGCAAGATGTGGGTATCCGCGAGAGAGAATCGTGCTCGTCATTTCGTTCAGTGATACTCGCTGAATCATTCTGCATCATCGTCCAAACTCTCCTCTCACAATCGAACCGCCTCGCACCATTCGCCTTCTCGCTCTCTTTCGTTTCGCCGTTTCAATCAAGCATCGACAGTAATTTTATCCGGCTGACTTCTCACCTCACTACAAACCCGCCCGACCGGCGATTCTAATTAACTTTCGTTAAGCTATACGCGCGCTCATGATTGTACGAGCGATAGTAGTCAACGCGACCGTTCTTAGACGATTATTAATGTAATGCGAGTAGAGTGAGTGAATCTGTGTGTTTCCGTGTGTTCATGATTACGTATACACTCTCTCTCAGTGCGATTGAATGGAACTGGTAGTATGTTTTGTCGCGAATCAGTTCCATACTACGCAATTCATTGTTTATAAACTAATAACACTCAATAAATATAACGTGACAAGACTAAAATTCTTTCGATGTCACACCTACGCGGTGCAAAAGAATTCTGAAGACGTGTGCACGTGTTAAGGACTAAAGTATAGTGGAAAACAACAAGAGCGACGCGATCACCATAACATCAATCTTTACATTTCAATTCTATATATGTATATGTATACTGATAATTTGAC
This sequence comes from Lasius platythorax, assembly GCA_963971435.1. Classification (NCBI taxonomy): domain Eukaryota; kingdom Metazoa; phylum Arthropoda; class Insecta; order Hymenoptera; family Formicidae; genus Lasius; species Lasius platythorax. Next base: position 4,497,664 of record OZ020541.1, read on the forward strand.
ATTTTGACTGATAAATTCGTAAAGTAAAAATTCATTTTTTTTTTTTTAGACTTAAAAGCAGCATTATTGCTGATGGATATTAATGCATAATTTTTCTTTATATCTTTAATTTTCTTATATTCATAATGCGTTGTGTGTGCATTTACACACACGATTCAAATTATTATTATTATCTTAGAATTAATAAATATGATGCACACGCATACAACATTTTCGCAACATAAAATCAAAATTAAAGTATTTTTAGTTATTTATTATGTACGTTGCAGCACCCTGTTATAACGCATCCTGTCATCATCTGATATGCGTTCAGCGAAATGTCGATCAGAAAAAAAATTCGCAGTTGAGATAGAAACGCAACTGACCTCACGAATATTTCCCCAACGGCGAGCAGTTCGAGATTGATGCGTTAGGCAAACAGCGTAGGCGCGTCCTCGTTTGTACCGGCGAACACGACGGTTCGCAATTAATTGCAGGTAGAATCGTTAATGCCGCCTAATTTCGCGGAAGCACAGAAACGGTCCAAGCGAAAATCACGATTCGTTAGTGCCGGCGATTTTTGTCGGATCTGCTAGAACCGTTGCATCGCCGGATGAAACTGAATGCAAACTTTGTCATGAACTTACCATCGTTATACGAGAATTAATAGATGTTGGCAATACTATGTAGTAATCATTATCGTTTGATTTTTTTACTTGCATCTAATGTTTCTATATCGTTTACAATTATAGATTCGTGCGAAGAGTGTTGCTAAGCGTTTTAAAGATTCTTTTATAAGAAAATAAGCTTTCTATAAAAAATCTAGATAATTCTTTCATAAAAGTTTAACTTACAGCGATTTTTTATCTAATAATGTACGGCATTATGTTAATAAATCATGAAGTATTCGTTGTCTAAATCGTTGTTGGTATTACTACACAAGTGTAGAAATAATACATCTCGCGGATAAATGATCCGTCGTTTCTATTCGAGCGAGGTACATTTTTACTGGGCGCATCGAAAAAATAGTCGACGCTATACTTATCAGAAATACGAGATTCCGAAGTTGGCAGCGCGAAACACAATATAAACGATAACGAGATTAACGGTGTATCAAGCGAGAGCGAGCGGGCGGCCACGCCAAAATTCGGATCAGACCAGTTCGGTATTAACGATTCGACGATCGAGTCGCTCGATGCAGCTGCAACCGCATCCGATTGAAGCCGAACGTGGAAAAAAAAGGAACAGATCGGCGAAAGGGGGTAGGAGGGAGGAAACGAACTGGCGGGTGGAGGGGGGGAGGGGGTGTAAGAGCGCGAGGGCGGTCGAAGAGCGAATTTGTGAAGGCACGGTCGGCGGGGGAGAGCGGCGGCAACCTTTTATAATCCGGCAAAATGCGAAACGCGCGCGCCATTTTAATCGAAATAGGTTTTCGCCCCGAAAAAAAGTTCGTATTTAGAGGGAACGAAATGAGTTCACCTCCGGCACGATGAAAGACCGATAAGCATAGCTGATTTATACGAAGCACGAGCGAGCCCAACCGAAACCGTCCGCTCGCTCGTTCGTTCATTCGAATCGAATCTTCCCTCGCCATCCCGGGCGAGATTCCATTGGGCGCGCTTGCTATACGTAAAAACGCGAATGTGCGTCTCTGCGCATAACGTTGAGATATGCGTGCGAGTGCGTACGTGTTCGTGTTCGTGTTCGTGCACCGGCCTACGCGAGTTCTGAAAATATTGCGCGAATTTGTCAATTTCCGAATTCGTAAATATCAGTTTTCTGTTTCGCCCACTGCATCCCACTTGTTTGCATTCATTTTTCTCACATTTACAAATATTGTATATATACATATGTATATGTACGCTATAATATTTTTATCGCGACTTATATAAAGATATCAATCCGCTAAAGAGTCTGCGTCATTAAATGACGCGTCGGAGTCTCGAATCGGAGAACTTTTTTTTTATATCGATCGGTTACGAAAAATATATACGCGAAAATATATTGCATCGTGATCGTCTTTAATTCAAATGGCGCGATAGCAACGCGAGTTTCAATAGGAGCCGATATTTTTTAGCACCGTGCTGAATGCAGGAGGCGAAAAACACGCGCGTAAATCTGCGCGCACAAGTGCACGACGAGTTCTTTCTGCGTATGGTAACGGGGTGGCGGAAAGGGAGGAATAGAGGGACGGCATGTGCGAAGTGTGTGCGTGTGTGCCATCGGTATGCCGAGACACACAGCGGGAGAGAGTCACGAGAGGGAGACGGTTTTCAATTTTATTCGACGAACGCGAACGGGAGGGTACCGTCCGGCAATTTTGAATCTAACTGGTTATCCGGCCATCGTCTACGCAAACAGAGAGAGATAGAGAGAGAGATGAGCGTTGATTTCGTCGCGCGCCCCGTTGAAGCGTTGTCCGTGGAAATTAGAAGAGAGATGGTGAAGATTCTAATTCGGAAATCTCGCGCGTACGTAAAGATATTCGTATTCAAGATATATCGCAATTTATTTTCTATAAAAGAGAAAACTGATAACAAAAAATGTGAGACTGGCATTAAAATTAATAACAATTTAATTCAAAAATTATATGTATATACGATTGATAAGTGTCCACAAAATATATTTCAAATTGCACACAAACGAAAACGAAATGTCTCCGCTTTCAAGAGTCCCAGATATTTGCCATTGAATGCTAGACGCTAGGCGACTTGAACTTGGCCGCCAGGTTGAAAGTTTTCTTGTTGGAACGGCGCCTCCGCCGTTGAGAGCGAAAGCTCACTCGTCTATTTCTAGCGTCGCGACGCCCCTTTCTTCCTGGCGTCCCGACGTCGTCAACGACGACGATAACGACTACAGAGTCACTGGGTTAAACGTATCAGACTCAGTCACGCTCGACAAAATATTCTTTTAGAATTTTATTTCTATTTTCTTCTCGTGATATTTTCAAATGCGCACTTTTCTGGAGAATTTATGACAATTGTCTTACACACAATTGTAATTTATAATTTAATTACATAATAATTTTGGATCAAATTTAAAATTTAGGTCACAATACAAAGTAAGTCTTACTTCTTTTCACGATTTGATTTTCTAGACTGTCGTAAAACATGAATACTGCATTTGATTAATTTTTCTATATAAATATGAATATTTATATAAAATATTTTTCTATTCATTTAAAATAATTTTTTAATACTAAAGCTATCTAATTAGTTTTATTTCACAATATTCGCATTCAACGCAATATCCATATTCGCATCAAAAAACAAAAAAAGATTTTAATATTTTTTCGCCAGAAAAGAACATCAAGTCCATTTTCTCATCTAAATTTTCGGTCGCTTCTGCGTTTCGAAGAACGATCGATTAACAGGTATATCCGACGTCGCGCAATTATTTGTCATTCGCAGCGTCGTGCACCGTGTGCGCACCATTAGTTAACCTCGGCGGTAGATTCACGATTTTTTTTTGACGCCGCTATTCTGTCGCTCGACGCAAAGAGGAAACGGAGAAAGAGAAAAAGCGCGAAATTCCGTGCACCGAATGACGCGTCGCGATGCGACGCGTTCGCTCGCTTATTCGCGCCTACATAGGCCCGGTTATGAATATGCATTTTCCTTCGTTAAGTATGTGCAGATTGCGTCGCGATACAGTGGACGGCCGTTCATTATTGTCGGTAGCAGCTACTCGCCATCGCGGTAGCACCGCGACGCGACAGCAAATCCGTAAGCGTATGGTGGTCGAAATTTCGCCGTGCAATTAGCGTCCGGTGGATGACGATCGCAGAATAGGCTATCAGCTTTCTGCTTGTCCCGTCCATTATTAGCGACAGTCATCGAATTTTCATCGTTTATACCTAAGACGCATATAAAGGAGAACATAATTGTATCCAGCATACCAAATAAGAATATTAACGAGAAATTAAAATATAATTTGATTTACTGTAAATTCTATTCTTAATTTTTTTAGATTAAAATTGTCTCGTCCGCTATTAGCGACAGTCATCGAATTTTCATTGTTATACCTAAGACGCATGTAAAGGAGAACATAATTGTATCCAGCATACCAAGTAAGAATATTAGCAAGAAATTAAAATATAATTTGATTTACTGTAAACTCTATTCTTAATTTTTTGAGATTAAAATTGTCTCGTCCGCTATTAGCGACAGTCGTCGAATTTTCATTGTTATACCTAAGACGCATGTGTATAAAGGAGAACATAATTGTATCCAGCATACCAAATAAGAATATTAGCAAAAAATTAAAATATAATTTGATTTACTGTAAACTTAATTTTTTGAGATTAAAATTGCTTTAATCATCTTACTCAAAATATGGCATAAAATATAATACAGAACGCATGATTCGTTTTCCGCGTCGGTATAATTTTATTATCGTCAATAATAAACCTATGTGTGGTATAAAATTCAACTGGGTGTAACTATTCGATTCCGAACGGTTGCATTCGACGTAACTCTTGGCAAAATCGTTTCCAACTGTGAACCGTATCCGGAGTAAAAGAGGAAGAGAATGCGAGCGGGACGTAAATAGGACTAAAGTAAAAGAGGAGCGGAGAGACTGCGCTTACGATTCTCTTGTTTGTAATTATTCATGAACAAAGGCCCCGATAATTACGCTGCTTGATTGCACACTCGTGTACCGATGAGCTTGGCCGAGTCTTCTGTAACGTATGGAAATTAATGCCATATTTTTATTGTCGCTGTGTTCCCCGCGTTGGGAATAATTTGAGGAATGCGCCCGAGGCTACTCGTAATACCTTTTAGCGCGAAAACGAAAACAGGCATCCCAAGCCTTTCTCGCTGTCGCCGGGTATTTTCGCGATTGCTTTCGCGAATTATATGACATGAGCGCAAAAACGACGGGCCAGAATCACTTTGTACATTAAGTTAATTACCCTTTGGTGTGCGTTTATTCAGTGCGTTTGCTGATAATAAATTCGTAGAGCACTTATACGCGAAAAAATATTCAAAAGATATTAATCTCACTTCTAGAATTAAACATTGTTTTTCTTTTTAACGATCACGTTCTTCTTGGCAAAATGTTTTTGCGTTTACTTGAAAAAAAATTGCACGTCACGCAATGACATACAATTAAACGTTTTTTTTCGGTTACAATAGCGTCGCACTGAAACATCGATTTACTTCCCCAAACTCGTCAATTTAGAAAGACAATACGTCATTTTCCGTTGATTTTTATCGAAGAAATTCCGTTTGACGCTTCAACGAACGGATCTCGATCGAGAGAGGGACTCCCCCGCTTTGCCCCTTCATTCTTCAATAATGATTTAGACACGAACGGAGTCCTCCCTCTCTGCGAGCGAGCGCACGTGTCCTAATTACTACGAACGATTTGCGCGTGGCCCCTTTTGTCGCGCGTCACGCATGCAGCCGGAAATCTTTGGCGTTCGCGCGCCGTGGAAGCGCGATAAGTAGTTTAGTTGTACGCGTGTCGTCACATATATATAGAGCTCGGCTCTCGCTCGGCAAGTGCGAGAGCACGAACACGCGAGAGGAATACTCGAAGGCTCGTAAAGCGGACGAACGTGATACAAGCGAGAGAGGGACGAGACAGGAAAGAGAGTGCGAGATATAGAGTGGTATCGCATTAAGGGGAGAGGAAGGAGCAAAGAGATGGCTCTGGAGGGTTCGCGTTGCGTGGGCTCGCCCCTCTCATTCTGCAAACAATGCTCCATATCGTCTCCATAATGAAGGCGGCTATAGGTACATGCATGTGCGTCCCCTCGCAGTCTAGTAATAATGAGTACGCAGATTATGCGTGGTGATTGGTGCTTGAAATATATATATATATATATATATATATATATATATATATATATATATATATATCCTACCCTCCGGAAAGGAAGAGATATACACGAACGGAGAAAGCAGAGACCATGCGATAGGATCCTGGAAAGATACAAACGATGAGCGAAGCTCGAACCGTCTACGTCACGCTCTAAACTTAATAGTTGGTCCTGATAGACGAATGATTTCGATTCGCTCGATGAAAAATGTACCCGTCTGCATAATGAATTATACAGTCTAGCGACTCCGTAGCTGTGTTGTGCATAAATTAATAATGAAGTATAGACGAATGATATTACGACGTTCTCCGTGCATGTTGACGGGTATAAATGTGCCGGAGAAAATCGAATCGTCGTATGCAGACGGCGGACCGATATACGGGCAACACTAGCGTGAATGCGCCAATTAGAGTATCGAAGGATTCCACTGCTACTGCCGAAACTCCGGAGATTCCTGAAGGACCTCGACGAAGGTATTTGTCCAACGTCATGCTTGCGGTGCTCGTTGGAGTAACGATTCGATTCGAGGCTTCGAATTTGCATCTGTCGCGCTGTATTGTCCATCGCGCCTGTTTACACATTTGACCCGGATTGTCAAGCTAAAGTTCGTATTCTCTCTATTTAGACACAATCGAACTTGATTAAGGATGTTGAAATTAACTTCGAGCCGATAGCAGTATCAAATACGGCTCACCGAGCACGGCGTGGTAGGAGGAACCCACGATCGCGATCCTATTGATCTTTGGACGTTGAATTTCTGGACACGATCTGTTATTCCCTATTAGAGAGTAAAGAAGCAATTTATACTCGATAATTAAGACATTAAAAATTACAATTAAAAAATAAACTCTAGTTAATTAAATCATTCAAAAATCGTTGTTACTGTTTATAAGTCGAAATTTCTCATTTATAAATATTCTTTATCTTTCAATCCTGGAATATCTTAATTTTAATTATTACAACGTAACGCGAAAGCTCTCTATTGGCGATTTCTTTATAAGCGGACCACGTTGGCGAATAGATTCTTATTACAACGTAAAATCTTGCGAGTCGAGGCCGGTTCGATTTTCTGAAACGTGAAATCCGTAGCAACTCACGTGCGCGCGCGCGCGCGCGCTCGCGACGGTCCATTTGGCCGGCGTGATTTCGCCTCCGCGATTCCATGCCGTTCCATGCCGTCTAAACGACCGATGCGACTGGTGTGCGGCGCGACACCAGTTTTTTTCTCGCATTATAAATTCTCTGCTCCGGACAGCAGCGCCGGTTTTCCGCGCTTTTGCCGACGACACGCGGATGGCCGCGTGCTCGCACACATACGCGGGCACGCCCACGTATATCCGCAGAAGCGGAGACGCATGGCGAGTCGCGTGATTCGCACGTGAACTCGAATTCATGCGTTGGCCGCATTGAATTCGCGGATATTCGAAAAGGGAAAGAGGAAAGAGGCAGCAGAAGAGAGGGTGGAGGCGGTGGATGAGCAGGAAGAGGCGCGGATGAGAGCAAGCACGGGCGACGGCAGGCATCGGCCAGAGCGCGGATTCCGATTGAAGTCAATACTTTTTCAGCGCGCCAAACTTCCCCTCGTCCCTCTCCCCCTCGCCCCTACCAAACCCACCCCCTCATCCGTTCCGCGAGCGCGCTCGAGCACTCGCGCGCGCACGCACGCACGCACGCACGCACGTACGTATGCACGCACGTATCTTCGTTAATAATATACGCGGAAATCTGATTATTTTTCTGCTTCCCCGTTTTAATTCTGAACGATTTTTTCGTTTCTCCTCACCCCGCGCCCCGTCGCCGACCGAGCACCCTCATCCCGCGCTTTCGCAGCACGCTCGGTCGTGTGTGCGGTTCGATGTTTTTGCGCGGGGTAAGGTCCGATTGGTCGGCGTCCGCTCGCCGATGGGGTGGGAAATGAAAGGTCGGCCGTTCTCGAGCGTGTGTGGCACGTACGTACGTAACACACGTGATCATGATGGAACGTGTGCTTCCCCAGAGAGAAAGAGAGACGGAGAAAAAGAGAGAGAGAGAGAGAGAGAGAGAGAGAGAGAGAGAGAGAGAGAGAGAGAGAGAGAAAGAGAGAGTGAGAGGAAGAGGAAGAGAGTGAGGGGAGGGATGAGAAGCAAGTGGGTGAGAGGGAAAGACACCCAACGCGCGAGCGATACTTGCTGGAGCAACACCGGAATCAACACCGTTCAGCGCGATACGTAGGTGAACGCCAGCTCCTTGGTTCTCCTCGTGTCCTTAAAGCATTGGCAGCCTCTGGTTACGCAATCGTCTCTCCCGCTACACATTCGCCGATTGCGCTTTCGCTTTGTCTTTTGTGAATTATTTTGAATTACATCGTTTGCTTTCATCTCCCCTATCAATAATTTTCACGTGTAAATCATAATAAATCACTTTGCGCATACGGTATATAAAATTTATTTTTCTTTTTTTTCCGTTAATCATCCTATTTTTGTTAACATCTTATTTTTTATAGTTTTATTTAAAAATCATCGTAAAAGTCGTAACAAATACTTTATACGCAACGCAATATTATTGAGAGAGAGAGAGAGAATCTACTCTTTTTCAATAATAAGATACGCAGCGATAGGGGAGAAAATCATATATATCTTCGATACATCACTGAAATACACTTACGTAATAAAGAGATTCGATATGTCGCTTTATTTTTCATTATATTTTCATCGCGGATATAGTATATTACTACCGGAGCTGCGTGTGTTATGTAGTTCGCAAACTATAACGCGACATATACCCATCGACCGCTTTGACATATTCCTCCTCATTTCGCGTTCCAACTTTTTCCGCTTATCGCGCTTTGCCGTCCGAAGGGAGAATCCGCGTTTTTAATACTCTAAAATCAGAAATTAATGGAATAATTTTAATTCGCCGCCCTAATGGACTGTCCGTCCGGTTCTCTTTATCAGCGTCGAAAACGCCGCATACTCGTGCGATGCCCGGCTGTGTAAGAGTGGACACACGCGGACGCGACGCGACGCGGCGCGTCGCGTTGCGTCCGCATCGCCGCTAGCGGAAAGATCGCGGGCGGCGAGGGGGGTGGGCGAGGGAGGGAGGGGGGGGAGGGCGGACGGATAGACGGCGATGGCTTTTTTCGACGGACAATAAAATTAATTTCGTTCGATTCCGATTAACTTCGTTTGTAATCACGCGAAAAATAAACACGCACGAGAAAGGATAATTCCGCCGTAGTCGTACTATCGCCACCCCCGTTCACCCTACCACCGCCTCGTCCCATCATCCTTCGCCCCTTCCCGGGGCGCGAGCAACTGCGTTCCCCCTTTCCATTTGTCCGCTCGCCTGTCCATCCGTTCGTCCGTCCGTAGTACGGTGGCAAACGTACGGTGACCGCGCTTCTCTCTCTCTCTCTCTCCAACAGATGTACATACAAGTCGCGTCAAAAGTCACATTTCCTTTTGATTACGGAATCATCGGTAAACTCGAAATCGATTTTTCATTACCGACCACCTCCAATAATGCGTTAATTTTTAATGCTATATGTCTTTTTTTAATCGGACCTTAAATTAAATGCGATCAACTGTTTCAACCCGATTTTCATTATCTCTATTGGTAATATATTATTTAAAAAATCACATAAAATCTGCATCGTTTGGAGATTTTTAAGCTTATTTATACTCTTAAAACCTATATTGGCGAAGCTATTTTCTATTAAATAATAAATTATTCTGTAATTGAATCTTTAATTCAAATTTTTTGTTATAAAAATTATATTCTAAATTCTTCAGAGATTCTTGTAATTGAACAAAAGAGAATGAGCATCACTTCGTGATACATCCTGTATATTTCTGCATCCGGACCGCGAGCGGACCGAAACGTACCGAATAAAAAGCGACGAGGGAGAGAGAAAGAGCGAGAGAATAGGTGGCCGGGGGTGAGGGTCGGAGGGAAAACGGAGAGTTAAAAAAAAAAGGAAAAGCAGACGCGGATGAACTATTAAAAGGCACGTTCGAGCGGACGCCACGGTCGGGGGTTTTCATTAAAATTCTTTCGATCTTTTAACATTTCCAATCGGTGTTTGTCGGAATATCGAGTTCTCGCGCGGCCTGGTAAAAATGTAAACGACCGCGTCTGCCGTAACGCGAGCTCAACAACGGCCAAGCTAATAAGCATCTACGCTAGATAGATAAGCATCTCTCGCGTGGATGACATTTTCAAGTGTCACGATATCGAGGCCGCCGAATATTTACGAAGTTCCAGAATTATTTCTCGTAAGCACACGTTTCTCTCAAGCCTGCCTCTTTTCTTATTAAGGAAAACTTTAAATTTAAATTTTTTCTCAGAGTCTCTATGTAATTATATGTAGAGGCGATACGCGAGATTTCTTTAAGGAAATCTTTGTATAGCATACAAATCGTAAAGTGTACTCGATATATTAAATAATAAATTATATTAATAATTTATGATATGCTACATAATTATTAACAAGGAAAGAGAATATTGTCACTGCGAGTAGATGATCCGTAGCGTCAACGATGAGCAAATTATCATTTTCGATGGGTAACGCGAGCCAGTGAACGATGACCCGAAACAGTCATCGAGAAAGTGATGAACTCGAATTCCACCCTGATTACCAGCGCGCGCTCCATTAACTCGAATTTCGTGCGAACCAATCGACCGTACTAGTCATCGCTGTTGTAACCCTTTCAAATAGCAAGTCCTTCCTACAATTACCGATTTGCGTGCGCGTGCTTCTATTAGCGTAACAATTTAATGCAAAGCATATTTTACATTTTATTCACACTGCGGATATATATTGCTTTCGCTATATAGCAAACATCGAAATGTACAAAATCAACAGAGAAACCAAGTGCCAAATATATAATATGAAACGATATAAGCAACGCAATTTCGTGGCCGCTGTATTTTCAGTGTATCATAATTTGGATACCTTTCATACATATATACATTCTGCTGAGAGCGCGGTCTTCATTTTACATCCAACGAAACGCGAATACTTAAACTCATTATAATTTAAGAACCTTGCGGTTTCTAGATAAGATTTTTTTCTTATTCTTTCCTTACCTCCGAAAAAAATCGTAACGTTGCTAAATCTAAATATAAAAACCAGTCGCATTTATATGTATCATCCGTTTAAAGTGTCTCCTAATTGTCCTTTAAATACATTATTGTATATTCAGTCCATGATGATCTCGCTAGGCTTAAAGCTCATAAACAGTATCACGCACGAATTAATTGCGGCACGTTACTCCATTTAACCTAAATCGCATGAACGCCGCGTATAAATCATTAAGCATTAAGCGTACTAATTACATCTGTTCTTAAGCAGCTACATTAACGAGCCGTGCTGAACTGGTCTCGCCATTCTGGGAAGACGGAACGAATTTAATGCGCGGCGTTACTCCGTTGAGTATCTTAACGATTCTCGGAATACAAATAGGTCAAAACGTATCGGGCGCGATCTAATAACGCGAGCGTTCGCCTCTCGAAGGATCGCGGCTTTTCTTGAATCGGGTTAAAATCGGTCAGCGCGATCGATCAAAGTGCTAAAATAAATCCGAGGATAAGAATATATAAGCGGCGGGAGAGGGAAGAGAGAGTGTCGCAAAGTAGATTGAATTTTATCGCGGTAACGATGCGGACGAACATCTCGCACATCGCGCTCCGAGACGCTGATACATCCAGCACGAGCGCGCATACGTGCTCGTCGTGATGCGTCGTGATGCATCGCGACGCATCGCGGGGGGAAAAACGCGTACGAGTTAAAGCGGTCCGTTACCGCGCGCGTTTTTTTCTCCGACAGCGTGTTTCGTGGGCACGGTTGGAACCGCTTCTTTCCGGGGCAACGCGCCCGCCGCGCGGTGAATCATTATTTATTTTTGTGTTTCACGCTGTCAAGTGGCGGTGAGAGAAACGAGCGAGGGAACGACGGCATGGAAAGAGAGGGAAAAAGGGCGCGGAGAGAGAGGGACAAAGAGAGAGAGAGAGAGAGAGGGAGAGAGGGAAAGGGAGAGAGAAAGAGCGGGCGAAAGTCGGATGGAAGAGGATGCTTCGCCGCGCGCCCGCTCGAGTAATTATTACGGATTTTCCGGATCTAATTCTCCGGACGGTAACACGACACAATTCACTCACGCAGATTGCGCACGAGAGGATGTAAATTCCTGTCAGTCGGACGGTCCATTTCATCTCCTCTTTTTCGCCGGAGCTTCTAACCGACACCGAGGTCGGAGAGCTGGACGATTATTCGGTTTTCCACTTTCTCCTCGCCTGTTCTTCGCCCTTCCTCCCTTCCCTCTCTCCTCACCCCTTTTCTACACTCGTTTCGCGCCCTCGTGCCTCCATCCGATACTTCGTATCTTTTAAACCATGATTTTACATATCTCGCGCATATCTTCTGACAAGAATCAAATTTGAACTTTGATTACGGATTGCATTTATTAGTATTGTTATATTTTATAAATCATAAAAGAAAATATATAATTCTGAAACTCTAATAGAAGTTTGTCGTAGATTTCCCTCTGTAGATACATACATCTATATATATATATATATATATATTAAGTGGTTATTAAAAATATTCATTTGGACAATTATAAGAAACTTAAAATAAAGCAAATTTTATTTAAACACCGTTGTTCGTCATTTAAAATGTTCGTACTTGGTTTATTCGCTTTTCCATCGGTTCTGAAATATCCGCTTAAGAAAGTAGATCCATATTCGAGGCTGTCTATTTTTATCCGAAACGGATGATCGGGCAACAACACATAAAAGTATATACGAGGGATCGTTAGTGTGCCATAAGGCTCTAATCGTTCACAAAAAAAATAATACTATGATGTCAGTCGCTCGATTTTATCTCCCCTCTTCGCGCGCAACCCCTTCAAATACATCATGTTAAAGCTACACATGCCGACCATGTGGTATAATTATACGAACACTTTCATTCGTATTTCGAATTTCGCTTTGCTTGGTGCTGGAGACTAAATCAGGTGATACCTGTCCTCGGAAAGATGCGATAGCGCACCACAGTGCCATTCAGTGTTTCGCGTGTTGTCTAATTAAACGTTCTCTCGGCTCCGAATATCATGTTCAACCAGCTGGATCTAGATATTATCCAACGAGTATGCGTGCGTCAACGCATAAGCGCGAGACGAGACGATTGTGTGCGAGCGGTCATTAAGGATGCCAAGGGCCACTAATCGTCATCAGAGACGTATTCACCGGCGCGGCGTCGTACAGAGAAAATAAAATTGCCTCCCCACGCGGGCGTCGGTCAATGGACATAATGATTATTTTCTGCGGTATAATGAGCGCAGCCGCCACCGCCGCGCATCGTTGTGTCTACGCGGTGGAAAGATAATAAAAGATTCAGGTCAATAGCGGTGTAATGAGGTATCTGGAATCCATCAAGGATTCATACACTGAACATACATAATAAAGACCGCACTGGTTAACGTATAGGTACGTAGCGCGAAATGCAATTTACGGAGAATGTATGCGTGCGTGTTTGTGTTTGTGTGTGTGTATTTGTATGTATACGGTCGCCGCGCGCCAGTGTATGATCGCGAAATGCGTATCAGCAGCTTCACTTAGGATTGTCTGTTTCCAGCGAACCGTTATTTGTCCGTGAGATAGAACGTATCTTTGTTACATCTATGTATCGCGGTTGTCGGATAAAACTCAGAGCTATCGTATAAACAGCGTAAAAAGGAATTATTTATTGCAGCGGATTGCATTCTCAAAAGGTGGATAACATCAATGGTGATAATGTCAGCTAACGTAATTTACTCGCACAACGCCGCGGCCGCAAATTGAATCGCTTGGACTAACCGCATCGAAATAAATGGCGAGGTCGCAATTTAATAAGGACCAGTCACCATCTTCCGGTGATTAATTCTTGCTAAAAAGTTTCAGCAACTTTACAGACTCCTTTCTCATGGATCTTAACTTCTCGGAGTCATTCTTGCCAACCACCAACCCCCTCGTCTACCGGCGAAGTAAACTTTTAATCCTCTGCTCCCTGAAGAGCTTTCCACCCTGTAAAACAGTCGGCAACGACACCGTTTCCGTATTCGACGCATCGACACTCGATACCTTTAATTTCTAATTGCATCATTATTTGCGCTCTATTTTCACTCACACTACTTTTTTATAATACTATATCTCTTAATTTTTATCGAGCCAATTTGATGGCGCATATTAAAGACGATGATAAATTTGTTTAAAAATTTTACGATAAAATATATAAGATGTACATATATTTGTTTCTCCTTCTATAGATATTTAATCGATTACTATATAGACTTGGATACATTTTTGTTTTATGTCTGCAAATTATCAAAGTAACGCCTTGTATCCTTGGAGAGTGAACGTGAAGCGGGCGTATATTGAAATCAGTTGCCAACAACTTGGGCAATTATAACGATAATTGCGACATACATTATGCTAATACTGCACCATTTGTCCCGTTTCGGTATCCGTTCCCTCTTTATTCGCGCAAAGTTCCGCGAAAGAAATAAAATGAAACTTTCTAAACAACCACTCGGCATGCGACGATCGATCCCTTTCCTTACACACGCGAGCGGTATCATGAATGTGAGAAAGCTGTATAATTAATAAACTATCCGTTCGCACAAATGAGTACGTTAGTGATAGATTTATCTAAACGGTCGCTTATAGAGCTTCGGTTACTTAAACATTTATTCGGAGAATATTCACGATACGATCGTACTCTACCTGCGAAATTTCCGATAATATCGCGAATTAGAGCGAACAAGAGATAAGAAAAAATCCAAGCAAGAATAAGACGCGAGCGCGCTTGTTTAACATTTAAGCGTCATAGATCCATACTTCAATAAAAAGCATTGAATGAAAAACGAGGATCGTAAACCGGCTTGCCAGAACCTTCCGATATTTTTTTTTCGGCGGGATACAAGTTATTACGCGACGCTTGGCTCAGCCCCGTTTGAAATCCCCGATGCCATTAAAATAGAAATGGGAAAGCCGGCCCTCCCAATTCCAGCATAATATTGTGATTACGATATGCACAGATGCTTCATATATATATACGCGTGTACATCCGCGCGAGAAACTTCGGACGAGAGGTGCCCAGTACACATTCAATATCAGAATCGGCCCTTCGCGTTTCCCATGCATTTATTCCTGCATAAGCGCGATCCCGTCTGCATCATAATTTTTTTTCTCTTCTTTTTTTGGTGTCTAACGTATATTTGAACGACAAGACTGCAACATTTCATCTTCTCTCGACCAATGGCATCTGACAAAATATGCACGTACGCTATACAATTCTCGAAGCGATATCTGGATTTTTAATTGTAATACGTTTTAATAATTTAATTATAATTATGTTTTAGTATAATTATAATAAAAGGCAAAATCACGTCGATAACATATGATAATGATTTAATATGCAATTTTAATAATTAATTCAAGCAGCCAAGGGCATATATTAATTCATATAATACGTCATACGCGGTTTGCTTGTGCATAACTTCTGACATGTATACCAAAATAGTGCAATTGAACGTTATATTATTGATTTATGCCAAGTTTTATATCGGATACAAGAATATGTCTCGGAGTGGCAGCTGCATATTCGCTGCTGTTAGAGGGTTGCTTCATACTTGCCGTGTGTTTATTCCTGCCCGCGTCAGTCTGTCGTTATTCCTCCAACGCCTAATGTATGTTTCAGCAACACATATTTTACTGCATCGTTTTAAATTTCACAGTGCATCTCCTGAAGTTTGCATCTTTCTAACAGGCGTAATAAGTGTTGTATATCAACTTTCATAATACATGTATATCGACTTACTCTTATTATTTTCTTCGCGACAATTCATGGTTGCAGGCTTCATTGAAAAATTTCAATTCATCAAAGTTCTATATTTCGAGAGTAAGCTGTGCAAGAGAAAAGGGCACAAAGTAATCTATGTCGATGTGAATTTTAATTTCGTTCGGACGCAACTTACGCAAAACGCACGCATATATTTTATCTGTTTTTTTGGGGGTTTTTTTTTTTTGCCAAATGTCTTCGAGAATCCGTAGAATTTGCAAAGAATAACGAATATGAAAGAGAGAGAAAGAGAGAAAGATAGGCCGCGGCGTTTGAAATACATGGAATACAAAACAAAACTATCGCTTACGCGCGCAGCATCACCATAAATCCTAAGTGTATGGCTACGTAGGTCGTATTTGCGCGTGAGATAGTGCTCAGAGTGGAGAATGTATCAAAATCAGGCGCGAGGTTGCTTTATGGACGAGAACGCTCGTAAATACGCACTTCTGGTACTCCTGCTCGGCTACGGAACGGCCGAGACTCCGGAGAAACTGCCTGGATAGGTTTAGCGATAGAGAAAGGGCTACGAAATAGCTTCTACGGGATGCTAATAAAAGATAGAACGGACCAGATAAACTCGCGCGAGGGCGATACCGCCTCTCGCTAGTATCCTCGCTATACCGTGCCACTATTGTTTCGGGCATCGTCGTTTTTTGACCGATGCCCGACGATGAATATGATTGATTATTGAAACATGAAACAGCCGGGAGCTTGACTTTAAGTTTAATTTTGGCTTCTTAGGGCCATGGCACATGAAAACATAGTAAGATGTAAGCAGTAAGCGAATCAACATTTTTTATTTGCTTACGTCTTATACGTCTTTCTATGTGACATTGCCTTTAGATATAGTTACAGCGACGACGGTCCGGAACTCTGATTAATTTTCAATTGCCAATATAATCGCGATTAAAGTATTTTCCTTATTTATCTATATTCTAGATAAAATCACAATGTAGAAAGAAAATTACATGCGAAGAATTAATCGGGGTTAGTTAACGCAGATTTTTGGTGTAAACCAGAACGTAAACCGTCGCGAATGCATATTAATTTTCGTTCGAGCGAGGAGAGAAAATAATTTTATTACGGCATAACGCAAGAAAAAAAAGCATGTATTATCCTGTATCTACCTTAAAATAGCCAGCAACGAAAATTAAGTTTCGAGGATACATTTCGAACATTAATACAAATTTTTATTATTTTTTTATCTTGGCAAAAAAATCTCTTTTATTGCAAAGTAATTACAGACTGCATAATATATAAATGTATCTAAACCAGTAACCCTTGTTTCCATGTGTTTCGATGAAAAATTTGCGCGGCGTATTTAAAAATTAATATGAAATTTTTTATTACTTTTTATCTCGGCAAAAAATCTCTTTTATTGCAATATAAAATAATTACGTATTTTATAAAAAAATTTTACGGGAAACGGGATATGCTACGATCCAATCCAGAAATGAAAAAGTTGATCGTATATTAAATATTGCCCGGTCGAGTGGCGCGCGAGTTTGCCGCGCGCGCGAAGCGACTCCGTATCAATAAAATCCCTCCTAATATCGGCTAACGGAAGATAATAATGTGCTAAAAAGCAGTTGCAGGACTTTGGTTGGAGGAAACGTCTCGACGATCTCGAGGCGTTAAGTGAACACACACGAGATCGCGAGCGTAACTCTCAAACGACGACGATTAACAGATACGAGTCTGCGCGACGAGCGTTTCGCACGCATCGCGAATGTAGTGCACACGCGTTTACACGCACGCTCTCCGCAAAAGCGAAGTAGATTGACATTTTCAATCGCTCACGAACCGTTATTAAAACGTCATGTACACGGACGAGCGGCCGTCGCTTGACGGGAAAATTTGACTTACCGGATCTCGCGGCCTGTCCCCGCGATTGCCTGGCCTGCCCCTTGCACGACTGTATTTTGCTCCAATCAATTACAAAATGTTGGCGGAGCCGGCTTAACGACAAACGCGCACCGCGACGCGAGATAGCGAGACTCGATAAGTCGACAAGAGACGACAGTGATTATCAAGTTTGCGCGACGCTTCTCGCGCTTCCTTCGCGTCGCAATAAACGCACACTAACAACTTGCAAAAAGCAAAGAGCTCGAATGAATATTGATCATTTGCGCAAATTATTTTCCAACTTATACACCCGGTGCTTCAGCAAACGGCGATTATTTACCCGTGTACAATAGTTGACAAGTGCTGTTAGAATTTAAAAAAAAAATACGTATAAAGTTTTATCAAAATTTTACTATAATTTATCGATTATTCGTTAAAATATGAAATAATACGATGATCAATCAATACCTTTCATTTTAATCGTAAAATTGATAATATTACGCTTTTGATTTACCGAGTATGTTTTTAATGATTTGTGTGGTGATTTTTATCAAGCTATGTACGCTTATCTACGGATTCTCACTTCTCCTTAACAAATACTTGTCTGTAACTCGTTCCACGAAACGCTCATAATTAGCACGTTACGTCAGAGCTTACGTGTCCATTACGAAGTCGATGCTATTTCTTATTATAATACTTGAAAAACGAGTTTGAGATTTCCCATTTTTTCGGCAAGTGATCGATTATATCACACGCACCTAAGAAGACAATCATTCGCAAGATATATTCGCAGGGTATCCTAACGATCCCCTGCAACGTTTCGCCGAACGATTCCCATTCGATTCAAAACAGCCTGCGGAATTCCCTTACGAGCCTTAGGAACAGTTATATCGTCAGCAATATAGACGGGATCGATGGACTGTGATCGAAGTAGCTCTCTCGCCGCATACCTATGTATGATTTCGCGGAATCCACATATACACGTATTTATTTATAACTCCACAATGCCATTTCAAAAATTATCCTGCAAATTTAAACATGTATAAAAAAGAGATAACGTTCCTTTAATTCATTAAACCGTAAAATTTATAAAATGTAATAATAGTAATTATACGCTCTAATTCGACATTTTATTATATAGTGCTATAAAATTATTTATATCATACAAGATAAAAAAGAATTTTAGTAATGCAATAATCGTTGTATAAACAACACATTCTAAAATCAAAATTATTCAAGTTTAATATCGACACGATAAATTTTGTCCCTTTCTCTCTTTATAATCTGTTTTCATATATGTATAAATATAACTTTTTGGCATTGCGGTATTAATAAAAAGTTTTATATGAACATTATATATCTTGAATTGTACAAAGATTTATGCTCCATTTATAAATCATTTAATTATAATAATTACAGATTAATTTACGTTTTCTTTTTTCGAGTGCATATAATCCGTAAAGGATAAAGTGCGAAGAGGTTGAAGTTTCGGACGTATACCATTCTCGTCGCGAAGAGGACGGCAGGATGCAGGCAGGACGCAAGCAGGCCGCGTGAATGCAGGGAGCAAGGTGTTAGTCCGCACGAAATTTCCTACGCTTGACGCCGGATACGAGGCTTAATTGCACCGCCACACAATGTAAATATGCCGCGTCAGTTAACCGTCCGGCCGCGTACACGCACGCGTAGCACGCAGACGCGTGAACGAAACCGGCCACTCTCTGTCTACGATAATGCTCATGTGTCATCGCTCACCGTTGTGTTATCGTTGGCAATAAATTCTTACAAACGTGCGGCGTCTTCCTCGTTCGGGGAGCAGTATATCTTTACATTTAACGAATGATAATTTTTTCCTTGCATGGCTAATCGACCGCAATGAAAATTATTTCAATTGTCACATCATTGCATCTTGACGTTTATAATGAAAATAAAATTATTCAATATAACAAATTTGTATTAAAAAAAAATATCACACAAGCTTTGTTCATTTATGAAATATTGGGTTTCGTAACCGAGATAAAATCGTCAGCTTCAATGTTGAGAGATCGCGCGCGATGCGCAAAATTTCTTTAGCTGAAGCTCGTATTATTTTAGTTTCGAATCGTCTGTTACTCCCGTAGATCCAGGCCACCCGACCACGTATTCCTCTTTTCCTTTCCACGAGGCACCGATAGAGAAACGCAAACAGTATGTATGGTGACCTCGCTGTAGGAAGTTTCTAATCCCTGTGGCGGGCTAACGTTCAAATCTACCATGAGCTCGCCCAGCGGATAGTTACACCTCGGTCCAGAGATACAGGTAATGCCTGTTTACAGATATCGGGGCAAACATTAATACAGAGTAGTCTCGGCGCACACCGGAGGATTATATTATTCTTGGGCAGCCGAACGGTCACTAACTTCGCAATGAAATTCATCCTCCAGGCACGAAGATTGTTTCCATATTTGTTCTCTGTTACGTAACGAACACCTTGCAATAACCATAAATGGATTCAAACGCGATAACGAAGCTAATTCGTAAATTAATTTCATTATTTATCAAATAAATTTCGATCGAAATTTTTACAATACACAACGGGAAAACTTATTGGTCATATTCTGTTTTATTAACGCAACATTGCGCTCAAAGCTTTTAAGCTGAATATATTTTTAATTGTCAATTTATTACAATACAGTCATTTTTGATAGGTTTAGATGCATTGATATTTCCAACTCCATAATTTAAAAACAAGCTGATATCTCACTTTGTGTCATCATTAGAACTCTCAGACAATTAATAATTGTTATATTTTTCTAAGGTACGCAATTGCGATGCGCGAAATAACTATAACAGCGACATCGCGCGCTACGTACTTATAGAAATGCCGGTAAACAAGAAATATACGACGAACACTTTCGACGTCAACGAATCTATTTCTTATCATTCGTCTTCTATCCCTTCGCATGAAACTCGGAGGCCAGAGACGAAGGATCGACGGTGACAGTCGCCTCTGAAGAGCGACTGGGTGGCACCGACGAGACGCACACTCGTGCAGTATCATCCCTTTCAACCCTGTACTTAGGGTGACCATCTCATTTATATAGTAAAACAGAGTCGCGCAATGGTGAAGCAGAGACGGGAGTTGAGTTTGTTTGTCGAGCAAACGTTTGCCGACGACACCGCCGGACACTGGTGCCTAGCTCGCTCTGGTCCTTGGTACAAGTCTGTCCGGACCACTGGAGGTACGGGATGGGTGGAAGAGGTGGGGATTTAATACCATCTCCCAGGATGAACAGTGGTGGTCAAATAACTTTGCCAAGTGATTCCCTGCGACGGTATTAATGTGTCTGGCCCCTTCGGATTTCTGCTCCATCGCGAAACGTCGATAATCTGCGGATGGTATCTTTCGTAGGTCATCAAACAAGCTCATCGATTCTACAGAGTAAATTACTTTTGTCTCTTGCTCATCTGCTTTGTTTGAATTATTTTTACGTTGCAAAATATCGAACAAATCATTGCCGTTTATAAACCGCGATCATTTCTCATTCCTTCTCTCTTTATAATATAAAGATAAATTCTTTTAATCTTACAACTTTTTAATTAAATATACAAAAATTTGATATTTATTAATTAATTGCTTAAATATAAAATATGATAATTGTTGTCGGCATTGTTTCCGAGATACGTGGAGCAAAGTTTAAACACGCATGACAGGTTGCGAATTCAAGATTCCATTCATCTTATTCCAAGATCCAAACATCAAGGTCGTAAATCCATCAATAAATCCCTGCGCCCTCTTCGCGGTGACCACATTTGCTTAGGGATAAGAAGCAAAGACAAGCATACGGGGGCGGAGGTGTAAGTCTGTAGGGCAGTGAGGAATGGCTCGGTCTAGCGGGCCTTTAGCCCCGGCTTAGCATGTACTGGAAACACCATCCCCTATCCTTCGTGTCGGGGCCAAGTTATACCCGCAAACAGTCGTACATTAGTGCCTGCAGGAGTCCTGCAGGATTTATAAGGGGCGCCCGCGGGCGCACGGGAGGCTATGCGGCCGTCTCCTGATGGTTAAAACTGGAAGAGACGAAGCGCGGGCGAGAGCACGGAAAAGCGAGAAGATCCGAGAGAAGGTCAATCCAAGAAAGACAGATAGAGTGCCATAACGGTTTCGCGAAATTCTAGATGGCGGAGTGTTGTTCGATTAGTGGTAGAGTTTATCAATCTGTATAAATCACACGTCGATACTATTCTTCATCTAATTTAAGAGGCAGCGTCAAGAGGCAGCGGAATATTTTCTCCGCGAGCTTTTTCGCTCGAGATCTCACGTCCTATCGACATCTCGGGCAGAACGAGAACTCATTTTGACATTAGCGAGTCAAAGTGCAATGCCCCCTCAACTGTGCGCCAAAGTGTTTCCCCGTTTCCGCGCTTTAACGAGCAATTGGCACACGCCAGAAACGGACGAAACACCGAGCGACGAGCTTAAACTCGCTTCTGGAGTCTCTAAGAGTTCCATTCGGTACGTAAGCACGTCGCCAGAGGGTTGAATCGACTGCGCGAGCGAGCCGGAGGGGGCTCGGTAAAGGGGTTCGGTCAGGGCCGGCCGGTGGAGAGAGAACGAGGCGGTGGGTGGTGTAGCCAGTGGTCAGCACACTTGGCCGACCCTACTTCGCTAACTAGTTTAATGATATATGTTGAGCTACAAGCGCCTTGATTAATCGTTAACTAATGTTGGACCTCGTAGTGCAGCACCATCGCCAGGCAGCACCGTGGCGAGGTACGGCGGGATGGGTCGAGAGAAAAGGGGAGGGATAAAGGGGGGGAGGGTGGGGGAGGGAGAGAGTGGTGGCGCGGAAGACAGGAAGGGCGAAGGTTTCTACCGCAGCAGTCCTTACCCTCGTCGAATCCGCTGCTCGTGAATTCGAGCGTGGCCAAACAGAAATCTAATCTCACTCAACGTATAATTTGATTTATGACTCGCGGCCGCGCAGTAACGAAAGGAGAGGAAAAAGGACGGTGGACAACGGAGGGAGAGAAATAATAAAAAAAAAAGATAGAAGGAACGAAGGAAAGAAGGAAGGAACGCGGCCAATTCCAAGGCGTCGATGCAATTTGTTGGAGTGTGTCCATCGTCCTTGTGAGAAGAGGGGTCCTGCGCGCGGGGAGCTCGTAGGATACGTACGCAAATTTACGTCTCGCGAGATACGTCGCAAAACCCTCCTCGGGCCTCCTCGAATTGAATTAACTCGGCGTCTTCCCCCGTCCATATTCCTGAGCTCCGCACGTGGAACATTGGTCATCCCTAATTCGCTTATGGCCCTCGATCAATTAAGTCGTCGGCCATTCGCGCAAATCCCAGTGACCCCTCCTCCCCTCTAACCCTTCCTTCTCGCATTCTAGATGTCGTGTACTTGCTCCAAGATAAAGCTCTCGCTAAGCATCATAACTGAATACGTTTGATACAGACATAAATCTCTCGTATATCATTATACGCGGATTTATGCTGCAAAATTCTTTTAATTTTATAAAATATGCTTCAAGTACCATTCACACGAAACGTCAATTTTTTTTTTATCTACAATCATCGTGATCCAAGAGAGAAACGGTGTTTACAGACAAACTCGCGAAAGATAAATACGAAGATGGTATATTCGATCGATTCAAAAATTCGACGATTATAGCGGGGAACATATCGGACAAGTGCGGTTAACATATATCGCGTATACTCGTGAGTGTGTCTCGTGTAGAGAAGTGCAACGGAGGGGATGGCTCAGGGATGCAAGACACCGTGAAATTACCAGCAGAGTCTCCCATCCCCGGAGGGGTGGGTGGGCGGTAGAACGGACTCTGTCCACTCCGCGCCCTAGGAACCGCCGTCCAGGCGGGTATTTGTCTTGTCTCCTTGTTTATGAGATCCAACATTGTTATTTGGCACCGCACCGCACCGGGGAGTTCTCGGTGCCGTGCGGCCGCTAGTTTCCGGCGAGTTTCCTACTTTAAAAGGTCCGCGTCCCGGTACGCGATTACGCTCTGACTTATCCGCGGTTCTTCCCGCCCCGCGATCGTCTTTAATCAAGCTCCGCCCGGACACTCGCGAGATACGATTAAACTTTGCTCCAACAACGTTAACCAATGTAAAGTTTGGCCTTTTCGGCTGGGTTATGTATAGAATTAATTTTTTCCTAGCGCGCGAATGTGTGTGAATCGTGCATTCTCAATTAATAAAACGATTTTGATAATTGCTGAATTCTTATATACGGCCCAAATCTGCCGTATACTAATGCATTCGAAGAATATATATAATTTAAAATTCTTATAAATTTTAATAAAACGATATAGCTTTATCACGTTGAAAATAAGCATTGTTCTCCGTTCATCGTTCGTGCTGGAAAATAACATTAGCCTGTTTAATTATGATAACGCATTAGTAATCATAAAAGCAGTTCATTCGATATGCTTAAAGCATTCTTAATAATGACCGCCTTGGCGCGGAATTTCTCCAGAGCATTATCGTATAGGTCAGACCGCATTTTCAATTAAATTATCCGCTGCAATCGCGGCACCTTATCGTGAGCATAATACGTTCTCGATTGCACGGCATTGCACATCGAACTGGTTCGGACAATGGCGCCATATAGCGGTTAAGCGAATTGCAATCACGTTATGCTTAGCATTGCTCGTCGCAAGATACTGTTTTAAATCAGTCGAGATAATGCTATCTGCTCGACATTCCGCCCAGATTATTTCGGTTTAAGGACAAGGTGCTTTTCTCTCTTTTTCGTAGATCATGCTTTCTGTAGTATAAAATGAAAACTGCAACTATAAGTACCGACAGATACGCATAATTGATGATATAAATATGTCGTTGGATTAAGAAAATTAATTGGCAAAAAAAAAGAGAGAAAAATTATATAAATAAATCGAAAAATAACAAGGCTATAATTAATATATTCGCGGCAAATCAAAGAAGATCATAAATATTTGCAAGTTTCTAACAATCAGAAACAAAGTAAACTTGTGCGCGTAACATAGTCTAGCAATATCAAAGAAACGGATTCTTAATCAGTATTTCCAAATAAATTCTTAGAATTTTGTTAAGGGACGCAGTGCAGTTGAATTAGTATTGGCCGAGTCGTGGACATAACGTACGTTTCAAACGTATCGGTGATTAGACATGTGAGTCGCGCTACGCGTTAAATGATCACGAAGGAACGCCTTTTTTTCCTCCTTCATCGCGGGATACACTCGGCCGTCCGGCGGCGATTTCGTTTGATGGCCTGCCCGGGACGGCAAATTCGCGAGCGAATTAAATCCATTATTATCCCTTTAAAAGTGTACGCGATAAACGCGTTCGTTGCAAAAACTCGTCAGCGGCGGTTATCTTGCGAAACGGGAGTGAAACAGGCGCGAGAAGGAAGGGAAACACCAGAGGGTGCTGCGTCGGAATCATATCAGGGTGGAGATTGAACGAATGACACCGTGAGCAAATTTCCGCGATCGGTAGAATGGCGAAAGCGAGCGTCACCCTCAAAGAGCGTCCGGCAATTAATTTTACAAGGGCGCAAAAGGAAGCAAAAAGTAAACAGCCCGGCGTGCATCCCGGGTCCATCGTCGCGACGATGGGTTTTATATCTCCGCTAGTTGTCAGGCCAACGAGTTCTGCCTCGTTGGCCACCGCGTATAATGTCCACCGTCAATATAAGCTGTCGGATGCTTTTTCCTAAATTGACAGATTTTCAATTTAATCAAGTTCCAATCTAATGGAAAAATGCCCGATCTATCGGTCGCGCGAATAGGTGCGCGCGCGCGCGCATATGTGGATGCGTATGTATGTGTGCGCGCTCGTATGTGTCGTGTATGTATGTGGCCGATGGGGGTGACGTACACAGTCGAGAGAATGTACGGCCGACGCGCGCGGAGGGGGCCAGATTGAAATAATACTTTTATGTTTAATCGCAATCGAGGAGCCTGCCCAACGACGACGCGGAACCACCCGCCGATCTCCGAGATTAATCTATTGATAAACATTCCATCACTCCGCGAATACCATGTGAGAGAAATAGACGAGCCCCACATCGATAGAATATATATCTCGACGTTTTATTCTTTTTTACTTCTTCCACTCTTTTTTCTTTTTTCTTTTTTTTTCATTCTTCCCTTTGCCACCCATTTCCACGTTCGTCGTTCTGACCGCGTTGCTTTACGGACGGTCGCTCGTCAAACGTACGTTTTTATTAGCTAAATCTTTTGCAACTGCCACGTATTATCATGCGTCATAAAATCGTTGGATTTTTTCGATGAACGTGCGACACTGTGATTCTCCTCGTTCTTAAAATAGCCTCTGCGATTGAGCGCGAGTTCATTCGCGTTGTTCGGCGCGTTAATTTATGATTGCATTATGATAGACGAATTACTTACGAAAAAAAAAAAAAAAACCGTCGATTGATTTTTGCGCCGCGCGATACAGTTGCTATTATATGTATATGCTATTACATATATCCGGCGAATATCATTATACCAAGTGTAAACGAAACCATAATGCGGCGCGATAACCGAATTCTTTACGGTCGATCAAAGCGCAAGGTATCTCGGCGGCCGTCAAGAGCTGCCCGACTGTTGCTGCCAGACGACTTCTAGCCGGATTCTAATCGGCGACCGTAGGCCAGGTTGTGCACGCGGTTCTGATTCGACAATAATCATAATAATTGTGAAATCCGATCGAAACGCATTTGAGTCGTTGAAATGAGCCACCGAGGTAATAAGATCCGATCCGGTGGGCTTTCGCGACTCCCCTGTGTATCGTTTGCCTTCAATCACTTTCTTGACAGATGCATTTACGGCCGGGACTGCTGGCCATCAAACTGGAATGCGCCTTAAGGCCGGTTACGGCGTATCGATCCATCGGACGGTCAACGCGCCGGATTCAGCTACGTGAAATTTGCGTCTTCGGGTCCGAGACGGTCTGGATAGAGGGACGCTGCTTCTGCGGCAAAGCTGCAGATGGTTTGGCGGCTTCTCTCGTGTGACCGATGAAATCTTCGGGGCCGCGAGCGGAGGAATATTCGTGACGATGCATCCGTTGGACGTTCAACGATTTCCGGACCACAGATGTGTTCGTGAGATACGCGAATATTTGCATATAGATGCACATTACTGCGGTCTTTGCGAATGCAAAGGGTACTCGATCCGTTTAGAATTTGCAGCTTCTCCAGCATCGCGCGATATTCTTATTTTTACATTATTACGTACTTTCGAAATCATCGAGCAGATTATTCGTCTCTGTCAGTAATTTCATGTTTCGCCGCGGGAACGTAATCGCGCACACGATTCTTTACGTTTCTTTTAACCAAGGACTCGATTTAATCTTGCGGGCGACCTTGCGCGTCTCACGAAACCTTGAAGGTTTGCTCCTTTACATCTTTATACTTATTAACGTCGTTGAATATCCATTATTCTCCCGAGAAAGAGAGATATTCCGCAATTAAGAGGTACGGCTAATGGCATTGAGAGGATCGTTAAGAATACCGTGTTCAAAGATTCAATAATTTATGATCGTCGAACAGAGAGAAGTTCGAACGACTGTGAAACTTCACGCGAATGAACTGCTCCGATGAGAAATCGCGGATAAATTATTCCGTTGATAACCTCTCCCCCGCCCCGCGCGCGCGTGCATCTCCGCGCATCGATCCGCGCGATTGCACAAAAGCGTTTCCGAGATTTATTCTCGTTTCCGATCCAGAAAATTGACTGCGCCCCGACGATGATGGTCGCCAAGGAATTACGTATGCGAAAGCGCGTGACGATGATGGATCGCGCCGTAAAAATTCTGTCTTTTTGTTGTCGGCCAAAAGGGGGAGGGAGGGAAGGGGGCAGACGACATTATTATCCACGTTCCTGCTGCCACGTATATCGGCGGAATTGTCTCTTTTTTGCCGGTCGCGAATGAAACATCCTCGTTCTTTTGCGCGTAAATTGCGCGCTCCCTTCTCAGATGCGCGCCCGGCATTAAGTCCGTGCGTGGAGTCCGGCGTAGATCCCCGTGTTTGCCGAGGGGATAATAGTGTAATGGATGGACAGGGACAACGAGCTAACGGATGAGACTGCCGTTTTCGAGAGTCTCTAGTCCCGGGCTGTCGTCGCGTCTGAGCGTCGCGGTTGTTCTCCTTTGTCGCTTAATTGGCATCATTGTCGAAAATTCTTAGTCGTAGAGCGTCTAATTCTTTACGCGTAGAATATCATGTGGCTTGTCTTTTGGCAATTAAGAGATCGTATAGTGATGGATCTGACCGCTGTCACTAAAATTATATTATTATCAACGAAGCGTTTTATATGCATGACATTATAGAAATTGCCAGCATAAA
Source organism: Lasius platythorax (assembly GCA_963971435.1). NCBI lineage: Eukaryota > Metazoa > Arthropoda > Insecta > Hymenoptera > Formicidae > Lasius > Lasius platythorax. Next base: position 4,525,511 of record OZ020541.1, read on the forward strand.
CGTGTGTAAGCTAATAACTTATATCATTCTTATGTTTGCCGTAATATTATTGCGTCGTTATTATTCATTTGTATAAAAATAGCCGTTTTCTTAAAAACCAGCGTATCGCGTTGATAAGCGACAGTTAATTGTTCCAAAGAAAAGTAGACACATTTGACGACTGGTAATCTTCCCGGACGCTTGTTTGCTAAAGTTCCCTCACCGGCTAGTCCGATGTGCAAGCATCGACAAAACTGCTCGCCGTTTATCGATGCGAGTACGTATAAGCTACGTGCAAATATTTTCCGCTTTATGATCGTAGAAGTCGGGATTCCCTTGTGATACTTTACCGCCTCGTTCTAACGCGCGACTTTTACTACCGTGCCCCCTACTGCTTACAACTAATTTCACTACACGAAAAATGATTAACGACGAACTCATTAATTTCATCTATAAGTTTTTTCTCAACTTGTCCGCAAAATTCGCTGGAAAAAAATCTCTTTTAATCCTTACATGAATCTCTCTGTACTTTTTCCATGCGAGCAAGTTCGAGATAAAAATATCTATTCACATAATGTTAGTAACGTATAATGTTGGTATAATTATATGCAAAAGACGATCTATTTACGACTAACATTAGGAAATCATTTTTAGATTACGCTAAAAATTATATAAAAATTATATAATATAAAATTATATAATTGAACGCGGATTCTATTAAAAAGGGAATCAATGATAATTATTATCTTATTTCTTAGTCACCAAAATTTTTTGACAACATTTAAGTAGTTGCGACATTTAGGTAAATGTGCAAAAAAAATCGTTGCACGTACCTTATTTAAAAACTTTGACATCCTACTTTTTCGATTTTTTACAGCTCTTGCTACTGCTACCAATGTTTCTGCCAATTTCTAGTAATGAGGGAAACGTTGTATTACGATTACGCGAACAATCGTTCGTTAAATGATGAGCTTAGATTGCTGGCATTTACATATTAATAATAACATTTTTATTTTCGTTATTTTGCGATCACTTTAATACAACAACGTTGCCCTTTTTAATTGCGAAATATGTTACCCGCGACTGTAATGAATATAATCGGACTAACGACTTTCTTCTGAAATAATTTCTTGGTGGATATACTGTCGCATTATTATTATAACGAGAATCTATTTCATGCACTATCTATTGAATTATGCAACTTAATTGGATAGTTTACAGTTAATTTCAATATCCATCAGAGTTAATTCATACATAATTAATGTTACGTAATTTCGCGATCTAAATCGTTGGTTCTGTGATCTTTGATTGTCTAAAATCCACGCATTACGAATTTTGAATTTTCTCAAAAAAATATGTTGTGCACGATTTTTAGAAGATTATATTTCACGTGACAAATGATATATATATCGACCACGTCATTTTCGTGGAAGTTATTTAGTATGCTTTGTTTCGTATATTAATCGCATGCAGGTCAGAAAGACCAGTGGCCGGTTTAGGTTGAGATGCGGCGTGGCGGCTACTTAACCGTACAATTGGTTGTCATTGACATACAAAACCGTTAGTAACGAGTGTGAACATCGTCTCGACCATCGTACACACTTTATATAGCGTTGTCGTAGTGTCTCGATAGCTTCAGCGGAAGCGCTTAAGACTGTTAACCAGCATAAACAGACCATCGTACCCCATCGTGGTATGACAATATCTTACGCAGTAATTAAAATCAATTAACTACACTTGCTACATTAAACTGAAATGCGTTTGTTTTTGCAAGAGCGATATCGTTCGATTCTTGTCGTGCAACGTATTGTGATTTCCATTCGGTATCGCCGCCGGGCCGCATAACCACCGGCGAACAAAACTCGTTCGAAGTGAACAATCGGGAGCAGTCAATCGATTTCCAACATCAATAATCGATGGGAGAGATTTCTGCGCTTACCTCGCTCTTGAGATTCAATGGCACATCGCAGGGGCCGTCCAGCTCTGCCTCCGCTTTCACCTGATGAGACAGCATACTGTGGCTGTGCCGGGGCGGTACGGCGGTCGCGAGCATGTTGGAATGCTGCAGATGCTGAAGACGAGACTGGAGATGGGGCTGGTGGTGATAAGGCGGCGACAATTGGGTGTTCAGAGTGCGAAGATCAGCTGGCGGGGAAGCGGGCGCAGCGGTACTGCTCTGTTCCTCCTCGGCCGAACCCTCCGCCATGTCAGCCTTGCATCCCGGGGACTCGTAATCTGCAAATCGACCAAAACTCTCAGAGGACCGTTCTAATAGCGGGCGCGCCGCAGTCCCTGGCACAACGCAATCCCATTATAGCGCGAATATAATTCGCGCGTTTCGATTCAATAGCGCGAAACAGTCGCGACGCGCAAAAATATCTCGCATTTTCCGCAATTAATATCCACCTTATAAATAAAACCGATTAAAATTAAAGAACAGCGTAAAAAGAGTTTCGCATAAGATTTTCAGCTGATGTACACAAATGTCGAATAATTATCCATTATATTTCGACGATAATTACACTGACACTTGATCGTAACTAGAGGAAACAGAGAGGCGCAGCTGTAGGTACTTGATACTTTTTTACTTTGTATTTAATAACAAACAAACAAACGGAGCAATTTGCTACGAGAGACAAAAAGTCTTCAGCGATATTAACATTGATTATCAATTTTGATTTTTCGAAACGACGACACGCATAAACAAGATGCTAATTAAACACGCGGGACCGCATCAGCCGTATCGAACGGCGACGCGTGCAGCTGTTAAGAATGCAAACGCTGAAAATTAGAGAAGCAGGCCCGTTCATCTTCCGACTTCAAAGCAAAAACGTTCGGTTGGCGCATCGCGTCCGGGGGGTGAGCAGAGGGGGACGCAAGAGGCGCCGAGAGAGGTTCCAGAATAAAATCGCCGACTAACGGCGCTGTGCCGCCCGCAGCCGAAACATCCCGCGTTTATCCGCCTAATTATTTTTATCTAAGCGTTCAGTTAGTAAGAATTCAAGGGCAATGAAATCACTACCGTCTGGACACGCCGCTCTCTCGTCGCTTTCTTTTCGCGTACCTCCTTTCCTCCTTTGCCATCACTGCCATCGCCGTCGTCGTCGTCGCCGCCGCCGCCGCCGCCTCGGCGGCTGTCGTATACTTGGTGAACGCAACTAATAACATCTGCTTCTATTTTTGCGCTGGCCCGAGTCCAGCGCTTTACTTTTTAAAAGCCACGCGCCTATGACGAACGGCTGGATGGATCATCGAGCGGAAGCCCAGGCGTGGAAGGGGCGAAGGGGAAGGTGAGGGGAAGGAGGCTGGGAGTGAAACGAGCCGGTTATTCTGGACAAATTATTGTCAAAGGGCGAGAAAACACCTTCTGCCTGCGAGCTACTTTGTTCCTCATAAAAGGCGTTTTATAATGGCCATCGTAAAAATATTTGATGCAGTGCTTTAAAACGGCCGGCGTGTTTATAATAAAAGCGTTAGGTCGTTGAGTACCAAATAGACCGCTCACAAGTGCAAACTTCGGCGTTAATGTCGCCTGCTCCCTATAAATATGGGTATCTTGATACGCGCACATCACACACGGCGTTTGTGTGTCGTTTAACGACAATGGCGAAAAAGTTTCTCAAGACGCCGGGATGATTGAACAAAATTGAAAAGAACTGGCGTCTTTTTTTCTGACGTGGCCGCGGACTGCTGCGCCGATTGCTACGGCTTTGAACCTAAAGTGATTTATACTATGCCTCGCGAAACGAGAAGCGAGAAAAATGAATGTGATTTATCTTTGAGTCAGCTCGACATTATCCACCTGTTTTCGCATTATTTCGCTATTACGCTTTGAATCTTCCTGTCGTGTAAGTATATTATCTTGAACATCCATGGATTAGATACAAATGTTGCAAATTTTTCGCCGGCAAAATAAATAAACTAAATCTTTTTTAATCTTTCTCTTCTTAATAAAAAAAAATTGAATTTATTCTCTTCAAAATGAAAAAAAAAAAAAAACAGTTTTTCTTCGAATCAAATCTTTCAAAGAAGAAGTGAGATACTACATCTCTCTATCTATATTACACGATGTACAATTTCTTGTAAACGAAGTTATCAATGTAAATTAATTTAGTATTTTCAAGCATTCAAAGATAATTCACGGTAACTTTTTAATAAATAAAAATTCTTCCTATACTTCTCTTAATTACATTATGGTATTAAACGATAACTCATTGTTGAAGGATAAAATTATTATATCTAACAATCACGCCACATATTTGCCTGAAAATCAATTAAAACGGCAAAATATGCTGGCTGAGAATATATAGCGGCCGCAATTAGATGAAGAAATCGCATCGATCATTGCTACGAGGTATTAATATATGCAACGTGCAACGAGAAGAATTAATTAAACTCTAATTAATTAACATTACTCGATTTTTGTATCAAGGAAGCAATAAACAGGTTAAAGGTGTATTTTCATCGATGCCCGTCTCAAAAATTATTTTTAGACGTAATATATGTCTCAAAGAGAAAGATAATATTACTCGAACGTATCGAAATTAAAAAATTGCCGCATTAAAAAATCTTATTTTGACAATAGAGTAATATCCCTCTCTCTCTCTAAAAGATTTCGGAGTATTTAATCTCTGAACGTTTCATCTGTTCTACAAGAGCGCGTCATCAGGACAGGACTATACGCAACCTATCTTTTTTCCGTTTGCAGTCATTAATTTCCGTCGGAATCATATTAATCGCTATAGGGCTGTGCCCGTGAAATTACTAGACGCTTTAACCACCGGCTGTCCAAACCGAATTCGTCCGCAGCGATTATTATATCGCGTCCTGAGGTCTAATGCCGGGTATTCCGAAAGCTAGCCAATTAGTATCGTCGATTTGGATGCTTTAATGAGAGTGCGGTTTCATTAGCGTATCGCATCGCCCTGTTCGTGATTCGTGAAATAGAAGAGGAATTCTTAACCGGACGAAGATATCGCGAGTGATTATAGCGCGATCGTTCAAACGTCACCACGGCCGACCATTTGAAAATTGGTACCTTCGCGTCCTGCGACCTTGAAAAATGCGCCCCTCACGATCGAGATCGTATAAATCTTTCGGAAAAGGGTAGGGGCTGCCCGTGGGGTTCCTCTAGAAATATTCTATGTAGAAATTAAATCTCGGGCATTCCACGTATACAAGTGCACAGAGTTTCGTGTTTAATCCGATAATTACTTTTCTTCAAAATTTTCGATTTCTCCCGTACGATCGAGTTGTTCTCCAAAACGATAAAATAAATTTTGCCAACCTCTTTCATTAGCGGATCATTCCGGCTGCGACGTTTCACGGTAATAATCACCCGCTGGATAAACGGGTGAAAGTCCGTGTAATAGGACACGCGATTAATACGCCAAGGCGATTGATATGAAAATCACTCGAGGACCTCTGAGGATCAATTAAAAAAACGGATGCATTACATGTGATGCTGCCGTTCGGCCAGACACGACGCGATGCGACGGAGATATTCTCGAGGATTGGAAGTCATCCTCCCTCCTAGATTGTCCTCGAGCGACACCCGCCGTTTCCCGATCACGTGGGTCGTGTCTCTCTCGCTGTCTCTTTCTCTCACGCCAGTCAGTCCGCGCATCTTTCTTCCGCGTCCTCCTCTCAAGCCCTCCGGCATGCATCGCCATTTCGCATTATGGTTCTATTCTATAGCCGACATCGTCGACGACGACGACGACGACGACGACGACGACAACGACGACGTCAAGGCAGCGTGCAATTAAGGGGTTGATTGATGTTAATTCAAAGGGTAATTAAGAATGTTGCGCATAAAAATCTGGTAATTTATGGTCATTGGGGATAATTATATGTTGACCAGCTTGTAATTGCAAGCGCTCTCCGTGGCCTATACGCGTCCAGCGATTGCGAGAGGTAGCTACCCAGCGAGCACGATGTAAGTGTGGTGCGATACGGTGCGTGTGCGTGTGTGCGTGTGTGCGTGCTGGCTTCCTCGGAGCGTGTGCGGGCGGGGGATATACGGGGTCTCAGATCGCGGCTTATTATAGGGGTCCAGTAGATAAGGTGGGTTTAGAAACAACCGGGCGCCTCTGGCCAGCAGCTAGTTTCTACGTAGCCGCCGACATTCTCCTCTCTTGGTACGACAACGCCGCTTGGGGCTATCGAGGTGCGCGTATAAACCACCTCTAAGCCGAGGCTTCGCTTCTCCGAGGCGCTCGCGATTTACGAGGCCGATTCCCGACCGTCAAGACGGCGGTTTTAGAATTCTAGACTCGGTCCAATTCGCGCGCGGCGCGACGGCAACGCACAAATCGTGGCGCTGCGTGTCTGGCGTGCTTCGTTGCGATGCTCAAGTCCGAAGCTATAAATAACCGGGCGGATAATCGCCATATGGCCACGCATGCAACAAACCACTGACCATTTCTTCGTAGCGCTCGTTGACGATATGCGCGTTCGATTTCCCGGTACCGGTTTTACTTCGTCGAGAATATCATTCATCCAAGCTACAAATTGCGCATTTCCAGCTTTGTTTCTCGAAACGGTGATGCGGAGATCGTGTGTGAGAGACCTCTGTATCTGTTCAAGAATCTAGCCGAACTCCCCTGACAAGCTTCTCATAGTCCGTAATTCTGACGGAATGACCGACAGGTAACAGATGAGATTTATTGAAACTCGCAAAAGAAAGTCCGAGTTTTTGATCTATGTTTGCTGAATACGGTGGAGAGGGTGAATAACAGAGGTAAAGAAACGCGTGTGTGAGTAATCCCCTGCCTACTTAAAAACACAGGCAAATAAAATGATCCCAGCGGGACCAGTTGGCAACCACCCATCGCGACATTGTCCTTACCCGAATTTTTTTTTTTTCACGATCTCGTAATCGACCGGGCGCCCTAATGGCGAGGTATAATCGCGGCTTTGTGACGTCTAACCGGGCATTAACGCTAAAGAGAAGTAAGAATGAAAGTCGCGCGCGCTTCTGAACGTGCTCGTGTACGGTCGATTCGGATTACCTTATAGGTACTCGCCAGCAGTTTGCTACGATCGAGCAGTAAATGCAATATAATAAGCGCGCGATAGATTAAACCGCTTCTCATGCTACACCCTTCTATATAGCAGTTTCGCTTCGCAGGCACGAGAGCGAGCATAATTAAGGCGAGTGTACAAAGAATCCCCCGCCGCATCCGTGTTGGTTAATTCGCATCGACCTTTAACTCGCGTACGTACATAGGCATATCGGCTAAGGTAATGGCCGTTTCGTGCGATACCATTCTGTCAGAAATCCGAGGGGCTTTGTCCCGAGTCACGAAACGCAAGGATTAAACTGAACAGCGCGGCCGTTAATGCGACTGTGCGAACGCCTCGTCGGTTCAGTTTCGAATGTACACATGGCGTAGGTGCGTGCGCGTGTATGTGTGAGCGCGTAACGCGCGCATCGGCGAGCGCGAGAGTGCTCATAAATCGGCGCCGAAGGGGTTCGACATCAACACGCGTTAACCGAAGACGCGATATTTTACGCCCCCATCGGAATTCTCATGTGGCGTTACAAACATTTTACATTATTCCGGCGAAATTCTTTTTCGAGACGGTAATCGAAGCGAAAGCTAATCCCGTACCCAGAAATGAGTTCATCGTATAAAAATAAAATTGTATACGCGAAAAGGTTCTAGAGCAACATATGACGAACATATCTATATTAATCCGAAACGCGATTTTCTCCGTTTCTTTATTCAAGAAGCGGTACTCTCGTTTACCTTCTTATAACGCATCTCGCAAAATCGATTGTATTTTTATATGTCACCTTTCGCTGAAACTTGGCACCCACAACGCGAGAACGATGACGTCTCTAACAGCGTTCGTGCGACGTGTCCTTCAGAGGGAGGCGCAGGAAGAATATTTCATGTTTTACGGCGCCAGAGCGTCGTTGGGGTTTTGCCGAATAAAAAAGTGTCAGCTCGCTGGCTAAATCAGAACTCTCCGAGTGCATTAAACTCCGAATTACCACAAATAGAACTTTAACCGCACATGCCCATTATAATGGCACCCCCTGCTGAAGATGTATTTACGTACTAAACCGCCTTCGTGGCTCACGCTGAGTCGTCGGAATTAACATCTGGCCCAAAAACGTGCGGTTCGGTTCATTGGACCCCTTTTTCTCGTTTTTATAAGCGAACTAGCTGTTCTGTTAAAAGTGCTCTCGATTATTTGCAGCAGAATGCCCATCGCTTCATTTTAAATTACTTATCGCTCTACTATAAAATTGTTTAGTTATTCTCTGTTATTAATAGGCAAATTAGTTACTAATGATATTTTTATATAGTAGAGAAAGGAAGAGAGAGAGAGAGAGAGAAATTGTATTATTATTTTTAAAGGAAAAGAGAAAGAGAAAAAGATCTGAACGAATGATTACTTGAGGAATTACCTAATGCTTTCTCGATTCGTTAGTATTCGAGTTCTTCCCTTGAGAAAGGGAACACTAGCAACGTGTTGGAGACAAAATGATTTTGAAAGTGGTTTTACATGCAAATTAGGTCTATTAAAATATCAGAATATAGCTTACCCAACGTATATACAATAAAAACACGAGTGCTGTGAGGCAACTCTCTATCCGTCAAATCATAAGCCGCTCCGAGCTATTACGTGCGTGCGTGTTTCTTCATGAATTATTAGAATTAATGAGTTCGCACACATTGCTTTCTTTCACAATATTGCGGGAGGCTAATCATAAATTTGCCGAGGAAAAATTTTGGCGTAACAAAGGGTTTGTCTAGAATTTTGTTTACAATGCAAAATTGATGAAATTGCTAACGTATTTCTCGCAAATAGTATGATTTAATACAATATTGGATCAAGTTTTTTTACAGCGTATTTTTCATCACCGACGAGTAACAGTAGTTTCGCGAAAATAAAGAGCTTTGTAACATGCACAAAGAGGCAACGAGAAAAGGTTATAACTCGAAGAAATTTTGTAGTGCACTTTCTGTTATGCAAGCAGGAAATAATCGTTACCGTTAAATTGTAGCGTGCAAAACGACGAGTAAGTGTAACACGCTTCACACTTGACATATCGAGTTTCTGCAGCAAAACTTTCTTACCCGGAGCGATTTCCGAGTCGATAATCGATGAAGATTCTCGGTCGGAGGGGAAAACAGAATAGCACGGTTGTAAAGCGAGCTGAAAGTGGGTAAGTTGTAGAACGAAATGTTATCGTGCGAAGGAGATTGTCGGTGGGGATTAAAAACCGGGCGAAGGGGAAGCTTTGAATGGAAAAGCCAACGGAAGAGGGAGCGAGGGCGGTGAGAATAAGAGGAAAGAAAGGAAAGAAAGGGAAGGAAGGGTGAGAACAGAAAGGGGTGAGACAAAAAGATATAAGAAGGGGATGCGTCGATTCGTTTTCTTGACCTCGATACGAGGATTCTGCTTTCTGACTTTCATGAATCAATGCATAACAAAGAAAATTTGCACGTGCTGATCTTCTCTGTATAATTATACACACACACACACACACACACACACATATATATATATATATATATATATATGTATGTATGTGGTATGTATGTATAATTACAGAGAAAAGATTAGCACACACGTGCAAGCTTTCTTACGAATTGATTTATGAAAGTTAGAAATCACTACTTTCCAATATTGATATTAGAAAAGAAATTGCATGCAAAGCATGTAATGCTTGCAACACAGCTTCACTGAAATTCGGCGTCGTTTAACCGACACGAGACATCTCGTTTTCTTTTGTGTCGATTCCAAAGCGCCTGCACCAACGATATCGCGAGTCAAGTGTTTCCTTTGGGATTTTCTGTGCTTTCAGCTTTCCGCGTCTATTCCCACCGACCAACGATTTTACTCAGCCAAGCTTCGACCATCTCGCTTCCACTTTCGGCGGCTAGAATTCACTGTTCTCCCTCCCTTCTGACTCCACCAACCCTCTCTTTCATCTATCCTCCGTGTTCCCGAGGCGGCAAGCAAAGAACTCTCCTACCCTCGGGCAGCTCACACTGATTTTCCACCCTCGTCACCCTTCCCGTCCACCATCGTCACCCCCTCTTCCTCTACCTCTCCCTCTGCCTCCTCTCCATCCCCAGAGTTCATGCCGTCACTCGTAGTCACGCCGCCAACACGTGCTCCTGTTTACCTCTCCGGTCATGTGATCCGGGAGATGACGCGACGCGTTCAACGACGTCGCCGTGTTTAATCACAAATATCTGCCGATATATATATATATATATATATATATATATATATATATATATATATATAATATACATATATGTATATAATTCGCATCATCGAAAAAGTCTAAGGATGTTGGGCTTTTCCTTCATCGCTCGCCCGTAATGATTTTTGATAAAAATTCCTTTACAGAAAAGCATTGAGAACACAAACGTATATATAAACAATGGGAACATCTATAAATATACATCTAATATTGCGGTACCTCATTATTTATGAACAATTAACATGTCGGTTTGATCGAATTTTATTTTGGGCTCTTTTGGATAAATTTAAATTACCTAGTTTACTTGTGATGTAGCGTTCTGTACTCGAATTGTCGACAAACGATATTGTTTCTCTCTTTCTTTATTTTTTTCTTTTTCTCGTACGCTTTAGTATATATATATTGATTCATATTAAATATATATGTAATTATACAATTTGATACAACACGACAAAATATTCTTCTTACTATTCTTCTGTAATATTCTTCTATAAATATTCTTCTATAAATATTCATACGCACTTATTTTTACATATCGTTTCAGATTTAATATAAATATATTTATATATTATAGAAGAATATTTTGTTATGTCGTGTCATGTCATATGTAAACAGACTTTCTTTATAAAATAAATTATTCCTGTGTTATCGAGTTACCAGATTATTATCTTGATTTTTATATTTGTCAAAATTTTAATATCCTCTTCCGCACTTTAGAAAGGGCGAGAAACTTTTTGAGAAGAATAAAGAAATGATATCTTAATCGAGCTTTCAAAATGCAATTAATTAATTAATTAACTCAAATAGTTCCGACTTTAATTATATATCTCGTAAAATTATAATTTCTTTCCCCAAGTTATAAATTTAGCTTATACTTCTAATTTTTTTCTATTGTATTTATGACCGTTTTAATAACTGTATGCATAATTTAAAGTAAATGAGAATATTACATCAGATAAGAATAGCTTGATTATATCACATTTATGCTAGTCATGATAATTATTACGTGTACTGTCGCTCTCATCTGATATAACATCTACATGATATTGATTCACCGTATTATCAGCCGATGGAAAAAAAAACAATGAAGATTAAGAATCATGCGCAACCGCATTACGTTTATGTGTCCGGCCGATCCCTCAATTAGTATTTCCAGGTCACACACTGGACGCAAGTATACGCGAGCGTGCATAATTATCGCGCTAATTATTAGTGCATAGCTAAGTATCTGGATGAAATTATCACCGAGTTGGAATGAAGCGCATAGAACGAAACACTGCTTTCGATCTCTTGCGAGCAAAATTCCCGCGTGACCAGCTTTGGGAGACGAACTTCCTTAATTACCGAGATTAACTAAATGGTATCGAGCCAACGATTATCGCTCACGAGGCACGCAATTGCCGTCTGAATATGCGCATAACAGTGGAAACAAATAAATAGATCTCAGGGCTGAGTTTCCGCTTCATTCTTCCAGTAATTGCTTTAAGCGTGTCTTAATCTACCTGGTTCATTCAACACTTTAAGTATTATTAGATCTAATATGTTAACACTAAGCGATGCTGCGTCGATGAAAAGTATTCTACTGTTTATAAGGAATTTATAAGAAGTTGTATCCGACTGCTAATTAATTGTTTTTCAAAGTTATGACACGAGATACATAAAATACAGAATTAATTAATTTCCATTGCTAATATCTGTTCCCGAGGCATCATATAAAAAGCACTTATATATAAACTATTATATATATATTTACACATATATATATATATATATATATATATATATATATAACTATACATATAAGCGCGTGCATGTGATGCGCGCGCAGGCGCGTTTAATACGCGCGATTAATCGGTGTGTGAGTGCGAGCCTACACACGTGCAAAACCAACCGGGCGCATTTAGAAGGCCCATCTAATTACCGAGATTAGCCCGGGCTTATAATAAGCAAGAGCAAACTCGTGCTCTGACACTCACCTGAGGCGATCTGTAACTGATGTATTTGGGACGTCGTCCTGACGCGGGTTTATCTAGCGGCGATTATTTATCTTCGCCACGGTGCAATTCCGTCGCGGGATCTTGTGCCGATCTCGTCGATCAACGGCAGCCTTAATGTCTATTCCCTTCTCGTTCTCTTCGATGCCACGCTTACACCAAGACACGACTCGTTTCAAATTCTCTTCAAAGATCTTTTTCTTCTACTGCCTTTCTTGTCGATTTCTCGCTAATTTTTCTATCGGCGAGTATTGATAATTCGTTCTGAGAACAAGATCAGTATCAAGAACAATTCACATCGGCCGCCGGTGACATCAGCCTGCTTAATTACAGCGAGTAATTGTGACTAATTAGGAGCGATTAAGAAACAAATAGTTAATTGCTCGCAGCTTAATAAAATATTGCTTTGGCCGATTCAACCTCCTCTTGTATCCGCCTGAGCGAAGAGCCCAGAAGTTGACAGAAGTTTTGGAAGGCGAGACGTTCTTCGAGCCGTTTCTCGAATATTCCGGATGATCGGGGTATCTCGGAACTTACCGGTTTGATCCTCGACAGCGCTCCACCGCGTCACCGTGCAGATAATCGGCAGATAGCACACCTTTTCGCGTAATGTGGTTTTAATTATTCTATTTGTGCGCGTCAAGCCGTTCACTTCGTAGTTGTTGTCCGTAACGTATAATTTCGTGTTGAAAAACACCGACGTGCTCACGCGATGATCACGCGCGTATCGTAATTATCAGCGCACTTGTCGCGATAATTAGAAACTTATTAGAGCCGGAGTCCTTGTTTCATCGCTTTCTTGTGTTCAATGACAGTGCTGACTAGCGAATAGACGCTACTCAAGAACGCGTATCTCTTCTCGGACTCGGGGTAGATTAATCTGGATCCTTTACGTCAAAATTGTTGGATCCCTTACCGTCGTAGAATTAATTTTATTTCACCTATTCTGTGTGCACTTAATGCGATTTAACTCATTCCCATACGCACTTACTCCTAATTTATGTTCGATAAGTGCGGAGCAAACCGGAGCAGTCACCGTGATTTGAAACAGCTGGTAATGAAATGACTGTCAAAAGAGTTAACTTTTCGAGTTTGCCTAACCAGAAATGCTTCAATCACACATTTCACTGGTCGATTGTCACAGAGTTCACCACGCTCAACTGTTCGCGAAGCGCAGACCAAAAGAAATCCCACCCCTATGGGCCACGTGCTGATAGGCCGGATAAATCGGCGCACGCAACTTGCACGTTCAAACTCCTCGATCACTACTTAGTTTCACAAACACTAGCTATTTAGCGGCACGTCGCGAGGTGCGATGCTTTCGAAGGAGGCGTTCAAGTGTTGCCTGCTCGATTCGACCTTCTCCGACTGTCTTTTAGCTCCAATTCTCCTCTTCCAGTTTCGGAGTAAAATTTTTCCTCGTTCCACAATCAACACCGCGAGCGACGATCCCTGCTCTTGCTGCGGATTCGGTGTCTCGGAGAAGACAGGCGATCCGCTCTTCCCCTCGTGCTGTCCTTGCTTGGCAGCGTGGTCGTGCACGTTGCGCGGTTGGAGCTCGCCGCGAAAACTCGGACCTGAACCCTGACGGTCCGCAGTCTGGCTGCGTAGTGGCACCGCTGTACAACCGAGGGAAGACAACCCGCCGTGACGATTCTCCCGCCTGGTACGTAGTCAGTATAGAAGGGGTAATAGGGGCGGTACGTGGGGCGGTACGATGCGCGGAGGTGGTCCACGAGTTACTCGCGAGATCCCGTTGTTATGATTGTTATGAGTGTCCGAGCTGCCTCCCGCGATGCACTTTAGGGGTGGTACGCTCGCGAGAGGTACCTCTGTCCGTCTCTGTTTTTCCAGCATGTTCGCATCCCGCTCCCTCTGTAATATAACCACCACGAGCTCGAACGAGCTCGTAACCGTGATGCAAATCAGCCCAACGGGGTTGGTGAGTTCGCCGGCGGGGATGCCCGGGAGGAGCGATCGGTACCGAGAATGAGACTCCCGGAGAGTCCGTCGCGGGAGGAAAGAACATGATCGGCACGTAAGTAGCGGTGTGATTTTAAGAACTGATCGGTAGACCCAAAAGAGATATGGGACCAAGAGATATAGGACCAGTGCCGTCTCTGATAGTTGAACGATAAAGAGGGTCGCTAGTGCCGTTGGAGAACATTCTATCAACGATGTTGCAAGTATGTATGTTGCAAGTTTCTTGACTGAAAGCTGTTATTTTTAATATTGTGATTAATAATGTTTGTCATGGTGAAAGTAGAAGAATTTGTATACATTTGTTAATCAATCATAACATTATTCCTAGAGAGACCTGAATCCAAGTTTAAATATTGTTAAGAGCAAATGATCCAAAACTTCCTTACAATCTGCGATACGCATGACATAATAAATTATAAAGGCAATAGCGAATTCTATGTAAAAATTGGCAAAAATAATATTTCAATTGAAACATACGCAGAAGTCAATTATAGCATCTTTGACTGATAATTCCTCAACATTATAAAGTAGGGGCATTTCTTGTACACATCGGAATTAAATTGTTAAGATTTACGGAAACCGTAATTTCTTCTTTTTGTAATAATTCATTTCGTATGACATAGATTTCGCGGTCCTTTATTAAGTAAATTCATCATCTATTTTGAATAAGAAATGCACAAACTTTGATGAATATAGCATGTCAAGATAGTCGACACCAATACATTTATTTCTCCTTCTTTGCTTTTCTTTTTTAGGCAGTTAGGCGCAATAGATGCACATCCGTGATGATAATAATGTAAGTATCTTGCTGTAACATTGCTGTAATATTTTAATGTGTTTTGGCCTATCACACAAATTAATATAATCTCGACGATGATGTTTCGTGTCATTTCGATCATTATTCAGTTGGATGATCATGAAATCATGACAGAAACATAACGTGTATAAGTGATAAGTGCGTATCGCTAAAATGACAATCTGTACTTCGCGAATCGTCTCATGTAATTACACGCAATTTACGTGCAGAATTACTTTATATACAAATTGGGTAATCTTTATTAATATTATTAGATTCTTTCGAACATTAATTTTTATGGACAGTCACAAATGCGTCGGAACGCGACATTTTCGCGCATTCAACCCTCCGACGCGACCGGAAAGGGTACCACAAGCTATAAAATTTTAATGAAGCTTTAACTACTTAATATTTTATTTCAGTTTTTTTGTATAAAATTGTTTTCAATAAGATTTATGAAGTGCATATTTTTTTAGCATGTATTTATTTATTTGATAAATCATATCTCTCTTGAGAGACAATTTGCAGAATATATTTCTTTGAATAAAACTCCTAAATAATTTTAGGCACTATTTATTAGTTTAAACTAATAAAGTTTTTTTTTACTCGCGCCTTTATCCATCGTCTGGCTCTTATTAGCCCTTTATACTTATTTTTCTTGGGAATTTCACTGATTATCTTTTAATATTACAATACATTGTCATTACATTTCTTTTAAGATATATATGTTAATCACGAGAATTATCATTCTTTTAAGAATTATATTGTACAATTGTTATTATAAAATATAATATTTTTAGAGGATTGATATGTTTCTCGATAAGAGTTATATATGAAATGATTAAAATTATAATTTCTACAACTTCCACTAATTGCAATTTATTTCGTCCGATTCATTTCTAGTTCCGTTCTTAATTCCAAATCAGAGCGAAATCACTGACATGATTCGATTACAAATCCATTCCAATGCGTACAAAACTGTAGGCGTACGAAGTTACACGCTGCACGAACTGGAAGGGTGCGTTTATTAAGATAGAATTTTACCCCTTTCCTGCCTACGTGCCGCCCTCGCCGACGCCACTGACACCGTCCGCACCCTCGGTGTTTTAATGTTCTCCCCTCAATTTCTCTGACGTCGACCCCGACCATATTCCAGCGTGATTCGATCCTTAGACACGATTCGAGCAACTCGATAGCCAGTTTAGTTTAAACGCCAGTTCAATTCTTCGTGAAATTCCTTCCGCTGTTACTTTTGTTATACTTAGCTAATTCTAAATTAATGTAGTTGTTTAGAAGTTGGCTTCACAGCCAATTAAAATAATTGTCCTTTTGTCGATTATAAGGTATGCAAAACTATAATAACAGAGTTAAGAAATCGAATGTAACATTTTCAATCATTTACTCGTAAATTGTAAGCCCGTTAGGATAAAAATGTTTATCAATCTATATATATTACATCATTGTGGTGTGATAAAGACGTTTAATTAATTTTGCAATTTAAATATGATCGAAACAGGTAACCGTTATTCATATTCATATTCCTCTGTAAGTTATTCATATTCTTGTATAACTAATGCAATGGATGACCATTTGCAAATTTTGACGAAATTATTATAAAATTAATGAAGATGGATATAGCGTTGCAGAGCCATTACAATACAATTTTAAGGCTATAAACATAGATCTATGCTAAACTTAGCATAGATGGATTTAGTATATATGGATAGACGAGTATGCTAATTTCCTCACGCTATTTCGAAATGTATTGAAAAAGATCTTGGCAAGAAACAAGTTGATTAATACAGGTGTAAAGTCACATTATCGCGGGGTCAATGAAATTCAACGCGTCGTATCGGTCGTCTTTTTTTCCCCACGAGCATGTTACGTCGAGCGTCGACATAGAAGAAGGGAAAGTCTCTTACACGAAATATACGAGGAAATGAATGAATACAGCTGTCCTTCTTCCTCCCGAAGGTCCACGTGCTTTTCACATATAACTCGTCCCCGTGGAGGCAGAAGTGTAGCCAGCTGGTGGTTGAAGTTGTAGGAGTCGGCAGGATGTGGGTCTCTACTCTCTCGCCCTATTCCTTCTATCCCGCTTTCCCGCTTTCCCCGCAGACGTTTCTACTCTCTCGCTCGCCGGTGAACCGGCGACACTCGTTCCACTTCCTGCAAACCGTGTCTGTCTTCTTTCTACCTTCGGACGATCCCTCTCGCTCTTTCTCCGCACGCCGCCGACTCATCCCCCGTGCTAGGGTGCTTCGTCTTTCTCCCCCGTCCCACCGGATCGATTAAAACTACAAAGTGTTGCCTCTCCATCCGTTGGTACGCTCATTCGTGGTCGACTACATTGCTCCGGCACTCTCCTGACGGCACTGGGTTACCAACTCTTTCCCGGCCTCTCTCTTTCTCCCTCTTTTCCTTCTCTCTCTCTTTCTCTCTTTCTCTCTCTGTTTCTCCGCCCGCGTGCCGTTCCGTCTTTCCCCTTTCAGCTCCACTGCCGTCGCCTCTTTTTTCGTCCTTTTATCGGAGGATCTCCGTATTCATGGGCGTTCGCTTCGCTTCCTGATAATCCCCGCGTAAAACTTCTCTGTCCCGTCGGGATTCGCTCTCGCGCGCACTACCTTTCCCCTTTTTCGTTCGTGTGAGAGACATCGGTCGTGTGCTACTTTTAACCTTCAAGTTTTCCATTTCGCAGGCATGTGAAACAAAAGATTTCTTTGCACTCGTTTATTAAATTCTTGCTAATTGACGCCAAGGATATCTTTTTAAAAATATGATTCGTACATGGATCTTTACAAGTCAACTTCTTTCAATTTTGTTGCTTTACATATCTCATTTTATTTGTATTATCCTCAATTTTGCAATTGTGTCTGTATATAAATCGCAAATGCTAGCGACGTTATTTTAATTTTAATTAAAATTTTATCGATTAAAATCGCTTAATCGATATCATTAGCAACAAAATCGATAGATTTTCGCCTAATAAATTTTCGGCTAATAATAAATGGAGTCACTTGTATGTAGAAATAAAGCATGTAGTCTCTCGTAGTAGCAAGATTAGTCGGATCTTCCTGCCGCGTGAAAGGTAAAGCGCGATTATATCCCCGGGGCCCTGTCAGTATCCTTCCCGGAGCCTTGCTCGCTTTAAGTCGCAGCAACGTGGCTAATAACAGAGCCAGTAGAAGTCAAGCAGTCTTTATGACCATCTTCCCAGAAGTATAAACCCTGGACCCTCGACCACCATTCGTCGAGCTACATCCTACCTCTCTTCGGAGCATCGTACGGGCCCGCGAAATTTTGCAAGGGCTAATTAATGCGAGAGAGGCCCCGACAACAAAGTTGCTTGCGTGATCGCTCTCTTAAGTATCACCGCCGTGGTCCGACCGCGTTGGAAAACACGAAGAAGCAAGCTGATCCGAGTAAGAATAGAGCCACCAAAATGAGCCGGAGCGGACGAAATAATGACCCTTGGCGACGATCGAGATGAATGTTATGAATATTGTCACGAATATATGTAAGATCCTCGCATGTTTTCGACTTTCTTTATGCGCAGCCCGGCGGATGCAGTACGGATGCCGCAAGACGAAGACGAAGGAGAAAAAGAAGAAGTATCACGCTTCTGGCGGAAGAACTTCTTCCTCGCGTGACTACGTAATAAATGGCGGGGAGATTATTCCCAAAATTGTTTTCTTATGTCGCATCCAACTGCGCGAGAAGAAGCGTTAGCAGGTGTTCGACGAAGATAATGTTCGAAGATGTTGCGCCGCGTATAAGGCAAGTATTTCAGACGAGACTATCCAAAGGAACATCTCTTTGTGATCGTTTCCCCACTGACCGATAATTTCGCACCTCATTGTTGGATAATAACCGTATAGCAACACTGTGGTATCCTTTCGATACCCACTTCCGATCAAGAGACTTTTTCACACCGCAACCAAAGATTTCACGAAGCACGAACTTCGTGGGACATCGTGGAAGTTGAGTATTCCTTTTACACCTTGATGTGCTTCCTTTTTGCGATGGCATTGAATACGTGCCGGCTGGCACGTAGAGTCTGTGCCTCTAAGAAATTTCGGGTTTATAACTTGTTATTTATTTTTCAGTATTCATATAATGATTGTCTCTTTTTCTTCGAGATGGCCAGTTTAATTCGCGCACATAATATGCGAGTTTATCGTGGAAATTAAAAATTCTTATCGACAAATTTCTACGATAATAGTCTTGTTATACTGATATCTTATGATTCGCTCTAGTATAGCGTTATTAAGATTTAACACAATATGCAAGTTATAGAGATGTATTACGTCCTATACAAGTATACTTGTAAATAATAAACGGGATGTATCACCCGCATCTTCGTAAGGAGAGACAAAGAGCGTGATTTCAAGATATCCGGTGTAATGCTGCACTGCGAAATTTTAAACTGATGCTGCGGTGTAAGATAATATTTTTGTTTAAGAAAGCTGAGAGTTTAAGGAAACAGTTTCAGTCTTGCTTTACGCGCGCGCACGTAAAAAGCAATTTAAGCAGAATTTTTAATTAAGCTAAGTGTATGTACTAGACGCAAATATTTTCAATGACTCTGTTATATATTAATAGATCATAAAAACAAACTTGGGCGATTATAAAATTTGTTTTTGTTATACCAATTATTTTTGTTATACCAATTACTATTCTTTACAAGATATTTTATTAGGAGACGTTTCGCACGACTCAACTTAATTTTACCTTTTACCTTAATCTCGTCGTTGTTTTAAGCAGTTGTTAATTATTACTATGCTTTTGTTTGTTATTTGTTTGGTGATCCGCGTTGATTTTGTCCTCGGTCAATTCAACATTTGGACGTTTTCAAAAACATTCGCATTACCGTTCTTTGTTACTCTTGTTACTTATAGAGATCGAAATACTTATGCTACATGGTATATGACCGAACGAACGGTCAATACTTGCCAAGTCAGTCGAAGACGAGTCAGCCCGTATCTTCGCCCCGCTTCCGGACAATATTTAGCCGCGCTTCCCCTGCTCGGTAGCTTCGATCATTAAACGTGCGTATATAGCCTCATAATATTGCAATCCGCGGCCATAATTTACATCGTTTTATAGTTCAAACTGCAACCTACGTATAGGCAGCGGCGCTCAAGCCTTTGGAACATGCTATTCTCGTTCAAGTTGTACTGGATGCTCATAAAATTTGCCGACTATTTTCCCTGACGCATGCTCGACGCATAAGAGGGCGTTTTAATTCTATGCCATTACTACTGAAAATTTCGTTAAAACAGCATTAAACTGACTTTTTTCAAAGATCAATCTCTTGGCAATCTATAAATTTATAATGTAACAGAATCTGCAAATATTTGTGAATAAAAGAATTGAACATAAAATAAATATAATGGAAGTTTGTCTAGTGAAATGATACTTGTGATTTGCTGCCAATTCTAAATACTATGTTAATGTTAAAAAATTATTTTAACGCAGTTTTTATTATACACGAAAGTATATTCAGTTTGATAGTTTATAAATACGCTGTGTTTCAGTATTCTCTTTCGCACAAAAGATACAGAAAACGGAACTCATTCACACACGGGAGTAAGAGAGCTTTCAGGAGCACTAGTTATATTCGCGACGACTTATACGAGTGCGAATTTGCCGATGTGCGTCGAAAATTGAGATATACTGTTTTATAGGGAACCATCTGAATGCGGAGGAAAGGGGCTCTTTTATGAAGTTACCACGAAGGGAACGGTTGCTCGGGAAGCGGTTACGTTGAATGGCGGGTATCGTTCGCTCCTTCGAAGACGAGAGTAAGCTATTACTAAAATTACTGACGCTCGCAAATCAAAATTCGTGCTTTCTTTGCCGAGATGCGCGCGTCGACTGGCATTGTTAGAATTTATTGCCAGCTGAATGTGCCGTGATTTCGCAAAAGAAACGCAGCGTGAGAACAGCTTCACCGACTGCATTTCCAGCCTGACCTGTCTGCACGTCTAAGTACAAACATATAAACACGTATAGCACGTATAGTGATTAGAAGAATGGACGAAATGATTATTAGGTCGATAAAGCCGTGTTACTTCCTGATTCTAGAACACGTGCTTTGAATATTTTGCGGTAATGTTAACGGAAAATTTCCCACATTTCTCACTGTGCGCATCGTTTCAGCTACGTTTATGTTTCAACAACTTCAATGTGACAATCGTTATTTGTTCTTTTAATAAATTGTAATTGAAACTATCGGTCATTTTTTCTAACATAATTTTTCGAGCGCTATAACGTAAAATCAGAATAGATAGGATCGAATTGCATCAAGTATAAGTTATTGGATTGAAAAGATGTCTTACATCATTAATTTTATTACTTTTTTATCAAATCCAAATGTGTGACGAATATAAAACATTTCAAAAATATCAGAAATTAAATTATCGAGTATATATTGCACAGAGAAATCTGTTAAATTTAAAGCCTATCTCCTAAGATGCCTGTGCGTTCTTCACTTTACATTACTCATTGTCAGTGTCACCCTGAATGATTGAATACTTGTATCAATTACAACGTGTAAAAAAAGTGTAGTATTCGAAGTAATGAGAACATCTGTGAACGAGACGCGATGATTTCGCGGGTCTACAGGCCGATATGCGGCGCACGTTTCGACGAAGGTCGAGTAACCCGTACTTGTCTTTATGCGTTTCACTGCCTACGGTTCGAAGCGAACCAAAATGTCGTAATTTCGCTTCAAGCACAGTTTTACTCTCGGACACCCGCCGGTGTATCGCCGCGCAAAACGGAGGAGGCGAATGTCCGTTGGGGGTTCAAGGGGGGGGCCACGAACGCCTGACCTAATTTACATACATATAAAGCGCATTCGATGTGTTTTAGGGGCCGTAAATCGACGCAGCTACGCGAATCGTTAAACCCTTCCTTGCCGCAACATCCCAACGATGCGTGCGGGAGAGAGAACCCGTGGATATGTATGCGTTGATATAATGTAACACAGACGCGCGATTACATGGAACCACTCGCAGTCTTTCTCTCGCCTGTACGCATGCATGGTATATATATATACAATATACATATATACAATGTACATATGTATTCACGTGTTGCGTATACGAAACGCATGGAACGCGCGAATTAGTTGTAGCTTGGTGTAAACCGAATCGTCACGAAGCACATGTTTATTTCTTAAATTTAGTCGCTGTGTCTCTCGCACATATAACGATAAGCCGAGAGATAAAAGGGAACCACTGCGGTCGCAGCTGCGATCGCTGCGATCGCGACGATTATGACTCGGCGTCGTAAAATTCGCGTTCCTTTGAAAGCTCCAAAAGCAGCCGCGAGAAGCTCTCCCCATCAGATGCTGCCGGACTTCCTACAATTAGAAAAATCGCACGTGCGGTGCACAGCGATTTTTCTAATTGTAGGTGATTAATTTTTACGAGTGCACCGTAAAGCACGACAGACAGGTGTTTCTCAGGAGAGAAAGAAGAGGGATAGAGAGGGAGTTAAGGAAAGGAATATTCGGTACAACGCACAGTATATATAAGGAAAATACTCGCTGTGTCTAGTAGTGGTAACGACGATGGTATCGTCGGTGACGGTACTCTCGTTGGTAATGGTGCCGATAAAGTTAAAGCCATTGGCGAACGATGCAGGGGCCGCGTAATGACAACGCAGCGCGTCGTAAACGCGTTTATGTTCAGAGTTACATTATAGTAATATCTGCCAGCGTCCAGTGAATGCCTCCACGGCGTTACCAGACCTTTTCGCGATCAGCTCTCCGGTTTTCTTCTGGTTTTCTTTGCACTTTGATTAGTTTTAATCATCGTTCTGTCACTTTCCATCAGGACGATCAGTGACTGATTTTATTACTCGTTTTCATCAAAAGTTTTTTTTTTTTTTGTTTATATTAAGAAAAGCTGTTGGGCATCATTTTCTCAAGTTTTTGTAATAAATATTAAAATATCGAATCTTAAAAGACTCATGTCTATTCTCTTTTGCTATATATAACTGTTATATAATCATCATCATACATATATATATATCAGATTAATATCCAGTTGTCTTTTATTTCAATATATAAAATTTTATATATGTAAATCGAATACACAGAATTTTTTCGTTGAAACTCGTAATTGTCGATGTTAATATTTTGACTAATTTAGTGTTCTCGGGGACCAAAAAATGATTCAACTTTTAACCCTACCTCCTCATTTCAAAAATTTGATGGTAATGATATCTATATACCGGTGACGTAGAGACATCGACGAGTGGCGACTCTTTTCCGTCGCTACGCTTCTCTTTTTCCGTAATCTCTGAACTAAAATTCAAGCAAGCTCTTCGTTCTCCGTAGTATCAGGAGGTGGTCTCGACGGCATCCACCCCTTCTCGGCTCTCTGATGTTCTCCTCTCCGTCTTGGAGCGGCGGACGCCGCTACCCTATCTCTCTCTCCCTGTTATAATCTCGAAGAACCTATTTTCTCACCAAAATCACGAGAGCACGTTTTTCCCGAAAACGTCGACACGCGGAATCGGTTCCATTTGCGAGCGCGAACGATACGAGGGTTCACTTTTTCGAACAATACTGAATGGACCGCGGATATTACACGAGGCGATAAAGAGATAGTGTCGAGAAGAGAACGCTTGGACGGTGTAAAGGCGACGCGAAGGGTGCTTGAAGGGTGACGAGGACGGAGACGGCAGAGGGAGAAACGGAGAAGTCAAGCGAGGAGGAAGAGCAAGAGGAGGAGGAGAAACGACGAGATGGCAGAGTTGTAAAGTCCTGCGCGTGACACCGGGTTATGTTATGTTCGCCGCGTTTGTGTTGGCGATCCCACGGATGGCGGCCCCGTGGACATTGCGCTGGTTTATTCGTAGGTAGGTATACATGGTTAGATGGCACGCGGTATTGCTCGTACACTGCGTTTATGGCGCATAACCGGGGTGGCCGCTCGCACAGATTATTTTGGCTTGATCAATTTGATAACTCCGTGCAGTTACGCGCCCCCGCCTTGCTGATTACGCGCTCGCGCCTCCAGAGACGGATTAATATTTATTACGGTCGATATATACTTGACCGTAAAAGTATTATTTTGTATCTTAATTTAAGAAACGAAAAAAAAATTATATCGATATTATTATATATCCGCATTTTATCCCTTCAATCCTTCGTTATCATGAATCTCATTATTTGCGATAAATTTATTGGCCCAATAATCAATTTTGTAGCACGAGTTGTGTCAAGCAAAATGTACGCTGAAACAGATTTCTTTTACACGTCGTAAAAGATGCGGCAGGTGTGCCAGATCCGGACAGCTTTCCTTTCCGCTTACTCCGAATTCTTGGCATCTCGAACGGTCGTGCTAATTGGATCGTAATATTAGGATAAACACGCGTATTCGACACCGCTCAGTCGTTGTCGATCGCTATCTACGACGTCGTTTGTGCGCGCACCGGTATCGGGATCCATTCTCGCCTCGGCAAGAGAAGGCGAATGATTTCGATGCGCGCGGCCGACATCGGCCGCTCGCGTGTAATTTTTGCAAAACCTTCGACGGGTTGCGCGTTCAGAGAGATAGTAAAGTTAAAAGGGCCAGCCTGGAATGAACGACGCGTCGAATAATTATGCGCACTCCCTCGTTTCGGAAGACCGTTCGTGCTTTTTTACGAGGAATAAAGACGGTCCTATACGAGGTCATAACTTAAGCACGAATACGGACTCTCTGTTAGAACCTGATGGCTCTCAAGATGCAGTGCCTTTAACCTCTCCGGACGGATATTGGCATAAATTAGGTTAACCGCACGGTTTACTTCTTCCGGGAAGCTGCCATAAGCGTAAACGTTTACCTTGTTGCAGCTTTCACAAATCAGCGACGTGATTAAAGTCTGATCAATTGGGAAATGGGATGCTCAATCATTTAGACTGTTGCGCACGACACATACTGTCATATTCGCGTTTTTTTTTCTCGAAAATAATTTTTTCACGTAACTAATATTTAGACGTTCCTAGCATGAAAACGACAACGATCGGATAGATAACGACACAGTGAAAAAAAAAAGAAATAAATAAACCACGTAACTTACGCGCAAATGGATGGCAAAGAAAAATGTTCGGACCATGTTTCATCTCGCGCACACGTTTATCGTCCGCGCACTGTAAAATTTACACCGTCTCACTTCCGAAACGAGTGGCCCGGCAGTCGCATAAACGCGCGCAACATTTTATTTTATAACCCGCAGTGTCCCTTGGCTCGGGGCCGGCAAATAGTAAAATATTAGTTATTGCTGATTTTGCAAGCGCCTAATAAAATTCTTCGTGAAATAAAATCACGACTCGATTGGCCGACCGAACCGAACCAAATCGATCCGGCACGATTCACAGTTAATAAATTTTTTTTCCGCAGCTTTGGGCATTTGCGCAAAATTTGTCGTTCGCAATATATTGACAATGCGACATTATTTTCTACGTAATTTTATTGGCTCCGTATACGAGATATACGAGTGATATAAAGGAGTATAAGCGACTGGAGAATAGAATCTGCTACGATTTTTATGCGGTTTTATTTATTTTTCGGACTGGCATCGTTCTGATAGGGCGTTTCGCCTGAACAATGCGAGTTAAACGTGGTGATAACGTCAACTTAAAAAATCACGCTCGAAACATACATATATACGTAAAAGAAGAAAAAAAAAATATATATATATATATTATACTCAAATCGATTTGTCTAATTTGTGAAAATAGGAACAAAAGATCGGATCATTGAGAAAACTAAACGAGATTCCGGATAATAAGCTAGCAATTACATTCCTCGTCCAATTAAAGTCACTTAAGAAACATTCTCTTAATAACGTGCAATGATTACCGTAAATAGTAGCCGGCCGGTTTGAATGTGTGTACGCTATGATAAGTACTATTAATGCTTACAGTTAGATCTAATTCCACCCAATTAAACCTTTCGCTGATAATTATGCCTATCTTACATAATAGTCGTAAAGTTGCCATCGCGACTTTTGCATGCGTCTTCGTATTACAGCCTCGACTGAGACTGCAGACAAATCTCGATGAGAGGAAGGGGGAAAGAGGGATAACAATATCGTATTACGTTAATAAACTATTCTTCTGCTCTGTAGAAAATATGTCACCGCCTAAGGGCGGGTGTTGCGAGTGCTTCGCGAAAATTTTCGAAAATACACGCATTTATATCTCGAGCCATATTTTTTTGGCGCGTTTACGCCAGCTACGGGCGGGGTGGCGCATATTTATTTTTCGAATCTATCGTTTTACCGTAGCACGAAAAAGCTCGTGGAACATTTTCGGTGCCGGCCTTTCAGTGCTCCGCCGCGACGACCTAGGGAAGCATTTCATTGCGTTCGATACGATGGTAAAAAACGCCCAGGGATCGGACAGTAAAAAATGTAACTGGTAATTTAGTTAGCCGTTGCGAACTGGACGGCGCTGGAGCGCCCGGGTGTTGGTGGACAGTAATAGGGCGTATCTCGTATCTGTCCGGAGCTGACGGGTTTTTATGGGTTTGCGATGCGCGGATTCATCATTCGATATATTACAGCGAGCAGCCCACCACCTCCGATGTCACCGCGTTAACCTAACGACCCTTCAAGGTAGAATTTTAGGATTCGCCCGGCCGCGAGCGTCGAGTCGTTTTGTCGGCAACGGGGAATTTTTTTCGAAAATGGCGTGCGCCGCTAACGGTGCGAGTATCGCGTGCATCGCCCTCGGTTCCCTTCGTTACAACTATTCGAGTTTGCGTACGGCGATTAATCCGCAACGTACGTCTTTCCGTAAAAAAAAAAATCTTGCTTTATTTTAATGACTTTAAATTTTGGCGTTTGCTTTCTCTGAATGAAAAGCGAGGAATTAAATCGTTTAAGGAATTACTATTTTCAAAATAAAACTGGAATATGTTTGATACATAGCCCTTGATGTTTCTTGAATATCAGTGCGCAGCAATGACGCTCGTTGAAATTCGAGGCGTCAAAGTAGTCACGCGTGACGCGCCAAAAATTTACAAAAATTGTCAGCGCCGTTCGGCTCTGCGCAAAAAAAAATTTCAAGACAAATTTCCGCTAAATACTCGTCGCTGCTAGCCTCCAGTATCCGATGCGGAACAATTTTTCGCATATTGCGAACGGGGGTAACGGCGCGACATTCTCCGCCGTTTCTTGCGCTGCTAGGTTTAGAATTCGCGACTAATGATCACTCTGACGTGGATACATTTTTTTCCAACAAGTACGATGCAACAGAAAAAAATATTTGATCATCCCCGAGCACCGGGAGTGCACTCGATATCCAATTCAGTTGATATTCAAGTGCTGCGCGTGTTTCCACATTTTGATTTCTGTGTAACAGAGTACCCCTACGTACGCCTATATTTATTGTCTGCAAAGACAACAAATATTTTTTTCGAAATCGCCCCGTTCGTATCCAGAAAAAATCTATCAACGACCATCACTTCTGCCTCGCCCCCTGCTGCCCGCTCTCCTCTCCCGGCATCGCCTCTCCGTCGAACGCCGTCGACATAATCGACGTGAATCGCAATAAAAAATTTTTTTTTTTTCTACGGACAGTCCCGATCGGCCGACCTCGGCTGGATAATTGTCGCTCTATCGACGACAAGACACGTGGCGACGTATACCATGCCAAAGTTTCCTCGTAACGGTCTAGGGCAAAAAGGGCCGCGATTGTCACGAAGAGCCGCATGGAAATCCGATGCGCCGGAGCATCGACGATGCGATTCAGATGCAGGCGAGCAGGCAGGCAGGCAGGCAGGCAGCCGAGTAGGTAGGAGATCCACTCTCCTGCACCCTCTCTCTTTCTCTCTCTCTCTCTCTCTCTCTCTCTCTCTCTCTCTCTCTCTCTCTCTCTCTCTCTCTCTCACCCTTTATGCTCCCCTCTCATTCCCACCCGTCTCACCGCGTTCATCCCCGCCTGTGGCGCTCTTATATGCGCGTGTGCTCGGGCGCGCGCGAAAGTGTGCCAAAAACCCTTTTGTAGCGATCGGAAGAATGGAAGTATTGTTTGCTCACTTGTGAATCGGCTCTAATGGCAAAAGTATGTGAAATGATTGTGAATCGAGATTACATACGCGAAAACAACGCCGGCCATCCTCCGCGCACCTCCGCATCACGCGTATGTCTCCTCCGCGCGCGCTCGCGGACGAGTATATACGCGTCACGTATGCGTGCGCGTATACATACGTGTGTATGCGAGCGCGATGCTTTCACGCACGTGTGTGGAAAAAAAGCGGCCCGGTGCGCGGGAGGGCGGGAGGGCGCGGACGGGAGGACGTAGATATTTTTTTACGCGCAACGAGAGAGTGCAGGGAGAGACATGCATTCGACTGGCCGTGGGGGAGAGGGGGTGAGAGGAAGGGGGACGGGAAAGGCAGTAGGGGTGGCGGCGGTAGAACCAGGGGGACGAGGATGAGAGGCGAGGGCGAATCGGGGGGAGGGGGGGGAGGGTGCGCGGAGGATGTGGCAGAGGGTGGCGCGGGGGTGGTCCACCCTTTGCCGTCGATTTTTCGGGGCTTTTTTTTACGGGCGACGGCCCTCGCTTGCCTGGATGAACGAACACGGGGAGGAACATCAATAATCTACAATCAAACTGCAGATAAAGCTACGATCGCCCTTTTGTGAATGTTTCAATAAGAATCGACGTGACGGACAACTTCCTGCCGATGGACGCGCTCTTATGCGCTGCGCGTCACCTTACACAGAACGATTCTGTCACCCTTGGTAAACGGCCCTCCAAAATTAATGGAAACAAATAGCGGAAAAGAGTACCGGTGTTATAAGCGCGCGGCTCGCGTAGGCGCGCTTATAACGTCAACGATATTTATTACGGCGCGTTACGTAATTATTGTCATAAATACGCGTTCATTCGAAAGCGCGAAAAATTGTTCATTACGTGATGCGCGCGTTACCGTTGACGCGATAAAAATTACATTACTTGTGCATCGTACATTTTGCCCGGACGCACTTCCTCGCGGCTCACACTCGTTTACAAGGCACCGAGATTTTTTTTTTTTTTTTTTTTGTTTTTAATACGTCACGCTTGCGTTATACCGATTCCATTCGTTCGCACTCGGAAGTCAACTGCCTAAATTGCCGAGTTTCGTGATAATTATGCGTCGCGCACGGCAATCACAGCGCGAAAACATTCCGGCCGAAGGGCAGGTGAGAGCGCGATCGTCGTTCCGGTTCGTTTGCCATCCGAGTCGATCGAAAATAATGTGACCCGATAATTGGCAGCGCGAGCAATCAATATTCGATATTCGTAAGCACGGTCAATAAGATTCCGGTGTTTTTCTCATTACACGCAGCGTTCGCCGCGCGGCCGCCTCTTCACGGCCTGTGTGCCGTGGCGAATTTGTTCGGCAGCGTGTTGGCACGTTTGTTAATGTTGAACCTTCTTATTGTAAATGCTCGATGCTTATTCAAGGACGACCATGTTCGCGAGGGTGGATTTAATGGAAACAGGAGCCATACGTATTTCACGGGTCACGCTTTTCCTTCGCAAAGAGAACAAGAACATTAGAGGAAGTAGTATATTCCTAGATTCAAATTAAAAATCCGGTGTTATATTAAACCACTTTTGTTGAGATCATTATTCTTACTAAGTAATGAGGTTACCAAATACTAAGATGTCATAAGCATGTCGTGTTTTCGTAATAACTCCACATGCACTTGTTAAAAAGTTGCAATAATTATATAATTCTTTAAATTCAATCGCAATAATATAGAAAAAAAAAATTCTCGAAATTTTTTTTTCGCGATATCTAATTAGAGGACAATAATTGCAGAATCGCGTCTCTGTGCTGTGTCACATGAAAACCGCGTAAATGAAAGATGGATATACAGAAAAGTGTAAATCCAGCAATGTACATAATCGATTCGATACGGAGGGGAACGTTGATATGAGCGCTGAGATTGACGCGAACAAAAACGTTCGCCTTACGAGTCATCACTGTCCCCTTATACGACTATACCTTATATGTGACTATAAAGTCGTGCAACAAAGTGCCGAGAATTTCTCCGCTCACGTGGAACTCGCGAGACGCGCGCGACAAGAGATCGACAAAGAGAAGAGGCCCGGCTGCATGCTGTGACGTTAAGCGCAAAGATATCACTGCTGAAATCGGCTGTAAAGTAGATATACCGTATATCCCTGCTGCTACAAACTAAATTTACATTTCGATATACGGCCCGATAAAAATATCACATCTCCTACTGGTTTGTAACCGAACTGTCATCTCGGCAGAGATTATACAAGAGTATGAGCAAGCTCGGAATCTCCGACGTGTAATGTGAATCTTCAAGATATTTTATGATCCGCTTCGGAGCTATAATTTTCATAATAAATCTGCATTAGATTTATGCGGAGAACAGAGATTTTATTCTCGCGTCAAACTGTATACTTTGAATAATACACAGAGATTTATACACAGTGCATACTTTTATTTTTATTAGCTGTGATGAGTACAAAAAGAGAAAAAAAAAAGAATAACGTATTTAAAATACTTTTAATGAATCGCGATAAAACGGAATAGGATTATTCCGCGACATGTGACGTTTTAACGTTAACGATTTAGCACCAACTACGATAATGAGTTACATCACGTCATTTCGTTATCAGCGAATAATGCCGTTCAAGAACACGCATTTGAATTCAAAAACCTCCGATTAAGAGCGACAGTCTATCGTTTTCTCTGTGTTCTCCACGATGCGAATCGGAATTTACACAGCGCGACTCCGCAATCTTGAAAGTTTCAGATCCTTTTACTTCCTTCCCTCCACTTCCCCTTTCCATCCCGTCCTCCGTTCATTCGAGTCCGTTTTGCCGCCCTTCGAGGCTCTTCGCAAATAATGTATAGGAATTGCGAGGCTCATCTACATAAGTAATACCGCGTTAAGGAAAGCACCAAAGGCGCCGGGGGTAAAAGGTGGAAGAGGTTCGAGGGAAGCGGGAAAGAGTGAGGGGAAACGGCGAGAACGGTACGTACGGCTGACACGAAGAAGTGGAGAAGGAAGAAAGAGGAGGACGGGTACGAGAGAGCGAGCAAAGGGTTCCTCGCATTAATTGTGCCGAGAAGAGATAAGGAACACAATGTTTGTTAACTTCCACGAGATGTATAAGACGACTAAAGCGATCCGCTTTGTGGCGGCTCGTTTTCTCCCGGCGGGGAGAAACAAAGGATGGATTAACGGTCGATCGATAATTATTATGCGAATTTGTTGCACGCGTCTCATTGAACAGGCTTGGGCAAGCATTAACCATGTTACGAGCTCTAACGAGAAAAATATCATTAAAGTTACGAAAAGAATGACGTTAAATATATGTTCAAATTAATTTTTTATTAACATTTTCTGTTCCAAAATTAATAGTTATTCTTGATTGTTAATATACGCTGTATGCGAGCGCGATTAAACTTATACGATAACAGAAAGGAATAAAACCTGATATAAATATATTAATATAATTAATGATAATCACATTTTCTGTGTAACTATAATAAAATCTTTTACAGTAATTACAAAAAGGAATAATCGTACTTATGATCCGTCCGGACATGATTTTGCCGTAAAATCGCGTGAAATCGGCCAAGCCGCGACAAAAGGGACTCATTGTAAAATCGTCAATCATCTCGTGAATCATCGCTCTCCTTCTGCTATCACGCCGTTAACCGGGCGATGACGATGCCGCGCGCGTTAAGGGGTTGGGATAGAAGGTGATCCAACGTGAAGCCGCGGGGGTTATGGGGGTTACGAGTGAAACAGCTAAGAGGAGAAGAGAGAAGATATGGAGAGAAGAAGAGAGTCGGTACCCCCTATTTATATTCCGGCTAACCCTCCTCATCAACGGCGTTCATCTTTCCTATTAAAGTAGTAATTTAGCAGGAAATTAAGCCACGCACTCGCTTCTCGCGGCATGGCACTTGCTCCACTCTCTGTGGCATCCGTCTCTCCCTCTCCCTATCCTCTATCTTTGTCCGCCTATCATTGATTCTCTCTTTCTGTCTTCTCTCTCTCTCTCTATCTCGTCTACACGACGCTCGCTTCATCTTGCTTGATCAAGGTCTCTTCTCTTCTATCTTCTCTTTTTATTAGCTTACCTTAGTCTCATTCTCTCTCCTTCTTTCGCATTCTCTCCTCTTTATAGCTATCTCTTCCTCATTCCTTTTTTTCGTACGTTTTTCTTTGTCTCACGTTCCATTTCAGTTTTCGGCGCGGAAGGAAGAAGGAATATCTCATTGTCCCGTGCATTTTGTCTCATAAATTAATACTCTTCTCATTAGTCGTTAATATTTGACAGCCGAAGAATTATAGTCTCGGCGTAAATTATAAAATGCGAGTAAATATGCGAACTTGTGAAAGGACTTGTTTATGATCAGAAGCACGCTACGTATTATAGTTCTGCACAAAGCCTGATGGATAATTATGGGTTGTTGGATCGGGGTCTGCGATGAGATTTTACTGTTGATCTTATTTCTCAGCGACAGACTGACAGATATTTCTTAGATCACGCACAGTGAACAATCAAAAACTTGATAGAATATTACACAAATTTTTATAAGATTTTAAAAAACAATGAATATATTTGGTGCAATTTCTTAAAAATTATCAATTGAGACAGAATGCAGAACGTCTGATTTTAGGCTAGTGCCATTTACAAAACGTGAATTATAATTTTATATGAAAAATCGTTTTCAGTCTGTCGCGCGTGAAAAAATCAAAGTTGATCGCAAAAGTGTTTAATCGCGAATTAAAAGAATATCGCCGTGTCATTGTTTGCGATGGTTGAGAGAATAAACGGCGGCCGGCTCGCGACCGTCGGCAAAGAATATTTTAATTGCCGTTCGACTCGTGAATTTCGTGCTCATATTCGGCATTCGACTGATTTAAGCCGTACAGCCGAGGGGTTGCTAGCATTCAGTGAGACAAAGAACAAAAGCACGAGTAGGGGTAGTCGATGGTTTGGGAACTCGGGTGGATGCACAGGGTAGGTTGATCCTCGTATGAAGGGCTGTCAAAAACCTAATGAGAGGTGTGACTGCACATGTTCGCAAGTCTCTCTCGTGATTACTCAGATTTTTAAACGAAATTAAAATTCAAAGATGTGATTCACTGTGTATGCGCAAATGGAAAAAGAGGCTGACGATAGAGCAAAGAGCTGTCTTAAGCGTAAAATTTATATAGAAAACAATAGCATTTTATTATATAATTTTATGCGTAAAGAAAGTGCAAGTTTAATAACAAACGATACAAGAAAAAGAAAAAAATAGAAAGTTCTAATATTCTTAAACTTTTACTTTTTATACAAAACATTCTTTAAACTTCAATTTGCCAATCATGTATTTGTATTGTATATAATTATGATAACAGATAATTTTGATAACGGACTTCATACATTGAATCTCGAAACATTATGTGCATGAATAAATTGGCAATTTACTGATCAATATGCGCCAATATTCTTTTCAAGACTTGACCGATTAGACGGTCAACATATATTAAAAGAATTAAATAAAGCAGACATACAAAACACATTTTTTTTCATATATAGCCATTTCTATTGCGCGTCCACTTGAATAAGACTCGGTCCAATGGAGTTCTACACATACGACGGATTTGTTTTATATTAACACACAATATCAACGGATTTGGTGTGCTGAGCATTCATTCTTAGCTATCAGTCGGTAAAATAAATTGTCATGGACTGTACGTATTTTGAATTATATTTTACCAGAATAGACTGACAATATATCCATTCTTGATTTATATATATAAAGCTGAAACGAAACTATTGGCCCTTCAAATGATGTATCATATATGTTATGAATACTAAATACACATGCGGTAAACTTTTATAATTTTATTTAAAAATTTTTTTACACTATACTTTGCCCTTTTTATTTTTTTATATAGTATAAGAAAAAAAAATGTATATATTTTTTAGAATTAATGTTTTTTTCTTACCTTCAACGTACATATTGGCGTACATATCGCAAGAAAATGCGCGTTCCTTGCGTAAGCTAACCTGCGCTATGCACAAATGTAACACCTGTCCGATCTTTCCCTGTCAAGTACAGGAAGCATATTGCGAAAAGGGTATCATGAACGCGTTGTCGCGCTGCTCGACTCATTCGGCGAAGCCACGGAAAAGTTTCACACGGCAGTCAGTCATAGTCGAGCGAGCACGCTCTGCGAGTCGCCAGTCTCTCGCTGTCGGATTCACGTATTCGCGGTACCCATTTTAAATCACAGCACGCCACGCGCGCTATGGGGTGTAGACAGAGCGGAGAGACAGAGAGGAGAGCGAGAAGGAAGCGGGGGACCGGGGAAGTCTCCCTATAAAACAATGCTCCCACATCTGTCAGCCTCTTCTACTTCCTCTCCCCTGGTAGCCGCCCCTTCAAGCCCCTAATTATACCACCCCCTTACTCCCGAACCGCCATCGCGTACGACTGTATTATGCGTCCGGACCACTTGGGCACGCACGGGGCGAAGGGGAGATGCCCTTGTAAAACGACAGTGAACAACGGTCAAGACGCGAGCATAAACTTTTTTCCGTGACATCTGCAACCCCCAGGCTGAAGGGGCAGGAAAAGGAGAAAGGGTCGGCAGGCAAAGTCGAGATGCTCTCGAGACACCGCCGACGCTCACGAGGACCTACCGAAAATTGAAAAAATACCGACTAATACGAGCGCATATTCTTTTTTTTTTTTCTCAATAAACGCGGCTCTCGTATTAATTTCGTAATGTTATATTTTTTTTAATGCGGCACTGTTACCAAAATAATTTCTGCAATTGTCGCTGTTTAAAGAACCATCGATGCACAAAAGTAAATTTAAAATAAATTAAAAAATTGATCAAACGTGCGTTTGATTAATTCACTATTTATGATTGTACTAATAGAAGATACAAAACAAAAGATCAACTTGTTCATTATCATCGCGTCACATACGTTCAAATATGTTGAATGCGTGTTTGAGGAAAGCGCGCAGAAACGTGTATATACGCGGGTATAATGATTCTAGCGGCGGAATATTGCGAATTCATCGTTTGTAGTAGACGCCTATCGAACAAGACGGCTAGGCTTAGGCGCGGAATTACAAATCGATCGAATCGAAGGGGTTCCCCGAGCACCGCGCACAGAAATTAACATCGTGTTTTTAATGCTGGGGATAATTGTAAGGGTGGAATTATACGAGGGCTGCGCCAGCGGGGTTCCCTCCGTTGTCACAGAGGCTCTCACCCTAAGTTCGGAACGATGACGAATGAGACTCTGTGATGAACGAATGCTAATGTCGAAGAGAATTATAATTTGCATTTTAAACATATTCGGTCGCCCGCTCGAGGCCCTCGATTATTCTCGCGAAATTCCGCTTGCTGTCTCTAAATTAAACTTTAGATTATAAAATGAGATATTTAATCGTATAGATTTTAAAATACACATAACGCGTTTTATTCGACACACAAATGGCGGGTATATTTTCGTCCGTAGACTCGCTCTAGAAAAATAACGTCTTCGTTAATATGAAGCACCACTGGTACGTTCTAAGGTGACTCACGACCACTCAGCGGTTCAACTGCGCGTGAACCCTCGATTCGACAACTCAGCCGTGCTCGTTACGTGTACCGCGAAAATCAGTTCCAGCATCGTAAACTGGGTCTATGAATAAATCGATGCCGCACGATATGATTAATTTAAAGTAACTGTCCTTGCGAATTCGTAATATTTCTTTAGAGAAGATAACGTGCACGTAATACATATCCTTTTCTTATATATTCGCTGTGCAATGGCAATTAACATATTCCGTTAAGAAACTATTTTTAAACATTTTTAAGTATTTAAATAAAGTTAAAAAAAAAAATTTAGGGCAAAATTTGTTTTAAGCTAGCAGTTTTATATTTGTTCATCAAATTACTTATTAGTGAGAATATATTTTTACACATATGAAATTAATGCGCTAGTCGAAATGCAAATGACGACCATGCTCATCTAGGCGCGTCGATTCGTTCGTATATTCGTTAAATTTCGCTCGTAAAATCTGCAGTTGATCCGTGAGTTTGGGTACCCCATTTTAACCAACCCGAAATCAAACTGCGAAAAACACCGTGCTATATGCGACTAAATTCGTAATAATGACAAACGGCGTCTAAAGTGTTCGGAGTATGTTTGCATGTACGGGAAACACTACTGCAGTCGATGTAAGCCGCGCTGTACTCGTACATTCGTTAGGTTGCGGGTTTCAGATTAAGGGGTATGGCCGTAGAGGGGTAATGGACAAGGGAAGGAGGGGGGGTGGGGGTGGTAAATGTAAAAATATTGCTGAATCGGTGCAGATAACGGTTTCATATGGGGGCTCTCCCTTTCTCTCTCTGTCTCTCACTTCCTCTCGTCGTTTTTCTCCCTCCTCGCCCTTCTCCCGCACGCGGCCCTCGCTGATACGGTGCGGGACTTGCTTTGAAAAAAATGTATCTCGACTCTCCGGGCGTAGTGATACGAAAACGTTTTGCATTTCAGCGAGCACGATGGCGAGCGCCGCTCGTTTCGTTGGTAACGAATCAAACGAATAACTTTCGACGCGCGAATCGTCCCGCGAAATTACCGCGACTTCGCGAAAAACATCCGTACAATACGATACGCTGAACGAGTTTTCTTCGTGGAAAATCGCGCAGCATTTGCGAGAGGCATTGTTCATTATTTAAAGTGTATTCGATATTTTTAACGCGCGTTATCAGTGAGCGGAGACGTGTGAGTTCCGTTTTCATCTCCTTCTTCCCTCACGGCAAAATTTATTTACACTCTGTACGCCAGTTTTAATTTTTAATAACGAAATCATATAATGGTTGGAAAACTTCAACAATTTAGGAACAGCGAAATAGAATTTAGAAATTCGATTAGCTATCGCGTTTTAAAACACAGTTTAGTTTAAACAATAAAAAATATTCAACGTATTATATTCTTGTTAGTATAACACATTATTAAAGATAAATAATAATCTAGAAATTTATATTAATGTAAATTAAGACACGTATATTAAAAACTTGTTAAGATTTAAAGTGTTTTTTTTAAACAAAGATTTAAAATTTGATAATACTATATTTCACAGACATAATAAATAATAAATTAAATAAATCACTCACCTTATGATTGCTTTATCGTACGATGCCTTCTCGAGCCTCTTCTCTTTCTTTTATTCTTCCTTTGATGCCACTCACATAATACTTACGATCGCACATGCACTAATCAGCAAAATACGCACGGCACTTTGCACGGCACTTCCGATGCATACATACATTAGAAAAGGCAATAAAATTACAAATGGAATTGTTTTAAACTTTGTTGCAAATTTAGATTATCTAAAATGAGCTCAATATTCTTTATCAATTTTGCGACGAATAGCGTGTTATTATTTGACCTAGTCGCGCAGTCATAATGTAATACACACATACACATATAATACATTTAACATTTTTTCTCGTTTAAAGTAAACTTGTTTAAAGTAAATAATGCGACGCGCACTTTATTATATTGCGAAAACTTTAGTCGCACAAAGCTACGATCTATTTTGGCGAATAAAATCCATATCACAAACACCAACTTGTTACTACACAATTGACAAGGATTAAAATACGCAAGTCGTTTTAAGACGTATCTTATTAAGACGCAATATAATCGCGAGACTTAATTATTCACGCGAGATGATAATCACTAATTGCAACTATTATAGGAAATAATCGCGATTTGCCATCTCCTAATATTTGTGTCACGATTATAGTATTTCATGAGATAATACGACGACATATAAAGAAGTTCAACACAACTTTCTCGTTCAAGATTCGTCACGCGAGTGTCAACAAAGGTTACTGCGCGACGTCAAATAATAACACTATTCGTCACAAAATTGATAAAGAATATTAAGTCCATTTTAGATAATCTAAATTTGCGGCAAAATTTAAAACAAAATTCTATTTGTAATTTTATGTATCGCGTTTTCTAATGTATGTATCCGGATATATATCAGATATGTATATGTATGTATTATATTTTAAACTTCATTAAATATTTTTTGTATTACACGACACATAAAATTAAAAATAGAATTGTAAGAAGAATTAGTTTTACGAGAGGACTGAATGGAATCGAAGTCTCTGTGTCAAGATAGAATAATTTCGATAGACAACATATGATGCCCTTCTTAACGTACGAACGACGATTGAGTAATGATAATCCTTTCATCTCTCTGCGCGTCGGTCCTTGACTTCCCCTTCTCAATGTATCTTTTCGTTGTGGTGGGGCAACCCTCACTCCTTACTGACATACTGCCAAGACATAAGCAAGGTCGCGTCGCTATTTCTTACGTTTTACCACCAAATTTTGCCGTAAATAGTAGGTCGTTTAAAGCAGGCTTTTACGCAAAAGATGGGCGCCGAGTTTTGCAGCATATAACGCGCTATTTCCATTTGCACTAAAGAAAGACGCAATTATTTTGTACAAACAATTCCACATTATCAAACTGCGCGATTAATTAACTCCCATTATCAATGATCCGTAAGCGATAGCAATTCATTGAAGCATATATTTAGCGCAATATATTTATGTATACATTTCTCGAATAAGAATCGAACTGATAAGGAATAGCAGTTATAAATTATCTTACGAGTAATAATTGTTTCTTTAACGATCTTTAAATTCAAAATATATTTTTTATAGCGTTTTGAATTTTTCATCGATTTATAATTTAGCAATTATTTTCCGATTAAGACCAAGTCATAATACTCATGGTCGCATGATCAAGTGACTGAAATAACGGGAATTTATATTAAGATAAGATATATTAATTGTTTATAAATAATTAATTAAAATTTTAATAGATGGAATATTTATCACGTATTTATTTCATATTAAATATTTTGCGTAGAAGTTTAAGGAATTTGACTTATGTCAAGGAATTGACGGCACACAGTGCTCAGTGCTTGTTTCTTTGCACATATTTTTTTTTGCAGTTACCTTGTTATTCGCACGGTGAATCTTAAGCGAGAAGGTTGTGTCGCGAGCTTCTTCATGTATCGTCGTATTATTTCTTCAGAATATGATCGAGTCAAATATTATAATACTAGATGCAATTATTTCTTAAGATTGTTACAATTAGCGAGTTACTCGCTCAATCTATTTCCGCGATTATCGCATCTTAACTCTATTCGCATAGTATTGCGCGATATTATATAAAGTAAAGCCGATGTTATTTTCCAATTTCTCGCTCATTAACAAAACATGGCAAATACAGAACGTGTTGACTCCGAGCGATGTTACAACACATTTAATTAGTAAATACAATCGCGTATTTAAGCATACGCGTGTTTCAATACTTGTTAATTGCGTAGTAAATATTCAGCGTTTGTGCATTAATGATTCGTTAAAACGAGTGTTTTACGTGATTTGCTCTATCGGAATCTATCTTGCGAGTAATCAACAAAGCGACTATATCGCATCCCTAGAAGAATACTGTCACAACTCAAAAAACTAAGCCCAAAAATTAAGCCCACAGGAGGCATGCCTGAAACGATATCTACGTGGAGGAATAAAAATTTGTATTTTTTGAATTGTGACAGTATTCTTCTAGGGATGCGATATATTTTCGAATATTATATATTTATCTTGAATTTTAACTTATATAGTAATTTTTTAAACCAGAGCTATCTGCTAACAACAGATGTAGCGTCATCGCAGCGAGTAACATGTAAATTTCATCGAAATGTGAATGCTTTACGATTTTATAGTTATTTCATGTTATTTTTTTGTTGCAATGTAATAAAATGCTCATCACGATTAATATCGGGAGTGCCATTATAAAGTTCTGCGCGATTCTAATTAACCATGTTCCTACGAGTGTTATGTGAGTGCTATCAAAAAGCAGCGAAAGATGAACAAGAGAGGAAGAGGAGAGCAGAAAGGCATTGGGCGACGATCGAGCAACGTGGAGTGAGTGAATATATAATTTATTTAATTAATTATTTGTTACTTTTATAACATTAAATGCTCGTTTACCTCTACAGTTGAGTGATCCATTTTATATGATTGTGTAATATAATCCATATAAAATATTTCAATATTTTGCTTAAAAGAGATTTTGATTATTTAAATTATTTATATAAGAATTAAATATTTATATTATTTCTGTAAAAATTTGTATATAAACAAAATTTTCTTTAAGTATGTATTTTTTAAATTAATAATTTTTCTTGAAAGAAAATATAAAAAATCAATTGCACATCGTAATTATTTTCTAAAATATTAGTTATGTGTTGGATACTGCCTTATATATTTACAATTTTATATATATAATTAATTTTAATTTTATATTAATTAAATTTTAATTTCGGAGTTGATCACACACAGATTTTTATATACATATATACAGTGTTTATTCATAAATATTAAAGTACATAAATATTAAAATACTTAGTATTGGAGTAATTTCTATGATTATGTTAAATATAATTTTGATAGTGAATTAGCAATATAATAAGTACAAAGATGTTTATTTTCATTTAACACATAATAGATTATATTCAAAATTTAACGATAATTTTTTAAAAGTAATTTTGCAAAAATGTCAATTTCAATATTTGATGTTCAAAGACAATATTGCATTAACGCTATATTTGAGTACAAAATAATAAATATATACATGTATAAAAAGTGAAAATATTAATATATTATATAATATAAATAATGTTACAAAGAAATAATCGATCATTAAATACAGAATTAACGTAAATAATCATTCCTGCATGGTATTAACAAATTCTAAATTTTTGCTGGAAGAACTTCATCGAGATGTTATTTGAGTTTAAGAATTTCTTCTCAATAGTTCAAAATACTTTAAACTCGCCGACGCCTTGACGCAAAGAAACACTATATCCATCAAATATAGCATAGCACATCAAAGAGGGTAGTTTAATATTCATTTTTCTCAAACACCGGCGATAACGCCCGATACCCAAGGAGAATTGGTCCAATAATAAGACCTTATGAATAATAAACTTCTCGACGGGTCACGCTTCCACGCCGCGCGCTCGTCGGCGCAATTCGCGATTATTTTGTAGCGGCGCACAAATTAAACTTCCGGCCATTAAAGGATTGATCCAGCTCGGAATGGAATGTAATATCACGGAAGGTGAACGCCGCCATGCGGCGGCGAGCGGGGAGGGATAGACCGAGGGCGTCGGTGCGGGATCTTAATTATAATTCTTGGCCGCGGAGTTCCGGCAAAAGCCTCGCAAATGAGGCCGGCGCCCGTCTGACACAAAGATATCGTGCCCACCGCGAAAAACCTGCCGGCTGACAGTGAGCGCGGGTGTTGGAGGCGTCACGGGGAGAAAAGAGGGTAAGGGGGGAGGGGGGGGAGGGGGGGGAGGGGGGGCCGAAGGTGAGCACAGGCGGAAGTGTCGAGAGGGATGAGAGGGCGCGAGACAGAGATAGTTCATATCATGCTGGTCGGAGGGGTGGCGTACGGGGCGCGTAGGTACGTAAAGGTATGCGCGAGCAAAGCGCGCCCCATTGCTATTCAAAACGTAAAAACCATTTAAAAATGTAATACCCGGTAGCCGAGCAAAAAAAGTGCGCGCGTGATCCAACGTGTGACTTTGTAAGTAAAATATACTGCCCGCCCGGGGAAGCCTCGGTCAAATAATCGTGATTTATCGGGGTAAGGAATTTTCGTCCGGCGAAAAAAATGCTTTTTCGAAGCGCCCGCGCGCCCCCCACGGGCTGTCGAAGAACGCGTTTCTGAACTGTCTCTACGGGATTTTGTAAATATTAGACCGGTGCTATCCGAGAGTGTCGCGCGATTTCGCTTACCACCGCCAAGCGTAATCACTTTATTGATGTAGAATTCAGAAATAAGCATCATGATTACAGAGCAAATCTTATCGAAATTACGTCTT
This sequence comes from Lasius platythorax, assembly GCA_963971435.1. Lineage (NCBI taxonomy): Eukaryota > Metazoa > Arthropoda > Insecta > Hymenoptera > Formicidae > Lasius > Lasius platythorax. The sequence continues at coordinate 4,567,470 of OZ020541.1, forward strand.
ACTAATATTAATGGCGTCGGTTTCTTCTTTTTTTTTGCGTTCTATTGATTAGGCCATGGAATAACTCGAAATACTGAAACGGATAATTTGATCGTCGTGTACAGTGCGAACAACAACAATTCGATGTTGACGGCATTGCAACCTTTGGATCGCAGTATGGAAAACATGGGAGAGCCTGGGAAAGAATTACCGATTCGCCACGTAGAACGCGGTAGATTTGCAAGTGGAAGTGCGGCGCAGTGTTAATTGAATATATCGGATTCCTCGAGAATATCGTGGTTTTGGCGATAGGAAATGGATAGAGAAATAATTGTCGGAAACGCGGCCAGCGTGTTATATCAGTGCAGCTTCGTTTTGATTGCAATTATACTTGTAGAATTTGATACCGGATCGATCGAACGCGATAATCAATTTTCAGGCGCGTCTCTTTAAAAAAACACCCACGTTCGCGAGGCTTCCGATACTCTCGAAAAATGTTTTCTCCATCCCTTATCGCGTTAAGCCTTTTTGCAATAACGTTGCATATTACGCATCACATGCGCCAATAATTGAATGATGATTATGTACAACATATAATTCAATGTTGCTTTGCATTACGTTCCATTAATGATTTAAATGAGATGACATTTTAGTATTTTAAATTTTTCCTAAATTCGAGAACTTCTTTAAACTAATTAATAAAATTAATTCGTTATATAAATTTTCTTAACGTTGAAAATAATTTATCGATGCATGTGAAAAAAAAAAAGCAAATCGTAAAGCATTACGGTATTCTCAGAATTGCGTGAAAAATAGAATCGTCCGCAGTATTTTTGAATACATATATATTTTTTTAGAATTTATCGCGTTAATGTCAATCGGTTTTCGTTATGTATGGATGGCCCAGTGATGTGTGATCGACCGATTCGTTCGCGTATAACGTGATTGATGACTCTTGCAAGAATTATTGGTCGAGGAGGGATGCCATTTGAAAATGAGGAAAAAATGCGTGGTCAGAAATTACCGTCATCATAGATTTTTCATGATTCTTTGACAGCCGGTTGTTTTGCGACAATGAGAATAAATGCGCAATTCTGAAAAAAAAAATTAAAGATTAAAAGATTATCAAATTTTTTTTTCACACTGTATTGTGTACGTTTTCGCGTTGATTCTTTCCATCGAAACATGTGCGTAAAAAATTTTTGTCGGTAGGGCGTCATAAATTGTTTGGTACACGCTTAAAGACGTTTTAATCGCTGTGATTACCGGCAGCTGCTTTAAATGCGTCTCATTATGAATTTAAGTAAGGCCGAGGTAAATTACGAGGTTCATAACTTTCCAGATTATTCCCGGGTACGATGCGCTAGTCTATCAATTTGCGTTTTAATGCTTTTCGTGCATAAGCACCGCGGCAGCAGCATTCTATATCAAGAATATCTATGTATAATTGCAATTTAGGTCGGAAATCTTTTTTCATTCACGGCACGCCGATTATCGGTAACGGCAAATAAATCTTTCATCTGCTTTTTATATCTGCGTGTAATAAAATTTGCTTCTAAATACAAGAAGGTTAATATCGCGCGCGCTTTATTATTCATGATCGTCTGGTTTTACTAGTGGAAACTTGGTGCGATCAGTTTGTACACCGTGTACGCTGATGCCTATCGATCGGTAACTTTATTCCAACTCAGCTAATGGAACCATAGGACGTAATTCGGCGATGTGACATAATGTTAACCAAGCACGCGTATCTTATTGAGTCTGCCGTTTCCGGGCGTCCGGTAATGAACTATAATTACGTATACATGTATAAGCCGAAATATTACTTTAATTACACATCTCATCAGCACAATGTTTTCGGATTTCTCGTCGTATTAGCTTCGTCGATCAATAACGCCATTAATATTCTTCATAACGCGTTATCCAAGAAATTTTCTCCTCTCTTTAACGATCTGCCCTATTATCGTAATTTATTAATTAACGGGATACGCTCATCTCTACATGTGCTTCGAAATATGCGTCCTGATTCGCTCATTTGTTTACGCCATACATTTAGAAGCAGACTCCACAATTTTTAATTGCATCTGCAATTGTTCGTGATACGCTGTTACGGATATTCTGCTACTCGTTTTGACGTTGCATTTTTAATTATTAAACTATTTTGACGACTGCTCGCGTTGGCTTGATAAAAATAAAGGTAGACATCGACTAATAAATTGTATGCAATTTATTTGGATGAATCAACGTTCGTTAATTGATTCTTCCGATTTGCGATACGATACGATGTACGTCGCGCATTTGAACAATATTTTTCCAGTGAAAACCGCAATACTTTTCCTCGGTTTCGCATATCAACAATAAGTCAGTCGCAAAACGGTGCTCTGAAAAAGTTGATCGTTAAAACGTTAATAAATAATGCAATGCGTGTGCGACGCATAATATCGACGACACGCGGCAATTCAAATCCGATTTGCGTTTGTCATTGGCTATCCGAAATAACAATCTCGAGCACGTATATGTCCCCGTCTCTCGATGCATATACGACGACAATCCGTGTAAGTGGCAAATTACTAAACCCAATAGTCGCGCCTGATATGCGTTCAATAATTAAGTCGACCGGCATTACGTAACGTAGCTATGCTATAATAATCGTGTCTACGATTGAGGGCCGCTCGTGTGTAATTCGATATGATTATTCATTGCGGGAGGTGAATGCGACGGTAACTCTGGCGGTGATTAAAATAATTGGGAGCCGTGACCGCACGGCATCGAATCTCCGTTACAACCGAGTAATAATAAACACTTTCATTTCGAGACTTTTCGAGAAAAAATACTTTCGTTTTCTCGACGTTTCGAAAAATATCTTAGCTCGAAGGTTATTATTTGTAACGGAGAAAACCGCGACCCAATTATTGATAGTATTATGCTAATGGCGAGATATTTCGATCAACTTTTATCGAGAATCTGAGACAAAGTTTTTAACGTTTCGCGTTCAGAAGAAATAATCGCGAATTCCGTAAAAAAAAAAAAAATTGGAACATAACGATCCTAAAATGACTGCGCTTTAAAGTATGTAGTTGGCCGTTATCGCGTCTCTGAGCAATTAAAATTGAAAAAAATTATAATTACATTAGTTTTTATAATAACAAGAACAAACGTTGATTCGCTTTTTTCACTCGTAAATGATTACTGTACATATACCTAGCTAATTATAAATATGAATTTAAATATTACATCGCATTAAATATTCCACTATATTTTACACACTTAACGATAGCTAACCTGGCAATAATTTTGCGTCACTATAGGATTGGTAATATTTTTTTTTTCATATTGCAATGCATAACCCAATATAAGTAATCTAAAAAAATGTCTCTTGACTAGACCGAAACCCATACAACTCTTCTCGCGCGATTCATACATAAATACTGCAGTCTTCTGTAATTTAACGGATACTAAAAGCCTGGTCATATTTTTTTCCACGGTCCGAAACTCGCCCGCAGAGCGCATCAATTATTGATGGAAATTCGGCAGTTGCCAAGTTCGAAAATAAATTCGTAAACTGTAAACTTCGTCGCGTGCGTACCACGAGCGTTGTGATTTATCTGCGAGCGTCTCGAGACTTCCTCTCCAATATAATCTTGATTTTGTACTCCGATCGACGTTCATCTAGAGCCCTCGCTACTTTCCGTCAGAAATTACGCGGGAAGAGATACGCAGCGGCGCGAATTGGGAGATCTCTAAAGAGTCAGAGGAGGCGCGCGTTTCTGTCGATGTAATTCGATAAACGAGTGCGTCGGTAGTCGGCTGGGGTCGTCGGAAGGCAGGCAATTGGCATCGATACTTTCGATAGGTCGACGCGTGTACGGCACCCTGATCCGGTTCGTTTCCCCGAGTACTTCCACGATTCGGCACAGAACGAGAGAAGGAGAGAAAACGATAGCGTGAAGAGAAATATATGGGAGAGGCGGAGAGGGAGAGGGATGGGGGACGACAAGCTAGTAGCCGTGGAGAACACTCGCGGGAGACGATGCAGGGGAGGTTAGCTACGGTAATTAGTGAGAACGTATCGTAATTAGAGAAAATGCCACGTTTAATTGCTAATTGAGTTTCTGGTTGATGCGAGATCTAATTTTAATCACCTAATTACGTGACTACAGCCTGCGGGCTACGGGTAGCCGCCACCCTCGACCTCCTGCGAATGTGCCTGGCTACCGTGGCGTTCTGCGGCCCCGTATAAGTATACTCGTCTAGTCGAATTGTAACGGGTGATACGCCGCTGGGTGCTGGTTAAAGACCGGAACATTTCGTGGAACTCGGCCGGAAGCCAGCCCACTCGTGACGCGTGTCGTAACGCGGGGAATTTTTCAGAACTCGAGAAATTTCGTATTAATTACGGACGCTTAATTCCTTCTTTCTTCGGTGCTTGTTTTGATTTAATTAATCATACATCAAAGTTGTTGCATCAAATTATAAAAATTAATAGTATTGTCAAAAAATTACCGATGAATAATATGCGTCATAATTTTATTAATGCTTATTATTCGACAAAAAGTTCAATGTAACAGAATAAACGAAGCTTTAAAGTATATCCTCGAGGTCAGAAGTATGAATACTGTTCGAATTAATGAAGGCTCTCTCTCTCTCCCTCCCCTGTCCCCGTGGGAACATGGCAGGTTGCCCCGTTTGTATATCGAGACACACGGTATACGGGCTCGTAACTTCCAGTCAGCTTCCTTCGTACGTGTACGTACATTTAAAGCGAATACGGGGAAATGTGGTTAGAAATTACATGCTGGGCGCTTATATACAGCGCACGGAGCGTGGAACGGGGGCTCTTATTAACGCGCGTATTAGCTATGCCGACTCACCCTTCTAATCTATACCCGACCTCGCGCCACGCGATTATTGGTTTCACGCGAGGACGGGTAGCTACATTATGCCTACAGACTGATGCTAATTTCGAATACGGCCGTGTTTCTAATCTGCGGATTCGCCAGTCTCTTTATTAACAGATTCTTAGAGCAACGTTGACACGCACAGAGAGCCGTGCATCTTTATTAATGATTTTACATTAATGATATAATAATTTTTCAAACTCTATTCCGCCTGACTTAATCTTTTCTCCCACTTTGTTCACGTTGTTTTCGTCTATTATGATCGCTGATCATGAAAGTATTGTACGGATCTACTTAAGACTGTCAAATGAGTCAGCTGATCGAATATTTGAAGAGTATAGCAATTTTTATAATCGTCAATACCTTGAAATATAAAGTAACGGCGAATATATATGACAATATATTATCCTACAATTATTATGCAATTAAGATATTATCGCTCGGATACGAACGTGTGTAACGTATACGCGGTTAACCGAATGACCAGTAATAAGCTGCATCTAACGAAGATAATTCATTTACCGTGATTCCATCGTCGTTCATGGAAAATATACCGAAATTTTAGTTTACCTTAAAAGCCTTCACTTTCCCTCAAACGTCCCGGGTAATGACATTGAAAAATTACATTAGAGACGATGAAAGGGAGTGCGGGACAGAGTTCGTTCGCAACAGTCGCCGGAGCCCTCTTCCTTTTCCTTCCATTTAAAATAAAAATGCTGGTATCGGATCGAATTTAATTCAAAACTTGTCTAGCAATTCAATCATTTTACCTTACTATGTTAATTCTTGATTATTGCCAGGAAGCGATGCCTTATTAGTGCATCTATACTAGTGTGCATCTTCTCTGAGGTCCAAATTATAATTTTTTATTCTATTTCTGTATATATTTCATGTCTTCCAATCACAATACAATCTATAAGTGATGATTTGTAAGTGAATGGAAAACTTTGAAAACATTAATGTTAGATAACCGAATTTCCTTGTCAAAGAAATTTTAATCGCTAAAGCGAAATGTCGTAAACTATTTATTGAAGAATTATGTAAAAATAAAGCAGTATTATAAGAAAATATACCTCTAAGATTCAAATTTCACATTTTATATAAAATGGAAATCTAGCATCTCGTGCAGTAAGAAAAAAGTGTCAAATACTCGTCTTTGCTCTTATCCAAATACGTAATTCGTACGTAAACTTCAATATGTAAATGTATATTAACGAGTTCATATAGAATTTAATTCAAAACTCTTCTAGCGATAGTTAACGGTTCATCAAAGACCTTGTTCTCGAAGAAATAAAACGCATGAAAGTGCTGTCGCGAAGTAGCCTCAGACAATTACAAATTTCAAGTTAATTCTCGCCACTCGTCCGTGCCTGCTTTTTAATGCCGGTCAAGCTGCCAAGAGCCTCCTGTTCACAAAGCATAGACGAGCCCGCTCGTCGACAACGAGAGTCCGTAATTAAAAATATCAAAGTAACGGGAAGGGACCACCTAAGAATTGCAGAGTCGTCATCCTCGAAGCATCTTATTCGCGCATGTAGATGTCGGCCCTAACTTTCAGGCAAAATGGTCTTAAGATCGATAGGTCGTGGCCTGGTTAAGTTCCTCTAGCATAATTATGATCAACTGCACATGACGCTTAAAAAAGCTAAGCAAGATATAAACAGCACCGTTACGTGATGTTTTACTTCTTTAAAGTAAACAATCACGTTGTAATTTATCTGTATCAATGTAAATTCTTAAAACATTATATTCAATTGAATAATTTATTCCAAAAAAAGATATTTTTTTTCTATTTACATTTTTAAAATAAAATACTTCCCATTATTAGAGACAATGTTAAATTCTCAAAACATTAGACACAATTGAATGATTTATTTCAGAAAAGAAGTCTCTTTTTTCTATATTTAAAGTTTTAAAATACAGTATCACCCATCAGCTGAGAGAATGCTTGTTGATGCGTCGAAAATTCGACGACTCGCATAAAAGTTCTGAAACTCAAGAAAGACAGCCGCGAGGTATCGAACTGGATACCTGCGAGGGTGTTGCTTGCAAAAAACAGCAGCTCGTGCTCTCTTCGTCGCGCATTCCGCCCTTCTTCCGCGCGTGCTCTTAAAGTGAATGTAAAAACAAAAAAAAAATGGAGCGCCTTATTGTGCGCCGGTGAGACTGCGACTCAAAGGCTTAGAGCTTTGTACGTAGCTGTGCCTATGTTCGGGCACAACGGCGCGAAGGGTGCGCGCAAGGGGGTGGTGCTGGTAGTGGTGGTAACTACACCGTGTATTTTCGCGTATACGTATACCCTCATCAAAGAAGCGGGGTGAGGAGGGGATGCAGGCGGAGGGGAGAAAAATACACCTAGCTACCTCGTTCATTTTTATCCCCTAAAGCAATTTCAGCATTGTTTTAAAATAGTACTTAGCAGGGTCATTGTATTATGCATGCGCCCTCCCTCGGTCTAGTGGACTGCGCTGGTGTGCGAGAACACTTGATTCCTCGCGCACGTGAGCCTCGCCCCATTGTTAACTCACGAGGAGCGGCCGGCAACGGTGCAAGGCGGGGGTAACAGAGGAGGGTAACAGAAGGGATTTTCTTGGCCAAGATTTTTTTTTTTTTTTTTTTTACAGTGCTCACCTTGCTCACGAAACGCATCATCCCGATGGATTTAGCGCGGTTTCCAGAGAAGTCCGGGATGACTTTTCGCTCCGATCCGGGTGACCGCACGCAACTTTGGAGATTTAAATATTTCACATTTTGCAGACGTGGATTTTACTCCCTCGGCTTGAATTATTGTCTCGACAAGATTACTCGACGAGTTATCCGTTTGCATTCTCGATCGCGATTTTTCGACTTGCCCGCCGGCGTTGCTGCTACTGCGTTCATTTAAGAGTACGAAGTCGAGTATGATTACTATTGTCTGCGATCTGGTAGTCAAGCGTCTGCCTACTCGACAAAACAATATTGCATTCGAAAGAGAACACCGCTCGGTAAGGCTCACGCCCGCGGTAAGGCTCCGAGGACTCTCATGAGAGATAAAGGCTTGCATATACTTACTGTGTACGCGTATACGTTGCAGTTTCTACGTTTCTACGAGCCGCTAAAATTTTGTCCGTCGCTTAATATTAAAATGATCGCCGTGTCGATACAAAAGACTTCCAGAATTACATCGCGTGTTGAATATATTATAATTACATCTCAATTTTCTAATAAATAAGTCACAATTTTCTCGCGAAGGAGCTTGTCTCCGTAAATATTGATTGAATTTCTTAATGAGTTATGTAATGAGCTGTAAATTCCAACTTTGATTATCACTAATTAACTATTTCTTATCTCAATTCTCACGTGTTTCGCAAAAGTTTATACTTGCTCGCAATATGTCTTGTTCTGATAAGCGTGCATTCAATCGTCTGAACTATATAACATCGGAGAGAGCTTACAAGGATACACTAGACTTGGTTTGACGGCGATTTGAATATTTTAGATATTAATTTAAAAAGCACGATTGATTTAGTTTATGAACCAAATTTCTCTTCTCGCCGGTCATTAGAAAAAAAGTTATGCACAAATAAAGTTTATACCAATAAACTGTTTCAATTATTTTGTCAAGACAGACAACGATCTCACTTTTCATTATTGTCAAATTTAAATAATTAATGATGTTAAAAAATAATTTGATGTTTATGATACATTAAAATACTTAAAAGTATGTTTTTTTGATAAGAAATATTGTGATTTTCAATATGATGTATTTTTAATACTAATTGCCAGCGTGAAAAAAAAAATTTTCCAAACAATTAATTATAATGTGCTCCTTCATTTGAGGATTTACAATCGAAAGTCGCCGTCAAACCGAGTCTAGTGTGCCCTTGTTAGCGATGTATCGCGAAGGCAATGACAATTTCAAAACTACGACATTAAATAGATGGTTGTGCGAGTTGTGTGGCCAAAGGCGTTGGTACAGCTCACTCATGTTCATTGTTCGTCTGCATCCTCCGCCGCCCAAATTCCTGGTCCCCACCGTCGGTCGCCTCTTCCCCCTCCGGCAAATCTCTCACCGTGCCTCGTCTCATCGTCCGCCAACACTAGTGACTTTGCGAGGGGCTCATTTTCATTAAGAATTAAAGTTGAAGTCCGAGGGAAAAAAGTTTCTATTCGCCTTTTCCATGCAAATGAGATCGCGCTATCTCGCGCGCGCTCGAGAAACTATCTCGATTCCAGCTAATGCGGAACCACGAGAATTCCACCGTCGACCCCTAGAAGATAAAAAACTTTCCCGGCATCTCCCTGGGTTTGAATCATTAGCGAATCACCGCGTCGGGATGTGCGCACTTTTCTTGATTAACCGAATAATATAAATGAATCTGCTTGCGGAGCGAAATTTCCCGCGTCGCGACCGGATAATTATTTAGTTGAAGGCACAACGGATTAGTATTCTCGAAAATGACGTCGAGAGCAATGATGCTTATTTTGTCGAATGCCCTAAGATTTCCATTGTCGGCGAATTGTCGTGCAATCGACATCGCGCTTACGAATATCTCAGTCACGCGACGAAAGTTAATTAACTCGCTTAGCGAACAAAACGCGGATATCGACATTGGTAACACTCGCAAACAATCAGAATGCAGATTTAAGCTCGCGTGGTGCTTGCGTAGCTGCGCCATGTATTTCTCACTTTAGCGTCGTCTGTAACGCCGATAATTAAGCGACTGCTCTAATGAATCCCTATTCGCATGACTAATTTGCGCGATAAACTGACTAAATAATAATCCGCGATATTTCTCCCCGGGGGAAAGCCTGGCGCGGTCGGTCGGCTGCACCACATTGTGAAATACATCGGCAAAGCATATTGTCGAAGTGCTCTCATATCAAGCGATCTAATTTGACAGATCGACATGTCGAGTAATGCATCTATAACAACGCCCTTCATTATGGAGACGTTTCTGCAGTAATGTATATATCCTTGCGTTCTGCGTCGATATATTTTTCGTCGATATATTTTTCTGAATATTTTACGAATATTTTACACGGCGTGGCTACGTATACGAAAAATATATGTCCGCTACACATAAAATACTACGAAAGTTTCGAATTGAAAGAAAAGCTCAGTTTACGCTACGATACCGACTTTGAAGGAATTATGCCGTGTATTAGCAAACTCCATTCACAACGCGCAGCAATCAAATCTCTAACCGTAAGAACGCAAACGCTTCGCTCGCATCGGGTTTGATTCCCAAAGGCCGCGTCAGCGGTTAATTAACTCTCAGCTAGGGCGAGAGAGAGAGAGAGGCGCGGCGCGGGACAAAGCGACGCGGAATTGATGCCGCGCTATACTTTAGCGTTGATATTTTTCTACGTGCGCGATTCCCGCGACCCGACAAAACGACCTCATTCATCCGGTCCATTAGCCTTGAGTGCGAGCATATTTTTCGGCGAATTCCGAAAGCGATCCGGTGCGTGCGCGCGGGCGCGCTTTCGCCGCCCCGAAATGAGAGACCGTGACCATCGACGTAGCGCATTTTGTTAATTGAAATCGTTTCATCGATCACAAGCAACAAATAGGCCCTCTATGCAATGAGGGAATGAACGGCGCGGCGACGGGGAGAGAGAAAGAGAGAGAGAGAGAGAGTGGAAAAGTTGTTGACCGACGGAAGAGAAGGAGAGGAGGATAGGGGGTACCAATGGCGGTGGTACGCGACACATTGAGGGGGACTTTAAGCTCATGACAAATGCTCCGGCGTCACGAATCGTTTTCCTAGGCGTCGTATAAATTAATAATTACCCGGCGTCGCCATTATCGGAATTAATGCCGTCGATATTATGCCGGTTGTTTTACCGATAATTCACACCGCGAACGTTGATACACTCTGATCAGAAAAATCGTAGGACCCTGAAAGCGGCGCAAGTTTTGTCCTGCTTCACCAGCGTTTGCGATCGCCCGGCGATTAGACGCGACGAATTTTCGGATGATTTTGCGAGCTCCTTGATTAAATCGGATCGGACAATTTTTGACGGACGATCCGACGCGTGACTCGCCCGCCGAGCCCGCCGGTTATTTAATATTCGCCCGGCGCGAGGTGTCAATAAAATAACGATCTCCCATCAGGGTGTCACGAGAGACGAGATAAATATGGGTATTTGAGCGCGGCAGATAATGCAAACAAACCCACGGTGAGTTATGTTTCCCGCTGTATATACGGTTTGTCCGCAATTGCGCGATACGCTCCCCGTTAAATTTGCTTTGAATTACCGCCGATAGTACGACACTGCCTGGGTTATTATTAGTCCGTGATTCGCGTACGGTCCATTAACGTGACCTTGTGGCATCGACGTTTTTCGATCCCGACCGAAACTTTTTCGATAGATCCCAAACGATTTCGACCGTTGTCGAATCTCGTGATACGCTATTGTCTTCTCCGTGCACTTTGCTTTTTTCTCTCGACAGGATTTGGACCACAATTTTATTTTAACTCTATTTCTTAAACTTGGAATAAAGTTCTCTAGAGAGAGATATTAATTCAGTTTCCTGACGTGAATCATTATCTTAAGATTTTACATTTATTCTAATAAGGAAAATTATATATAAAACTTTTGTTATATATGTAAGTATAAATGTATGAGTACTAAAAAGCATTTTTAAACTTTTCCGCATTTTTTATTTCGCATTAGTATATATCGTTAATTCACCAAATCTGTGGGAAAGGGGGATCATTATTTCTTTATATTTCCGACGTGACGATTTAACGTGGCGCTATATTACCGAGGCGAGCTCAACTCGACCGCGTAAGGTAGATAGGTGATACCCGCCAAGACGTCATGATGGACATCGTGCTCGATGTCTTGACGGTGGGGAGCAGGATGATCTTACGATCCACGATGTCAAGTGATTACAGCTATTTTGTGCCACTTGTACTTATTAGGGGTGATACGCCGGTCCGGGCGGCCATTATGAGTGCCATCTGAATCTCGGCCTCTTGAATGCCTCCATTTACCATTAAGCACATTACTATTATCCTATCACGCGCTCACTCGGCCAAAGGGACTTCTTTGGTTTGGCCATGATGCACGAAGCCATTTGTGCAAAGTGGCCGTTCATTACTAAATTATGCCGGTTTTATAGCATTACATTAAACTCAGCCTCGCCGTGCCGTAGGTACCGACCTTCGAAAAAACTCTCGCGTCGAGCGGGGGTTATAGTCGTGCGAATTTTCGCCGCGTTCTGATTTTTTCTTTCTCTCGCTCTTTCTTCTTTCCTTCTTCCTCCCTCCCTCCCTCTGCACCCTCTCCCCAGCTACCTACCTATCTCACTTTACGTAAGCGCATCAAGCGCACCGCGGATTCCCGAGCGTTTGTTTGAAACGCGCAGCCACTTAGCTCCCTCCTCTAATAACCGCAACACTGTAACCGACAGTCGTGTCTGTAATGCGCATATAATTAATGATAATAATGCGGCCGCGAGCGGCGGACTACATCGCTCCGCCTGGTTTTTGTCCGTTGCACGATACGCTCCGTAATGAACCACCAAAGATGTCAGAACCAGTTCTGTATCTGCTTTCAGTCGCAACATCGGTGGACGTACACGCGCCTGTTGGATTACAGATGCGAGCGTTTACCCGCGATTCAACCACGTAATGAACATCACAGTCGTTGAATTGTCACTAAAGAATATTTATAGCCGTTTGATACAGGCGTTGGGAAGAGAACGTTAATTCTAGCAAGAGTATCATTAGGAGTATCATACACACACACACACACACACACACACACACACACACACACACACACACACACACACACGGGAGTGTCGACAACTACCAATGTACTGACAATGAGATGAAACTATTCGATAAACAAATATTTAATATATGTACGTAATATACAAATTAAAATTTTTTTTTTATATTTCTTTTTCTCTCTTTTATTTTTCCCGAAATAATTTACTTTAGATTCTGCAAATGCTGTTATTTTTCGAAACGATATTTTGCGATTTACATTCTAATTAGACATCTCTCTTCGATTGTAATCTAATACAGCAACCATTGCCTGTGGACGAACAATGCGATACACTCGGGACACGCGTATTCGTAACAGCGCGTATACTCAATATTTCCATTCGCTTCGAACGTTTCACTTACGAGACGAGACGATTGCGCTCGCGTTGTTCTGGGACCGTCGAATTTTTCGTGTTGCCGGCAAACGTGCACGCCGCGTAGGATGCTTTGGGTACAAAACACGTGTCGGTAATTCAGCACAAACAGTCGCCATATAACTTTTATTTGCAAGATCGACGAGTAGCCTGATTGCAATCAGGCAAACGTGACCGAAAAATCCCAACGTGCGTTTTATATGGAGACCCAGTTTCGCCAGCGGCGACGCACTTTATTTCCTCCCTTTCTCCACGGCTTTATATCGCGTAATACATACTTTATGCCGCGGTATTAAGAGGGTGCCTACCTCCATCTCTCCCTTTCTCTCCTTCTCTCTCTCTCTCTCTCTCTCTCCTCGGACACGTACGACCGGCTCGTATTTGAATACGGGCTGTCCACCGAAGATAACCAACGGCCTAGCTGACCATCCCCTCGCACCCTGACGACCACAGCGTCCGCCGGGGGTGCGCAGCGATGATCCAGCGGCTTTTAATAATATTTCCGAATTTTTTTCTGACTCGCTGCCGGGACTCATAGACGATTCTCTGTGACATTTTTTTTACGCGGCACGCTAATCCCAAAGTATTGCGCTCTTTTTGAAAGCGATTTGTGAAATATAAATAGACGGTAGCGCATCGAAATGACTTTTGCTTGTGTCACACGGTTTAGCTCGCGGGGATATCTGAATTTTTTCGCTCGTCCCGATGGTACCTTTGCACGGTCTTTTTACATTTGTTGGCCATCGAAAGACTGAGTGTAATATGTCTGCGATTCAGCAAAATGTCAATGATATATGTTTAAATTACTCATAACGACACGTATATGTTAACCGTAATGCTCATTTTCTTGAGCATTTTCTTGAAGAAATCCGCTTAACAAGATTAATCAAATTTTATTATACATTATAATATATTTCTGCTATGCTAAGTTTAAGTCTGAAAATGCACAGATGAGATTTTAAATGCTCGGCCAACCTTGGCCGATACAGAAATCGTTAGTCGTTTCACCATTGTTGCGCTGCGTCGCGGGGTCATGAAAATAATTCAATATGCAGTCTGCGAACATTTTTATTTCGCATTCGGATTTAATAAACCGACAAAATAGATTTTATTATTTACAATCACCATTCCGGTGAACTCCCGTTTGCTAGGATTTAATTTGCGCTGTGAAAAATTCTCGTATTCAGGAAGCTTCGTAATGGCATTACAATCATCGACCGTACTTACATAAGAATCTCGGTTATTCTCATTCCCCACGAGATATACATTCGATATCTATCAATAAAATATTCGATTCGAAGGGAGCCCACTATCGCGCGCGGCCGCGAATAAAAATTTGTCCGCGGCGACTGACATAAAATTGGCTCGATTAAAAATTTAGTTGCAGGAAATGTAAACTTTTATTTTCGCAAAAAAAATTGTAATTGTAATTCCCGCAACAAATCTCGCCGGTCGTTTCAAATATATATTTCGCTTACGGCTAGGTAAATATTTACCCATTGAATCTAATTTTTCTGGTAAGGATGCGATCGGTCAAAACATCTCTCTCGTTATAAAGTTTTCTTTTGCGATCAATTGCGTTAGTGACTGCGCTATTAATATGATGCTATCAATGACATAAAACATGTTTTTTCTCTTAAAGTGTCATGTATTATTTGATAATGCTATATCTTTTATAACGGTCACATAGCGTTACAAAGTTAGAACGTACGTCGTTAAATTTAAATGCAATATCGATAACCGAGTTAATGTATACATAAAAGTACCTCCAATATATTTATGCCACAACCGTAATAAAATTTTGATTTTCAACCGATATACGTCACTTTATATTACAACAGCATTGTGCTATAATTTGCGGGAAAAATCGTAATTTCACACTTTGCTCCTGCTTATCGCTATCTTCCTCGAGCACTCATTCGCCGCATAATGTAAGAATAAGAGAGCGTCCAGTGCATTCGGGGGTTGAAACCACACTGCGGTTCGCTCCAAACGATTCTTTGCCCAGTCTGCCGACCGCTTCATTATCTCCAAAACTACGGAAAGGCGTACATATGATCGTTTCATTCGCATACAAAGTGAGTCTCCGCGTTCTTATGGTTATTTATCGAGCCGTCGACCCGCGGAAAGCCCAGGCAGGGGCGCCCGACAAAGGAAAAAAAAGAGCGTTTGCGTATGTGTGGCGCGGGTCGCCGCCATTTCTGATTGAATCCAGGCTTGGAGCTTATATTTTGTCATCCATTGGCGCCGTCGGCGGCGTGAGTGCAGCTAAAAGAGTCGAAACGGCGACAGGGGGTGCCGTAAGGGGGCCATACGGGGAGTGAGCGCGCTTCGAATCGAGTGGGGACTGTTTGCCAACGCGAATTTTAAAATCACGAATTTTTAAAAAGCACCCCGCGGCCAGATTCTCTCCGCTAACGCGGTTACGTAGTCTCGATGCGAGGATATACGTATATATACATATATATGTGTGTGTGTGTGTGTGTGTGTGTGTGTGTGTGTGTGTGTGTGTGTTTGAGTGTGTGTGTGTCTAGACACATACAGTCACACACATACATACATACATACAAATATATATATATACATACATACATGCATGTGCATACATATATATATATGTGTGTATGTATGTATGTATGTGTATATATGTATATATATTTATATATATGTATATATATATATATGTATATATATGCATGTATGTGTATATCTATACCATTGCCGTTTTCTATACGCATTTATCCTGCATATCTGTAAATGCATTGAGCTACACCGATCTCTCTACCGAAAAATTTGATCATGTTTCACCTTTCTTCTTCCATACCTATCGAAATACTGCCGGAATGCCTTCCTATATTTTCTTTTTTGCTCGCCGCTTTCCTTTCTCGCCTCGTTAATGCTAAGTTATGGTCTTTTAACTTCTTTTTGATTATTGATATATTTGGAAAGTAGTGCAGATCTTTTTCATTTCTTTAAATACATGTTGTAATATAAGAAACTCTTCTACATGATTATGCACAACTATAAAATCTTTCAAAAATAGATAGATAATATTTATTATTATTTGTTTGCAGTCTGACCAATTAAACAAGAATTTATCGTTATCGTGTAAATTAAAAAAAAAGTTTTCTTATACGATATATATAGGGCCGAAATACTGTACTACATATTATACATTAAACTCCTTTACCAATAAAAATATATTACACATTCTGCTTTTTTCATATTATACGTTTTTATATAAAGTTTATCACTGCGATATGATTAGCCATTTTATATTTCGGTCTGTTTGTTTCACATAATGAATAGAATGTTTTATATTCATAAAAATAATTACTGTTTACTGAGTAATTAACGTGTACGTGCATAGTAGTGGGGAGGGATATATACCGGGGGAGGAGAGAGGCCGCGTGAATATTTAGCAACAGGCGCTTCGGCGAAATACGCTTCGCGTATTCGCGGAGGTTCCACTTTATTCGCGAGACAGCTCTATTTTTTATTCGCAAATAAATGTGTCCCCCTAAAAATAATATTTAACGTTCACGTAATGTGGAGCCCGCGGGACGGATGCGAGGAAGGTATATTTTGACAGCGTTGTACCGGCGCAATGTTTTTCTTCCCTTCGAGCAACATGGACGCGCGTTGAACTTTGTATTCTGCGCGAGGAGAAAATGATTAAAAACCTCACGGACTATTTATGTTTCGTGCCATCATCCAATTTCGGAATTCGAAGGTAACTGCGTAACACACTGTGAATCTGCCATCGTTTTAACCAATAAGAAAATTGTGAGTATCGAGTATAGGTTAACGAATTCCGTTTGGAATTCATATTTACTTTCAGAGAGTATAATCTTTCGAACTATATAAAGAATATTGAAAATAAATAGAAAGTGAGAAGAGGTCTACCAGCAGCTGTGCGTGATATCATAACTTGTATTTCTTTTATTCATTAGTCCAGATATAAAAAAGAAGCGGTGTTAAATAACATAGAGTCAGAACATGTTAATGAATTGAGATTAATAGAATAGTTTGCCCTCAGCACAATTCGATTTTAACATTGGATACGAAGAGAAATCAAGAAAATTAGAATTAGATACAAATTTAGATAAAATATTTTAGATAAAATACGAATCAATTACATTACCCGACAATTCTATAACTATATATTAATATATCAAAATGATGTACTATGATAGCTGCGAAAAAATTCGACGTTTACATGAATGTATAGCCGAAAAGTTTGGTTGGCCACTTCGCACCCCCACGTGGGGTATCGATTCTCGAGGTCAGGCACGTACATAATCTTACTACTACGTACATAATTTCATATGCATGTATACCAGTACAGGCGCGTTTTGTAAAGGGCTCGCGCACAAGGTGGGGATAGAGAGTGGGTTCCATGTACATGCATATATTCCTGCATAAATATATTAGGCCGACGAATACGTTTCGACCGATGGGATCCGAGAGAGAGAGAGAGAGAGAGAGAGAGAGAGAGAGAGAGAGAGAGAGAGAGAGAGAGAGAGAGAAAGAGAAAGAGAGACCAAGACAGAAATGGATAGGCTGTCGGAGGAGCGAAGAGATCGCTGCATATGAAAGTATCTATAAGGCACTTTGAATTTTATATCCTGCCGAGGCGGTCAACATTTAAATGAGCCGATCGATCGACATTACCTTGGGATATGACGCGGGGAGAAAGCGCCGAAGAGGCGCGTGGCGCCGGGGAACGAGGGGTGGAAGGGGGTTAGTTCTCGAGGGATCGCGGGAGACGAGACATTCTCGAATTTGCGAGAATGCCTTTCCATAGAAGCAAGCGAGCCTTCCTCGAAGAAATCGAACGGTCCACCCACTTATTAGACGATGGAGAAAATACTCGAATCTCATTACACGAGGGACGGCAGGTTCGTTTAAAACGATTCCTTCACAAAATATGTCGTAAAATTTCATTTTGACTTGACAGAATTATGAGCAGTAATTAGTGCGTGATTCTGATATAAATGAAATATGTTTCGAGATAATGCTCGTTTATTACATGCGAAGGAAAATATTTGGAAAAATCTATTTGCAAATGTTTGAAATGCATATATAAAATATGTTGACGAACTGTACCAAGAGTGAGATATGAATTTTATTAATACAACTGTATGTAGTTTACCGGATAAATGAAAAGTGTTAAGTCTATTCTCTGAATCTTTATGCAGATGTTTGCCGGTATTGTAAATACGTTTCGTCGATGAGAAAAGGTGGCGAGACCCTCTGTATACCGTAAGAGCGTATAAAGTGGGCAGCTACCGAGTTTCCAATAATCTGGCCTGGAAACGCGATTTATACGAAACGGTAAACTTAATAACGCAATTTCGCGAGGGTACGCGGCCCGCTGACGGAGAGCGGCCGAACAATTTAAATAAACAAATTATAAATATTCGCTCGCGCGAAACCACCTCAGCATGAATAATCATTACGTCGTAGATGGGAGGCAAGGCACTGCCGATTCGATTGATTAAATTTTTAATAATTCATTTGCATTCGACCGGCATACCTCCGCCTCCGCACTTTCTCAACATTCTCTCTCTCTCCCTCTCTCTCTCTCCCTCTCCCTCCCCTCCCCCTCTCTCTCCCTTTCTCTCTCTCTATCCTTCTCTCTTATCGTCAGACCCGACCCTTTAATATATTTTTAAATTACATTTTTAATGGACGCAACAAATGAATTATCGATTGTTTCGCCTCGGTACAGCCGGCTAATAGGGTTATTATTAATGCGCTGCTCCAGTTTTCGCGCATTCGTATAAATACATTATACAAAGTATCATGGAAAGAATCGCGGAAATAAGCGCGTAAATGCAATTTGCGTCATGCAAAATTATACATCTCCCAATTCTGTAATTTACAGTTTGCAGGACGCGTTATTTTTATCACGTTAAACAACGCAAATCAGCGCGACTCGATTATTTATTTATCCTTTCGTACGGAAGCATATTGTAGCTTCCTCTTGTTTACAGATTGTTTGCCCGACTACATGGAATATTACACTGATATCGTCTATCGCGATAAAATACGAATAGAGTGTGCAAAACGGCATTAATCCGCGGCATCCAGCGCCGAGGCGCAAACGCAAGGGAAAGTCGCATGCTCGAGAGACATTCACCGAGCCGAAACGAAGTCGTTCGTGATATATAAGCGCGGATCGGGATATCGGAGTCGGAATCCCGAATCTCATAACTTCCGGTCCGTCGGTGGTCGACTCAATATTCAAGATGACCGGCAAACGGGACGGCGGATGTGACGTCACGCTTCGTCGCCGCCTCAAGCCATATTAGATCGAGGAGTTTCATATTGCTCCGTAGCGCGCTCCGTGATCTCGTGCGCCGTGAGTTTATCTATGGTTCAGTTCGTCTCGTAATAATGTCCATTGGGGTCTACAGAAGCGCCGGACGCCGTCGTACTTGCGCTCTTCCGCATCGGAAACGTCGCGTTAACGAAGTCAATTGTGAAGAAGTTGCTTACATCGCGTTGCCACGCTGACTTTCGTCACGCGTCGTCTGTATTTCAAACTAGAGGTGTCCATCCACAACTCGTTATTATAATGACCATCGAGAATTGTCGGTGAGAACTCAATTAATGCTTTAAATTCAAGGCTATAGTATTAATTTAAATTAATTACTAATAAGATGTCGATGGTAGCAGTAAAAAATTTATATACAGATTTAATACTGTTTTTTTAAAAGAGAGAATTGCGTTATTATTCTCAAGTTTACTATTCGGCATTTTAATTCGTCTAATAAGTTTAGATAAGATCTAGATAAGATGATGTAGATCTTATCATACAATATTTAAATGTGTTACGAAAAAAAGGGTTAAAATTGAAAATATTTTAAGCCTTTTTTCGTAACACATTTATATATATATATATATATATATATATATGTATGTATGTATACATCTTTTTAATCTGTAAGTGAACCATTGTCTCTTTGAAAAAAATTTAATTTTTGCATTCCGTCGGTGTCGAGATCCATGAATCCGGGTACCAAATATTCAACCAAGTGCTCGGACGCACTCTGGTACGGACGATCTAACGCGCGTCATCGTCGCAAAGTGCCGCGCAACTCGCGAATCGGGACTCAGGTAACACGAATCCGGCGGATAACTCGACAGATCGGGAAATTCCCATTTTTTTCGTTTGTTTCCGGGCGCGTCATCTCATGGCGCTGCCGCGGCGGTCGCGGCGGCGGCGGCGGCGGTTTTAAATTCCTTTTGAGTTCAAAACGCGCGCGCGCGCGCGGGTGCGCGGCGCGATGCAAAAGAGGGTTGCAGCGAGAAAATCGGGAGGGAAGAGTCTGGACCAGAGAGGCTGGCATGCACGGGGGTGCGGGGGGGAGGGGGAGGGGGAGACCATGCTAGGGGGTGGACTAGCGCGAGTGCGCACTCAAAAAAAAAAAATCATTTGCACGGTAATTCGAAGCCTGGATTTCAGTCGATAAAAGGATGCACACACGCCGCGGCGCATACAGAGGGAAGAAACAAATGAACAAATTCGCGTTTCAGAATAATGCCCGGCAATCCCATCTACCCGCCTCTCTCGCCGCGGCCTCCTCTCTCCTGCCTCTGGTCCGCACACCGCCACCCTCTCACCCCTATTTCGCGGACCAGCCTGCACCCCTCTTCCCGTCTTCCCCTCTCTTCATCGCCTTCCTCCGCCTCTTCATCCCCCTCCCGCGTCGTCGATGCGCCGTGGCACCCACTCTCTCACTCTCCTCCTGCACCGCCACCCGCGCAACCCCACAACCCTACTTTTTTCATTCCGTCCTATCAATTGATCAGGTTTTAAATTTCCGCGTCCATCCGAGCCGCGCCTCCACCTCCACCTCTTCCGCGTCCTGCACCTCATCCTGCTTCTCCTGCTGCTGGCTGCTTCTCCGCGCCACCCCGTACGTCCTCTTTCGGTTCTCGTCCATCCATCCCCGTACTCTCACCCTACGCCACGGTGTACGCCGGTGCCACCCGTTCGGTCCTCACCCGCCTGTCCCTCCTCTCTGTTTAATTAAAAGGACACATTAAATTATTTTTTCAATTGAACCCCCCATTGTTACTCGCAGACTGCTGATTCTATCCAATCGTCCGACTTCTCGCTCGCACCCGCGCTAGTCGTCTCACTTCTACTCGCGCTCGACTGATCCCCCTTCCTCCCTCTCCCCCCCCCTGTCCTGCCTGTCCTACGTCGCACCCTCCCGCTTGCAGTCCCTGCTTTTTTTCGCGTTAGAAGCTTTGTCAGAATACGCGTGCGCGATAGTATAGGTACACGATCGCATATACGTGTGTTTACGCGTGCCCGTATATTTCGGCTTGCACGCGTGTGCGCCCGCGCGTGTGTTGCATGTAGGTGTATACGTGCTTCTTTTTGTTCCTATTTGCGCGAGATCGGGCGGGCGAGCGAGCGAGCAAGCGAGCGAACGCTCTCTCACGCGCGCGCTCGCGCGCTTTCCTATTAATTGGGAAATACCGAAATGCGCGGAATATCGAGCACCTTGATGGCACGGCTAGCATGCCCCTCCGGATCGCGGGGGTTCCGGATGGGCAGGGGGACAGGGAGAAATAGGAGGGATAGGGCATGTGGGTGGCTGGTTGGGTGTGGGTGTGGCGACGATTTTTTCGACGACAGGCCTCTGCCGTCCGAGCGTTTTCGTTAAACGAGTTCGACGACTTTCGCGAGATTGGGAGCGGAGGCTTGCGTCCGCGAGATTTTTCGGTAACTTGGGACTTCCACTCTTACGAGGAGAGAGAATGTCGAAGAAACTCGGGCGTAGCGCTATTTCTATACAGTCATCGTCGCATGCGACGATGATTTTGTGAATCTGGATCGCTGGTTCCTGCAGAATTCTCACACATTTTTGCTTTTGCTCTAGTTTGTTAGTTGTTCTACAATTTATTGGACGTAATTCGAAATTTTTTTACACGTAACGATTTAGGAAAACGAGCAACACAGCATAATCGTATGACTAAAAATAAACAATTATATATAAATGTATGGGATATAATTGTATAAATAAATAATAAATAAATAAAAAAAAATATAAAAATAAATCATTATATAAATGTATAAGATTTATCTAATTATATAAAATTGTTTGCATGATAAGTAAAATAAATTGAGAATAGTCTTCTTCTATTATTATGTAAGTTACTATGTAACTGCGAATAATAGTACCCAAGCAATTATTCTACAGCTCACAAGAAACTTGGCATTTAATCATCATTTAAGTAATTACAATGTTAATTGATTCCATTAAACATCTCGTGTCTTCGAGGCTTATCGAAGTCGATAACACGAGATATCTGCGTTAATGTGTGGATATCATTATCAATTGTCGCCCCTCTCTCCGCTTCCCTCTCCATGACGCTGGCGGGATTCGGACGGGGGTGAAAGTTCGAGGAATGGCAAGGGTCGGAAAGGGACGAAGAGTTGGCTGATAGTTGGATCCGCAAAATGAAGTAATTAGGAACAATCGAACATTGTGTCTAGAACTCCGCGTTTTAATCATTAGAGTCATAGGTCAGCGTTGGATAACACGTTAAAGCGGTTTACGTGTCGCATTTATCGAGAACATCGATACATCGGATGTTTAATAGGATTTTACGTAACACAAAAATGGATTTGAACGTTCTTCTCGGTATCAGAAATCGCATTATATAGTTCGTTATAATCAATGCATTCTTATCCATTTCCTATATTTCCGATCGACACGTATATTGTTCGCTTTGCTGCGCAGAGATAGGTATCAGCTATACATATATCCGTCTGTTTATTTTACGTTATTACGTATCTCGGGATCCCGTCCTCATAAATACGAATTTATAGAATTATCAATTTTTAATTAATTCAAGTTACAGCGTTTTCGCATTCTTATCAGTTTTTTGTGCAATAATTGAACATAAGAATAGAAATTTTTTTTTTAGACAATTTTGAATTGCATTAACCGTTTATAATTTTGTACTTCAATTATATCTAGCGTGCGCGAGATACTTAAAAAGAGACAATCATTCTAAGAATCAAAATTACGAACACTCGCCGAGCTCTAGACATTTTCATCAAGATCCTCGTACTCAGTTACTTGGCCATTGTCCAAGTCGGAGCGCGATCATAGGATAAAACGAGGCTCGCTTACTGGAGCTTCTCTCTTTGTCCTTCCGGCAAAGGAGCCTGAAGCGGCGAGTCGGAGTCCGCTACATCGGTAATTCGGAAAAGCTAATTAAAACTTGACTCGAAGACCGGTGCATCCTTGCCCACCCACCAGCTCCGGCCGCCCCCGGTCACCGAGTCGACCGCTACGAGGGGCTAAGTGAGGTGAAAACCAACCCCAAAGAGCAGAAGTCTCACCTCACCCTACCTCTTATCCGCGTGATTCTCTATTCTGCTACTCTTTCCACGGCCAGTGTGCATTGTCTTCGCGGGCACAAACAATTTCTTCCCTATCTGTTCCCTCCGTCCTTCGCTCGACTTATTGTTAGTCGTGGAGATATTCACGAAAAAGAGAGAGTTTATCTTTAAATATATAATATATAATATAATTATTTCTCATAAAAACCTCTCATAAATTAAATTGCAAAATCTATTAAATTCGATTGACATTAATATTAAAATTACACACAAATTAAGCATCTTTATATCTTCGTATCTTATAAAGAGAGAGAATCGATTTTTCTAAAAAATAATTACTATTACTCATAGAAATCAATTAAATATATACATATATGTATATACATATTTTAAATATATTTTCAATTTTTAATTTTGCGACATTAAAAAAAGGTGTCATTTACAAGATGATACTCGAGATGTTTCAATCTCGACTCGGTATTATGACATGTAATACAATTGAGATATTGCACGTCACGCGGGACATTCTAAAGACTCTGAAAAATCAACAGGCAGGTGCAAGGATAAGGGTGTGCAAACAGGATCATTTAGCCTTCAAGCCGCGGCACCGCGTGCACCTGTCGCCCGTCGACTTTCTTTTTTCTCACCCCCTCCGGTGACGGGGAATCCGCGCGACGACAGACCAGCCATCGTATCTGTCGATCTGCGGTATCGACGACGAGGGCGATTCATCAAAGTTTCCAACCCCACCCTCCCGTCCCCCGTATTGGCCCCGGCACGGCTAACGAAATATTACAACGACGGACGGCCGAACGCACTCGTATTGCCTGGTGGTGTCTGGACCGAGCCGCGTGCGTGTTTTCGCGAGAACGATGCGCGCGCCTGTGCACGATTGCGCGTATCTGTGTGCGTGTCTCCACCGCCTAAGCGGATACGCGGAAAACGAGCTCGTAGATGGATAAATACTAAAACGTCAGTAACTCACGATCAGCCTCGACCCTCTTCCGTCTCTTCCTCCGCCTCTACGTGCGCCCATCGCCGCGCTTTGTTGCGCGACGATATAGGCGTTGCGCTCGTCCTGCAGGATGTACATCTAGATCAATACCATTGGAAATTATCCAAACAAATTATCGATAGAGCGAAAAAAAACCCAGAGGCCGCGCACCCCGACCGACCGACCAACCGAACGAACCGAACGAGGCGCTACATCACGCATACGGGGGTGGCGAGGGAGGAAACGAGAAAGAGAAAAAGCACCGCGCCGCGCCGAGAGGCGAGAAAGAGAGAGACAAGAAGCGTATTAAAAAATAAAAAATTGCCGTACATTTTTCAGGCATTAACGTGTGCGTGGGTGGGTTGGGTCGGTCGCTGGACAGAGAGGGGTTCGGTGGGACGGCGGGAAGGGCCCTTAAGGGGGGAAGTGGGACGCGCGGGGGTGACTAGCCCCCGATCGCCGTGTACAAGAGAGGAGAGAGGATATCTACGTGCATGTCTCCTCCCGATTGGCCTGCCGAAGCTTCCCCGAAGCCAATTCACAGGGCGTGTGTTTAGCGCAATTTTTCAAAATTAACTAATGTTCGACAGCCATGCCGTCGACGACTTTCGGGACGCGTTCTGTCCTCTTGCACCACGTAACATTAATCACTCTTAATTATCGCGAAATACCAAAGGCATCATGTTTTTGTATTTTATTTCGCACTCCAATCATTACGCTTTACAACAGCCGCGTCTTAACGAAGTGTCGAGACTGTATGTCTCTTTCGAACTTTATGAAATATCTGATTTAATTTGCTTAAGAAATATCAAAATTAAAAATTTTCTCGGTCGCGTAAATAGCTTAAAAAGACTAATTACAATGTAATGCTTCTTTTACCGTCATAAAACTTAAATGTTGAAACTTTTATATACAGAATTTATATGAATTGTGAAATTTTTATACACAGTCAAAAGTTAAATCTGTATATCTAATGTGTTAAAAATGAAGTTGCAATTCGCAATCTTGTAGCAATCTAATCGAATGAGAGATTTGTGTGGGAAAATTTTGCTCAAGTTGAATTAGATCTTATGCGACTAGCATATATCTTATAAGCGAAAATATATATATGTAGGTTTGGCAGAATCGCCGAGTGGAAAGACGGTCGAGGCAGAATTTCGCATTGTTCCCGCCGAATGCCGTTCGCGGTCCCCGCTTTTCGTCGCGTTTGGCGCCCGGCGTAAAAATTACGTCGACTAGAGTTTATTTGTCCGGAAATGGCGGTGCCCCGGGGGTGGTGCTTGCACGGTTATAGGTGCGGGGTAGAAAAAAAGGGGACTGGCGGTAGGTGGAGGCAAGAGGGAGACGGGGCTGCGCGGGTGGGAGCGAGAGCAAGGCACGTACGTACACCTATCTACCGGCGTGGTTGATGTATTGCGTATTATTTGTGTGTTGTGTTCGTTGCTGCATTGCGCGCTTTTTTCTGCTCCCACCGCCTATTATTTATTAGCACTAACGTGCAATTGTATTGATCTGCAATATACCACCCGCACCCGGCCCCACCCACGTCCCGATGGATTTTTTTCCTCTTTTCGAGAATGTATCCGGACTTTACCAGGGGATGGAAGTTTGCTACGATTGGCCCGGCGCGTGATGGAACAACCGCTGATGCTACACTTTGTTGTGCCGGCATGTCACGTAATTTTATTTT
This sequence comes from Lasius platythorax, assembly GCA_963971435.1. NCBI lineage: Eukaryota > Metazoa > Arthropoda > Insecta > Hymenoptera > Formicidae > Lasius > Lasius platythorax. The sequence goes on from OZ020541.1 coordinate 4,593,546, forward strand.
GCCTTCTTGAATGCCACGATTGAATCTTCCTCCGGGCTCTTTGTTTTTGCACGCTGCGACGGTATTGCACGGTAAAAATTTGGCGATACTTATTTTTTTGTGGTGCCGGCGCTTTCCTGCCGCCGAGAGAGAATACCGAATATGTACATTGTTGGTGCTTCGAGCCCTGCGGTTACGGTTCGGCAGCAGCTTTGGTTTATGGATATTTCGAGTTAGATGATATCACACAGTTCTGGAAATCCGTGGACACGGTCTCGTGTGTGTGTGTGTGTATGTGTATTTGATTTATAGATATATAATATTATGTAAAAGTTTAGGGACGCGTATGTGTCTCGTGAGATATATCTTTCGTCAGTTTCTCGATATAAAAGTAAACACAAATTTTGAATTTAATGCATAATATACATATTATGCGAAAACATGCCTATTTTATCATTGTCCTAACGATATAAGTTAACATCAATAATATGCAAATTTACACATTGCTCGTGATGTATAAAAATCATTAACGATGATGGCAAAATTATCGCTAATCGCTACTCTATTACTATTAATTGTTATCGGTTCTTTAATTATGCAGTTTTGAGATTTTTCGCATCTCGCGCGTCTTACATCGTTCGCAAAGTCTTGCGTGATCAGCGGAGGGCTAAAGGGGCCTCCCTCTCGTTAACGCACTTTCCACGAAATGCAAAAATACGCGGGAGTTCGCACATTCGCGAGCGTGTACGCGTCATATCAAAGTAAATCTACCCGGTGAGCATCACCGGGGCTATTATATCGTCATCATAACGATATAACGCGAAATCAACAGGGTAACGATACACCGGGTCCCGCGTGGTGAAATACAATAGCCTCTGCATGCGACCCCTCCCCCCCTCTCACGCCACACCACCCCCAACCCCCATTACTGAAGGTCCCCCCTCGCCCCCCTCCCCCTCGTCCGTGCCGAAACGGCCGGCTGCTAGCCCGCGAAACTGACCGTGCGGCGGACCAGTCGCGTTGCGTTGCGTTGATGTAACTAAATGATTGGGTAAATGATTCCACAGCGTGCCGCGAGTAATTGAGTGGTGCTGGTGTGGGCGATGACTGCCAGAGAGCGCCGGTCGCGGTCGTGTGAGTGCACGCACACGGCCACGCGAATCCACCGGGTGTTCTCAAAATGTTCGGGTAAATGATTTCGCGCTCGTGGTGCGATGGACCCCCAGGTTTGCCGGAAATGATGATGGAGAGGGACGCGAGATACCGTATTCGTGCTTTAGTGACAAGGCCATTAAAATGAGATTTGGGTATAGGCTCCGAAAAGCCGCGATGATGAAACGCAGTTTATTATTACGACTTCGTATAACTATATAAACTTTAATTAGTAATATCTCTCTTCCGATAAGACATTGCAGAAATTATTCAGCGGTCATAAATACAAATACAACCTTCCTCCACGTGCGTCAACTTATTCTATAAAATATATTCTGAAAAATATATTTAAATTATCTGAAATTGTTAAGTCAATCTGTGGATGACAAGCAGGGTCCTTAAAAAGGAAAAATAAAATGAAGGAGTACCGTATAAATATATATATATATCACAAAAAAAAATCTCTAGAATCAGTTGCTGATCTGTTGCGACTATTGCCTTCATTCACGTGTGAAATTTCATCCGTCACATAAATTGTCAACAGAACGCATAAATTGTCAACAGAATGGCTCGAAATAATTCGTATCTTGATAAAAATTCGATACATTCTGCGCTCGTAGCAGATAACAATCCGGAAACCGCGTCTCCGAGGCGAGACTCGCCAGTCGGCGCGCGTCATTCACTGCGTACCGATGAATGGCCCGCAATGATCCGCGCGTTCTTCATGACACACATTTCCAGGTCACCCAGTGGACACGGGCATACCGAGAGCGGATAGCGCCTCGCCGGTGCCGGCTCGCGCCGCGCCGCATACGCGTGCGTCCGCGTGTACACGCGCGTGCACGCTGTATGGTTGCGCGGCACGCGCGCCCCACGGCAATGACGAGTCATCCACGCTAGAACACCTCTCGCCTCTGGTCCATTCGGTCACTCATTCTCTCTCCGTTCCGTACACGCTGGCTTCCTCTCGCTTCCTCGCTGATTCTCCGCGCGTCGCGCTCTCGCTTCTCCGTCGCGCTACCACTGAATCCCGCGTGCCGGACCGTCGGACTCTGTCTACCCTCTGCACACCCCCCACCTGTATATGTGAACGTTCATCGTGCGTGCACGCGACGCACGACCGTGTGCGTGCGAACGTAGGCCGCGGCGGTCGTGTCATGATTTCGCGTTTGTTTACGCGCGTTCTCTCTCTCTTTCGGGCGGGATCATCTCCCGTCATTTGCGCGCTCTCGTGCGAAGTCCCGCTCTTCGCTCTCGCTCGCGCTGCGGTCAGGTGTTGGCAAATTTGCGTGGCCGCGGGGATATGTTTTCGTTTCCAATGATTTATGCCGGTAAATGGGTCGCGCGCGCGTGAAAGTGTCATGCTGGGCGTTATCGATGACAGCTATCGATGGGACGCTCGAGTGTGCTTCTCGCAAGAATGCGGTCTCCAGGCGAATTAGAATTTAGGGTATCGTTTTAAAAGCTGGCATTTGGGGAATCGGAACAAATTACATTCGAGGCTAATTAGATTATTATTATAAACGTAGAAAGTAGATGTGAAAAGATTGACGTCAAATAAAAGGTGACATTCTGAAATGAATCATACGACGGAGTCGTAAGATGAAAGATGAAACAGGTTAAAAAAATAAATTCAGGTTTAAAAAACAATACAATAATAATTATTGATTTACATTTCATGTTTTTATAACCGTCTATCAATCCTTCGTCATTATATAAGAATTTCTGAAATAAAGAGTGTATGTATACTTGGATAAACACTTTTTGACAATATAAATTAGACGATGAGCGCAATTTTTTTGATAATCAGTGCCGGTTGATTTTTCGACGATGTATTTTACTCGTAACACGACGGCGAGGGTTGATTATCGTTCCTGGATACGTTTCAGCTACCCTAGCAAAGACAACCCGCTGAATGAATCGCGAAAAGCGTTTCAGGCAAGTGACAGTACCAACAAAAAATGAAATCGAGTTCCGCCTGACAGAAGTGGGGTTCGTAATTTAAAAAACAATGGACGCTAAGGCACAATGAGGCCAAATGAGATAGGGGATGGTTCGTTGGAAAGAGAGCGTGAGGTGCCAGAGGATGGGAGATGAAATCCTATACTGAACAAGGGGAGGGTGGGGGATGTAGATGGTCAGGGTAGTATTCTAGTGAAAAGTTCAAACAGTACCCGAGTCTGAACAGAGAAATCGATCTTAGGAACGCATGGATCTTATTAATACTGTTAGTCTTACGAAATGATTTTTATGAATAATGATTTATATTAATATTATGTTAATATAGGATTATGAATCTATATAAAAAGAGAAAGCTCCCTTCTTCTCCACTTCATGATTGTTGACTACTATAAATCGAGATAAAAATAACACGGAAAATCTCGTACGTGATAATGCAATCATTTTCAAAAGAATCTTATCTATGTGCGGAACGAATCTTGATCAAAGTTTCTAATAATATACGTATATTATCTCTCTCTCTCTCTCACGTGAACAGCAATGATCATTGCATTTGTAAATATTTTGATTGGTTGAGTTTTCGTGGAAAAAAGATTGATTCGTCAATTTTTCTTTGCTCAAGATATTCGTGCGCGATTGAAGAAGGGAAGTTCGTACTCATCACTAGCGGCTCCTATCGATTGTTGGTCTAATTGTGTTACTGTGAATGTCCGATTCACCCAGCGGACCCCAACGTTGGTCAGAGACGAACCGAAATACGGCTCCCGTACTCTGACGGGCAAAAAGAGTGGTTCGCATATTTTTTAACGTCGACGTAACGTCCTGAAAATTAATGTAACTTTTATCCATCAAACCAGGAATCAGTCGTCGTGCGGCAAACGCCGTGAGTGTTTCTAAAAAAAAGAAGGATATGACAATTTCGCGCCATGGAAATAAACTTTCATTCGATTTACACGCTAGATATAACACGTGAATGCGGGAATGACGATCTTCACCATTATTACCATAGAATTCAGCTGGTGAAATATCTCGAATGTGTGAAATTTTGCAACACGTATTTATATATAAATGCGCGGCGATGTGGCGTGCTACAAAATCTCTTGCACAATGTTGTGAAAAATTAGGATGTCATATAAAAAATAAAAGAGTTCATTTTTTGTTATAGAATGTCTCTTAATACAATATATAAGAACATATACATATATAAGAAAACATATATGTAAGAAAAAATTATTGCAAATTCAGCTGCATTTCGAAGGCTGAATAAGAGATAACATAAAATGCGCCATCACTAAACTATATTGGTATTATTGGTTCTATTTGTAAAAAAAGATATGTACATATGTGATACACGTGAAAAAAGTATGTAAGAATAAAAAATATTTGATTTTGAACTTACACATTTAAAAGTTTCCATTCTTCGAAAGCGCGTTTTCGAAGCGATAACTTGTTAGCGAATTAATCCGACTTTCGCATGGTTTGAAAACGTGTAGCTGTGAAGTATTAACTGGTCGTAGTCCTTTTTTCGCCCCTTGCGATCGTACCTGACCTATTACGCGCGACGAACTCGATAAAACCCGCCTATTTGTTCCTTTGTGGCCGGAAGGCAACTGGATACGCAGTTAAATAATAAAGCAGACAGCAGTCGCTCCGCTAATTAACAATACCTTTTGCATGGTTGCTAATTGCGCTTTACTTTGTTATATTACATTTTAAGTGCGCGCCACGTCGAGAATTACGCACTCGTCCGTGCGTTATTATAGTCATTTGCATAATGAATGAAGGTTTTCGTTAATTAGCACCATAATCGTGCGATGCAAATGCGAGATTGGATGATTTACCGTCTGGAATATTAATACGCGTCGATTTAATGGACGTCCTTGGAAAGGAGAAACGCTGGCCTAAGTATCTACGTAGGCGGCATTCAGTTCCATTCTCTATTTTAAGTATAAATGTAATCGATTAAATTCCAACGCGCGCAATGATAAATAACTATAATTAATTGTCTACTGCAACCTAATGAAAAAAAATTTGGAATAAAATCTCTTACGCAATCTTGTAATGACGCGAATATTTGTAATAACAAGAAAATTATTCCGCACGATGATTACGGACCAGAATCAATTTTATTTGTATAAAAGTTCAAAGTATTAAGCACATTGGAATGGAGATTCTAAAGATCTATTTTCTTGTTTTCAACGGCAGTGTGCTTGAACAATTTCGCTTCCCCGTAAATACAAACGCCTTCTTCCGACGACAAAACGCGTTCGGAGCGTGCCGCGCAGCGACGGCCGCCGCTATGCAAAAAGGGCTTGTCGCAATAAAGGTGTGAAGGAAGCAAAACTTCCGTGAAAAATCGTACGTGAGGATAATGTATACCGGGCGCGCGCTATCGACTCTGCCGGGCTGCTATCTTTAGGTCGGCGATGTTGCAGAGAGGACCCTCTGTCCTCCGTCGCCTGTGCACAGGCCGTACCTCAAATGACTCACGCAAAAGTAAATTATACATTGAAAGGGTTTAATATAATGAAACGCTCCATATGCATGAGAGGCCGGCCTGCCGCTTTGCCGCACCACGACATCACGGTGCTTCGCGTTTCTCTGCGTGCCACTGACGTATCGTGAGTTCGATGAGCCCAGATCGAACGTTCCTACGAGCCGAATAATGGCGCTCGCTCGCACGCCGACGGGCTGAAAAAAAAAAAGGAGAGTATAATTTAGTCGCCATAACCGAAGCTGTCGTTGCGTCGGCGATTGGCGTACGCGGACCTTTTTTTATCGCAAACGGCGCGCAAAGGCTTTTCGCCTCGATATACGGTTAATGCATTTTTGCAACATCCATGCGCGTTAATAGCGTCATTATGGCTGTTATTATTGGCTTTATTAAACTGACTGCGATATCGGCGATTTTCTGCAGCGATAAAAAATTGCGGAGCGACGTGTACTTTTAAAAATGCTTGTTATCAGCGACAATTAAAATGACTTTTATTGTACTGTAACGATAACTGCCGTGGTCACATACCAAATAATTATGCGGAAAAAAAACTATGGATCAAACTATGGAGAGAAAGACAAGGCGTGCACACCGTTGAGAGCGTGTATTCGATCTTACGTGTCAGTTATATCTCCGAGTTCGCCGCGCGGTGCGGACGTCGAATGGACTTGACGGTACTTACGGCAAGAAAGGGTGCGATTGGAAGAATGGGGTGAGAAGCAAAGGGGTGAGAAAGCGGAATGCGGCGCATGGTGCGCCGTTGGCGGTTGCGGATAGGACTATGGAACCGTAGTGCGGGTGGCTTAGTTGCAGGGGACGAGCGGAAAGCATCAAAAGCAATGTTTGGTGGCGCTATAATGAAATGAATTTATGCAGAGCCGTAATGCTTGAATATTTAGCAACCCTCTTCTGGTTCTGTTTCTGGCCGAGCCGTCACCCTAGCCGCTATACCGTATTCGAATTAAATTCGACCACTAGACGTTCATTACACAAGGATCGGTCAAACTCTATCCAGCGTCCAGATACTCTTGCGAAAATATTTTTAAAATGATGTTTCAATGCTAGTCTTAACACGCGTAGCATTTGCTAAATTCGTTTAAGATGCCACCTCTGCTCTGAAATTGTTTAAAAAAAGGCGAACTATATTTAGAAAGAGATCGCGTTCTTATTTTAAGATGAATATATTTTAAAGGAGAGAGACCTGATCGCGCGAAGATGTCGACTAGATCCAAAAGTTTTGAATTATTACCGGCCGAAAGTTCAAAGAATGCTCGCGTAATTTCCAAGCCGGCAGACACTCCAAGCAGAAACTATGCCTAACGATTTTCTCGCAATTTATGCACGACGACTAGATTATGTGGGAGCGGCGAAAAGTATGATCTAATTTCGCGCGCAGAGCGATCACCTATACGCTTACATGGTATGTAAATTATCGACTTAATGTAAATTTGATGAGATTGAATTTTCCAACCTAGTTACATTCTGTTGTTTTCTCACAAATCAGAGAGTTATAATGATCGAATAAGATATTATTCCTTTTAACCAGGCCAACAAACCTTCGCGTAGCACGAAAGCGGCAGTGTCGTAATTTAATTAACAAGTTAATTTTATTTTACTTTTTAATGTAAAGATTGAAATTGTCATTGCGCGAAAGCTGTGCGTTAAAAACTCATACAATCTGTTTATTAAAATTTTTTACAAGCTGACTGAAGTATAATAATTTCATATATTCGACCAATGTCACTGTAGAATGCGAAAGTAATTATATCTACATTGAAGTTGACAATTGCATCGAATAAAGAGAGAGGGAGAGAGAGAGAGAGAGAGAGAGAGAGAGAGAGAGAGAAATGACCGACAAAAAATGAAACTTGAAAATTATCCGGGAAGATTTATCGCTCGCGCTGAAAGAGACTCCTATCGGATCCGAGATTGTTTTTCATGATCGAAACTCCGCGATTCGCGATAATGCGAGTGGAAGAGATTATCTCGAGCATATATGGAGGTATACCGAAGCATTTTATCAGACATCTCTATATGATGCACGCAGACCACGCGTCATGATAAAACTAACCGATTGACTAACTAACCGCGCGCGTAAATATGCAATTAACGACGATTTTCAGGTAATTTTGATGAAATTTACGATCGGAGTGATATCTGTATGCGTTAACCCCACATGTGCATGCACACCATGGTTAATAGACCGTAACATAATTGGCGTAATAAATAAGTCATTAACGAGGGCTTTTGCGGGATTATTTAATCAATGAAGGAGGGCTTTCCTTCCGATCGCTCGCGCATTTCCATATAATCGCCGCTCCCGCATACGACGTGGATCACGTGTATATTAATATTCTGAATGCACGCGAGATGCCCAAATATTTTAATCATGGCTAATTGGCGAGTAATAATGGAGTTCCGCGGGACGGCTGCGGCAACGAGGCGCTCTTGGCGTTCCTTGGCATTCTCACTGCAGGAGCTAAGGAGAGTTTGACTATTGTCCACGTTCCTACGTAAAATTCGGTGCATTTATCTCGTAGAATGAACTTATTTAATCGCGGCGTTTCAATCGCGCGCGTTCATAGTCGGAGAATGGGCCGCATAATCTTATCCATCTTAATTAATATTGATACTTCTCGATAAAAAAAATTCATCCTGTGCTTTACATAATGCTATGTTGTCTGATGAATATCTTTCAACATTGATGCAGACCGGTTATGTATCGAAATTATCGGTATGATTCGTTTAGTAACATGGAGAAACTACACGAAGCGGGGTTATTCACGTACTCGAAACACTTACATGTGAAAAGCGGTTTGTTCGTGGCTCGCGAGATCCTCCTAAATCTCGAAGAGATAACATAGCTAAGCTTTCTTATACGCGAGTAGACAGACACTTCCTTCCTTAATAATTTTCCTTGAAATTATGAAGTAATAACTGGCGGCCGTCGCGTATAATATCTCTATATTTCAAGGCCCATTAGTTTATAATCAACACGTCTGAATAATCCAATGGCGAGATACGCCGCCGCAGCCACCTGGGTGAAACGCCCCTTCTTTTGAATATTACTATGTCTAAGCGCCGAAAAGCATGCGAACCTTCGCATGTATCTCGTATTGTCTTACTGATAATTCTGATATAGTATAGTATGGCGTGGAACTACGATGGTTCCTCCAACTTGGTTTTGAATTTCATTCATATTTCAAGTACTCTATATATAGTTAGCGTTACATTGTAATATACATAGATAAAATGTATTGATTTATTGTGCTAATGGGGCGAATACCATTTGTAAAGATATTTTTAAAGAATGGAGAAAATGAATATGATATGTTTTATTTTTTTCTTTATATCACACGACAATTTTTCTCGCGAATTAACGCAAACGGCGACCCTTGAATCTTTCGTTTATTGCTCGCGTGCATTTTTCCGTGGGCAGTGTCGTTAAACGGAAGCAATTGGAACAAATGGAAAAGAACGAAAAATAAGAGAAAACCCGACCGCGAAGAACCGACGTGACATAACTCACTACAACGATTGTCGAACAGTTAAGCCAGACTTGCGGCGCGGTTATCGAGGAACTTAATCCTTCTCCCTTCGTCCGGATCACACGGCCGGCGTTCAGAACGCACGCGGAAATTCCGAGATACCGCTTCCCATCCGGTAGTCGTCGCGGGCCGCACATGCACCGACGACGAGGATCGAATATCGAGAACGAGACAGAAGGAGAGAAAGACACAGACAGCACCGGCCCTGTTACCGAAAGCAGGCACCCGGCGCCTGTCGGGCAAGACAGAGATGAGATGACGCGGATGGTGGTGACCGCGACAGAGGCAGGAAGAGAAAAACGCAGCTGGTTCGATCGCTGGAATCGCAGCCAGTTCGTAATGAAAGGTGAACGGAATTGGACCCCCTGGAGCCGGAGAGTCGGAGCGCCGAGTGAATATAATTAGAGGATTGGGGACCGGGGGGGTCGCGCGGGGTATGACGTAATCAAAGGGTGGACATGAACGTAGAGGGGACGACACGGCGGGTTCCGCGAGGCCGGATCGGCGAGGAACGACGGCAGGGGTCGGCTTGGAAGAGGTGGAGGTGGCGTTGCCGCGCTGGTAGAGTAGAGTAGATGGATGCGCAGGAGGAGAAGAGGGTATTGCAAATTATCATTCGGCCGGCGAAGCGAGGGTCCAGCTGAACTGGACTGGCAACAACTTGATACCGACGTCCACACCGCGCGGCCAATGCGCCACTGTCGGAGCCTGTAGTTTTGTCATTAGCCGATAGCGTCTACCGATAGACGACGTGGAACAGGGATTATTGGGCTAGGATTGCTAACGGACGGCACTTGGATGCAAATGTCTCCCGGTATATTTCCACTTTCCCGCCTCGATCTCTACGAGGTATTCGCAGAGGCTGCGAATAAATCCCGAAAATCGAGACAAATTCTATAATATAATAATTATCATTGTATATATTAAGGAAATGAAACATTATCTTCTTTAAAATTAAAGGATTCAAATTAGACGGGTTAAGTTGTAGGAAGAATTTTTCATCTTTTGAATAAACTGCATTTGATTGTATAGACCTTTTAGTTAATCTTAAAAAAAAAGATTTTGCCACAACTTCGAACGTAAAAATATACAGCGAAATCACATATGGAAATAACGAGTATATAGTACGTATATTGTTTGTAATATCTTACTTTAGTGTTAAAGATTAGTCGGAGTATCTGCCGGAGAAATTGGCTCAACGATATTATTCCGCGATCGTTCGTTACGAGATCGGCATCTATTATTGATTCCACATTCGTATCTATCGTTTTGCTTCGCTCGGCAAATCGCACAGCAGAGATGTTGTCCGTAATAACCGGCCGGACGATCGCGTCGTCGTCGTCTCGTCGCTTCACACGGATAACCGTAATCTCAGATAAAGATCATAATAATCTCCATAGTCAACATTGCAAAACGCGAGAGATAAAGGATCCCTCCGCCTGCTTCAAATATTACGACGATCTGGATGATCCGCGGATGCTCCAAAACTTTCACGGCTCGCGCGTTTCAAGACGCAAGGAAATTCCCGCGGGGGTGATTCGGACGAGTAAAGCGGAAACGGTAAGAATACCATTAAAGTTTCATTATGATCTACTCGCGAGAGTTCGATTCTACATGTATCGTCGTGTTGGAGGAGCGGCATTTTCCGAGTCGCAATTTATGCGCATCGGTTAACGGCCGCGTGGACGGCCGCGGAACGAAATGATAAATTGGTCATTTCTCAGTTTCCCGGCGCGTTTTACAGACGCGCGGAGCGCGCATTTCTCGCCGCCCGTATCCCCGACGGGAATCGAACACCCCGGCAGTTCGGGCCGTTTTGCATTACAGCGAATCGTCCATGTTGGACCGGGTCGGACTTTGCATACTGATTATCCCGGCGTGATTGCGGGAACGAAAGGGTTGCACGCAAATCGGACGGCGGGGAAGGTCGTTGCCACGTCGGCGGGGCGTCGAAGGGATGGCGGAGGGAGGCGAGTAAAGTCCGCCGTTCTAATGCTATCGATTCCTAGTGCTTAGCATAATGAGGACAGGCAGTGCCAGATAACGCTGCCGCTTGGAAATGGAGGTGTTCTATTACGCTCTCATGAAGGGGATGTCGACTCTGGTCTTGTCTCCATTCGCGATGCCTAATAAAGTGCAGAATGCTCTCTATAATACGCATAAATGTTATGCTATATTTCAGCGGGGTGATAATCCAGATTATAAGAGTTCGTGTATGAAAAGAATTGCAAATATAATATAAAAAAAAAAACGATTCTTCTCTTTGTCTTAATTATACAATTTTAGCGTAACGGTTAAATATAACGCGAAAAAAAAATCTGATACCAGTAGTATAAAAAATAATAACCAGTAATATAAAAAGATCTTTACAGTCGCAAGTAATTGTCGCGGAAACAGTACCACAATCGCGCGGAAGAGATTACAATTTATAATTTTGATAGGAATTTTAATGGCACTACTTAACACGGGGACTCGCATTATGCGTTAACGATATTGTGTATTTTGTATCGCGGCTTTGCATTAATTACCGCTTCATTATCGCAGGCATTCCGGAACTCGTTGAAAAAGAAACTTTAAAGGTACGTTATAAACAAAGTATCGAGACCGCGTATGTATGATGGTAGAAATTAATATCCGCGCTGATATAGTATATCCGTGTAATATCAGAAACATGTAACTGCTTTAGTAGAACGAGGCGTTCCAGAAGTAATTATCCCATTGCTTACTATCGACGGTGCCATTCGTTCCAGTTATGGCGCCGGGCGAAACGCGCATCCGGATCGCCACCAACACACAGGCAGAAATTTAATTAATATAATTTACCAAGCTCGCGATGTATTAATACATGTCGTAGAGATTAAAGTCCATTGGAAGTTCACCGAGAGTGATCACCCGCTTGTTTAGCATCGCGAACGCGCACGGAATAGATATCGCCTTAAGCTATACGAAGCGAGAAAGGACCATTAGACATCTCGATCTCGAGATTGATGCACGGCCGTGATTTGTTCCGTTCTAATAAACAATTTTATACAAGTCGCAAATAGATATTATATGGTACGACATAAAGCAAGCCATGTTCTTGATTGTAAGTAAAATGCTCCTCCTCTCACTCTCTTTCTCTCTCTTTTCATTACCTGAGAAAGACAAATAAGAAATAAAAGAAGACAGATTTCTATAGATATATGTAGATTATCGTACAAAAATCTGTAACTGTGTGCTGCGATTACTTAGTTGTTATCATTATGAGGAGTTAAGGGTTGCAGAAAAAAAATAAGGAGTCCCTCCATTCGATAAACTTGAATGAGCCTGAGATATTCTAAAAAGATTATCAGTTTTTCCACACAATGTAAAATTTCGACGATAAAGTTTGTTGTATTTTGCAAATTTTTAAATGCGAAAAGTCTCTGTTAACTTAAGAAAATAAAATGTAAGAAACGTGGATTGCGAGTAGGAAACAACATTGGGATCTAATTAACATTAATTGTTCGATTTGATGTGATCCTTTCTCATGTGCTCGTAACATAAATAAACGTAATATAATAATCATTCGTATTTTGGTACTTCGTAATTTCTATGGTTATAAATTTATCGAGCGTCGAACGATAAATTCGACGACGTCATGCCGACAAACTCGCGCCAGTCAACGGCGTTACGTGCCAACTTTCGAGAAAGCCGTCCCTCCCGCGGGCGTTCATTATCAATTCGTCAAAAATATTCGACGTAGCCACGACTGACGTTCGAAAAAAATATATACATATATATACATGTATATATATGTATAAACGCTAAATTCGTGGGAAGCGGAAAAGAGAAAGCGCCGTGCGAAAGAAGGAAAAAAAATCTCGGTGGTACACGCTCCCGAAGCCAAAATTCAATTTATAATATGACAGGAGCTATTCGATTTTAAAGTCCATTTTTCATTCTCGCTCCGCAGTGCGCACACACGCCCTGACGTACACATGTTTTTTTCCTAAAATTTCGCCAAAGTGTCCGCCAGTCTGAAAATACCAGACAACAGTGTTTAATTCCCGAAGCTGAATTTATTCGGTGTCGGCATACGTTGTGAATAATGATGCAGTCTCGCGATAGTAGCGACGCTGTTTCGCTGTTGAAAAAAGAGTGCGTGATAAGAAAATACACACATTCGTTTAAAAAAAAAAAAAAGAAAAAAGATCTTTTACATCGAGAGGGGGTTAATTCATATAAATGTGTTATATTCCGTTCCGCTTAGTGCGCAGACAAACCATAAAAATCTTGTCGGTGAAAATTTTGCTACGCATAATAACGTCAGATGCAATAGGAAATACGAGAAAGGGGGGGAGGGAGCGGAATTAACCCTCCGATAATTTGCATAAGTGATCCGCGAGCGCCAGGGACGATCCGTTGCGCGAGCATGTAACCCCGCGAAATAATGACAGGCTCGTGAAGAGCGCGTCGTTATTAGAAATTATTAGAGGCCGCACTTAAAATCAAGACTCTTTCATGCGATGAATGTCGAATGATTAAGAAGATGAAATTATTCGCCGTTAGATCGCACAGAAATGATCTTAATTAGTAGAGCTCGCGGTATTGAGACACAGTCAACGCGATGAACGTCTTCTCGCCTTATAAAACCAAGTTTTCCTCCTCCTTCGAGAAGGAGAAGAGCTTGTGTTGTGCTCTATATATAAATATAAAATTATTTTTCACAAGTAATTTGCGCCAATTCATCTTTTATGAGGCGTTTACATGAGAATTATTGATATCTGTGGAACGAGAATGAGAAAAATAATACAGTAAATATTATCATATTGCGCTTAGTTTATTTCATATTTCTGCTGTTTTATGATATATTACAGATATACGATTGTGCGCGTGTTTTGCAGGAAGCATTATCGAAGATCATCGCGCACGCCTGTTGGACACGCGAGAATCGTTCGTTCTTAATTTAATACCCTGCGACAGGCGCGATCGTATGTACGAGCACGTAATTTTTATATAGTTACGCCTCTGATTAAAATACCAGAACGCGACATTACGAATGCAGGAACGTTGAAATGAATGCGTTTTGCATTACTGCCGTTTCCCGACAGAGGCTCGATGTAATGTTACCGAGGGGGTGAGAATACTCCTATTTTTTTATGGCATAAAATTTCACCGCAATGAGAATTGCTGTTGAAAAATTGATAGGCCGCCGCGTTGGTATTCGCGAGCTCTCAGTACAGCGGTACACAGATTGAGTTAAGGTTCGCTCTTTTTTTTTCGCATTTTCTCCCCTCTCCCCTCCTCCCGCGGGGGGGGAGAGAGGCGTTTCGCCGCAACGCCTCGCTCTTGTACGGAAACAACTCGCTTAGCGTGTCTCTTAATACAGAGACAAGCGCGGCAGTAATACGTTGAATTTCAGAAAAGCGCGCGGTTTTTGCATTTGGATTACCGTGACATTCTCTGTGGCCGTCGAGTTACGGCCTGAATTTTTCAAGAGGCCTCGCTCTCGCAATGGTAACTTGGCGCGTTTTTCACGGACATGGACATGCGCGACAATCGTTCGACTGTTAATATTAATTAGTCAATTAATACACAACTGTAACGTACACGCGTCGTACTTGAAGCTCAAGTTACTCAAGTTTTATCTTTTCCTTTCAGCGCAGATTTATCACTAATCTCTCTCTGTATTTTCTATCAAGATATATATATATATATATATATATATATATATATATATATATGCGGCAACGACGACAAAGAATTGTATATGATGCGTGTATTATTTTGATAACATTTTTATACCGTCTGTAAAATGGTGAATCGTGTTTGGCGCCACTTTTGCTGGCCTGTATTCCGCTAATCCTTCCCAAGTTATATGGACGGCGATTAACGTTGCGGAACGAAGTTTGCGATAACTTTATTGTAATAAGATGAGCGTGGGGCTTCCTACCGATGCGGCGTCAGGGATACGCGGCGCGGCGTTTACGGGCGGTTGTCGAGTGTGTCGGTAAGTGAGAAGGGTGCCGGACTCTCTGGACCGCTGGTAGAAGATCATTATGAGCTTGAGTTACCATGGTTACTATGGTTACGGACCGGCGGCCGATCCCGGAGCCGAAAGTGCGAGGGGGAATCTCGACGCGAAACGGTCAGCCAAGTATCGCGCATTTGACTTTACAACCGATTCTATGCACCCCCCTCCTCCCCACGATTGTTATGCTTATGTTACCGTCCCTTTCTTCCACCCCTTCCTCCTTACGGCACCGCGCTCGGCAGTGGTCCGCTCTAGGATTCCGTTCTTTGCCGAATACCGCTTTTATGCGTCCCTTTTCTCTCTCCTTTCTCTCCGTTTCCGCGATTCATCGTGGATTACTGTTGCACTCGTGTTCTTCCAACTTTACAAGTGTTCGCAAAATGTGTTGGACGATCCAGTTACGATTTTGATGCGGACTTTAGTCTCCTCAAAGTCTTTATTCCGCTTAAAATGTTATTCCCTAATTTAAGCTTCGGATGTTATCGCGGTTATTCTCTAATTTTAAAATGACAGATTAATTTTATTTTCTCAAAATCTGATTTTAAAAAAAAGTGATATGATTGCATTAAAAGCGATCTTTTGATGCAACGAGTGTGCTTTCCGGAGAATCTGCTGAAAAAGAAACCTATGAAAGATTCGATGTTACGGAGGAACGAGAGGCGCACTTTTTTCTCTCAGTCTCCGCAGGCTCCGCGGCAATTACTAGCCCCGGGATCGAGACGGCGAACGTATCGATCTTACTCTTCAACGTGTATGTGTAACGCACGTGTGCATACGAACGACCGGCATGCCGGCAGCGAGCAATAAAACTCTATCTTGCGGGTTCTCTCGCGTGCTAAATACTTTCGTTTTTCTTCGCCAACTATGTACTTGGCCGCGCCGTTATTCCACAGGTGTTTGGCACTTCCGTAAGCGATAAAAGCCCCGACCGCGGCGCCCGACTTCCTCTGCTCTTTTCTCCGGTCGATCTTCTCGCCCAAGTTGATCGACATCTCTCGCACCGAAAGTTTTTTCTCTTTTATCGCGTCGCATCGATCGAAGACGATCGAGAGTAGTAAACAATCCTGTATTTTGGCGTGTCCGTAAATACCGGAAACTCAATCGAATGTAACATTACAACGTCCGGCGGTGTTACGTTCATGACGATGTATCGGTAACGAATCGGACGTAACACGGATCCGGCCGCGGATGACGGATCGCAGATGGTCGATGGGCACGACCCATAAAACTTATTATCCGCCTTTTACAGTTCGGTGGTAAATTTAAAGTGGTTTTTAAAAAAATTCGACGGCGAATGGCCTGAGCGATGGCAAAAGGGATCTCCTTTTTTTTTTTTTTGCAAAATTTACGTCAGCTTCAAAATTGAGCAAGGCGATTTAATGAAGACTCATACGATAAATATTTATTTCATCGATCCTCTAATGTTCTAATCACTCTCTAGATTGTTTTTATTCCGGTTTAGCGATAATATTTGTTATTTCATGAAATTATTTTTTCGTTGTTTTATCATTATTATTGCTTTTCATATCAAACTGTACAAAATCCATGAGAAGATCGATCAAAACTATTGTTCTTTCGTAACAAAATCCGATCATAATCCAAGAGCGGGAAAATCGAAATACGGCGTTAAATGCGAAGTGATAAGACCTTAACGAAATGCGATTTCCGAGATGGCCGCGGGATATATTTATATAAAAACAGCACGCGAAAGAGAACATAAGGGGAACACACGTGCTACACGAGGCCTTATTATTCCGGGGCTCTCGGAAGTTTCACGATGGTGTCCCCGGGCGCGGGAGGGCTGCTTTCGAAAAAGAGGGACGCCCAGTCCAATCTGTATGCTTCTCTATCGATGCTTTGTACGCCGGCAGTGTGGAGGTGGACATACAGATACACGAGCGCCGTCGCGAGGGGCAGGGGTCTACGAATCGATAAAAACGCATCCCAGGCAGGCGCCAGCCAGAAGAGGACCGCGCGGATGGAAAAATGCGAGCGGGGTTAATGCGCTGATCATGTCATATCGAGGTGCTGGCTAAACAAATACCTGCTCGCGCGGACGAAAATGTACGACTGTGTCGTAGCTACTGTTGTTCGATTCTCCTGCGATCTCGTCGACAGCTCGTCCCTCCAGAAAGTTTTATATGTTACATCATATATATATATATATATATATATATATATATATATATATATATATATATGTATATATGTATATATTACATTTTTCTTGCTCATTCTTTTCCACGAGATGCGCGCCGCAAGCGCCTCGTCGAGGGCTTACTCGTTTTAGGGCTGTTTTAAGCTGCCGGAGATGGACGCGACTCACGCGAGAAATTCAACAAGTTGACTGACCAATTGCATCGGAATGGCAAATGTTTTAATTACTTTTCTTCGTACTGGTAATACGCGTGTCTCTACGAGCTACGCGTTTCGAGTAGCATATTTTATTATTACGTACAAGATGTTTCCTGTCAGATATGAATCTGAGATGGAAAGATTATATAATGTCAAAATATATAATTTTATATATTATACGTATATTTTTTATCTATATTAAATTTTGTAATTACATTGTATATAAATCCAAATATTGAGAGAATTTTTTTAAAATGTGTCAATTATACATAAACACGCGTAATAATAAAAATATGAAGCAAATTATTAATTTGTACAGAAAATAAATGTATCGATCTCTCAATCAAGATTTGAGTCTTTCTCATGTGTTCAGAAATAATTCGCCAGCCAAAAAGTTACCCCTCTTTCTGTCGCACGGAGATTTCTCGCGAAGGTTCCTTTTATATAATAATATTTCCAATTCGATCTGAGGTGCTCCCTGTTCTTCCTCTCTCTCTCCGCACCCTCGTATGCAACACCCCCCCCCGATATATGCACCCGGCGGTGCTGGCGCTTGCACTCAACCGCGCGCCCTCTCACCACCGTCTCGCGTGCATCCCCACCCCCAAAGCCGGGGGTGGCACGTCGCTCACTACGTCATCTGTCCCCTCGACCAATCGACGGGCGGCGCGCATTTTTTCCCCGCGTTGAAAAAAAAGTAGGAATGAGCGAAAGAGATAGAGAAGCACAAGAGAGCGCACGAGGAAGACAAGAAGAGAACTGGAGAACGCGCGTCGGAAAGAGACGCCAACGGCGGAGGGCAGGCCGCGAGGGGAAAAGGGAGAGAGAGAGCGGTTCGGCATTACCCCCGAAGCCCGTTGCGGACCAATCGCCATACGTAAAGAGGCATTTTTTATGGGCGCCGCTCGGTCGGCCGGTTTGTGTGATAAAAATTGACCTAAGTCCTCTTCTTTTTTTTTTCGAAAGAGCGCGAGCGAGGGAGAGGCAGCGACAGCGAGAAAGAGCCAGAAACATAGCGCGCTATAGACATAACAAGGAGAGGAGCGGCAGAAGGGAAAGAGAGAAAGAGAGATAGGGACAGAGCTCGCGCTGCGCACCGGCTATAACTGCCTAACATTAAAAAAGATGGGCTGTGTACGGGGTGGCGGTGGCTGGACGGACGGACGCGCGAGAGAGCAGGACAGGAAGGGGTTGGAGGACGTGGCGGAGGAGGTGGCGGTGCTGAGAGAGGCCGGAGGGCGGCGGGGCAGCGGGTCGTCGGGTTGCGAACGACGAGCATGGAGAGATACAACCGCGTTGCACGTATGTGTCGCTCGAGGGGGTGAGAAACGCCATGAGGAGGCATGCGGGGTGGCGCGGGGACAGATCGGGGGTGGATCGGAGGTTTGGGCAGCTCTCACGTGCGGATGGAGGGGGCGCAAAATAATGCGCATAAAATGTAGCGTATTTATCATGGAGATAAAATGATGTGCTCGACTTTCAGGCGACCGACGCTGTTGGCATGCGGGTACAGTCCGTCGCGAAAATCGACGGCTTACTAAACGTGGCTTCCGTGGGGGAGGGAAGAGAAGATGGAAATCGTTTCCAAGAGAGTAAATGTCATACAATCGGCGCGTCTCCATAATTTTTCTCTAACTTGTTGTCTCCCTGTTTGACGGAGACGAAAGGATATATATGTAGCTATACTTCTTGAATCAAAAAGCACATTTATTTGTTTTAAAAATTAATCTGTTTTGAAAAGCAAATATACAAAAATAACAAAATGCACATTTTTATACGAAATAATATAAATTACGTAACGGATAAGAATTGTTATGTTGAGCATCTTTGCTTCAGAAGCATAATATCTTCAACAGATGTATATCTCAATAAATGTACAATCTTCAATAAATGTACAAATTTTTAAAAATTAGTAATAAAACAAAATTTAAGTCAAATTAAAAAAGATCTAAATAAACTATTGTCAATATAGTCCACACATACCATAATCGATAAAAAGTTATGTAATATTAAGATAATTTTGTTATTAAGACATCAAAAGACGCTGTAGATTTGCGCATTTGCAATAAAATCATCGAAAGAACATCAAATGATAATTCGCGGAGAGGTAGCAGTTGGCTGGATAAAATTCATTGACGATAAAGTGCATTATAAACTCCGGAACACGAGCCGATAATATTCCATTCGCGGTATTCAAAATTCATTGGCACTACTACCGGGGCGATATCGCGGAAAAAATAATATTTTCGCCTTCCATCCGATGGAAACCCCGAAAGGATTTTCAAATTACATTTACTGCGAGGCTTCGATAATATTCGCCCGCTTTAGGACCGCGTAATTACGCGAACACCCCTCTCAGGAAGACCCTTCGTGGCCCGAGTCGTACATCGAATCAGCATGCTGTCACTCGTAAATTCGTTCGGACGAAGATTTCGCTTCGCACAGAGTAACCCTAAAATATCGTGGATCCTTATATATGTAGGTGACGCAAGTGAGAAAAGGAAGTGGCAGGTCGTGACGGAACGCGATCGAGAAAACGGCCGGCAGCGGCTGCGCGATCCGTACGCAAAGCGGTAAATGGATCGCAAATTGCCAATAAAATTATGAAATCGCGTCGAAAGGAAATTGGCATGAATGCCGTTCGAATCTTTCAATTTCACGACCCCATTCGCGCTCTTGCCGCACTGCGTCCGATATATTAGAAGTGGCACCGTCTTCTCCATTCATATCCGTCGAATTTGCATAGGGGAGATTGAATGCAAGCAATATATACAGATATCAGAAATTATTTAAATTGTTTTGTTTAAATATAACGGATAATATTCGAATTATTGGAAAATATTTAAGTAGTTCGTTTTGCTCGAACTAATCTCGATTCGTCATATAGTGTATAATTCTAATCAAATAGAATTCTAAAATAGCATAGATTTCATATTAGGACCAAATCTCTCTGCAGTAAAATTAAACGTCACTGATATATATTATATATATATATATACTTCGCGCGCACAAATTCTATTCAGCGTAATGAAACGATCGACGTTGCTGCTTCTTACGGCCGTCGAACACGAGAGAATACAGCGGCTATCCTCTCCATCCCTATATACCATAGAAAGGACCTCATCAATTTCCCGTTTCCATGCGGAGGGACAAAAAATAAACTTAATATGATCCCGACTATATGAAGATGCGCCGGAGCGACGCAGCATCCTCCATCCTTTGTTTTAAGCGAGGGTCGTTTGTGGTTCTCTCAGTGTGTGTCCTGGATAGTGCCGCGCACATGGACAGACATACATGGACAGTACACACACACACACACACACACAAATACACATATACACACACAAGACTGGGGTAGCAGTCCCGTGTGTCCACCCTTCGTAATTCTATCAGAAGCCAATCACGTCCGGCAGAGGGTGGCCCTATCTGTGCATGCGGAAAATCGTCGAGGCGGAAACGCCGATTCCTAGCCCGGCGTCTTATGAAAATATTGTTTCGTTCATGCGCGAATCCCGAGACGACGGATTTCTTTGACTTCGAGTGCGCGAATATCGGGAAGACTCGAGTACTCTCTCATGTTCGACGTTTCTACGAAGTTTACGGTCCAATTTAGACCAAAGACAATATTATTCAGAACGAGCAAAGATCATCATATACGTATGTCTTATTGTAATGAAGTAATTTTAGTATCTTTGCGGAACATTTTAGTAGCAGAACAATGCGGTATGTGTGTGTATGTGATATCGTTAATAAAGTAACACTATATATTATCTCCAGCAATATATATATTTACCGAGTATATAACATTTTATTACTGTTATTATTATAGTGATTGTGGCAGAGTTGCAAACTAATTTTATAACGAGTTTAAATCAGAATGAAACGCGTCAAAGTTACATCCGATGCACTGAACCACGTTCCTCTCGACGTCTTCGTCTAATGTGGAAAAATTCGTCGGATACGTTTCACCGCGAACACAAGCGAGAAAAAGTAGCTTAACCGGCTTTAAATTCACGGTATCTTTCGCCGACGAGAAAGGTCCACTTACAAAACAACGTCCCGTAAATCCGGTCCGTAGTTGCATTATCTTTCGCGGAAAAGGAGGCAAACATTGCACGCGTCGGCAAAAGCTTTTCATTTCCGTGATATTTTAAAGTTATCGTGTCCGCCTCGGCAAATTTATGCCCCAATAAAGTTTTTCGACCTTTTCGTACGGGAACAGCGTGAACGCGGGAAGAACAGCCAGCTAGCAGATAAATGGTGCCGCGCGAATTACGTTAACGATTCGTGTCGGCTGTTTCGGAAGCCTCGGATACCTCATAGCGACAGGCATCACTTTAAATTTGTTTCGTCAATCTTTAAGTGACGTATTGCATACATCCGATAAATGGAAATATAATCTTAGCTTCGTACTACCCTCAAATAGATTGCTCGTAATGTATTCCGAATATTTATACAAGGTATCGCGTAAAATCTATCCAATCATTTTCCCGCTACAGATTTCTTCCATCTCGATAAATTTGAATGTTGATCGATGTAAGTAAAAATATAGAGATGGCTATATTTATAATATTACATACCATTACGTATATAATATAGATACCGGATTGTATCGTACTATTTTTTCCCTAAATACGGTTAAAATTATTGTGACATTTTTGCATGTAATGCGTTTGTATTCGTATGCACTCTTAAAGCCATATGCGACATATTGAAGAATTGTCCGATTTTGTCGACTTTAATTCGGAATTGTGTCACGTGCTTGCACTTCGTCATCATACAACCCGTACGGATCAATTTGATCGTATAAATTTTCATGTCACCGCGATACCCTCGATCTGTTATCGGAATCAAGAAATTATAACCCTCGAATCGATTGATGTACTGAAATTGTAATTTTTTAAGGATTCAATCTGTACTTTGTCTTTACAATCCCCCACCCCCCTCTGTTCTCATCGGCGATATGATTTAACCGGAGACGATCACCATCGCATACGGCAGGTATTTTTACGAGCATCGGTTAATGCAATAATTAGTCATCGATAAAACGATCACGTTTATTGCAAAGTTTATAGGTGGCCCGAGAGGGAGAGAGAGAGAAAGAGAGAGAAAGAGAGAGAGAGAGAGTGAGAGTACTGTTTAGAAATTCAAGTACGCCCCTCTGTCCGCCATCCAGCGCACTCGAGCACAGCGAAAATCGCGAAATCTGGGAACAAAAGTACGTTCTGGTAAGAAGAGGGTATAATATGGATCTCCATTTGAAATAAGCTCTCCCCCTCGTCCGCCTCCTAGCACCCCCGTGTACCTAGTTTGTTGCGTTTGAATATTCAACGCAAGTTTTTTTTATTAGCTTGCCGGCCCTCTCTCCTTGCCTACAGCTCGGCAACAGACATCTTTATTCATTGCCTTTCCAAAGATATAATTGAGTAATTATTTATAATATATCTAGAATATGCATGCTTCACTTCTCCGACAGAATACATTACTGCTTACTGCCCCTAAACGTAACCTCTTGTTACCGTTTGGATTTCTAGCTTGCAGGTTACTTCGCTGGTTCTCAACTTGGCGATTTTAACGCGCGACTGTCTTTCCGCGGATAATGTGCGTGTGATTCATATTTAACAATTATATAAAATACATATATGATGTAATCAAAATAGATAGTCAATGTTACCAAAATATTATTAATATATCTGAATTTTTAGTAAAATCAAACAAACGATTGCTTTGCATGCGAGAATAAAAAAATGCTGTTAGAAAAATAAAACGGTACACAGAAAAAATACATGCGAGAAGAATATATATACATATATATATTAATTTATATCCAAAGAAGTATATACAAATCGAGAAAGTGTATTAATAAAAAGGATTAATAAAAAACTGAGATTAATATCGCGTTTTAATATTCGCGAGACTAAAGTAATTAAAATATATAGCATTAAGCGTGGAAAATTATTTTCATAACCCGTCTGAGAAGTACCTGCTTATGATTATCTCACTTATCGAGAAACTTACCTTGCTAGATTGCAAACTGCTTGCGAAACCCTACGGAGCGGGAAGCCATAATTTCGCATTAAGCGGTAATCGCAATCTGGGGTAAGTAATCGATATATTAGTCGTCCCTTAATTAACGTCCTTGTGATCGCGCGATATAGACCAGCTGGCCTGTCGGCGAATAGATTTACGAGCTCACCTACAGTAGAAATCAGCGCGGAAGCGTATCCTTTTCGGGTCACCCGCTCTCCGATAACTGGTTTGCACGAGAGGAGAAAGGCTTTATTCTCGCGCGACGCGAGGAGAACTAAAAGAGCTACGGTTGCCGAGCCGTAAGCGTGGAACAATTAATAATAATTCCGGAATTAATGCTAATTACACGCTCGCTCGGATAATAATGCTCGCGGATTGCGGTGTCGTTAGTCAACGCGAAAAAATCGCGCATCAATGCGCTTGATTATTAAGGTACACCGCGATTGATTACATCGAGAGCGGTTTACTTATGCTATGCTCTCCCTTCTCCGAAATCTTGTTCCTCTTTTTTTAATTGTTCGCGACGATAATGCTACTTAGTTCGCGTCGCGAAGTAATGTTACCTATCGATCTTCATGAAGTAGTAAGATAGTAGGACTGTCGCGGTGATTGAGAGCCGCTTTAATTTCCCGTAAATCAGAGCTTCGCTGATTAAAGACAAAAGGTGAGGGGAAGAGTGGGGAAAGCGCGTAAAGTGCGGCAGGAGGAAGATAGAGAAAAGGAGGTGCTGAAAGAGCCGGTCTGTATTTGCAGAGAGTATAGACTTCGCTTCATATTTGTAAGAAATTATGGACAGTCTGTCGCGTGTCTACTCGCAGTTAGATCGACCAGCTTGACCTAACTCACCCGGATATTCGCCTTCTCCTCTTTCTCTTTATCTTCTTCTAGCTTCGCTTCTTGGAATTTTTTTTTTTTATATTTTTTATCGTTTCAAATAAAATTGCAAATAATGCAATCTCGTGTAAGATCATCTAAGTGGCCAAAACAAAACATTAGATTTATGTAATTATTTGAATTTTGTTCGCAAAAATGTTTCTCGCTTCTTAAAACTTTTTTTAAACAAAACTTGAAACACAACAATGCAATTGTTGATAGTTATCAAAACTTTTCTTTCGATTTTTAAAACGTACAAATAACACGATCGAACGATAGCAATTCACGAGAGTGAAGCGCGCTCGTCTCTCTCATTGTCAGAAAGAGAAAATATAAGAGAATTCCTCGGAATGGCAACTTGCCGAAAATGGTGTTGGGACTATATCCCAGCAATTACCATTACGTACCTAAAGTCGGTCCGGTTGTTGGATAGCATAATGCTGTATTTAATGGGCGGCACTGCAAGCCGTGTGTGACACGATATACGAGGCCGAGTCAACATATATCCTGTCAGATTTTTAAAATGCCCTGATTTACAATGACCATTGTGCTGTCCGCCGCATATCTATTGTCGCGCCCTTGCAACAGCTATCCGGGTATACTTCTGTCTATCTTCGCACGAGTAGCTCCGTTTCCACGCCTGCATCCTGCGTCCAAGGATCTCCGCGGACTGCATCGTGTCTCCCGAGTATACATTTTCAAAGGAGGCTTAACGATCAAGCGCGTCCAAGATCGTCGATCGAATGAAATCAGGCGAGCTGCGGTGAGTTAAATGCTAGTACCTGTTCCAGCTGAAAAAGTGATAATTGGTAGTGTCGTCTATATCATTTGAACAACTTCGATGATTAAATATAGAATCAATTGGAAAGATTCGAATTGATTAAAAGCTATTCGAGATTAATCGATACGGGAAAATCGAATGAAATAAAAACGACTGTCTTAATAGTCGTTGAAGGGGAAATACTTTACTCTCTGCGACTGTGAAAACTGAATAATCTTCTTGGAAGATGCTATCTTAATTGGTTAAATTGTCGCAAAGAGAATATACGCTTATGTCGTAACTATCCAAGGAATTGTATAAAGTGTCGTACGAATAATAATGACGCCCTTGAGCGAAACGTCGAGCCCTTAAAGATAAAAATGTACGAGGTACATTCGGTTGCTTTCACGGCCAATATAATTGGCTGATTTTACTTCTTCAAGTCACGCATGCACACTGGCAAAAGATATAAGTTAATGAAATCGCGCCTGTTTTATGAGCACGATTGTTATGCGTATTCGTGTAATACAGAATACAGGGTGAATTGTGATTAACCGATTCTCAACGGACCAGCGGTTTTAATTAAGTTATCGATTTATTTTCGGCATTGTTTCTCCCATAAAGTGCGATTTTTTTTTCTGCTGCGTAAGCAAGCATTTATATGTGACTCGTCACGTTCGACTGAAAACTCTAGCATTTACTCACCGTCGAAGAAACGAATGTTGATAGGAAATTGATAAATTAGACCTATAGATGTATCATGACCTTATAAAAAATACATAGCATATGAAAGCAGTCAACTTAAATGATGACAAACTGCTTCGTGAATAAATCTCATAAGATATTTTTGCAACGATCAACGTAAACGGGGTACAAATTCGTTAAAGAAACTAACCGTTTAGATTAAATATACATGAAGAAGAGTAGATTTGAAATTACACAAGCCGTTATGCGATTCATTTTTTTAAATAGGGTCACTTAAAATTTAGCGCGACGCTGGTAGTGCAAACGGTTGGTATGTTTTATTAAATTTTATTGTTCCTACCGCGTGTCTCTTGAATATTTCAGACGTGCGATATTTACTCGGCAGGCAGCCAGCAAGAATTCTCTTGAATCGTGTAGAACTTGGAAGTTAGCACATTTTAGCGTCACCGTTGTCATAAATTCTGCTAAGTCGAACTTTGATGCCGAGTTCAAGGTAAACGCGGTGCGGTAGCTGCTGGAGAAACGTCTAGAGTGAAGCGGAGAGGAAGGCGAGCCAGCCTGGCTGATTGTAAGTTATATGCGACGTGCTTGCTTTATATCTCCAGCGCAACTTTCCGCTCTCGTAAAGCTGCTTCGCTCTCTTCTCTTTGCATTCACTGCCTCCGAAAGTGTATCGTTCTTTTAAGTCGAATACATACGCGGTTTTTAACCTCGCAGATTACTCAACTCTCTTCAATTCTCTGACTCTACGCTTCATTATGATAAAAAGTCTCACATAATTTTTGTTAAAATAACAAAATAAAAATTTGAAAGCCTCATATTTATGTAATATTTATGTAATATTGATAAACGATAAACGAGCAATCTCCTACATTTACTAAAAATTAATTGAACTAAAATTAAGATTTCAATATTATTTTTTTTAATATAAAGATCCTCATTTTAATTAAATTTTGCAACAGTAAGAACGTGAATACAATTTCTCCTATTGGAAATACATGTATATGAATTGTGAAATCGGACAGAAAATATTAGAAACACGGAGATTATTCTAAGCTATCGAAATCGAAGCTAGTGAAGTACTGTCCGGCCGTTGAAGAAGGGACAAGTAGTTGAACGTGTTATTCTTCGGATGACCTGAGACGCTTCCTTATACAAACGAAGCGAAGTTGGGCGCGGCATCACCCAGATCTCGGGTCGCTGGCTGATGGCCATAATCTGAGCAGGCTGGTGGGGTCGGAGGCATGGGGGGTCTGGGGTTAACTTATAATAACAGAAGTTGCTCGAGAGTTCAGTGACTGGACAGTACCTGGAAGCTCGGACAGCTACGACAGGGATGAGGGATGGGTCGTCGCCAAGTGTCCGGCCAACAGAATGTGAGCTATAGCATCAGTACAAGACGTGAGACCTGGTCTCACGTGACCACCGACAAACTAACCGTGGCGTATGCTGCGCAAACAGTGTCGAACTTTGGTGCAAATCGCGAATTTAGAACTTCGATATGTCTTGGTGATACTGCTGGTAAATTGGCCGGTACGACGGAACGAATTTCTTCCCCGTGGATACATCTCAGAACTCATCCCAATTTGCAAGCTAATACATTTTATTCGGGATCATAAAAAAATGAGTAAAATTTCAGAAGAGTAACTTTATATTTGATCTCTCGATTATATCTGAAGCTTGTTTCTCTACCTCGAAATGGCATTGTTTTCCTTCGTGTAAGAATTAATCGAGATTGATTCTGACTCCTTAATGAACGTAACCAAGCTCATTAGCCCTGCGCCAGTTACCAGCAATTATTTCTATTTTCCAACTCGCTATTCTTCATTCCGGCTCCACATCTTAAATTTATACTCGACTCTTGTTTTAACGGCGTTCCTCTTTCATGCGCGAGTATCATCCGTCTCGTTTATTTACGATTTAGCTCGTATTTATCTGAACTCAAAACGAAAATAGCGTACGTAATAACGAAATTAACCTGCCCCGCCTGGCGCGGTTAAGTCACAGTCACGTAGAATATTTCGAAAGGCGATGTCCGCCTCGGGCTTCGCCGATCGCGTTGATATCTCGCGGCGGTGACGGTGCGCGTGGTAGGTACTCGTTAGAAAATGTGGAATCGGTATACGCCTTAGGAGGGCACCTGAATGATAGCCTTCGTAAAGTATGATCGGTAAACAATTAACATTCGTGTTACGCGCGGCCCACGCGCTATTGCGTTACAGAGGCGACGCCGAGACTAAACGCCTGACTCTGACAATTTGCCCGAGGACTGTATGTTACCTCGTTAAATGATAATCAGAGGCTTGAAAAAACTCATTCTATACTCTTCTATACTCTTGTACTTGTTTAGACGCCCAACGATCGCTTCACTTGCCGCTCAAGAAAATGTGCAAAGAATTTTGCACGCAATCTTATACATTTTCCGCACTCTTAACGGTTGCATTAAAAAAAAAAAACGATATTTTGCATGATTTGAAGAACTGCATTTTAAGATATATATTTAAATCTCGACAGCGGTACTTTCTTATATATCGGCTCCGAATGATGCTGGTTCATTCTCGATCACAAATTCGAGATACACACGTTTAATCAAGCATTAAATAGTCCGCGGTTAATAGAACAGTTTCTCTTTTTCTCAATCGAAGCGAAGATCACGAGTTATTATACGCAGTCGGCTTACTCATTACCAGTGAGTAAGTCCGGCGAATTAACGAGGGTTATTAACTTTTGCTCAGCGAGGTCATACCTTTTCCCGCGATCGGTATCGGTACGTATCAATTACAGGACGAATATTAATGAGTTCTCAAGGATCGCCGCGCGCGTAACTCGCTACCGCGGCGCATGACGAGAGAGGGACGGGGCCGTGTGTAGTATCTGCGAGTATTTGACGAGGGATCTGGAGTGTCGAGCCGGCCGAAGAAGAGAGAGACGAGGGAGAAAGGAAGAGGAAGAGGGTGGACGTGAGCAAGAGAGAAAAAAAAGCAAGAAGTTGATTGAATTTTACCGCTGCGCTGTGTGTTACCCCCCCCTACACGTGTACACGTGCTCGCGTGTGTGCGATCCGCGGGACACGTGTGTATTTACAATCGGCTGCAGATACTTACGGCGCCACTTTCGATGTGACGGTGTTATAAATGGGAATTGAATCGAGCCGCAGTCCACGCCTTCCCAAGGTTATCGCCCGGCTGAAATCTATAGCCCAGATACAATCTAGTAGACACGCTCCGTAAATTCAATTACGCATTAACAAAAATCGCCGCTTATATACCCCGAGGAGAGAACGACGACGGAGTTCGCGCAACGATACGAATGTAAGGGGAGGGGGAGGGGGAGGGGCGGGAGAGAGAGAAGAACTCTCCGGAGGTGGAGAGGCAGCGGGATAATTTACCGCCGGTAAGATAAATGGTGATGCGATATTAATTTCGATTTTCGTGCCGGGGACTTATTAACGCGATTTCGCGCGCAACTGTAACCCGTTCTCGCCGGTTCCGGATTTCAGGTTTTCGCGATCAAAGTCCGCGCGGCTTTTAACAACCGTACACTTATGAAAGTTAGTGGTACGCGCTTTCGTTTACCGCGTTTGAGAGAGTCTCCCCCGTTTCTTCTGCTATCGCAGCGCGAGGTATAACTTCGAAATTAATACGAAAAAGCGCGTACGAGGAAAAGGACACCGTGGTGCATTTGAATACGTTACGTTATAATGAAGTGCCTCCTATCATTTTATTGTACCCTTCCAGTTTGGTCCTGCGCATCATTTGGTACGCAGCTGGGTAATCATCCGCCCGGCATGATAGGACCGAGGCTACTGGGCGTGGATAAATCTGTAAGCTCAATAAGGGTAACTGTGATTAAGTGCTTTCGAGGCTGTACGAGACTCCTCGCGGCGGCAGCGACGACAAAGATTTATGTCGCTTCCGTGGAAACGCGGTGCCGCGGGGGCCGATGATCCGCGAAAAGCGACGTATCCCGACGTTTCGCCGGTAACACGCAGATGAGTCTCTCTCTCATCGAGATTAAAGCTTTTTATAATCGCCCCGAAAAACATATATAAATGAATAAAAATAAATAAATTACAAAATAAATTAATATACGCAAAAGCCGGAAGATAGAATTTCTCAACTGCAACTGTCAAGGTAGAAAAGGAAGATCGAAGATCAGGTCGTCTGGCGTGCAACGGTAATAAAAAAGAAAAGCGTGAGCAACGAACGCAATGTTCCAGAGAGGATCAGGCGCGTCATTAAGGCTACAATTAAAAATGGTCGCGTAATAAAATCGCGCATTAATGTAAGGAATGCGAGGCCGTAGCTCATCTCCCTTCGCCGCGACTTGTCGCGGCATTTATATCGCGGTGAGCAATTGGGAACCAGTCCAAATTAAGCGTTTCAATGTTATACGAAGAAGGTCGCGCTTGCTCCGCATAATTAGCACGTCGGAGGGCTACGTTTCTTTGTCCGTGTGACTGCTACGGTGCGCTGGATTCTCTGTCTACAGAACTCTCTCCCTCTACTTCCCTCCCTCACCTATCTCTCTCTCACTCTCCCTCTCTCTCTCTCTCTCTCTCTCTCTCTCTTTCTCTCTCTATTTCAAGGGATACCATTACGTGCCGATGAAATTACTAGCACGGAAGGCGCATTTACAGCAATAAATCACGTTTAATCGCATAATACGAAAACTACAGTCAGCTGTCCTGTGATCGCGTTCAAGGAGCATTCCTTGAGCAACTCGTTTCGCGCTCATTAACAAATATATAACCAACAAGAGCAGATTAATACTCTGATTATTAATCCTCGAAAATGTCGTCCCGACGGCGCCTGAAATGAGCCTTCATCCGAAGCGGCAAAATTATATTATCGATATTGCGTCGCTTATTCCTTAAATGTTATATGTAGGCATTTTAATATATCACATTCATTTGACATTAATACGTTTTTTTGGGATTATTAATGCACGTGTAAAACTTTGGCTGTTTAACTCTGCCTCATTTAGTCGTAAAATACTATGAAAAATTAAACAATTTGAACTGCTTGCCGATGCAAGCTTCTATCACATTCCCGTTTAATTACACGAGAATACGACTATTTTATCACGTTAATTCGAACGAAAAAAAACTCAAGCTGCTACGTCACTCAAAGCTCGTTTTAGCCTCGCCAAGGAGAAAACGGACGGCAGACAGGTAACGTCGTAATGAATACTGAATTCGTATCGACTACTTTGTGGCTGATTATTCACCCGGATCCGCCGGCCGGCGCGCGTTACTGTCCGCTCATAAACGTCAAATTTAGCCTGACAAAAACGATGGCAATTAAAAGCGCGTCCTGATTACTTCGCAATGCGGTCTAATATAACAAAGAAAAAAACATTTCGACGCGTATGCAGCCCCGGAGCGGAGAAACATTCTGCGACTTAGACGAGCGCAGGCAGCGCACGCTCGACACCGTCGCGCAACAATATACGATAATGAAGAATTATCGCCGCATAAGACTCCCGATGGAATAGGCGTTGGACTACTCGTTAGCGGATCGGGATCGTAAAAATCATCGCGGTTGCACACGCACGACGGATTCTCCCGGTATACAACGGGGGTTGCCGGCCAATCGGACTCTGATGTCGGATCGCGAGGAGACGCGACGGAATTGCTGCGAGGGTTTTCGAAAAATCTCGCGCGACGCGCCAAGGTCCGCTTCAAGATGTTCGAAACACTCCTCCTCCTCTTGTTCGTCACTACCGTCTTCCAGCAATCCTCCGAGCTGGATCCAACGCACCCGTGCCTCCTTCGTAAATCAATTCGAGCTTGTTTATCGCGATCGTCCGTCATCCGGCGCAGCAGCTAAATTCTTAACTCGTTCTTGTTGCTGAGGATTTTCTGCGGGACATCGTGCGAGGAATCAATGGAACAATCAACTGGAGCCGAAAAATTCGGCGAACAATTTTCGTGAAAATTCGGATACATCGATAAAATCGCGAAGCAATATAAATTAATTTTATGTAAGATGGACGACGGAATCCTATAGAGGATTATCTCGAACGCGTAGCCGATGAAGTTTAATTTTCTTCCCGTAGGATTTATCCCGTGCGATTTATCTCTGATTTATTTTGTTCGTTTTTCAATAGAGATAAGACGACGCGTCTCGCGGTCGTTAGCCTAATTTAACTAATGACCGGAGCAATCGGCGCCGTGTACATTTACGCGGGGGAAAAAAACCTGGGCGTAGCGTAGCTAAATTACGCACCCGCAAAGTGTCACCAACCGGCTGTGCGAGTCGCCCGTACTCATTTTCAGCGAGCGTCGTCAGTCTTTGGTCTTGCGTGCCATCGTTCCAAGAGCAGCAACGGTAGCGGGCTGGCTTTAGGGGAAGCTGCAGAGGGTCCAGGATGAACGACGCAACGGCAACGGATAGCAGCAGCGACCACATACGTATTAGGGGCAATATTTTAGCGGTACTTTTAATTTCGCTGTGATCGTAAACATTTCGACGCATACGCGCGAGAGGGTGGAGGGGTAGCGCGCGGGGCGGCCAAGGAAACGGAACGGACGACCCGAGAGAACTGTGTATTTGCATATTTTAATGAGGTACCGGGCTTATAGTGCCGCGGGAGCTGCCGAGAGACGCGCCAGGACGGCAGCAGGTAGCCCTCTGGTAGGTTTCGCTCAGACCCAAATGCCGATGATAATGTGACGTGCGAGCCTAATGCGTTCCTGCGAAAATGCAATGTGACGGTCGCATATCAATTGGCTCGCGGCAAAATATATACATAAATACCTATGAATATTGTCGTCTCTCTCTCTGACGGACTTAGCCTCTTCTTTTCAAGATCGATATATTTCGTTTTATGTAAGATCTATTGATCCTTGTTATCGATTCCGCTACAACAGCGAGATTATAAACTGTTGAGTCTTGAAGAAATTATTACAAATTTTAACTTGTCAGAAAATAATATAAATATTTTATAAATTTTATTGTATGTGTGATATATGTGGATTCAATGGAACAAAGAAAAGATATTCGTGCAAGCCCACTGCGGTAACCACACGGACGTTGCGTCGAATCCAAATTACGTTCAAAGAGACGTTGGTTTCTTTTATTACGCGAAAATTTGCAATGATCCGTTTCGCTTCTCCTCTCGTGTGAAAATCGTGTGAAATCCGTGAGAAGCGCGAAACCGGTCCGACATTCGCTCGTGATTCCCGCTGCCATCGAAGCCGCAACCATCGGCCGATCTCCTTTACCGGAGATGAATTCAAGAACAACTCGATTCGCACCGATCTGTCCTTTCCTTTTGCAACGTATATACCAGACACGACCGCTCGGGCAACCCAGGCCGAAAGGCGTTAATTATAATTAGCAGAGGCGAGATTAGTAATTAACACTTGGGGGTAATCGCGAACGTTGCGTGAAGGTGCACGGACGTACGGACGCGAACAAGGGGAGGGGGAGTATGTGTATGAGCCTGCGGCCGAGCCTGGTGTCCGTGATAGTCACGTGAATGTGTGTACGCGGATAATAACGGCCGGCCTGGTCCAGCGAGGCTGTGGCTGCGAGAAAGGCAGGCGAGGCAAGTCGCCCGATTTATAACGCAGATAATAATTGCGGGCCGAACTTAATATTCATGAGCCAATCAGATTTGCGTTCCGAGTCGACGGGACACTGCGGAGAGAGTCTTCGCCTTTTCCAAAGATTCATTGTACTTGCACGACGACGACGACCACGTGAATTCGACAATTCGACGAAGGGTCCCTCTCGCAATTTTTCTTCGCAAATTGTATCTCGAAATTTCTTTCGGGATTCGTAAGATATTTGAAAAAAATTGCAATTTTTTTTCCACAGAGAAAATAGATTTTTTTATACATAAATTTATTTGTGCAAACGAAATGCATAATAAAGAGATATTTCACAAATATTCCACAACTATAATTATCCTTTTAATTTGAAATCTTGCAAGATTTCTTCAGACACATTATAATCAGACGTAACTAATCCTCAAACATTTTACTGACTTTACGCTATAAAAGTAGGATATTTTGACAGGCGAAAATAAATATTTCTTGCATAGGAAGGATATTCTCTCTTTGATCGAGTTAAACGAGTCAAAGCTAATGCTACGAGCCTCGCAACGCTAACGTCACTTAAACGATGGAGTCGCAGCAGCCAGGCGAATCGCCGGGTCAGAGAGCCGCCTAAAACGGTTATTATGTCGGCCGATTGCGTTCGCAGCCCCGGTAATATTAACGTCAATTCGAACGTAAGAGGGTGGCCATCGACGCGCTGTTTCCTACTGATGAGTCACTTTGAGTGAGCGCCTACGAGCGGTGATGGACGCTAGATAGTCATTGCGCGTATCGTACGAATTACGGCCGGATCGGCCGATGCG
The DNA here is from genome assembly GCA_963971435.1 of Lasius platythorax. Classification (NCBI taxonomy): domain Eukaryota; kingdom Metazoa; phylum Arthropoda; class Insecta; order Hymenoptera; family Formicidae; genus Lasius; species Lasius platythorax. Next base: position 4,627,766 of record OZ020541.1, read on the forward strand.
CAGATCGAGAGATCGATGAGACTATCTTTGACGCGCTAAATTTTATCAATAATATTGGAGCACTATTTAATCCTCCTTAGGATATCTTTCATTAAAATATTTCTATTAATTAATCGACAAAACAGTTGCTGACTATCTCAGCATAATATATCTTATCGTGATAAAAATAATATGTTTCTTATTAAAATTTTTGTTCATTATAGGTAGATTGATGTATGCATTCCGCAATTCTTGAGTCTTAAAATCACAGCTCTTAAAAGTAAGTAAATATAATTTTAAGATTCGTCTGTACAGTTAATCAGTGGTTTCTGTAAGTAGAATGTAGGAAGAAAATTGGAGTTCTAAGAGACGGACGTTGGACTGTGCATAATTATAAAAAAAATTGTATGTATACGCGCGCATAAAATTACCGCAGACCGAGTTATGCGTAAATATTTTCTCGAAGGAAGATACGGCGTAAGAGGACGTTACTGACTGACGTTAATTGTGCATAATTTGCCGCCTTGCCTTTCCTCGGACCATTTTAACGAAACGCGTACATTACGCATATGTCTTAAGGTTCGGTTCGGTCCGCATACGAATGAGCGGACCAGACGATTCGCTGGAGTTTACCGCGAAACCGTTCTCACTCGATATCTCATTCCTGTCCAGCGAAATTGTCTCGACGAGACGCAAGGAATTTACCAGCCTTGTATCGTGGTTTTAAGACATATACCGACCGACATCACCTCCGCCGTTCAAGATGCACATGTCGCATGAAAAACAGAATCGCATTATTTGGATACAATTTTTTATTTGTTTTGTTTTTATTAACCATTTATATTCTAACATATTCCTCGCCGTATATTATATTTGGTAAACGTTTATTTTAAATAAAAACTGTTATTTTACGAGCGATAAAAACAACCGAGCAAACGCGAAAGACAAGTAGGGCGGGCAAATATATGACGCGCAATCGTCGGAAACGCGCTAGAGCGCGGCGATCCTTTCGCCGGCAGAAAAAAATAGCCCGAGTTAAAATATTTAAAGACCCGCGCGGTTTAAATACTTCCCCGTCACAGCGGAGGCATTAATAACTAGAACGAAGTGGTTGAATTATCCCTCTGCTCCGTGTTTACCTCGTCTCACCCCCCCCCCCCTTCCACCCTTCCACTCTTTCCGTCGCGCGCTCTCGACACGCCGAAAGCGCCGCGGAAAAAAGCGTCATTTGCAGAACGCGGATGACATTTTAATCGCGGGCGCGAGCGGTGCCCGGGCTCCTTCTCGTTGCTCGAAAAAAAATATGGCCACCGTTTTCAGCAAGGGGGGAAAGAGTGGTTGGGTGGAAGGACAGACGACGGGGGGGGGGCGAGGGGTAACAACAGGCCGCGGCGCTTCGAATTTCGACGGCCGCACGGACACGGCCGGCAGAGCAGTTTGGCGGTCTGCGGGGTCGGCCGAAATGGCCGGAAGCCCCGGGTGTTTGTAAGTTTCGGCTAATAGAAAAAAATGACGAGGTGCCGGGATACCTACCCCGTGTCCATTTCCAGCCATTATTTTTATTCCGGTGCGTTTTACCGGAATGGCCGCTCGGCCGAGCCGCCATCTATATACGGGCACGATGGAACGGTCTCTCTTGCTCTCTCTTTTTCTCTCTCTCTCTCTCTCTCTCTCTCCTTCTCTCTCTCTTTTTTTCTCTCTCGCTCTCTCATTCTCCAAATCCACCCTCTCCCAACTCGCTGCACTTACGCGACTCTCGTCCGCGCGCTTCCAATGCTTCTTCCTCTTTCTCTCTTCCCCTTTTTTTGACCCTTTTTACTCGTTCGCTCGCTCGCGGCCGTTCCACCACGGATTTACACACTTTTTTCGGCCGGCAACTGTCTGTCATTAGGCGCAGCACGTGGATCGACGTACGAGCGAAGCCACGATGGGAGGAATGGGGAGTGCAGGGCATGACAGCGAGTTGGGGGTGGAGACCGGTTGTGCCCGGGAAGCGCGTTTAACAAGGACAGATAGTGATTTAATTTTAAAAAATTGACGAAACGACGCTAGAAAGAGAGAGAGAGAGAGAGAGAGAGAGAGAGAGAGAGAAAGAGAGAGAGAGCTACGGGCCCAAACGTTTCTCCCTTGCGATTGTGAGCGCGATCCTTGTACGTACGCGCGCGTATGTATGTATGCCGGAGGGCATTGATTAACTTTCGACAATGTCAAATCGTCGGCAACGCCACCCTCGCCGACGTTCGCCACGGCGAGGCGTTGCAACTGCGTTTTTTAACTCATTTGTCTGCATTTTCGGTTGCGCCCGAATGGGGAGCGATGGGAAGCAGGAGGCAGGAAACCGGACCGCCGTAGCGACCTCACGACCGGTTCGAATAACACGGACAAATTACTACGACGCTACTGCATTCGAGTTGCGTCGAGGCTAAGCGATCGCGCGATTTCGGGCCAGGATAATGGCCGATGATTCTGCAGCTTTCGGGAAGAGCGATGCTTTGGGGGATCGTTCAATCGCGCGACGACGCGTAGATTTATAGGACTCTTACTCTCTCTAGGTCCCTCTCGATTATGTATTTCTGCAAAAACAGAGGAGGGAGATAGCACGTAGATTATCCGAATATAGATATCGATGCGCAATGGTTTTAACATGTAATAACAGAGAAGGTTTTTGTAATTCTGATGAGTCTGAGAAAAGCAAGAGAAGTGTGATTGAAATGATTGTCGCTGCACCGGCACCGATGCGAAGAATAAACGATAATCTATGTAACATCGAGGTGTACGAAGAAAAGTGACTCGTTTACGTAATAAATTATTACAGAATCGCTGTATGCGGTTGTATCGTTTGAAACCCTGTGACAGAGAGAATCTAAAAACCAGGAAGTTTTCGCGAAACGATGTATAGCAACGACTAATGAATTAACGCGCGTGCGGTGGGTTCGCTTTGAAAAAGACCAGCGGCAGCTTTCACGTTACTGCCAGCGGTACGAAAAAAGCACAATGTTGAATTATACGACGGCCAGAGGGCCGCCTCGCGGCGGCTTTTAATGCTAATTTAATTATTTAAGCTTTTTATAAGTCAATTAACAGACGCTTCGTGTTGCACCACTGTAGCGCGCATAAGCGCCCGTACGGAAAGTTTTACCGCCCGAATTCGATGTCCATCCTCTCATTATAGTGGTGGACCTATCGTTGTAGTGGTTGAACGCGCGTTCTCTTTATTAACCATCACTATCGAGGCTAATTATAACGTGCTATCTCATCCCGATCGCATCGGCTTACTTTATTACATTGCGTTATACATAATATATACTATCGCGGAACACCTGTTACAGATTAATCATTATATAATAATCGTAAAAATCCTTTAAGATATCTTTGCGCTACGTTGAAGTATATTTGAAACGTCTCTTTCTTTTTTTTTTTTTTTTTTTTCATTACGCGTCTCAACGTTCCATCGTTCGTTTCACTTGTAGAGCTGGTTTTCCCTCCTTCGAGCGCGCCACCACATTTCGCAAGATACCCACGCACGACGCATTGCATTATAATAAGTTATTAAGTCCAGCTATAAGAGAGGGTGGCGCGCGGGAAGAGGTAAAGACGCAATGGTTCGCAAGCGTTCGTTAGCGGAAGGCCAGTGGTGGAGCGGTACGTGTGGAGCGGCCGCTCGAAGGGGGAGGGAAGGGGAAAGGGGTCCGAGGATGATTAAACCCCCCCGAGACGGTAATTTTTCATGTCCGATCATAAATTACCGGGCTGCACTGCCTCCGCATGCGAGAGACCAGTGTGTTACGAGTTACGAGAAAAATTTCAGCCGGTATTATAATTAGCTATGTTAATTATGCATTAATTTATTATCCAGAGCCGCGCGACGTTTTAATTATAATCTTGCCAGGGCCGCGGGGGCAGCTTGAAAAGTAGTTTGGTAGTTTCGAGCCGGCGCATTCGCCCTTCCACCTACTTCTGGTCCTTCTTCTTCGTCCATCGTCGTCGTCGTCGTCGTCGTCGTCGTCGTCGATGTCGACGTCGTCGTCATCTTTACTGTCGTCGTTTTTCGCTCCTCTTCTCTTCTCTCTCTCTCTCTCTCTTTTTTTCACGGCGACCGCGCAAAAATAATTTCATTCCAAAGCACGGAGTTAATTAGGTTTCTTCGAGATCCAGTGCTGCTCCGCTGATTCGTCGAGGTTACGAAGGAAGAGTATTATTCTCGGCCGCTTTATTTCGTCAACTGTGCAACTTTCGCAAATATCGAGACCGAGATGCATCTTCGTTTTTATCTCTAGAGGGGAGCGACTTTCGAAACTTTCCCTAATATTATCAAGAGTTGATCATCTCTGCAAAAGACGAAGAGCAAAAGACTGCTGTAATTGATCCTTAGAATCTCTTCTTCTGACAAAGTTGGTTTATTAATTTTTATCGATATACCGTACCATAACCGCTATAAATATCGAACGCATTGCGATATTACGAGAGACGAAATTCGTCTCGAATTTACTTAATTTCACATATGATGATTAATAAATATTTGTCTCAAATAATTAATGTCTCGCGAAAAGAATAATGCGCATACTATATTGCACATTTAAAGTTATCTTATTCAATAAAACTGACCATCCATCGTTGGTAAAAACGCGAACTAGCTCTATATATATATACGCCCTTTTTTCTTTATGTATGTATTTTTTCAGGCGTCAGAAGCGTTCGAGGGCTTTCAATTACGGTAAAATGCGCGGCGTGGGACGGTTTCACGGGGAACAGTGCAAATTGGATTGCGCCGTACATAAGTATTCAACAAATGAAAATTGATTCTGACGCGGTGCCATTAATAACCACGAGGCGCATTGCGACCGTCATTTAATGAATGCAAGAACGCCGAAACCGGCGGAGCACTGTAGTGTATTTGTCATATTAGAGAAGTCAGGATAGACACCGCCCGTTAAAAGCACTTTACTGTTTCGCTAATTCCATTTATTAATACAATAATATGGTTGGGCCACTATTTAAATTCGGTCCAACGAGACACAGCCGCCGCCGGTTCCTCCATCAACCGAATTTCCACGATACCCGTTTTAATCCTGTTTTTCAAAGTAAACATCAATACCCAAAGTGCTTTCATAACGTTTACGCGTTTATCAGGCGCGGATACATATGATCGATCCGATAGATTGAATAATGCCGCCGATATAACGCTGTACGATTAACCGCCGCGCGTGTACGGCATTTGTATCTTGTTTAACTAATCTGATACGCATAACGCGAAAATATGTGGCAAGCAATGCGATTTTTCATCTCATTTCTCTACGCTTCTTCCTTCTCTCCTCTTTTTTCCAAGATTTAAGCTCCTCGTTTGTCGACCATTTTTTTATTATTACATTGTTATCTGTTTAAAAAAAAATTCGAAATACAGTTCCATAAAAGGAAAAAATTTTTTATCCAATTTTAACATAATATATAATATAATAACATTTTTTGCTTCACAAAGATGTTTTACAGAATTCAATTTTTCCAAATTATTACATACGCAATATCGTAATAGTAGGGATGGCAACATATTTATCAAACTGATAAACTCGTAACAATGTATCATTTTTTTCTATTTAGTAATATATCACTAATTATTATATATATGTATATACACAGTTGTTTATTAATATTACATTCAGTAGACCTGCCATTACATAACAAGCCGACTATGCCCATGATGCGAAAGATAATTAATGCGAAAGAAAAATTTACGTTATATTTTATTCATTTATACACGGCATGCACACATTTCGCAATATATGCGCATGTAACGGAGCTTTATCTGTCGATATGCGTTTACTGTTTTATACAAAAGCACAATACGATTGCGCTATAGGTTGCATAATTATGCTTACGTGTTTTTTTTTTTTCTTCCATGTATTATCTCTACGCGATATTTGCATGAATCTTTTCCACGTAGAGCATAAATTACGTGAATTATGCGAGAAAGAAAAAAAATCTTATCTTTTATATTCTTTTACCCTAGAAGTACTACATACTACTTTAATTAATAATCTAAATCTTTGAAATCGCACACAGAGAAACGGAGAGGAGAATAAAAATTATCGTTGACTTTAATCGAATGTTTCTCGATACTGTAAAATAATTTTAATCACGCCGGAAAAATTACTTAGGAAGTCGGAAATAGCCGATCACGCGAACGGAGATTCTTCATGCGGTCGATGCGAGGCACCGCGGCGAACCGCGTGCGGTTTCTTGCTGGTTTACCGGCTATTTTTCGCGGCGTAGCGCGCGGCACGGGCGAACGCACCGCAGATACGCGCGATATTTAATTTTCGTCCGTTCCTAGCCCCGTATTAACCGGATGCCTCGGTACTCTCGAAGCGACGTGAATCCGATTTGCGCCGAGTATCACGACAAAGCGCATCCCCGGGGGCAAGCACGGGCGAAGCGCGGCGCGGAACTCGTCCGGGATAATAACGATTTGAGTAGACGGGACATAATGCTAATTCGCAATTTGCAATTCTTTTTACGCGTCTGCCCTCGTCCCTGCCTCCGCGCCTCCTCGGCTGACAGTCCGCGGACGGGACGGGACAAGGGGAGGGAGGGACTTCCATTGGATTTCTTACTAACTATAACACCCGTACGACGCCTCTTGATTACAAATTGCTTATTATGCCGGTCGGGGGTCCGCGCTTGGTACCGATATTCGGTGGCCCTGCCCGTAATTTTCGATGCATAATTTATGGTCGATTTAATGAGCCGCGAAAAAGGAGTAAAGGGCCGCGGGGATTATTTTTAATTATCCGAAAGAGGCAGAGAGAAGAGCTGGACGGGCTCCCTACTTGCTCTTCGTTCCTCCTCTTGTATTTCCTCTTCTTCTTCTTATTCTTATTCCTCTTCTTCTTCTTCTCTCGCTCTCCTCTTTCCCTCCGGTCTCCCGATACGCCATCCTTCGTTACGTTCGATAATGCTTTATCGTCTGACGCTTCTAAAGTTATACTAATTACGCGTAATATAATCGAAGCTCGACGAGGTGCGAGCGAGATTTGAAAGATGAAACTGTTGATTATATGATCGACAAAAATATAGGTTCATCGTTCGATCGTTCGTTTTCGTTCCGGGTAAATCAACGCGCAAATTCATATAATATAGTGACGTAATGTGTAACGGATAAATTACATGTGATTTATGCGCGTGTTATAATATATCGCAAATGAAATGAGTTAAACTCGAACATTTTCCATCCATTATGTGCGAAGTTTGGTATCGCATTATGTAAAGTTATCCTGATAAATATAATTATTACTATACGCGTTCTAGATCATTGCAATGTAACGTAATATTACGATCTATAGCTGTGTAATTTATGATGCTGAATATTTTGGATTAAAATTTTTACGCTTTTTTTTTTTTTTTTTTGATTGTCAAGATATATTTGACGTACAGGCGAATACTGAATTTGAGAAGAAATGTCCCCTTCTCGCGACGGGGGGTCTTTAATTGATGGTAAAGCGATAAAGTTATCTAATTGTTTCGCGTTAACAGAGGACAAATATGTATCCAGCTGTCTTCGCGTAAAAAGAAATCGATGACAATCCGGCAGATCGGCATCAGCGATATCGCGGCGCATCCTCGCGGTGCATCCTCGCGCCGCCGCGGCCGTCGTCGAAATGCCGTCGCACGGCCCGGGGCTCCGATCATTTTTTTTTTTTTTTTTTTTTCCATCGACGTTACTGCACTTCTATTTTCATTCCGCCTCACGTTCCGGCGCGGAGGCCCGCTCGTGGTGGACGAGAAAAAATGCAGCCCCCGAACACGATTGATAGGTACAAGCACACGCGCGCAACTACCACGGACGTGTGTTACTCCGCGTACAACGTTTCGCGCGCATCGCTCGGATCGCGAAAGGTGACAGAAAGAGAAGCACCCATCGGTGTCCTTTGTCTTTCGACAGGGAGATCCGTTGGAACAGGAAGCGAGATAGCGATGGACCACGAGAAAGAGAACCAGAGAGAGAGAGAGAGAGAGAGAGGACGCAATGCGTAACGCGCGCGCGCGCGTGCGTTTAGCAACGCGGTTGCTCTACCGCCAGCATCGTTGCCGGTGGGACGTTGCTCCTGCAGACTACGTAGTGTCGGAGAGCTGTTTTAATGCCAAATGTGTTTGTCCCAATGCATCAACCACTTCTGTCCCGATCCTAAAGCCCTCGCACCACCGGCCTCGTGGCCTGGTACGCGGCCGGCCTCCTCTGTTCCGTTCTCTCTCCTCTCCCCTTTGCCCTCTCTTGCCCTCTCGCATCGCATGTATCGGCTCTATCTGTTCTCGCTTTTCTCTCGCTACTCTCGGACCGAAACGCGGGCGTTGCATCGCGCATCGTGGAAGAGAGCCGCCACGTCCGGCCGCGGAGATGAGAGTAACCGACATCAAGTCTGCACCCCCTGTTCCCATCCCTATCCCTTTTCCCTCCTTCCCTTCGCTGACTCTTTCTCCTCACCCTCGCGGCACGACCGCGCCGGTCTGCGTGCTTTTTTAATGCTAAATGTAGCCTTTTGTTTGTGCGGGTATATGGGAGATTCGGGCGAGAGTTGGTCGCCCGGCCAGCGCTTTTTTCAAATGCTAAACGCGCGCTTCGTACCCACCCATCCCGTGTGTGTGTCCGTGCTACGTGGCATCTACAGGGTTGCCCGGAACAAGTCAGCGAACAAGACAGCTGCGTGGACTGGTGATCGGTGTCACCCGTCACCGGTGGATGGTCGGCGCGATGGAGAACGCCTCGACGTTGTAGAGCGCCAGGAGTCTTGTAGCGTTTCGACTCGAATCACTTCCGCATCATACCGCGTGGATATATACACGTATAGATATATACGTTTCAAATTCAAATGACGCGATGTTGTCAGGATATACTGCTCGTCATCGTACACGCGATTGCGAGAAACAAGAAGAAAAATAGTAATCGTACAAACGTCATTTGACAAAATTAATAATAATTATTAATAACTCTCTTTAAGTATATAACAGTAAATCCTCATTTATAAAGAGAATAATATTACTTCGAGAAAACAAAACCACGATGTATTTTAAGAATACAGTATGTCGGTCAATCAATTTTAAAATACTTTATTTAGAATCCAATCGATAAACAATTCCAGTTGATTAAATTAATGTATTCGATTCTTGGCTAATTCACATGTAAATAACGCATAATTTTATCTTTTAATGTTGTACATATTGCATTTGCTTTATATATATATGTGTGTATATATATATATATATATATATGTGTATGTATGTATCTAAGTATAATAATATTACATTGATTTAGATTAGATGATGGCAAACTTTCTCAATGATCGTCACGCTTGTGACTTCCATCCATGTCAAGATAATCTTGACAATATATGTACGTCTCCTTCGCGACTGGTCCGCGAAAACAAAGATACAAAAATTGAGAGAAAAGAGCAGTCGTTCTCCCCTAGGGCTGCACTTAACGTGCCAAAAAAAGCCGCGGCACTACAAGGGTTAATTTTTCCACGGGGCTTCCTCGCTGGTCGAGGCGCCGCATGACCGCGTCGAAATTTCCTTCAAACGAACCGGCCCGACGAGCCGGTCGCTGTTGTATCGAGGAGCCACCAGGTACGTGAAAAGCTATAATGCCGCCGAAGCAGCGAGGAGCCGGATAGGTCGCACTGTGTGGGTCTGTTTTTCGCACACCGACCGGCCATTCTTTTGTGCCGCCCGTTATTGGTATTGGTCAGTGCCCGTTTCATCCGCGATGCGGCGCCAGTATGTGAGGGTGTAATATTTTTTACTCTTTCCGAACGCCCTCGTACCCCTTCGTGCCCGCCCCCCGCCGATCGAGCGAACCCCGGCGCCCCTTACCCCCGAGCAGGCACCCTCGCCGAACCGTCGCATTCGTATGCGTGGGTTCGATGGGTATTGATATATTATTCCCAATAGTTCGCGCGCCTTCTCTTTCCCTCCGATCGCCTTCCCTCTCCTCTCTCCCTCCTACCCCGTCCTCATCCCCCTTTTCCTCCTCGTCCCACCCTCGCGCCGCTACCGCTTTTTTTTTGGCTGGCGCTCCGCGTTTTTTTCAATTATAATTCTTTTTCGTATCCAATCAATCATTAGTATTTCCATTGTCCTTCGGTATTTTCATTTGGCGTCGCACTCGGAGCGAGATGAAACGACGCGGGGGGTAGTTGTTCCAGTAGCACCCCCTCACCTCATTCCCAATCTCTCTCTTTCTCTCTCTCTCTCTATCTTTCTGTCTCTCTTTTACTTTTTCTCTCTCTCTCTCTCTCTCTCTCTGTCTGTTCCCCGCATGATGCTGCCCCCATCCACCACGTCAGAGTCCCCCGTCGGCGCCCCCCTTGTTCCCCGATGTGTGTACGCCGTTGGTATAACGATGGCGTCGCCAGCGACGATTCGTTAATGCGATTGAATATTAATTCTCACTTTGTCGACGCCTCTCCTCCACTTTTCCGGGATTTTTTTCCCTCGCGGGATAGTCGGCCGCGTCTGCCAGACGAACACCGCGGGTGACGTACATCCGTCAACGCTGACACATCTCATTGACGGCTGAAATAATAGATGGCTTGCCTTCCGCCGTATCAGCGCGCGTTAACGATGTATATAATCCTTTTCCTCTATACCGCCTATGTCATCGTTCTCCCGAGAATAGTCGCATCACACCCGCATTAAGAATCGAAGCGCAGAAATGTTTGCACATCGATTTTCGAAGAAAACATGTTTATTCTTTCGTTACGGCTGCATTGTACATAATTTTCTTTTATTCGCATTATTCGCGCTCGTTCCGATAAATATAGTCCTTACGCAACGACTGCGAAATCATCACAATTTATACAATAATATTTTTGATAATGTTTTGATTTACGTAAATAAATCTAAACTTTTGATGAAATGAATATTTCTGATACATTTTTGTTTTCAAATGCGTGTAAATCCTATTTACATATCGGTCCTCACTTATTGACGTAATATTGTGTCCAGTGAGCGTATATTATTGCAAAATGTATCGTAAAATATATACAATGGAAATTCACATGTGCAACAAGTTATACAGGGCGGTGCGGGGGGAGGGGGGTGGAACACACCGATTTTCCATCTTCGGCACCTCCAGGTGGTTGCTTTGCAATCAACCACGAGCTAAGTGCGCGCTCGCACAGCGAGTATAATGACTTGAAAAGTGTAACGGACTGTTTCAAACGCGGTCTCGCGTTATCAGCGGCCGCTTTAGCACCTGAAAATTGCCTCGCGCTTTTTCCACGCGCGACGCACTTAATAAAACATGCTCGCTTCTCCTGCTCTACGGACCTCTCGCACCTGTCCTTCTTCCACACGGCGTTCCCATTCTCTCATTCATAGCATCCACGCCGGCTCGCACACACAGACACACGTATATCTATACATACGCGCACCCACGTACGCACGCTTTACGTTCCCACTCTGTTTTCCTTTCCCTTCCTCCTCCTTCCTCTTGGTCACGCTTCAACACCTTTCCCTCATCCTCGTTCCTCTTTCGAGTTTTGTGGTAAACGAGTCTCTTTATCTTCCTTTCTTTCTCTGTGTCTCTCCCCTATGGGTTTTTTTTCTCTCTCTCTCTCTCTCTTCTCTCTCTCTCTCTTCTCTCTCTCTCTTTTGCCAGGCAATCTCCCGACCTCTCTCTGTCCCGCCGTCCTAAAGGTTGCTACTACCGCAGCTACCCTTCTCTCTATCGGATATACCGCTTCTCACTAGGGACAGTATCTCTCCTACTCGCTCGCTCAGTATACCACACTGGCGGAACTCCCGACCGCTTCAGAGACAGCCAAATAAATGTCTCTCCGACTACTTGCACCGACACTTCTCCGCTACGCTTAGCTAATTCGGCACCGTGTACCGTACAAAACTTTGTAACCGAGGCTTGTGCAAAGAATGTTTGGAAATTGGCCAATTAGATGCGCGATTTAATTTTATCCCCTGTTTTTCTCTCTGGCACAATAATTATATGGTACAATAAATTGAATGTGTAAGCTGCAATGCAGTATAAAAAATTTGATTTTAGGATTTAAATATTATAAAATTAAACTTTGTTAACTCTTTTTATTTAAGAAATTTGAAATTTCGCAAAAAACCAATCGTAAACGAAATTACATGAGAAGATTCTTCTAAGATAAAATATATTTGTAGGATCAATTTTCGTATGAGTTCTCGCTTGTGTGATGCGTTTAGTATATACATATTTCAATATGTATATCAGGTTTTATAAATTGGATATCATTTGGATATTATTATAGTAATTTCTTGCATACAGCGGTGCGATGAAAACGAACGTATGAAAAACACGCGGAAGAAGATATTCTATGGATTTGAAAATGAATAAATCCTTATCGTGACACGTCGCAGGCCGACAATGCTCGATAAGCTCCGAATGAACTCGTTAATGCCGACATTCCTATTACGCTCACCAACTTTATTGGGTAAAAACGCTCTCCCTTCCGCTGTCATCGCACTCTTGTGCATGCGACAGTCGCGCACCGCGACCGGAGATATATATATATATGTATATATATATACATACACACGTGTATATAAACGCGAAAAGAAGGGAATACCGCGACGTTGGCCAGGCGCGCCGTGGCGCGGTACTCTCTCCCGTTGGGCATGGATAAACGAGCGGAAAAATGGCGGGGTTTGGAAATGAGATTTGCTGGTAAACCGACAATTTATCGTAGGTATCTGCGAAAGCATCTCTTGACGTTCCTCTGACCAGAGTTATAATTAATACGCTCTCGTCACAGTGCGCCCGACCAATATTCCGTCGCGCCCACACACGTACACAGACGGGGCCGCACCACCCGGACGCCCCGTATACGCGTACACCGACGACGGACGCGCGAACCTGTGTGGTCGCGCTCGCGCGCCGACGTGTAACCGGTTGTTGATTAAGTTTGAATGACTGATGCCGCAAAAACACATTAAAACTTGAATGAGTACAGATGAAAATTTAGTCGCTAGGAATCAAGAGACCGCAGAGGCAAATGGCCTGGCGGCCGCACATACGCGCGGACGGAACCTACTCTTCTCCTCCACCTCCACCACCTCCTCCTCCTCCTCCTCTTCCACCTCCTGCCACCCTTCGCGCGCCGGCACCTGACGCCGTGCCTCTCTCTTTCGCGATCGGATGCCCATCGAAATACAACTACGCGAAAAACACTCGGCGATTGCTATATCCGCCGCCCGGAGGCACTCGCGTCTGGTCGCATACCGCAACGGAAACAGCCAGGGTTGGCTTTCGACGATCGTTTTTTCGCCCGATCGATGAGTCGGCCGACAAGATCGCGGCTATAGCTGGTCCGGGAACGACCGATTCGAACTTGATTCCAGTAATGGGGAAAATAGAACTGTGATCGCGCGACTAGGTCTCTCATTGCTATCGCGGTTGCTCTCCGTGATTTATCGTTTCTTAACACTACATGTCGTACATTTATGTCATCTGCCGTCAGCGACGATAAATTATGGCATCCTCTCTAATTTCGCAACATTCTTGCAACACGTGCGTATATCAACTGGAATGTTAAATCTGATTTTGAATATTAAATCTATTACACATGAGCAGCGAGACCGTCGATTTCTCCTGACAAAAATTAGCATACGCTGCTTTGCTATTTTAATTGGATGTGCCATTCGATTTCCAAATACGTTCTTCGTTGAAACGAGATCATTCGTTATCCATCATTCTTCCCGCGACAAACATCCAAATTAAGGAAAACGCGAAAGCATGTATTAAGTGCTGGGATCGAGCGATCTATGGTCAGCGGAGAAGATTCACGGATTGCCATAAAACAATTGGAGAAGAAAATTATCTCGACTGTGTCGTCTCGTAAATATCTCAAGATCAATGGAAAATCGCGAATCCACTTTAGCGAGCATTCGCGAACGGAATGAGAATGGTGATCCATCAAGCGGCAGCGCGATTGCAACGTACGGCAATAGCGGCGGCAGTGATTGCCGAAGAGAGATCCGCGAGATGATCGTTTCCCTAATAAAAATCGTCAACCAGATCGTAGCTCACGTACTGATACAGGAGACCGCACCACTCCCCGTCGGGCCAATCAGAGGTTCCCATCGCCTTAATGTATTCAAATGTAAGCGGTAGCAGTGTTTATGTCTTGACATTGCAAATTGTAACGGCTGCGCCATAACTTATAGTAATTGCTGTACGCCGCAGTAATTATTTATACTCGTGATATAGCGTATACGGGAGTTACTCACACACAGTCGAGCTTTATATATACCGGCGTCGCGAGGCCCATTGTGTACGTGAATATTGAAAAGCGGCGAATAGGACGTGATATTAAACCCGAATTTGAGCGGACGAATCGGCGACTTCGATGCCTCGCGCCAGTAGAACGGCACCGTCAAGGATCGAAGAAAGAAACCGCGAACACAATATATTTACGCTTCTTCTCAGTAGCTTAATTGTATTTTTTCCTAACAAGAGACATCATAATTTTCGACGAAAGTAGCATCGTCTTTACTCCATTGGTACCAAAAGTTAGATAAAGTATCTTGATTTTGCTACGATTTTAAATATCTGCTTCTACGATAATATATCGATTTCAAAGGGATACACGTGTTAATACAGTACTATAGTGTATATTTTAATAAGTAAACTTTTTTATATAGTGTTTAAGTCTTTATTTAACTGTATCTTGATACAGTTTCATTTTATTTAAAAAAAAAACAATTTTTGTGGCAAATTATATGAGATATATTTTTATAATGTGAATAATATTTGTGTCATAATTTTACAAATATTTTTTGACAATTACATCTGTGAATAAAAAATTGTAATCTCAAACATACAATGCTGCCATCTCACTGTCAGTGCTAGAACTTGTATAGGATTTCAATATGTTAAAACTGGCTATAAATAATGCTACGTTATAACGACAACTACATATTTATGATTATTTAAGTCAGCCAGATAAAACAAATGTTAAACTCACAATAATTTGTTAAATATCTCGTAAATTTTTTGCATATTTTTATTATGCATTCTTGTTATGTAATTGAGACTAAAGTATTTAATCACCTACGTTCATATTAGAAACTAATATTTTTAGTTAAATGCGCAGGCATGCGTTCTGAGAATAAGATTAAGAGAACTTAACAAAGTTCGCGATTTCTGTCGATAAATCAGTTTAAGCATTCAGTCGATGAAAACGCGGGTGGTTTTGCGGTGTAACAGGTGGTTGAAATTCTCATTCTCCACAGCTTTTTGCTCCTTTATCGGCAAAAAAGGAAAGAATAAGTTCCAGTTTATGAATCGGAGCGCGTTTAACGCTCCTTAAAAGGGTAAAGCGCCTCCGATGGCTCTCTCAGAGAGGAAAATTTCCGTGCTTTTACGAGGTTGTGGAATATATTGGTAGAATATATGTGAGAGTCAGCTTTTTTGCGAGATAGAATTGTAACACTCACGAGATTGGTTTGCATTCCGCAAATTTATTTTTTATTTTGTCGATGGATATACATATAAAGTCAATCAAAAATAAGTAACAAACACCGTGTCTTTCGCAAAGATTGTATATTTCAATGTTACATTTTCTATCACAAACTCGTAATACATACATACTATTTTAACACGTTAAATGCCATGACGATCATCAATGGTCCTGCTATGATGCTGACACATCGCATTAATATCCGAATAAAATGTAATTAACGATATTTAAAGAGTTAAACATATCATGGATTGACAATTGATTCAATAACAAATATGTTTGTTAAAAATTACAATAATTTCAAATTTTATATATGTAATCTATTATTTATTTTTTAATCAAATTTGTTAATCAGATTTAATCAAAGTTCGCGTGGGGCAGTGAACGTGTTAATTGACAATACTGACCACCGTTGAATTGTAGATCATTGAAAAATATAATCACTTATATAATATTTTGTTTGATTTTTATGGTAAAAATATAATTTATAATCAAGATACAGAGTTTAATTAATTAAATAAAAATAGACATATTTACAGAACTCTATTCACATATTACGCGTTGTGATCAACTTAATAAGAAGTCTTGTTTAACCTATTTAAAGCTTACGAGTCTTCATGAAAAGGCGACGATACAACATAACAATGCATCGAAGAATGCATTAATAATCTTGCTTAAAAAAAAAATTATAATGAATTTCACGCTTTGGCACAAAACCGTATTATTATCGGTAATGACCTTATTTATCCTTAAATTAATTCTTAACATAACTAAACTAATCTCTAACGCAATATTTATAAAATATAAATTTAATAAAATAAATACGCAATACAATATCACGCAACAATTCTGTCATTAATTATTTGTGATTCATGTAAATCGTTGGCAAATGACAAAATATGTAAAATGGTACAATCCATGGCATACTATCGCTAATCAATTGTTGCTTCGAGACTTAAAAGAATTAGGAATTAAGGTAAAAAAAATCCACTTAATTTGCTTCTTTGTACTAAATATTTTTCAATCTTGTTTAATTTAAAAATTCTTTCATTTTCAGCAATAATAATTACCAAGGTCTCCACATATCGCCATTAGCACCGAACGGATCTGCCGGACTCATTGCGAACTTATCGGAATTTGAATTAGAATTTCGTGGAGCTTGGCAATTCTGACCTCGCGGCAAATCTTCGGCCGAAATCGCAGCGGACTGCTCATTTGTGCTCTTATGCGCGGCGGCATTATTCATCGAGGAGATCGAACTAGTAGGTTCCTGATATCTCGGTCTCTTATCCGAGATCGCCAAAAGCCCGTCGGAATGACGTCTCTTGAGACCGTCTCTCTTGAGCAGGGAGCCATTCGAAGCGCGATTGTAAGTTTTGTCTGTAATTACGGAAAGTGGTTGTCGCAGACTCTGTGCTGCGAAACTGTTTACATTATGATTAGCGCTCTCCGAATCTTCCGCTACATCTTTTTTCGTTGCGACTTTATCGTCCACGATCTTAGGTTCCAGGAATGTTGTCGTCGGTGACTTTCGGTCGCTAGTTGAGCTAATTTGCGGCTTTTGGGTCTCCGGGGAGGACGAGAAGCTCTTTGAAGAGGACGCAGGACTCTGCTCCGGTAACTTGAATCGACGTTGCGGCTGATGATGATTAGGCGACGAGGCCTGTGGATGTTCCGAATGATGACCCTCGTCGCCATAGCTGGACGTAGAGGTCGACGGACTTAACAACGGGCTGTGCGATCTGTGAACCGCGGTGAAAGCCGAGGATTGACCGGTTTTCGTAGACGAATCCGTGGCCGGTGGAAAGAAAGGGAAATTGGCAGAGATACCGGCGGATTGCGGCACTAAGAATGCTAATTCGCCGTTCGGCAGTCTACTCGGGATCAATTGCACTCCGTTCGGTATCTGTATTCTCGCGCTACCATTGTTATTCTCATCTCCATTCTGGAAATCGCTCTGAAAACCGACCTTTACCTCCGGATAGAGGCGCTCTGGCATGTAGGGTACGTAGTGACTGTAGAATGGAGCCATTTGCTGGAGATGGCCCACGCAGTTGTTCAAGTGCGATACCAATCGTTGCTTTACGGCGGGATCGACGTTCTCGAGACGGCTGACGTATCGCGATACTTCGGTGGCACATTCGGAAAATCCGGAGCGGAATTTCGTTAGCACCACCGGATCGTTGGAGACGGCCACGTTCAAATGCTGTCGTTGCATCGTTTGTATATGCTTTACCGTCATTTCGAGGATATCGGCCTTCTCGAGCTTCGAATGCCTAGTTGGCTGTAACGAGAAAAGAAAAATGATAAAAATATCAATATGAATAATTGATAATATAAAAGAAAATTGCATTACTATTTTATTGCTGAAGCACGGATAGTTGGGAAGAAATCATTTTTCGTTCGAAAAGTCAGAAAGCATAACATACATCGGTACAGAGGTGAGCTCTGCGTTATCTACAGAAGTGAATTGGAAATACTGTGGTAAAAGGCA
Source organism: Lasius platythorax (assembly GCA_963971435.1). Classification (NCBI taxonomy): domain Eukaryota; kingdom Metazoa; phylum Arthropoda; class Insecta; order Hymenoptera; family Formicidae; genus Lasius; species Lasius platythorax. Next base: position 4,645,730 of record OZ020541.1, read on the forward strand.
ACATGGTAAGAGAAAGCTAGAATGAGATCTCTTCTTATTCGGAGCACAGTAACTATCATCGCCCGCGGGACTCGACTTCTTGTCAAACAAGGGTTATTGATCCTCTATTGAAGAAATCTACGATGACGCGACACGCCTACGTAATTGACTTGATATGAACTGCTATCGTAATAACAGACTAGCAACTATGGTAGCGAATGCCTATTTCATAGTCAGCCTAAGGGCGAGCAGTTCACACATTCACCTAGATTTGTTATTAAGTAAACCGCGTGCAATAGATCATTAATCTGTTTCATTCAAGTCACGCGTGAATTGCTCGGGGATGTTTACTTTTTGCAAACATACGGAACGTATCGCTAATATATCGATGATCAAATAACTTTGCATACAATAATTTAATATTTTTTTAAATATTATTTTTAAATAATTTGCCGATTATATAAGTACTTAATCTAATCGTGAGAAACGATTCGACTCTCGAAAACATATCACGAAGCAGGCTTTCGGATATCCTGATGGACGTGACCTTTCTCGAATCCAGCTTATACTGTCGAAATTCCCAGCCCTTTAGCCACACTAATAAATAAGTATAGTATAGTTGTCCCTTTTCAAGGGTCCATTGTGTCTCTTCTTCGAACCTTATCCTGTCGGATCATCCCGATGTTCACATTTTTATGGTAAATTTGCGATCATTTGAAAAATGAAAGCGTGGGAGTCAGCACAGAGGATCGCTTATACATTGTAGATTATAAAAATCTTTTGTTATTTTATAAAATAACGATTTAATTTTAAAAAGTAATAAAATGAAATACATAATATACGATAAGATCTCAGTCATACAAACCGAGGATAAATTATTTGCAAAGTAACATGGATAATACTGTGTGAAATGAGAAAAATATCGCAGATATCGATTTTTCCATGAGTGAATTTGACACTCGAGCTCAAAAGCGGAGAAGTGGCACCTGTTAAAGGACTAAGAAAAAAAAAGCAGAGGCGTTGCGCATCTCCCCTTTTTTTCGCCGATCCGTCGTCGCGGATCGGAGCTGGATCCTTAAAGATGATACGGTCAACAAAGAGAGAGGCAGCAACCTGAGATGAGATTTTTTTTCTTCGTAATAATTATTTTGAAGGTTCCCACGAACATGCGGGGGGCGTTTCGTACGGGCGAACGGGACGGACACACCGGAGCGAGCAGGTAGCGGAAGTCATCTGGACGAGAGTAAAGAGAGAGAATGGTGAGAGCGTCTTGTCTTGTTATATGCCGGTTTGAGAAATCAATTTCATTATATTTCATTATATTACGTAACGCAGAATCCTCGATCCGTAAAAGAAGCGGAATAAATCTTAATTAATCGATATCCAATTTATCCAATTTTCTTTATGGTTTCTTTGTTTTGCTTCATTTGCAATTCAATTTGCGTTAAACTTACTTAATCATACTTAAACGTATCATACGTTTAAGCTAATTTTTATACATATCAATAATTTTCATATTCGAAAATATCAAATCTTACTTTCGAAATATAAAATCGCTATTGACTCAACAATGTTGAAAAATGACAAATGTGATTCCGGAAGTCATAACTCAGTAAATTAATTTTAAGTGGGCGCGCGCGGTAATTGGAGGTTCTCTTAAATGTTTCTTCGTCGCTTCTTTTAACCGGTTCGAGTGCCATTGTAAAATCTGTAGAGCAGATTATATACGCTGGTATTGGGGATCCAGTCCCATCCGTTCCCACGCGGAGGCATCTCTAAAATACTAAAACAAAACCTATCCCTCCCTCTCGCACACACATACATCTCGTTATGTCCAATACTCCGGTCTAAAACAGATCCTGTCGCAGAGGATGCCGAGGGAAAAAAAAAGGGGTCCATGGTGGACAACCTGATCAAATACGTCCAATATACATCCGTTATGACAACTTCCGCTACCGCACACAATAATCAGTTAGTTCTGCATACGTACTCACTGAGCTCCATATATTACCGTAAGAAGAATTACATTTTTTAAAATATTAGGTCGATAGAAATACATAATTTTATTTTGACTTTCACATATATACTGAAAAAAAAATTTAGTTGAATACGTTCAAAAAAATATTCTGTTGTAGTAACTGTACATCAGTTGTACTGAACTCTCTGTTTTGATGGTTGAACAATGCTTTGTTTACATCAACAAATTATTTCGTAATATTTTAGTTATATTTATTTTAACGTATCGGACTAAATCATTTAGTTGGACAAAACAAATTTTGCCTTTTTCAACCAAATTTTTTTTCAGTGTAGTTTCGAGCATTTCAATTTTATCGTATAATACTTGATAATAAAGAAAACAATTTTTTCTAGCTTGGATGAGATCTTGCAGTTAACTTGACCACGTGGCCGTGAGAAATTCGAGAAGATAATCAAGATAAAAATTAAAAAATAATTATTTATACATTCTAAATGTTATGTGAAAACGTTTCTGAGCGTCCTTCGAACGCAATCATAAGTAGCACATTTTTTGTGTTATCTCTCGTAAAGCGTATCACTAGATAAACCTCGTAGAAGTCACGTTTTTTTACGACATGTTTCAATACGACGCCAGCAACGTGGTTCTCACGAGGGCAAACAAAAATCATTCGTACACTCACTGATACGCAGTCTTGTGTCTATTATTTGAGCATTTTGTTGATACAATTGTTATCATGGATCTTAATGATCGATTGAGTAATTAAATACTGAAATATACTACTAGATATACTTGAAAGATTAAAAGATACAAGAAGTGTTAATATTTACGAAATAAACGTTAATATCTAGTGCTACGGAATAATTCTGATTAACCACACACAGCTCTTTTTCTCTATTATATTTTACTTCCATGTCATAAGGCGACAATAGATAAAACTATTTATATCTTATTACGAAAGGTTATCAAAAATGTGATAATGAGACTTACGTCTTTTTCGTTAACGAGTATATAATTCTTCAGTTCATCGAGATATTGATTAATTCGAGCGCGCCGTCGTTTTTCCATAATCGGTTTGTTGCTCTGAAATAATTGAATCAAGATTTCAAAATACTAATTAATGATAAATTTACAAATTGTGTTATATTAATTTCAAAAATGAGACGTATCAATATATTAGTATATTAATTTTTCTCTCTCGACATGACAAGTTTTTTATGCAACAATATAACTATCAATCTCATCTGATCATAAAACCTATTCATTACCCTTCTTAGTTCCGCTTTCGTCATTCCCGACTGCGTTTGAGGCTCGAATTCCTCCTCGCTGTTCAACATTTTGTAGTTACCAGTAATCCACCACTTAAGCAAGCTTTCTGACTATCATGACTCTCGCTTGAGCGCAAACACACTTTATCCGCAGTTAATTGCTAATTTTGATAATTATCTTAATTGATTAGTTTCGCAACACACAAATTGTTAAAGTTGAACAATCGCACTAAAAAACACTGAAATTCAGGCTCGACCACGTGCCTGACCACCGCGTTCGAACATTCAAATACGAAAATTTTTTACCAAGCTGGGGAAGTCCATCGTTACTGATGGACGTCCCGCTTGGGGTGTTGAGGGTAACTGTTTGACGTTTTCGATTTCGAAGACCGCATGCCGATGTACCCGTATACTCGTGGAGTGGGGCAAAATGCGCCCCGGAGTGGGGTCTTGGGTACCCTAAAGGTGGGGAAGTCCTCGGCCCTCCTGAGACCTGTTGATGTGTGGGAATTCACGCCGTCTGCAGGATATACCTCGTGCAACGTAGTCACTTAAATTTAGGCTGCATCCTGTGAAGATAATATCGAAAGCAATTTGAGCGATCGGCAACGAAATCATTTAACGAAAGCGATACATTTAATTCATTTTTATTGATATTATAATTAATGTTGTAATTGTTATCCTTCATAAAGGAATAATAATCCGTTCTCTTGTATATCATATAATTTACACTTCCTCTTTTTAAAGTAAAAAAATGATTCATGCGTTACAATTCTTACTTTTATTATATTATTTTGCAAACAAATGCAAAGACATATACTTTATAGACATTTTTCTATTTATATCCTAATGATAGCATGAAAAATTCTAATGCCAAATAAAATAAATATTAGAAGCGATTCGATCAATTGCTGCTGTCTGGGTGCGGACGCCGATGAGGAGGGATCGAGTATAACGTGTATCGACTATAGAAGCGGTAAAGCACAAAGGCATGCAATAGAGTATCATCTGACAGAGAAGGGCAAACATTGCGTGCCGACGTGTGTATGTGCGTGCATATGCGCACGTCATAAGTGTGGCTGGCGCGCGCAACGCGATCCGATGCACGGGTGCATACGAGAGCGCAAGGTCCTTCACGTGGGAATTGTTTTAAAATGCGCTGTTATTTACCTGTACAAAGTTGCTACTGTTAGCGCAGTGATATGTTCTGACTATTGACACTAGCGTGTTACTATTTGTAAAATGTAAAAGCATAAAATGAGAGATATGCAATATGTACATATATCTATATTTTTTACATTTTATATGAAGGAAAATTTTAATTTGTATCTTTATAAAATTAAATTAAATTTTATATTAAAAATATAATATTAATATGCAAAAATTTTTATATTAAACATTTTATAATAAAATTATTAAACATTTCATATTAAACATTTTATAATAAAATTATTAAACATTTTATATTAAACAAATTTTTATAATAAAATTATTTTTTAATTATAATAATTTTTTGGCAATTAATGCGTGCCATTCTTATCAAGAAATGAGAATGTTATGGAGATAAAAAATTATAGAAAACAATGTTTTTTCATAAAATCATATTTTTAAGAGAACATGGATACATGTATACCTACCTTAAATGGTCTGCAAGCGACGAGTTTCTTTTTGTTGACTAAATCCGTTACAGCTCATTCAAGGAAGCAATGACCACCGCAATAAACTTTTATGGCTCGCAATTATTGCATTGTAAAACTTTTGCGTTTGGTTCGTGCCTCACAGGTCATTCCGAGTTTTCGGCATTTAAATTGTGACGTGAAGATCCTTCGAGTTGATTTATTTCACCGTGTTTCTAACTATATATACTGCTACGAACTTTCAAAATATATTTCACAGTGATGCATTCACTGTACGACATGAAAGTAAAATTAAATAACTATTTTGTTAACACATTATTGATTATATCGTAGGTACTTAAAAATTCATTGTAATCCATTTGTATTCAGAGGAATTATCATTGAAATTCTACACAAATTAATTTTGAACGTATTATCTTTTCCAATATAGAGGCAAAATTTGTTGCAAAAGATAGCATAACATTTATGAAAAATTTACAAATTAATGAGATGATTATATGCACAAGTATTACAAATAAAAGAATCATTTCAATGGTTCGCGATATAATCGTAAAGATGTGATCTAGCTATAGTGAATTATTCGTCTACGACCAGGTGCATTTAACAGATGCAACAGAGCACTTTAACGAAGTTGAACTATTAGACATTTAAAAATCAGATCCTTGCGAAACGTGACGAGATTACTCGATAAACGTGACCAGTCTATAGGCGAGACTTTTTTCATGGTTATTTCCGTTTTAAGTGGCCTTTTTTCTCTGCGTATCGCTGTCTAGATATTCGATAAACAATTCAGTTCTTACGACAAATGAAAACCCTTTCCTATTTGATTTAACAATAAGTGTTTGTACTAATTCGATAACGATCCATTACCAAACAGCTGCCATTCAGAGAGAACTCATGCAAGGAATATGAAAATAATACTTTGCTTATCACGAATTATGTCAGTGTTTCAATGATCATTTTTATATTTAATTCAATATGAAAATAATATTAATTTTATAGACAATTAAATATTATTAATTTATGCATGTATGTTTTAAAATATTAAAAAATAATATTATTATTATAAATATTATTATTTTATTATTGTATAATATTATTATATGATATAATAATATTACTATTATATTATTATCATGCTTTCTCTATAACAACAAAAGATGTTCATTTTCCCGAGGTCAAATTCCCGTTACATACCGAAAAAAGGAATAAGCCCTTTCCAATTACGTATTTTATGGCTTTGTTTGTAGTACCGTCAGTATTACATATTGAGCTAAACTGCAACTTTGTCCCTGAGTCTGGTAGCAATAAAAGACGTGTCAAGCCGAATTATGAAAGAACCGAGAATCGAATGCGCAAAGAGTTTTAAACCTTTTTAATTCTTAAATTTGCATCTGCAACCTTTTCACTCCATGTTTAGACTGCAACCTTTTCATTCCATGTTTGGACTTTTGAAAGTATAGCATGAACAATTTAACAAAAAGAACCGCCGACCTTAAATTTTTCAACTATTGTATGATTGTCTATGGTATAGTCATTTGTATTGTTTTATATTGCACAGCGTTTGCATGTCTTTCAACATATGTAAATATGAAATGGTCAGTTCACAAAAATTTATTATACCTTTATTTATATTTAATTTATATATTTAATTTATATTTTTTAGTATTTTATTAAATATTATAAAGATTGATCGAGAGAGAGAGAGAGACAGAAGATACACCAAGAAGATAATTGAAAAAGATATGAAATAATGATTCACCGATGTATCCAGAAATATAATTTTATTTGTTCTCGCTACAAAACAAACAATTATACATACGTGGATTCATGTGAACATCGGATATGCAGATTCTGCGTAAACGCTTCGCTATATTCATCCGCAAGAAGGATCCTTTCTCTTTTTCCCATGATCCATAATTTCCCATAAATATTCCAGCCTAGCTGTCATAACGGAAGGCGTTCGGTCAGATGTCGCGACCTTCTCATTAACCCCGAGAGGCTGAGAGCTCAGAATACTTGGCTTGACCACAAACTTCTCGAGAAGGATCAAGAAGGCGCGCCATGGTTTAAATTTGGAACGCCCATCCTCCGGTCCTGCTGTTTTTGAGGTTCGATCTTGGGATACACCTGCAGCTTGCACCCACGCAGTCGTAAGATCTCACAGGAAGGAAACGTTACCCTTAAATACCGAAATCTTCATTTCCGCTGGTAATGAATCTCTCGAGAAGCTGGTTCTCCTAGTTTAAAAAGAATATTCCTCTTGACTTGAAAATTTTATTTGTGTTTAATTTTTGCATCAATTATATTTCATGCGAAATATATTTATCGAAAAAAATATCTAATAGCGGAAAAATATTATAGGTCCTCCCGAAGTACCGTCTCGGGGGGGAATTAAAATCCATGAGCATATAATATGTGTACTATAATACGTAATATAATACGTACATATATATATATATAGCCAACCCCATTATTGGTGGCGAAGCATGCAAACCGGCTCAAAAAATGCATGCGTGGGGTCGATGAGACGACATCTGGATTGTCGTTCTCGGGAAACATACATTGTAAATGCAGGAAAATATAACTCGTTTCCGTAGGAGTTCAATGAAAAAACGCGCCGTCTCGCGTAAGCGGCATCATTTATAGCATTCTACCATTTGTTTCTTCCAAAAAAAGTGACATTTGGACAAAATACTTCCGCAGTAAATTTTTTTTTATTAAAACTTTGGTGTAACATGGCAATCTCAAGTTGTTATAAATAGAAATAATTGGAAATAAAACGTGAGTTCGTAAAAATTTTAATTTTTTTTATTTAATATTTTTTTTTTATATTATTCTAATAGTAAATAAATAATTTTAGCTATCAATAACTAGAAATTGATTTCAGAAATAAAAGTGAAGAACTGGAGAGAGAGAGAGAGAAAGAGAAAATATGATTGAAACTTTATACGGTACAACTACATCGTCGAAGGTAACACGAACATCTTTGGCACAATAGTTGAAAATCCCGATCGTGAAATGAAAGTATCTCATTGAAATGAATTGGGTCAGTGGGTTCCATCGCTGGGAATCAGGTCGTGTGCTGGACACACGTAAAGAAAAAAATATTTTACAATAGAAGATTCGTTCAGGTAACGTTCCGATTCAATTTACTCTGAATAATATCTTCGTGATGATTATTTTTCAAGATACGTGAAAAAAATACGTATATATCGTTAATTTCTAAAATTATTAAAAAACTGATAAAAACTACTTTCATATTTCATTTTCTTTTTAATCCCTATTTCTGTCGAAAAATATTTAACAATCCCGCGCTTTACATTGTTATTAGTAATTTATATATTTTATAAATCTTTATAAATTAACGATTTTATTTTATTATAATAGCTTAAATAATTACAGAGTCTTAATATATTATATAAAATTGTAACACACAGTCTCTCGCGATATGCTCACACTCGCGCATTCGATGCAGGTTGTATCCCCATCTTACCCCCTTGCGTAAGCATCGAGGACTCTGAGAGGGCCGCTTCCATTCTCGCGTACCCCTTTCCGGAGTGGCCGTCTTTCGCCTTGGCTCGCAAAAGTTCGTGCCTGCACGACGCTTACGAGCTTACGAGCGAAGGATCACCTGGCGACGGTTCCCACGTTTCTGCGATTCGCGTTCGGCATCACCCTTTTGCCTTATATTCCATCGTGTCGGTGGATTCCGGGTGCCCATAATGGCGAGCACGCAAAGGGCACGGGAGAGAGGGGCCCGTGGAAGGAGTGAAAAAAAAATATGCGAAAAGAAAAGGAAACGAGCCGTGCCTCGTGCATCCATTATGGGGGTCTGACCGCTATAGCGGTGCGCGTGGCTGACACACGAGGAACCCGCGCAGCCCCCCGGGATTCGACGTTTTATTAAGAAGGGAGGAAAGAGAAAACGGTGTTAAAATCGGACCGTGCGGCAGCGAATATACGTATTTGCATAGAAAGATTGAAATTTTGTGTCCCTGCTGCACCGCCATAACTGTTTTCCTTTGGGAATCGTGGGAGGTTTCGGATCCGCGGGCTCCTGGAATATTCTATACTGTCCTTTAGAGCCCTTCCCTCCCCCTCTCACTCCTTGGATTATATCTTCTACGAGGTCGCACGCTGATTTTACTAATAGTATAAGATTACTTTAAATTATGGATCATACAGAATATTTTGTTATTATGAAGGGAAGACAATTTTGACATAATTAAAGCACACACGAGCATAACGATTTAATTTTTTTTGACACATTATAATCGTAGCGCACCTAGATAATCTATATGTATAAATCAATATTAAAGATATAATATAATATAACATATAGCTAATATATATTAAAGTTAATATGTCACGACCCCGTTAAAATCATTCGGCGGTCGATCTTTGAGAAACACGATCTATTTAGTCTTCGGCCAACTAAAAAGGACCCTTCGCTTCACATTGATGGGATTATAAGATTTCTACTAGTTGTTTTAGTCGAAAACACAATAATCCCTGCAACGGCACAAGATTGTTTTCCTACTGTTCCCTTTACTGTCTTTATACGCCCGATAATATGCAAGAGGAAAGAGTAAGCTGGGCGTTTATAAATTACGCATCCGTGTCATCGTCTTTTAACTGGTATTCTTGAAAACCTGAATGATTCAACGATAATTATTTCAATGAGATGACAAAAAACACAGATTGATTCCTTTACTGTTCTGTGCTGCCAAATTATCGCAACAACATAATCGTTCGTCTTCTAAGTATGAATTGAATGTTACGTATAACACTTTTTATCATCTTGTAAACGCATCGTTGATGCGAGAATTAGAATCAATATTTAATTAAGTCCCAGCATCTTTGCCAAAAAAATTCGGGCACATATGAAAGAACTGTCTCTTGCAACTCGCATTGCGTCGCGCGATCTCTCGAGTGTATTCGAGAGAGTTCCGGATGCGCTATTACGCCAACGAAACAATGGAGGAGGGTCGACAGGCTGGCTGGGTCATGTGGGGTCCAGTTTCGGTCGCGGGACCCGGTTGTCATCGCCTGTGATTCCGGCGGAGGTCGCGGTGCAGCGGCAGGTTGCTGCAGCAGCGTTGCGGCTGCAAGCGCTACGGGCCTTCAACATCGTAGCAGTAACAAGGCAGCAACCTTGCGGCGGCGCTCCTCGCAGCTAGGCGCTCCGAGAGAGGAGCTGGTGAGAACACACTGCGCCATGCGTTCCCACCATCGTCCTCGGGCTTCTTCGGGAACCTCTTCGGCAATACTCGGGCTCTGTGTGCGCGCCGCGTTCTCGATATCGGCTACCGTCAAGGGCCCTCTCCGCCACAGTGGATCCCCCTCTTGCAGGCCCGGGCTCTGAGATGCCGGAACAGGTCCAAATGGTGTTAGTTGATCCCTCGCTCATTTTTTTAACACGTCAATTTTTCCACAAAACCTTGAGGATTCAAATCCAAATTGCAAATTGCAAATGCAAATTGTTGACATGTAGATATTTTTTTTCTGCAAATAATGTGTATAATAATTAGCAACATGTGTAAAAAACATTATACTATTTTATGTAATAATGATATGAAAGATAGTTAATTAATTTTGATTGAAAATTTATCTCGACATAAATAATTTTTTATTGTGTTAATTTTAGCTTCAGATATATAAATAATAATAATAATTTTAAGGAAAGATTACCATGGACATTTCAAGTATATTCGGCAGCTTCTTAAGCATTCTACTTAATTGAGAGATTATCCGCTTCTATTACGAATGGACGGCGGTAAGTAAGTAGATAGTATTGTAAAAGTAACAATTTTTTTATAACAATAATAATTTTTATTAACGATAATAATTCTTTTTCAGCGCAACAATTGATTTGATTATGATCTTCTAAACGTAGCTTCATGCAAATTTCTCGCACAAGGTTATTGAATGCTGTCGACCTTCAGTCAAATTTGTCATTTTGAACGAGGTAGTTTGTACACCTAAACCGGCTCGTCGAAATTGCAGATCACTGGTTACTTTGTTGTGAGAAATTCGTATTTGAGTCGCAGCTTTCTGCATATATAAATAGAATTGCATAAAAAAACGCAGATGGTCGCATGAAAAAAGTTTTTCGACCATCGGACTTTCGGCATTTTCACGCTAATATGTTTTATTCGCCGCAACAATCCAATTGAATTAGAAAGCCGGATATCGAACAACAAAAAGTAGATTGAAACATTTTCGATCTCTCTCTTTGCGATTTATCTGATAATTCATCGCGGCAAAAGAGACGTATGCAGAAAGTAATTATCGACTATAATCACTTAAAACTAGCTATGTTCTCTATATTTGACTTTTCTTTCACTTAAACATTTTTATTCTTCTATTTGCATTACGTATAATATACATATAAAAATAAGAGCTAATTGAAAATAAAATATATTCTCCAATTATTCAATTTTCTTGTAAGAAAATAATTCTGCTTGAAATTTTTTTTATAAGAACTTTTCATTTTTATGTCTTAATTTGGTGTTACATATTAAATCAACAATGCGATGACGTGGTGCTCTTTTATTGGGAGATATAGAAATGAAGAGTACAAACACGTTGATAGTAAGTTCGCCGCATCTGCTGCCTGACGAACTCGTGCTGTTTCGAAAGCTGGGGTGCAAACAATGCATCGGTCTTGCACAGATTGCGAGAGAACCCCTCCTTATAAGATTTTTCGATTCTCTTATTGCCAGAGACGTTGGCACGCGCCGAGACATCACCTGCCACTTGGATTATTGATTTTGGAGCTGCAGCTGATGTGAAGATATATTTCAACATTAACGCGCCATCGTAATATTTGAATAATATTTTCAGGAATAATCTAATATTGTGTTTCTTCCAGTATCTTTAAATTTTAAATAATTATAAGTATTTTAACAATTGTAGCGTTAAAGAACAAACGTTTTATATATGTATTGTTGTAGATATTGGCGGTCAGTATCGTCAGCCACCCGGAAGTTCAATATATAAATCGGACTGGATAGCAGCATCCGGTATAACACATCATCGGATTTTTAAAGCATCATGGAATTTAATGCCTATTCTTGCTTATCTTTCGCTGTAGTAAACGTATTGAAAATCGAAACATCGCATCATGTCATGTCATTCATAAGAATTTCCGCTTTGGAATTTTTCATCGAAAAGCAGATCACTTTGCCGTGTATGCAAGACGAAGAATTATATTCTCTTCGCACAATTTTGTACGAGCCCGCCCTTCTTAGACCCCCATTAAAGGGACCGCAAGCCGGCGAGCAAAGAGGGAGCAAGGACAATACGTTACGCAAAATGCTTTTCTTACTCGGCTGCAGAAGGGGGAGCCTGGCACGCGACCAACGTCACCTGCCCGTTGCGCGACCTACTGAAGTTCTTATATCGATTTTCTTGAGTGCAGCTGCGACGTCGTGCTTCTTGCGTCGGTCATCAGACCGAGACATCTATGGAGTCATTATCTATGCGCGTCATATGGCACGAACGTTGAGATTCTTCGTTTTACGCGGGATTCAAGGGAAACTCTATCAGGTATTTCCTGTTACGATATTATGCACTTGCTGCAGTCTTTCGAAATTGAGCAAAATTCAATCGAGGCGTGTTATATAAAGATTATTTCGGAAATTTATAACCCTATTATTTAATAATTAAAAAAAAAAAATAGGTTTTGTGTTAAGAAGCAAATTGTGAAATTTAAGTATTTTAAAAGATAAAAAAATTTTTGTCCGGCGACATGGAAAAATATATTTAATTTAAAAATAATTGAACAACATATTTATAATCTCTGCCGATGTGTAATAATAGCAGAATGTTTGCGGTAGATGAAATCAAATACAATCGATCGTTTTTGCGCTCGTGTCCGATCGAGGGGTTCGCGTTCGTAAGACACGCGAAGTCACACGATGGAATTTCACCTTGAAAATCGAGGGCTTCTTGATAGATGACCGAAAAATTCCAGGTGTAAAAGACACCGGGCCGAAAAAGGGACGCGTGCCGTTTTCCCATGTGTCTACTTCCTCCCCTTCGATCCTTGTTATGCGCCGCGTGCAATTCCACCTCATTCTTCTTGCACGATTTCTCCCTCTATCCTTCTGCTCCCTATGATCTGGAGATCAGACTCCACATTCCCTCCCCTTAATCTCGGCACCCCACAGATATCCCGTTTAAGATTTCGGACCCCCTTCGTCGCACGACGTCATGCCAGATGACGTGTGCCTACTGTGACGTCACGAACATGTGCCGGGCTCTTGTGACGTAAGGAACCGGCAAAGTACAATGATTCTTTTTTTTCGAGTACGCCGTTCTAGGTGAGACATTTGTACCTTGGGTCGTGGGATCTCCTCGAATTTACGCAGGGAAATACGAGCAGATGCGTTATGTGGCGATGCGCTTTAATTGCACACGTAACATGGTTTTATCAAATATTTTGTTTCGTTTTCGTGCAATTTATTTTATTGTTCATATAAAGGCATTGATATGTATACATATATATTGAAATATATTTGTTTCATTTTTCTATTAGATAAATAAACAATAGTTTGGACAACTAACAAAAATCAGCAACATGTAGATAGAAAAGCTAACAATATTATGTGTATTGTAATTTTATTTTGAAGCTATCACAGTTTATGTAGCACGCGATGTATTATAATTAGCAAAGCGAATGCAAATTTAGTTTAGCGTTCTCCGTTAACGTGAAATATAATCGATAAAGCATTCAGTACGTTTCTTTTTTACGAAGTACAAGCAACTGCCTCGACCCTTTGCCCTCGTGTCTTTCAAGACTAGGTCAATGTTCTGAAAAGTGAAGGATGCCGGACAGCAGCTGTAAAAGTTGTCTTGTTATTGTTAAATTTCGGATTATGCAAAATATTCTGTGACGTTTCTACAACGTAGCTTAAGTGGGACACGGATTTGCATCTGAAGACGAGATCTTGTCCTGCGTCAGATAATTAGAAATTTCTTTGTACACATCGATGTTCTTGCTACAGAGGAACGAACAATATCTTTTACCAGTTATTCGCGCACAAACCTTCACAAAGTGTTGTCCCACTTCAATCACACTTGTAGCAAATTTTATTTTACACGTGTCGTTATCGCACGATTATACGAACGCCTGAAAAATAGTTTTACAAAGAGATCTTATATTACGCTCAATAACTGTTTAAAATAATAATAACGCACTCATCCATCGTGTCATCATGTTGGGGTTCGCTTACCATGAGAAATGCAGTTAACCCGTCCAGGTGGTTTCGTGACGCTCACGACATATGTTTGATTATTGTATTATCGTTATGGGAACGCTTTCATTTTGATATACCGGTAAAATATTCCAATTATTTCTAAATTTCATGTGTCATGCAATGTGATCTTTAGAAAGAATTTCCATATTTATATTTTATTAGATACTGCATTATTTTTAATTAACTTTAAGAAACTATAAAGAGAAAGCGCTGAGATGTGCATGCATACAATACTATAATCATACATATTGCATATAACTGAAAGATTCCAAAATTTATTTATTAATATTGAAGTACGTGTTAAAATTATCAATCGACTTTAGTCTTCATTGAGAATGTCACAAGCAATCTCTTTAAACATTACATCTTATTATTCAAACGATTTTTATCCTTATCATTGGCTATATCAAATTTTACGAAAAATAAGTATTAATTCATAAACATTGTCGTGTATTATTCTTATGACTATCGTCATGAGAATAAGCGATGGGTTATCAGCGTAATTCCCATGGATGCTTCAACACCTGGCAGAATGTAGTGGCAGTCGAGAAAGTTTTGTCTAAAAAAGAGACGAGATCGGATCTCGGTTTGTAGCGAAACGTTTGTTCGAGTGGACAATAATTGTCTGTTAATAACGTCCGGTGGGGCGCTGACACACATGGCAAATAGTTTAACTCGTGACAGATGCTGTATTACGAGTAACACGCATCGAGGTGATGCTTACAATATTTACGCTTATAATACCTACAAGTTACCTCTTTGAAACAAAGATATTATGAAGACTTATAATTAAAATAAATAAATAAATAATGTAAAAAGTTTTACATAAAGATATTATTTTTTATCGTTAACTCTCTGATTAAATAATTTTAAAAAATTTAATCTTTTTATAATCAATTTGAATGTACATTATCATATCTTAATAATATTATAAATTTTGTATCTGCAATGATAGTCGATCGTAATTCAACAACTATTAAAATAAGTTTAAAATATAATCAGTAAGAATCAATGCATGAATATAATAATTATTTTTTGCTTATTTAAATATTAAATTTATATACTTTTTATAAATATAATGCAAATGAATAAAATAAAATGAATAAAATTAGATAATTAATTATAATAAATATATATATAGCTATATGGAGATTTTCTACATTGTTTAAAAAATAATTCCATGCGTTTTTATTTCACCTATTCATTTTATCAATATTTTAAAATTTTAAATACATTTTTTATTTGAACAATTATTTATTGATAAAATATTACATTTATTTAACCATTTGAAGGTAAATATATGAATGAAATAGTAAATTCATTCACGTGTATCGTGCATCGATTGTAACTTTCCATACCCAAAGATGAGTCTGACTGAAGCTTAAAGAAGACTTCGATAGAGGGCAATATGTGTAAGATAAACTGAATTAATGTAATAGTTGTAATATTAAATATAATATTAGCCCGCTACCCTACATGTTTGATAATGTAATAGATTTGGATAGTCTCGTAATCAGTCCTCACGAAAAAAAGAAAGATTAATTCTCCTTTTATATTTTCTATATTTTCTATTATAAAAAAAGTTATCATAATACTTAATTTGTTTCATTGTATAATTATATAACTATAGATACATAGAAATACATTGAGATAGATCCAACATTTACTATGTATACTTCACAATATATTTACTATACTATTTTCAAAATAAGAACATAAAAGGGGATAAGCAGGAGTGCAGGATGAATTTTTGAATAATGAAGATGAAGGCAGATGCAAAACAGGAAATAATAAATCTGTCTGATTATGCTGTTTTAACTATTTTATTTCAATGTATCGAATAAAGCGCAATTGTTTAATGCGTTGCTGATAATGCACGTTTTGTATAATTTTCCAAAATAATTTAATAATTTTTGGGAAGGGAGGAATGTACTGTTGTTTCATCGAAATTTATCTCAATCAAGATTTCGTCCTAAAAGTCCCATAAATCACAAGCTTTTTATGTCTTTCCCGGAAATTAACTCATTAACGACCGCCGGCAGATTTTACTTTTTACTTGAGAAGACACAGATTTAATCTTTCTTGTACTTGGAAAAAGCTTCCATAGATCTGTGATCGATTTCTTAATTTTGTTTATTTCTAAGTTACTTCCGTATTGGTAAAGTAATGATAAAAGCATAGGTGAGAAAAAAATGATCTCAGGATATAATATTCTTCATTTCCTGAATGGGCGTGTACTAATGTTTTCTGGAATCTTTTGTAAAAGCAAGTCCTGTTATGTAATACAGTTAGACGCTCAGGAAATCTCGATACCCACCTGCCATGGTCCCGTAAGGAGGAAAAGAGCATTCATCTTTAAAGTAAATGTCGTGTCTTTGTGGAACATATATGCCATATGCCACATACATAATGTATAGATACAATACTTGAATGCGTGACTACAAGATACAATACTTTTCATTAGAGATTCTTATTATAGGAATAATTATTAAGTCTGTTCGGGTTTTTGGAAACGTTCGGTAATCGATCCTTTAATAGCCATTGAAGAAATTGAAATCTATGCACCGTTAGGTTACTTCTAAATCATTAATATTAACTTATAATTTCCACATTCTCCTCCTAGTCTCCCATCACCTGATGCTTTTAGAAACACCACAGGCACAAGCCACGTGTGTGGCCGAAAATTAAACGCATAACAACCTGCATCCGTCGCATTTATCCCCACACTTACGTTCCCCTTTTTTATAGCGTGTGATGAACGCCCTTTTGCCGCGCTTCTCGTTAGCTCAATTTTACGATCTAAGTCGGGCAACCGTTATTTTTCATAATTTCGGTGGTAATTACGGCGCTCCGCTTTTTCAAGTTCCGAAATTGTGGTACTCAATTGTATGCCAGGAGAAACTTAATTGCAACTTAGTTACACCGTTTTATCCTGCCGCGTATCCGTTTTTACACGATTGCGTAGAATTATGAGAATTTTTTAATGCGATATTATACGAATAATGAAAAAATTTGTTTCGTAAAATATGTAATTTAGATTTCAAACATAAATATAGTGGCGCTATAAACTTATTCACTTCAGCAAATTTAATTATCTATCCGATTTTAATACAATATTTATTGCAATGAATGGGTTGTGCGCTCTCATATCCGGTAGAAACTCCTTGGGGATCGGCTGCCACAGATTCATTAGTCAAATGGACCGGTACAAGAGAAATTAATAGGATATGTCCTGCATCCAATTAGAGCGTCGGAGTTTGACCAAAGGGGGTGGATTCTTAATTGCTTTTCGAGGAATGATATACCGCCAACCTTTTCGGAAGCTCGAACGATGATGAATTAGGATGAAATATACGAAACTGTGTCTTGGGATATATAAATCTCGGAGGGCTTTGTATACGCTCTCATTAATATTACTTTGCATCGAGAAAAAGCTCGAACTCCGATATTACTACAAAAAGCGTTTGCGGTAGGTCAAAAATAAATTATACGCTGAAGTCTGATTTTAACGAGGAATACTAATTAACAATCTTTCTTAATTGCAAGGAAAACCGCCAACTACCGAGACAGTAAAGATGCTATTAAAACTAATCAAGAACTCGCGGAGTATTTTGTTCAACTGTAATTTTCCTAATTTATGATCTTTAAACAACATGCTTCTCCGCGTTACTTTCATGATAACTAATTGCAAGACAAGTCGCCAAAAGTGCGATTATATCTCCACGATGTGAAATAACGATTGTTCCCAGAGTAGTGTATCACGTAATCAAAATTTCGAGCAAAACGACCGGGCAAATATTAAATGAACGCGAGTCGTTGCTGCGGGTTATTCGCGTGATCGCCTTAATTGCACGACGCGATGATGCACGAGCAACTTCTCGTGTTGATAATGAATCGCACGGTGCGAGCGCGAATGCGCGTGGGATCCAATCTCCGGGACGGGGACACGTGGTGGGCATCGTCTCGCGAGCGCATCCGGAGAGGGCCGAGCTTGTACGAGTTGGAAAACGCGCGATCCACGTGTGCAGAGCGTGCCACGCGTGACTGCAGCTGCATCGTTGGTGGGAGGACACGAGAGCGGGAAGGGAGGAGAAGGAAAGGGTCAGTTGCATTCCTTCGGACAAAGAATCCTTGACGGAGCGCGCCGTGGAGATGCGATGCCCTTCTACGAAGATCCTGGCAAACACCAAATGCACTTTTCTCACAAATGTATTCTAGATATATATATATATTTGCTCTTATATAAATTTTTATAAATTTTTTGACATTTTTAATAATC
Source organism: Lasius platythorax (assembly GCA_963971435.1). NCBI lineage: Eukaryota > Metazoa > Arthropoda > Insecta > Hymenoptera > Formicidae > Lasius > Lasius platythorax. Next base: position 4,664,134 of record OZ020541.1, read on the forward strand.
ATGCTATTAATGGTTTGCAATAATAAAAACGATTCATTTAGTTGCATTTGCAAAGATGCAAGATACAAAGAAAATCATGGTGCGTTAGAATAGAAAGTAAAAGTAAAAAATTAAAAGAAAGTAAAACAAGCAATAGAGTATTATAATTATGCGATCTAAAATACTTTAATTTTGATATGCAATTTAGTATTTCTAATGCTTAATTATATTAATATTATATTAATGTAATTAAAATAAAATAAATTTTTTTTTTCTAATAAACGTTAGATTTTATTTGCCTATTTATCAACATTTGAAATACAAAGTACAGAATATTTAGCGTTAATTTATATTGTAAATAATGTATAAAATGTTAAAATATTTCGGGGCGGCAGCAAATTAACTGTAACACATAATATTTGGTTTTTACGGCGTATAGTGTGTTATTGTTATAACAGGCGTTCAACATATTGTCATTTGTGCGGCCACACTTGAGCAGTAAGATAGTATTTTAGTACAAGACGCTCCATATATTATTAATTAAATTCCTTCTCGAAACGCGATCGCGACAAGTAGATATCGGAAAATAATTCGCTTAGTGCGAGAATTGAATATGATTAATCGCGTATTTTAGTTTATTTATTTCAATAATTTAAACAAGAGAGAATTAGAGAGAAAGCTTTTTATATAAAAGCTATAATCTTGTAAAAGTTTCTATTTAATAAGAAATAGAATTCTTTCAGAATTTTAGAATTAATCCATAAAAAATCTGCTCATTATTAAATATAAAACTCAATGCACGTATACAATAATAATTTTTTGAAATATTAATTATTTTGGGCGCTGTTATAATTTAGATTTTATATTAGTGTGTTACAGAGATCAACGTAAACTTCAATATCAATATCTTCGCTATTGCGTATCGGTCGGTGAGTCACAAACTTTTATTTTATTTTGAGAGACAACGGATTTATAAAGATTGTAGATGTAGATGTAGAGAGATTTTAGATAGATCTGTTGCCTTAACCCTCGGACGGCGGGAGACAGCCGCGTGCATACGGTGGATTCTAGGTCAATTGTAAATCATAAAAAAATTTCTTTTGTACCTATATATTCTAAGATAAAATTTTATATTAAATTTTTAATTTATTATATTTTTGAACTTTTTTTAAAGAGATATTACTTCTATATAAAAACTAAAGAAAAATGAAAAATATTTTAAAAAATACATGATATTTATTCTAATTCTGCAAAAAACATACATGAAATATACATTTGAAATATTTATTTCGATTATATATATATATATATATATATATATATATATAGGGTGTCCGGTAATAATCGCCCCACCCATTGTGTGCAGGTAGAGCGGATTAAACCGAGTAGGAAAGTCCTCTACCGTTTTGCGATCTTCGCAATAATTAATGAGAAATTAATTAAAAAAGATCGGCCAAATCCGCGCGAATATAAGCGCGGGACGAGAAATGATGTATATACATTTATTATCTACGCTCGTAGAAAATGAATGGAACTACACCGACGTTATAATCGCGTGTGTGAGTAAATAAAATGTATGAAATAATTTTGTGGTGTGAGTAACTATAAATTGAGACATAAATCACATGCGATAAGAAACTCGATGACAGATGGACATGCGGCTAAACGATTATTATGACACTTTCGATGGGATGTGCGACACCGAAACAATTGAAGGTCGTCGAAAAAAGTATCAACAGTATTTTGTTTTACATTTTTTCTGCGTACCGAGTTCGAGTGGTGCTCGCCGAGCATGCCTTATTAGAGTGAGAAGGATGCGAGGAGGATAAAGAAGGATACGAGCAGAGCTCGCTCGAGCGTGCCTTTTCAAAACAATTAGAGATAACGCGAGAAGGATGCGAGGAGGATAAAGAAAGATACGAGAAGAAAATCGAGAACGCCAGTAAGACACGAATCTCTCTTTTCTATTGGATCAGAGAATCGAGCGACTTTGATTATTGGTCATCGCCTGAGGAGTCCGCGTGGAGTATTTAGGTCAGGAAATTCGGCATGCCACCGATAAACCGTGAGACGTGTCAATGCATCTCCCAAACTACGATTTTTTTATTGAACTATAATAATAGAATGACTATGATTTGGCTACTAAGCGATGACTCTGCGCGGATTAATTAATACACATTAATACATATGCTAAGAAAACCCTTGTTTGCATCTTACCATCTCTATTCCCTTTCTAAATAGCAATTTTAATATTCATACAACTATTTGTCGATTAAATTTTATATAATTACATATATGACAAATTGCGATGTTAAAGAGTTTTGCGCTGCGAATCGATTGCGTGTGAATGCGCGTTTAATACAATCGGCATTGTAAACTTTACGCAACGCATCGTCTTTATTTCAATCAAATAATCAAAATTACTTCGAGAAATGATCGCAACTTTATCGCATCGTGTCCAGATTGGCAAGTGACAGAATCGCTTTCATTCTCTGAGCATACTGCACATAATGTAGCATGTTCGTTAGGAATTAAACGAATTGTACTTGTTATATCAAAATCATTCAATTAATTAAATTGATGAGATTGACATTGTGTTGCAATTTTTATGATATTTGGCAATAATTTTCGTATTATACACGCTTATGTCTCTTCTTGCCCCGTGCTTATATTCGCGCGAATTGGCCGACCTTTTATAATTAATTTGTCATTAATTATTGCAAAGATCGCAAAACGGTAGAGGACTTTTCTACTCGGGTTAACCCGCTCCACCTGCACACAATGGGTGGGGCGATTATTATCAGACACCCTGTATAAGCTTTATAAAATAATTTAAAAAATATAAATTATTAATGGTTCGACGTCCACCGATAGAGGATTAAAATGCATGCTAATATTATAGTCTATATATACATGATTGTTTATCTTTCGTGACTTGGACGACGTGTGTATTTAAAAAAAACGATCTTAATATAAATTGTCTTTACGCTTATCTACTATAGCAATAATAATTAGCCGCTAATAGAAAGAATTTCTCTTCTTCCTCGATCCCTAGCTCGAAGAAATATCGTTATACATATAGTTGGATTGTCCAGAAAACAAATTCTCTTATTGAATATCAAATGCGTTTCAAAAGTCATGAAAAGAAAAGTGCATAATTTCTCTTTGACGCCGACCATCGACTACGCAGCTATCATTGCAAACGCGAAAAAAGAAATCAGCCGTCCTTGCAGCTCTCCAGGTCGCGCGTAAAACGAGACAGGTCTGTGTGGTACTGGCTTTTTCCCATAGTAAAAGTTAATTCGGCTTTTTGCAAGCCCCTCTGGTAGATCTCGCGCTCTGTGCGGCGTGTGCGCCACGGTATTTTGATGAGAAGGAATGAAACCGCTCGCGACGCAGAAATTGCAATTTGAATTAGCCGCGAAAGCCGGAGCTAATGATTCCTAAAGAGCAAAACATGCCGGCGTACACGAGCCGACGATATTCGTGGCCTGGCAAGAAAGTCCCTCGCGATCTTGTGGACCGTGAAAAGAGCGGAGATGCGCCGGGAGGTACGTTCTCGCCGGATGCCGCGACTACGAAAGGCACGTTTCTTATCATAGCCCTGAGGATGCGGGAGGCCAATCCACAAGGCAACGGGTGTGACTTCGTTAATGTACCGGAATCGTGTAATCAACGAGATGATCGTGACAATTATACGCTATAATGCCGCTCGGATAATTATATATACAGAAATATGATTGTTATTCGTTAATTGAGCGATTTTTATGTAGAAGGAATCGTAAATAATTTTCTTTCTTCTTCGAAATTAAGAAATAGGTTTCTAAAGTTTTTACTGTAAAGCAATCAACGAAATTTCTTTTGAATTATTCTTCGCAATTATCACTAGCTATTCTCTCATTCAAATCTGACGATACCTATTATCCATGTTATTCAGTGATGTCTTCTAATACTTTTTTGCTCACGCTCCATCTGAGAACATGATCTTGATGCGCGATCTTCGTTTGATTATTGAGTAATCCGCCTCGTTGCAAATGCATTACGAGATCGACGTGCGTTTATGAGTATCGACGAAGGTGCGGCATACGTGCGTGGCATACGTGAAAATGTCTGTTATACAACGCAGGGTGCTTACGGGAAGACGGACGAGTGTATGACAGCGTGTACGGACAGAGAGAGAGAGAGAGAACGAAAGAAGGAAAGAAAATAATCGTATAGATCTAATCAGCCGGTCCGGTGACGTGAGTTACGTGGGTAGCCGCACTGGCGGCGAGAGACAAAAGTGTGGACCTCCTTCTCTTATGCCGCACGAACGGTAACACCCGTGGCACCCGTATCGCACACCTCATCACATTTACACACCTTGCACCTCCGCTTGCACGTCGGCACCTTTGACGCGCGCCGACTTGCGTGCCGGTCTCATTCGCGCGTCGCGCGCGAATTCCCTCTACGGAGAGGTAAAACTCGTTAATAAAAAAGTCCGCGAATATTACACGTCCGCATTTTACGACACCATTCTACGACACACCCGCTGATAGAAGCTTATCCCGCGCATCGAAGCATTCTAGGAGTGAGAAATCTTCGCGAGAGATTAAAGAAGAGAGAGATCTAATCTCTATCTTTAGCGAATTAAATGGATTATGATTTATCGTTGCGCTGGGGTCGGCAGGATCGGTAGGATCCGCAGGATTCGCGTTATATATATCGGCAATCCACGGAGCGGAACGCGTAAACGCTGCGGATACGTATAGCCGTGTGGTTACGTATAGAAACAATAATTCGAAAATGCGCCATATATTTTCTGAGGGGTTAATTACAACAAGAGGTAGAGCCAGACAAAGTCGTAAGGGATTACGAAATAATTACCCAGTACGCGGTTTTCGCTCGAGGTTTGCTGATTGTAGGCTCGAAGATAAATGAGCCAATTATGAAATCGACGAAATTTCACACCGCGGACGAAAATTCATTAGGGAGGTTCGTGGGCATAAATAAATCCGTACGCGCCCCTCCACGCCCACAGTCTCACGGACAAAGGCAGGTGTCGGTGATTCTCGGCGGTTTAGAACAGGAGATCATTGAGCGAGATTCTGAAGTTTGAGAATCCCTTACAAGAAGAAAAGTGATTTCCTTCTTTTACAGAATGCTGAGAATTCGTACGGATCGAGATTCTCCGGTTTCCACGATACATCGGTCACTCAACGAGAGAACAGAAGGGAACAACTGGTACTCAGATAACTCTAACAAGGTTGGAAAACAAGGGTCTACCGTCTGATACCTGATAAAACACTCGCAATAAATCCAAGTAAATTTTTAATAATTCAAACAAGATGAAAAACAGAAGAATATTATTCATCGTTTTACAGCATTATAAAATAATAGATAAAAACCAATGCGCTATTTTTTATTTAATTTTTTTTATTGGGTTTCATGAGCGGTATTCTCGTGAATTTATCTTTTAAGTCTTCAGCAACGTCTTCTCGCTGAGTCGGAGACTTCTTAGAGGCCGTCGAGACTCATTTATTATTCAGATTTATAGCCTCGAACTGACTCCCACAGATCGGCAGGTCTTTGCGATTCTGCGAGTTGGCCGCGGATCCTTGAAGAGCCTCAGAAATTCGATGTTTTGCATACGACACGATCTTCGTTCAATTCGAAATCCGTGCATAATAAGAGATGTTCCAGCGGACGAGCGCATGTGCATCTTTTGACAAAGCACGTCTGTGAAAGCTTCGATAACAAGAGATACGGCGCCAACTTTACGGAGCAACAAACAACGAGATGAACAGCAAGAGAAATTTCCGTGATTTAATTAAAAACAAGAAAAAAGAATAAAACGGTTTCACTTTTTTCATAGTCACTGAATTTCATTATATTAATTTATTAAAATCACGAGAAAATTGTTTGATTTGTTAAAATCACACAATTTTATTCTTCTCGGAAAATGCATTTGACGATGGCAGAGTAACTTTGTCATGAACAATTTGTAATTAATTGAATTTATTATTTGTTACACATTTGTTAAATTAATTACTCGTTTTTTTCTATTTCTAAAAAAAAGCATATTAAATCGATACTGAAATGTATTGAATGTCATTGTTGCCTCCTTTTCGTGATGCCGATTAATTCTTTCGCTGTGCTTACAGCTATTGCCGAGACAGCGTATTTTGGCAGTTCAACGAAAATTAGTAGCAGCGCGAGTGATTTTACGCGTTTAATGTGCGTTTAATTAACACGATGCATATTTCGTCCAAGTATCTCATTTCGAACCGAAACTTATCTGATAGCTGAGCAATTAAGTGCGTCCGGTGTGCGCTCGGTCGGCTGTTTGAATCGTCATTCGACAATTACCTGAATCACATCGTATACGAGAAATACGAGGAGAGAATAATTAAACACCGAGCTGGAATTCCGGAGGAGCGTACACGGGGAGAACACGTAAACGTCCGGAGCGGGAATAAAAGAAGAAACGGCGCACATACAGAATGTTGGAAGGACAGGAGCTAAGCGGCGAACGGATGGACAGACGGACACGCGGCAGACAGTATCGGATTGATCTCGGCGAGTGAACCCAATTACCCACCAAAGGGCCAGATTTATTGTCTGGACGGGGGACTGACTGAGGGTTCCTGATGCCCACGATGGTGGCAACCACTCTTTACGGTGGCTCTGGATCCGCAACGAAAGCGGAGATCGAGGCGGGCGCGGGCCGCAAGGTGTCATGCGGTTTTACTCACCCAATTATCAGAGAGCGCAGACAACGACCTTACGAACGCTTCTGAAGAAGTCTTAGATATGAGCCTCCGTTGTGCAGAACGATCAGATCCCCGATCGCGCGCCGACAACCGCTCATAAACAATATATAATTGACATAATTTATCGGTAATAAACGTCTTATCTTCAATACATGCTGCCGATAGCAGCATATATTGAAGATATACATGTCTCGGTGGTGGAGTGATTACGCACGCTATTCCGCAAAGGCAATCACAATCAAAGTAGATTGCTACTCGCAAAATTTGAAATTTTATTCTACTCAAAGTTTCTCCAGCAGCCAATTGGAATCTCGCCATCTAGAACACTTCGTCTTCCTCTCGCAATTCTGCCGAAACTCGCTGCTGCCATTGGCTAGACCTCATCCCGGAGATATGTAAATCTACGACGAAGGGGTACGCGAGAGAGAGAGAAAGAGAGAAAGGATACCTGCCTACGGACAGCCGCAGGTGCCTGTCACCGGAGGCAGACATACTTTAGTCACGAGCCCCGGAAAGTGGAAGGACGCGTACTCTTTGCGAGTCGCCGCCACACTGCTTCGAACGCACCGCCGCGATGCTAACTGACACCTTACAGGGCGCTGATTGAAGTATTTATTGTCCTTACGCAAGAGATCCTGGTTCGCTTTTATGCGTGTAATGATCCGCTCTTGCATGCGGGCTTATCTGCGTTCATCTGCGTGTGACGTTGCTCTATCTATCTACCTTACATCCTCTTCTTTCTGTTCCAATTATAGACGTATGCGTTGCCATCTGATGTTGGCTGAAAGAAAAACTCGAACAAAATTTATCAAAATTGAGAAGAAATATTAAATTATCTTGCCACCTATAATTTAAAAGCAATTCTGGAAAGACTTCTCGAGAGAACATTATGCGGTTTTAATCTCTTTTCTTCTAAAAAATTACATTTTATAATTCTGTTACACAACTAATCTCCTGTATGTAATTATTCTAATGTACACACAGTGTGATCTTTCACGTCTTGTAATTTCATTAGCAAAATTTTTTTCTCTACTAAATTCCGATAATAACTCAAGCTTATCGAGTGATTCAGAACAGCAAGAAACTGAAACTGAAACATCAAAAGAAAACCTCGCAGTCTTATAATTATATTATTACCCGTTGTGCGTAGTTTATGACTCCAAGACAAATTTGTCTTCCGGAAGGAGTTCGTAATTTATGATTTATCATTGTTCTCACTTTTCTCTCTTGCGGTCCGGCACACATCTTGCAAGCTATAATTTCAATTATGTTGCACATCAATGAAAATCTAAGCGTGGGCATAATACCGGATCCATAAACCGCGAATCTGTGCTGAATCGAAGTATTTTAATATAGAGAGTTTAATATAGAGAATAATGTATAGAAAAACTTAGTTCGTAATATCAGTCTCTCGGAGAAAGTAGGACTGTCGTACACAGTTTAGTCGGAAATCAAAGATACTCATTTCAAAAGAGAAAAATAAATGAAAGCAACCAAACCGGCGTTTAAAATCCTTCGTCTTAAAAAAAAAAAAAAACATCCGTCCAAGCAAGGTTTGCCCTGTGGGTGATAAATCGGTGCTGCTACCTCCTATCTTGCGTGCGATAATTAAAACGGCACAATTATAAGCGCATTTGGAAGATGGTAATAATCGTTCGTCCAAATTCTTACAAATAAGTACGTCTCAATTAGTGTCCGCGTATTTAATCGGTGGCGTGGTTTACCGGAATGCGAGTGAACTCAGCCTCAAGGGCTTTTGTTCCAGAGAAAAGAGAGCAATTATCTCGGAATTAGAGCGGATAATTACAGTGCGCGAATTACGCGCAAAAGAAACTTCTCTCGAAGAATTCAAGCGTACGACATTCCTTTTCCTTCGTGACACAAATCGTCGAAACGCACACGTACACACGCTTTCCAATATAATGGTTAACGACTGAAAGATCATCTCTCAGTGCAATCGGGAAGTAGATACAAGCTTGTCCCTTGTTCGCGTGTGTTGGAAATTGAATCAATTGCATCCACTTATATTGTTGAATAGACCATTATATTCCGTTATAACATATTCGATAATGAAGATGAATTGCGAGCGATTGCCCTTCCCATGTTCGTGTTTTCCATGATACAATTACGAAGCCGCGTAAGTTCTTATATACCGCGTTAATCTCATTTTAACGCAATTAAGCTGAATACTCCGTTTCGAGACGGATGAAAATAAATATCAAGTTGATAGCGATCTCGATGATATCAATCGGCCGTAACAATTCGATCCTTAGAGAGCAAGAGATCTCGAATGTTCCCATTGCTTTAAATTAACTGAAAGAAGTCGCCGCAGAAGAAGCAGCGTAAATCTTAAGAATCCTAGATGGCAAGATAACTTTATATCTCGAGAGGTGATCGCGATAATTCGAATGTGATTGAGCGATCGATCGAAAGGCGCATTCGAAAGATATCAACGTGCGGAGAATTGCCTAATTAAGCGAAGAGTACGGTTCTCACTCCCGAGTTTACTTTTCGAATTAAGTCCGGTCACTGTAATGAAGAATACACACATCTCTCGCGTCGCTCTCGTGCGTCCTTTGCACGAGAGGATCGCTCGCACGCCCGGACGTCTCGGACGTCGCCGAGGACTAACGAGTCGTAAAGATTATACCTTTTCGTCTCTGCCGAGACGAATTACCGATTTCGTGCGACGTGCGCGTTCGCAAATTAAATTTTTACGTGACGCCCGGTCGGCGGACGATCATTAAAAGTAAATTTGCCAGGAATCGGCGCTCCGTCGAAAAGCACCTGACGAACCGTAATGGCGTGTGCCCGGGTATCTCCGTGCCTGCGCGAAAAAAAACGCCTCGGGGGGGTGGAGAGAGAGAGGGGAGGACTCCGACAAAAAAGTAGCCGACGGGCGAGAACCATGCGTCTGCGCGTCCCATGCAACACGGGATGGATATTTGCATTTTTATGTGACGAAGGTTGTTCTCTCTCTCTCTCTCTCTCTCTCTCTTTCTCTTTCTCTTTCTCTCCCTCTCTATCTCTCTCTTTTGCCACTCATCGAAATTGCGGGGTTCCTCGTTTTGCGACTTTCGGAAGTCTCGCGAATCCGTCGTTTTTCGCCGGTTGTACGGCGAAAAACTCGCACGGTCATTTTAAATTCATTAGGCGATGCTGAACGTGACTCTCGACCAACACAAAGCAGGCATGACGTAGCGCGAGGAGAAAGACGATTTACCGCTGTTTTCAAGCCTCCTTATGCGAGAATCCACGCAGCAATTTTCTTTCAGATAATCCTCGTGTACTCTTCGATCGCGAGTATCTCTCGCTCGAGTTCTTTGGACTATTAATTGATGATGAAACGAGAGCTTATTGTATTTTTTTAAATAGCGCGATGGTAATGGAACGTGATTGAAATTTGATTGAGAGATCCGAAAATGGAAATACAACTAAAGAGAATGTTTTTTTTTTAATAATATTAGATAATTACATGCATTTCTACGCGTCTACTATATGTCATAAAAACGATAATGAAATTGCAATTGGAGAAGATTTCAACTACGAAAACTGCAGTCGCCTCTGTTCACAATATACTCGCCGGAAGTTTCTCGATTAAGTACTGAAACATAGAAAGTTCGAACGCGCCCAAAGGTAGGTATACGCCTTCTTCGTGTATCTCGTTGTATCTACCTGCTCGTGAACTCGCCGGATATTTCCCGACATTCGATCGCTCCTCTTCGTTAGGTGAATCTTACTTCGTAAGGTTAGAAGAGAAAGTGGTGGGGGTGTGAGAAGGATTACGGCAGATCCTGGCTGCAGGATGACCTGTGACCCGCGCTGTAACTCACCGCCCACGTTGCACCTGCCTCGGTGCTATCATACTGCTTTATTAGTTTATCTCGCCTTCGAGAGGGGTTTATGAACTTTGAGGGTGAAATTTTACGTGAACTTCGACCTGGGCGTCCCGCGCGCTCACACCTGGGCGTTAAAAAAATATTGCCAATATTTAAGGACCTCAGACACAACATAAAATAAGATTTCCTCGCGTTATTATATCCGTATATACATATATATATATATATATATATATATATATATATATATATATATATGTATATACAAATTAAATGTTAATTTATCTTCCTCCGTTTCTCGGACTGTCACACGATATCGACGATATTCTTATGCTTTAAATTAAACGAATGAGATGGAAATGAACGTAAATAAGAATTAAATTGAAAAATATTAGAATTCTTCTGGTTTTTGAAAATTATCAGAATGTAGGGGAGTTAATGTATCTCTAATGCCCTTAATTAAGAAACGAATCGTTTCGAGACGAATATTGTATGCTAATTTATTCTGTTGCAAGATTAAACTTGCTATCTTCTTCCTCTACGTCGTCTTGAAATTGCAAATGATTACGACATCATTAGCCCGCGTATCATTACCGCGTTCGTTACAAAATAAGATATCTTACAATGTTGCAAGAATATCCCACAGCTGCGTTTGCTGATTAAAAATATTACTGTCGTACTTTAACGATCGATATTTTTCAAGGGCTAAAATGCAAATTTGTGATACGCAATTTACAAAGCTAATCGCGAATCCTTTCAACACCTTAGAAAGGCATCACGAGATAAAAAAACACTCGATTTTGCAAAAGTGGCGAAATTCTACAATTTAAAGAGGACAAGCTACCGCCATTGATATGCAAAACATTTAATTTCGGCGAACACTTAGGAAATTATACAGTCGCCGTAGCAATTACTGCATCCTGCGGTATCTTCGATTAAATGCCGTATTGGTGATAAAATTATGCTAATTTATTCCGCTACAATGTTAAATTCACCGCCATTATCCTTTTTCTTACCTCTCGTGGCGTCGAAAATTAAAAGCATCTTTAGCTAAAGATACCCCATTGCTCTCCTCCTTCATGCAAAAAGATTACTTTTCAATATATAACAGATGGTCTCGTACACACAATTAATAGTATCGCGCACTGCACGCTGCATCTTATTACACGAGAGAACTCGCTATACGAGAAGGTCGATAATTAAATTTTAAAAAATCTCGCATGCATCGACGCACGCTAATCGTCCTTGCAAAAGACTAAGTAATCTCGTTTGCAATCATTGGTCCATTATAAAGAATGTTTGAAGAGGTAATTACGTAGATAAATGCGTTTAAAGAGACACTTACGTAGTATCATATTATGCCGCCATTACGGACAGAAATCATATGTTTGTTCTAAAGAAATTTTTCTTTGATGTAATTTTGGATTTAATCTTTTTTTGATTGTAATCTTTTTAATGCGAAAAGACTATAATCGAGACATACGAAGATGAAACCTGAATGAATTTCAAGTGCGATAAATTCTAATGATGAGGTATTATGACCGATGTGCACGAATTGCAACGAAATTACATTGCTGAGCAATTGCGAAAAATACACAAGACCACACACGGAAACACCTGCAGCGTGATATAAGGTAATACGTAATGCGGCTCCGCACCGGCCGACCCGCAGCGTAATTCGCGGCTTCCGGGCGAATACGCGTCTGCTCTGAGTAAGGCATTATCAAATTTCAGATTCGACTCGGCCGAATCTCTTTGCCCGTGGACCGCCATATATAAATATTTAACATGGCGATCGCGTTTCGTCCTGAATTTAAACCCATATAATTTTCGACAAGCGCTCAAGCGCCTCTCGTGCAATCTATTTTTCGAATATTCTCCAAGTTTTCCTGTATGTGAAGTGAAGTGTCATACTTCAACTATTTGTTTCAGTCATCATTCAGTGACTCTACATTACACGCGAATATTTTTGTTCGGAAACGAGTTATATACGAGCACACGTGTGCCAGGGACCTCTATCATAATTGAAATAACCGATTTTTTGTTCAATAATAGCCACCGCTTCATTAAAATCTTTGCTGAGTGCAGGATTATCGATTTCGAGCAGTATCTACCATCAGATCCTCTCTCTTTTCGATCGCTATCAGTATCCGATCGCGCGTACACATCAATCGACCTCCCAACAGGCTGCTCGACCAGTGTAAGATCGGGTGAAACGGTAACGGTTGGGATATAATGAAATAACCATAAATATGTTTGCACAATTATCCGGCCATCTCGACTTAATACGCACCAAGCGCTTTCTGCTAATATTTCTTCTTCGATAAACTGTTTTTTCATTAAACCATTGAGCCGCCACGATAGCAAATTACAGCGTGCGATATAATCAGCAAAAAGTTGATAATACTTGATTGTCTCATAAAGGCCGTAACGCGTAAAATACAGAGCTTTCTCTATTCTGGTGACAAAAAATAGCAAATAAAATAATATATAAAATAGCAGATGAAATAAAATATATAATATATAATATAATTAAGCGCGTTACATATTATTTTTATTAAACACAAGCGAGAATGCGTTTCGACAAATCCACGCAATGCATTGTAACGTATATAGTGTAGCGTCTCGTGCAATTGTTTATCCGGGCATTTTGAAATACGACTGTAATTTGGGATATCGTTAACGACCATTAAGCGGAATGAATACGCGACCAGATCGATACGAACCCTCGTCGTCCTCGCGCGAAGTACTCGTAAATCTACATTTATAGCCGCCGAATTCGGATCGAGCGCGAATTCTCATCGCTCGGCAACAGCTGGAACCGTTCTTTCGCGCATCCAGCATCCCACCGACGAGATACAGCGTTTCTTCATTAAGTGCATCTGACATTGGGCGCGGATTTCGCGCGGCTTCTTTTTCAACATTCATCAAGTTGTGCGTTTTGCGAAACATAAATGTGCTAATTCGTGAGCTCGGATCGTATCGCGCCGTGATAAATCGCGACGCGTTATTCGCGCCTTGTTCGTATTTTTTTCTCGGCACGTAAAATTAATTGAAAATTACGCGCCGCATGCTGGACTATGTCGGCGGGGCACTGTTTCCAAACTGTTCAATAATGTACACTTTTATCGAGCACCATTTGTTTATTTGTTTATATACCTCCTATAAACGATGCACCATTTCACAAAAAAATAAACATGAGCTGTATTTATTCACTAAATGCGTACAGTTAGATATATCGTAGGTCCGCCGATTTATTAAATACACCACAGGTTAAATCTCCTAAAAAAAAAAAACATTCGTAATTTGTGAATTCATAACCGGCTGATGATTCGTTAAACAGACGTCTGTGAAATTGCAATGCAATTAATGCGTCGCCTGTATGACCGAGCCCAAAGAATTCAGGGATGGTTTGTCTTTTTTTTGTGAGACTCGATTTTGCTTTTCTGCTGCGCGAATTAAGCCGGCCCCAATGTGCAGGACGCACAAGTGCAAATTAGAGGAGTATCATAATTGAAATCATCAAACACCGTTTTGTTTCAGATAAAAGTAACACGAGCAAAATTTCATACCGCTCTCCTGGAGAATTCATGCGATCTCCTTGATGGTTCCTCGTAATATTCGGCCGATTCCTGGGCGTAGGGCTGTTATTAAGCCATTTTATGGATTGGCGCGGTTTGTAATTAGGTCTTTATCGATGGTTACGGCGCGCAGATTTTTATGATTTTCATTGACTGGAAGATGGGACGCAGATTGGTAGGTGAATATTGCTCGGCTATAGGTGCTAAATGGACTTGGTTGTTTTGCGAATCAAAATCCGTCGAGATAATTACTACTCGTTTAATGAATTATTGCTAATGATCCATACATAAATTAAAGAAGAAATGACTTTTCAAACGCGAAAATAGCGAGATGCACGATAGAAATTATATTCTCAATGACAGTGTCAATGTGTGTTGTTAAGTTCTAAATATATTGCATTATTAGTCCGCGCGTGCGTATAAAAATTTTATTAAATATTTAAATATATTTCTTTATATGATTTTTTATATAATTCTTTTGGAATTGAATTTCTCATGAGCATGATGCACTGATGCGTTCCTGCGGGTATCGTTTCGTCGAAAATCTATGCGCTCCAGCCATTATGAAAGAACGCACGGTAGCTGCGATCGACTATCGTGCCAGAGATGTCAGATAAGATCCAATTACGGAAAAAAGGAGACGTAAATAAAAGTGGGTGATCATCCGATCTCATATCAACCTTTGAGGTTTCGCCGTGTCGGAGATTCGTTTATCGATAAAATTGTCTCACCTTCCTGCTGTGCACGTTAAATGAATGTATTTCTCTCGAAGCTTTTGCAAGCTTTCTTCATATTACCATCACTTCTGGATATCTGAATATTTCTTCATTTTTTTAAGAAGTATATGTCAAGTGAATTATTCATAAGTATACAAATTTATTGTTACCTTTTTTCTGCGAACGATTGGTTATCTCGATACGCAGACGCACTGTGCGTTATTTCATATTGATGAGGATCTGTCAGTGAGCAAAGATTGTGCAACTTGACAGCTTTATAGTTTGTGAGTAATTTTATACGTTTGATGCGAGAATTTAATATCTGCTTTTGAAAAACGGAAGAAAATTGTAATACATTCCTTTCGAATTTGCAACAATATGTTAAAAGATAGATAGATTGTCATCGCAGAGTTTACATATTTTGACAATTTTCGAACACATAACAACCAAGTCTACTCGCGGCGTATTGCTTTCACTGTCAAATACACGGCAGTCAAGTGCGCTTGCAGCATGTTGCTTTCACTCGCAAATAAAACGCTTTTCAATCCATCATGAGGAAGAGGAGGAAAAGACTAAAGAGGCTTCATTCATAGATCAGGCATGATTTAAATATTTTTTTTACGATAATATATTAGAATATTAGCTATTAATAATTTTTAAAAACATGAATGATTCGAAATTTATATGCGTTTAGAAAAGAATTTATTATATATATATTTTTCAAACGAATCCGCGATAGACGCAGCTATCGAGATTATGAACAATATGCGAATACGTAACCATCGCGTCTCTCGTGTGAGTTCTATTCAAAATAATATTTAAAACAGATTTTGGACCAAAAACTTTGCACATTACGTACTATAATGATAATACGCGATAGTACGTACCACATGTATATTCGAATAAAACAACCGGGGAAAACGTCAAAAAATTGCGCAGCGCATCTGCGATTTCCAACACGAAACAATGCGACATTTCTCCTCGATAGAAAAATAAAATTCAATCAATGTAGATGTAAGAGAACATTCGAAACCGCACAATTACCGATCTAATCTAGAAACCTGAAACGCCGCTCTAAACCGGTCGTCCGAGAGTACTCATTCTCTCTTTCTTTCTCGAGGAAGGCCTAGCCCATTTTTCAAAATCATAATTGCATTTTTCATCCTGCTCTCGCCATCTCCCATTCTCTCGAGTCGCCCACTCTCTCGCTTTCTTTCGTCTCTTCCTCTCCCCCTCTCTCCTTCCGCCCATTCCGCCTTCGTGTTTCCACCTTCGTTGCTGCCGTTGCTTCTGCGGCAACGTGGCCCGGGAGGCAAGCATCCATATTCATGCAGAATAAGGTGCAATTAAACTCCACGAGGTGTCAGCCACGAGGAGGGCATTAATCACCCAACAAAGCCACATTTGACGCAGTAATCGCCAGAGATACCATTACATGCGTAGCACATAATAAGCTCGTATCACGGCGGAATGATAATTTGAGCGCGGATTGTAACGAGTCCCTCTTTATACGGTGTGGCGATCCTCCAGGTGTAGATGCCTCGTTCATCGATCTTCGCCGATGTATCGCCGCCTCGTGCACCGATTTATTCGCTTTGTCCAATTTTTTATTGAATTCATACAAGATTATTCTCAGAAACATTTGTAAACTAAAAAAGAAAATGTTAACGCCTAAAAAATCGCTTTTTTGCATGGTAGTTTGCATCGATGTTTTCTATTTACAGTAAAATAAAATTTCCGAAAAATAATATTGAAGGATAAAGAAGAATAATTTATTTTTTGAGCCAAACAAAATTACATACGACGA
Source organism: Lasius platythorax (assembly GCA_963971435.1). Taxonomy (NCBI): domain Eukaryota; kingdom Metazoa; phylum Arthropoda; class Insecta; order Hymenoptera; family Formicidae; genus Lasius; species Lasius platythorax. The sequence goes on from OZ020541.1 coordinate 4,680,808, forward strand.
AAAAATTTCACATAATGTCTCAGTGTGATTTTAATGAAAAAGAGTAAATTACATTCGGGTTCAAGAAATAGCGATGACGATTATGTTTCGTTCTTCTCATAGAATTATCAATCTTAGTGAATATCCATGACATAAAAAACCATAAATTATTTTTTTTCGAAGCGTTTAATCGATGTGGATAATTTTCTATAGCAGTAAGTTACAATTATATACGATTTACTAAGATTACACCATGGTCGATTGGTTATATACATGTGACTTGAGGACAATGAGAGATTTCTGGGTGGCATCCTACCGGATCTAATCACAGTCTGTCACTGCCTCGCATTCTCGCTAATTAATCATACACCTGGTCACATAATGAATGCACCTTGTGCAAAAAAGCAAACCCGACAGAATGCGCGTTTAACTCGTCGAGACGCGTAATTGCTGGTTGCCGTCACTGAAAAATGTCGCATTAAAGTGATTGTCCACTGTTATGATTTTACATAGTTGCGGACCCACAAATTTTAGACAACCGAACTGCTACTCAATATGCTCCACGTAATCGTATGACACGGAAAATTGTGAAAAGAAATTTCACGAAAAATTAAATTGCAATTTTCGTCGTGTTCAGTATTGAATTCGACGCGGTGAAAAAAATATCTGGCGATAGCCTATTGAAGCAGACGCCTATTTTAAGATCATAAAGAACGGATCGCAATGTCGACCGCGGCGCCGGCGAGTGGTGCATCTGCCGGCTCGTTATCTAATGGTGCCTCATGCGGCCTGATAATTGACCGTGCAGCTACCCGAGGCGAGGCCCAAATAGACGCGAGCTTATTAAGCCGGATGGTTTGTTGTTGTCCGCAGTAGCGGAGCCACGAATCGGCGTTATGTATCGATTCTTGATTAAAACCCACCCTCGGGCTGCCACCTCATTACGCTCTCTCTCTCTTTCGTCCCTCGTCAAATCGACAGTTAATTTGACAACTCGCGGTACGAAACGTCTCGGTCCCACCTGTACGAACGCACCGCGGGGAGACCGTTCTCGATATGAGGTTCCCGAAGATGCGCCGGAGATACGTGGAATTATCAGCACAAAAGGAAACGCATAACAAGTATGTTTTCGCAGGTGCAACGCGGTATCCTCCCGTCTGAGAAGCATTCCAAAACCATTGCGTTCCCTTTGAATACTTTCTTTTCAAAATTACTTTATTATCACGTGTTTATTGTACTCGACGAAACGTATGCGTGTATAATTAATGAAATTATTAAAGCTATTGAGGACAATTCTCTATATTTTTCCTTATCTCTTTAATTTCGATTGACATTCATCAACTGATTAAATAATCTATCGTAATATATATAATTATTGCCGACAGAGAAATTTAAAATTTTTAAATACGTAAATACCTCGCGATAGATTAATTCTGCGCGCGTAAAAGCGATTCAACGAGTGGTAAAATTACGATATCAACACGCTTAGTCATCAGTGCCGGCCACTTCGAATGATAGAAACGATTCCAAGTCGCGTGAGTTACGGGGCAGTAATTTTCCTCGAGTAGTGCCGGCCTGCATAGAGAGCGACGGCCGCAATAAATATACCCGACTGCGTCGAATTGCATTGCGCTGGCTCGCGGCCAGCTCGTACTACGTGGTCGCCTCTAACTGCACGAGAGAATTCCGCTCTTACATGAGCCGAAAAGTACATCTCATGAATAAACTACTCTCTCTCTCTCTCTCTCTTTCTCTCTCATTTTCTCGCAAAAATATCTTTAAAATTCATCTGACGTATTTTTCCCGGATTGCTCGCGAGGTATATTTCGCGTAAAAATTTTCAAGAAGATTTAAGCGCATCTCTTTCGAACTTTCAAAATAATTCTCGTTTGCTATTATCAAAATAAAAACTGCTTCTTATTCTCTTTTTCTCTACCAAGGGAGTATTATTTTCAGAATTTATTCTTATCCCGTTTATACGATAATTAAACTCAATATACGTTTTATCGAGCCAGCAGAATCCAGTAGTGTTTTGTTTTGTTGGCGAGAGGAATCTAAAGTATGTACCTTATTTTGCTGGCGTGGCGTATAATATAAAATTTTTGAGCGTTTATCGCGCAATAACTCCGAAATTTAAAGCGCGAAGAGATAACAGGATGGTGTTGCGGATGTATAAAAATGTGAATAACGTACAAAATAACCGGGCAAATTTCCAATGTAGCAGGATTTCGACGCTGAATTCGACTAATTAACGAGACACGAGAAGATATCCGCTACTCGTGAGAACAAAATGCCGCTCCCAAGTTATTCTCCCCGTAGCGATATTCTCAATTATCCAATGTATTCGCTAACGATCCTGAATTGTGTGCGCGAATACACCACGCTCATAATTATCCAAAAATTATCTTCGCAGAATAAAAAAAATAACTTCTTTCTCAACTTCTTTCTTAACTTATTTATTAACAAATTTTTGGTGATAGTCTATCAACAAATAAATAAAACAATCGAGTAAATCTAAGTAATAAGTTAAAGACACCGGAAAGTTAAGAGTCACTGAATGAACTTAATTAAATGAAGTATGATGTATTTTGCGAACGCGTGAAGATGAAGCAATTAGAAGCGAATAACCGCTCGAAATTTACAATTGCAACAATATTCGTAACACACTTTTACATTAACGACAGCACACATTCCGCTTTCTTACGCGAAAACGTTTCTTCTGCTTGCAATAATAATCTAATAAATTTGCTCGCATAAAAAACGAGTCAATTGCTGTTGGTCGATTTTCTCGATCCGATATTTACGTTACTGCCGTGATTGAGATTTATGAAAATTATTCACGACCACCCGATTTCGCGCATTTATATGAGATCGTAACGCGTGATTGGTCTATTATTGCGCTTGATCATGCTGCCGGTTTCATTGTTTCGCTTTCGATATACCGAGATTTCCATACGCAACAAAATTAAGCGATAAATTCGACCAAATACATTTGCGATGACTTAATCGAGCCCGGTACCCGGAAGCTTAAATTTCTGACCATTTATTTACATACAGCCGCATCTGTTCTTGATTTCTTTTTAACGAGAAGCAAATTCTCCGCCCAAGACAAATTTTGAAAGATAATGAAGCGGTAATATCGCGGTATTATGGTTGTTACTCGAATCCGATTACCACGTTTTGCATGCAATTAATTCCAGTATACGCGGAATTGCCACGTAAATCGCGACGGCGAGATTAAAACTATAAAAGCGGATATCATTTCTTTTCGGCGAGAGAGAGGAGCGGGGCGTCTGTAAGAAATATCGTGGATTAATCGCAAATCTCCCTCCCGAATTGCAATGCAATCGCGTTCTTGTTACGCAAGGCAGAATATTATCCATCGTGCGACTGCACGCGATGCGACTTATTTGCGCCGCGTCGCGCCCGTCCAAGAATTAGAACCGTTCAGAGAAAAAAGTGCGTTATACTATCCGAAAACACGAAGAGAGAAGGCGCTTCTTCGGCTTCTCGATTGCCATTTCTGGGATTTAGGAGCCGCATGTTACTCGCAGCAGGTGGGGTTCCCGAGCGAAGCGGGTTGACAGCGGGATAACTGACCGGCCGGTTAACTAGCGGCCATTGGAAGCGCGTAACTCAGCGAGCACCATTACCGCTATCTTCAGCACGAGTAAAAACTGTACGATATAAGCGTGCGAAACACGCATTTTCCCATTCCCGAACAGCTCCGCGAAATGGTCCATCTCAGTCCACGAATGCGAAATTAAAGCGGTACGTGTGTTCGTTCGAGGATCCTTAGCTCCTGCCAGAACGTAAGTCTGTATCGTTATGCAATCCAAAGGATACGAAATGGAATAATACAGAATCGCGCTGTTAGTTTTTAATCAACCAGAAGAGACTTTTTATCTCTTCTCCGATTCAATTCTCCAAATATTCTCACGGTCATTGAATTCTAAGTTTCTTTATACGTGATAGAAAATTCTTTCCCTCATTCTCTTTATTATATGTATATGCAAGGAAATTTGCTGTGCCATTCAAAGCAGAGCTCCAGTTTCAAATGTCGATCTACTTTTCTACTCTACGTTATTGAAACGTCCCGAAACTCGGATGTTTTGCGAAAGTTTCTTCGACCAAGATACTGACAATAATCGAAGAAGGATAATACGACGAACTGCCGTGTTTTCCCCGCGGAAACCAATCAGAGGATTGTGTTCTTGCAAAAAAAAAAAAATATTAATTTATGGTGCAAGTGTCACAAGTGACTGTGAATTTGTGTGAAAGAGACAAGATCCGGGAACGGAATGCATAATTACTTTGCGACTCCGTGAACATGGCGACGATTATTCGGCTGGTTTGCTTGGGCGTGTTCGTGTTAATTGAATTTACGGTTATTTAATATGCTTTTAGGTCGCTATCGCGACGACTTACATACTCCTGGAAGCGATCGACCGATTTACGCGAGCAACCGCCGAGAAAACCGTCTATAAACCTGCTTCAGGCTGAGTAATGTCCGGGCGTTATCGAAAGTGCGGTGCCCTGCCCGTTCAATTTCTACCCGACATCGTCCCGATTACAATGCGAACTGGGCGGGATGGACCGCGCATTTAATTGGCCAGGTGTGCAGGGAAGATGACGTGGTGTTTGGAATAATATGGGCGATAAGTAAGTAATGCCGTGTAATCTGCAAAAATGCTGGGCCTGCGGCGAACGCTGTGTAAACCTCAATGATCAATTTAATTTATTTATACGTATTAGAGTCAGCTCTCTTGTGCACCAATCTTTTGTAATACCTCTCGTTTAATCTTTCATGAACAACAGATGCAAGAGAATTGTAACGATAAAGATGATTAGATTAAAATATAAAAATAGCGCGCGCTATCAATTTTGACAGTTACGCTACAGTTGGATCTTAATTGAGAGCTGCAATTAGTAAATTGCGAGGTGAATTGAGGGAGTTCCCGATTCGAGAATCGATGGAGCGTTGAAAAATTCACATGCATATCGCAGCAGCATCATCGATGCCACCCGAGATGCGCGTATATTTTAATTCCTGCCACGATTTTAAATGAAACACGCCCAAAACATGGTGTAAGAAGCTTTAAATCAAGAATGGGATACCGGTGTTGTGTATAAAAGGGATGAGCAATAGCAGTTATAAACAGCGGGTCGATTTTCAAGGTGGCAGCGAATTGCCAGAATAATTTACATGTGTCAATGGAATTAGTAAATTCCGTTTGATCACTACTTAATTTGAAAACGAGATATTGAATTAAATTAAACCGGTATGAATCGAATCTGGTTTCCCATATAAAAGCTTTATATAAGTTACCACATCTTTCTCAAAAGGACATGTTCAATACGAATTAAGATCCTGACGATCATTTATTCGGACAACAGTATGTTGATCTCGATCGATGAAATGCAACTGCTGTGCTTTAATTGCAATTATTTTTTTCTGATACATATATATGTAGAAGACCGCGTAATAAAAAGCAGTGTGGATGGTCGAGTTGGTGAATCATTCAGATTTTGCCAAATGAAGATTTAAAGTCGTACCGTTGGAATCGATCGGTTAATGTGTGATACAATGCATTTATTTGCAACGCCATATTTCACTCAGAAAACGGTAAAAACATCGATTAATGCAGCGTGTAAATCTCAAGAAATAGATATAACGAAATGCAAGCAGAACGGTAATTGTTTCTTTAATTAATTCATATTTTACTTCAGTTCAGGGAGATGAGGCTTAAAATATTCTAATAAATGAAACAAAAATATAATAAAATACAATAAAATACAATAAATAGAATAAAATATATATTTATCTAATAATAAACTTTTATTTTGTATTTTCGAAATAGCGCTATAGAGATACATTATATCTCACTTTCTCTTTATCCTTGGATATAATTTATTCGTTCGATGGAATATACGAGCAGACTTTTGGATTTCATCTCCCCTACCTGCGTGAATTTTAAGCCACCGAGCCACGAGATTTTGGAGGGGAAGAACTTGTTAGGGCCCAGCAGGGACTCTGGCTATTTCGTGTTACTACTTAGAATAATATGACGAGCAATCGTGTCTTTCAGAATACGGCTACGGAAGAGTGACAGATATCGCTTGAGTAATATGTAATACTATATTTCATCATGCGGACGGATAAGTGTTTGAGAAATATTCAACTCATATCAGAAAATATTACAATATGTTTGCTGAAACGTGATAACGCGACGTCTATCTGAAATATCGAAAAGGGCACGATAAAGAAAAAATAAACCTCTTTATCCGATATGAAGCATTATCCACCAGACGTGTCGAAATATTGTGACAGGTATATTTGAAGCGGTCACGTCTCTTGATAAATCGGATCTAGCGTAGCGAACGATGGCGCGATCGCATTCCAAAGCGAGATCTATCTTTCTTTCCTTCCTTCACACTTCGCGTATACGTTTAATCGGGAATGGTTAGATGGCTATCTACCGGTGAATTATCTACGTGTAAACTAGCCTCATGTCTGTACCTCCATTGTCCGGACAGTCGACTCTTCCTTTGTGGACGATGAGAAATCGCTTGCTTTTCGTACACATTCCTTTTTGTTTTACTGCGTCGCGCCACGCCAAGGCGCGTGTTCATTCCCGACACGGACCTCCCGCTTCGGCTTCGCTCCGCTCGCGGGACACGTGAGACCGTCACTGTGTATAATAGCGAAGGGAGGCGGACACGTCGTTTCTGCGTTTCTCGCAGCATGCCAAGTGTTTACGGGGATCACCCCGCCCGCACCCCCGACTGCACGCGTGTGCCGTGATAAATTTTGCCGGACGAAACCGCCGAGTCTCCACCGAGATGAAACGTGATATCTCGCGTTTTACGCGCGCGCATGGAAGGGTAACTTCCGAATATTTTATCGCGCGTTGACGACGAAATGGGGAGCTGTCATATTATTATTATTAGCAGAAGACAATCTTCCCACACGATTTAAGATAAGTATAGCTACGGTGAAAAATGTTAAACGTGAAAGAATATTTTATTAGCACATACATATATACATATGTTATAGATCACGTAATATGACAAATCATTTTTGCAATTGCTACGCGACGATCAGCAGTTGCAGGAGATAACTGCTACGTATAACGGTGCGTTTGTCTATATCTTTGTTCGGAGAGCCCCACGCAGAGTTATCGCTTTATAGCAATTATACCGTATATCATGCTGAGCGACGGTAGACATCAGCGACGTCTCATCAAGGCTCGCGCCAATTATGCAAATCGACGTACCAATTAAAATTTTTATTCCCACCTTTTCTCTCGTATAATATCTCTCCACACGCGCCTCCAGATAGGATACTTTTACATTCCTACAACTCCAAAATTATGGCTGGTACGCGGAATAATTTTGAGGGGCGTTGCTCATTAACATTCATCGCTTTTAGGGGTTGCGTACCGCGGGGGGTACGTATAAGGTGACGCGTACGCAATCCAGGGGATTCCTGTGGTTAACTATGAATGTTATTCTGCGTTATCCGGCTGACCAATCGTACTATCCATAGTCTAATCGTAAACAGCGATAAACATCTTGAGAAAGAGGAAGCGGGAATTCTCAGGAGATTTTTATGAGAATTTTTATAGTTGTATCATTTTCATCCGTCTTTTCTGATCACTTCCCCGATCTACGGGCATATCTCGTACATTCACATATGATAAATTATCAATACTTATTATTTGTTTGTTCTTCTCATATTCTACAAAAAGTATTGACAAAGCTTGTGCATTAATAATACAATGCTCAATAATACAATAGCGATACATTATTCTATATGTTCAGACTGATATCTCGAATTCGGCATATATTCTCCTGGTCACGTATAACAGTCGTTTGGTACGCTGTAAAACGTGCGTGCAACTTATACGTTACAGCCATAAATGACTATACCTGCAACACCTTTATTCACACCTTAAGAATAGTTACATCTCTCGTGCCGCCGTTAGTAGCATTGGAACACAAACAGGAAGCTTCCGTTCCCGAAAAAGAAATTCTTATGCGCCAGCTTGCATCTCGCTTCCGGCCGTGGATCGTCAGGGGGATCAGAATTCAATTCTCGCGATACGCGGACACCCGGCGCATTTTAATAAGCGCGTCGTTAGACGCGTTAATGAGAACTATTGTTGAGTCACCACGACGACGGTTGCAAAATACTTCTCGTTATCCGAGCCCGACCGCGGATGAGATTCGCAGCCGCGTGTCTTTAAAAGTGTCACGGATGACGTATAAGACGGAATAACGAACATTGGAATGTCGTAAAAGTAAGGGACCATTCGTCGGGAGAAACACCTGCCTTGTACAAATAATTTTTCATCATAACCATTCCGCGCCTGTATCATCATTTCCAACCGGCCAGCTTCTCGTCATTTGCCATCTCACGAAGGTATTCATTACAATGTCAGCTACATCGTAGAGTTAAGACAATCATTCGAATACGTACTGGTCAAATATAAGCGTTAAATTTCAAGAGTATACTTGCTAAGAATACGCTAAGAATAACGCGACACGAGGATAATTTACTGGCCGAAATTAGGAACCGAAAAATAAGATTCGTAATGTCTGCCGCGTTTCCACGGTTGACTAATACAGTCGTTCGGACAGTTTCTCATATCATTGGAGTCAGATATTTCGCGTCGTTGAACGGCTCTATCTGGCACTTAGCAGACGGATCCTATCCAAGCGCGACATAATCCCATCGGTGCATTCCGCGTCAGGAATCTTGACACCTCGAAATAACATGTTTGCGTTCCACCGATTCCTCGTGGCTGCAGGCCACCATTGTACCGTGACGTTTGTGTACAAAATACGGTATTGACACGTTCAAAGATGGCCATTAGACTTCATTGTTGACAGTTCGTACGTCGAACAGGCGCTAAGACTTCACGGCGATGACGCGACACGTTCTAAGGAGATCGGTTTCAGAGGATTTCGAGAAACTAGTATAGCGCGTTTCTTTATGTCGTTATCGCGTACTTGGGAACCGAATGGCAGGCCGGTTAGGTCACGTTTCGTATATAAATTCGGTCTTTTGTCGGTCTTTTTTCGTCAGTCGAAGCGGATCAAAAAGGAACGATCTTGTAATCTTATATTTGAGACTTTCTTCAAACATAGAAAATTCACTAACATTCCTGTTTCATATTATTGTAAATTTTTAAGCAAATCGAATTTTTGTCTCAAAAAAAAAATATATATATATATATATATATACAGGGTGTCTGATAATAATCGCCCCACCCATCGTGTGCAGGTGGAGCGGGTTAAACCGAGTAGAAAAGTCTTCTACCGTTTTGCGATCTTCGCAATAATTAATGACAAATTAATTATAAAAGATCGGCCAATTCGCGCGAATATAAGCGCGGGGCAAGAAGAGACATGCGTGTATAATACGAAAATCATTGCCAAATATCATAAATATTGCAACACAATGTCAATCTCATCAATTTAATTAATTGAATGATTTTGATATAACAAGTACAATTCGTTTAATTCCTAACGAGCATGCTACATTATGTGCAGTATGCTCAGAGAATGAAAGCGATTCTGTCACTTGCTAATCTGGACACGATGCGATAAAGTTGCGATCATTTCTCGAAGTAATTTTGATTATTTGATTGAAATAAAGACGATGCGTTGCGTAAAATTTACAATGCCGATTATATTAAACGCGCATTCACACGCAATCGATTCGCAGCGCAAAACTCTTTAACATCGCAAAACTTTTTAACATCGCAATTTGTCATGTAATTATATAAAATTTAATCGACAAATAGTTGTATGAATTATAAAATTGCTATTTAGAAAGGGAATAGAGATGGTAAGATGCAAGCAAGGGTTTTCTTAGCATATGTATTAATGTGTATTAATTAATCCGCGCGGAGTCATCGCTTGGTAGCCAAATCATAGTCATTCTATTATTATAGTTCAATAAAAAAATTGTAGTTTGGGAGATGCATTGACACGTCTCACGGTTTATCGGTGGCATGCCGAATTTCCTGACCTAAATACTCCACGCGGACTCCTCGGGCGATGACCAATAATTAAAGTCGCTCGATTCTCTGATCCAATAGAAAAGAGAGATTCGTGTCTTACTGGCGTTCTCGATTTTCTTCTCGTATCCTTCTTTATCCTCCTCGCATCCTTCTCGCGTTATCTCTAATTGTTTTGAAAACACGCTCGAGCGAGCTCTGCTCGTATCCTCCTTTATCCTCCTCACATCTTTTTCACTCTAATAAGGCATGCTCGGCGAGCACCACTCGAACTCGGTACGCAGAAGAAACGTAAAACAAAATACTGTTGATACTTTTTTCGACGACCTTCAATTGTTTCGGTGTCGCACATCCCATCGAAGGTGTCATAATAATCGTTTAGCCGCATGTCCATCTGTCATCGAGTTTCTTATCGCATGTGATTTATGTCTCAATTTATAGTTACTCACACCACAAATTTATTTCATACATTTTATTTACTCACACACGCGATTATAACGTCGGTGTAGTTCCATTCATTTTCTACGAGCGTAGAAAATAAATGTATATACATCATTTCTCGCCCCGCGCTTATATTCGCGCGGATTTGGCCGATCTTTTTAAATTAATTTCTCATTAATTATTGCGAAGATCGCAAAACGGTAGAGGACTTTCCTACTCGGTTTAATCCGCTCTACCAGCACACAATGGGTGGGGCGATTATTACCGGACACCCTGCATATATGTGTGTGTGTGTGTGTGTGTATGTTTGTATGTAAAATACTTATAATTATTAATTACTTCAGGTAAACACATGTATAAAAATCCACATTAAGGCAACATCGTAATAAGATAGTATGTGAAACACGGTACCCGAACATAGACGAATGCGAACGTAAGCGTGGTCGGGGCAACATGCCACAAAGTACTTAAATTTCAAGCACCCTGAAGAGAGGAAACACGAGGAGGAATCGGACGCCGGTGGATGCGGCAATTACAAGGAGCGATTCTTAATGGACCCACTGAGAAGTATTCCGACCATTTTAGCCATGCGACGTGTACCTACGCTCCGCCCGAATGGGACAATTAAAATTAATTGTTCTTTTTACCATACTGCAACCACGAGCTTCTGTAAATGTTCGTCCTGTTAGTCTCCAGCTGTTTCTCGCGAATATATTTTGTCCTGTTAGGTAAGATTCTTTCTTCTTAGACGCAATTTACTATTTTCTGTCGGAACCGCATTCAAGATGCTTATTTTCAAATTAGTGTAAATTCTCTCTCTCTCTCTCTCTCTCTCTCTCTCTCTCTCTCTCTCTCTCTCTCTCTCTCTCTCTCTCTCTCTCTCTCTCTCTCTCTCTCTCTCTCTCTCTCTCTCTCTCTCTCTCTCTCTCTCTCTCTCTCTCTCTCTCTCTCTCTCTCTCTCTCTCTCTCTCTCTCTCTCTCTCTCTCTCTCTCTCTCTCTCTCTCTCTCTCTCTCTCTCTCTCTCTCTCTCTCTCTCCCTCCCCCTCCCTCTCTCTCTCTCTCTCTTAAATAAGAAAATTATAACATGAATTATCTTAAACTAAATGGAAAACGCTGGGTTGACACGGATATCTCTTGTAGTATCTTAAAAATAAATAACAATAAATAATTGTCCATTTATACTCGCCGCTTTATTTGTCATAAATCATCGCCGAACGTTTAAAATATCAATGCGGACCAACGCACGCATACAAGAAGAAAGTGATAACCGGGACGGAATCAATTTCGAGTGCCGATTAAGCGCGTGTGCGATCGATGTATTTCCTGGCGGAGAGATTGCCGGCAATTTATTTTACTCCGTCTCCATTCTCGTCGCCAATTCCGGGGCCATTTAATTAAAAGTGAAATCTTCCAATCGGCCGTAGGCTGATTATTTTGCTCGCGCGCGCAGATAATACGGTCCATTAAGTTTATCTGGCGGCGTCGTGGAATGCGAATATCCGTAAGGGACTTTACTATTAGAGAATCATGGAATCGAGGTCATCGCGATTGCGCGACTAACGATTAATGATGAGAAGCACGCGTGCTAATCTGGCGGAATCATGGCAACTAATTGTAAAGCACAAATACATTTGCAAAACGGACGATGCGGCGATTGTAAATCCCTCGAACGGCAAAATCCGATAACGCCGAATATATAGATATTTATGCATCACGGAAAATTATATCTTGCAGCCTGAATTTTGGGAGCGCGATTACTATAAGCACGAAATTACTCTGACGGATGAAGTAAAACGAATCTGAGCGAAATATATATATTCGCTATATGTTACCGTTTTATTCACCGAGATCGTTTCATAAATCTTGCTCTTGTTTCCCGTTTCTTGAGAAAATGGATTTTCTCATATTTTTCTTTCATTCTCTCTTCCGTAATAATAAATGCTCTTCTCGATATTGCAGTTGATATATAATTTTTCTACAATATTTGTGTTTCTATCGTTCCTCGTATGCGATATCATCGAAGCAAGGAAGAATGTTTCCTCGTGGCGTACAAGATAATTTCTCCAATAAATAAGCAATCCAGGTAGGCAAGCTTTCCGTCACCGTAAATCACTGTCAACGTAAGTAGAGGGCGGTTGACGGTGCTCGAACGAATCCACAACGCGGTCTATCCGCCGATAAAACGTACTGTGTGTGTAATTGGCCCTTAATAATCTCGTCATAACGTGGAACTGTCGGTCGATCGGCGCCCTGTGATATCGCGCTCTGTTATTACCCGCGACGATTTAATTACAAAATTAATGCCAGGTCCATTAAAAGCGCGCGCGACCGCACAAGCGAGGGTGGAAGGGCGCAGGATGAGCACAGGAGGAGGGGGGAGGGGGAGGGGGAGGGGAAAGGGATGCGATCGATGACGAGAGATTCGCGAAGGCACACCGCCGCGTGTATCCGGATAAACGAGTTTACCAGTGAAAAGAATATCGCGACGAACACCGAGATGATACCGTCGAGAGATGATATCGACCACCCGGTCTGAGAGAGTCACCGCGGTGATGTAGTACGCACGCAATGTCGATCCAATGTAAACGTGATAACGATATAAGTACATGTTTTGATGCCGCGCAAAAGGCTCCCGCCGTGCTCCACTGCGGCTTTAATTAAAAGATCGATTTGTCTTGAGATGCGTGGAGTAGTACACCTTGTTGATTATCGAAGGTATATCGACGATATATGTGTCATAACTGATGTGACTTTTCAACGACGATATCGTGCAATTTAATTTAACCGCGAGATTTCTGACACTTTCAGAGCATCTTAACAACGAGATGAACCGTATATCTCATTAAGGAGCCATATATAAGTAATTTGTTGAATTCAAACTTGAAGATAAAACCTGAAATCATATCATTTAGATTGGATGGGATAATTAATTGATTTTTTGTTATTACGCTTATTACGCTTATTAATTTAGATTGGATGGAATAATTCATAGATTTTTTGTTATTACGCTTATTAACGGATATTTTGTAATTACATAATACAAGTAAAAATATACGTAATCAATAAGATGATAAATTTGCATAGTTGCTTTTTTGCATATATATTGAATCTTGTCTAAGCACTTTTATTGTAACAAAAACAGCTTGAGATCCTGTTAATCATCAAAACCGACGCACACAAAAAACCTTAGATTTAATAATCGCATCGATAATAATATGTAAATCGCGTATAATGAATTATAATGATTTCACGTTGGCGTAATAATGATGTGTTTTTGATAATCTTTGCGGTACATTGCTTCTGACAGCTGATGATATTCCAACACATATGAAGGGGTCAATCATGTGACATTAAAGGTAATGAGAACGATGAATAAAAAGTCAAAGAAATATCAGCCCAAATTTATATTATAAGTGCATTCCAGAGAGTTTAGAGAGTATAAAAATTACGTTTTTTTTTTTTTTAGATTACCGGATTTAAATCTTCTTGAAGTTTCAAATAAAACATTTCCGGTAGAGAGACATATTTGCATGCAAATATATTTTTCATCGTAGACAGTGAACGAATATTTGTGCGGCGTGGCGCGAGTTCACGAAACGGACCACCCTGAAAAACGTATTAGGGTTAATGCATCGTGCCAAAGCTCGCTGGTAATGACTGGATAGCGCCGGTGCAACGGTTATTACCGGACAGGAGGTTTTGCGATGTTTCTTCGGGGCCGACTGCCAGCCAGCAGCTCGTGGGTCGAGCCAGCTTCCTCGACGTCGAAACCGTGTGGAACGAGCTAACATCCGTGATTCCGCGGATCGAAATGATCGCCCGGTTCACCTCGCGGCGCACGATCGAGTCGTGCACAGTATTGCATCCGTGCGATGCAATACGGAGAAAAATATCCGCGGCGCCTTTCAGGCGGAACCAGTTCGACTGCCAGCAGCTCGTGGGTCATGCATTGAAGATAACATTCGAAAGAATATGATTGCCTTATAAAGAGCACACACGCGAAAGACATTGTCCCCACTCTTCGATACGAATCATCATTCTGCATCGCTATCATTATCATCATTCGGGATCCATAAGTTTAGATTGCGGTTGCGGTCAACAGTTGTGTACAGAAAACGCAACTTCTGAGAAGTAATTACGCAAATATTTTTATATCATTTGATGAAGAAAAGATAATTGATCTTAACGAGAACGCGCGCGAAAACATTGAAAGAATTTCTTTCCATCGATTAAATATACATCGTCCCAATTAATCAAGCACACGTGGATGTATCATTTAGTATCGAAAAAATAATATAGTACTGTATCGTACTGTGTGAAATTTGTCGCCTATCGGCTGTGTCTCAAGATTCCAATGCGTGAACGATGTTTTATCGTCGAACACGTTGTCCTCATCGCCTCAAAAATGGTCTTTGCATGTCAACGAAGGGAGCAGGTGTTTCGGTCTCTTCTCGGCTGTCGCGTGGCAGTAGTAAGATTGAAACGAAACTAAAATGACGGAGTATGAGCGACTCTTTCTCTCTCTGTCTCTCGTCCTGGTATCTCACTCTCAAGAGATCAAAGAAGCACGTCGAGTCTCGCGCTCTTTCTTCGCCGCGAAAAGTCTCTCTCTATCTCCCTTTTCGCGGACTGTTTTATTTTGTCCTCTCCTTTGCGACGCAACTTCTTTCTCCCTGTCGCTCCCGATGAATCCCCTTCACCTCGTCTCTTCCCTACTTATAGCAACCCCCCCCTCCCCATCTCCGTCCTGCAGGTTCTCTTGAGGAACGAGAACTGCCATTAGAAGCACCCCGCTCCATGTAATTTGACCGCGGACAATGTGGACCACACGAAGCGCGTTGCTTGCTTACATGATATAGAGGTTCTCACGGTGAATTTTTATGCAGATTTTTAATCCTTTTGTTATTACGACGAAATTAGAATCTGGTCCTCCTCATTTTTCTTCAAGGTCTATAGAATCTGAGAAAGAAATAATAATATATTCTTATTAAATTTATACAGTAACTAAATAAGGAAATAAATAATGCATTACATATAAATTACGATAATAATGAAAATTGATGATCTTTCTTGATAAGAAAGATTATTTGACTCGTTGAGTTCATCACAGCGTTAAGGGTACATGATATTCTTCAGTTTTCTTTTTTTTTTCTTATATAGATCTGCAGGCGCCGGATTTTTTTCACTTCAAATTGCGGCAGCAGGTGCACGTACATGAAACGTGTTTCGATATAAAGTTTCATGATGTGCATTATCCGCATTACATTGTGAAGAAAGGTCAAGCGTACGAGCGTGCACATTTACGATATCTGAGAATCTCGATCTTTTATATGGTGCCATGGCTACAAAATTATAAACCACGAAAGTGCGAAGAGCTTTATAATCAAAACAGAACAAAAATAATTAAAGTAAGACATGAAGAAATAAATTGAAGAATTTAGATAGATAATTGGTGCACTTTACAATTATAAGCGTACGTATAACACGTACATAATTTTGATTATACCTACTGTTCATCAACGTTAATTTATATAAAAATATTTATATTGAAATATCTATGTAGTTTTGCACTTGAAGATAGACAAAATCAATTCATAGATAAAAAGCAATAAAGTAATTAAAACAATAATTTGAGAATCACTGTGGACAGATGCTACTTCTCTATGCAGAACGAAATCTTTGCTCTTTGCGGTGCGTCACCGCTTCGTCTTTGAAGGAAAGTCTTGCAGCCGCATGTTCATTATCAATGTAGATTTTGTTGTTATCGCTATTGAGATTGCAGTGATATTGTCTAAATACTCGTCGAAATTTCTCTAATTATTAAAAAAATTATTTTTAATCGATCAAAATTATGACAGCTAAATTGTGACAGCTTGCATTAACGGCAAGAAATATTGTATCGTACTTGTTTCCAATTTTATATTAAAAGTTAACAATATTAATTATAACATGTTTAATGTATACATTACATTATGTGCGTAGGAAGGCGTTTTGTAGTTATAGAAAAAATACGATGCAGGTGTTGCTGAATCATTATGATTTCCATCACGGCACAGCCCTTTTATTTGGGCACTCGACGCGCTCTTGACTTTTCACGATGAAAAATAAACTATCCTAATAAAAAAGCACGAGGCTATTAGAAACTAATCACGTTTTTGATCGATTAAATCGAGCTGTAATAAATCGACTCCCGCGATCGATTGAATCGACGATATTCCCTTAGTTGGAAAACACAAATATTCTCATAACCATATATTTTTCCTGAAATTACTGATATCATTCATAATTATAAGGTCGGTTGGATTATCAAGCTACAGGTTGGAACGGTAGGAGGAAAAATTTTAAACTAAATCATACAATACGAGAGAGTGTCTCTCTATAATTTACTCGGGTACTACATTAGAAATGAAATTTAATTCTGTGCTACAAATGCAAGAGAAAATGGATGCTTTCATTGGATATGGCCGACCGGACAATGTAATTATAATTAAATCGAATAATTATTCATTAGCTTCTTAATTCCATCACGGAAATAAATCACTGCTGAGCGATACCGAGCCGCTGCACCATGCAGCCTTCTGTGAGGTAATCAAGGGTGGTCATCTTTTATCGCGTATGATCGTGTTTTCATTAAGGGAATCATTTTGTATGGGGTGGTCACAAAGTCATCAAATATGCCGCACAGCATGGAGGTCCGTGTCGCGATTAATGAAGCCACCGGTTGAATCACTGAGCAAAGATAGAGGTGGTCAGTTTTTGACCGATTTTCAATTAGGACACTCGAATACTCTTCAGCGGTTCTCAATTTGTCCAATCTATTCTAATTTAGTTGTTTAAATTATATATTAAAATCATGATATTATTCTCTTGTCAATAATTCTTTCAAAAATAATTTCTATTAATAGTATTTTTACTATTAATAATAAAATAAATTCTAATAAAATGTATAAAACGTTAAACTTATAATTTGCAAAAAAGATTTAAGAAAAGAGCAAGTCAGCGCTTCACTTTTTAGGGGGGCTGAACAAAATATTCATCAGAGTTCACACACACATGCCACTCGCAAAATATTTTTAGTTTTTTTTTCAGTTGGACCACCCGATTCCACCGACTAAATTGCGTAGAGGACTTTTAATTAGTAAAATGAAACTTACGTAATCAATTCGAATGCTAATTGGAATTATAGGTATATCAGATTCTGGCAATTAAGAAAATGGGATCTGATAACATTACATGGACGCAATTAAATAATTAAGGACGCAGACACTAACGAATCTGTGAAATTTAAGACGTTCGTAAAATTATCTTGCATTTATTGCTCGAATCGGTTGAATACCAAACGGCAATTCTCTATATTTTTTAGGACAAACTAATTATACAACAATTAAAAAGATTGTTTCTTTACACACGCCTTTCGTGCAATTTGAGAGCACTTTTATTTACGTTTACGTCTTCGAAGTAATTTTTTGTAATTAATATTGATTCTAATTTGTACGCGAGTTTTTAATTACGATGATGGAGCAGTTGCTGGTCGTGATGCTAATCCGACGACGAGTTCGAGGAAGGAGCATGTTATCTCAAGTATTTTCACCGCGGTACTAAAATTTCGTGTGGCATGCTCTCTCTTGCATGGAGATCTCGTGAATCGCGACGGCCTTGCACTCGCAAGATCACGTTCCTTCGTAGTGGGGTCAGGACCTCAGCTTCCCACAGATTACGACGAGGAATGCTCAGCGGGGAATGCCATTACATTCGCGATCGCCGATCTTTATGATTCCATCCAGCCAAAAAGGTTGGGCCAATTTTAAAGCCACCCTTCTGCGATCTTCACTGACGACTACGAAACTATGCAGAAAGCGAAGATCAATTTGTAGTTATATAAAATGCCGGTAAACATGAGAGATAAGTTGAATTGAAGTTTGAATTCTGCTGCGAAGTCTTAAAAATGCATCTTAAACTTGCGATGACTATTAATAAAATTATACATTTATTTTTCATGGAATTGTTGTCTAAATAAATAATTTTTATTTTTTGAAAATAGGAGAGAACATATAATATTTTTCTCTTTAAAGATTTCAAATAGACAAAGGCAATTTTGACACTATCAACGAGTTTGTTCACGGACTTCGGGTTTTCTTTTGCCGACTAGATTTTTTTATACCGAGACAGTTCATATCGTTCTCTACCTAGAAGCAAGCAAGGTTACAGGGCACACGTTATACGACCGACTCTTAATTGGGTTTGCGCCTCGTCGCAGCGTCAAAGTTAATCTGAGGCGCGTTTACGATCACAAAAAACTATTGACTGAAATTGGAGACGCGCCTATTAGTCGGCCGGCGTACCTAGTGGCGATAGTCGATAGAATATTGGCGGTAGCCGATCAAAAGCCAGCCAATAGAGTGTATAGTCGAGCTTCTTTATTTTAGTCCAGTCACCGAACTACTTCGCGGAATAAATTTCCACTATAGGATTCGTCTCGGTGATAATCCTCTGGCAGCTACCGGTTATTGCCAAAAATATCGAAACCCGAACGGTAGACCTGAGTAATCCGATACTTTAAAGCCATCTTGGCATAAGATCCCGATCTAATTCTATCAAACCACCATGCCGTAAAATAATCCCTTGAATTTATCCATTAAATCAGGCACATATAAAAGACTGTTATATAATCTTATTTTTGTGTAATAGAAACTTAAAATTTTGATCCATAAACAAGGGATGAAAAGATTAAACATAGCGATTGAACTAGCTTTTATAAAAATTTCTATCATAGAAGGAACATATGTTCCATTAGAAGAAAATACGTTAGAAATCGATGATTCCATTTCGATCTCCGATTTGTAAGTTACGATGAAATCTATAAAGAAAACAAGCCATTGTGCGGACCATTCTGAAACGCCTTGCCACGCTTTATAACGCACCTACCATTTTCCTCGCACATAACTTAGCACGACGGTGGTAACGCCTAGACCAACTGACTTACACCGAAAAATTATGATTTCGATTCTTGAAGCAGGTATATATGCGCGCGCGCTCCTTTCTTCTTCTTATTCTTTTTTTACCCTCGACCGCGTTTGCGTATTATAGGTCGGCGATTAGTTGTCACATAAAGTACGGAAACGCTTTGTTTGGATCCGTTCTAATTTTCCGAGCATATCACGCCGTGAAAACACATCGTTACGTCATATATTTCAGTCGGCGGCTGGCGAGAACAATCTGGCCTTTCTATTACCAACTCTTGCGAGGTGAAAAGTAATCTGCCATAAATAGCGATAACATTTGGAAGAAAAGAAATGGATTCGTTCTAGTGAGATTAGACCGATATTTTTGTGAAAGAAACTTTTATTAATTTTCACGATTTCGCTCCAACTATTTCCTGGCACTATCTTTAATTTTATATCGATATATTTTAAAAGGATTGCACATTCGCTAAGGCTCGCCAGAGAGGAGAATATATATAATTATATAAATTTATATAAATATTTATATAAATAAACTCTGTACATTGAAGCGCTGACATCAAAGACTTATATTAATGTGATTTATTTATAATTACATATATCAAAGTATTTCGATCACTTTTTGGTACTCTTAATTAACTAAATAGGCACACAATTTTTGTTTGTATTATGTCCGCATTTAAAAAACGTCTTGTTTAAAAATCTTGCATTCTGAAACATATACATATAATTTATTAATAGATAATGGGACTGTGCGCTCGTCCAAAGTTTTTTATGTGGCATTAGAAATATCGCGTCGATATTTCTAATGCCGCATAAAAGAATAGTAGGTTGTATCGCGAATCTCTAATTTCGGGCCGATTCATCTCCGGCAGATCTCTCTTTTAGTCTAGGATCGATCGCCGCGAAGATTCTACGGATCCCCTTTTATGCGGTGAGCCCGCGGATCTCGAGGCGCGGGCATCAAAGGGCTCTCTCTCGTAGGGACCTGTCTGTAATTACAGACACAAGGCGTGGCCCCGTGGAAGAACAATAGAGCCGCTCTCCCTTCGTCTCTTTCAGTCTCTCTGCCGACGCGATGGAATCTCCGATCTCCCCGCTTTCGGGCTCTCTGCGATCCCATCTCGCCGTGGAATATCGATCGCGACTATCGATCGCCGATAAAACGATTTTAGGCGCTAAGGAGTTTCCATTCGGACGGCATACATTAAGCCGAATGGTTCCACCCTTGCACCACCCAGTTCGCCAGGAGATTATTTGTCGGAAACGCTGTCTAAGCATTCGCAAAAGGACTAAACGATTCCACTGTCTTTCGAAAACCTGGCGACTTTCTCATCTGTCCTGACAAAAATTTTATTGTATTCTCATATTATAAGCTAAAGGGATTTCTAAAAAGTGACATGAGAAAAAAAGAGAGATTTTGTAATAAACGTTAATACATCATAAATTTATTTTTTATTGAGAGAAATTAGAAAATATAAATAAACTTATATTGTAATGAACAATTTTTATATCGATTTATATTTAGATAAGCAAAAATGTAAGGATTATCCGTGTGTATGGCCTTGTGTGCGTGTATTTGTATGTGCGTGTATAGTCTTATTAATTAATGATCCTTCTTCGAAGAAAATAGCAAAAATCTTGAATCATGTAAAGCCGACGTACTTAATTTAGATAACCATCGAGTGGATCAAAAATTTGAATGGAGGGCGAATGTAATAGACCCCGTCAGCGTGATAATTAATGAACTTGGTCCTTTCTCGCGGTCCGTCTTCCTTTTTCGCCGTTTTGCCCATCTGTCTAACACGACTTTGTTAACCTGTGCAAAAAATTCCATTTAAAACGGGATGACGTAATGGCATGCCATCTTATGGCCGATAGCCGATGGAATTGGGCCAATCTTATTAAGCAGAACAATGAATTGTAAAAATGCCGAAAATAAATCACAAAGATAATTAAAAATACTCGATATATAGCAGCATTGGATTTATAACACGACGCGCCATGTACACATCCACAACCGGCACAAATTCACATATATAATACCTATATATACATTTATAAAGTATTAATTTATTAATCACATCTCTGCACATAAAAACTATTATATGTTGGCAACATAAAAAATATGTCCCTGAATCTGTGTTCATCCGGAAGTTGTTTACTGATCTCAACTGCTACAACACCACTACAATCATATTAGATCCACGAAGAGGAATTTATTCTCCGAACTCTTCACCTTAACGAATCGTCAAGTCATGTGTAGAAATTGTCGGGCGGTGCGAAACGTGAAGTGCAAAAAAAGATACAGTAACAAACAGTACGCGCGCGCGAGAGAGCCGTTATTCCTTCATGAAGACGTTCAACATAAAAAAAGAAACATTAATTTATCACGATATGATGATATGCGTGTGCAACAAGAAAATATATTCTTTCGCAATAAGCAATCGTACCGTCTGTCATTACATGGATTGTATCGATTGACGAAGCATTCAAGGTTTTAAATCATAAATTAAGATGAGTCGAAGAGTACATCATCTAAATGTTATATACAAATATAATCAGTCTAATTCATTTTACATCCAAAATGATATCGGAGAAATAGAAATAGATCATATATAGAATTATAATGAAATTTATATATTGGGAATATCAGGAAAAATATATATAATTATAAATTCTGTGTGATATCCCCAATAATTTATAACAAAAGTTTTTTTTAATTAAATTTTACAAAACGAATCAACAGGTGATTTACTTTCTCAATTGGCTTCTTTGCCGCCGTTAAATTTATTTGCATATAATTTCAATAAATCATAAATTTTTCTAAAAAGATGTTAAAACCTGTTTCTTTAAGTGTACATATATTCGCACACATGTATTAAATAACCATTAATCTTCTGACTGATATATAGCGAATATAATATATAACTAATATAATGGAAAATGCATATAGCCTGAGGCATATGATTTTTTTTTCAAATTCCTTGAATTGATTTTACGTCGACTACAAGGTTCGATCGAGCTGCGTTCAATCAGTTCTCGTGTCTCCGTTAACGTCTAATTTAGCCGCATCGAGCAAACGAGCAATACAAGCGCGACTTTATGCAGACCTTGGACGACGAATGGTTTATGTTTATATTACTTATTCGTCTCGTTAACCGCTCGATGTCACGCGATAGCTCCTGCTTTTCGGTCGTAAAGAGTACAGCCAGAAGCAGCACCGCCGTTTCCAGACTATGTTCGCCACTAGCGAGCAACACCTGCTCCTTCAGATTTTTCAGACAGCTTCCATTAGCCGAGCGAGGGCGAGTCATCGCGGTTTATTGCGATAGTTTTCGCATCGTAAGATCCTCGTGCACGCGAGCATGTCACATTGGGGGAATGGTATCGGGTACTTATTGATAGTACCACCTGTCCCCATTAGCTCAAGTAAATGCTCCGTTAAAGCCTACGCAGAGACGCACTCAAATGCGGTATTTTCTTGCTTGCTATACGCGAACTAGATGAATCATTCGATGCTTTTCTCACTTCCACAGCGAATATCGATCATAATTATATATATCCTCGAGAGAGTTGATTAACTTCGATACAGGATTTCGTAAAGGCAGATAGTATTTCGTACGAAATGCAGCTGCTCAAGTGCTTTATAAGGATTGTAATTCTTTTTCATTTTCAAATGTTTGTTTATCGATCATCGAGTTCCTTTCGATGATGTATTTTATACAAGTAAAAAATATCAAAATTATGTGCTTTTAAAAATATCTGCAGTTACATATCAATGTTTCATAAAAACACCTCCACTCTCCGATTTTTAGATTCTCGTATTTTTGTATTTTGATTAAGAGTACGAAATGCAAATATTTCCGGATTGAATAAACGTCATTTTCACAAAATTCTGATTTCGGTCATATTCTGCAGGCTCATCGTCGCTTTCCCTGTGACGTCCGCGTGTAACGGGATGAAAAAACAGTGGCACAGAATAATCTGCTTACGTAGGTAGCTTCGTAATAACGGCTAAATAGGATCTTTATATTCTTAGCCGTGAGGCAGAGAGACTCACTTCTCAAACGAGCGGCATCAGGTAAGAGAAAACAGAATGAACGCGAAAGGAGGAGCGGGTCCAAAGATGGAGGAGAATGGGATACTGCACAGAGAAGAAGGTGAGTAGACGGAGGGGGTGGCTAAGACGTTCGAGGCGAAAAGAAACGAGAGAACGTACGGCCAAAGTGAGCCTCATTTTAATTAGTATCAGCTGGTGCGACGTGTACTTAACAACTCGGCGAGGAGCTACGAGCGGCCATCTCTCTCTCTCTCTATCTCTATCTCTCTCTTTCTCTCTCTCTCTCTCCTCTCTATCTCTCTTCCTTTCTCTTCGTCTTTTCTCGAGCTGAAATTCCTCGCGAGATGTTTTATTCAGAGACACCGCAGGCTTCTGCCAAGGTAGAAACGAACTGCTGCCCTTCCACGTCGTGCTGTTCGAAACTGCGGCGGCGCTCAAGTAGCCGCTACCGCAATTTGCATACAATCCACACTGATTCGACTGGACCGTTGAAGAGGAACGGGAGAGCACCCACTTACCCTCATCTTAACGTGCCTCAGCGCCACCATCTCCGGATCTTCTGTGAATTCTACGGCGTGGACCATCTCGACGGATGGATATTTCAGAGATCTAGTAACAGTAACCTTCTCTCTCTCCATAATCGACGTTATCAAAAATTCTGAATACTCAATGTAACGGAGAGAGTTACGTTCCACTGGTAGACCTCAAACTGTCTCTTCCGGACAACTCTTCTTATATTCGCAAAACATGAGGTTGAAAAACAGACGCCGCATAAACACACACACACACACACACACACAGCTGCAAGTAAGAATGTCAGCTACAGCGAAAGACGCGTTTTTGTGTCGCGTGGACATTTTGAAACCCTCTTTCCTGCAACATTATATCCACCAAGCCCACTTAACGAACGCCGAGCGCACTCGAGTGCAACCTGTTGTTTTTACGTTCCGTGCACCATGCGCGCGGCTCTTGTCAACAACCAAAGGACAAAAACGTCAACTATCGCAACAGGTTTCTCATGTTTTCGAGGACGTGCCTCCTTGTTTGAGAGACTGTTCAAGGTTCCGTGGCATGAAAAAAATTATGCTAACGTATCTTTAATATTTGATATAAAGTCACGCGTGAGTGTAAAATATATATCCATTTTTCAAAAAAATCGCGTTTAGATATATTTAATGTATTATTCCGCATTCTGTAAATAATTGATTTTACATCTTTACTATATTTTCTACATCTCTCGATATATAATTCTCCTATAAAGTGCTTCAAATAACCTCGTGCAAAAATATATAGATTTTCTATAAAATGCTTCAAATAACCTCGTGCAAAAATATGTAGATTTTATTTTCTCGAATTTCGCTGAACGCTGCACTGTAGTCCATTAAAACATTGCCGGTAATCACAATGCATTCACAGCGCATATCGCTTTCGAAACGCACGCAACGTATGCTAAAGGCGATTCGCAATACCTCGGCTACTGTTCCGCAATTACAATCACTCACATCTGCTTTACTTCTTAGTCACCGACTACCGCCTTTTCCTTGTCAGTCCCGCGGGAATTCATCGTCCGTCGCCGCAATAAAACGGATACTCGGTAAGACACGTCCCGCACGATCTAATCAGGCGACGTCAAAACTGACCCGAGCGGTAAGACGGGCAGAAGGGCAGCAGGGCGCAAGAGGTGGCGTGCCACTTATGCATTATTCATTTGCGCAGCACCCCGAAGGGCCACTTGCGCAGGATTGGATTTTGATGAATTTAATCTCGCATTTGCTCAGGGCTCGGAACGCGCTGAGTGGGATTAACGAGTCGCTCTGGGTTTCATTTGGTAAGGCTTTGCTGGCCGAACGAGAGGCCGACACGCAGCGCGCGCAGCGTTCGGCTGGCTCTATGGATCCCTTCACAGTGAATGAAGTGGAAAAGGATAATGATACGTAATTTGTCTTCCGTTTCTACTACTTTCTACTACCACCGACGGCAGGGCGGCTTTCAAGCTTTTTGCGCTTGACCGAGAGATTGGAGATGCGTAACTCGGAAATGATTCTAACTGCTATGCTCATTCCGTTGCGTATATAATGCCTATTATATACGATAATAACTCGACACGCGGTAATGCTTACTAATTTTCATATCTGCTCTAATAAAGGAAATAACACTTTGACGTAATAGCGAGCGATTCGAAATAAGTACGAATACATTATTGCGATTTTATCAGCCAGTAATGTGTTAATTTCTTTTTTTTTTTTTTTCGTAAATTAAGTACAAACGTGTTCTCTCTCAAAATTTATCTTGTTTTCAAAGTTTACTTATAGCCACAAATCGAGCGCAGACGTCTCGCTAATTTTCGCCACAAGAAATAAGATCTTCGCCGTGGTATGGGCGGTCCTACGAGCGAATTCATGAGCACGTGGGTGCGGTTTTACGATTTATCCGAGCACCATCAGCCGGGCATTTGTTGTCCCATGTAAATGCAACTGTAACGATAGGTCCGCGCCGAATGTTATCGAGCGGGCATTGACGCAAAAAAGGCGCGCCCGAACGAATTGTTCGACGGACGAAAAAAAGTTGGACGCCTCAACGCGAGGTCGTAATTGGGACAGGTATAAATCTCGTCCGGCGACAATAGTTTTTTTTTCCGAGCGCTGTATTTACAATGCATCTCGGTATCTGCAGCTGCCGCGTACGTCTCATTAATTAAGCCTCTCGGTTCCACCTCTCTCGTTCCTTTCCTCGCCTTCTCGTTGTCCTTCGCAGCGCGTGCAAAAGATTCCTTCTCTCTCTTTCTCTCTCTCTTTCTCTCTCTCTCTCTCTCTGCCTCTCTCTCTCTCTCTCTCTCTCTCTCTCTCTCTCTCTCTCTCTCTCTCTCTCTCTCTCTCTCTCTCTCTCTCTCTCTCTCTCTCTCTCTCTCCACCTACATTATGACTACTGCTGCTTTCACCAATACCATCGGAACGCAAGTATAAACTACACTCGAACGATCCTTGAATTCCGCTTGCGAATCGGGTCTTCTAAACTCACCCATCTTCGTTTATCTCGAAGCAGTTCTTTGAATACATTTCTTGGAATACATTTAAAATCTATGCGCGCAAAATTACGACACGGTAGACAATTACAGTTATAACGGGCTATTATTCGCTTCTTGTTCAGCGAACAAGTCCGGATAGCAGCTCTCGTGCATATTTCATCTTTTCCGCTTTATGAATATTTATCGGAATAACTGTACGCCGTCTCGCTCTCGTCTGATGCGCGCGCTCGTTGGAGAATGCGAGACCGATTACACTCAAGCGTACAAATGTGAAGCCGACCTTTGCGATAATTATTCGTTTCAAACGAGACGCTGCGCGAATTTTCGAGGGGTCGAATGGGAGGACGTCATGAAGGAAAAAACAAGAAGAGTAAGATAGAAAGAGAGAGAAGATTTTATAAAATGGCAATAATTTCATTGCGTTCTACCAATGGCTCGCTGACAGGGAATAATGATGGCCTTAAACACCGCAAGTGATAGCCCCGGAGACACGATAATACCATACTATTACGTCCCCCGTGTACTTTATGCGACGTACCAACATACGCGAAACACTGATTTTATTAGAGCTGAGCATCGTATTTGTCAGTCAGCGGATAACGAACCGCCATTTCCGTTAATAATAACCGCGAAGAATCCTTCGAAGCTCCGTCACGACTATCTCTTCGCCGACAGTAAATATCTCTGGATACAACTTTTCAATATTATCGTTGCTTATTATCCCGCTTAAGAATCGCGCCGCATTCTATCTAAGAATGTCGTAAAACATATGCCACAACGCGGCGACATAAATACAAATATCTGTTAATCGTTATACGTTTGCCGACACCGCGGCACCTGACAGTTGTCCGCAGGAATTTCAATATTTAATGCAGTAAATAATATTTTCCAAAGAGTATTACAAGTAAGCTTCCACGATTCTCAGAAATATTCATCTAATGACGGATGAAATATTCACAGCTACGAAATATAAAATTGCATTCGTATCTATAGCGAGTTGCGAATGCAATAACGGATTTGTAAAATGTCTCATATTTTATTCGCGAGTTATGATTGCTGGTACAAGAAGATTGTGCCACAATTCATCTAGATGACTGCGTCTGTCAAAACTAAATCATTTTTGCTCGATCTCGTTTGTTGGCGTTCTTCGCACAGCTGGACGTGAAAGACTGCATGCAAAATCACTGAATATGTTCTCGCATACGTAAAAGATGAATTACACCCGTTATTCCTCCAGCGGATGCTTTATGATCATCGATTAATATAATTTTATTGCGGGCGGATTAATGTTCCGTTGCCGAACGCGAATAATGACAACTTCCGACGATGTCCCATGAATTCGCCGAAATGTAGATGAAAACGCAACATTACAGAGCGAGCAAAAGGCTAATTTTCGTCCGGCATTAATTTCTATCGCAGCTATCGGATCTAAATTTATTTGAAACTCGCAAAACAATGCGTCATAGATACGACGCATGCGATACGTAAATGCCTGGTATCGCGCAGTTATTTCGCGATATTTTACTCGACTGAACGATGCTGAACCGCGAGATGCCATCGGCCACAGCAGGAAAAAGCTCGAGCAGCAAGTCAGTATGTCTCGCGAAATGTCAGATAATTGGTGAAAGTGCACGGGCGGTTATAGACGTGCAAGCGGAACCTGCGTGAACCCGTGGTTACGTGGTATTATTATTTACCACGTTAATGCGATTCCTTGTAAAGACTCGAAAAAGCAATAGCTTTCCCCTCTCCTCTTCCGGAATGGAATGTCAGTTCGAGCAGGCGGTGGCTGGGACGGCAGCTGGCCGATACGCCGCCAAAGTGCTCTCGTTATTGATTTACGTTGATAGCCTCCCTTGAATCTTCGCGGTGCAGCTCCTCGCCTTCATCTACGTATATCTGCTGCTTCAGTGTAAACAGTGCGTAAAATTTTTGAGCGCACAGACTTGCGACGTATATTCTGCGCGGCTTACAGGTCGAAGCAAATTGCCTGTATATGTCAAGGCTTACAAGTTTAGGCCTTGCTTTATATTCTTCTCTCCCGTCCCTTCTCGCACCATTATCGTAAACCATTATTCTTCTATTATATTGTCTTGTATATTACATACGAATTATAAATTGATTGCAAAAGTTTTAAATTTTGAAAACTTGTTGAATGAATGACGTAAGTTTTGAGGAAATTTGTCGGAAAACACTTTAAAAAATTAAATTGCAAAATTATTGATAAAACATAAAGATACAAACATTTTTTATTTAACCCGAATCATTGAAAAGACAAAATCTCCGTCAAAAATGTGTTAAGATATTCTAAGCTGTATGTATGCACAGATATAAGTAAATTATTATGCGCAGCTGAGAATTTAATTGGCAGGCACGTGCTGGAGAAATTAAGAAGTCCGTCGCATTCGTAAGAACGGAATTTAACATCTTGGGTGTTCGTTGCATAATTTGTATCCCGGTTCACCGATACGTTTTACGCGATGCAATCAGGACGAAAGAGGGAAAAGGGGGACATGACTTTCTTTTTTTTTCTGTTTTCTGGCGCAAACACGTCGACCAAGTTGGTGACGCTCCTCTCGCCGAATATTTCGAGTTCCAACTAATTACGCGTTGTAAACGCGAGCGCCAGGAAATTTATGTACCTCATTTCGTTTGTAGGGATGCTTCGCGCGATCTCAGCTTCAGGTGCACCGAGCAATTACGCAATCTTTCCGACTGCGAGTTTCGGTCGCAGAGATGCGCCAGGAAGGGCGATCCGCTCGAGAGAACGAGCGTCGTTACGTCTTCATATCTCATACGCGAATGTCGGACTGAACCCAAAATTTCGAAAATTACGCGGCCCGTAGCTGCCAGCTAGCCGATTTCACGTCCGGGCTTCCCCTTTTTTATAGATTCCGTATAAAAAAAAAAAATAAAACGCGGCTTGTATATCGAGATATTATTTAAATTTATACCCGTTTTAACTTTATCCGCGAGGCAATTTCCTACTTGTACTTAATGATGAACGTTAGAAAATTATACCGCGTTTCGAGTCGAGCGGCGAGAAATACCAAGCCGACGACATCTTTAGAGCCGATTCCTCGGGCGGAATTTAGCGAATCATAAAATCTCCGCGCCGTTGAATTTATCGAAGGGCGAGGAATGCACCCTCATACATCACGCACCTTTAAATTAGATCACATAATAAATTCTCTTCCCGGAAGGTTGGTAGCAGCATTCTGTATGCATAGGGTAGCCAGTACCTTGCCAAGTTACTTGTTGTTTGCCGCTGCAGGTTCTCGCTGGAGGCAACGACATACCAATTTTGATTCCAAGTGGTAGGACCCGTCCCTCGTATCGCAATGCGCTTAAACCACCACTGTAATCGTTTCAGACAACGATTATTATACCCTGAAGGATCTATAGTCCGTCGTCATGTTATACTACGTGTACCATCTAAATTTTTCACCTCTTTACGATTCAATTATTTTTTATAAACTAAAATATATAAAATATATATTGTCGAAAAAAAAAAGTAAAACTCGCAAAAATTCGCGAAAGATTTTTTTGCTTGTGCCACACGTGTTCACCGGTATTATTTCGCCTGGAGCACGTCGGTACGCTCGTTCCTACGTAAGTACGCGCTCATATCTGCTCGAGTTTCACCTGTTCGTACTTCCTCGAGGTAGCCGGCGATTCCCATCTCGTGCAAAGCCGGTTCCATTGATTTGTGTTTAATGACGCCAGCGGGTACGCTGTTGTTGCACCCGAGAAAGCTGAATACAGCTACCTCGGCAAGAATAGAGGCCCCCTTCCCCGTGATTAGGCCCTATTGTACGAGAGATATTCAGCGACTAAAGTGATAATTTGCGATGCGATTAAGACGTGGGATTATAAACTATGTCGTGCCGTGTATCGTGCGTGACTCATCTACCATTAAGGTAACATCCGAATCACGCGAGAGGTGCCGGGTTAATTTGTGAATCGTGTTATCCTTGAAAGCTCCCCTGGAATTATTTCTGGAAACATCTGACGTTCGCACGCATACTATGCAAGGATCGTGATTTCTCCGCGTGGCGTAAATTCATCGTAGCTTCCGTTGTTTCTAGAGAAGCTTAGATTTATAGGCATTTATAAACATCATAATATTCGTTGCAATTTTGTTATAATCTACTAATTATTTTCTAAAATAACAAAACTAATATATATATAATTTAAAATTTAAATCATAAAATAAAAATTATTTAAATAACTATCTTTATTGTTATACGTTTATAACACATGTTTCTAATAACAACTGCAACTGTTAAACACATAAGTTAGTTTCAATTTTCGACAGAGAAAATATCCTATATATTATATCGTGAAATATTTTTGGCTACGAAATGAGACTGATAAATTAGGTGAGATAGTTAGAACTTTGGATCGACCGATGATCGCCCCTAAACGCTGCGAGAGCAGGCGTTTGACTTGTTATTTTCGCCGACATTCCACTTATCGTTAGCCCTTAATTTGATCGGTTAGCTACTTTTTATTCCTAGAAGAGAGCGGTAGCTCTAGACACTAGAGACGAGAAAGGAGTTGCTGCGCGTCGAGACTTTCACGCGAACGCGTGCGTGACACGAGGCTCTTAGAAGAGGATGGGTCTGCATCAAAGTTTCGCCGCCTCTTTTGCCGAATCGCCACGTATTCTCATGACATCTGGCACTCGGCAACCTTGTTTGTCCCGTTGAAGTCAGCATAATTGGATGCTGCGCAACGAGGACAATCGAGCGGCTTTGATTCTGTACGTCGGATTAAAGCGCGCGCTCTAAACACGCCATCTATCACCATAAAAATGTATAAAGCTATTTTGCATCATGTGCCATATTTTGTAATGTATGTACACTATATTTTCTCGAATTATATTATTACGTTTACAGCTAATTAATGTGCAATAATAAAACATAGGAACATGTATGAAGTGAAAACGCACAACTTAATAGCTTCAAAAATGCAATATTGTTCGCAAAAATTCAAGAAATTCTATCCGCCACTGGCGAAGCCAGTCGAGTTCTCGAAACGACTCGTAGAGGCAATTTACGGTTTATTATGCAGGGTTACGTTAACAAGATAGCGGGAGAAAAAAAAGGGCGCGCGTGTTCGCTGAGGGAAATTACAGGCGCATTCTATACCCGCGCATCCGTAAAGTCGCGTCGAGAGAAGCGCTCGTGCGTTCCCTTTGGGAGACGCGCAGGAGTACGCGCGCGATTAATTCATCAGGTTATGGGGAACCCTCGTCGTAGGGCTCTCCTGAGGACCCTGTAAGTATCTACCGAAAACGAGTTCACGCTGCGAATCGTCGACGAACGACTCAGCCGCTACAAAATTGCTTAACATTTGCTCTCTGGAGAACAGTCAGCGAAACATTATGGGCACGCAAGCGTCGGAGTTTGCCAAAAAAAAATTCTTCCCGTTTTAAACTGAATGACTGACTCCGAAGTTTAAGCTACGTTTACAGGTGCGTCACGCTATCCGCCGCGCGATCACGCTATCACCGCTATATCAGACTCCTCGATGAAACTGAATCGTCGTCTTGTTTATTGGCTCTGACGCCCGTGACGAGCGCATTTTATTGCCGCGTGTAGTACTTAAGCAGAAAAGAAGAAAGATGCGCTGGGGTAACAAGATCTGTAAGAAGAACGTGGACCGGTTAGTCGATGTTTGTGTTTGTATTTTTATTTTTTTTTTTTTTTTTAGGAAAGATCTCCAGTTACATTTTTTATTATCTCTCCATAAATTATTAATATAATTTTCAAAATATGTACATTGTTGGATATGTATTTTTTTTCTTTAAATGCGCCGTCATTTGCTTTTCTTAAATTCTATTTTTCATATACTATTTATACACACGATCGATTTATATTCGCCAATAACAAATTTATTCGGAAAATGCACTTTACATTCTTAACATTTTATAAAATACATATTATCCTAGGATACGAAAAATTCATAAAGTTCCTGAAACGTATGCGCTTTCTCTATCGATTGCGATCGTAATGCAAGAGTAGCATGCGATCGCGCATTCGGTCGGAGGGGCTCGTTGATCGGCATAAACTTTTCGCGAGTTTAGACTCGGTTCGCTGAACACGAGCGAATACGAGTGGGTAGCAGTCATTGCTTTGCGGGCGGGTGGGTCGTGGACGTGACTTTATGCGATGCAAGACTCGACCTACGCCGATGATATAACGTGGGAGTGCTCGACCGCAGACCAGTTCCATCGTCTCTCGGTAAAATGGACAACCGCATTTTACAGGTCTGTCACAATTTTTACTGCATTAGAGAAGTCGCGAAAATTGAAATTGAAAGTGTGCTAAAATACAAGATAAGATAGAAGATAAATTCACAAATATATAGAGTCTTAATTAACTTTTACATTTTCTACAAACAATACAAATGCAATTATAGTCGATCACATTTTGATTAAGTAGCGTAACAAGATTATCAAGTCTTTTTGAACCCTTCGACGAGAAATTAAAGAGCCAATGAAAATAGCTTATTACAATTATTTAAACTACTTTCTCACTTTATGTGAACTATATAAATCAGAATGTAAATTAAGAAATGTGTAACATACAATCAATTAAGCGCATTGGAATGCAAAAAAATTTGCGGATAGTTCCCTTCTTTAATTTTACGATGACAGTACTGACGAAGCTAGCGGCGATTAATTTTTAATTTTAGTTACTTAGAATAGTTGCTACTATTGCAACGGCAACGACAACGACGAAGAGGCGCGTTGCTCTCGGCATGATTTGTAACGCCGCGGCCGCGTTTTCTCGTTTTCTAATACCGTCCTGCGAAACCTAACGATAAATTAACGCCGATACAGGTTACGATAAACTGAGAACTCGATCGCTGAACGGGAATTAATTGCGGGCGCGTGTTCTTCGCGGAAAACGAAGAAGGATGAGGAGCAGGTGTACATGCCAATAAGCGTAGGAAAGCGAAGGAGAGCGCAAATTCATCTGTAAATCTCTCGCGCGCGGAACATGTGATTGAAGAATAATGTTTCGCGACAAACACTCGAACGCGCGAAGCGATGGACGCCGATAAAAAATAATCACAAAATGCGCGACCGCGTAATCCATGGATATCTCGAGACGATCGTCCATCAGCTGATTCGAAACTCCCGACTCGTGACACATGAGATGAAGATTATCGATCTATTTATCATTGCGCGAAACTTGTGTTTGGAGAATAACGTCTCGCGACAAACACTCGAACGCGCGAATCGATAGTCCATCGAAAATTTCGACACTCCCGTTTCGTCATTTTCGTTTAATCACGCATGATTTTAATTTATTCAAACTTCTTGTCACACTTCGCGAAAGTTGTGTTTGGAGACTGACGACGTCTCGCGACAGACACTCAGGAACGGACATACGACACATCTCTTTCCACAATCGAAAGCGAGTGAACGTGAACGGTGTTAAATTAATGTATTCGCGTAATGTTTTTTCTATTGCTAATATAATAGTAATCACTCATCGAGTATAATAGTCGCTTCGCGAATATTAAATATACCGAAAGAAAAATCGTTAACAGTTTTTTTCTTTTTTTTTCTTTTGGTATAATCCGGAAATCACCGGCGTTTTTTCCGTGTCGAAAGTGGCTTCAAAGTGTGTATACAGAAGTAAATAAGCTTTGGAAGTATAATATTCGATCGCATATCGTGTAAATTTGCATTTCGCGATTTATCCGTGTGTATGAGATTGAATCTTCTTCGTGAAATTTTAAAGCAAATAGAAATTGGCAGATATACATGACAGGTGCTTTCTCGTGAGCGAAATAAATATTTGCAATTTCTCAGTTATAACATAAAAAAGATTTTGATAAACCGCGATGACGATAACTACTCTCCCTGCATAACAATCTAAAAGAGATCTGAAAGACATCGAAAAAAATAGAAAAAAATTGCAACTCTAAATCAAATTAAAAATTAATGACACAACTAATGATTAATGACTTAGTTGATATCTCTTTAACCAGAGAATTACAACCGAGATATATTTATTTCAGAAGACCCTTCATAAGACTGGAAGAGAAATGAGCGAAGAGCATCAATTAAATCACCATTTTTCCACCACTGAGTCCACCATGGTGGTCGTCACCAAGGAACCTCGTTCATTCTCGGTGATGCATGACCACCGAAGTTGCGGACCACCAAGGTGCTTTTCTTCCAGCTCGTTGAAATCGATTTGAAGCGATCTACTAGCAATTGTCACGGATCTCATAGGAGAACTAATCCGCGCATTACTACGCTTTCGTTGTCAATATCCGTGATTCCGTTCGGCGAGATCGAAGTCAATAAACTTAGCCGATTGTCACGGACGGAGCTTGTGCCACGCCCGTGACAATCACGATTCCCAGATTCTTCCCCGGCATTCCCGTGAAAATTTTTTCGCAATTCCGATTGCTAGATATGCTCGGAGAAAAAGAATAGAACTATATATTTATATAATTGATTTTAAAAAATGTAGATAATAAAATAAAAATATAAAAATATAAGAGATAAAAATTCTTCGATTTGAAAAAAAAAATAACACATTTAATCTACAATCTACAATCTATTTATATTTGCTTTACGATATAGTCGTTTGCACTTTTAAAAATAAAAATATTTATAATCTAAAAATCGAGAAAATAAGATATTAAATATGACTACATAGACATAAATATTTTCTCTAGAACGAGACTGATTTGTTCCGGCCGATGAGATCAGAACCGGTCAACCGAATCGATATTCATTGGTTGCACTCGACTGTGTCCGTGACAATCACGATTTCCAAGCTTCCTAGCAACTCCTTCCGCGATATCCAGAGAAGATCCCTCCTTCGCTCGTGAGTCTCACGTTAATTGGGGAGTCTAAGAACTACGTTGGCTTCCAAGAACGTCTGACTCGAATACTTCGTGAACGGAAAGTTCAGGAGTTTGATGCTCCGATACAAAAGGTATGATATACTCGTGATAGCGCAACACGAATACAGAATACAATGCAAAAAAAATACGTCGTGTAACTTAGCGATTCACAGAAATGATCTTTATCTATTTATTGTGTAATTATTCTTTTCTTCTAAAATTGTATTTCTCTTCTTTTGTAGGATATAAATAAGCTTGAATAGTAATTGAAATTGTGGTCACCATGAGTTTCTAAAATGCAGTACGAAGTCTGTGCAAAATCGTAGCATGCATTCACGCACAATAACGAAAAACACGAAGCAGCTGTGAAATCTAAAATTATGCAAATTGCAGCCTGTAACCGAGAATTTGGATGGTTCTGTGTGCTCCAGATTAATATTAATTTAATTCCTTACTCGCGGCTATAAGAGCAACCGCGTTCATCATGCGGTCTTTCAGAGGATTCCTCTCTTTTTACGCGAAGACTAATGATTAAGAGGGCTTGAGTTGGATGAGTTGTGAATCTCGAGCACGTTTTACGCTCGTTCTATAAGGCTCGTTTCGCGTGCGTTTGTATGAGCCTTCGTTTTCGAAATCTTTCCTCGGATTTCATTAATCTTCAAATTTCAACAATTTTTTAAGGATATAATATAATACTTTTGTAATACATGTCTCGCGCTCTTAATATAATCTAATATAAGTACTACAATCAAGATTACATTTGTACAATCTTCTTTTGATTCGTTGAAATAAGTAGAGAAAAATTAAATCGCATGGTTTGCAACATGAAAAACTAATCGGTATCAATTAGCTTTATGTGCGTCAATTGATTAATGAAGCTGTTGACTATTGAAGGTGTGAGAACGAGGAAGTGAAACTTGCATATCAGAAGCTCATGATTAGTAAGGTAATTATCCGTCTCTTGTTAGAGTTTAAACGTATGAATTAAACATGAAGTTTTTCATTGTATAACAAATTTAAAGACGAAGCTAAACGCAATGCGGGTTCTTCGAAAGATCAAAGATCAAAATTTCTTCTTCATCAACCGAAAGAAGCAACATTGATGGTCGCTTTTATACATTGACAGCTTCACGAGTCATTGCAAATATTGGGCACGCGAAAGAAAGCCTGCGAGGAACTTTGCTTATGAAATATCGATAAAGCAATTCCTTAAGAGAAAGTAACGAATTACATCCTGCACGGAGGTTAAATGAACTTGTCACGATTTCCATATACATTCGTAATCGCCAGCTGCGCCGTGTTGCCGACTACAAGAAGCGATCGTACATTACATCCGCGCGATGCATCGAATCGAATCATGCGCAATCTCGAATGGCAGCCAATTTTACGTCTGTTGAGCAAATTTCTCCCATGCAGCAAATTATTGACTATAATTTAACGTTATTGAGGAATGATTCAGATACGTGAATGGTAAATTTGACACAATGCCAGATGCATCAATGGGATTTCTTCGCGTAGTCCGCCCGATGTTCCGCCTATATTCTCACGAAACTAGACTCCTCGCTCTGATCGTAAGTTCGAAACACGTAAGCACAAATCTCAGAAATTTCTTCAACTTATAATGTAAAAGACATAACGCAAGAGTGTATAAAAAATTGCAGCTGATATACGTAAAATCTAAATTCTGTAATAAGAATAATATCGATGCTTTACGACTTTACGATTCTCGAGCTTCGAACAAACACATACCCCCCCCAACTGTATTTTCGTGTCGACACTATTTATTGCTATTAGTCGCCACCTTAGGACAACCTTGCGCATAAAATAAGGCGCAAAGCACGAAGATTCTCGCGCGTCTCGAAATTCTCAATTCACCTGAAATTCAACGGGCATTTTATGTGACGTAACTCACACAGTATAACATATAACGCTGATATTTCCAAAGTGTTATCCACGCGCGAAAACTGGAATCGCCCGCAGATAGAGGGGCGCGGACCGAGAAATGTGAACGTGTATACATGCGAGGATCTCGCGCGTATACACGCGCGGAATCTCATTAGCGGGGCCCTTAAGTACGCGGCGAGCGAAATGCATAAAAGCGCAATGTATACACCGACATGCACGATATATGCGCGGCGTGACAGTGCACGTTCGCGGCGTGACCTCTTGTTGCACGCACCTGCCTGACCCCGGCCTGGACCACGTGCACTCACTCGACACGGAGTCGGTGCAATGTGCGAGCGTGTGCAATACGCGCTGCCCACGCGCCTCTACGCAACGCTTATGCAATTCTCGGAACCATCCTCGTACGAGTATGTAAAGGACGTCGTTCTGTGGCTGCGAGTAAAGCGGTCGTAAATGAAATACGTCAAGTCACCTTTCGAGTTGCCCGCGGCTCGGGAATGTCGCCTGTTTGGCTCATAGATTCGCACGAGAGTTAATTAAAATAATAAATACATTCTGAAAAAAAACTTTGGGCTTAACTATATAGAATCCAATTTTTTTTTTAATGAGAGATGGTAGAAAGATTAAAATATATATTCTTGAAAAATGAAGGATTTCTATATAAACGCATATGTGGGTTAAAAGTTAAATAAAACTACATTCTTTTAATTGTTACTTGTTTGTCTTATGCGGTTATCAAACGTACTGTTATATATAATAAACCATACGAGATAAATGTCAGTAATTAGTATAAAAATTTGTTCATAAGAATATACATTTGCTTGCACAAGGACCAGGCAGTGATGATTCGCTCGAAATAAATTGCCTCTATGCACATACACAACACACGCAATGAAATGAGCTGTTCATTCATCAGCTCGACGGTTATGCTACTCGAGTTACGTCGCCATCTTAATATTTCCGCATTTTTTCCGTAAGCCGATACCGCGAGCCTGCGACGCGTTTCTCTTTTTGCGGTTGTAAAACTGATTTGAATACATAAGGCTGTGTACGACCATCTCGTAACAAATAAGTTTCAAGACTCCGCTTTTAAGATTACGCAGTTTTCAGAACATGTTCCAATTTTAGAAAGAAATATTTTTGCAATATCAGATGAAAACAATTTTTATTTAAAGTAACGAGCATGAGATTAATCTTTGATGAAAATTCCGAGATGTTGCTAGTACGATGAAACGCAACGCTATATGGTAATTAAAATTTTATGAAACATGTTTGTCTCGCGCAGTGTAAATCTCGATCCTTCCTCATGCATCTCTAGCCATCATCTTTCAGTACGACGAGTAATTATTAAATTTTTCTTTGTAATTAAAGGGAGGAGCGCATCCATGGATTAGGAAACCTTAATTAAAATTTTATGGTGAATAATTCTCACTTGCAGCTGCACGTGACATGCTTGCAAACACGTGGCTGCGAAAATTCTCGAACCGAAATATCAACGATATGCGTAATACTTATTAAGTAATTACTTATTAAGTAATTTTTCATGCAACGGAAAAAGTAGAAGGGATATAACATTGTTTTATGTATTCATGTCATGCGAAAGTAATCTGTTTACGTGATTTATTTATTGAAGCTGATAGTGCAATCTTTCATCTGCTTGACACTTGTAATGACAAGTTTTTATACTTTTCTTCTTTCACTTTAATTCCCCGTCCGACATAAAACTTTTAACTAAAAGCATTTGTTATTAGCGTATTGCAATACCGATACAATAAGCATGGGACCATCAATTGCGACTTAACGTAATCAAATTTATCGAAAACATGAAATTCAATTTTACGGGTAAATTCAATTTTAAATAGAAAACATCGATTAAAAGCTTACAATTTGACAAATCTTATCTCAATGCATTCGAGAACATGTGTGATTATAAACAATCTGATGACAGTTATGAGGAACATACCTCGACATTTGAATTCCTGTATAACTTTGAAATTTTCACTTTTATTTTCTCGCTGCAAGAATGTAACTTATAAAAAATCTTCACCATGAAAAACCCTTGAGAGATCCCATAGAACCCTAAAATATGCAACCTGACTAACGTATGAGTATTTCGCAACGCTGTTCCCTTTTCATCCCGTTTTTTCATTCAGCACAATTATTAAAGATTTTTGTTCGCGATAAAAACAACATTTAAATTTTCATTAAAATTTATTTTTTATTTTCAAAATTAATTTCGGACAAAAAGACAATATATGCGAAACATTTACTTTCAATATATACTTAATACGGTTAAGAATTATTAACAATCAATCAACACAAGAAATATTAACGACAAATTTTCATCAGACATTGTATTTCACATTATATTTTATTGAACACTACCGTATATATTTAATATGTCAGAAAGAAGCTTAAGTATCTTGATTGTCTTTTACTATATTTTTGCCATATTTTTTTTTTATTGATATCACGATATTGAATGTGCGTATCAATGCACCATGGTGCTGTACTTTTGATTTCCGAACGTTTCACCTGGTGCGCCGACCCATTGACCCCCCACGTCAACCACATCGGGCGGGCTCGCGAACGAACCCGGGATCACGAAAATAAGAGGAAGTATGATTTATAATGGTGTAATGGGAGCACGAGATGATACCGCATATTATTGTTGCCAGCAGACATTATCGCGGGGGGCTGACCTTAACATTGCCCTCAGTAAAAATTAGGGAGATCGATCAATGCGAAATCAAACAAAAAAAAATACAAAGAGTCTTATATTACTTGAATAAAAATATTATGCAAAGATATATATATATCAATATGTCTATATTAAGCATAAGAAATATGTTTAATTGACTTTTGCAGCTTAACATCTATTAGAGAAACTTGATTATAAAACCTCTAATATATTTTCTATTTAATTATAATTTGCGAATAAACAGCACCCATGAAAAGATAAAAGGTAAAACTCTATCTGAATTGTCAGATATCTGACAAGAATACTCAGGAATCGTATTCAACTATAATTGACCTTTTGCCTCACGTACAATTCATTTTCGAGCCACTCGATTGAATGCACTTTATAGCACTTCGTAATGATCCTAGTCGATAATGACCGAAAATTTTCCAGTTAATCAAATATATATTGATATACGATCGATCATAATCGCCAATTGTAAAATAGAGAGAACTGTTTTCCTTTACATCACGTAATGTAGCGATCATTATGAGAGACAAAACAATTTACTGTTATTACGGTAATTATGTGATGTGTACAATTAAGCACCCCCTTTACGGTTATCATTATCATCGCCATCATTATCATCAACAGCATCATTTGTGTCGGCTCACACTCCACCGAGAGAAATTGTATTTTAAGGCCAGACATATACATAGATTGTAATTTACAGAATAACTCATAAAATAATTTGTGTATGCTTGAAATAATTAAAATGTTTTTAGACTCATTGCCTTTAATAAATTAATCTTAGGGCTAATATTAAGGTTAATACAGATTGAAGCCCTGATTGCGAAGGAACATCTCATCGAGAATCAGTTTCAAAATGTAATTAATATTAAGATGCCCCTAATTTTTTCAAAAATTTTTGAGCTGCACTATAATCACTCTTTATTTAGCGACATTGAAGCTGTTTTTGAAACTGAATATGTTTGCCATTGTTAAAGATACTTTCGCAAATATTATTTTGTTTTGATACTCTTGTATACATCTGGTCGTTTAACGGGACTGCCATGAATTTGTTTCCGACAAGCTAATTAGGAGTTCTGTAGAGATATACTATACTGAAGGCTAATTAGAGGGAGCCTGCCAGAATATATACCTATCAACGTGAAATATGCCCAGCTCTGAACGCGAGCACGATTCTGCGAGAACTTGATGCACCGACATTATACAATGCTACCCGATTCACGGAAGTCCAGCGCGATCCAATTCAGTTTTAATGATCAGTTTCGTGAAAGATAAGTGGGATCTGACTCGTACTATTATTGCTCGCTTAATTGATACAACGTACTTGATTGTGTCAATTACGCATTCGAGAATGCATTTTTATTCATGAAAAATGTGTGAGATTGTCATGCCGCTGACAATTTTCAGATTTTATATTTATATTTCAGATTTTATATTAATATTTTGTCTTGCATTTTACTAAATATAAAAACTAATTATTTCTTTTTTTTTTTTTTATTTCGGCAAGACCATCGAGAACTTCTTTACTTGCCGATACATCGAAGCGGAAGATAAAGTAATTTGTATGTCGAGATTTTTAAAATACCATTACTGGTCATCGAAGGCAGCTGCGTCTCCAGCAGCGGGCAACGATGCATGAAACGTCGAAAGGTTCGCGGGGACCCATAAGTTTGCAATTTTCATTTTTCTCCGAATCACAATCTGTGATCCAAAGTTTTCTTTCGAGATCAGTGTCTCGCGATGACCTGCGTTTCCTTTCCGCTATATTGAGCAATGTTCCGCCTCAAGACAGCCACTTCAATCGCCATTCAACTATTCCATAAATAACCATTATTGTGCTATTTACTATGACGACCAAACTAAATTTTTGGAAGAGTATAGCTATATGATCACATTTTCGGCATGGTTTTGACCGTTCGAAAAATATGTCCTGTTTACTTGTCACATGTCATACCTATTTTATTTCAAAGCTTCAGTCCATCTCAAAGCAACGTAACGAATCGTCCATTTGAAGAATCAAAACGCAGAAAGTTCCAGCTAAAGAACGATAGAATGTATTAAAAAAAATATTATTTCGACAATTTATAGACTTTTACTTTTCATTAAATGTACAATATAAAGTCCGTTAAGTTTATTATATACTTCTGGGATTCTATCTATAATATCAA
The DNA here is from genome assembly GCA_963971435.1 of Lasius platythorax. Lineage (NCBI taxonomy): Eukaryota > Metazoa > Arthropoda > Insecta > Hymenoptera > Formicidae > Lasius > Lasius platythorax. The sequence continues at coordinate 4,722,968 of OZ020541.1, forward strand.
TACTTTGTAGATATTTTATTTTCATTGTACTATTATCGGACAAATTAAATAAGCGAATATCATTGAAATCCGCGCAATTGCCATTAAGAAGTAACCTTTACGCGCGAGTCACGATGCGCATTTCTACAGGTGTAAATTTACGTGCGATAATTGCAAAAGCAAAAACTATCTAATTGAGAAAGGCTCAAAATTGCTAAATTGCACGCGATTATCATTTGCACTCTGTCTCAGCCGCGACATAAATGTTACAGGTTTTAAACCGGTTTTTGCCGATTAATTAATCATTCAATCCTTTAATCGATTAATTAATCAAACACCTATTGGTATTAATCACCTATGTATATTAACCAACATGACAATCTTGACAGTCAGCTATGATTAATTGTTCGCTAAACGGATCTTTCCCTAGCTCGGTCGAACAATGTTAGGTCGAAATGAGCCGAAGCGAGCCAAAATGAAAGACAGGTATCTGCTCGAGAGGCATTCGTATGCCGATTCGGATCTCCTGTGGAATGCCGTATCAATCCCCGGCCCCGATTATTTTCGAGCTTGCGAGAAAATTACACATTCCTCCCACTCTCTGTCCGTCGCCGCGGAGGGCACGCACGCCAGGGATCTCCTCTCTCGTTGGCGAACCGTACGGTAGGGTACGTGATTACCAGCAGCCTCCATGGCAGCAGACATTGCCCAAGGGTCGGAGGTCGTCCCGCCTCGGCTTACCGAGCAGGCTGCAAGTAATTGCAGCCGACTGCAATCCCGGGAAACCGCATCCTGCTCTCCCGGCTCTTGCAGACGAAAAATTCGACGCTTCGCGTGAATGGGCGCGATGTAAGGTACATGCACGATCCCGCCGTGTGTTTCGCGGCAGGATGAGAAAGTCGGGTGGGATCCCCCGGCAGCCGTCGGAACAGGTCTAAAAGCGGATTATCGTGTGTTCCACGTTTATGCGGATTATATAAGACGCTTGCATTCGATTTGCGAATACACGCTAAAAAGGAAGGATGATTACACGAGTTACGCTCCATTGCCGTTTTAAGTATTTTAATTATTTCATCGTGACTGTGAGATGCGCGACTCGAAAAGAAAATTTATTATTGCGTAAAGAAAAAAAAATTCAAGTCTCATCTTTTTTTTCAATTATTTTTAGACATGTACGTATATGTGATATTTATTTAAATGAATGTATTACGCTATATTACGATATAGCTATTGTGTATACATATAATAGCATCTTTTTATGCATTACCAACTACTATGTGTATGTTACTTATCTTGTTACACTTAATAAAATGATCATTATTATTATTAATATTATTATACATATAATGAATATTATATGCATTCAGAAGATTGACTTCTTGCTCGACTTCTTTTAATCATATCGTTAAAAGAAGCGGACAATCCGGGCCTTCAATGCTTATCTTCTGAAAATTGATTGGATAATGAAAAATAATGTATGCAAAACGTTGTTCTCCGCAGCCGCGTGTATTCTTTAGCAAACTATCCAGAGATAAAGCGCCGGTCAATATGCCAGGCCAGACAGAACACATCCGTCGTTAAGTACGAGGCTATCAGCGATTCATCGTTGTTCGAGAAATTGAAACGCACGTAATTTCCAGTAACTACCGGCGGCGCGAACTCGTCACAGTGATGCCCGCTAAATAACGAGCCCTCAATAAGTCCGCTCGATTGATCGGCCGCTGTAATCAAGTAATTCGCACGATGCGAGGGATCGCTTGGAGGCGAAGCCGCGCTCGTTGCTGGCGAATATGCGAGTCCCCCCCGCTCGATGCGGCTTAATCGATCCTCTAATGATATCTCCCCTTCCGCCAGACCCGATATCCGGCAACGTGTACACTCTTGGCCGTAAGTAATAATAATTATCGATCATTTCCGTGCCGACGGCTCGGTGTGCTTCGAGGAGGTCAGAAGTTAATACAAAACCAACGTCGATCCAAGTCGTATGAGCACGCAGCCGTACTTCGCCTCATTCACGATGATTTTCGATGAAACGATCATCGTTCCATATACGTATCATCCATTATATCTTTATCTCTAAATCGTATATGTGATATATACTTATATATTTAAATCTGTTTCAATAAATTTAAATGACGATGCACGTGCAAATGTAAAGGTGGAGAACATTTGTAAATGTCATCATATTGGATGACTCATCAAAGAAAATGTTTCCAAAATATATTTTGGGTGTCAACGTACTTACTAAGCTATTTTCGCTTCAAAGTTCGTTCCAAGGGATCTTGAATTTCGTGCATCACTTCTTCGACATGTTAGGAAAGCCGACGATGACAGTAGAAATATCTGCAAACGATGTCGCGCATTGTGACATTCGGAGGCTCGTCGAACTTCGAGAATACACGAAATCTGAATCTGAAGACGCGTGACGACACTCGCATAATGCTTTACTAACGACCAGACATCTGCCGCATTAGTCGGCGAAAATAACAACATCCCGATGGTGCCAGGATTGAAGCAAACGATGTATATCCGTGAAAATTAGAGATTTATCAAGGAAGAATTCATACATGAATTCATTCTAAAAGCAATATTCCAACCAGATACGAACCGGCTAAGATTTAATATTTATAACATATTTGCACAATAATATCCTTGAACGATGTTTGTCAAGAATATCACTGCGCTTAAATGCTATAATTAAATTTTAATTGATCCGATACATTTCTTATGGACCGCGCTTTCATCGACTTGAAGCGAAATTTGTTTTTTCAATGTATACCGTCCGTCACGCAGCTTATCAGAATTTAAATAAGTCGCGCGCGAGAAACTCGTGTAATTTGTATTCCAATTACGAATTATCCTATCGCCAGCGATCTTTAATCGCGGCACTCATCACGGACCACGTCGTATTTGGAATGATTCTCATCTCGAGCGAATAATAATTAAACCGCGACGCTCGATTTCGCGAGCAGTAAACTCGATACATTCCGGAGCGAGTGAGAAACAGTTTTACCTTTACACAAGCGACGACACCGATAACCGCTACGAGTTATAACGAAGATTGGTCAATCGCGATTGATATGCAAATCGCCCGCATCATTAGCACTCTGAACGCGCGTCGTCAAAGAAAGAGGCATCAAGGAGGTGTGACTACTATAGAAGGGAGAATTCAAAGGGTGCCACGCCGACATTCAAACGACAACGAGGAGGAGAAGGAGACCGCGCAACCGGTGGTCATCCGTCATTAAGATGAAAAATTACGCTCTCCTACGATTGTCCCCGTCGTCCATCGTCTACACGAATCGAAACGGTTGCATCTGCGCATTTGTGGTCAGCTGTAAGGGTCAGTGAGGCCAATTAGACTCTCTCGTGAGAAAGTAGCAAGAAAGGAGCGAACGAAATGAAACTCCTTCAGTGCGACAGTGTTATAAATAGCGCGTGACTGTAAATTCTGGGTACTGGAATTAAATCGAGGAACTTGGCATACTTTCACGATTTCAATTTACGCGCCGATCGTGAAGAATGCACAGAACGAACGTTATTCCTTTCAGTTTGATATAAATAAATAAGTTTTATCGTTACCTGAAGTATATATCGAGTAGCGTCGAGTATTACGTCGAGAGCTAAGAGAGAACAAAACAGGTAGTTATAAACGAATCTCGTTTAATCTTTGATGCTGTCAATTCCTTCACAACATGACGCGCAAGGCTATATTTTTCTCACCAAAGTGCTACTTTGAAAGTACCTAATTACAAAGTGTCATCCTTATACGATGTGACTGGTTCCGACGTGGCCACGTGAACGAAGAACGAGACATCGAGCAATTTACGTAACTTTGTTCGTTTTCATCAGACGTCGGATACGATAGAAATGGCAGGGCATAATCCTCGACATCCTCGTCGCGAGAACCAGCTATTATCGAGTAAACCCGTTCTAGATCCCGAGAGCGGAGCTCCGGAACGTAATTATCGCGCACGGTATGCCACGGCTTCATCCCGGATCCGGGAGATAGCCGACGCGCAACGGGAATAATGAACGCACTTCTGGTATTTAGCGTGAGGGATGGCGCACGTCAGCTTGATAAATAAACTCGGTTTCCTGCCGTATTTTATCGCGCGCGCGCGCTTTCGATGAAGGCGGAGCGCGTTCGCGGAGGCGAAAACACAGGTGGCCGCGATTAAGCGCATTACTCGTGCCGTGCCGCCATCTGAGTAAGAGCTCCCACGGGAATAATTAGAGGCATTCGTTTCCGTGCTACGGAAACCGTGGCGAGAGAGAGAGAGAGAGAGAGAGAGAGAGAGAGAGAGAGAGAGAGAGAGAGAGAGCACCGGTATAATTCGGTGACCCGATATTTTTATGCCGAGAGAAAAAACTCGGGACTAACCGCATCGACCTCTGCACCGCGCGATATTTACGATCGGCACGAGACTTCTTCAGAAACGTCTTGAAAAAACTCTCCAGGAAGATGCTGAAGATTGGATCGTTACTAAAATAAGCAGAGTCGAAAAATAAGACGAGGTAACTGTATAGGAACGACGATATGACGTAAGAGGATTCCTCTCAGCGACCGAAGAAACCGTCGTAAAGTCAAAATGTTTCCTATACTCGACCGCTTGATTATGCTAATCCTGCATGCTTTAAGCTCTGTGGCCAAACGGTCGACCTACTTCGTGGCGAACCGCCCGCTTTCCCTGCGAGTATAACCTGACAGGATAATGGAGCATCCTGCGAGCGTCGGATTACGTCGAAAGAAATGACGGAAAACAAGCCGATACGAGCCGGCAGTCGACCTTCCTCATCGCGCAGCTCGCAGCTGTAAAATAAATTACGACGACGCGACGACGTATCCTTGGCTACTTCATAACGTCTGATGTTATTGCTTCCTTCGTGTCAAGGTATCGCATTTACTTGGAAAACTTCTCTACCGGCTCTATCAGCGAACTATTGCGTTAGAATCACTATGAAATTCATTGCGGACGAAGATCGCGAGAGGAAGTTCGAAAAAAAAAAAAAAAAGAAAAATCTCGTCCGAAGAAATCAGATCAAAGAAACGATTATTCGAGAGAAAGCCGAACAATAGGCAAAAGCCATTGAGCCGTTCGGTTCAGTAGACGCCCATAGAATAGATCAATAAACCACTCGATATCTCTCCCGATGCCTCTATGAAGACGCGAGATCGGCCGAAGAAGCAAAAAAAAATTAAGCAGAAATGACCGGATGTGGATAATCCTCGTCGAGTCTGCAGCACGAAGACGCCCCGAGAAAAAGGAGCCCTCCTAGAACGTTACTGAAAAGAAAAAAAATAGACGATGCACGTTTCGCAGGATCGCGAGAGAGGAAGAGGGAGCGATGTACACCTTCCTCGAGATCTGGCGGACGCCTAATCCTGTTTTGAAAACTCGGTCTCGCATGACCGTGACAAACTCGACACCTTAAGATAGTTTATGACGATCCCTCGATCTCTCGGCCTGCGAGCCGCTATTATCTTACAGCCTGTCCGGGCCTTACGGCCGTTAGGTTGGGAGAACGACCTCCCTTTCTCCCCTTCTACCTAATATTAATCTCCCCTCTCTTTACAACCATTAATTGGGTCGCTATCTGAAGGTAATCGAGCTCGTCGAGCTGGACTTTGAACAAGTACGCGTTTTGCGCTTTTTGCCGAATACCGCTATAAATCTCGTGAAATTTCAGAATACTGTTTACCACACATTTCTGAGAATTCGGAAAACGTTTCTAATAATCCTTTATATCTCTTTATGTATGTTTAAAAGCAGAATTATATATTTAGAATATTCATCTTTGACGTTATTAAATGAATACAAATAATTTACAATACAACAAATATATATAAAGTTAAATATATAAAGTTAAAAAAAAGAAGAAAAGTTAAATGTACTAAGTAGGTTTATAGCGTTTAACTGCATATGTGTGTAAGTGAAAAAATGGATGATAACCACTGCTCTCCTGGGAAGGCGTCGTATTTGTATATAAATTTCGGCCACGCGGTTATATCCCTCGATTTGCAAGGCGTCGTGGAGAAAATTGAATCCGGCTTGAAAGGAGAAACAAACGGCTGGAAGAGCCGGGCCGGTTGATTTAATATCGCCGTCCGTCAAGACGCGTATGCTTCACGCTCGGTTCACGTAAGACGGACGTCTGCTTTCTTTCCCTCCCCGAAATCTGTCTAGTCGCGTGGCACAACGCGGGCGTTACCCGTCGTTCCTTAAAAAAAAAAAAAAAAAAAAAAAAAAAAACCAAGAAGATCCTATCACTGCTCGCTGACGTTCCTTCGTTCGGTTTGCTAAGCTGAACTAACTCTCGACGGGTAGAAAAAAGTTTCGCCAACTTGGTCGGTTGAACGAGAATTGGATTAATTATGACACGACCGCAATGCGAAATGCATATATCTCCTGGAAGCCACGTCTCGGGAAATTCACTCGGTTCAAAAAAAAATTATTTTTATAAAACAAGTAGAATAGCATACCTTTAGGATATAATATTGCGAGAAGAGATACGTATTGATCCGCAAATTCTCAAACGAAATATACGATGTGTAACTCAAATTTCTTTCACACTGCGAAGACACGCGTGCTCACGAAAAAACAGATAAATCATCGAATTCGTTAGGGAATTCTCCCTGAATTTATCCATCCGGTTGGAACAGATCCCGCTGTTTCGACAAGACGCGATATCGTGTTCGCACGGATGATCTCATGTCGCGGTTCCTCGCTTCTCGTAACCGGATGACACGTGGTATGCTCGCGCATCTGCGCGCTTCATTGAACATTCCTTGCACGAAACGTTGCTCGAGCAAACGGCCCCAGTCTAGAACGTATAACGCCGACGCCGTCGATATTTATGGATGCAATTCGGAAAGCACACACAATCGGCCACGAGCTCGCGCCCGTCGATTCCTCGCATTCATCTTTCTCGAACACACGCGCCCCGCGTATCCGGAGTTATCGACACGTGCTTTAATTAAATTTATCGATTTCGCGAAATCGTGCGCCTCCGCGTACAGGCGTGGGACACAACTCGCTGTAAATCTCAATGTTTTGCGGTCGTTGTGCCGCCACAATATACAACGTTAGTACGGGTCTCTTATAGCGCATTGTTTGCAAATAGAACTCGAATGGGAATTAAACTTGCCGGCAGGTCTGTGTAAATTCGTATCGGCTTGCATCTGCCGCTCTTGAATAACTGCATCTTTAAATTCCGACAGAGCCTAATATATTTTGGTTAATACGGACGATTAAATAATTCAATACGTAGGAGGGAAGATATAACACCTTTAAGAGTTAAAAAAATTAATTCGGTATTATAATTTATATTTCGGTTATATTTCTTTCTCTTCTCAAGAGAAAGATCTTCTTCTCTTCTTCTTCTTCTTATATTAATATTCGGCTAACAAATCCAGCCGCTGGGACTTCGGTGCGGATTAGTCGGCCAGAGACGTCTCTTCACAGATTTATCGCTGGAAAAAGACTTCACCGGGCATTTTCATGATCCCTGTCGTCGGCTTCTTTGATATGTGGGCGTGTGCCGCGCAAATCGAATCGTCTAGAATCTCATCACGTCCCCGTTGTAATCACGTTTATCCCGCGCGTCTGAGATCCGAGAGGGCTGATTATAATTTATGCTTCGTATTCAAGAACATTACATACATCGCTTCCATCGTTCACGGATTCGCTTCTGCGGCTTCCACATGCCATCGCTGGCTAGATTACACGGTAATATACCGCCGCCGCAATTTCTGCCTCCGTCAAACACGATAGACGAAACGAGCCCTCGCCTCTTACACGAGACGTGATGAGTTGAGGGACGTTCGCGAGGAAGATGATACGATTTGTTTGAATTGCCGTTACCGCCCGCAATTTTTAATATGCAGCCGCATAATATGTTGTTACGTTTGTGATAAAAGTGAGATATTTTATTCCTAATAAAATCTGTCACCGCGACAGATGAAATTCATCGACGGGAAACAAAAGAATTTAATTTCCCGACGTTACTAATTTGCAATCACCGTCGCTCTTTACATACACACCGCGACTCTCTGTATATAATTTATTCGTATCCTACCCTGAGTCTCGCGCTCGACTGTCAACGTGTTTTTGTACGTCGGATTATTGCGACTATAATTTCTGTAACCAAACATGGTAACACCGATCCGTCGAGACAACACCGCCTTTAGTGATTCGAAATGTGGAATCCACTCCGCTCCATTCCGTAGTACTCCTTTTAAAGGAATTTAAGGGACAATCGTTCCCAAAAATCAGATCAGATCGGTGCGCCAGCCCGGCCCCTTTTCGTCGACGGCGACGCGCGCTCGTATATACGTGAATATTTCGTCGACACGCCGCGGGCGTGTTTTCTCAGCTGGTGCCCCTGGTGCCCCTAACCCTCGACGATTCTCCCCCTCCGTTGTTCCCCGCCACCCCCGCGAGCAGATCCTGGAAGATCCTTTCAGGACACGGTCGGCTACCCACAAAGGACCCGGCCTTTCATACGCACGTTATTATACTCTTTACACAATATCGTTTCAGCTCACCTCCCCTCCTCCTCCCACATCGCCGGGGAAGAAATACGCGTTGCCATACGCCTCGGTACTGTATATCCTACGCCCACGCATTGTAGCCGGGACTATAGGCAACGAGAGACGTCGACCGAGAGCCGACGAAAGCCTCGAGACTTTCTCGTTTAATTTGTTGTTATAGCTGCTTGAGACGCGGATCGGTCCATTCGTCCGTTTGCAGGATCCCTCAAACATTCATTATATTTTTTCTTTTTTTTTTCGTAACACATACGAGACCGCTCGCGCGATTCGCGGTGATGGTGGGGTTACGACGGCTCGTCTCTCTCTCGCAGGAAAGGTCTATATTTGTTTCGTATCCCACAAGCGGTCTCTATTAATCGAGAGATCGCGAAGCAGGTGGATCTCATGCGATCCTTACGAGAGAAGAACACAGCCGATTTATCCTTGACAGATCCTCTCTCTCTCTCTTTTCCTTCGCACTTTTAGATTCGTATCATCCTCCATCTTGCAACATTTTTACGATATATAACTAATAACGCAGTCGCGATCGTCGATCGATACGTCATGATAAATAGCACGCGGATATATGGATCGATCATGCATTCACGCTGATTATAGTAATAAGATTTATGACGATCTCGCGCAAGCTCATCGATCGAACGATCATGGGAGCGATCGATTCAATTCACCCGCTTGACGATCGTATCGCGGATGCAGGCTGATGCGATTAGGATGCGGTATTATCGCGGTCCATTAGCGATTGTTTGCGAAGAAAACGGACGAGTCAATTGCCATCGTTCGGTGAATCATAAAGGCTGTATGTTACGTCGACGATCTCGAAAACTTATTGGAGCGTTGCTCGTCCGGGAGGATCCTTTTCTGTCTGATTTGGCGCGTTTTCCTGTCTATTGCATCGAGATTGTACTTTTAGGTTTCTAGCTTGAATAGCTCTTGGCAATATCATTCAAATTCACGAGGTTATTGTGTGTACGTATCTTTATTATATAAGATTACAGGTTTGACAAAACGAGGATTACGATCGACGTTGTTGAGTATACAATTATACAAATGATGACTTGTTTCGTAAAACATACGAATCAAAATCGTCCAAGACGATCCGTAAATGTGGTCAGAAAGGCTCGTCGCGCTACTCTAGATGGGAACACTGGTCCCATACATTCTAGCAGCAGTGGATTTCTTTCTTTTATGGCCCTGTGAAATTCCTCCTCGGATATTACACCGTCGCGATCAATGTCGACTTTTTTCATCAGTAAATCAATCAAATCCTATGACGCCATATAATTCGTTTTTGCTATTATTTTATACGTACGTATCATATTTTTATGAAATACGAATTTTCGTGTCACTGACAATGTGCTAACAGTGCACATTTCTTAGTGACACACCAAAATCCTGATCTTATCAATATTGTGAATTAATTAACCTTGACACCTTCATCGGGATTATCGTCTGTCTGTAATTTAATCAGGCAACCACGCATATGCGGAAATATTTGCTCCTTCTTCAATTTGTTGGTATGCCAAAAATCGTATATCTGTATTCCGTAAATATCATAATTAGAAAATAATCATTTCTAATTAAAGTTTGATCTTTACGATTTTTTGATAATAAATTAACTTTAACTTTATAAAAATATTGGATGCATATCAAAATATAAAGATTTACATAGAATATAATTATAGGAAGATGAAGATTACATTAAAAATAAAGTGTATCCTCTCGTTCAGATTGCCGCGAAGAATTATAGAAAGTCCTTCAATCCATTGTTCCAGATGAATCTACATAGCCGCATTTATCATAAAATACAAATTATTAAATATTTACATTACATTAATTGCTCATACTTGTAAGATATTTTTCTTGTCAAACACAGCGAAAATTCTATCGATGTACAGGTGTCGAATATTTTCAGTAATATCCAAACCAGAATGTAAAACGTCTCTAAACACCAATCTTGTCATGGGACCCAAAGTTTGCGTTATTTTTCTGTGTATAACAGCTAATGCTGCAATAAAATTAATTAGTAATGAATTATAAGAAATATATAAAAATTATATGAAATTAATGAAAAAATTAACAAAAAAGTATATTTGTTTTGCTATATAACCTTCGACTTCTCTCAAGTTGAAGTGAGTCTTTCGCGCTAGTTTTTTGAATAGAGCATTATTTTTTCTTCTAAAAACAATCTCTGATAGAGGTTTGTTTAGCATATCAACGGATAATTCGGTCGGCATTTTGCTCTTATAAATTTATTCTGCACTTGTAAATTTACTGCTTAATGAATTTTGGTGGTCAAAAATGTCAATACAACTAAAAAATAAGACTATCAATTTTTAATATCAATTTTCTTTAGCTATCTCATAAAATATTGGAGACGCTTATATATCCTATCATTTTATTATCATTTTATTATCAAAATTTATCATTTTAATTTTTTTATATTTATTTTGTGGTTAGTATTTAAAACTTTGTTTTTTTAATCAATGCGCAATAATATTTAAATGATAAGTATATTGTGATCTATAGAGTCGAATTACACTAAACTTTTATTTTTCGTTCCATTAGCTCAGATTAAAGTATCGTACTAATAACGCGAAGATCGCGGATTCGATCCTCTCATGTACCAATTATTTTGCTTCCAATCATTCTATAATATAAATATCTTTCGATGAAGTTGATCTCTCTTTACAACATATCAGTTTACGAATAACTTAAGAGTTTCGCAATAGAGATAAATCCTTGTTTTTAGTGAAGATTATTGTAATTTCTAATTAAGAACATATTTAAGATACAGATTATCTAAACAGAAATAAGTATTACCTATAAAAATCTTCAACATTTTGTGCTATATTATAAGATATACACCCAAAAAAAAATATTCTTTCCTTTAGCGGTTCCCTCTCGATTCTAGAGGATTTTCCTCTAATATACGGTCTCAAGAAGATACTCTAAAATCTAGAGGAATATCCTATAACCAAGAGATACTGGACTTAAGATTAAATGGATACCTATGTGTTAAAGAGGAATATGATTCCCCTGTAAGAGTTTCCTCTAAAGAAAATGCTAAGAGGAATTCCCCGCTTACGAATAGAATTTTTTTTTTTCAGTGTAAAAACTTCTGTGTGTGCAATTTTTCAATCATATGTAGAGATTCTAATTTTTTAACTTCGTCGACTTCTAAAATCATTGGTTAGACAACTGGCCTTCGTGTCTAAAATCCATGGCTTTCATCGATGCCAGTTTCATCACATTCGAGACGTCTAAGAGATCACGAAGAGACTTATTGTAAAAAATATGTGTACACAGGGATCTTATATGGAAAGTTGCCACGAAAAATATCCAACAATATAAAGGTAGTAAAAATGTATAGCTGGTTCTCACGTAGCCGTGAGAAGAAGAAAAAAAGAGCCGTAAGACCGCCTATCCGAGAAACGTGAGCGAGATGACGAACGAATTTCGGCGTGATAACCGATGAGTCGTGAACGCTCAGCACGAATTCGTTTCACGGGAGCCGTTCGACCGGCATAAAAGACGGCAATAAAGCCCCGCCTAAGTATATCTAATGACATCATTTGGTTGGCAAACGTAATAAACTGGCACAAAGCTACAGGGATTTCGTCGAGAATGTAAAAACGCGGGAACGGCTTAAGACGACGGAGAAAGGATAAGTCCGCATGAGCTCGCGCATGTTTTGCGGACCGCGTGAGAGGACATGGGAAGGTTGATGGGCGAGGGAGGAAGGTAGATGTCTGGAATTTCGTGCGAGACCAGAGTCCCTCGCGAACAAAAAGGAAGGGAATACCCACCTCCAATCCTTTCTGCTGCCATACGTGAACACTCGCGTCGTTTTAAGAGAAATACGAGAGACTCGGAGGCCCTGATGGCGCGCTTCAGGGCGCATTGTTTGATCGGCCGAGAAAGCAAATCCCCTATTGGCAAACGAAATACGGCTGATCCCCTCGAGATCATCAAGCCTTACTTCGTAAATAATGGTTGAAGATCTTTACGTGAGGTCGCGCAATACTGTGGATTTTTTTTTTAATTTTTCCGAGTAAGAAATCACGAGAGGAATGTTGCTCTCTCTCTCTCTCTCTTTCTTTCTATGTAAAACTTTTCTTCTTAAATAAACAAAATGGGTAATATTTTTTATTATTTCTTGCGAGCGGCTTAAAGACGGTCGGTCGGACAGCGACAAGAAAATGTACAAGTCTTTGTTTTAAAAATATTATCCATAATAATTTCGAGAATCTCCTCGAGAGAGAACCCACGTCACTGTATTAAAGCTAATCGAGTCTGACGCATCCACCACGCGCTCCATTCCCGAGCCAAGAATCATCCCGTCGTATACCGAATCCGTTCTGCCTTATCCACGAAAAAATTGTCCCGATACACTTTCACGTATTCATCTTGAGCAGCAACGAACCCGAGATATATCACCAGAGCGAACGTCGCGCATCCGCACAGGAGAGAACGCCCTTTTTTACCCCCGGTCCCTATAATCACGAGCTCATTAGTCCCCGCCGGCAGATAATTTACGAGCTGGACGTTGCTCGCGCGGCCGATCGCCGAGGGACCACATTGTTTCGCTTAAGTAGGCAACGAGCCCGCGAGAATGGCGAGGGATCGCTTTCGCGAAAGGCACTGTAATATCCCGGTCGAGAGAAAAAGATAGAGAGAGTGAGAGGAAGAGAGAGTGAGAGAAGATGAAGAGCGCGCGAGGAGAAGCACCTTGTGCTTCTATAGCGCAGTCGAGCTTGGAACGACTGTAATCTTGGGCTATCTAACGTTGTAAATGTAGCGAGGTGATGATTTGCGACCTCCCTGCAGCTTCGTGGGGAGGATTGGCGTGTATGGGGGTACACTCGGACCTTTAGATTCAATTTCGCGGGGCGTCAGCCGCTGACGCGACGTCCGCCCACCTTCCGTGAGACGTTGATGTACGACACGGCAGACCGCAGTAGACTCGAGACCTCTCTAGAAATTTTCAGACGCCGAATCGGCCACGGTGTAAAATAGCGACGCGATAGAATATATGCTTTTAACAGAGACAGATTCGAGAAATTGTAAAAACTCTCCAATATTTCTTAGGGAATAAATCATATGTAAATTAAATCAAAGAATAATTTTTAGCAACATTCTTCTCCTATTTAATTCTTGTTTTTTTTTCTGCCTATGTAGAATAAAGATATTTAATTTTATAATTTTAATTTTAAATTTATATCATTGCTGCGATTTTTTCAAGGAAATTAAAAAAAAAGGATAATGTATGGATAAAATGATATGTCTGGCTAAAGTTATGGATTATGATGGCTAACATGACCGTGAGAATCGAGTACGTTCGTTTGACATCTACCATACTTGAAGATACCCGCATGAGTATTACTCTCTGTCGACGCATCGATGCACGCGATGTGGATACATCGATTTCGCTTGGTATGCCGGGAATGCCAAGTAGAGATGCAACAATCCTCTCTCAATCATCGAGAAGATCGAGAAAGGCTACTCAGACTAGTCGAGCGTTACGCAAGCAGTCGAACACGGGAAGTGGCGTGTCTATCACTCAACGTACATACTCGCGTCAACACGCGCTCATATATCGTACACGTGCAGATAGAACATGATATTAAAGTCGCTTCAGACTGATGCATGACTTGATGTATGAAATATTTCTCTTTGCGTTATTATTTTTCAATTTAAAAGCTATTCGAGATAATACTTGATGCGAAAGCTTCGATGGAATAATTTAAGTATTCAAATTAAATCGTTTACCTAATATGCTATAGCGATACCGATGTCGTTTATGGCAAATCCAGCCAGGCCAATGTGCGAACTTACACGCTGGATTTTCGTGCTTCGCACGAGTAGCGACGATATTCATAGCACGGCGCGAACGAGCTCTCCTTCTACGTCATTTACAAACGGCAAGCGGTCCATCATAAATTTAGCGCGCTATCGCCTGCTGCGATCGTATTTATCTAACAAATAATTATTCCTGATTATCTCGCGGGTGATGCATGCCTCGGCAAACAGAGATCAAAGATACGGCGTCCGACATCCCGTGGGCCTTTGTTTAACGCTTAAGCAGCCGAAAGGTACCGGTCAACAATTTCGTTTTATTTACGACGTACGTGGTGATGGTGGTGCTGGTGGCGGCTGAGCTGGTCCGAACTTTAGTTCGAGAGCGGGAAGAGAGCGTGGGTGCGAGGGTTGAGCGCCTATTACCACGGTTGCCTTGGGGGGTAGCCTATCCCGATGTCTGCTGCAATCAAATTTTAGAGTTATTGCCATGTGACTCCACGTGGGCTAGCTCGGAGCAACATAAACCGTGGAAGCCCCGAGGGGATAGACTTTCTTGTAATATTTTGTGTCACGGATTATGCTCGTATCGCGACAGTATACAAGTTCGCGAAGCTTTAGAAATATTACACGAAAACGCAACAATTGCAACCATTTGTTTAAATAATAGTTCGAATATTTGTGATATTGACATATTCAATCTTTGATATTATACAAGATTATGTAATTTCGCGTAAAAAAAAGTCTGCTTTTTCCTAATGTTAATTGTACAGCATTTATAATATATAAACCCATTCATCTCACGCAAGTCTTTTATGCTTCACCGTCGTTTAAACTGTCATTTATATCGAGCACGTTTGGGATTATAATTATGGGCAGAACCGGCCGGCGACGAGATATAAGAATGTCCTATAGCGGTAGCCCCGACAGACTAGATTCGAGAAGAAAACGAAACGGGCTATCCATAAAATTTGAACGAACGTGAACGATCGAGCACGGCCTCCGAGAAAAAACGTATGCTGGTTTACCGACGACGGGGTGGGGTTTAACGTCTCGTGGACATGGTATCGTTATGTAACAACATCGGAGTGAGTTGTACGACAAATGTCCAAGGAAGACTCGTACTAAGTGAACCGTGAATTGATGGGATCAACGGGCAGAGCGAACCGTGGGGATTTCCTCTCCATGCCGTATGCCGCTATTGTCAATGGGACACCTTGGACGTCATGCCGCGGCTTTGTGCAACTGCGAGACTCACGAGCAGCGATGGACCAAACATCCGAGCTTTTCGGAAAATTGAATACGTGGGTGGCGGAGTCACTCCCTGGCTGAGACCTGAAATCCATCCTAATCAAGCGACGGAACATGACCGGTCAGATTTGTGTAAGACGATGATTAAGCAAAAACGTGTTTGTATTCCGCACGTCACTAAATATTGATAAATCCATTTCTGCGAAGCAATGAAAAGATATCGCGATAAACAATAAGTATATATGTATAGACATAATTATTTAAAATCTTTCAAAAGTAATTTTAATAAGATATTACAATTTTTTTTCTTTGGAAATTGCAACGTTTTATATAACGAAATCAAATGTGTCGGCAGATCTTCCAAATGTTTTCGGGATGAAAATAAGCTCAACTATATATGTTTGATAAATAGCAAACGATTTCCGGTTTATATTTTTATCCCGCAGGAATTTGTTCGATCCTTTTTATAAATGAGAGGAAGATACCGACAAATGAGGTGTTAGATGCTTGTTATCCGCATCTCGGGGAACGCGACTGTTTAGTCGTCGTTTCAACATATGGAGACAGTCGTTCGTATCACCCCTTATCGACGTAGCATAGCTGAAAAATAACATCAGCTTTATCACCGCACGCATGACTCAACTAACGCAAACGTGTTTCTTAAACGGTGGTAGGCGTCGACGTGTTGTGTGTCTAGTTGCGGACCTTGTCGGTGAGCGCGTCGGGGGAGCTGAGGATCGAAATGGATAAATTGCCTAAGTCAACGAGAAAAATGAGAAAATTATTTTGGATCCTTTAAACGCATTCGTGTTTGTTCTCGCGTTAACTATTCTGTTACCAGTCTGTTCCGCCTGAGGTTATTTATATATTGAGTCTGAGGATCAAAAAAAGAAGCATACACTTAATGCGTATACTTAACAATACACATATGTATCTATAACACACATACTTTTATTTTTATACAGTGTATTTTTTTATAATATAAAAATGAATAATAATGAAACTCGGGCGTTTTCTCTAGACTAGATATTTTTGATAATCTTGTGAAACCAGCAGCTAGCAGATGTTCTTCTTCGAAGGAAATATTTAGCATACAAATGAAAGGAACACGTTCCTAATTTTTAGTCTGGCCTATACCCGATCCGCATATCCGAATGCCACAATGCCGTTCTATTTCCTTGACGCGCATACAATCGCGTCATAGTAATCCTGTTAGAAGACGCTTCGCTGGTCAGAGGGCACCCCGCTGAGAGGGTAAAGAGAGGGTGTTTCCTCAATCGTATCCAATCGATATCACGATCTACGTTGCACGTTTCGATTTTTCGCAAAATAAATTTCGCTTTTCTGCAAACTTAAATCTAATCGCCGATATATTGCATCTTTAAAGGTCTATTTTTATAAATCAAATTATCTGAAAATTGAATTACATTTTGATTGGAAATATATGATTATTTAATCCGTGTGATTTAACGTATTATCAGATATTTTATGGATGTTATTTGAAGAGATGTCTCTCTCAGTATTTATTTAACATAAAATCACCGATACACTTTCAGTATAATTCACGTATTGTGATTGCGTACAGAACACATTTTTGATAAGCGTCTGGCAAGGAGTTTCTCTTGGATGGATCCTGTGCTGCATAATCCTGCCGTAATAAATTACACTTTAGAGAAGACTTTCGCGCGGAAATCGGTCCGGAGTCGCATTAAGTCCCATACACCCCGTATTGTGGAATTTGCTTGTAAACAAGATTTAGGGATTTGTCCCATGGTCAGAAAAATATGATAAGCCTTTCGTTTTTGGCGTCTCCTCTTCTTCCTCGATCTCCTTGCAACCCCGTCCTGTCGCCGTGTTTATGAAACGTAAAACCGTGAAAAAGCTCTCAAAGAGGATTTTGAACTTAACCGCGAAGATCATCGCGAACGAGGTATATTGAGCGCAAGAGGGCAATGCAGAATTTAATTTACCCTACGACTCGTCTGCCTGACAGCATATAATATCCCGGAACATAATATTTTTAATCCACTTTTTTATCGAATATCAAGCATACATTCAGGCCAATTCAGGAAATTCAATATACAATCGACGGTGTCGTGTTCCGGCCGCATTCGTATTATTTTCGCCGCGCGAGAAAGGATTACCGTGAATGGCTGAATTTTTTAATCCCAACAGCGGCGGCGACCTGTGCGCGCGTAACACGATAGGCTCGATAGATCGAGGTTTATCGATCTTAAATTACCGATACACCATCGAAACTAGGTCGCACGCTTGCATGGATCTTCTTCTTCTGCGCGCGAGTGTTCCGGGAGGAATCCGAGAGCGGCCTTATTGAGGATTATCGCCGTTGAAACGTCGATTAAAGCCGAAGCAAGGCCGGTTACAAAGAATTCTTTTTAAGACCGACATGAGCTCATCAGAGCAGATTTCTTTCTCTTTCTCTCTTTATCTCTCTCGATTAAACTCTTGCTTCTTAAGCTGTAAGTCGGTGTAATTCTTGTCGGATTTTACATTTTATGAAATAACGCTTTTATCGTAGAAACGGGAAGCAAACCAAAAAATGCGAAAAATGTTGTTATGCGAATAATCGTAAAACTGGTTAATTTGTCGTAATGATCTTCACCCAAAAACGTCCTTCAGAATTCGATAATTCGTATAATTGCGACTTTGGGCCGAAACTTTCAAATTAATGGTTATTTCGCGATGGTTACCTGCCAAGAATGAATCGATGTCCGGATCGCCAACCTTCGCCACCGAGACTATTTATCAAGCGGATACGTGACCGAGTCCTTAATTAAACCTATGCATACGGAATAATTAGAAATACCTCCGCGCCTCTGCTTGCCCGTGCTAGACAAACAATTTGTCTTAAGCCAATGTTAACGAGCGTCGACAAATTAAATATCGCAGAAATTCATTTACATACTTAATCACCGCGATGTTGTTAAGCTCATCTTTAGCACTCTCTTTGTAAACATTAAAACGATCATCGTTAAATATTTCGACGTATCTATAAATATCTAAATAACTAACTAATTTCTAAATAACTTTGTTTCTCTTTTATATATAATAAAATATTTTCTTCATTAATGTTTTATGTAACAAATTTTGTGTTAAAACAATTATTTTCCATAATATATAGGTACACCTGCATACATTACGAACTTGTGTCATTATAGCTCTCACACACAAGAGGCCAAAGAAATCGAGCTGTAAAGTTTCTACCTGAACCACAGTGTAAAATTAGCGGGACGTTATCGAACGATCGTTTAATTGACGGCTGAAGCAAGTGTTAATTTGATGGTGCTAAGCAGATGTCGGTCGATACGCATCTTTAATTTCGTCCCTACCCATCGGTAATTGCTTCGACGAGATAAGCTCGGTACTCACAGGTCCTGTATCTTTGGCTCGCTGTTTGCTTTGTTAATGTGGTGTTAGTCGATGCGAACATTGTTCCAATATCGCCTTACAATGTCCAAAGTCACCATAGCATATATATCATCCTCAAGATATAATAAAGCGATTAAAGAGCGCGCAGAGTAAATGTGTAAAACACTATTGTAAGCAATATTTTTTATTATTAGTAGAACTGATATTTGTTTTTATTAGTTTGTTTTAAAATTGGTCTATTTAAATATGAGCAATCTATATTTTGAATCTATTTTTTTGCAGAGAGAGAAAGAGAGAGAAAGAGAAAATATTTTAATAAACAAATCTTCTTCATCAATAGAAAGTGTCAATGAATAAAAAAGATAAATAATTATCGTGTACTTTTTTCCTCGCAACTGTGTATAAATCAATTAACTTTCTCTCGGTAATATTAGCTTGTGAATCCAAGCGTTAACGATTGCGCTTCGCAATGAGAATGATTGTATAAAAATTTATCAACCATGTAATTTGCGAATGCTACTGCACGGATTTTCCAACTGAAGGAAAAATATATCAAAAGCGAGCAAATCGTCTCTCTGGAAGTAAAGCCTTTCATCCTCCAACTTCTCTCCGCGGTATCAATCCCGTTTCTTTTTTTGATATTTATGTACCGGCAATCACGGTCTCTGGCCCAATCTCTCTCACGGTGAGAGCGGTGCCATTGATCGCCTCGATCGCAGCCAGCGCCTTCGGGATCGCAGTATGTTACCCGCCATAGTATGGACCGGTGCCATCTCGATAATTTAAAATTAATGTTTTTGATCCGGGACAGACCAATGTGATCTTGATTATTTTGAAGCACGATCGGTCTCGCTGCGAGAGCGCCGCAGGACGGACCGCAGAGGCGCTCCACCGTATTTTTTGCGAAGGTGAACAAAAAAGAAAATCCACGAGAAGTTCTCCTTTGCTCGAAATAAATGTATATATGATTTAATTTTTTTTTCAACAGTCCTGAATTTAACTCTTATGGAACTAACTATTTCTGTCTATACAAACAGTTGTGAAAACTTTATATACACATGTAGATATATTTTATAAATTTCTCTATTGCTATATAATAATCATTATAATTGCATTAGATATGAGTTCGGTCAAATATCCATTTATCATATGGTAAAGAATAAGAAAGGATTATAAATATATTCTTTCCATTCCGGTGAGAACCTCTGGCACGACCCAAGACCCCGTGGAACCTTAGCATTACGTTCATGGATGTAGTACCATAATGCAATTTTATTGACCGTATTAAACAATAATAACCTTCAATCTCGTAGTACATGACCGCTCGACAATGGATTTCATTCGTACTGAAGCGGGTGTGTGGGTTTGTCAGGATTGTTTTGCGCGCGTCGAAGGAATCTCTCGATCGAGACGAAACGAACGAGAATTACGTTAATGGAATTGGCAACAAACGCACGTATCTTACACGTGAGATACGTCGACGCGACGCAACGCCATGAAACTTGATCGACCTTTGATCGATGAGATTAATCTTGAATTACTCCGTCTTGCATTGCTTCTTCTTGATCATAGTATAGCGCAGCGAGATAATTTTATCTATTTCTAGTTTTCTTGCTCTTTGCTCAAGATATATCTCTAGAAAATAATAAGATAATGGGAAACGTGTTATTATCAATTGCTGTAACATGCATCTAATACGTAACGTGATTCCGATTTTTATTAATATTTGTGAAACTTTTATATTCTTTGTTTTTAGAATCAGCTGTTCATATAAACTGATATTCTTATTTGTTTTCTTAAAAAATAAACTAGTATCCAAAGTTCAGAAATAAAATACGCAAGGATAATAATAATAGTTTCTTCATTCTCATCTTGCGGTCGACCGTCGTTTGAACAGAATATTGGAATACAAAAATGAAAAAAAAAAATACTAAAGTGGAGATATGTTCTCTCTCCCTCTTTCTATGGAATTATTCGAAAGTAGATGTCCTATTGAAGATCTCCGGGCCCATTGTGTGAACTAAGTGACGGAACAATGAGCACCATTCTTACGAAAATTCTCTCGCTAGCCACGTGACGGTCACAATGTTTATCCCGAAACTTTTTGAATTTCGACGAACTGTATTTTATCTGAAAGGAAATCCGATAATATTTTCAAATCGCATCCGGCTACCTTTGGAAAATATTTTCTCGTCATTATTGATAGTTATCTGCGATCAGAAAGGCGAAATTTTTCGATACATTCTCGATACGAACACTGCTCTTTGAGAATAAATGAATGCATGAAACTGCGTATGGAACTATGTTTATTTGTATTTGTCGGAGCTAAATCAAATAAATTTTGAAAAATCGTCGAATGCTATACAATGAGAATTGTACGAAGTATAAATGAAGAGAATGTGAATAAAGAGAAAGGAGAGTCCCTTTCAAATGAAATAATGTTTGCTGCCATCGCATAATCGCAAAGAAATGTTTATATATCGCAGAGATGTCTCGACTTCGTTGATTTATGCCCGTTCATTCTCGTCTTCTCGCAAGATGAAATCAATAATTACACATCCGTTATTATAATCCCTCATTATATACCGATCAAGACAGGTATGAATTTTTATTTCATTCACTCGTGAGTCTTTAACTTCTGAATACTACATTTGATCTTAAAATATTATTAAAATATTAGTAAATTTATATATATTGTCAAATATTGTATATTTTTTATATATAACTATTACTTTTTTTACACAAAAAAAATATACTTCTTTCTATTGTTGTTCAAAATGTAAAGTATTATGAGATTTTATACTTATGACTTCATCTCCTTTATTTCAGTAATGCTCGCCAATTCGAGACAAAACTGTTGGAAGTACATTAGACTCCGTAATATGCATCCGAGATGTACCAACGGTAAACGAAGGAAAGAGAGAGCGTTATTTCTATTCCATGGAGAACTGGTTCTACCATTGGCAAGAGGTAAGCGCGCGCCGCGCGTGCCACTCGCGTGTGTCACGTGTCCCGGAGGTAACAGGTAAGAGGTAACAGGTAAGCGGCGAGGTCTAAAACCGCAGGTATAGAAACGCTCTCCCACGCCGCGACGAGAGCGATCGTAAACAAAGCTTCAATGGGCATAAATTAACTGATTCTAAAATGTTTCTCTAACGGAATCGAATTTTTAATTAATATCGATTAATAGCTTATTATCGCGTCATATCAATAATTCATTACGCGCATGATATTTGCATTAATAAGGAGCTGTATGAATAATATGAACGCGAGCGAGCGATACACGAGCGTATGCAGAATTCCTCGTTCTCCTTGTTATGAAATCCTGCACATTCTGCGATTCGCGGAATCGAGAGGATGCTCCTTATTATTCCACGTAGGCCAGCCTCGATACCTACCTACATGCGCCGTGGAAAGTTACATACGCAAGAGAATGCTAATTTTATGCGAATTCGCGATCTCGACTATATATATCTTCATCTACAACAGCGCGCTGTTGTTTGCATACTTCGCAATATTGCGCGATAAAGTCAGCCGACAGATGTGAGAGAACACGTTGTGTGTCGCGTTTGTCAATGAACAACGCTTCAAGTTCCGACACGACGTGGCGAGCACATTATAAACTATGCGAAGATGAGAATGTTCTCGTGGCACGTACGAGATCTCGCGACAGCGAGCGAGATGAACGCCGTCATAGCTCTTCATTAAGAAGCCCGCTGAAGAATGCGCGTAAATCGTGGCGAAGAGAGCGTGCCAAAAGTCGTATCAAAGCGTCAGTAAACTTGAAAGAAGTATTTCACTTTGTTTAGTAGACGATCTAACTCAATCCGAAGGCCTCGTGTTTTATTTTGGCAATAAATTAGCGCGTGGTGTCCAAGAATAGTAGAAGGCACCTTTTTGCGTTTATAATCGAATGTATCGCGAGATGAACGACGATTCGATCCCATTGGCTTCTAAGAATGCTCCCATTAACTATGAATATGCATGAGGTTCCAAAAGAAAAAGAAGCCGAGATGCTCCCGTGGCTTCTACAGCAGTTTTGCTTTTTTTCTATTATAATAGTATTCTAAGTAGAAAAAAAGAGATAAAAAGAGAGAAGGGCGCGACGATGCTTAAATATTTTATCAGATCATTTATATCTCACGAAGAGTCATAAAGAGACGCGCGGAGATGAATATTTTGCATGGAAAGTGTCCGAAAACACATAGGAATTAATTAGATCGTCATGAATAGTAAACTCACGATTTTTTATGGGCACGTTTCGCCGATTCCTTTGACCGCCCTTTTGCATACGGAAGCACGTAACCGTGAAAGAAAGAGAAAACAGCAAACAGTTTTTGATACTAGACGCTACGCGACGAAGAGTTTTGGTGCTATTTGTTTCAAGGGATAACGAAGGCTGAGCTCGCGATCGTTGTTTTTGACTCAAAGGACTATGTTTTACGGATGATCATTAATGTACGCGGCGACTAACGAGCGAGCATGCCGACCAGCGACATAAATTTTATAACATACCTTCTCGCTGTTGCTCTTAATTCTCTCAAAGAGCCCAACCAAACCAATAAAATGTCGGCTATTCGATCCGCACATACGTGAAGAAGCGCAGCGATGGCCTCGCGACTTGGACTCTGGTCGATGCTCTCTCACGGAAAGAATCGATCTAAAGTACACAATTCGCGTCAGCACAGTCAGTATAGTGTTCTTTACAGATCCGATAATTACATTAGCCGCTGCTTTCGTGACGTAGTACTCCACCCTCCGATGACCTTCGATCTTGAAGTTAATGCATATTCTCGACAACATCTCGCACATTGCTCGTATCCCGCGAGTCGATCAATTTAATTACAGCTTATCATATACGGTGGCACAAGACTGGCCGAGAATCCATAATGCGGCCTCTCGCTCCTCCTCCACCGCGCGATGCAAATTTACTTTTAATATCGTTAATTATAGGCCGCCGTTCAAACATTTTCGTTATCGATGCTTTGAATCGGCTATTTCAGACCCAAATCAAAAATGACAGCCATGACGTCTGCCTTCAGACAGATTTTTCCCTCGCTCTCAACCATTTTCTACTTGCGCGTTGAACTGCGTTCGTTTGACATGGGATCGATCGAAGATTTCGATACGCGGAAGCGTGTGAGATGAGATCGTGCCGGAGCTTTTTAGAAACGTCTTCCAAAATCCGTTTTTATATCGTTAATTATAGATCATCGCGGTGTAAGGACGCTTACCTAATTATCGAAATGTCAAATCTTAACGAAGGATCGAATAAAGCAGCAAGGGCTATAAAATGACGCATTAGATTTTCACAAAGAAATGATTCGAGCATTCCATCGTCATTGAATTACTCCGCACTGCATGAAAAAAAAAGTTGAGATTCTATTCCGGAGAAGAAATCACATTAGATTTATATATTTAATTTATAATTATTAATTTATATATTAGTTTTTAATTTTAGTGCATACAAAAAGATAACATGTTATACGATAAATGCAATACTAAAAATAATTTAATAATGAGCCTTTAAAATTAAATAACTAAACTATGTCAGATACAGATAGATGCGACAGTGACATTTAAAAAATCGTTAAAAATAATAGATTTTTTTCTTGCTTCCATAAACCATTAAAAGGAATCAGTAAAAAAACATTGAAATTTTTCTTCTTGTACAGCAGCGTCACTTAGGAATGAATTGAAAGAATCCTATACAATTCTCTCTTGCCTTCTGGTCCCTGTTGAAACTATCGTGTTGCTAAACAAACGCCGCGATTCCTTTCTATCTCTTTTTCAACAGCATTCTATGCCGCAGGGGCATTCTGCGAGAAGCGTGTCATTACGAGAATATAAAAGGAATCATCGATAAGGAAGGTGTTGAAAACGAGATCGAGATACGCAAACTGTCTTAAACCGTATGGCGTCCGAGGTGCTAAGCGGCTCACGGCGAGGTGTTACGCGCAACATATGAACACCGGATACTAAACGGTAGGCGTTTGCAACGCGAGATCTCCTTTATCGGACCTGCACAAATCATCGACTAGCTTTATGATATTTGACCGTATGATTCTGTAAGGTCGGAGATGTTATCAAACGATGAAATGACATAGAAGACTGCGATAAATAAATACAGTACGCCGGCATTCAGATGTGATAGCAATTTTTTAATATCGATAATTCAGATAGATTGTGTTGAGCTTTGTAGAAATGTAATGTGAAATTATATATACATACGTTAGAATATATATTAAAAATGAAAATTGAAACAAATTGAAATTTTCAGCTGACACTTAGAAGCTTAAATCGATTTCTTTAAATCCTAGATCTGCTTCAATTCAAGCTACGATTCTCACACAATGCTCGCGTCGCCTAAATTTAACAGAAGAACTCGTAGCCGCAGGCGGTTTTTTGCGCGGGCCACGAAGCGTGGAATTAACCGGTGCTTCCCCCTTTTCTAAAACCAACACGTAATTATCTCACCGACGGTTGCACTCGGCGATTCTTCTTGCCCTGGCCCTTTTTCCGCCGACAGGTTCGGCAAGCGACGATACCCGATATTTACATGGCAGGTGATATCAATTATCGCCCGTGAGCCGCCGATGCCCTGGAGCTGAGATTGCAGCCGAATCCGAATCTTGAATGGTTCCTCGCCAATTTGCCCGATTCGCGCCTTAGTTTTTTTTTTTTTTTTTTTTTTCGTGCCTCTCTAGTATAGTTTGAGCGATGTATCATAACCAGCGGTTTGAACAACCTAAGATTCGCCAAGTTCTAAGTTACCTGGCGAAGTAAACGATGAAAAAAAGGATTTTGCATGATTCTCGGAAATTTCTGATGACGAGCATAATTCTTGACGATGTAGTAAAACCTTCAAATGTATTTGCAAACTAGTAGAGACATTGTGGAACATAGTTGTTATAGATTAAAATTATATTATAAAATATGCACTCTT
Organism: Lasius platythorax; assembly: GCA_963971435.1. NCBI lineage: Eukaryota > Metazoa > Arthropoda > Insecta > Hymenoptera > Formicidae > Lasius > Lasius platythorax. Next base: position 4,748,884 of record OZ020541.1, read on the forward strand.
ATTTGTACTTTTTATCCTCGTGAGAAAAATGTTCAGAAATTGTTTTAACAGTAACATATCGATCAAAGCTTTTTCTTCTTCTTGGAGTACAAAGAAGTGTAATATCGTAAACTCTCTTGTATGTACCTGAGAGAAATCGCGACTCCCACGCAAAACGCGCCAATGTGAGGACAGAGTGAGAACGGTCGATTTGTCTTATTTTCTTCGAGACTGGGGCGTAACGTTCCGTTGCAGCTGAAGCGAACGGTGACTCGATAAGTACCGTGATGGTCCCCCGGGGCAAAAACAAATAATAACTCGGCCACGAGAGGCCCTCGGTTACCTACAACGTCCGACTGAGGAACCCGTCTTCTCTCGCCTTATTTGCAGGCGACTATCGCAATTTTGAAAATGGTTGTCTCATCACCAAGAGAGGGAGAGCCCGGGTCTGGGACGTCGTCGATTACAGGGCGCGCCGCACGCTCCTTCGTACTTCGGTGTTGGTTTTCGAGCCTTTTGTGTTAAAAAGACGCGCGTAATCATCCTCCCCCCTGCATTCCCCCCCTTCGAACCGATGCTTTTGCGAACACATAGAATCGGGAAGAGGGAGAACGAGGGAGAACGCCTATAGTCTGTCTCCCCTTCCCCTCCCCCCTTTCGCTCGCCCCGTGCTGCTTCCGATCGCCCTTAGGGCCCCCAAGCCCGCAACGAGCCGACTGGCCGACTTTTTGCCGCGTCCGGAACTTAGCATAGGGAGTCATCGAGCGTATACCTCGACAACAGGTGTCGGGGTAGCCGGCTTTCGAGCGCGCGCGAAATTGCAGACTCGCGCAATCTCGCGCGCCGCAGCCGACCTGGTCGCGTGACTTTGCATGCGCCGCGATTACGCGCTCGTGAACGGCCGTTTTCACTGCCGCCCTCATTGCGCGCGGTTTGTGCAGCAGAGGTGCAATTCATCCACGACGATATGACAGCTTCATTTAAGGGACGGCGGTGCCGCGATTGGAAGGGCACCTGAAGAAAATAACCGATTGCCAAACAAGAGAGGCGATAATCTTACAGAGATAATAAAAATCTATCAAAATTATTGATGAAGAGTAATTTATATGCCACGCAATTTTTAAGCGCACTACTGTATATTCTCTGCGATATTTTATACTAGAATGTATAATATTTTTCATCTATTTTCATCATCACCCTCGATGCAATTCAAGTACCTATGAAAAATATCGTCGAGGAAGAATAATTTAGTGTCTTTAGATGAGAAAAAAAATTTTTCGGCCACATTTTACGCAACAACATAGAGGCTAAACGCGTGGTTTATTTTATGATTTATAGGATTTGTCATTGCGTGACCACGCAGTGCGGAAAGAGGGTCGTTATTAACACGATGTACCGACAAAAGAATGCACGCACACGTGTGCACCTGTGCACCATCAGGCGGAAATTGCGGATGCTTCTTCGGCCCTCAAGTATGTTTTTAAAAGATGCGATCCGTTTTTGCGCCCCAAATCGGTTTGTCCGCAGAAACGTCCTCCGCGCACGGACACGTGTGCGCGCATCCGCGGACGTGTGGACCAAAAATGGGCTCGTTCGGTCTACAGCAGAACGAAAGAGCGAGCAGGAGAGCCACAGGAAGAGAGATTCGATGGAACAAAAAGGTTGGAACGTTTCGGCTACAAATTCGTTTCTCAGCAAAGTGGCAGCTGTGCCAACGGTCATGGCCATATCAACTTTTGAATCACAATAATATCAGCGACGTATGTATTATTGATCGATTCACATTTACCACTTTTTGTATATGTTCTTCTTTAAAATTCGCTTTTTGTAGCTTAGAATTATATCATTTTTTAACGCTTCAAATGTTTGTATAAGCTAATCATTAAAATAACACTTGTAAATTATCATCATTTTAGTCGAAAACATGTTAATGTGTCCTAATTTTATAATTAATGTGTCCCAATTTTACAAATTAAATAATTTCACAATTAAATGTAAAATGTCTAATTATGTCTCATTTGTTTATCGAATTAATTTATCTATCAATGCAACATGATTATCTGTCTGTTATCATACAGAAGAACTAACGAGCGCTCGTAAATATAATTTTCGCCTCGGGCGTGTTTCCCTTCATTAATTTATCGCGATAAAAGTTTCGAGGAACGTTATTATAAAAGTGACAAATAAAATACACGACTGCGCGACTTACGATTATATCGTGACGAGAGAAGAGACAAAGAGAGGCAAACGACGTCCCCCATTTCACTTCGCATTTTCGCGCCTGCTTAATAAGATCGAAAAGAGAAACGAATGGAAGAAGAGCAGACCGACGATCGGGCAGTCATTAAGATGAATCGCGGAGCTAATCGCTGTCGCTGATGGAACTGCCTCGCGAAGTCAGCCGGCGAATGGCCCGGCTGACACGTCAACAAGTAAAACACTTTTTAAGCCGAAGAGTGTTCTGCCGAGAGTGCACTTAAGGACAGATGCAGTTCACACGTTGCTACTGCGTGCGCGGATGCACTGATGGGAGACGGATGACGGAGGAATGGATCCCTGATGGAAATGGATTCATTAAAATAAAATAATGTATGAGATTACGCGAATTCTACGTTAACATAGAGAACGAGTGCCACAAAAGCTACGAGATATAGTCTTCACCCCGACGGGCACTAATTACGAGCTTCAAGATTACCTGCTTCCTAGTAACGAAGGTCTACCTTTCAAGGGCAAGGATCGTGTAATCTAAAAGAATCGTTCTCATAAACGTGGATTGACGGGTGATTGATGAAGGCTCACGGTGCCAAAGCACCGCCTACACGATTTTTATAATTAAAGACTGGGATACTAATAGTTATTTTGCCAGCTCTGTCTCACCACAACGTACAAGAACTTATCAACCCTTTCGAGATGAAGGAAACGGAGTATTGAATTAAATTAATTTTATCTTTTAATTAAAAGCTTTAATTAATTCTCCAATATGATTTTGTCGGGGAGATCAAAGGTAACACTAAAAATATTACAAGATAAACATTTCTCAGCTATAAAAAATATACTTAATGTACTTAATATACGAATGTAAAAAGATTGAATTTTTGTATCTGATTTGTATAAGATAGAAATTACGAAGAAAGAGATCGCACGTTGAAAAATTATGTCACAAGAATTCTCAGGTTTGTCCTCGCGGCGATACTTCAGATCGAATTTCTCCTCGAGATCCAACAGGCAGAAAGATCAGGTTAACAATCTTCATTGCATCGATTCTTATATGGCCGTTGCGTTTAAAGTTTAAAGCAAGATGTTCGTTTCGTGAGCAAAAGAAGAACGAGAAAACATTTCTGAGTCTATATATATGTGTCACATCAGATTGCCATATGATTAAACATATTTGTGCTTAATGACTTGTTTACAAACTAATATAACTATTTATGAAATTTAATGCTAATATGAATAATATTAATAATATAATCATCAGAATAATATGTTCTTCTTTAGAGTAGTGGATTTCAATATATAGTAGATTACAGTTAGTAGATTACATATTATGAAATTTAAATATGATAAATTCGCGTAATTTGTACAAACCCACATTAATCGAGCAATATGTTCTTTTTAGAGTATAAGATAAAATATTTTGAAGTCTGTGATAAATGTAATAATTAATTATTATTAAGAGTTTATCATATTTAAATTTCATAATATGTAATCTATTAACTGTAATCTAACTATATTATATACTGTAATCTACTACTCTAAAAAAGACATATTATTCTGTTTGATCCTGTTATGATCCTATTATTTATATTATTCAGAACATATTATTCTAGCGATGTTAGTGTAATTTTTGCGCCTTTTTTTTTATTTAACGAGATTGGTTTTGGTATAGTGCTTTTTACATGGGCGTATTTTGGATTTTTCGTAAGCTTCGGAACCGAACCTGGTGATATCTTGTTACTTAATACTGATTCATTTAAATTTGATACCGAATGATCCGTGGATCCTGATTTTTTAGGAGTTATAATACCACACGCCATTCCGCCAGTACTTTTACGTCTGTCCGCTAAAGTATTCGCTTTTACCGCTACTTGCAGTTTAGAGGATGCTGATCCAGAGGATGAAGATCCAGAGAAAGTTGTCATTGATCTACGAATTCTAATAGGCCCTTTCTTGATCATTGATGTATCAAAATTAAGAAGAGTGCTTAACTGCTGTGGTGTTTTGTCCAATTGCGGAAATGTTTGCTATAAAATTATTTAATTATATACAAATTATATTTTGTGAGACATATATACACATATATATACATGTAGTACATACATATACATACGCGCGTATATACGCACATATATATACGTATGTATCACATGTGTATATATGTGTATATATGTATATATGTCTCATGAAATATTACTATATTAATATATATATATATTAGAAAGTTACCGTTTTTAAATCATCTAATTTTAGTGTGATGTTTAAAACAGACTCCCGTATTTCTTCCAATGATTGTAGAAGATTGTTACTTAATGAATCCTTGAGAAGGTCTTCTTGAATATTAATGATTGTTTTTTCCTCTTCCTTACGAACGAAAGTGTCAGATCTGCCAATATTAACGCAGATCGTGGGATTTGATCGTGAAATAAACTACGAATAAATGACATGTAAAACTATAGCGGTAGCGGACTAGATAATTAAATAATCAGTTAATTTGAAAGCTATAAATATTATGATTAGTCTTCAAATAATAATGAACAATGAAGAATTGAAGAAATAATAATTCAATAATAATAATTCAAAATTGCATGTTACCTTTTTTTCATTCTGTAATATATTTATAGAATTCTCCATTTCATTTTCGCCTTTTATTGAAGTGTCAGAAAGAGAAGTATTAAAATCGATGACGGCAGACTGAGATCCATCCTGAAAACTAAATATGATATTATTAATATGGATTTGATTATGGAATAATAAAATAATATATCTCTATCATATTACGCCAAGTTCCAAAATAATCTGTACTCACTCATTGTTTTTTATGTCATTAATTTTCGAAATGTTTGAAACTGCTGAAGCAACGGCAATGTCCTTATTAGATGTTATGAAATTTACCACTGAATCATCGTCAGTGTCATCATCAACGCCCTTTACCCCAAGTGCGCGAAGTACGTGATGTACAGTAAACGCTATCTGATCATCAGTCAAGGGCACGATAACAGTTGTTGACTTATTTTTCTGGAACATACACATATAATCACGAATTATATATTATATTCTAAAATTGTATCATATATTAATTATATTCTAAAATTTTATCACATGCGCGCGTTATATATACTTGTACTTTTCTAGTTTTATATGTAAATCTACACATATGTAAATCTAATCTTACAGCTATATACATATTAATATTTTTATCAACTACATTTTACTTTCGTTTAAAATAACATATTTTTTAATCGAGTTAAATACTTTACATTTAATGGCGATTGCTTCATGTATCTCATAACTAATCGCGAAAAATCTTCAGCAAAGCGTAGCACACTCATTCTGGACAATATTGGACAGTATTGCATGACACGCCAACGAAGAATTTCAACTGACTCGACTTCCTCGAGCGGCTTTATCATGACCTCTCCGTATTTGGTGTTTATAGACAGCCCAGTACCGTGCTAACAAGTTTTATTGCCCCTCTCGATATTTTCAAAATTGAACATATTTCAGAAAAAAAGATGTGTGAACGATATAAAATATCTAGCTATATTCATCTGTATCTTTTCTAAGTTTTGACTAATTTTTTGCTATATATTTAACAAGTAAACGAAGAAATTTTCGTCCAGGTTAAAAGAAATCTAATATTTTCTTTATTTACGATACGCATAATAACATTTGCATAAAAGTTTGTATAAAAATCTGCTTGAATTAACAGATCGACAGACGAGAGATTATAGCTTCGTTCAGAAAGATTATGGATTCGTCATTCCATGTGATATAGAGTTACGGAAATAATCGTCCAATAATTCTCCATAAGATTGTCTGCTCCCACGAGTCATCTTCGAAGAGTAGTTTTCTGAAGTACGATGCGGCCACTCCTCCGCTCTGCCAATTATTCCCTGCCACACGTCGGGCACTGATGGAGCAGCCCGCGAGAGAAGAGGCGTAGGGACATGATAAATCTCCCTCGGGGGAAAAACTAGCCGCCCAAAAATATATGCACGCCGGAGATGGATGGGTGGAGTGCAAGGGCGGTGCCCGGTGCACGCAGGGAGAGTTTCGTCTCAGTTTGTTTCTTGAAACTCCTCTTCTCCTCGTACTATCTCGGTTCCTTTCCCTTTTACCCTTCCCTCCCTTCCTTTCGCTTGTCGCCTTCTCGTACGGCGCGCCGTAGCCGTCTTTTTGTAAATTTTTTGGCGATCGAACGATTAGGGGAAGGCGGCGCTCGTCAGTCAACTCGGTGGATGAATCTTCGGCGTATGCAGATACGCGCGTCGCCACACGAGATCTCTGCTTTAAAAATAAAATTTTATGCGTAGGATAATTCGACGACGCGTTCGACGCCGCGCCAGCTGCTCTCGTTCAACGCTGTGAGCGCGTGCGGCGCGTTCATCAGCTGATCGCTGAAAAGTCGTGATTAATAAAAGTTATCGAAAAAAGATTATCGAAAGAATTATTAAGATTATCGAAAAACTCTTAGAAAGTATTAAATTCTCTTATAAAGAAAGTTTGTAGAACGTACAATCGGGCAGAGTATAAATTTCAATTAAGAAAAAACGAATAGAATATAATATTAATTAAATAGAGATATATATGCAAAAGTCAGTTTGGTACTAAAAATATAAGTTTTTCAGGAAATATAATACAGATACATAATGTGTTATATGCATTAGGGTTGAAAACGCAGCTTGTAAAACCGATGTTTGAATATAACCGCGTTATGGCTCGGTCCTAGCAAAATATTCCTCTTTCTCCGTATTTCTCATCGGTGCCCCTGGTACACTAATTTCGACGTGTCCTTACAAATGAAAGGCTTCGCTGCGTCTGCATCGTACCGCGTAGCACCTTCCCAAATATTTATCATTTCCTTCCGACGCCGGATGTCCTTAAACGCCCGAGAGAATACGACACCCTGGAGGTGCAGCAACCTCTCCTTCACTATTGCGGACCGCTAATGCATGTGCAGTCGTCACACAGCGTACGAGATATGCCGGCGGTCGTTTGAAGTCCGAACATGTTTGAACAGCGGTCATTGTCTTGTCTTCAGTTTCTTCGTTTTCTGCTCTTCGTCAGTGCCACTACTGCGGCTGTGAAAGCAACTCGTTTCAGATAAGAGAAAAGAGTTGAGAGCGCCTCGCGAAAAGCATTTTTTACGACTTCAATGATAAAAAATTTCAAGCATATAATATATAAATTGAATCGCCTAATCATAAAGATTTTTCGATGGTGAATAATTATAAAAGGATATTTTTTATGCTACGGCGATTTTACTGGTCCATCTTAAAAATTATGATAAACAGAGGGAAATAAAATTTACATCACTATTTAACAAACATAAGATAAAATATTATAATCATGTGAAAAAAATTACAAATTATTGAAAATAGCTTAGACGCATCACCGTGAAATCGCTTAATTCGACCGAACACAAAGCACGTCTTATTTAGTGACCTAATATTTGACTTTCGCCACATTGGACCACGAGTCTTCCACAGTTCGACTGCCGCCGTTTGTTTGCAGTCTGCCTTCGTTTCGGCTCGCGCCAGGTTGATTTAGGATTTAAGGATTTCCGCGTTTGTTATTCGAAGATCACGTGGATAAATATACTTGAGATGATTCCTCTATTTAGGCAACCGCGGGTGGGCTTGCTTCAGTTGTTCCGGTTACGTAGTTGCGAATTCGCGTAGTTGTGAATTCATCGAGAAAAAACGAATGAATAAAATATTTTTATTTGATGCATATATACATTAAAATATGAAAATGCAATATTTGCATAGCAAAGAAAAGCTCGAGTTTGAATTCTCTCAAAAAAGATATCAAATTCTTTTTGTAATAAGCCTGACAATATTGTTTTGAGGAAAAAAAATAAAAACTAATATTAAAAACTAGATCTCAAATTAGGGTCAATTCGCCGATAGTTCGATACGCGAACAAAGGATTCGAGCCTTTTAGCGGAAGATTTCGAGTCGAAGATACGCGGTCATGAGAAAAAAAGAGGACTCGCGGAAGTTCGTCGAGAGAACCGGTGGTATCCTCTGTTTGGATAGTCTTTAACTGACCATTACACCTGAATGGTCCGTCTCAAAATGGAAAAGGGCAGCCTGGTCCTTGATCCGACCGGCCTACTTCCTGTGAAACCCGAATGGATAGATCCTGGGGACCAACGGTCAATGGTAATAATGACGAGTGTTCTCTCTCGACGAGCCGTGCGTCGCGCGCCGTTTTCTGTGCCTGTGACTGGTCTTACCTGATCTCCTTTTAAGCGTATTCGTCGTGTGCGACTCTCCGGGAACACTCGAAGAATCAACAAGCGGAGCGAGAATCTCAGATCGCGTGCTAGCAAGAAATCGCGGTGTATATTCTGACCGCGAGGCGCGATTGGCTTTTTGATCTTCCAGGAACGAACTTGTGTTCTGCCGTTACGAAGGATATTCGCGTTACAGAAACCTGACTATGTCATATATAATAGCATTACATATGGCTGATGCATTCGGCCACACGCATTTATCTATTATTTTTATGTGATATCGAGCGTCTTTCTATTGAAAACTGCACAATGGGAATATCGCTGACCCGAAAAAAGGACGCAAAAACAGGACACTTAAGCGCTTTTTGTGCACACAACCGGTCACGTTTTCGAACGAGAACTGCAATTTCGAAGCGATGATGAGCATCCGTTACGGCGTGTAGATTGTCGCTATTATCGTTTACGACCGAAGATAATGTATCGAGAGCAAGTGATCTTTCTAACCACAAACCACACTCACCTTGAACATATTAGAGTGTCCAACCTCAGCTGCAGTTCTAGATGTGCAAAGGTAGAAAGTAATGACCTTCAAAAATATTAACGCCAATTTTGCTTAAATTGTATGAGCACACATTATTTATATCTAAAACAATTAAGAAGCATACATATATACGGGATAAAAAAATTAGTTTACATATATTCTTGTATATATCAGAATAACAATGTTAGTATAATAATAATTTTTTTGCAGTTTTACACTCGTTATATTAGACAAAATGCCAGATATTTAAATTTAACGGGACCGCTGAAATTTTCGCAAATCTGTTCGCAGGTAAAGATTGCTATGTATTCCTCGTCGCGAACGATTTGTCTCAATTCCCATCCATCACTTTCGACAGCAAGCTGCAATCCGCTGTATCGTCTCTGCTCTGCTTTCGTCGTCCAGGGAGTTTGTCGGTGAGCCTTAAAGGGGACAGTTCGTGACATAACACGTCTCGTGAAGGGCGCGCATTCAGCGCGCGACGAAAACGCGAAGGCTGTATTCGGATAGAAGCATTTATTGCAGCACCTTTACCGTCCTCGTATACGAATTCGTCCCTTTTTTCCGCGAATACGTCGGCGAATCCTGACCTGCTGCTCTTGTACAACACCGCCCGGGCATTGTCATCCCCCTCCCCCTCCCTTTTCATTCGTTCGAGGGTTGCTACCAAGGAATTGTGCTAACACGAAGGAACTCGCAATGTGGTGGGGATGGGAGTCGTGTGGCCGCACGCGTGTTTACTTAGGATCATCCTCAATGGCCACCGGGATAATTCCGGATTCCCGTGCAAATCCCCGCAGCGGGCCTGATACAGATTAGAGGCTGTGCGTAAATCGCTCGGGAAAAAACGTGCGCAGGACAAGAAAATCGTGGCTTTGAATATAACGTTTTATTCTCTTTCAAACGCGCGAGAGAATTTTTCAAGATCCGTTGTCTGTATAAAGTGCGACAATATTTCGCAAACGCGACGATATACAATACATACATCGAGAGCGGATCGTTTATCGTCACGCGTCACGATTTTCGTAATTAAGTGTAACATTGGAGCTAATCGACTTCCGCCAATAAATCAGCTGTATCGAGCTAAGCCGCGCCGGTAACCCGATAACCGTACCGCCCTGCGCAGTTCCTGTTTGTTGTCGATCCCGTTGGCTCGGTGTCCGCTTACGGGTCTCCACTTGCCGTCCAGAAGTTCGCCAGTTAGTTGGAAACGAGTCTCGCCACCGCTGGAAAAGCCGTCCCGCTTGTGTAGTTTCTCCCATTTCGCTCGCAACCAAAGTGCGCCAACTGTCGCCAGAAGTGACACTGTCCAGATCACCGGCGCGGTGGTTCATTAAAAATGTTGGAGCAGCACTTGCGGGTTGGTCCACCTGGTTTCCCGTCGCATCCTCCGATCGATAGGTCGACGTTGCTCGACAGAAACGAGGCGATTACGAGACTGACGTTCGCGCTGAAATATATTAACTTCGCAATAATGCTTACCGTCCGCAATTTGCATATCTCAACGATGTTTCCACCACGATATTGAAAAACAGATTTATCACGGAATTTATCAAGAAAATGTAGCATATAGGATCTTCCGTTGCAACATTGCAACCGCTATAAAACATTGCCATTAGGCCACAATTGGCCAGATCGTATTGCAATTATAGTGCCTCGTTTAGCATGTATACAGCCAATTTCGAAGCGACTCGTGACATTGTAAGGCCATTCTGATTCCGAATGATTTGTCCGAATAAGGGCACATGCGGTTTCTACATAGATGCGCGATGCTCGTACCTTTTACGAGGCATCGCGCGTCGTTCCCGTTTATAGGAAATCGAGCAATAAAACGCAAATAGCGTAGCGTCGCGGCAAAATGTGCGAAGCAAATAAAGCTGGCATATCGCCCTTGTGTCTCGGTATATCGCACGAATTGCTCTGTGCGTGGAAATTGCCATTGTCTAAATTGAAATCGTAATCATACACACTTAAACAGAACCAAAAGTTTTACATTGACATTTCATATGTTTAAGATTATTTTTAAAAAATATACAAATTACACTATACGTTGAAAAAGAATAATAATGAATTAAAAAATATCAAAACTGCGTCAAATTTAGAGAATGTCGATCATGCAAAAGTATACGATAAAATTTAATAGTATTTGAAAGTCTGCGTAAGATCATATAATCGATACATTACTATCTTGATATCATTAGAATATTAAATTAGATCTGACGTATAAGATATTTATCGTTAAAAAAAATCAATTTCAGCGAGCGAGAAGAAAACAATAATAATATAAATTTATATATATAATTTACAAGGAAACGTGTGGCTTTTGAACCAAATGGCTTTGTCGTCTCGATCGCATTGTTTGCTCGATTGTACTTGAGGCAATGTCGTAATTATGCAATGTCGTCTGTTCGCACTCTGTTATCGCGCGCATAATTTTGGAAAACGATGTCGTAGACTGCACTGCACGCGCTCGTTTCGTTCCATTCTCGCCGCACGTGTTCGCCACGACCAAAGTCTCGTGTGTCCTCTTTCCAGAAAATAATATGTCCGTTTAACTTCTTACGGTCCACGGTGTCCCATATCCAAGCTGGAAGGGAAGTGGGTGTCACGGGGTGTTCCCGACTCTCTGCGAGAGCGCGATCTTGGAGAAAACCGTAATAAAAACCCTCCCAATAGCGAGAGAAAGAGGAGAGCGCGCGAAGGGTAGAAAAACGCTTTCGCTTATTTTCCGCCCGCGACGATTCGTGGGCGTGAGTGGGCGTGAAATTCTTAGGAGAAATACATACTATACATTCTATGAAGCATCAAGTTTATTTGTAAATATACAAATTCGCAGAAAGCGGGGCAAAAACGTGTCGCGAGCGTAAAAATTTACTCCCCTTCGAGACCTGAGACAAAGCGATTTACATAACGATCCTAGAGAAACTTACCGTCTTTTGTATACGATCGGCGCAGTACATTTTCTGAAATTTTTTCAAACGTTTGCGCTACACGAAAATACACGGCTTCGAGTATCTGGTAATCGTACACTCTGCGTGATGTACACTTTTACGCATCGGATTGAAAGAGAGAAGAAAAAAAATCGTACCGGGCAAAGGGACACGTCTCCACGTTTCACGTGGCTTAACTGCTAAGGGTAGTTAGACGAGTCGAGAATGCATTCAAGGTCCGGAAGTGGGCGGAACTGCAGCCTGCGCTTCGGTATTGTACACAAGGACTCGATTTTTCCTCGCTCATGGGTCGTTCTACATTATACAGAGGACAGAAAGGAGAAAGCGAGAGAGGAGAAGAGACCGCGGTGAAGCACCGAAAGCACCAAAAGGACATCCGATATCCGTAATGCCGCAATAACAAGCGCCACGTTATCCTCGAAAAATTCGACAGCTCCTTCTGCGAATCAGACAGTTGGAAGAAAATCTCTCTGCGGAGCGTATGCAGAGAAACGGCATCGCAACGATAATGTCATCGTGCGATTTTTAAGTTTCAATAGTAAATTGATAAAAATTAATTGCATTTTTGTATAGAAATTAATTCGAGAAGATAATGGTCCGTTAAATCAAAATTTTATACGCAAAGTGGCGCCTGTTAATCGGGTTCCTTGCTTATTATGGCAAAATGCATAATTTAGTTTATCGGATAGTCAATCAAAGGCGTCGGGGCAATTGCGATATGCGAAAACCAATTTCTCCTCCGAGTGCGGGTAAGCTACCGTGTTACCGAGCGGTAGAAAAAATATTGCAAACAACCTTGATGTTATATTCAACCGCCATAAAAAGCCAATTTGGGATACAATAGACCTCTGCCGAGGGAAGGCAGATCATCTGCCGTTCGATATACGCGGAGGAGGTTCTCTATCTGCAAGGAGCGCGATCGGGGCTTGATTAAAAATGAGATTGCGGCAGCGCGATTTCAAGGTGGAAGATTAGACCGTGCTTCTTATTTGATTTGCAATTCGATATTTTTAGCTTCTTTTTAAGGTTCAAGCACGGCGCGGCCTCGAGGCCAAGGCATGATTTCGTAGAACTATGACGATCTTGTGGTTTGACTGTGCGGGATCTTGAAATGGCTTCGGTAACAATGATTTCGAATCTCCAATATAATATAGGCATTCGACACTTTGCATTTTTATTCCTTACGATTAAATATATAATTTAACAAATTTAATTATACTAAAGGAAATGTCATATTGTAAAAATGAATTAATTATTAGTATTTATGTAGTATTAGTAATTATATATAGTATTTCACAGAAAGAAAAAAAATGATAGTTAATATCTATAATGTGGAAATGTATGTAAAAAAGAGAATGGCACAGAACGGAAAATTCGTTCGGTATCTTTTGACAAGCGCGTATATTATGACAGAAGTATTGTCGGAATGACAAAATAAGGCCGGCTACACTCATTTTTGATCGCCTGACTGGCAACGAGCCAGATAATCTCCGCAGCTCATTTCGAACCCGTTTCTTTACGCCGCTGCTAGTGAATGGTTTCCCGCTGGGTGCCTCGTCGCCGGATTCCTCGCGCCGAATTAGAACGGACATTCGGAGAAAGGATTTGCTCTAATTCGCGCACAGAGTCTTCCCGAGTGCGCCGTTGCCCGTTGGCGGGACAATGCCAGAGATTATCCGGTCGGAGATAAGTCTATCGTTTTAACAACGGCTCTCGAATTCTTTTACGCACCGTCATCTTGCAGCCGGATTCGCCGGAACCAGATCAGTCTCATCCGATCCCGGACACAATAAGATTTGGCACAAGCTGACATCTCGCGAAATCTCCAAAAAAATATATCTTAGAATATATATATATATATAAAATTTTTATATCCGACAATAAAAAAATATATATATATTTGTTTTTAAATATAAATTAAAGTAAATATATACTTTTAAGAAAAAAATCACAATTTTTTCCATAATTAGCCAGCTAACTAATAAAAAAAAAATGTTATTCTCGTTCAATGTTGAAAAAAATTACTTCTCGATCAATGCTACAGGCATATTAAAAGTCAAAGAAATCGTACGGTTCGGTGGTAACACAAATTCGGAAAACTATAATTACTGCAGCGCCTTCAAAGACTAATTACCCAAAGCACACACGCCTTCCCGAAGGCGTTCGCGGTCGTCACCTACGGTGCCAGCTTGCCGTTAGACATAATGATTAGAAGGCGCCTTTCTCCAATTAGTTTATTTCCAGTTGACCGTGGCCTCTCATTAAGAGCTCTAGCAGAAAAAAAAAGCGCCCGCCATCGATAATTAGCGGCTGCAACGCGTGTCGAATCCATCGAAGGCATCAGTGCACCGATTCCGCGTCCCTTTTTCGGCAAAGGGGTGGAGTTCTGGCAAAGTTTCGACGAGATTAGCCGGAATGACTGGACTGCGTGACTCGGACGCCATATGTCCCCTATGAAATCTCAACGTAACGGAAAGGTGTTTGCAGGCCGAAAATAATTAACGGAATCAGGCGTGAAGTCGTCATAGGGTAAGAATAGCAAGGGGTGCGGTGCCAATTTGCGAAATGGACTTTCAATCTCGCCGACCTAAGCTGCCGCAGGAGATTTTCGGATTCTTTCTCTCGTTGTCCAGATGTCGATGTTTAGACCGAAAAGCGATAATCAATATAGCGGCGTTCTTTTGCTAACAAAACTCTACCAGCAATGCGAAAATTTATTACGACTAATTTTAAAAATATAATAACTATGAGAAAAACTTTATTAAGAAATTGGAAATCATTTGTAGAATCAATTTGTAAAATAAATTAAAAGAAAAAATAGAAATGCGAAATACGAAATAAAACTTATATAAGATCTTCCGCCAATTCCAATGATCTATAATAGCATCTTAAATCTTTGACAACATCTGGACCCGAGAGTCGAAAGGAAACAATAGTTGGAGAAATACAAAGAAACAGAAGAAGAAACTGTTGAACGGCGAATTGGCTGCGAACCATTCTTTCGATGCCACCAACAGCGCTAATCTGCTCATTACGCCTTTGAGACCACACAATCGAATGTAACATCCTTATCTCCTGCTTCCGCCATTGCCGAGCAGTCCCATTCATTTGCCCAAGTCCTTGGAAGTCACCGCGACGATAGTGGAATCTCGATGCCCTCCGGGCTAGCCCCTCCGGCAGCGGGCTTCCGGTTCGCGCCAGATAATGATAGGTCTCGAATCTGAAAACCGTGGTTCCGAACGGAGGAAAGACCCTCGGGACTTCTATTATGCCACTATTTCACCGCGAAAAATCTGACCTGCGAACATGCAGTAGATCGAGGGCAAATTACGTGCCCCCGCAGGGATACATGCACCTGCTTCTCCCACAAGAGAAGGGGATGCTCCCGTGGATTCCTCGATTCTTTATTTATGAAAGGAAGATTACTCGAGTGTTCATCAATGACTCATAACATGTGAAGCATGTAGCAAAGTAGAACGCACACATTTCCTTAAATAATAATTCTAAATATACATTAGAAGATTTAATATTTTTATGGCAATTTTTTTTTTCTAATATATTATTAATAATTTGCAATTAGCATTTGTGCAAAGCAAAATACAAATTAAAGTAATATTATTACTGATGAAAAAATTATTATATTTACTCATAATACGCATACACACATCACACTCCTTCAAAAGAAACAACATCATCCTTCCCAGAACATTTATGTACAATTGGCCGACGCGTCTAAAAATCGTTTCGCTCGTTTTTATTAGACCCTTTCAAAAAGCGAGCTTTTACTGCCGAAAATCGATGATTTGTTCCCGACGAGCTCAGCGGGACGGCAAACGGACTCGAGGCGAGCGAATCTCATGTCGGTCGATGATTTACACACGCCCACGTAACGAATCTATTAATTATTTATGGACTTGCAAAATTTATTTGCGGTACGCCGCGGGGAACCGCGCTGCCCTATTGCCCCTCGAGGCCCTCCCTTTAGAATATGCGCTTAACATAATGGCGATTTCTACATGCTCTTATAAGCTCCCCAAAACTCATTTTTCGCCTCGAGCGCGCGAGTTATCCTCTTCAAGGTAGTACGCGACACATTAAAACGGCAGGTCGTTTTCATAAATAATTTTTAGTCGCATATTTTACCTCGTGTTATTCGCAGACGATATTAATATTAATTTAAACGTACTAATTCTCGATATCTCTTATGATGAAAGAAATAAGAATGCGCATTAAGCGTAATTGTTGAACATATGAAGAAAAATGTAGTCATTAAGAATACGAGGAATAAAGCAATTAAGTCGGTGGCGAAAGAACGTTGAAAGGAGATAGCATTTAAAAGCAATTCTCACGGGGAAGCCAGCACCGCGAACGTCAGCGAATTCTTCGCGAGAGATTTCGGCACGACAAACGATCACACGCCCATTTGACGAAAAAGTCCGCTCATCGAGTGCGGCGGCAGCGAAACGTAAGATGCACTTTTTCTTGCCAGCTCTACCTTGGCATTTATGGTGCGACACGCCAATTGCCGCGGCAGATGTCTGACGTGACGGCGACATTCCGTCTCAGTGTGTGTGACGATTTGACGTCTACGGAATTTCGAAATTACTTAGTTAGAGCAGCACCGTTACGGGAATTTATCGCGACGCATGCCTGTCAATGTCATTATATGCACAGTTCAGAAATCCAAGTAACATGAAGGACAAGTATAGTCGCGCGTCTTCTCAATTTTGCAGGTAAAAGGCTAGCAAAAATATTTTATGTATAGTAAAGTTATAAAACTCGGAACATAGAAGATTATAAATCCTTCACTACGCTTGACAGCATAAGAATATATTCCCGACTGGACCCGAAGGATCGCATATCAATATTCTTTCGAGGAAATCGTTTACGTTCCGCAGACTATAATTAATTAACCATTAACGAATACGCGGTAATTTATCTCTGACATCGTCCGCCATAAAGGTGTCGGCGAAACGCGACCTCGCAGCAGCGAAATTTCTTGGAAAGCGTGGTTGGCCGCCAACGCTAAGATCGCCATACTTCTCTCCGCCACAACGGAATCACTTCTGATCTCTTTATAAAGAGTAAAGGTGATACTCGTTCGACAACTTCTGAGAAGTGGTTCCATCGTGCATAATGCATCGTGCATAACTAAATGACGCATCGTAAGTACCTTGTTTGCCGGCACGCGTATATCTACGTGTTTCAATTACAGAATAATTATCGTACCTGTCCGGAGCTGCGAAAAGCTTTATTTAGCTCTCGAACGAGATGTCCCAAGATGTTGCCCTTGATGAGTCTCCAGTCGGACGAAGTGAAACGGCAATTTAGATCCGTCGAAAGGCAACCGGTCAGACTTCGAGGTACCTCGGGCCTCTTCTGACTATCCGACAAGGCTTGCACAATTAACCGAGAATTTTTATAATATTTTTAAAATACGCGATACCGTTCGAATCCAACATATTAGTACTTTAAAGAGAACAGAACTTATTATTCATCCATAAACATTCGCGCATTGTAGCTCTAATATCATAAATCTTTACAAAACAGGCCTTGACGTAAAAATACTTCTTTAGTTTTTATAATAATGACAAAGCTGTCGTTATATCCAATGTTCGATAGATCTCTCTTATCTCTCAAGGCTGTCATCGAAAAACATTCGTTTTTACACCGAAGGCGTTAGAATCTCATTTCTTATTACTTTCCGCATCGTGGCTACACGAGACATCGAACATGGTCAGGCTTGAGCGTTCGTTAGAGATACGGTGGCCGTGATAGAAAAAAAATTCCTATCTTACGCTCTTATCTCCCGCCTCGGGACAACGCGGCTCGAGACGTGAAGCGAAGCAACTAAGGGAGGTTGAGGGGAAAAAAAAGTTGGAATTAGGTTGGGTCGCGCGCGCAGGTGCCGTCATGCAGGTCAGGGTCAGATTAACCCCGATCAGGTTACCCCTCAGCGTGGGAGTGCTGGCAGCTCCGTGTAATAATAGGATAGCCGCGGCTAGCTAAAATATACGAGAGGCGAGGTGCGTTACTCCAGATAGATCTCACTTTGTTATAAACGGTTTCATCGAGAGCTGTTGATTTATCTCGATGTACCTAACGAGATCCTTCGTATCTTAACCGATCCGTTTACACCCTCTTCGAATTCGGTTCCGTTGGAAAACCGATGATCCCAGTATCTAATTGGTATTTACATTTTTCCGTCGAACCTCTACGAATCTTCTTCAAACGGTGCTAAAGCGCGTAATTTCGAGCTCGCTTAACTCTACCGGTAATGTTATATTTAGTACATATTATTTGCTCAACCCCCTTTGTAGTAACGCCATAATAACCTGCGTAATTCCGTTCCGTATTTATAGCGATGTAACGTTATAATAAGGGCTCCGCCGAGGAGTGGTCGACCTGCACTTTCATAGATCGATCTCATTTCGTCTTAAACGCGCTCGTCGAATCCGAGGTTTATCTCGACGGTCATAACGGTAATTATCTCGATCGATCCACGATTCGATTTATTCTTCACAGCATGAATTGCTGTTTCCAAACAGCAATCAATCGAATTATCCAAGAAAGATTATACGTGATTCTAAATCTGTCAATCTGACAGAAGTTACTTATCATTAAAATACAATCTTCAATACTGTTACGATCTCTCACTACTATTTTCGATTATTTTAAATGGCAATTTTTAACATCACCTTGATTCATATTGCATATACCTAGTACGATCGATCTCCTTTGTTACCTCTCGACTTATCTCGTTATTTTAACGACACCCATCAGCCAGTCCTTTTATAAGGCGTGCAAAACGGCTTTAATCTCCGTTAAAAAAAATGCCAATAAACCGTACCAATCTACGGCGTAGTAAACAGACTAGATAACACAAGTCGGGCCTTACAACCGTACCACTTTCGTCTCACGAGCCCCGAGGGCTATCGCGTCCGGTCCAATCTCGATTTCGTCTCCAAATGCCGATCGTATAGCATCCAATCTGCGCGCGTATAAAACGAATGATCACCGAGAACGCATCGAGAGCGCCTACCGTGCTCTCCACCTCGGGCGACATCGTAATGATTACGCGTGTAATTTCAAGGATATTTATCCTACATCAACATTCCGCGCGATCGAGACGCGTACACGCGTGTTTGCTGCGTGTTGCGTAGCCCGCGGCTCGAGACAATTCCGCGCGCACCTGCGCGCTTTAACTCGGATTTCTAAATAAGTTACGTGCAACGTCTCTGAACGCGCTAGGTGATCCGTCTTCATTTTCTACCTCGTAGATGATATAAACGGAACAAGATTCGCGAAAATTGACATTTTTTTGAGAAAGCAGAAAGTTGTACAATTAGATTTCTCGTCTAGATATGTATATACGTGCGAGGAAATATAATATATAATACGCATACACACGGTGTAAAGTTCTTATCAGTTATCAGCGATCGACAAGATACAGCTGGCACATGTGTATCGCCTCGGTAAGAATTCCCGGTCCAGATGGGAATTAATTTTTATTTGCACGCTTCGCATGTAATTTTTTTTTGAAGCGGTCAAGAAATCAGCGACTGGAAGTTAAATTAACTTCGCTGTACAGGAGGATCGATAAGAGGCCCCTCACGCGACATCGTTACACGCGTAATTTGAAAGTTATTTATCCACAACCGAAACTCGTGCACGCGGTGTCGTTGCAACAGAGTAACAAACGGCGCGTCGCCCGCAGCTTAATTAAATTCGTCGGAACGGGGACGCGCACGACGAATGATAATGTTCTCGCGGGACCGTGACCAAAGTCGATATCACAAAGAGCGTTATCCCGAGGATACGTCGCGCGTTACAATGAGATCGAATTAATTGGGACACCGCCAGGGGGTCGAGGGGTCCGTGGTTTTATTTATTATGAATTAGGACAGAGGGGCCGCCGCGACCCCCGCCGGGTCGTACGATTAATTTCATTTTATTCGGCACGAAAAGGACCGTTCTCGACCGGTCCTAGAACACGCCTCGGTCCCCGAAGCGCTCATTTGCTCCCCGCGCCGCTTTTTGATGTCGTACGTATATAAACTGCATCAATGAATAATCGTATTAATCATATTGGCGCTTGATAATGACATGAATAATGTAGTTTAGGCCTTTTACGAGGGAGAATTTTCACTTGCTACGAAATATTCTTAGCAATACAAATATACGCGATACGTCAAGATCAAGATTTCTTAGAGCGGTGACAGAATATCCCGATTGGTTTTCATGCCGGATCGAAAGAAAAATGGTTATATTCCCTGATAGGGACATTTCTTCCGGCGATGCGCGCGTTGTATTTGGTAATTCAGGAAAGCTATATATGCAGACGGAGTTCACAGACGGATCTCCAACACGCTGGATGCGAGGAACTCGAATCCGTGAGGCAATCTGTACACCTGTTGCCTAGATCCGTGATTTATTTCGAAGATTTCCTTTCTCCTTGTATCTCACACCACGCGCTTCTCTACGCATTGTGCGTGGGCTTGCGACCGGAATATTTTTCTCATACGTGGGACAAAACACGCGACGTGAAATATTCTCGTACACGACGATGCATCAATTCGAGGACGCTACACTTGGAGGGGAGAGGGAACCTCGGGAGCAGGTATACAAGAAGAAAATAAAAGATCTCAGTTTCTCGTGGATGGTCTCCTCTTCGATTCGATACGATCGTAGATCTTCGTTAGTCGAATGTATATAAGATGGCATGCACATTGTATTGTTATTTACATTTCGCGTAATCAAAGAAAATTACAGCTTGAATAAAAATTAAATAATAATAATGACGATAATGCTGATATATTTTTATATACGTCATTCTATTCGAATAGGTTGTTACCTATTTTTTCTCACATAGCTCTTTGTGTTTATCCTTAACTTTTTTATCATAAATATCTACGCCACGTGTTACCATGAACTCAATTCGAAGGCGCGTCTCGACGACAATTTGGTCGTTACAATATATAAAAGTACTGATCGAGCAGGCAAACGGCGCCATGCTTCGCTTTCGCAACGGCCGCGCCAAGCTGTACCCTAAGAGCGGACGAGCAGATAATCTGCTTAAAATTCGAGCGTACAACGAGAGAGCACGGCCGTCTTCGATCGCGGCCTCCGATCGGGAGCGTTTTCTCGCCGCATCGAGGTACCCGCGGCGGCTCAAACACCCGTCGAAGTGCTCTTAATCGACCGTAAATAATTGCATTTATCACACCTATCATTGCGAGCGTCGTGCGCGCACAAGCGGGCCCTTCTCGAAATCTGCTTTCACTCCCGGAGAAAATTGGCACGTTGCCAATCTCGGACATCGATCCGAGGGCCGCGCCGCTTCTCGAAGTTTGATTTATCGCGAGCTGCGCGAGTTGCATCACTCGCGCGAGGGGCACTCCTCACACCTGCCTGTGATACATGCGAGGCCGCATATATCACGCCTGGTAATTATGATCGATGCAGGGAATAAAATTAAGGGCACGTGTGGGGGCGCATCGGCTCGTTAGATCCCCCGAAAATCATTGCGCGCAGTATCGGATTTAGAGAAACACAATTATAAAAATATGCACGATCAAGTATTTATGTATAATTTAAAGAGGAAAGAATAATAATTTACGCGCGCATCTGAATTTTAATCGAGCCAGGAATGATTGAAAGTCTTTATTTATCGAGATAATCATTTAAAGGTAAATCGTAATAATAATGTCGATAATTTCGTAAGAAAAATAATTTCAAAAAAATGAAAAAATCCTTGCGAATCCTAAATCTCGATGACTCGCAGATGCAAAAAAAAAATGTCTGGATGTTCGCGCGATATTATGCACCGCAGCCGAATTGTCGTAAACAACTGGAAGAGAGACTTTTGAGCGAGGATGGAGGGCAGTAGGAACGAGAGCCCGAATCGTCCGCGGCTTCGTGATTGTCCTGCGGGACATAAAGTATAAACCACCCACAACATAAAGCCGAAGGAGTTATTGTAGAGCGTCACCTCCGCACCTGGATACCTCTTGCGCGCTGAAGACCAACGACCACAAGCCGGGAATTTGCCAGCTGTCTCTCTCTCTCTTTCTCTCTCCCGTTCCCCTCTCTACCTCTCCAGCACTCTCTCCCCTTTCTCGCCCGCATTTTTATTCCATCATCTCGGTTCCATCTCCCTCGCTCACTCCGGTATCGGTTATCTCCGATCCTCACGCTTTATACTTCTTATCCTCCTACCCTTCATATGTCTTTCCCGTATCCCTTTTTTACGCTTTGCTTCTTCCTCTCATGGCTATTTACCGTCCGATTCGTTCGGTCTCTCTTTCGCTCCTTATCAAAATCGTTATCGATCCTCGTTCTTCTCGCTGGTTCCTGTAGATTATGGGAAACACCACGAGCCAGACGTTTACGGCTGTGGAACTCGCGATGCACGAGGCACTCAATCGCGGATTTGATACAACTTAATCGCGAACACCCTCGCATTCCTTCCACCGGATTCTCCTTTTCGTTGCACCATAAACACGATCGCCTCTCGTCCTCGTGGAATTTCGAAGGACGCGCTCCTGCGGTTACAGAATACCGAACAGCGGCGCTCACACATTGAAAACACAATCTTGAATTCGCCGTTTTGCCTGATATCGCCCGGGATTAATTAATTATCGCGGTTTCATCGGGACTTACTTCTCCCTTAACGTAACACGATCCTCGCTTAATTTCCCCGAGGAAGCACGAACCCGATAATTACGTAGATTTTTGCCCGAGCCCGCCCGGTCGGGGCATACCTAAGTAAGATGCTCGAAGGAAGATATACCCGGACGTTACTCAACCGGCTGGCGCTGCTCTCATCTGTATGGCCAAGCGATACACATTGTGGTGGTCTCACATTCGCCGCTCTGTGCGGCGGAGGGCCAGCGCGATACAGATATGGTTTTATATACCGGGCTTCATTGTGGCACGCCTTTGCGCCCCCTCTCGCAACGTGTAGATCCGCAGATACCCTCTCACGGAGCTGCTCCGCGCCTTACTAATGCTCCAGTTTATAAGGGTTATCTCTCGTCGGGATCCTTGACGGGGGCGTAGAAGGAAAAGGAGGAGGAAGTCGCTCGGAGAAATCGTCGGAAATCACCGGGTTGGCGAGGAGGAGAAAGAAATCGCGAGGGAGTAGAACGAGATGACGGAGGAACTACGAGAAAGAAATAGATTCGCGAAGAAACTGAGAAGGATGAGAGACCGCAAACGGATAGTAAGAAAAGAGGATGTAGAGATATAAGAGAATGTGTGTGCGGACGAAAGAGGAAAATAAGAGATCAGAGAGCTACGAAAAGAACGGACGAGGTGAAAAAGAGAAAAGGATACGGTAGACAATTCCGTAGAAAGACAATAAAAGAATATACGATGGAGAATACTATAAGGAAGAAGAATCTTGCCGGGATCCTCGGGGAGTTTTAGGAAAGATGAGCGGGAAACGTCGGAGGACAGAAATTGGTAAAAATTCCACGGAGACCGCGAAATGAGAAGGGGAGGTCACGGAGGGTCCATGAGAACGGGAGGATGAACTAATGTAAGAGGAGAGACGAGGCACGGCGGCGTCCCGAGGCGCCTTCAGATTTATTTTGCGGTCACGACTCTACGACGCTGGATAAAGCGGAAGCGGACTCACGCTGCAGCGATGCTAACTTGGAAAAAACGTATCGACAGGTACGATCGTACAATAAATCGCGGTTTATAAGAGACTCCTCGCGATTGTTACTTCGGTCACGAACAAGTTACCCGCAAAACGCTTCTATGGACATATTTCTTTCTATCATGATTACGGCCGTTACAAGATGCTATTCTTCGGTTATGCGACACGTGTCCACGAGTGTATGTGAGTAAGATTCTAACATTTTCGCATTATTTTTGTCTCTATTCCAGTCAGGTCGGATTCCCGCAGAAGAAATGATCACAGCTCGTACACAACTCTTGCACTTATTGCAAGAGAGAGAGAGAGAGTCATGATTGCATCGATAAGATTTATCGAGACATACAGATGTTCAAAGGTAATAATTAAGGATACATAGTTGTGCCCGTGACACCCGTAATAACAATCATCGCGAATTATGATCTCGCTTAAGATGCACGGATATCCGAGGATTAATGACACTCGTGAAAACGTGGGTACGAGGGTGGATCAGAAAGTCAGGAGAAAGTCAGGACACGCCATTCGGCATCATCTTTACCGACGCACGTCGAATCACTCATCGTTCCCTTTCGAGGATTTACGTCGTGCCGCGATAATAATTCAGTTGCAGGGAGAGAACCGGCGCGGCACGTTGTGAGAGCAACAACGTGTAATTTCAATTTGCCGAACAGACAAATTAGTCGTCGCTGGTGAACGCATTGCTGATTACAACGCGCCGGTAACTCATCAGATCCCCGAATTACACGTCCCAGATGGATGATATCGCGTACGATGCACGAGATGGATTTTCGATCTACTTAATGGTAATTAGACTTTAAAGACTGAGCCGCCGCTTTTGGTTTATTAACTCCTTGTTTCTGCATTCGCTTCTTCTTCATTTCCCTATACAATTTCGGTTGTTTTGTATTGAGATAAAAAGAAAGTTTTAATCTATCTTGCAATGAGAATTTTTTATGAAATCTTATTAAGAGAAAAAAAAAGAAAGAAAGAGAAACAGAGAGAATACATAGCCGTTAATTCTTCCGCGCGTACAAAAAAATTTAATTAGTTCCAAAATAATGCGACTTTATTTCTCCTTAATCAACAATATAATATAATCGTACGTTTGCCGTATCCGTTTAAACATTCTCAATTCTTGCGTAATTACCAACAGATATTCTCTCGTGGCTCGTTATCCCCCCCCCGGCCATCGAAAGCAACCCGAAGAGATTTCCAAGGACAAGGATCCTCCTCTCATTCGGTAGGACTACACGACGGTCGCGGAACAACGGCAACTGTGGTGCCCTTTTAATTACACCTCGGCCTAATTTATTGCGAAATCCGCACCGGTGGCAATGCGATCAGATAAAACCCACGGCCATAAACCACGGCGTCATATAAAACTCCTTTTATTCTTAACCGGCTGTGGATCGAGCTCTTGTGCCCGGGTACTCTTTCCGTCTATCCTCGTTCTCCGCCCGCTCTCTTTCTCCCACGATATCCTTTGCCATGCTGTGGATACATAGGAACCCCATCGACCTTCCTTATTCCACATTCGTTCCCTCTCTCCTTTCCTTTCTCTCTCTCTCTCTCTCTCTCTCGCTCCCTCTTCCACTTGCCTTTCTTTTCGTTTTCTTCCCTCCATGCGTTTCCCTCTCGAACTCGGTCTCGTGGCATACCATCGGAGAGAGATGCCGGACTATCTCTCTCCGACCTTCAGACGTGCGTCCTGCCTGCGGCCGCCCACGCGCCGACCCGACGCCCTCTCATACCATTCCGTAAGGTTCTCCCACTGCCACGAGCATGGGTCTTCCCGCGCATGGGAGACGTACATTCACGCATGGTCTCTCGTCGATGGTTACGAGCACAGTAGCCGACGGGTGTGCGAGAGAAACGCTTAACGAATCGACATGCAATAAACATACCGGCTCTCCGGATGTATCCCGCCTTGTTTGAGAAGATGTAGGACGGGATAAACAATGGGGGAATAAAATCGATGCGATAAAAACGAGGGATCGTCGCGCGAGCGAGGAATTTTTTTTTTTTTTCGAGAAACTTTATGCACCCCCCCGTTGCCTCTGCTTCATAGACATCTTCTGTGAACATCCCTTTAACATCGCAAAACAAAATCGCGCATGGCCGCTCGGCGCGGCGCATCTCTCGTACTACCACACGTAGAGAGAGTGATGGATTACCCCGAAGCTCTTTCTTCCGTCTGAGAATGAAGCTCTCGTCGGCGCGCTTTGAATTTTTTCCTTTTATCTCTTTACCGGCTTCTTAAAGGACACCGAAGAGCTTAATCGCGTCGAGGATCATGCGGGCAGCGCGCTTTCAAATATGGCGGAGATCGCTAAAAGAACATCGACCAAGAATTGACCAGGTGGCCAGGTGGGAGGACTTGATTGGACCAGTAAGCAAGCTCGTATTAATAATTCAAAGACTCTATAGGCTCTGCCTCACTAGCGAAGAGCTCACGGTTGCGCGCGTGTCTTGATTTACAAGTGCGTTTATGGGGTAGGCGGCAGATGTACTTTCGGTCTCGATCTTCCTCTTTTCTCTCTTCTCTCTTTCTTTTTTTTTTCTGCGATGCGGCAGTGTTACGGCTCGTACATCGCGTATTTTAAGGAAGCTTCGTTAGGCCGTCTGCCGTTTATGGAGATCCTAATGATTCGAGAGCCCTTCCCGCCTAGTGGCACAACTGAAATTTAAATCAGCGCCCGAATACACGATACACGAATGGCTCTCTTAGATGTTATGAAACGATCGCCGATCCTTTAACAGCTTCGAATTTTATTGAATTCCGATCGAGACCAAACAATTTTCGTTTCGTTCCAACTCGAGAATAGGGGACGCCTTCCTTGTGGACACCGTATGAATATTTAAATTCGAGTTTCTTAGTTTTTTATTTCGAACAGATCTCTGAAATCTATATGCAATGCACATAATTTTTTTTTTTTTTACTACGAGCAAAAGTAAATAATGTAATATTTAATGTACTCAAGATTAAGATAACAAGAGTTCATAAAATTTTTAACGATATACAAAATGAAGATCTTTGCTATATTTGAATAAGATATTTTCTGAGTATATTGGAGCAACTTTTCTGCTCCGTCGTCAGCACCAGACCCCCACGATAATGCTGGAGGGTTAATATCCGCGCTGTCCATCCGGTCTAAAACATCCGGGTGAGTAATCGGTGCGCTTTATTAAAGTGGATCGCAGCGAGCATGGATGTGGACCCGCATAAGCGCGCAGCTGTACTCTGGACAAACGAACGATCCGTATTTGTCAGAGTAAATTAGCCGCGGATACCGAGATAACGAATCGAACGACGCTCGACTTGTGCATAATAAAGCAACGGCGGGACCTTAATCGTTCCAGTTTAATCAATCGGCTGGAACCTATATACTTGGACAAATAAGTTAACGTGCATATTTTTGTGAAAAAGTAAACGACGTAAAAGTAATATAATATAATCTCCAAGTGAATATATCCATTAGATTTCAAAATGTTTTTTTTTATTTTTGAGATATTATTAAAAGACGAAACATACATAAAGTTTCCTTCATAAAATCGAAGCTGATGACTTCTTGCTATTTTCTAGCTATTTTCGAGATCGATTTTCGTGTATGCTAAGAGCCACTATCGAGGAGCTTTTAGAGCTTTGAAACAGGCCGCAATGTTGACTTCTCGATAATTAACGCCGCGAGTATCTCGGGTCCGTTTACTTGCGCCCGACCTGTAGTTCAGCAAGAAACACAGCCGGCAATTAAATTCATTTGTCAATTATTTGACGAATCTCCGTCCCATCCCGGGTGCCCGGTGGGCCCGAATCGTGCCGAGCCGCTTCGCTTTACGACACTCACATATTTTTGTATGCGATCTGTCTAATTGCCGGCCGACGAAGAAGCCCCTCGTGATCCATGTGTGGCCGTCATCGCAAAAACTTCAGATATGTCATCGCGCAATTATCCCACCAGCTGGACGAAGGTGGTCCAGGTGAAAACAACAACGTTTTACCCGTCGATGGCATCCTGGCATCCTTCGTTGAAACCCTTGCGTGAGATTCGACTTTTTCGATCATGGATCGGGGCCCAATTAAACTTGTATTATGGCGGAATGCTCTTTCCCAGCCGATACCACTATATTGCTTTCTCGATATCTGCGTTCCTCTTGATACCTAAGAATAGCTAATATCGTTTCGAACGGTTGCGTGGAAATTAGCAATTGAATACAAATTACATATGCGGTCGATTCTCGATATGCAAAATACATATATATTGCTTTGAGGAAATTTATTATAATTCTTCTTTCTTAATCATTTTCTTTAATTTGTGTGTGTGTGATAAAATTTTATCAATATTATTTTCTGCGAACAATTTATTATATCGAACATATTAATTCAGATCAATCTCTATGATAATCAAATTGCGGACATTTAAACGTTTCATTAATGTACGTACAAAAAAGTGTATAACTCATTACGTTTTTTCTTGATAATAATTCACATTACTCGTAAAGCTGCACTTACGAGCGCGTTCTCGATCATCAATTTATTATCGCGAGGTAACGAGAGAGCATGGTTTTTAAAAATCTTTTAGCATAATCCAATGCTGCCGATCGATTTCTTCTGGTACAATCGTAACTCTCAATATCACGTTTCTCTGCCATCGAAGAGCGCGTGTTATCGGTTTTAAAACCTTATAAAAGCCATTCTCTCTCGCAGTTCGCCGTCAGACAAGAAACGCCATGAATCTTAAAGAGACCTAGTTCGAGCCCTGAACCAGACGATCGAGCATGCCCGATCGCACTCGCGATTAATCGCGCTTAACGGCTGATGACGCATCGATCGCGCTAAGCCACGGATGCTGCTCGGCTTATTAACTCGTCGAGAGAAACAAGAAGGAAGTCGACTAGTAAGCTTTAACGACGATAAGCTTATGAGCAAACTAAAGCAATCAATTCGACGTCATGCGGAAGGATGAATATTTTTATAATTCTCTTAGAATTTAATAAGATTGTCTGTTATATATAATTCTAACTTTATTTCGCGCTCTCCAAAAAAGACTTAAAAAATATTAAACTATTAAACATTGATGTTTCGTGTCTATTGTTCATCTATGATTGCAACTTCATTGCCGTTATCTTGCAATAAAATCTAAAGAGAGAAGAGAAAGGTAAACTTTATTTTTAATTTAAAAAAAAATGCTTATCAGCGACACTCTGCTAATGCAGCACATATCTCTTCTCAGCTTCACGTTATCACATTCTTCGCTCTCGCGGGGATCGTTGCGCGGCGCCGCGCATCAATTGCAACGAGGAATGCCGCTCCGAAGTTACACCTGGTCTTGCGGAGGGAGCATCGTGTATCGGGCGTCGGGATACACTACCACGTCCGTCCTTATAGTCATGGGAACGTTAGCCGATCCGGTAAAGGAACTCTCCGCGCGGAAACGAGAGTCACGCTCGTGATTTCATCGTTATCGCTCGCTAAAAGTGGTCCCTCGGATCCATCCAATCGACGACCTGAAACCGTGCGCAGTAGTTATTAACTCGTTTCACGAGATTTTAAAAGTTGTTGAGCGCCGTAAGTTACGGCCAGCCGGGGACGCTAAATTCGCGCAGATTTATGTTATCGTCCCGCGATGGGTTAATTAAGAATTGAATTTCTCCAGAGCGACACGGCTCGCGGCTGTCCGACGCACCGAATTTATAGATCCATGAAACAAAGTCCTAAATCGTGCACATAAACGCAAGTTTCTACCGTAATATTATTTTTACGATATGCATTAAGCTTCGATGCGGAGCCATGTTCTCTCTCTCTCTCTCTTCTCTCCCCCCTCTCTTTCTCTCTCTCTCTCTCTCTCTCTCTCTCTCTCTCTCTCTCTCTCTCTCTCTCTGTCTCTCTCTGTTAACGCCACGGACATGGCTAAAAATAAATCTTCAAGTATCCAAGATACAATGTGTACAGCATGTCACCTAAAAGACCACTTTGACGCGGAACGGATTCACCGTGCGCGGTGAATCGTTCGGTCGCGAGGGTCGAATCGCGCACAATCCTCTATGCAGTTTATTTTCAATGCAGGTATATGGAAATAGCGATCGATGCTCGCAACAAAGTAACGAGGAATCTATCGTGAGAAGCGACACTACAGATACCATTCCGCACCATCTCCCGCAGGCTCGCGGCTATGCGACTCCCACGGTTCACCGAGCTTGAAAAAAAAAGAAAAACACGAGTAAAGCCCCACAGTCTCCCTATCCCATCGCGAAAAAAATTTTGCCGCAGCGAGAACCAATAATTGCATACGGAGGATTGTGCCAGTAGCCGCGAAGTGCCGGGGCGTACGTGTCGGAGATGCGATTCCGTCGGCGCAAGGGGTGCGGGGAATGGGGGGGGGGGAGAAAGAACGAAAAAGCTAACTGTGCGGGGTGGATGCGGGGCGAGGGATAGAGCGAGGGTCGTGCGGGGAGAGAGAAGAAGGAGAGAGATATATAAGCGAACGGTTGAAAGCACTTGAGTTCTTGCACGGTGAGGTGCGAGGGGCAATTTGCGGTGCGCTGCGAATGTTTCATTACTGGAGGAAGAGCTCACCGCTCAGCTACCGAATTTCGAATGAGCTACCGGCCAGGCCGAGAGAGAAACGCTCGCTCGCGCGCGCGTCTGTCAGTCGCTGAAGACTCGTAATTGAAATCCGCTGCCTCGGGAGCCGTGCCGACCGCAAATCGCGCGAGCAAACACTTTTGTCTCGGACCGTCCGCAATTTGCATCGTTACATTGTGCGTGCGCGCGTCCCCGCGCAACACGCGTGCGCGAGACGCATCTGTACACGCGGATTCGAAAAAAAGACATTTACGATTCCATAGCGTGGAAAAATATCCCGTTAGGATTTGCGAGTAATACGGGTCTGGCATGTTCCGGAGGTAATTTAGGATATTGCATGTGTAGCAATTTTGCAAATTTGCGAAAGTTGAAACAGAGCTGAAACAGGCGTATTATTCTATATAAAGTATTATTCTAATTTGAATGCAATATTTGCCTAATGAATAATGGTGGTAATTATATCATTTCAATTATTCTTTGGTTTTTTCTGTGCATTTTACAAAAGTAAACGAAAACTCTCTAATAATAATTCACAATTAATCTTCAGGTAATTTAATGCGAAGGGACACACCGAAGCTTTTAAAATCTAAAATATATTCCCTAAGGCTCATATCGTATCAGAGATATATGATAGTACGATACATTATGATATTCAATATATGATTACATCCCTTGCTGCATAAAGCAGATAATAAATGTGTGAATCCCATCGTGGGAAATATTTCGTCCTAAAATTTACAGAAAGATATTACATTGTCAAACGACAATTCTTTTCCTTGTATGCGTAAACACGCACGCGAGCGTCGACAAGATGCTGAGAGAAGGCGCAGGGATCTTGGATTTTACGGATTAGATGGAAAAATGAAATTTGAAATTTACGCCTCGAAATCTTTGCGCGTGGCTGCTTGGATGATGCCATCGAAATTCAACCAAATTTGAGCTCTTCTCCCGAGCGGTTTATCGCGTCTCCGGAGATTAACAAAGACTTTTGGTTCCACGAGCCCGTAGCCTAATCTCCTCATAAAAAAAGTGTTCAATATTTCTCGAGGACGAAGCAATCCGGTGATCTTGGGATCAACCTGAAAATTATTGGCGTTGTGTTCCTAAGCCGCAGTCTATGTCACTATCAAATCTTCCATATTTATTGCAGCGCAATATGACTGTTGCAAACTATCTTTAATATTAATCTTTCATTACTATAATATAACTTTGCTTGAACACATCAAGTTACATATTAAATTATTAAAATATAATATAATTTTATATAAGAAGCATTTACAATTATGTAAAATAAGTATATATTTTGAGTTGTAAAAATATCATTTTTCTTGCGCGTGCTTAATTGACCTTCTTGTAAAAATTAATGTTGCTGTATTACATAAATATGTTTCTATACAATCACTGGGAGATGTTTATTACCTTTGAAGAAAAAGAATTCAGGCGCGAGAGCCTTAATCACGCGAGATATCATTTCTGCGGGCGACTACGGGCTGTCGGAAAGAATCGAGAGAATTAAAGTTGATGAAAGATCTCCCCGACGGCGATTTATTCACGTAGGGTGATGTGATACCCCCAGAGCCCGACGTCTTCTCTGTTGAAATATCGTGGCTTATGAGACGGAGCGGTTCGGGCTCTCCACGTTGAATTTGTAATTCGTAAATTATTGCATCGTCGACTTTTTCTAAAGAGACCATTACTTAACAGCATCCGGTTAAATATCGCCGCGATTACGAGAGGCATCCGAGGATTTACGCGATCTTGCTTCCGCCATTAGAAAGCATCGATTCTACCGACCACGTTCACCGAATGGCGCTCAATCTTCGCAGATGTTGATACGCAAGTTCGGAATAATAGAGAATCGAAAGTGCAATTATCGAGCGTGTGAATAATCGATCTCTCTCGCAAGGTAAAGTGGCATTGAACGAAGCTGATGGAGAAAAGATAAAAAGAGACGAAATAAATTTATTCTTAGAGAGTTGAGAGTTTCATCAAAATCCAATTTTTTCGATCGTCCACGGCACTCGATTTGCACATTATGCGAGGCTTTCATTTATTATACCAACTTATTGTGAAGATATAAGGAGCCGTATAAGGAGCGCCGGTTGGTTTGCCTCTCGTACTGTCAGCGAGAAGGCTATTGTCAACGACAGATGGACATCCAATGGGCAACACGTGTTGCATACAGCGACGCATACGATATACCTACGTGCTTCCCGCACGGGAGAAAGAGGACTCCGCGATGCACCGTGGCCCTTTTGTCTTAAGAAGGACCGGGCGGAGCGCGTCATTGAAGAATGCGTGTGCAACATCTGCACTTCTTTTGACGTCTCCGAGACGCTCGAAATGGATATCTGCCGGAAGGCTCGAGCACGTCTTCTTTCAACTCGCTCGAATCTCACACTAAATGCATCCAAAGGATACGTAAATCGAAATGTAAAGCATAAACTTTTTTGTGTCTCCTTAATACTTACCCCCCCAAAATCTTTTCGAATAGCAAAGGACTTTCGTGATGCTCTTAACTCGTCGACCTAAATAGACTTAAATAGATTTCTTTTCTTTGAGAAAGATATTTTTCTCGCATACACGAAAATATAAAAGGAACATGAGATTCTTAGCGCCTTAATATGCGCCACAAGCGCGGTTTTCTCGACGGCGCACAAAAGACCATATGCTAAAATCCCGAATCCACTTTCTTAGACGAAAACAGTTCGCCTCTAAGCGCGCCTCGTTTCCAGCAAAAAAGCAACACCCTTTCGCCGCGGTCTCCGCCATTTTCATTCAAAATACATCTCTTTGAGAAGCCTTCTAAGCCGACGCTCTCCGTGCGCCGTGACTGATGCGTCGCAACGTTGTGTTCTCTGCCCCTTTAACGACACGCAACCGTGTCCAAAATCCAAGCGTATACGAGAAAAGGGATTCCTCTCGAACGTGACCTGTCTCCCCGATACGCCGGGCTGACGCATTTAAATTTGAGATGGACGCGCATTCGTGAGCAGCATAAGCGTGGATAGTATCTGTTACACAGCTCGATCCACGATATTTCCCAAACTTCCCTCGCTCGGTTCCTCGAAGCTGAGCGAGTGGATACGCCTTGCGAGAGTAACGGCCCGTGCGCGCGCCGCTCCGTCACCGCTATCAGTCTCTCCGAGGACAGTGTTAAGTTACAGACATTACAGACGAGACCCACGAGATAAACGCCACTCAAGGAACGAATGCTCGCCCAGGAGACGCGATAAAAGTGTATCTTTACAGTCTCGAGATTTTTTTCCGTGGACCACGAATTTCGGCTACACCTGCCCGCACTTCGGCCCGGACGCGGGTCGGTCCCGCATGCGGGAGAACGGTACTAAGTGCGGCGATTATCCGTCCGCTCTCTTCATTCCTCGCTCCGGGACCTATCTGCCCGTCTCAAGCTCGGAGCCCGATCACTTAGAGCTCGCGACCGGGTCCGGCGGAATGGGATCCATCGCGCTCGTTAAACTCGGGCCCGATAATGGTATCGGTCCCGTGTACAAGATACCTCATACGCCTGACGCAATACGTCCGTTTTACAAATCGCCCGCTACAACTCGCGGATGTGTAGCCAATTTATTAGCCGGCGCGTCGATGTGAATTATAGCGGTCCGCCGGGATTTTAATTGGAAACAGATGGAGGAGCAGAGTATCCACGCGTGTGTTGACACTACGCGAAACGTAATCGAAAATAATGACAATTGTGGCCCGCTCGTTCTTGTAATCACAAGAGTTACGGAGATTTATCGTACGCGGCCCAAGAGAACAAAATGTGTCGCTCCCTTTTACTTTATTCCACGACATCATATATCCGGCATTCTTGCAACACACATTGCGAGAACAATCCAACTTATTCAAACTCTTTTTTATCAATATTTAAGAACCAAAATGTATAATATACAATATGCAATAAGTACAAAATAATATTCCATAGAAATTGTTTTATATTGTATGTTTCGATATGAGATAATAATAAACTGTTAAAAATGAACACAAATATGTGCAAAATAAATAAATAAAAAAAAATAATACGAGGCGATGATTTTACGATTATTGAGAAACTCGCACATTGACGTTTTTTTCTCGCTCCTATAAAAATTTTTATTATAATGGATTGATTAGAGACAATAAATAGTTGATTTGTCAAACAAAGCAAAAATATCGGCGGCATAAAATGCAATCAGTTTCATGACTTTAAAATCAGCGTCCAACAAAATATTTAAACCACGTCGACTGTATCGACGCACGCTCCGTGTTTATTTGAATATTTTATTGTTAGTGCTTTTCAATAACGCATTGATAGGATGTAGCGGGATTTTATGACCGAATGAGAGAAAGTTTACGCAGGCATAACCAGACTGGATTACGGATGGAGGTATTTTTTTTCGTAAGGAAACGTAAAGCAGCTCGAACTTGCTGATGTGCCATTCGGCATAAGAATCTCTTATCGGGTGCAGATAGATATCGAAGTGCAAAAGCGAGGGATTATTGTGTGCGAATAATCGTAATTCATACTCGCATCAGATGCATTATCATTTCGAAACATATCCTGCCTGCGCATTTCAATTTTGTTTATTGATCAAAAATGTATGAAAAATATATTTTTCTTCTGAAGCGATTTGCTTAATCTATCCTAATAATTATTTCTTTCTTCATAACAATTTATATAATATGATACTTTATATAATATTTAACTAGTGCAAACTGTGTAGCGAATAAGATAAAATTAATCATTAAATATTGTGAAATAAAAGTGTGGAAACAGTCTACATAGCTTCATTTAATATCTTCCATTATAAGCTAATCTCGTTACTCATTTCGCGACAGAAAGATTGGCGACTTCCACGACAATTCTTGTAGAGAAGCACTTTAACCTTCCTTGACGAGTTTTGCACAGAGCGATTGAACTGCTCTTCATCAATCAAGCCATTCGTATCCACTTAGTTCCACTTATTTCCTCTTTACTACTTTACTTACTTCCTGCTGGCAATGTTATAGAGAGCGGTACAACGGCTCTTCAAAGGAACATCTACGTCATTTTCGTTAGTGCGTCTTGACTAGGCACTTGATACTCAAAGATATCTCGCGCCACATCCTGTTAGACGAAACTAGATCACCTCCAATAATTCACAAATATATATTTAGAGATATAAAATAAATTATAAATCATACAATTTTTGATAAAATTGCCGTTCGGTAATATATATCTGCAAAAAAGCTTATTGCCTTGATTTTATAATCATCTCTAAATATATAAAAAAAAAAAAACGAAAATACAAACCGCTCTTTATAGCAAACATGTGCCTCATGATGTTGATGACAGATCACAGACGGGTCTTGCAGAGCGCGTCAAGTCGATAATGGCTTTGCAGTCCTCGAGTATCCGGAAATTTTCGAGCACTAACAACTTGAAAAGTTCTCGAAGCACTTAAGATAATTTCGCGAGTTTTTCCTCGTTCCTGCTTCAAGACCTCCTCCTTCCCGAGAGCCGGAAAGGGACACCGACGGTATCTGCGAAATGTCTCACACGAGTGTTTCGTTGTTCCGCACGCTTCGAGATCGCCTCGACACACTTGGAATACGAACTTACCCTCGAGAGTCGTGAACATGATGAAGAACGTGAGGGTAAGAAAAGACGCAGAAATATCGATATCCCAAGATTCCACCCACGTAGAGGAACTTCCTGTTTTTCACGAAGGATATTTATCTGTTTCTCAAAATCCTTGCCTAAACTAACACCTAACGTATGAAAAGGAGCGCCTTCGGCGACACTCTATCTCATCCTGCACATCTACCCTAACTCGCAACACACTTTTCGTTCTGGTCGTTCTCGCGATGCCACGATCTACCTGCGCGTGCTATTTCGTAGCGAAGGAACCTTATCTCACGACATCCTCTCTGTCGAGGGAGGCCTCGGTTCATCACGGACACCTTCACCGAGAATTATCGACCCTTCTACCCGGGGCGAATGATGGAATCTCAGTTAAGTATTAGTGTTCTCGCGCATCCTTTATTTTACATCGAATCTTCGTTGGAACATCCATGTATATAAAATTAAACAACGCTAGCGTTCTCTCGCTAATATAATTATAAAAAATTATAAGATCTTTCCGTAAGCTTTATTTTTCATAGATATCTTGCTAACATATGAGATGCATAATCTTGAAACTAATGATACCAGTCCCCCTCCACTTAGAAGATAAATTCAAACTTCTCATAAAGCATTCTATTAATATAAATCACCTCTTTTACTGCAGTATGGCCGACATAATAGAAAGATCAACGAGACGCGTGAACTTTAGTACCGCAATTATTCAGTCACCCACGTGAGAGAACGGCGCTATTTTTCCTTCTACATTTTCTACTTTTGCATCAGAAATACCTTTTCCTTTTTTTCAATAAATATTCGATAAGATTATCTAAATTATTAAAATGTTTTCATATTTATATTAGAAAATATACAAAAAATTCGCATCTCCGTGCTCTACGCGCTAAAATATTTTGACTATTCAGTCAGTTACATTTTTCTTGTCAGAAATCATCCTTCCGATAGAAATTTTGTTACGATTGCAAAGACATTTTTATAGTTATCGCCCAGCGCGCCTGGCACTAGTTTCTCTTCCATCTCTTCTCCTATTTTCGTACATAGAGACGGATATCGGATCGGAGGCGAAGAGATCCTCGTGAGATCCATGTCCATGTCGGTATCTCGACACGGTGGACTAATGCAGATAGGCCCCAAGACGACCGAGATACATCCCCAGTCGGGGGAGGCAGCCGCGCGAGGCGGGAGAGAGAGAGAGAGAGAGAGAGAGAGAGAGAGAGAGAGAGAGAGAGAGAGAGAGAGAGAGAGAGAGAGAGAGAGAGAGAGAAAGGGAGAAAGAGAGACACCCACGCAGGTGGGACCACACACGACGGTCCCGTCATTTGTTGGACACTGCATGGGCATGTCGTGTTCCACGGACACGCGGTACATAGCATTGTACACTTCTTGGCACTGTCCCGCGGCGTGTCGTATCGCCAGCGGGCCGTGCAACTTTATGACCGAAGTCGATTGCGTGCGACTCGAATAGACCGACTCGTAAAATCTCGTCGACGTGGCTACAAAGCGGCCGATGGTCCACGATTGAAGGCGCTAATCGATACTCACGACCAAAGAGTACCGAAAGATTCACTTACGATTTCCTCGACCCTTTTAATGCGACATCGTAGATGCGATTTAACGATAATGCTACTAAAGTAGCATCTACCGAGGCAATGAAAAGTAATGAAAAATATAAAGTGAATGTGGGTAAATGATATGCATCATAAAATACTAAATGAAAAGCGCAAATGTTCGAACGTAGATAAATGACGACAGATGAGACTTGACTTTTCTCTCTCTCTCTCTCTCTCTCTCTCTCTCTCTCTCTCTCTCTCTCTCTCTCTCTCTCTCTCTCTCTCTCTCTCTCTCTCTCTCTCTGACGACAGATGAGACTTGACTTTTCTCTCTCTCTCTCTCTCTCTCTCAGCTTTTTTATTTTCCAACGTTTCTTTATTTTCTTTATTTTCTCCTTATTTTTCAATATCTATATAATACTCATACAAAATAAACTTTTCAAAGTAACGCTAATTATTTGAAGAAATGATCGATAGTAAGAAACTCTCGGATAAATTGCACAAAGTTAGGTCTTGTTATATCTCAAAACTTGTTACCTACTCTTCAAAAACTTGTTACCAAAACTTATTTATTATAATTTGTTATTTGTGTGTATGTGTGTAAGAAAGGAATTATATATAGTAGTTTTAAAATATTTAGATAACTTTAAGAAAATCACGATATCTATTTATCTATTTTTAAGAATCACGGAAAGATAAAATTTTCGCCGATTCGCGGTTCTTTCTCTCTCGACGAAGGACATCGAGTCGATGGAATGTTTCTCGCATCAGCAGCTCGTGCTGTCCTTCCTCATGGTCCAAGAGTCATTCAAATTATAATTCCTCGCTCCGGAGGAGAGAGGGCGACAGAGATAGACCGCGGGGGTAGGTAGTGAGAACTCTTCTGTGGTTCCAGGAGAGGAGGACAAAATAGTCGCTACTTGATGGCGACTTAAGGTGATTTTGAATGGTGCCTAACGACTTCGAGCCGCGTCATGGGGCCCCGTATGCGACTGCCGCGCCAAATAATACGGAGTCACGCTGGGCAACGTGTCCCAATGTCACGATGGTGAACGGCTACGGTGAAGATAATGTCCTCCCACACGGCCGTGTCAGTTCGCTATTCCGTGGTTCTTAACCTCTCACCCCACCCGGGATGCCTTTTTTCTTAAATCTCGCGGCATCCCGCATAATGAAGCCCGTCGGACTCGCGCGGGATGCGCGGCGGAGAACTTTATTGCGAATTAATGTTTCTTTTTTTTTTTTTTTTCGGTTTCTTTCGAACGGTATGCGACCTACCTGGGTCGCGATTCAAATGTCACTAGCCGGACTCGATTAATCGTGCACCGGTGCGCGTGTCCACGCCTTCGCGTGATAAATCGATTGCTATCTACTTGCGACCGGTGGGAGGACGTTTCATTAATTAAATTCGCCGATAAGCGCTAACATTATTTAACGGGCTCGCGTACTCCATTAAAATTTGTGTGGCAAACGTTATTTCAGTCGGAATTGAATATCGAAATACAGGAACGGAGCCGGTTTCCAGATGCTACCATGAGGCAACGCGTTACTTTATTATGTGCAATAAATCACGCTTCGGTCGTACAGCTTGTTTCGCCACCCACTTAATAAACAAGTTAATCAATTCTGTTTTGACAGCTAAGTTATCTTAACTGTTTATCGTTAAGACTGATCAGCAATAATACAATAATCGACTTAAAATTTAAACAAAAAGATATTTTCGTCAAGCGAAAAATATTATATTACATTAAATTTAATATATTAAACGTGCAAGTTAAGTTTTCACAAGAGTTGCCGCAATCATCAACATATTCCCGTCATACGTTGCATGTCTCGCAGTAAGCCGCCTCGGCGATTCAGTTGTTTTAGGATCGCGGGACTCCGAAGGTGGCTGACTGGCAAGAAAAGAGCCCGAAGGTAGACTCGGCAAAGATGACTACGGATGAAAGTTTGTTTTTATTGGAGAGGGGAATCTTCATCCGCGTGCGATTCCTTTGACGGATGGTCGCCTCGCGCTCTTTCTCTCTATCTCTCTCTCTCTCTCTCTCTCTCTCTCTCTCTCTCTCCCTTTTCTCCGAGGTAGAAAAATAATGGTGTCTCCGGACATGACGACAAAGTCAAGGACTGCTTTAATGTCTCGGCACGTCCAGTCGACACACAACGAGCTCCGAGAAAATAATCGTGCTTTCCAGTATTTACGAGTATCCCGCGGAATATCGTGTGCCATCTCCCAAGTAAAGCCCGCACAACTCTGTCGGGCACGAAAGTTTATTTTTCGACGAGAAGTCAAGAGGGCTTACGTCCCTCTGGTCCCCCTGCATCGACGTGACATTTTGGTCCCTGAAGACCGACGATATAGTCATACACTCTAAGTAGCGATCTCGCAAAGAACACATATGTATATTACAATTTTTCTCGAATGTTGTAAAATTACTTACAGGAAGTAACATCAAGTTATTCTATATAATTCTTTCTCTTTTTATAAATTATTCCGTCAACAACATTATACTTGCACAACAATTGTTATATTTAAAATAAAACAAAATTATCTAATTACAAGATACAAAAAAATTGTACATAATATTTGACGTAAAATACTAGCCAAAAAAATTTCTCTGCGTAGCTCGTTACCCTTCAAACCATTCAAAATCGATTTCTGTTGATCTCTAGTTTACACCTGATACGATGGACACATATATTTTCTTCTTTCGCAATTTAATTCTGTTGAGTAACCAAAAACTCAAAGTCAATGGTTTCATACATACTATGACAAAATAATTTGACGAGTCATTCGCGGATCACAATACCGAAGGAATATAAAAGACGAATCTTCCGGATCACAATAGGGCTGTCAAATATATTGGTCCAACTTAAGGACAACTGCGTGAATCTAATTGTCTACGGTTTGGATGCAGCAATATTTTTTTGCCTTGCTAACGTGATATCTTCTTTAAGCGATCAACAACAATAGAGAAGAAAGGAGATTTTTAAGGTGACCATATAGGAGCGATTTGAAACGCGTATTTCACAACTGACTTTACAGTGATTTCTAAAGAGTATCGTGTTTAATTGTAGGAAAAACTATCAGTAAAACAAAATCCACTAGAGAGGAGTGTAAAATAAAGCTGTACTTTCTAAAAAAAAGTTTGTAACACAGTATTAAAAGTTTTTTACAGTGACTTCTTTGACAAATGTGCATTTCGAAAATTAAACTTAAATAGATCCTGACATTATTGATTCGTCATATAATTTTACTTGATTAGTTATATTTTGCAAAATTGCCTTCATTTCAATAACAAAACTTCTCCAAAGGAGCCAGATTGCTAATTGACGTTAATAACGTCTATTATCTAATCACCTATTTTGGAATGATCTATAATTTGCAATAGAGAATTCAAGACAAAATCTATTTATCGTCATATAA
Organism: Lasius platythorax; assembly: GCA_963971435.1. Lineage (NCBI taxonomy): Eukaryota > Metazoa > Arthropoda > Insecta > Hymenoptera > Formicidae > Lasius > Lasius platythorax. The sequence continues at coordinate 4,789,652 of OZ020541.1, forward strand.
TTTTACTTGACCAGTCATATTTTACAAAATTGCCTTTATTTCAATAACGAAACTTCTCCAAAGGAACAAGAATGCTAATTGACGTTAATAACGTCTATTATCTAATCACCTATTTTGGAATGACCTATAATTTGCAATAGAGAGTTCAAGACAAAATCTATTTATAGTTTCATGTGTCGTATATCTTAATATTTGCATCCTGATATATATATATATATATATATATATATGTATATGTGTCTGTGTATTCTAATTCTTTACATGATATTATCGACATTCACACGATATTATCGATTATTATGAACTCGCACGAAATTCCATAACTAGATAGGAGAAGAGTGCGACGGATAAGAGAAATAATGATGCGTAAGAACAAAGAGAGAAGCGTACGCGACTCTACCACCTGTCCCATCGTAGTCTAAGAATAGAGCAATGCAGCAACGCCAGAGAAGCAACATCGTCGGCAAGATGCTGCGTGCTTGCCGGCTCATGCGCCGCTTCTCTCTCTTCCTTTTCTTTTTCTTATTCTTACGCTCCATCCCCGGAGGCGAGAGAGCCGACCGCCTCTCTTCCAGCATTTCCCCGCGTGGCTTTCTTCAGGGCGTGCGTCTAATGAGAGAAAAAGTCAGAAAATAATTGCTACCACCTCGGCTCGCCCAACACCGGCCTTCGAACAAACCGCCTTCGTCGCACCAGCCACCATTCCGCTGTCGTCGGTATAAATGATTGAAACGTGTGTGCCTCGCGCAAACTTTCGAGATATCTCCGCACGGTGGGGATGATCGAAAAAAAGAGAGAGTACTGACTCTCGGCGAGATTTCTGCACCATATCATGGGCGTCGCATGAGAAAAAAATTATAAGAAGAATTTTATGGTGGATTTTAAAAGATTTATATCGAAAGATATAAGAAAGAATTTAAAAGAGAGTTAAAGTTATCAATTATAGAGATCTCTTTCTTAAATTATCTCCTTCTTTATCGAAAAAAATTTATTATTGTTTCATTTATTTTCATCTCCCGTTCTTCAGGTATAAAACGTGACTCCACGATATGAAAAGACACGCGCGCATGACCGATCCTGATCCGCTGGTAGGACCGACAACCTTTCAAATCCCTTCGGCGTTAAGGATTTGCTATTTTTACGAGCTATAATCTTAACGAATCGCTAATCCCGCGGAATGACGACTATTTTTCAGAGTGTCCTCTTTTTTTCCGCTCGCCGCGAATCCTTCCACCGCCACGGGCACACGGGATCTTGGTCGCGAATTTCGGCGTCGTATATTCCTTATGGCCCTATATATTCGGCGGACGACTGGTATTTAAGTCTTTGTAATCCGGCGAAGTTTTGCGGGGGAGCCGAGCGGTGAGTCATGGCAGGTGCTGCTGCCTGAAGAACGAAGGGAAGACGAAGGCGAGGACCGCGTTCCTTTCGCTTCCAACGAGCGCATCTTCCCCCTTCTTTCGAACTTTTCAGCCGTTTAATGCTGCTCCGGTATGAGCATCGCGACAACGAAGAATTTTGCATTTTGCATTTGTCAATATTCGACAGTTGCAACTTTTCTCACTTCAAACGCGATTGCAATATGCGTCGCGAACAATAACGAAAATATAATTGTAAATTTTTAATTTCTCTTAATTGTCTCTTTTTTATTTTCTTTAATATCATAAATACTCCTCTGTATAGTTGGCGTTAAAAAAAATTGAGATACATTTTTTCTCAATTTTTCTTAGAACGTATTCGATGTCTAATAAAGAGAATTTGATTTCCAAAGACTTCAAAGACAATAATGTTTTAGCTCCAAAAAAAAGTATCTACTCTTGAATATTGTATGCGTTTCGAGAATCATGAGAAAGAAATGTCTCAATCATCTTGACAGCCGACAATACACATTGAAATTTTTACAGCTGATTGAGATTATGCGGGCGTTCAAACGAGGGAAACAAGAAAACGTAAAATGTCAAGCGATAGCGGACGACCGATTTCGCGCGATCCTGCGACTCATGATGACTCGGATATCGTATTTGAGATTTTTCATGCATTCGGATCTTTGCACGCCTCCATCGTGATATCTGTCTATGGGCGAGCATATAAATTACGCTCTCGTGAGTGGAGCCACACCGTGACAGCAGACAAAATACTCCAATCCCCGCGTGGTTCCTAGATCTGCCGGTGATATCTTCACTAAACGAAATGCCACCCAAGGTGTTAGTCAGCCCGAGATGGCACAGCTAGATAGACGACACATTATCTCCACCGCATTAGACATTTTACGGTCGAGAAATGCATCTTTGAAAAATGTTAAGGGAGAGATAGGAAATGTGCGATTCTAGCAAGTGGGTGATAATGATGTTCCGAGCGTCATCGAGAGGAAGGGTGAGGCATCGAAGTTTACGAATCAAAAATCTCTCCAGGGAAATACAAAACACACATCGCGGACGTAACAGAACCCTGTGGCAAAACATAAATCTGTGGTTAATATTCGTAATAATTGTTTATTTACGGTTTGTAATAACAGCATAAAATTTATCGTCAACCCGATCGTAGGCTGACAATAATCGCCGACGCTTCGCTGCAATTTGTATGGATTTACACATGCATACCGATTATCGTCATACACTGTATATAATAACTACGCCGAGATACATGCGGGTACATTTAGGATTCTACTCGTAATGACGGTCGTTATATATAATTTTCACGTCAGTTGAAAATTACGATCGATCACGAACGTAATACAATGTTCCTCGTGCAATAGGTTTCGACAATAGCCGGTAACATCGCACGGAGGAAAGCGCTTTTAAAAACGAGCGTATAGCCGACACAGTGGTTTCGGTAGCCGCGATAAGGCAGAGAGATGGAGAACGCACTTTCAGAAGCAACTGGGCACAGGTGCGTTCCCTGACAGGCTGCTCGTGCCGCAATCTGGTATGCATACATCCCACTGTGATTGTTTTGAGAACGAGAGGACGAGGGGTATAAAGTACACAGAACGAACGAAAAGTGGAAAACGAGAGCGCATCCGCGATCAAAAATACAATGCCGGAAAATTGCTCGATAAAACTATTTTCATTTCATTGCAATTCACGGAAATTACTCTTTCCTTCGCAATTTGTGTTATATCTATATATATTAACGTCGTACAAAAAAGATAAGTATAAAAAAATAAACTGCGTATTTGCATAAAGCGACGATCTAGAAGACGAACGCGATATTCTGCGGATGTTGTAGCGACTGCTAGTGAAATAAATTATGTCGGGCGCAACTCGTTTCTGCGCTCGTGCCGTTTCGCAATTGCAATTGCACGCTCGTGCCGCGACTCTTCCGAGAAGAGGGAGTGGAATAAGAGGTAAACGACTCGCAAAAGTAGGAAACGAGACGGAGAAGAGATCGACGAGGAGGTAGAATGGGAGAAGTTACGGAGATCTGTAAGCGGCGGCGGCGGCTGTGCTATCGCAACCGCGTGTCTCACGGCGTGTTCGATCGAGAGAGAGACTCTCTGTCTGTGCTCACCTTCGCCTCGGCGAAGGTAGAGGTACAGATGTAGCCTTGGTGCCTCGATGCCGCGGCGGAAGCAAGAGAAAGAGAAAAATCTCTCGGAGTACCTTACAAGCGTGCGGTGAATGCCGTGCGCGAGAAGGATTCCGTAACCTTTAGCACGGCAGCGGCGCGCCTTGCGCTCCTCGATTACGATCGATCGAGACGCATCACGAATATCGTGTACGCGAAGAAGTGGAAGGTCTTGTTGCAAGATCGAGGTAACGTTGTTTCTGCCGCGGGACGTTGTTTCTTATCGCGCTCTTCAGGAATGCCGAGTTCTGACGGGCGGAACCTTGTTCCGCAATTACAACTCTGTTTTATCTTACTTATTGCTTTTTAACGTTTGGTAAAATCGAGAAGCATTATCAACCCCTTTGCTGCAAATTTTTTAAATTTCGCACGTACGCGCGTCTGAACGGAAAGGCTGCGTTCTACCTTCGGATCGCCGCTATTAATCTTCCCGCGGATAGAATGGCGCAAAAAGAGGAGAACGTAGCCGTCGGTTTGATAAAAAGAATGCGCTTTGAGAAACTCACTAGGGGAATTCCTCGAGCGCTACCGAGCGCTAATGCGCCCCCGCGCGCGCAGACTCGTCTGCAAAAAACGCTGAACCCACGACGGAGGACGGAAGAAATGGAGCGAAAACGAGCGAAGTCGGAGATGGCCTCGGGGGCCAATGTAACCGGGGAACAATGAAGGGAACCCGCTCGTGACAGCCTCCGGAGGAACGCGCGCGTGATGTATGCTCGGTCAGAACCCCGCAACCCAGATGAAGTCTGATTGCACTCCCGCGCACTCTGCATGCCCATTACAACTACTGTTAAGCGGCAGCTGTTTCACGATGCGCGGCTTAACTCGGGGGAGACCGCACCGCGCGGCGCGCACGGATGATGAACAGATAGAGAAGATATTTAAGAAGATTTATGAGCTCCCGGTAATACCTCGTGGCAATACCACGAACCACGGCAGTGTCATCTTCGTATCGGCACGAAGGCACGAGCGGTATGTGTGTATCGTCTCTCGATACCAAACGATAAACGGATAAACACATTTTTCACGCGATTTTTCACACGGTCTGCGTCAAGTTTCGGATGCATCGTTACGCCGGATTTATCGCGGAATATTTACAACCTTCCTGCTCCCTCGGCGAGTTGAAAGCTTGCTACGATACGCGCTATCATCGAGCTATTCCATGATTCCGACCACGAGACTCGCTGGCGCATTCATCCACCCTCGATAAAGCGCGTCGGCTCGCGCACGGCAAAGCATAGACGTAATCTAACAATAAGCCACGCGAGCTCCCCGTTGTCCCCGCAACGCAGGGCTCGCCTCTCATTATCTCGGCCGAGAGGGACCGGCCGAGTGGGATCTTAAATCAACGTCCCTTGCGACAATTAACTCGCTCGTGTGAGTGAATGGGAATGGCATCTAGAGAGCGAGCGAGTCACGCGCGCCACCACCTGCCAGAGCGTGACCTCTCGTATACATGCGGTTGTCCTAGCGACTGTATATCGAGTCGCTACATCCGCAAGACTTATGGTCTTACTTCCCTGAATGAACATCGAGGATGCTTTAAGCCGCGAGGATGGCCGGCATAAACTCGCTTACGGTCTTTGTCGCGCCGAACACGGCGCGCGTCCGTCAGACTTCAGGACGGGGGGACAAAAAGCGAGAGAGGCCGGTGTTGCGTTTCAGCTCGTCAAGATGCACGCTGCATTTATCATTAATCAACGCGCGGAGTAAATGATTACGCCGATGGCACTCACGGAACCGCCAGCGCTTGCTCGTGATTGGCGGACCGACGACCGATGACGGATGAGGGTTTAGCGATCTTTCTCGTCTACTTCAAGCTCGTCTCCTCTAGAAGACGGTCACGTGGACGTTGTCGGTCCAAGGTGGCCCAGATTTCTCGACAGCTATATGCTGGACATTTGCAAAATGAACGAAAGGGCACGAAAATTGAATATTTTCTCGAAATAGCATACAAATGTCCGTAAGCAGCAAGTTCCAAGGATCTTAACAACGTTGTGCATCACGCAAGAGTATAATTTTCGACTCGCATGGTGGGGCGAATTACGATTCAACGTGTTTTCCTCTCTCTCTCTCTTTCTCTCCCTCTCTTTTTATTTGTACATGTACCATAACACGATAGAGCGTAGCGCGGTACCTTCACATGCACCTGTAATAACATCGGTGGGTTTATAGCAACGACCTATGACCCCGCCCGCGTTCGAGATACAGACGAGCGATGCGTCGAAGGCAGCCGTGGTAGTACGTCGATTATCCAGTCATTTTCCCAGGCCCCTTCGCAGACGCTCGACGCGTCCAGCCTCGTTCGACCGTTACATGGAGAACGTGCACGTGTGCTGGTGGGTGTATGTCAGAGCTATTACATTCGGAGACTCGGGTAGACGGCGAGTGCCGAGCGGGAAAGGGGGAAGCCCTTAGAGTGGACTATAAAAGGAAGGGGTGGGTAGAGTATGCTCTCCCCTTTCTTCTCTCTCCATTATTTCGCTCCTTCTATCTTCTCCACAGTACTGACAATGAGTGAGAGACGATGAACGAAGAGAATGAGAGAGAATCTGGAGACAGGAGGGACCGAGCAGGGCTACCATTGGCGTAAACTGAACATTGAAGTTCTCGAGATATTATACGTTCGTATATTAAATACATTTTATATCTCTTACGAAATATAAACGATCGTTGTAATCGGTGTAATTTAAAAATGTATAAAAAATTCAAGCAGCTTAATCTGAAGAGATAACAACCTATACGGCCGAAAAAAATGTTGAAGTTAATCTGGCACGTAATTTAATTAAGTACTGCAAAATAAAGCAAAGTAATTTACTTGGTTTATCTGATGCATCTGCTGATGCAACGAGCGGAGGCTTCTCTTTTAGGAGCCACTCGCCGGTGTTCGAGACGGTGTCGAGAAGAGGCCTCGTCTTTCGCGATAAATCGTTCATTATTGTTCCCGATTTAGCACAGACAAGTGAATTATTAAAATAATTAATATTGTTTTTCGTGAAGCAAAACTTCGAAACACGATGCAAACTAGCAATATCAGAGACTGTGACTTGACATGGGAGGATCATTACTGCGTTTACTAACGAGAAGCATTATCTAAGGTTTCATTTTTATATAATAAGCGATAAACGAGACATAGAGAAAGATATCATTTATGAAAAAAAAATCTCTTTGTTTGACAATCCTTCGAGATGCATCATTCATCGTAGCCCGCAGAAAGAATGATGTGATTAATAACACGAGGCGTACAAGTAAGTCTCGTGATTTATTTGCAAACGAAAGCCATTTTTTACGATATGATCAATTTTTGACGTCATCTCCGTCATCGCGATATACAGCAACGACACACGGCCTTCCGTTGACAAGTATCGAGTTTCGCGTGCGACGTAGGAAGGCGCAGGAAGCGGGGTGAGAGGGAAGAGGTGGATGCATCCATCGCGAGAGAAGATTTACGTAACGGCTCATGCGCGCATGACCGAATGCGTGTTGTCAGTCTGCATGCATCCGGACGTTCACGTGTGGAGCCGCGGTTTTGGGCACCTGCCCGTGGGCCGTGACCCCTTATATGCGCGCACGAAAGAAGAGGGAATGAACGCGCCGAGAAAAAGAGTTTCGCGGGGCACGGAGAGGGACGGAGGGAGATCAAGAGAGAGAGAGAGAGAGAGAGAGAGAGAGAGAGAGAGACGGGCCCAGCATCCTTCGCTGATTGACGAGCACCAGAGTCACTGAGATGTGCCCGAGAGACGGAGCAATAAAGCACGTGCGCGCATAAACGCGAGAGAACGATCTCGGCGAAGAGAGAGAGGGGGGTGAAGGAGGGGGAGAGAAGCGAAACACCTGCCCGTGTTTCGTTCGTGGACACGCTCAAAGGGAGCGGTCTTCGAGGGGGCACATCTCTGTCCGTTGATACATATTCATTCTCTCGAGCGAAACAGATCGGCGGAGCTCTCCTATTGATGACGATTTGTACAGAGTAATAGAGAGATTGATCGAATTCGCGCTCCACCGTAATTTCGGTGCTCCGACATCAAATATCGACGCGATACGGTAGGTTCTCTCTCTCTCGCGAATTTCCATTAAAGTTTCACGCTCTTTCCCGTACTTTTCGCACGCTGGCTGCTTACGTGTTCCACACAAAAAAACGAATACGAGCGCCGTGTATTATCGCAGAGCGAATAAAATAAATTATTTACTCCGATCGAGGACATCGTTATATCCGACATACGAGTACGTTGTCGCACGGATCCGAGTTGTCTCGCGAGCGATTTTCACACGATTTGTTCGTTGCATTAAAAATTCACCGAAGTACTTTCCTGTTTAATAAAAAATCCATAATCAATGTACATTCAAGTTATAAAATTAATAAATAAATAAAAGTCACCGGTAATGGCTTCTACCTGCGTTCTTGTGCACAAATTCAAATGTAATGAGTGCAGTGCGTCATACATTATAAATAAATATTCGTTACTCTCTTGGCACGAAATTGTTTTTAAAAAAAAAGTAAATTGCACTGTCATTTTAGGTTCGTACATCGGAGATGACATACTAAAACTGTATCTTTCGGTCTAATTGTTTTATAATCGTTTTTTCTTAATGAGTTCTCTGTAAATGCGCATTGACAATCGTGAAGCCTGACGTTAAATCGCGGTCGTGTCGTGATTGGAAGAAAAAAGAAGAGAGGAAAGTCACGCAACGCGACGCAGGTGTTCGTGAAGATTCAGAAGAGAGAGGCACGCGCAACGAGATCTATAGCGCGTGCGCGTGAAAGTTGCTCGCCCGGCTTCTGGATCAGGTCGATTGCCCTCTCGAATCCCCCTCTTCCCCCCCCATACGTTCCAGGCAATCGGGGCACCGAGCAACGCGGACGTGCGAGTGGACGCCGTTTAATTAGAATTAATGCGGTTGCCCATCATTCGCGGGTATCATTCTTTTGCGGGTATCGCAAGCACGTTGTCGAGCAAAAACTGGCATTTATCCAGATTGGCCAGTGATCGGGTTTTTTTCACGATCGACGAGATTAAGTTCGATAAATAAAAAGTGGCCGCGCATGCAAAGAGGTCAATATTAAAGGCAATTAAGATCGGAGAGTTTTATTTCACGAATTTTTATCTCGTATAAGTATTTTATTTATGCGAGGCTTAATTTATTAACGTCGCGTATCAACCGTTCGACTGTCACCACCTGAACCCGCTCGAACACTTGCTGAAACATCTGTAACCCTACGTCACGTGTGAATCGATATGCCAGAAGGGAAGTATCCCCACCACGACTGTTTTTACCAGCCGGATCGTTAGAAGTCCACGGACCCGGCGACGTCCGATGAAAAGCAAACGAATAAAAGCAGCGCGAGTAAAGTGTAATAAAAGACCTAAAGGAGCGAAATCTCGTTATATCGGAGGGCTAATTCGAAACGATGTATTATATTAATCTTGGCGTTAGTCAGCTTATTTGTGCTCGCCCTCGTCTGGCGGAACAGTCGTAGATTAAACAAAAGGGCTGACGAAGAGGCAGACGATCTCTCCCGCGGCAAAACCGAGACACAACGCGCTCTTCCACATGTAGGTAGATAACGAAGGAAAACTTTTCGCTTCCTTTCCATGGACGGAGAGAGGAGAAGAGAGAGGAGAGGGATGAATTCGATTCTTTCCTACTCGTTATAATGGCGACTCGCTATAATTCCTCGCGCGAGGTCGGATGAGTAATGATCTGCCAGTGATACAAATCGTTGCAATTCACCTGCAGCCGATTCGGCGATTCGGTTCTGGTTCCAATTAAAAGAACACAAGTACAGATCAGCGGGTGGACCGTCCTTCTACGGCACCCTGTGGGAGAGAGATCGACCACTTCGTGTATTCCGAATGGAACCTGTTCGATACTACCCGATTTTTCGATCTTGCATTATTAGTCACGGCTCTCTCGCGAAAAAAAAATGGGATCTGTCTACGTGCAATTGCAACGTAGCATAATTACCAGGCGCATTGACGTGTACGTCGTAATTAGCGCCGACCGGCCACTTAACCGGCAGCCATAGCTAATTTGTAGTCATTTGCCGCGCGCGAGTCTCACTCGTTTGCGGCTAATAATGTCACTCGGGAGAAGATTAAACGCCGGAACGCGTTTTATTGACGCGATGTAACGGCGTTTCGCGCTGAGTTAAAAGACGACGTTAATTAGGGAACAATAAATTTCGGATTAATTGTACTGTAATCACGTGAATAATAAAAGAGACAATGTAGTTATGAATATATGAGAATCTTATTAAAATGTAATCGAACATTTTAAAAATACAAAATGATCATGCAAAAATATTTCATTTTGTTGCAGACACAATTCTGCATACAGTTTTTATCGAAATCCTGTTATTCTCGTACAGAATATCAGGATGCAAATAATTTTTAGCATAAAGCTTCTCTTTCCCATCGTTTTACAAAACAGACGTTACAGGACCGAAGATTATATTTTAAGAACAGTTCGGATAAGGAGCTATAAGGAAAAGGTTGACGAAGAGTCAGACAATCTCTCCCGCAGGAAAATTTAGACAATTCGAAACACGAGAACTACGCAATCTTCCACGTGGACAGATAACGAAGGGAAACTTTTCGTTTTTTCCCATAGAAGGAGATGAAAGAGAGAAAACAGGAGAGACGGATTTGATTCTTTTCTATTCATTACAATTCCTCGCACCTCGCGACTCGCTATGATCTTCTTCGCGCGAGAACAAACATTTGCTGACACTCACCGTACCGGTTCATCTGCAATTCTCGCCGCAGGCAAGAAGTCCTTAATCAACGTTCATCTTATATTCGCAGCCTACTGAACAACAAAAGACGAAGTATCCCTAAAATTTGATACGCATATTTGCACGAATACCATTTTTTTATTGTGAGAAAATTTCATGTTGAACTTAACTAAACTTCGCGTCATATCAGGCGATCCGTAGATAAATCCGTAGATAAATCCGAGATAAATCCGAGAGAAACGGAAAGAGAGAGAATCGGAAGAGGATTCGAGCCTATTTCGGCCTGATGTCGTGGCAGGTATGTACGTGCTCGACGGCTGCGATCATAAATCCTCGACGCTGCCGATGGGTAGATAGTTTCGCAGTTTCATAAGGATATATATATATATATATATATATATATATATATGTATTTGTATAAAGAAACACGTTACGGGGGAAATGTCCTATCGTACGACGGCGGGCAGGTGCACCGGCCATATAAGGTTAAAAGACTATACGGAGTCGACTCTCCGCTTCGAAGCACGATAAACGCGGTGCGTGCGATTCGCTCGTGCGTGCCTCTCGTCCAACTTCTATGCGAGGAGTTATTACATACGCCTACGCCTCCGGGTCTAGAGCCGCAGGAAACTTTGTGACGAGGGCACGACGACGATGAGAAAGAGAGAGAGAGAGAGAAGGGAGGGAGTTGTTTTTCGGTGTGTATCTACGGAAATTGAACGTCGAGAGAGCCGACGACTAGCCGTTAAGCTGTAAATCTTGAGCGAGCGACATAAATCGCTGGCGAATTTTTTGAACAGAGAATCGTGCGCGCACATTCGTCAGGTCTACTCAAATTGCCTGATGAGGCTGAATCAGGCCGCCGGTTTTTCTCCGCGGTATTAACGTCGTATCGGCGACGCGCGCGCGCGCGACAAAAAGTAAAATTGCCGTACTTACAAACGATGCGCCGAAACAAGCGACAAGGGGCATCTACCTACTCGTCCTAAAAAAGGTCCTTCGGCCCTCGTGATCAAAGGATCGTTTTCGATTCTCATGCAAGAACGTAATTTGCTGTAGTTTTCCTCTCCGCCCAATATGTCGAAATATCCCGAAAGAATTTCTTTCATCGAATCATTCGTTCGTGACACGTACACATTTATATCAATTTTAACATCAGACACGGTGAAAAAAATTTTACAAATGTTTAAATTAATTATATTAAGCATTCTCCGATAATTTGTCAGTAATAGACAAATTGACATTTATTGACACATTTAGGTCTAATCGAATCATGTGCGTATGTATGTGTTGTATATGAATAATTATTATTAATTATTTTTATCGAACATTTTTAATCACTTATAGCAGATTAAGTGTCGATATCGGCATAATGCTCTCGTTTAATCATAATATTTTAACATGATTACACGTAAATTCGCAGTGAATGCTGGACACGTTGTGTGACGGCGACAAGCGAACCGGTTTCAATGAGATGACGTTAATTAACGGCCCGTTAATACAAATCGTTCGATGCAGCAACGCGTAGCTTGAAAGGATCCCGGGACATCGACCGACAAAATTTCAATTTAACGAAGCGTAATCGTCCACGATCGCATACGTTAATCGCATGCCTGACAAGTAAGGATCATTAACACGGCGACGTTTAATAACCGCTGCCATTAATTACCAGCTCGCCGCGCAGAATACCATCGACAAACTGAATCCACTTTTCTTGTATAAATGATTTCGAAAATCCGGCTCCGCTACAATGAATTACTCTTATAAAATAAATTAATATATTTTGCTTTTTAAAGGAGTTAATGAGAAGGTTGCGAAACTTCACACTAACTTTAGATAAGGTTTGAACTGCACGTGTTGGGCGGAAGCGGAAACGCGTTATGGGAACGACGAAAGCCACAAGTGGCATGGGACTTGTAAGTTTAATGATGCGCATATAAATGCGGGATGTGTGCAAAGTCGGAGATGACACATGTAGATAACCGGGAAGGGGGAGAGATGTGACTGGCGTCTAATATTAGTATCCTAAGCGTTATTAGCATCATAAATATTAAAATTTATTGAATGACACTTTCGTTAAGCTTCGTTATTGACGAAGTATCGTAAAGAGTTCTCAATGTGCTCGAGATGCCTCGGATCTTTTGCATTTTTCATTTACGAAACCTCTAATCAATTTTTAATAGGCTTGTGCAAGACTTATGGAGCATACGAGTTTACAATGTTTCGTCAATATATTGATCCGTCCTCATATAAAATTCTTTGCGCGAATGTAAAATGTATGACCTTGCCGTAAACTTCTACGGGAGGATCGTTACTATTTAATGTAGCGATAAATTTCTATCTACAATTCCTTCGCGGGAGCAATAAAAAGAATATGTTTTATTATCGTACTTCCCTTTGTGCGACGCGCTTGCTACCGAGCGCGTTTATTTGACGGATGCACCTACGCTTCTGACAGCGCAGCTTCCTTTCAACGGCTCGGTACGTGCCTTAAGCTGCATTCGACGGACCGGACCTCTTACGAAGCGCACCGACTGCGTCCAATTCAGAAGCAATTGAATTCACAATTCCGACCATTACGAGTGTCGGGAAAAAGATTACGGACGGTACTGCGCGGCTGTGCGTGCCGCATCTGCATCCATGCATAGAGAGACCGTAAACGCATGCATAAATGCATATATGCGTCTCCGTACGTTGCATCGCACGTACGCGACGTAACCTGTCTGTAACGCGATGGCTCCTGGGATTAAAGCTCCAGCTCCAAGTATAGAAAAGTAGCAGTCTGCCGTGCGCGGAAACCGCCATTTGATGGAACGACTCGACAAGAACGGGCCTTAGCGGGCTTATGAATAGATATTTGCGGGCTCTTTTAATGATTTATTATTAAGTGACAGTTGAGACGAAACATAACACGCTGCTTAGGGAGTCAAGTATCTCGTTAAGTAGATTCGTACGTGCTGTGTTTCCAAATGTCTCTTCTATCTTCTATCAATACTTTTAGGAGAGTGAAACACAATGCGTCTTTTAACTAGAGCGCAAATAAATCTACAAACAAATACTTATTTCTCTTTTTTTCTATACTTTTATTATTCTCTTTATTATTTTGTATTATTATTATCTTTATTATTTTTTATTGTCATTCTCTTTATTATTTTTTTTTATTATATATTCTATATTTTATTAACTTGCAGATTGTAAATTTTGATGTATCAATGCAAGAAAAATATGCTCAACAATATTACAAATTAATCATGTGTGTGTGTGTGTATGTTCCAGCATATAATATAACTTCCTTATTAAGAATTCAATAATTTTCCAGAAAGAGAGAGAGGGGGGGGGGAGAGAGAGAAATGCCAATCAATATTTCTCGTTGTAGTAACCCAAATTTATAAAGCCCATGTACCGTGAACGAAATCGTTGTGAGCAATAACAACGTGTACGAATACGCGGCGGGTGAAAGTTCTGCCTTTTGACACGCTGATTGCAGGTTTTCTTTCACGTCGGTGCTTTTCGACGTTCTCGGCCACAAAATTCGCGAGAATCCGGTCTCCCACCCTCGCCGTCCGAAGAACTGGAGCACCGTGAAGTGCACGATGATAGTAATTATGCACCGCCACATAAAACGCAGATTTGCACAGAGCCACCTGAAACCGGCCTGTATGCTGCGCGTACAATTATTAAGCCGTCACAACGCGGGAGGACGGTTTTTACTGCGCGTCTTGGGCTTTCGCTGCTACTTTTTCTTGGCATCCCCTTTAGGGCAACCCCCGGGGATTTGCAGGGAGGTAACGCATGTTCTTGAATCGAAAGACGTAATCCTCCCCATTGTGTCTTGCATACCGATAATCTACCAAGAATGCGTCACTTCTTTACAATCAAAGGAGAAAAAATCCATCGGACAACTACGTAATTAGTCGTGAGCTTACAAAAATGCCATTTTTCCTAAACTGTCAAAGAAAAGCTAGTTAATCGAGCGAAAAGGTAGGCGCCAATCTTTGTTTATTATTATTATTACACGCAACAACAATCGTCCGGTCGCGAAAGATCAGCTCGTCGTAATTGCGATGCGGAAGAGAGTCTCACGCGTGATATCGAAAAGAGTTTCCTGTCTCCTTCCGGTCTTTATCGACTCTTCCGCATCATTGTCTCCATAATTAGCCATTCAGATTTATTTTCTTGCACGAACGCGTGCACGGATGTGACGTCGTCGATGGCACGTGGACGACGAACGTCGACTGGCAAAAGGCAGGCTGTCAGGCAAAGGAAGTCTACTCAGTATAATAAATATAATTGCTGCAAGTGGTGGACACTTGCGCGCGAGAGATTAAGATTTGATAACGACATGATCGCATCTCGAGAAAGATCCTTTCAATCTGCAGGCAAACTTTTACCCCTATAAGTGACAGATAAGAAAAGCATCGTAATTTATACAAAAAATACAACTTGAAAATTTTGACACACATACAGTCACAAAGATATCAATTAATTTTTTTTATTTAATCTTTAAACCTAAGTTACTATGTAAGAATAAAATTTGAAGAATGCACACTATGTTTTCTATAAAAAAACAATAAATTTCCTAGGCCATAAAATTTTCATCTTGTAACAAGTAGCGTTTGTACATTGCACAACTCATATTCAAATCGTAAAGTGAGCATAATGTCGCCGCCATCCACGACGCGGCGAGCTATTAACAGAGAATGTGAAGATATCGTTGATATGTTCGTGCAAAAAAAATCTTAATTATTTATTTACTGCCCGTAATAAAAATGCAAAATCGACTTCTTAATTCGGGCCAGGATTTTTGTACCCTTTTTGCGTTATTACCGATCCTGGACTCGTGCGTGAGATAAGGCGGCGACGAATAACGCGCGCGTCTCGATTTGCGCGAGCACGCGATAGCGATCGATAAAACGCCAATTATGACTTGTTAATGGAAAGCGGCGTCATTAAAGATAGGCGTAAAACTCACTCGTTATCCGGCAGCGCGCGAAAGACCGCGGCGTATTCGCGGGCGTATTCCATCGGTTTACAGCCGGATGTAAAGTGACTTGGGAATACGATTTCCCCGAGCGATCGTAAAGACCGGAATTCCATTAAATGCGCACCGCGCGCGCCAGTGTATACAAGTAATAATAGTAATAATGTTGGAAAGGACCGACGCGTCCTCCCGTTCGTTCGTAAAATGCGGCCTCGATGCCTCGATCTTAGATAACGCGACGATTTTGACGCGATCTGAGAAGGTTAAATGGCACGTATATATCGAGAGGCTAAAACAGAATTACAGGTTTATGGCACTTACGAGATAACTTCATGAACCTAAAGTCTCTGATATGGACAGTATTTCGCCATTATTTACGAAAATTTTACTGATATTATATAATTATGTAAGTTATTAGTTATTAATATTCATAATATCATTCGTAACATTCGAAGTACATGCCAGTTAGTTACTGAAAAATAACGTGAAGATTAAAGTTGACATTAATATGCGAAAGACTTGCTCGGATTCAATAAAATCGATCTTTCTGGGATGCAGCAAGTTGGGGGCGCGAACTGCCCGTAAACAGGCGCTAAATGGAGAAACGATCATCAAATATTTATGAATACGCGCTGGCTAACAGCTCCGGGTCATGCAATCATGCAGATAACGCTGGAAACATCCGAAAGAAGCACCTGTATCGATTTAAGTGCCTAAAACTCTCAAGAGAGTCTTCTGCGCAGTGGATTCGAATCCGGGCAGCAATGTGCATCCGGCAGAAAACATTTCATTGATTCTCTTCTCCTTTTTTCGCTTCGAACGAACTTTACGATGCCGATATCGACGGAACGATACGTAAACGAGAGAACCCTTCGTACTGTTTAAATATTTACTGAACGGCTTTTAATTCCAAGATACTTGTTATATATTTAAACCTTTATCGAGCCAATTTTTAGCTTAAAGTTTAAAATATTTCGTATTATAAAGGTTTTTACAAAAAATCTGCAATCAGCTAATAGGTTTTGTTAAGAATAAAATAAAATTAGCGTGATATCTCGATGCAGACTCTTTTGAATTCTGTTATTCTTAATAGCATGTAATCTTTTCCTTACTTAAATATCTGCAGTATATTTTTTTGCTGAAAATTGATTAAAAATATGCATTAAATGCACGATTTTGATTATTGTTTCCTGACATGCTAAAATACATTAATTAGAATTAGCGATGAAAGAGAGAGAGAAAAAATCGCTTTAAATATTTTATTTTAAATTGTCGGTCATTAAAGAGATAATAGCGTGCTAAACGAAAGGTGATGAGTTAATGCGAATTGCGAATAACGACGCCGAATATGCGGTGGAATTAACGAGTGCAAAAAGCAAACGCGACTTTATTGCAGTCTTACCGTTGTACCGTTAAAATCCTCGTATATTTCGCAATCAGTATTCAAAAAAGAAAACGATTCACATCTCGTGAGGATTGTTATCTTGGCATTCCGTGAATTGTAGAATTATGTATATTGCACGACGATAAAACATATTAATCCTTTTTATTGCTTTTACAAAAGAAATGTAGACAGAAATTTATCGCTAGATTAACAATGACGGTTCTCCTGTAGAGGTTTGCACTAAAGTCGAACGTTTTATATTATTTCAATTTTACATTCGTTATCGCGAGAAGAATTTTATATAATCGGGAAGATAAATCAGCGTCGCTGAAATATTTTAAATTGTGCCAAGTTCTGCATATTAAATTTAAATTGATCAAAAATTCTCCGTAGAAGCAAAATGCGAAATATGCGCTTCTTGATTACATCGAAAATTCTTTACGATACCTCATCAATAACGAAACTTCAAGGAGTATTGTCTAATAGTTCTTAATGTTCGCTTGCGATCTGTCAAATGCAGCTTAAGGCATGCACCGAACCGTGAAAGAGAGCTTCGCCAAGCGTAGGTGCATCTGTCAAATGAACGCGCTCGGTGACCAGCGTGTTCGCGCACAAAGAAGCGTCAGCGAATGTTGCGCAGTGGCACATAAAGATCCAATGAGTAAGTGATGACGTGGATGCCTCCGCGATGCTCGAGAGTGCTCGAGATCATTCATCCGAAGTGGATGCTGGCAGTTAAAAGAAAGTTTAAGTGCCAATAGGCGACGGAAGATTGCACCGAGACATTTATCGGACGATAAGAAGTGATCTTTCGACGGGATAGAAACATACAAATTTCATTGACTAACAAATAGTTGTCTGACATTTTGATGGAATAATTTAAGATATGTTATATTTTTTAATCGATAGTAGAGTATAGTTAGATAAATATATCTTTAAAAAAATCAACTTTTATTTTAAATAATTTCAACAATTAACGAAAGCATAGAACAAAGTAAAAAATTCAAAATTGACGGAGTAACCAGTTGTTTAAACAGTAGTTACTTGTTTGAATTTTTACTTTGTTGTATGATAAATGTGTAGAAACTTACTAGGACGGGCAATCATCGGCCATAAGCCGAAACGTCCGGTCGCAAAACTCTCTGCATATCCCCGGAGGCGTCTGCTTAAATCAATTTCATTCTGTAATTTTGCCTCTTCTAGACCAACGCCAACTGGCGTCATTTGCTTCGTGATTGAGTGCGAAAGATTGCAACCGGATTATGCGCGAGCCGACGAGTATGTATGCGCGCGATCAGAGTCCGGAGATTCTCCCGTCTGTCCCGGGGAACGACCGTAAACCATTATTCCGCAACGTCATGTGGACGGTGCGCGAATCGCAAAAGAACCTTCGAGAGGCTGAAGAGAGAATAATGGATTCGCGAGACTGGGGATAATGGTCGCGTAACGAGCTGCAGAATGAGCAGAAACGCGTAGCTTTTGCCGAGAGTCGAGATTTCTTTTTCTCTTTTTTCTCGTACTTTTCCACATCCGGCGGGGATAAAGTTAATTGAAAAAAAGTGAAACACTCTGCGAATTTACGGCCGTACTTCTTAGACCTTTTTAAACTCTCCAGAGAAGCTTAACGAGAAACTCCGCCAGTCATGTTTTCTCGTACTCTTGACTCTTGCACAACTCTAAAAAAAAATTAATAGAATGAAAAAAATTGCGTAAAGAGTTGCAACCCGCTCGTCGAGCTTTTCGGAGAGAAGGTGAAATGAAAAAAGCATGCAATGTCATGTAACGTAGTCACGCAACTGTAAACCGACATTTTGATAGTTGGTTCTGGTTTCTAAAACTGGCGAGGCGTGTGCCGCCCACCGGAGGACGAAAAGAGACATCCTTCGAAGAAACTTGACAACAGAGTCTCTCATGTAATATGTATGTGTTGTACTGTTAAAAAAATCCTCTTGATATTACTCTAATTTGTGTGTACCTTTGACTAAATCTCTTTTACAAGAGAAATAATAAATATTATGATTACGGTTAATCACGTTAGAAAGTGAAGCGGTATTTTATAAAATTGGTCACATAATGATTGAGACCCACTGTTTTCCTTCATTCCTTACAGCCGCGAAGAAGCGCCACGAGGATGTCTTTGAGCGAGCTGTCCTCTTGTCTTCCAGCCACTCCCATTTTCAGCTACCGAGTTACTGCCACTCTGTCAATCCGATCTGATGCTGTGGAAATGGTCCTGACACTGAATGACTCCAGAACCAATCTTATTAAAAACGCAGTTGTCATTTTATACCGCAACGACATAAGTACGTAAAAAAAAATATTGTAATCAGTTCAAAAAAATGTTAATAATGACTTCCGCTGTAAATGTATATATGTGTTTTTTTTTTATATATTAATTAAATTTTCCCCAAATTTAAATATTTTATAAGTCATAAGCATAAGAAATATATCATTTTTTACAAGAAATTTTTGTAAAATAAAGTAACTGCAGTACACACACATATCGCATGTTTTAATATTCGAATCCTCTCGGACGGACTGTTCTTTTTTCACTGAAATGAGAGCTATCCGAAAACGTCTCATTTGAATAAGACATATGAAGATATTCTGGAGACACGGTGCAAGAACGATGAAGCGCGATTGATCATGAGATTGAATCGAGGATCACCTATATTGTTGCCGGGGCATTGAACCATATCGATCGATCGCTATCGTTAGGAAGACAATGGTTGACACAGGCTTACCCTAACGATGACGCTTGACTTAGAGATCGAGGATTATCTTGGTAGCGTGAGGACTAACAAGCACAGGCCGGAGATAGATTCGACTTTGTCCGATGAAAACCGATCTCCCGGCTACTACCCACGCTCGTGCGAGACACGCGTATTTTTCACTCGCTCGCTACTCGACGCCAAGATAGGCAAATAGCTGTCTTTGTCATGCAGATCGTCGTGGCGCCGTTAAATTGAAAATTGCAAATTTTTTCTACGAGACGTCCCCGTCCTCGCGAAATCATGAGGTCACCGCGGTGAAGGATCTCAGGCAACGTTTGAAGAGACAAAGTGCACTTGTTGCACTTCGCACGAAAAAGGAGAAGCGAAGCCAAGGCGAACGCTTTTAGAGAGACAATTCGTATCCGCTGCGTGTATTGTGCTCGAGGAGCTTAGCTTGGCTCGCAGATACGCTTGCTCGTGTGTGCAGTTGTATACCTCGAGAAGTGCCATGATTCGTTTTAACACCTTTCACTGCTATAATTTTTACGACAGCGTACCATTTTCGCGACGCCGCGTTTTTGCTCGGTTCAGCATCTCTCTCGAATACCGTCTTTCTTGCCTCTTATGCATGTTTTTCGATGAATTTTTTTCAGCAATCTAAATTAAAACAATGAAGAACGCGCGATGAAAGTTTAATAGCCGTTAATTACACAGTAGAAACTTTTCACTTTGGAAATGATTAACGATTTCTTTGACTATAAGTTTAAAGATGAGAATTAAATGAAAAAAAATTTCTAAAGCTTTATAACGTTTCAATCAGTAGTTTGCTGCATAGCATCAAAAGTATACCTCTACATTAATTTTCTCGTCAATTACAGTCAAAGTTCGATTATAATAATTAGAAATTAAAATTCGATTTAAAAACAACGTTCGCGTGCTGCCCTTATATATGAAGACCATCACGAAGAGATGAGTGCCCAGGGTGGGTGGCTGCGCAGCCCTTCAACGTTTTTATCACCGCGTTTCTCTTCGCCATCTGCTGGAAGCTGGGAGAATCAAGAGATGTATTGAACAGGCAGGATGCGCGCGACGAGATGCGCGAATATTCGCGAATTCCCGTCAGCGGGGGACCGCAGTCCGTACAATAAAGAAAAAAGCTACCAGGATAGAACGAGAGGAAGCGAGGTAGAGCCAGTAGGAGCGGAAGAGCACTCCGGCAAGTGAGATCGACGGAGAGAGTTCCTAATCCTCCCGGACGCCGAAGAGCCGGGCTCGATTAATAGTCGCACTCGCGAAGAGAAACAACGTCGTCCCCGCAACACGAGATGACTTCCGCGGTGCTCTGAGCGCGACTTCTGGTGCACTTCGATGGGTGATCGTGCGCACCTGAGGGATCACGGCATTGGCTCTTCGTAGGTCTCCGAGTGAGATGGTCAGTTCGGATAGTCGAGCGGTCATGTAAACGTCCCGCCGTCGTCCAGGTGCCGTCGTGTGGTCCGACCGTTAGCTTATCTCCAGTGAATCTTCGCAAAATCTAGAAATTTTTTCTTCGATCAGAATGAGACCGAGCGCGATTGTTCTGTTACTTCTGCTGTGCGCTCAGTTTCTCACATCAGAATCGAAGCTTCGGCAGCAAGCAGCCGTAGACGACGACGATGATGACGACGACGATGACTGGGATGATGACGACGAGGACGATGACGATGACGAGGGCTACCAACCGAGACCCGAGGTCGACGACGACGGCCGAATTTACAAGAATCCGCGAAACTCACCCTCTGCCATGTGTCCGAGATACGAGGAGCAGGCGGAGCTGATGGGTCAGAAGTGTCTGCGAAAATGCTCGACCGACGAGGACTGCAAGAGCAAGAAGAAGAAATGCAGATGCGACGGAGCTTGCGGAATGTCGTGCATCAAGCCCGAGCGTGAATGTCCGGCGTTGACCGAGATTGATCACGGCGTGATGACTGTCAGCGGAAGATACTTCGGGGATACAGTCCGTTACGCCTGCGACACCGATTACTTTATGGTCGGTCTATCCGAAAGAACGTGTCGCGCCGACGGTCACTGGACCGGGACCACTCCGTCCTGTAAGAAGGACTCCACCTCCTTCTGCTCGCTGCCGCCGAAGATTCAGAACGCACGCCACAACGCTCTGTCAGAGCAGACGACCTTCGATCTTGACAGTACGGTGCAATATTTCTGCAATCACGGATACGTGGCGACGGGGGTGAAGCGAGCGAAATGTCTACTGATGGATGGTATCGCTAATTGGTTCGGGCCAGACATCTCTTGCAAGCCTCAAAGCTGTGGAACACCGCCGGACATTCCTAACGGATGGCACTCTGGTAAGTTCAAATAATTACAATCGATTAACATATTCAATTTTACGTTCCGGTAGAGACTCGTATTTATCAGATGATACTGCTTTTAAGGGGAATGTTACACGTATGATTGTCGCGTTTCGTATCACTGCTCGGAGGGTTATGAATTAGTTGGTAAAGCGGAAAAATTGTGCCTGGCGGACGGAACATGGATCCCGAAGGAGTTGCCGCAATGCGTTCAAGTAAGAAATTAAGAATCAAACGTCTCAAAATCGAAATATGTTTCTCGGAAACGTGCCCAGACGTGCTTAATACATATCTCGTGTAGGTCACGTCCGTGCAGTGTCCGAAGCCGGATAATCCAGTCAACGGCAAGGCTGTCTACACCTCCTACGCGTATAATTCCATCGTATCGTACGAATGCAAGTACGGTTATACCGTTGTAGGCGCAGCAACTAGACGTTGCGGTGCTGACAGAAAGTGGACTGGAAAGACGCCTACTTGCCAGGAAATCAATTGCGGTTTACCTGGCGTGCTGTATAACGGTTGGATCGAGAACATTGAAGCTGGTGTGTTTTATATAAAATTGAACAGATAATATTAAAACGTGAATAGGCAGTATTTTACAAATGTTTTCTTTTTTATGAAATTATCGCGATCGCAGGCACAGGTATGGGCGCTAGCCTAATTTTCCGCTGTAAGGATCACATGAAACTTGAGGGCAATACTTCTTCCGTCTGTCAAAAAGACGGTAAATGGCGTTATCCTCTACCGCAATGTTTAGCGCCGTGCGTCGTCCCGCAGATCGAAAACGGTCACGTCACCATAGCCAGCCACGACAGAGATCACATTAACAATGTTACGGTAGTGGAACACGGCGAGAGACTTCTGGTTAGCTGCATTCAGAATTACGAATTCGCCGCCAACAGCACGCCGGTGTTATGCAACAACGGTACTTGGTCGATAGTGCCTAGTTGCTCGCCAGCCCGTTGCAAGCAGATGCCGAAGATTCCGAAGAACGGGATGGTGATAGCGCCGAAGACGGACCACGGCATGAAAGCGGTCTTCAAGTGCAAGGATGGCTTCGAGCTGATAGGCGGCGGTCCTTTGAACGCTTCCAAATCCGTGGAGTGTCGCTACGGCAACTGGATCGGAGATATACCGCATTGCGATCAAGTTTTCTGCCCGTTTCCCGGCTTCCTCGAAAATGGCAAGGTTTTCTTAGTGGGCAATATGGGAGTTTACGATTACAGACCATACGTCAGGAAGATCGTTAACAACAAGCAGATTATGTACGATTGCGACAAAGGTTACGTTCTCGACGAAGGGCCAGCCGGTGCGACCTGCATAGGCGGTGCGTGGAGTCCCAAGGAGTTTCCTAAGTGTATTCTTGGACAACATCCTAGACTCAGATGGAGCAGACGACGTAGATCAGTGGACGACGATGTTACTCTGAATTACAACGTTACCCTCAAATTACAGTGAGTAGATTATCAATAAAAACTTATACAAATTTTTTTATATATGTATATACGTTGATATATGTAAAGTAAACGATTAAATAACTTGAAGTCAATTTACAAAAATTGATTGATTAATTTAAAAAATTATTTTATTTATTTTTAAGAATGCTCTTATTTCTACATTATTTTTCTATTTACCTAAATATAATTTTAATTTTAACAGTTAATAGAGTTATTTTAAAAATGAACAAATTAAAAAATTAAAAAATTATATATATATACCTATATATATATATATATAGAGAGAGAGAGAGAAAGAGAATAAAAAATGTGTAAGAACATCATTAAAAATAAAAATTGAATATTAATGTTTCAGAAAATTCATTGATTTCTTCCGTAAAGTGGGCAAGAAACTTCTACATATGGAGATGAATCGAAGTCGCGAACATGCCAAGCACAAATCGGAGGTGAAGCCAGGATCCGGTGTCGGCTATCAGAACAACACCAATGCATCCGATCCGTCGACTTGGAAAACGCATGCCGGTCACGGCAATAGATCCCGTCTTCGAGAGGAGAGAATGATCGACTTTCTCAAGATGGTATATAGAAAACTGCAACGCATGGACGCCAGACAGCCAAATAACTCTAGCAATAATACCATGCACGATTTGCTGAACGCAATGAGCAAGAATTTCTTTCACGTGGATCTCGCGGAATCGCGACGAAACAACAGCAGAGCCCGTTCGGACTTCGAGATACGCAATCAGAGGGAGTTTATTAAGTTGAAGCGGGAGTTCGAACGAATCATGCGATTCTACAACAAGTCCATACGCTGGAACGAGAAGCAGATCCGGAAGGATGCGAAGAGGAAAGGTCTGTCGCACGCCGAGAAGCGGAAGGACAAGAAGAAGCATAGGAAGAATTATTACAAGGGCTTCTACGAGTTCGTCAACAGTTATGTAACCGAGAAATTATCGATGTTAGAGGCGCGCAACGCGACCGAGGAGCTAATCAAGAAGATGAATATCGACAAGTTCACTGTGAGAAACGGCACGACTTTCACGGTCGGCGAGATGTACGCGTTTTTCAAACATATCATACAGAATCGATTGAACTCAACGGAGGAAAGCGTGATCGTAGAAACCAGCACGATACCGGCGCCGAAAGAGGTCGAGTCATACAATAATCAATCATCGACAATCCCGAGTAACGACGCCGCTGTCCTGGACAACGAGATTCCGGCCAAAGAAGGAACGCCAAAGCACCGTAGCAAGCGAATACGAAATGCCTCGGAGGATGCCGGCTCGCCGCGACAAAAGAGGAAGCTTCTGTCCGTAAAGCCGGTCAGCGATCAAAAGAATTTGAGGAAGTCTGCCGACGACGCCAAATCAAAACAATTCACTTTCGACGAGCTGCAGGCGCAACAGCAGAGCCGCTCGAAACGATTCCTGCCGCTTTCCGAGCTGGATAATCAAATATTCCTCAAGAACTTGTATCTCAACGCTTACGAAGACGAGTATCGGGCGAACGTGAAGCGATCTCTCGACCAGATGAACCACACAGCAGGCTGGCTTTCTTCGAAAAGGCGTAAGGGAAATCTCGGCGCTTACGAGAGGTACAAGTGAGGAAATAATGTGTTGTGATATTAACGGAATTTACTAAGTTATTTACCAATATCAATCGATTTTAGGCAAGTGTACACTATATATACAATAGTTATAATCGTTGTCCCTCGTCGATACGCACTGTAACGTGTATCGCGCTTTTTTGAAAAATAAATCTTTTCCATGCAAACGTCCGTACATCCACACATTTGACCGCAAGAATCCTATAAATCGTCAATAAATGTGATAAAAGAGATCCAGGTTACATCTTTTATTGTATAATCGCGTGTACATAGAGCTGTGCGCGCAAATTATTTAACGAGAAAAGGGAACAAAGTTAATAAAAATCAGATCGAATACATTCCGCGTTGCGCAAGCTTTAAGTAGTAGTCGCAAACTGGTGCAAACACCAGTTTCGATTCTCGCAACACATGGATATAATGAGACATTACGTCACAGCGATGTCATTAAATTCTTTCCAAATTATTTATCTTGCGTGCACCGGTTCTTCATAAAATTACTCGGCAATCTCATCTCGGAGGCGCGGGTACGATCGTAAACATTCGCAATTGCCGCGCGATATCTCACGATCGTGGTTCGTACCGTGACGGTGATTATGCCATAACACGTTGGGGCAATTAAGCCTAAAAATAAGCGGAGCCCGAAATGGGATCAAGGGGCGCGGTCGAGGCGAGTAACTCGCATTATCGCGCGGCGACGCGCGCATGGCTCCCCGGGCTGTCAATAACGACGGTGTCATTAATTACGGGCCAATTATAATTCGTGAATGCTCGCGAAACCTTGTTCGATGCTATCGGCGACGCGTCGCTCGTTAACATGTCCCACCGTGTTTACGCACCGCTCTTCTCGGAATCTCCATTAAATAGATTAATCGCGACCGCCCAGCACATTCGTCATCCTAAGGAAAATCGCGCACCGGGAACGACAATACCTATGATAATACATTATCCGGGATACGATGTGGTTGTCAAAACGAAGAGATTATATTCAAATTCGGTCTCGCGCGATTTGAAACCGGATTGCGCGAGAAATGCGCAAGTCATCGTGGATCTTCGCGCGAGTTATTGGCGTTGACTAATGACGGATCTTAGAATATCGTCGAGATAATATCCTCCCCCAGTTCGCGATGTATAAATTACTTCGTGGAAAGGCATTCCGTAACAGGACGTTGGGATAATATCCCGTGGGATAATTTTTGTAGGTGGGATTTGATGAATATTCGTTCCACGACGAATGCATTTGAATTTTAAATGCCGTGTCAACTCGTCGAGAGGATACGCCAAATAAGGTACTCTCGGAACCGGCGAAAATCGATACATCGGAGGGGGCATTGTTCCCGGCGTCCGTAAATGGCGAACCATTAAAGCGCCTGCGCTCAACGAAAAGCAAGCGGGAGAAAAATAAAGGTGCCGGGCAACATGCACGACTAATTCACTTAGACTTTGCGCGTTCCTGGCATTATTCCAGCTCATACGGCGATGATTACGCGGTCAGTTGACCGGTGCTAAACGTGCTAAACGCGAGGGAGCTCGTGGTAAATGGCTGCCAGCTAGTACGACTCGGCGATCTCCATTAGAACCTTCTCACGTGCAACCTTTGGCATACACAGACAGCTCATCGTTAGAACTCATGAAAGTATGTTAATGACGAATAATGAAAAGCACGTGCGTTGCAACAGATCGCAAAAACCGCTACCGCGAAGCGTAATGAGACCACTTCGAAAGAAACTCCGAAGAGAACTCGTGTAACAATTACGGAGTGCATTCGATTATTCGGCGGCATCGATAATACTCACCGCTAATTAGGTCCTTCAGCGGAATACAAGGGACGCGGAACGCGCTAATTGCAATTAATGGCAATAATTCACGATAAAGTAGCGCGATCTGAACAAAAGCCTCGAACGTGGTTCCGGCAACCGCTATCGATTATCCACTTCAAATACTTGGCTCTTTTCGGATTGAGCTTTTTTAGTCTCGCATTTCGCCCCCGCCGACATCATGAATTGTCGTGTCGTATAGTCGTCGCCGGTAATCCACGACAATGCGAATGAAGTCGGGCTCAGTGGCAGAGGAGACCCGAGGAGTAACCGGCGATAATCTCATTGAAAGAAGAGTTAAGCGGCGTCGGGCTTCCTGCCAATTCAACTTGCCAAGTGTCGCCTTAGACGCAGTCAATGCCGCTGTGAAATTGCCCGCTGGCTAAAGCTTAATGAAACCTACCGGTATTTCGCTCGAGGATTTGCCTAGATAACCGCGCTCGGATAGGCGTAGCAAAAACCCCCATTGTTCACTACCACAAGTTTGTGAATGAAACTAGTCCGTGCCTGACCGCGTTGCTCGAATAGATTAGAGAAACTCGGGAAAAGGGTTTGCCGCGCGCCTTTCAATTGTATACTGGATGGACAATTGACCGGTAGGTCAGTTATATATAGCTTCCTACAAGTAGCGTTCCTGAAACTTCCTGTACTATAAAGCCGCTATTTTATAAAAGTTCCCTCTGTCCATCCAGTTCTGGGCGGAATGTAAAAAAAAAACCGTTCTTGTTATTTCGAAATTCGTTACGGATCCTATGTTCGCTTCTGTGAATAAAGAACAAC
The DNA here is from genome assembly GCA_963971435.1 of Lasius platythorax. Taxonomy (NCBI): domain Eukaryota; kingdom Metazoa; phylum Arthropoda; class Insecta; order Hymenoptera; family Formicidae; genus Lasius; species Lasius platythorax. The sequence goes on from OZ020541.1 coordinate 4,817,042, forward strand.
GTTCTCTACCAAAGTTATAAACAAGTTATGTAACATGAATAACTTTGAAAATAATTTCATGAAAAAATAATTTTATAATTTTATAATTTCAGATAACTTTTTAGGAGAATTATATTATAATTTATCATAATTAGTATCTTTATTTTTTCCACACAATAGATATTTAGATGCATTACTAGAACATATTTTGATGCAGATTTCATGCAGATTTATTTTCTTAAGCCATACACTTGATATTATCAACAAGAAATTTGACCGACGTTTGTTATACATATTTTAAATTTCACGAGAAATTTCCTAAATTTACAACAAACGAGCGCATCTCAGTTCAAGTATATTTTATATGTAATGCTCTTTAACGCGTTCCTTCTTTAATGCAATTTAATTTGCAACTTCGCGAAATACATATATTTTGGCAAATCTCTACCGCGGCCAATTATTAATTCATTATTCTTACACGAAGAATGCTTTTCTCGCATGCATTTTCGTTTCTCGACCAAGTCGCCTCGCCTCTGATTTAATTTGATCGGTGCGATCTTACCCGAAGCATATAATCATACTTCATTATGACAGTGGCAAGAGGTCTCGTATGCTCGACGATGATTACGAATGCGATGATACGAATTCGCGTGCCCGGCGTGACGCGGAACCGTGCTCGCACGTGTAGTTACATTGAACTCCGCGAGCTGTCAAAAAAACGTGCTAATGAGCGAGATGAGCACGATTGATTATAGAGCGGCAGAGAAAACAAGCCGCTTGGTAGGAAGACGAGCCGCTAAGTGGTGTCTTTAGGAATTTACCACCTGGACGGCGTATCCCGAATCGCGTTATAATTATTAAAACGCAAAAGTGTACACTCTATTGAAACGTCGGGGGTCCGTGAAGGCCTTAAAGCGTAAGTCTCTTGCAGTCTTTATCGTTGCCGAGGCTATCCGCATTACACGTTCCGCCGAGCGTCATTTGCGCCGTGCTCTCGACGGCGTAGGAAATTAGCCAGCTGGCACAAGCAAAGCCCGAGATTATGACACTTCCCTGGCGGTCATCGTGTATCGATGTGGACGCCGTCATGAGACACATCTGCCGATCTCCTATCGACTCGGCTCTCACTTTCCGGAGGAAAGGATTTGCTCCGTTCACCTCGCTCGCTAGGTGGTCGCTTCTTTGCCACTTAGCGCGCATCGCGGCGCTTCTTCCTACCGGACAGCTCGTTTCCCGTTTCGCCGCTCTATAATCAACCGTGCGTCTTGCTCATTAGCACGTCTTTTCGGCGGCTCGCGGATTTCAATGAAGCTGGGACGCGCGAGTACGGTCTACGCCGTGCACGCGAATCTCATTCGTAATCACCGTCGGGTCGAGCATAAGAAAGTTTTTGCCGCAAGCGGCTGTGGAAACGGCTTAAGCAGGTGCCGCGGCCATAATCGAGCGCGATCACACGCTTCGGGTGAGATCGCGCCGACCAAATTAAATCGGATGCGAGGCGGCTTGGCCGAGAGACGAAAAAACACGCGGGTGTGTTGTGAGCAGTGTGAGAATGATGGATTAATAATTGGCCCGCGGTAGAGGAATTTGCCGGAACTACATTTCGCGAAGTTACAAATTAAATCGCATTAAAAATGAAATGCGTTAAGGAGCATTACAGATGAGATGCGCTTTATATCTAAAGAAATTTCTAATTCGGCAAAACTTAAGATGTTGGTCAAATTTCTGATTAATAAGTTAACAAATTTTGATTCGAGCAAATGACTTGATCAAATCAAATTGTGTTTTCCAACAGTGGATATTTTCTGTTTTGTACGTCAAGAAAATGGATATTAATTATAGTAAATTTTATTTTTCTGAAATAATCTTTTTATAAAAATATCTGTTTGGGAGAGTTTAATAAAATAAGACTTTTTGCATCATCTGCCGATGATCTATTAAGTTCACCACAGCATACACGAACTGACTTTTATGGTAAACCAATTAAAACAGATGTTCGAAGACCACATACACAGCCAAACTGAACTTGAATCGTGCAATAAATGGGAAGATAAAGCGGCAGATAATAATAAAAATTGGACATCGAGGTTCCATTTCTGTCTTGGCGCAGATTTATCGAAGCATCGCCAAATATGGATTTCGCACCTTGCTACGCCGAATCTGTATGTGGAGAGTAATGCGGCCGTGCCACAAACTGCAGATTTCTTACCCATCCGTTTAAGGTATCGTGCTTACGGGCCGATTACACGCTGATTAATCTCAATAACGAGAATTTCGATGGAGATCCGACGCTATGAAGAAAGAAGGAAATAAACGCTTCGCGCATTATTTCCACGTTTCGAGGTCACTGTTAGCGATAAAATGAAATTAAACGTCGAAAGGCTTCATATTTGTTACACTGTGAGTGATTAAACATTTTCTCTCGGCGTATCTTCTCATTAACGCGTCTCGGAAATGCATCGGCGATAGTCGATATTTGTAATAATTTCATGAACGATAAAATGTCCGCTTTATTATCCGCTTTATTTCTCTGTGTTTGTGCTGTCGAACATAAGTCGTAAAATTCTCGCTGCCGAGAGAACTTTCGTTTTACAAAAGCGGTGCTCGTTAAAAAGATTCACGAATAATTGACACTCTATTTCGGGCGGCGCGATGACCGCGCGTGCGCGGTTTTACCAAATGATCGATCAAGATGTACTAAGGTCCGTATATACTCGCTTAACCAAATAATGACTGCCCGCCGCGATGTATAAATGCACAGGATCGATCCTGGCATCAATGGGGGGAAAAGATACTCTCGAGTGACGGGCGAAAACGGAGTTAATCAAATGCACGCTACGTGACGCACGAAAGCGAACGAGCGATCCGCTTTAATTGACACGTACGCGCCCGCTTTCCCGCCGCACATCACGGCCGAAATTGAATCTCTTTGACCGCTGAAAATTACTCCGATATATATTGGAGCATACGATTAAAAGTGTACATGACATTTCGAGATATTTATGAGGATGCGCGAATACACTCTGGTCTTTTATATTTTGATATTAATCTGTGTTTCTCTTTTTCGTTATTTGAAATAAATGTATTGTTTGCATTTATTCCTCATTTCTCTTTTGCCTTATTCATAATAAAGAAACTTACTTAGATTCCGATTCCGTTCAGTGACTTATTCAACCGTATTACACGACAGGATTACATATGCAAAAGTTACGTCGTAATTCTCGTTCTTCTGAAATAATAAGATAGATCTGGATCTTTTCTCTCTCCGGCTTAATCCGTCCACTCGGCGAGCGGATAAATCTCTTCTCGGCTGGATGGATTTCTCATGGGTCCTCGCATGGATCATGGGATTTGAAGATGAATTAAAGCCTATCGCACGAGGCCATTTCAATTCGAGACGCGTTTACTCGTCGAAAACGAGCCTGGCCGGTGGTCTCCGCTCGTATCTCGCTTATTGTGAACTGCTCCTTGAATCCACTCTCGCTCTTTCTCGCTCGCACTCTCATCGCATCGGGACCATCTAAGCGTGTTGGATCTTTTTATAACCGGATTTACAGATGCACAGGTGGTACGACTAAACGTACACGTAGGGGTGAAGAGATCGGGACATTATAAGTCTCGAGATTCGAATTGCCTCGAAATTGTGCTCTACGAATGAGCTCTCCAGCTAAATATTGGACGGTGATGGTCCTCAGATCGAGATTCGCGTTCAAATCAAACCTGCCAGTATTTGCACACACAGGAGTATGATGTTCTATTGGAACAACATTTAACGTCGGAAATGTACTAAATGCATAATTTGGCATTTTAATGCATCAACATTACATTTCGTTCATTTATAGATGATTACAAATAGCATTTTCTATGAATGACAATAAATCAAACAATAAATCATTGGAGTTTATAATGTGAAGAAAGAAAAATTTATCATCAAATTTTGAATCGACGATGAAGATGATCGTACAAATAAATGTGTGAACCTCGTTTCTAAGAAAGGATCTCCTAGGTGCTAGCAAGAAAAAACACAGATGTCTGCCGCGGATCCTGTGGCCTTAATTCGAATTAGATTGGATCCAATTTATACTCAATTAACTGAGAAAGACGGTATCTCTTCTCCAGAGAGAGAGAGAGAGAGAGAGAAAGATTATTCCGCTCCGAGAGCGCTCGATTATTTATTTCGGATTCGAAGGGATTCCATGAAAATTGGTCACGCTAGATTTCGGAATCGACCCACCTTCGTCGTTTAAGTAAGTACTATCTACCTTTCAAGGAGATAGGTACCATTTCGATTCGAAGACGTCTCGATTTCTTTTACGCGAAGAGCGGAGATGGGTGCACTTTGGGTAATATTATGAGCGTGCAAAAGCACGCTTGCCGAAACAACCGCGGACGAGTTTCTAATTCGGAAATGAGTCGGCCGACTCTCTTTAATTGAAGGATATAACGATGTCCTTGTGTTGGAGGTTGCCTGTTGGTGGAGCCGCGATGAACTCTAAGCCGACGACCGACAACGTGATCCCCTGTCCTCCTCTCGTCGACTCCTCGCGTCGGTCTATTGCGTGAGGGAGGCTGAAAGAACGCGTTGTTTTAGACAGAGCGAATGCGGCCCGTCATCGTTCTCGACGCTCTTCATCAACGAATAATGATGAGTCTTATACCTTGAGACAGCGTGGCGATGAATAGCTCGCTTGTGAGATTTTATGATCGTTGGAGATTTTTGTTACGGGCTCTCGTCGGTTGTGCTATAAATATCGCGCGATTTTGGAGAGAGCGCGAGGGATATGGCTGGGTCCCGACAGGAAATGCCCGTAATCGGTCATAAAGATGACCTCAACCTCAGTGCAGTCACTATATTTTCGTAATAAAAATGATAATGAAATGAGAAAGATATTATTTAAGAGAATTGTAATCCATTTCATATATTGTATAGACAATTATAAATGTTTAATTATTGGTGATATCTTCCAAGAGAAAAAAAAATTTGAAGTTTGAATCTTTTTTTCTGATAATGTCACAATATACACATCGATATGAATGAAATAGCTGGTTTCCATTTTTATGACATTATGCGAGATTCAAGCTGTCGGGGCAGAATGTTTACGAACAGTAGAAAAAATATTTCTGATAAAAATTCCACCGAGCACGTGATAGTGTAAAATAAACCTTTGAATGCTGTAGAACATATTTCCCGCAAGAATGGTCGCAAAAAAGAGAGAAAGGGGCGCAAGAAAGAAAACGGATTTTAGCACTTGAACGGGCGAGACGAATGCGACGTTAAGAGGATTAAACATTTAATTTATTGTGTTAATATCCCGGATTTCGAAGCAGAAGGAGGAGCGCTCGTGGAGGTGAAAATTTCCTTCTCGACTTTCGTTGCGATATCTCAGCAAAGCGAAGTTCAATTATTCTCACTACGTATCAGATCTTAGCTTTGAATCTGCGACAGTAATCCGGCGCGATACGTTATCATTGTTGAGCAAGATACAAAATGTTAGGTTGAAGTCTCGCGAGGTATAATGAATTCTAGCGGAACGGAGAAAAAAAAGGAGAAGCACGTTCTACACCAAAAAATGATTTCCGTCTCGCAAAGAAAGCTCGTAAATGCTAGCCGTTCATTCTCTTGTGTGCGAGGGAATAAATTTTGTAAAGAAATACACACTGGTATACATATGTAGATAACGGAAAGGGGAGAACGTTGCGCGGAGGAGAATGCGAGATAGATGCGTACCGGCAACGAGGACGGCCGGGCTTGACCTCGGGGATACATTATTGATGATGGCGCACGCCAAGAATGGTGACTAGATGGTAATTTTCGACGGGACGAAAAAGGGCTACGGTATTCCATACGCTCGGTTCCTGCAGGATTAACGTCGTGGAGGACGTCGTGACGCGGTAGGAATGTCGGATTAGCTCGCGGCACCGGAGCTGTAACTCCACGCTAAATCGATGGTCCGCGCAGTTCGACAGCTCGACGAGCATCTGTGAAGCACTGTAAGAACACGACTTTAATATCGAGCGATGAAAAGTAAAACAAAAGAAAGATCTAGCCTTTTTTTTTACATTTCCAGCAGAGAGAACCTTTTCAGATTTATGAGCGAGCCTTAGGAAGAGTAATCCGACCAGCTACCGAACAGCGTATCAAACAAAATTCCTCGTTAAAGCGGTGGATTACATTCGAAAAATCCAATGATCAATCGATCACATTGTCTCGGAATGCTGTAATACGTGACTAACACGAGATTCCTACCTTTAGAAAAGAGGCCCTGTATGTAAAACCACGAGGAGCTTTTACTCGGGGAGTCGCACGATCGCACGGATACTTCGATCAAAGTCGAAGCAAGACCGGGAGCAATCCTTCGGCGGCGTACGAGAGATATCCATCTACAATGATGCTAAGGACCGAAGGACCGGGCATTTGTAATCCCGCGAGTGAGATCGAGGGTCGTGGAAGGGACGACCGAGCAGCCCAATTTATATATTGCATCTCGGGAACGTCGCCGATTAATCCTGAAGGAGTCGCGGGACCACCCAAGTGAAACTAACACCCTTTCTCGCCCTGACACCGGTCGCGCGTCGTAAACGTCGTTTCGTTCTGCTTTAACACTGTGGCTTAACTGAACGTAGTAGACGCAGCTGCCCGCTTTTCTTCTCCATTCTGGATCGATTATGCTAATTGTCCGGAGGACGATGTCGCGTCATAAAGCGATGAAGATTGGGCAACCGACACTTCTTGATCCGCAAGAAATTTCTTCACAGATGGTAGGAATCGAGCTATAAATAGCCGATTCTGACATTATTTCAATTTCAAAAGAAAAAAAAAGTGAGACAATTAATAACGCAAAATATACGTGAAAATTTTCACGTGCAAATTAATATGGATTTAAGATGATAAATTATATTGAATTAATTGGCTAAATAACCAGAAAAGGTATTCATTTTCTATATAAAAATTTCAGGAAAGAAAATTGCGCCGCAGATATATTTTATTATCTCGATTCCTACACCATCTGTGAAATTTCTTGCGGATCAAGAAGTGAAATGTCAAACGTATATTTACCTCGAAAACAAAAAAAGTAAAAGAAGAATTAAAATTTCTTCGAAAGATACACCTACGAGAAAATTTCTCGTTTCCCTGAACCTGACGCGTTCTCTAACGAGGCAATGAAAAAACGCGACAGACAATGGCGAGCGATTCTTCCTCTTCCTCCTCTTCCTCGCGCAAGTAGTAGATCCCAGCAGTCTCGAATACGAGCGAGGTACCTAAATCACACCCAATGTCAACGGGTCAACAATGCCCGTCACACGCATCCATCTTATTAACGAATGTTAATCATGTCTTCAGCAACGCGTCGTCCGGGTATTACCTCCGCGACCACCTCGGTCGAGCATTGTTCGGTCGAGCTTAACCGAACGAAATGTAACCCACCCCCTCGGTTGCCTTGTAATAAGATACTCGCCATCTTCGTATGTAAATGCCGGCCATTCATTACGTTTCTGGCTGAATGATTGGACCTTTTGTGGGAATCCTTTCACGACAAAGCCGTATCATCGCTTAGGACGCCCGTGGACAAGACGGAGAATAATATTTGCAATGTTCTAACTGGGGATCCCGCAAGGAAAAGAGGAAGGAAGGGAGGACGAGGCGTGTCGATCGCGCGAATTAAGGTCAGATTCATCGCAGCGATTACGCTCGCTTGAAAATTTTCATTCAATTTTCATCAGCCTGTGATGACAAACGAGTTTTACAATATTAATTAACTGCACTGTCTTTGTTGTCCGTTATGAAAATATTTATATGCATCGAGCTCCGACAAAAGCTCCGAGTATTTTTTTTATGTATATATATATATAAACGATGTTGTGTCTCGTTGAAGGTAAAAATAATTTTTCCAGCGACGTCGCGCAAGTAAACGCATGCGAGCGATTTATGTTGTTGAGTGGCTGATTATGTGAACACTATGGTAAAATGGCATATGTGTAAAAAAAGTCGCTTGATCAAGATGAAGTCTAACTCTATATGTGTGTGTGTGTATGATATAGAAATTTCTCGTGTATACATATAAAACTATTTCGTATTAAAATGTAAATCATTTCAACTGGCACGATAGTGTGTTATCATGTATTATAAATATCTCGCACAAAAATACATAAGAAACGAATAGAAAAATGCAGACAGACATATGATGGAAATAGAAAAACGCATTACGATTGTAATTTAATAAAATTTTTTTACAAATTTGTATTTGCACCTACGTATATATGTTGAAACCACGCAATATTTGCTTATAATTATAATGCGCGGACAGGTTTGATGGAATGTTAACAGAGAGAGAGACTTTCTCGAATCGATTCCATATATATTTTATGAAAATAGATACTAGTTTAATAATCGATAAATTTTTGATAAATCCTCGATAAAATACACGATGAGACCGCCTTCTCGCATTTTTGAAATCGTTCACGTCATTATAAGATGCGTGACTTTTCTAATTGTAAGATATGATTGCGTGGGATGGAAGGATGAGAGACATGGATGGAACCATCGTTTATGAATTATCGAAACTTGTGTACACAATATAAAGATAAATATTTATTAAAACAATAAAAATTTTAATTATTTACTAAAACAATAAAAATTTTAATTTTCTCTCAAGTACACGATAAAAATTCGCGCGATTTCGATCGCATCAGCGAGCGAAAAGCAAACGAGTTTCGTCAGAGTTCAGAGAATTTGTTCGGGACACGCGTACGTTTTGTCTTCGGGGCGTCGTTCGCAGGAGATCTTTCGGTACTCAAAGGAGTAGGTAGGTATTTGGCTTGACTCGAACGCACCCACGTTCCTCCGTCTGGAGGAGCAAATGGTTCTAGAGACGTTTTATGTTTTATGCGAGTTGTGCAGCTGCCCGTTACCGACACCCCCGCAACTCAATATTCAAATTAGCAGACGAGACTCTCTCTCTCTCTCTCTCTCGTCTTTTCTTCCCGTCTGTGCCCTTTCGTCTGCCCCCCTACGTGCGTCTGCGTAATGAGAAAAAAAACGCGGACCCCGCGAAATATTATTATAATGACTATATAGGTGTAAAGTACTGGAAAAAAATAACGTTATGCATATAATGTAAGGCGAAATAACTCTAAATAACTCTGAAATAAATTAGGCCGATTGCGATCTTTCCATGCATATTCTGATTAGATCATATTTTGAAATCGTACATCCTTCACATTATTTCATTCCGCACTGACAGTATCCTACTAGTAGAGCAGATGGGCAATTTTCGAACTACTCTGAGCGCATTATATTCACGTTCGCTCGCTTATGACACAATTTTCTCCCGTGCGTAGGTAACGAGAGTCACCATACGTGTAACGGAGTAACGCGAGAGAAGGAAGGAAGGAAAGAGGCGCAAGCGGTGTCCTTTACTCGGATAGATGGTTTCGCATAATTATCTTCAAGGAAAAATCATTGTGCGCCATATGCCGCACGTGAAGGGAGTAAACAGCAACGCGGCAAGTAGTATAGGCAAGTATGCGCTCACGTCGGCTTCGAGGTACATTAAACCTTAGCTTACGCTATCATACGCAGCAACAGCTGCTATGCGAAGCTCGCTATCACCGCATCTCGACGCTTCTTCTTAAGAGATTGGAAGAAAGTGATCCGTCCACAGAAAATGCGTTCACACGACCGTATCGAAAACCTGCAACAAAAATATAATGGAAATTACATATTCGTCTTCGACTCACGATTAGATTCTTCGCAACTTCATGAAAATCGATCTGCATTAAAATAAAACCTATGAAATACAAACATCTAGCTATACATATATGTATATACACGTAACAATAATTTTTGTAGTATCTTTAATCAATGAATATGCTACTTCAATGAAGAGATCGACCGACGATATTTAAATCTTTCACACGCGACTACCGGCTGATGGAACGTGTACCAGATTTAACTAATATAAACTGATCTTCCGATATGAATGCACCCGCATGAGAGAGGGCTATTATAAAAACTCACATGAATACACAACGCCCCCATAACGCGATCTATGAAACACCTGGCAGAGATCAAAGTTCACTCGTGATATACTCGATATCGTTAATATTATACATATATTTTGTACTTAAGTGATTTTTTTATATGTAAACAAATGTTAAATTAAAATAAAATTAAGTAGCTCTATAAGAAATACGTGTAAATTGAAATCAAACAAGTTGTAAGATGATGGAGCTGATGCACGTAGGCAAAAAAAGCAGTCTATCTAAAGCCTGTTGAATCATTTAAATCAAAACTTTTTAATTAAAATTTAAATTATTAAATTTTAATCAAAAGTAATAAATTCTTGGTTTTAGGCGACAAATAAAACGTAGAACTTTTTTAAAACTTTTCGCCGTGTCACAGTAAAAACTATTTTCTCATTTCTTATTTTTAATTCATCGAAAATAATTAGACGTGCCTATATATTTTCATCCCCGACTTACTTCATTTAATTGTTACAACATATATCGAATCTCATTCTAACGAAAAAAAATACTCCATTAACACCTCTTCGATGACCTCTCTTCAAACCTTCGATCTCGTAGCGCACACGGTGATTGTGAGAGTGAGCTAGCAAAAAGTGGACCGGTGAAGCCTCCGGCGCCGCATTCCGACTCGTGCCGAAGTATCGTAAGAAAATAAGATATACGAAACAGATAGCCGCGGTTTTTTTTTCAGTCAAGGTTGTTGAACGTACCCTAACTCCGACGCAGCAGATAACGTTACCATCTACGGTGGCAGCGAAATAATTGCGACGTCGCCATTCTGACAAAGAGACAGCGTGTGGGTTACGCGTGTTGATGGTCACTTTCCTTCTCCAAAGTGCGCGTATGTCCAAAGAATCGCAAATAATAATGAGAGTAAATATTAATGGAAAATTCGAATGTGTATGTGATAAGTTTTATGGAACACTAATGTTTGTCCCAGGAAATTGTTTTGTATTTAAGCGTCGCCGATTTAATTAATTGGCGTTTCATCTTTTGTAACTTTACGAAGAAAGCCACTCGAAGAGATTCAGAAATTTTTTTTTAATGGAGGAAACGCTATAAGGCAAAAGATGTTTCTTTCGTCTGAAATTTTATGCGTACACGTAGCTGATTTTATCGGCAATAATATCGGCGTCATTCCTGATTCGGCAGCATTTTGACGCTGATGAAATCTGACATCGGCAGAAAGATCACTCGGAACTGATTGAGCAAAGAAGGGCTGCGCGGCGGTACGATGTCGATAAACTCTTGACAAATGCACTTAATCACCTACGTCTGCGTCACGGCTGGCGCCGTTGCATGCATGTAAAAGACGGGCACATCTGCATCGCGTCGCAATTACTGGCTGGCGCGTGCATCGAGTCGGTAACTATATAATTTTGCTCTCACATTGTTAGAGTGCTTAAGACATCTTCGATTCATCTTTTCGTGCCGACAAAGGTTGTATATAGAAGTGTGTGTGTGTGTGCGTATTTATATATGTGTATATATGTTTTTGTTTTTTTAATAAAATATATAACACATTTTTAATATATTTTATTTATAAAGACAAATATATCATCGTCTTTGATGATTATTTTTAATGACTATTCGATCGTTACTGATTGCGAGTAAATGACTTTTCATTTTACCGTACATTGCATAATGAGAACAATCCTTTGAGCATTCGCCGGGATCGAGTGAAGAACGCACGGCAGCGATCTTCGATCCGCCGTGCAGTTGCGTGAGCGTCAGAGAACGCCGCCCCGACGCAATATTCTTGCGCACGAAAGCCATTAAACAGATTAAGTCCGGCAGCCGGATTACACGCGACACCGCGGCCTTAATAGAGACGTAAAAGTGTGTCTCAAGTAAAAGGTGGCTCTGCACGCAGCAGTGCCGCGAAAAAAACCCATTCTCAATCCCGCCTGAATGGAAATTGATTGCAGACTGGGTGGCGTGAAGTCCGGCGCAGGGATTTTATGCATATGCATCGATAATCACGGGCGAATTCGTAATTAGCGCGTTAATTGACCGTAATTCGGCGTGTAATGATCACGCGCTCTCTCGTCACGGAATTTCCGGTCAAATTTTTGCGAGGATGATGAAGTAATTTTACGTTGCATTATGTCGCCGAAAACATTTGTCAAACGGCGATCTCTTGTGAACAAATTTTCTTATGTAAAAGAAATTAAAAAAGGGATGAATCATAATTATAATTGTTATCATACATATCTGCTGTTTAATATATTAAGAAGATTACTGAAACTACGCACTATAATAATTGCCAAGGACTGAAACTTAATGACGGACGTTTAGTCGCCGGTCTGTCAACCCTTGTTAATCCGGGCAAACGAACATGGAAAAAAAAGCAGAAACAACTGAAAGCCCGCGCGACGAGCAGAAGCAGCTCCTCTACCCGATAGTGATAGGGTTCTTACCCTTTTTTGCGTTATTAAAAATAATGATGACATATATTAGTTTTAACGAAGAAAACTAGCGGTTTTTTTGCCATCGTCTTTATGCGCCCGGTCATTTGTTTCCGGCGAAGTAAACGCTGCGCCGAAACAATGGATGCTTGCCTTTTACCGGCGAACGTGGAGAAAGAAAAAGGGAGGCACAAACCGAGACGGAGGCGCAGAAACGCGCACGAGAGAGCAAGAACAAAAAGGAAATGAAAGCAGGCGAGAGAGCAAGCCGGGAGGTGGTATTCGTCCCTTTCTTTGCAAAGGCAAAATCGTTGTCGAGATTCCACACATGTCGTAATTTCAATTTCAAATTATCCAATTCCAAAGCTCACTACACCCACTTGGCGAACGTTTGCTTTCCCAATAAAAGGAGAACGCGAACGTAAACGATATGCTAACTATTTTATTCAAGGTAGTTGTTAGATTATTTGCACGACATTGTTTCTATATATATGTATATCTAGTTCTCTCTGAAAAAAATTCTTTTCGATCTTTAAATATATTTTTGGGGTTATTGGCCATAAGAAAAATTGCAATACTGTTGAAAATATTTGTTAAGATTCATCCAGTCTGCTTTTGAGAATTAAATTCTAACGTCTCATATTTTTTTGTAGATTAAATGGAGGAATATTAATAACTAATATATGATTTTCAACATTATATGAATTTATCCTACGATTATCTAAAATCGATAGAAACTTGAACTGAGTCTCTGACCCCGTAGTATTCCAAGTGTCTGTTACACAATTTCCCCTTATGCGGAAATTTTAAATTCAATATTACGAGTAATAATCCTCATGATCTTATTATCGAGAAGGAATAAAACGTAGATCGACACCGCATACGCCATGAAGAGTCGAATGGCCAGAGCGCAATTTCCTGGTGGCGCCTGCATAAATTACCATGTATTGCATTTTATGTTACGACCGTTACGAACGAGTGCGTACACATATCTAACTCTTTCTATACGTATAAGTACGCGCGCGTATATATGCGAGACATGAGGATAATTCAGTGACCGTAAGAGCCAATGCGAAGCTACTTTCGATCGAAGTACTTCCCGTCGAGAGACATTCGAGCGCGAGCGATGAGATTAAATCGAACGTTTAAGTTCGTACGTATATGGGTATAATATCGATAAAAGAATTTTTTCGCATTGTTCTACAAGTCGGGCGCGCGTGCACGTTTTATTGGTGTTAATAAATTTCACGGCGGCGAAGGCGGTTGGGAAATCACGCGGACCGCTCGTTAAAATGTGAAAATTTACCGCGGTAATCCGATAGCCGTCAGATGATAACAACGACGCGTCAGTGAAAAACTGACAAATTGTTCCCGCGAATCATCAATCAAAGTCATTCTCATTCGAACGTTATGCGAGCGTCTGATTTGCATTAATAAATTTCACTGCGCGCACCGAAAACCGCACCATGAAAATTTATGACGGTGATTTCGTGGATTTCTCATAACAATTCTCGTGAAAAACGGTTGTCGCGAGAGAAATATCGCATTCTTCTCGCCGCGTGTCTCGTCGATATCATTCCGTTTCGCATTTTTGACGCGGAACAAATTTTCGAATGCTATATAAATCATATCGAGCAAATAAAAAAATTTATCTCAGATTGGCTTAATTGCTCAAATAGCGTCGAGATATTTTTGCATGGACATTTAAAACCAAGAATCCTTATAGAGTAAATCTTCATGTCGCAGAGGTTTTCCTTAAACGCACTCGCGAATAAATATCGTCGCGATCCTCGAGATTGTAAAATGAAATCTTCGTTCGCGTGATTTAGGAACGAGCCGAAGGTACGTTAAGATAATTCAGCAATTATCGCGTAACGAAGAAAAAGAGAGAGAGATATAGAGGCTCGTGTCGTTCGCAAATCAACGAAGTGTATAATTAATGGCATGTGACCTTTTATAGAAAGTCTTCGTGTCGTACTTTGATTCGACTGTCCATAAAGTTGGAAAATGTTATTTATCCTACGAGACAGTATTGACCTATGATACGATCATTATTAATCACGTTTTAAGCGCAGATTAAATTGCGATTTATATCGCGGCGAATGCGTAGAATTGCCTCGTTAATTTTAGCTCAAGGAAACTTGGCGACATTTGAAATTGACGCGCAGTGGATGTCTCGCAAAAGTAATAAGCGCGCGAGTATTTTATTGCAATTTTGTACCTTACAAAATTATATACGAAAGATTAACAATGAAATAAAAGCGTGAAAGGGATTAAAGAGAGATATCTTTGTAATTCGCAATCAAGACAGAAATAAACAAGTCGAATCACTTTGCAAATATCTCGGCGATTAAACTCCACACGCGTAGTGCGTAAATGATTTTAAAACTCAAAATTATCTTGTCGTCCCAAGACAAGGTGCCTGAAATTCCTGGAAAAGTAGAAGAGAGAGCGTAGAAATTCCAAGAATGTAGTACTTTTATTGGGAAGTTAACGGTAAATTTTGTAACTTTCAAAGAGTTAATCTACGGTGATGTATATTATCAGATTAAATGCTGGGAACAAAAATTAGACTATGAATACGTTGTTTTACTGACATCGTACATCATCTATCACGTTCTACACCTATAATAAATAAATCCTGTTCAAATCTCGCAAATTGATTTTCTGCGAATAATGGACCGTCTCTATGATGTAGGTAAGCCGAAAGGGTTATAGGATGACGATACGCTATATGACGGTAATTCTTTGAAAAGGTTCGGAATGTTGATCATCGATCCTTTTACCGGCCTTTAACTCTTTTGAGTTTGGCAACAATTCCTAAACCAACGATTCTCGAAATATCGCAGAACTGAAAAGAATGGTAACTGAGAGTAATTCAGTGCCATAATTTTCAATTCTTTCTGTACAGTAGGAATTGAAATGTGAGAACGATTGTTTTATCACCTTTTAGACAATTCTCAATATTGTCACCATTGTTAGAAAGCCTCGATCTGGAGGAAAGCTTATACAATAAATGCGAAATAAACAAACATAAATATTGCAAGAAATATTTTCATTAAGTTTTGTGCTTTTTGTGTCTTAGCACGATAATCACGCTACCAGATAATTTACGTTAACGGATAATTAACCTTTTTACTCGAGCTACGCTGCTACATAATTTAAATTGCTGACTCTTGACTTTCTACAACAGCAGAATTCTCCGTTAGAGAATCTCCGGATGGAGTATTAAAAGTAATATCGAGACATCGTGAAAAATTCATTTATGAATCATATATTCGTTATGGGTGGTATGTAGTAATTAAATAAAAGATCTTTGAAATAAAATCACGCGCAACTGTCTGCAACAATTTATACTGAATAGAGAGCAAGTAGGAGATTAATATACGATGATTTTGCATTATGCTGAGATGCGTGTAATAATACGCTTTGAGTGAGCTCTTTTTACATAAAATTATGAAACAATTATCTTTGTTTTGTCACTTTAATGTATACTACAATTTTAATTATATATTAATTATACCTATATTAATGATATTAAAATATAATAATTTTTGTCACTTTAATGAAACTTCAATTTTAATTATTTATTAATTATTAATGGTTTTTTATTTAATCTATAAAGAATGCGAGATGTTAGAATTTAATTCTCCAAATCACGCTAGATAAACAAATATTTTCAACATTATTGCAAACCTTAGCAAGTTTATTCAACTTCTTAACTTTCATCTTCCGATTAGCGATGAAAAAAACTCAACAAAAAAAAATACCGAGAAAACAGTATCATGAAAGCGTAACAAAATAAATGGATCTGCACGATGATTTCTTCAAAGGCGATTTTTTTCGACTACTGCTCCCGGCCTGACAAGTGGATCCTGTCGCGATCTTCTAGAAGATAGTCTTGTCTTATATTCTGACCATAGCCTGCTGCATTTATGGCCAGAAATATGGCCAAAGACGTTAGAAGGTTCACAAACAGCTTATACAGTCTCCGCACATTTTCCGCGCAATAAAGAAAGAAAAAACAGAGACAGTATATCCTAGACACTTTTTTTACCTAGGAAATCCTCTTTTTTTTTTTTTGTGCTTGGACGAAGATATATGATTGGCCCAAGTTGCATGAAAAAACATGAAAAGGCCAAAGTAATCTCGTATAAACGATGCCTTTTCTTAAATGGATGTGCTGCCCACAAGCAGGTCAATCGAAATAGCGTAAGGAGATACTCACCTACGTGTCAGAAAATTACAGATTCGCATTTTATTAATAATGTTAGCAAACAATTCGTAATAATATAATTATGTTTGAAAACACTTGATTTTCTAAGCTTTTACAATCGATAACTGTAAAATAATTTTATAATCATAAATGTTTTACGTCACTAATGAGATTATTCGCGGCTCTTAAGATTCTGTTCATATTTCGTTAGATTAGACATTTAATTGTAAGCGTAGCAGCGATGAAGATTAAGTATAGCAAAAGTATAGTGACTTATATAATTCATTCCACAAACTAAAAACGTAAATGATTTTAACGCGATAAAACTGCAACATAAATTTCATTTTTTCTTTTCGCGCAACATATAAAATCTCTCAAGATAGAATAATGTTAGTACATTTATATATACTACATATTATATATGAACTTTTATATAATCTTTTACACAGTTAACATATATTATCACGATGAAAAATCGCAGTTGAATAGCGTAGAAGATTGTAAGATACGGCCGCGTTTTCTTCGAAAACGAGAAATGTCCGCCTCTACTAAAGAGTGTACGAGAAAACTTTATCCAGGAAGAAAGCTTCGCATGAAACGAAACTACTGACCGCTCCGCACAATGCTTGGACGAGATCACGTGTGCAGCAGTCAGGGTACAAAGACATTTCTCTTGCCTGCGGAAACCGTGGAAAATCACGAAACCCGGCCGAATCACGAGCGGATCGCATCTGCTAACGACCAAAGTGAATCCACCGAAAAAAGTCGCTTGAAAGACATATAAACCGACTCTCTTCGCGATCTATCTTAAGGCAGTGTTCCTGTTTATGTGGCGAAATCACCGTTTCCAAGATGCGCGGAAATCGGCTGAATGCCGATTCGAAGCCCGTGACGGTCCCGGGCATCTTATCCCCTTTTCAAGCAGCACCGAGTCTAATCAGATCGGTCGTCATCTGCCATCTTGAACATTTCCTACCGATGTCGTGAGAACAAAAAGAAAAATTTGCGATGTCGCGCGTGTTGCACTATGCTGACGAAAAATCCATTCTTCAAAAATCCGAAGTGAAACTCGATAATAAAAATCGAGAAATTCCGTCGTTTTTTAAATGATTGATTCGATTATGTACATAAAAAATAATTGCAAATATAAATACAGCGCTGTATGAAATTCATCTTCGACCTCCCATGTATATATAAATGAAATTTGATTTTAATGATGCATCACACACACACACACGTAAACACACGCTCATATGAATAAATATCCATTCGCATTCGCATCGGTCGCTTCTCTTTGAAAATATTAATGAAATTCAACAGGCGGTTATTTTTAACAGCGCCGCGCAGCTGGTCCTTCTTAACGAAGGCACATTGTAAAACGCAGGACAGTGCGCAGCTTCGTGGGCGGAGAAATCCGCAAAAGCCGCATCGGTCTCCGTGAAATCCTTAATTCGTCGCGGCGACGTACCTCTATGCGGTCCTCTGCGCGCGACACAAGGATATGCCTTAAGTAGCCCGACAAGTATTGACCTGCGAGCGGATATCTCGACACAGACGACCGACGTGCGGAATTATGGATCACTGGTCGAAACTTGTGCCGTCAACCCGTCAGCGATTTGACTCGCTTGACCCGCGGCTCTTTACCTGCACCGAGCGCAACTTTTGTTGCAACCGTTCCTCAGAGTATTCAGCAGCACGGTAGCGGGTTTTCCTACCGCCAAGTGACGCACGTACGTGAAATTTTATGGTAATCGGGATAAACCTGCGATATACCTTCGGGGAATACCTTCGCTCTAGAAACTAACATGTATATGAAAAACATGTATATCCGTATTTTATGCATTCAGAGATAATTCAATTTCATAGCTCGAGAATAACGTTTAGTATCAACACGATAAGAATCAAACAGTTCATTAGATGAGAGTCAAATAAAGAGAATTGATAGTTTGTGAACAATTGAACAAATATTCGCAAATATATTCATTTTTAATACTTGATACATTTCTATACAAGGTGTCCGGTAATAATCGCCCCACTCATTGTGTGCAGGTAGAGCTGATTAAACCGAGTTGGAAAGTCCTCTACCGTTTTGCGATCTTCGCAATAATTAATGAGAAATTAATTTAAAAAGATCGGCCAAATCCACGCGAATATAAGCGCGGGGCAAGAAATAATGTATATACATTTATTTTCTACACTCGTAGAAAATGAATGGAACTACACCGACGTTATAATCGCGTGTGTGAGTAAATAAAATGTATGAAATAAATTTGTGTGAGTAACTATAAATTGAGACATAAATCACATGCGATAAGAAACTCGATGACAGGTGGACATGCGGCTAAACGATTATTATGACACCTTCGATGTGATGTGCGACACCGAAACAATTGAAGGTCGTCGAAAAAAGTATCAACAGTATTTTGTTTTACATTTTTTCTGCGTACCGAGTTCGAGTGGTGCTCGCCGAGCATGCCTTATTAGAGTGAGAAGGATGCGAGGAGGATAAAGAAGGATACGAGCAGAGCTCGCTCGAGCGTGCCTTTTCAAAACAATTAGAGATAACGCGAGAAGGATGCGAGGAGGATAAAGAAGGATACGAGAAGAAAATCGAGAACGCCAGTAAGACACGAATCTCTCTTTTCTATTGGATCAGAGAATCGAGCGACTTTGATTATTGGTCATCGCCCGAGGAGTCCGCGTGAAGTATTTAGGTCAGGAAATTCGGCATGCCACCGATAAACTGTGAGACGTGTCAATGCATCTCCCAAACTACGATTTTTTTATTGAACTATAATAATAGAATGACTATGATTTGGCTACCAAGCGATGACTCCGCGCGGATTAATTAATACACATTAATACATATGCTAAGAAAACCCTTGCTTGCATCTTACCATCTCTATTCCCTTTCTAAATAGCAATTTTAATATTCATACAACTATTTGTCGATTAAATTTTATATAATTACATATATAACAAATTGCGATGTTAAAGAGTTTTGCGCTGCGAATCGATTGCGTGTGAATGCGCGTTTAATACAATCGGCATTGTAAACTTTACGCAACGCATCGTCTTTATTTCAATTAAATAATCAAAATTACTTCGAGAAATGATCGCAACTTTATCGCATCGTGTCCAGATTGGCAAGTGACAGAATCGCTTTCATTCTCTGAGCATACTGCACATAATGTAGCATGCTCGTTAGCAATTAAACGAATTGTACTTGTTATATCAAAATCATTCAATTAATTAAATTGATGAGATTGACATTGTGTTGCAATATTTATATTTGGCAATGATTTTCGTATTATACACGCTTATGTCTCTTCTTGCCTCGCGCTTATATTCGCGCGAATTGGCCGACCTTTTATAATTAATTTGTCATTAATTATTGCGAAGATCGCAAAACGGTAGAGAACTTTTCTACTCGGTTTAACCCGCTCCACCTGCACACGATGGGTGGGGCGATTATTATCAGACACTCTGTATATACAATCCTGATGTAAATTTAACTAATTTTCCCTCTTCCCCCGTTAAATTTTCCTAATATTCGTAAAAGCGAGAGTGTACGAGGAAATGCGTATTCAACAAAATTAATAGATTTAACGAATCCTCTTCTAGCTATAACTGCGAATTATTCGCTACACGCCCCTCGATTTCATGCCGTTACTCGAATGAATATTTTTGAAGCATCTTGACGCTTCAAAATCCTCGAGAACTCTGTCAAGGTGGCGAGTGCCTGGTCGCCAGACCTCGCTAGCAAGCTCATAATAAAACACCCCGTATGGGCACGCCGATGTACGGACAATCGGCTATTGTACAACGGCTATTGGCAGTGAAAAGCAGCGGTTTCAATTAACTTTCCGTGTACTTTGCAACGTGCAAATCGAGTCGCTCCGCCCATCAAAATACCGGAATTGTATTGCCGAAACCTTTTTTAAATTGTGGGTTTAGAGATATCGAAATATTAAAATGTTGCATATAAAATGTTGCAGAATTTTGGAAAACTTTATATCCCTTTTTGATTCCGAAACTTTTGTCCTACCTTATTCTAGTTTTAGAAGAAAACATAATTTAATTTTTGCACTTGAAAGTATTCTTTAGAAAATTGTATTATAATTTTAACATACTCTTTTGTTAAGAAAAAGAGAAAATTGTTTTCTAAAGAAAAAATTTGCAACTGTTGGCTATTATTCATTCCAAATTTTGCGCGGCAAATTCTTGTAATCTTTGGTCTCATTTTTCATATAAAGGTAGAAATTAGCAGGGGGTGCGATTCCCTCTTTCTCTCTCTTCATGGACCACGCGGCGCCTACTATGTCGAAATCCGCCGACACAAAGATACAAAAGGTAGTTGCATAGGACCACTCCTTTCACGGAAAACCTTTTTGAAGTCACCGCCCTTAACCATCTTTCCACTGGCATTTATTTTTCACGACTGTGTGATCCCATGAGTTTTTGCAACTGTCTCTGCTCACGCTAAACTAGAAACCGGTTCACGTGCACGATTTTTTTAACAAATATTTATCTTCGATGGAAAAACAATTAAACCGTGCTTTTATGAAAAACTCGCTGGCGCCGTTCCGTTTCTCCGGTGTTGATTTTCGCATATATACGTCAAATTCACTGCGCCTGCTACTGGAACTTATTTAATTTGCGTTAGACAGGTGAGGTCGATGTTTGCTTTTCGAAAACATACCTGAACAGCATGGTAAAAGCTTTTGAAATAGAAAAAAAATCTCGAAATGAAACACATTTTTGTATGCACTCGACTTTTGAAAAGGAAATCTTTTCTCGCTTCCTGTCGTCATTAGGTGTCTAAAGGCGCGATAATTCGCACGTGTTTAAAATAAATTTCGGCGTGGAGAAAATGAACGGAAGTGAACTATCTGTCGCAGTGCGACGCGAACGGTAATTGTGAAATTATAATGAGCAAGTTGACACCCCGTTTAGAAAAGCGAAGGAGTAATTGGTGCATTTCTGTTACCGATAAATAAGTTCGAACGTCTATTAAGCGCCGCGTATAAGAGGACGAGACGAAAGCTCCAAGTTATGATCATCGGTTCTGGAAAGCCATCTGCTAACGTTAACACGTACCAGAAGCTGGCGGCGCGACGTAAGAACTCGTCTCATCGTTACCACTTTGGATGCATCTGGATCGCATAAAAGGAGCAAAGACGCCGTGCCGAAAATTGCTATAGGAAGACTTCTATCATCGAAAGGGTGCCGGCGTTAACGCTACGTGCAGGACCCAGCGATCACGTTTGTTTAGTCTACCGCTTTTATTTAATGGAAGCTCATAGAACGTTCAGTGTTATTGCACCTCTTATAAAACTTCAGAGTGAAAAAATTCTCTCACAGTTTAATTTAAAAAATTATATATAATAATAAGATACATTGCGTATGCTATTAACAAGAATAGATGATGTATCAACTAATTTCAAATAATTTTTCTCGTTCCAGTTTCGAGTTCAATCTACGTCTGCCGGCAGACAAAAAATAAAAGCATTTTTTTTATTCATTTTTTTAATAAGAAATACATTCGTAGTCACGCTATACGAACGAAGGAAAATAAAGTATCAAACAACTCTGCGTGAGAAATCGCAATTGCAGAAACAAATCGAATAGAAAAACATAGCACACGAACGTGTGCTATTACAAAAAAATGTACATATATTGTATCTTTAAAATATGCAATATTCCTCAAAGAAAATAATGCAAGGCATACATACGCGTTGTTACGCAAATATGCTAATAACACTACTTGTTTTCTATGGAATATTAAACTCTCAACTGTTGTTTCGACAGGAAAATCTCTCCCGGAGATATGTATATTTTCCATGGAAATCAGCCTTTCGTGATCATGAAACGATTTCAGATATGCGTGAGTCACGTAAGAATCTACCGATCAGTAAATGCGAGGTCGCGCGCTTGGCCGAGGAAAGTACACAATGTAGTGCGAAATGCGTGCCGATCACATGAGAAAACCCTCTTAGAAATTGATGGATGATAGGTTTCTACAAGCTAACGCGATATACGAAAAATAAAATCAGCTGATGAAAAATAGCGGCACGTCGCTCAATGATTCGTTAATTGAGACTCCGCGTCTCACAACCGGAGAAACCTCAAGAAAGCGCAAGAAATCGACGATACTGGCTGACATGAGCCGGGCGAGAAGCCACTTTACGATTTTCTACGGAACACTTCGCGCACAAGTTTGTCTGATTTTTAATCGCAAACTCCTCGCGTTATCGCGAGCGATACGACTCGCAGACGATCATTATTACGCACTCGCGCATCATTTTTACGCAAATGGAACCACTTTGCGATTTTCCGTCGTTCCGTCGATTATTAATTGCGCGCGCTTCTCAAAACAAAATAACGATGGTAAAGACGATAAATTTTAGCTGATCGTAATTACGAGACGGCGATTATGGGCTGGAGTAATTTGTGCGTAGATAGGGATCACTTTGCGATTTTTCACGGTCGATCGATACAATTTTGATCCGCATCAGATCAAATTACTTACATTACACGATATTTTAATGAGATATATTAGGCACAGAAGATCTCAGGTCAGTTCCCGCCCTAACCGAGCCTCCGAGTTGCTTCAAGTTATAATTAAAGAAAATAATATCCCATTGCCCTCTCATTTTTGTATGAAGTCTTCTTCTCTGTATTGTCTCTTTCTGATTCTAAAATAAACAATCTAAATCAAGGATGAAACACATAAAACAATTTAAATATTACATATTTTACTCATCAAATATATTTGACGTATATATACGTCTGTTGCCAAAATTTTTAAAATTACGATAGAGATACATATGTACACTGCAAATTTGATATTTATATACATATTATATCCTGATAGCAATCGTCTGATATCAAATTTGAATAATCTGAACGATAAATGATATTCCTGTAATTCTACAATATAGACACCTTCGATTTTCAGACTGATATGGTCTGAAAGAGGAGAAATGCATTCGCTTGATAATCAAGTATCACATTTCGCGATTTATAGTACTTTAAGGCGATCTCCAATATTCGATAGTGCTATTTATACTCTTGGATGGATACAATTCCTTGGAAACTTTGTCACGTATCCAATTTCGAATATTTCCTCCTACACAAAACTGCGCATAAGCTCCTATCCAGCAAAAGAAACGGAAATTGAAGATAGCAGAATTTTCAATATCTCATTATATCTCTCAATAATATTATTCCGAAAAGAATATCAATATTATTATTAATATAAATATTATTAATTTATTGACAAAATTAATCCTTTGATAAGATATTCCGTGTTCCTTAATGGAAATTGAGAACTATGGCGAAATACGCGTTATTTATTCAGCATTTTCATTTTCCTTAGAAAAAAATGTGAAAAAATTTCAAAAAAATGTATCTTTAGTTTTATTTTTATTGATTCCTCTCCTATTGAATTCTCTTGACCTTCTACGCTTTAATTTCTCGTCTGTCTTTTTGCTCTGTCATCCGTTTTCTTTTAATCACCTTGTTTATCATCTTAAGCTAGCAATTACGAGCACTTATTTTCTCGTTCTACCCTCATCTTCGTGTGCAAGTCAATGTTATATATTTTCACTTTTTTACCTGCAGTTACTTCAATGCGTCACAGTACGATATAAAAATTGTTTCTGACAATGTTTCATTATATTTCTTAGTCGGATTGTTTGTGAAATGACTCTATTATCTCATAAATCTTAACGATTTTCGAACAAAGCCGAGAAGATTTCTAAACGCATATAAACAAATTGAAACGGGAGCACGAGAAAGACGCGTGTCAGCACCGAGAGCCGCACGCTTCGTTCATTGAAAAAAAAAACACTCTAATAATAATAAAAACTAGACTGAAGAAACTTCAAAGTACGCCCCGTGGTTGGTGTAGACAGCGCATTGTTTATTTCGAAAAAAGCATGATCTTTACAACGAGAAAATCCGAGAAAGAAAAATTTTGGGCGAAATTTTTCACGGACGGCACTTATAATGTTACGAGCATGTCTCACTTTAAAAAATAGCTCCATTCATGTGCCATTTGGATGACTGTAATGACATAAAAAGTGCACTGAAAAAGGTCCCAAAATAATATAAGGGAAGCTTTCGAGCCGGCTCGAGGGGAGATCCCCCTCTTCACAAAAAATTAGAGTCTCGACTTAGAAAAAAACACGTTACGGCATTCTCCGCAATACTCATAATCGTGTCCTTCAAAAATTGTAAAAATGCGTTTCGGAAACGAGTCGATTTTTTATCACGGACCGTGACCAGTCTTCGGTCTAAATTATTCGTCTGCATTTTCTATCCCTGACACGTCATTATTGGTTTATCTCTTTATTGGTAGACCTAGGTTGACGTCAAAGGTCAAATACATTCGGATTTTCTTGTCACGTGCACTTGTGTACAATAAAATACAAAATTAAGACATCAAAAATTTTTTTAGTTAGTTTTACAGTATTTGAATTTTTCTATACACAAAATTATATTCAAGTATATATTTTAGATAGTTTTTAGATTAAAAAAAAACATATATACATATAGACTTTATTTTTATCATTTATCTAAAATATATATAAACTAATAATCTCATATACATAAATATATTTATTAAAAAATACATTTATCTAAATAATCTAAAATAAATACATTTTAATTTTACTATTTAGAATTCAATAAAAGAGTTATCATAAGATTGTCATCATATACACACGATATTCATTTCGATGCTTCATGCATTCGTAAAATTACTTGGATAACAGCATTTTTGGATCTATATCTATACCTTTATGGACCATAAATCCGAAACACAAAATAATATATTAAATGCAACATATTGCGCTTGCTCTCAATGAAGAATAAAGAAGACTGTATGCATTTGTCGCAGGTTTTCTGTAAATTCGATTTTTCTACAAGAAGCCTAGGCTTTTTATAAAACGTCTGCCTGCAAAGATTCTAAGCCTTTTATGAAAAGATTGCTTTTGCAAAAGTCCACAATATATTCATAAAAACATAGAATGAAATAAAAGGAGAAAATCGCCATTTTCCGTTTTCCCGAAAATGTCATCTTTCTGAAATGCATTTGCATCTTGCAAATGCAACAGGTACTTCTAAATCTCTCGTACTCCTTCTTAAACGTACTTTTATAAGCAAACATGAGCGCATAGACTGATCGTCAATCGCTGCCATGATATTTACGGATTTTATAAGTTAGTCGATATATACGATGGAAACGCCCATCGCACAAATTACGTGCCGCTACCCCGCTTTCGAGCACGTCGGCGGTCGATACATCGCGAAAGGAAGGAGGACGAAGAAAGGGTTATAACCCTCTCTCGGTCGGTCGGCAACAGCGAGCTTTACCGCCAGAAAAGAAAAGATTGAGGGAGGAAGGGAGGAACGGCATCGTAGAGCCGTCGTACTGGCCGAAAAGAATAAGAGAGACGATTTGACGGCGCATTAACTTTCAGTTAACCGCGAACATAAAAGTATCGTAATTTTAATCGTAAAACCACTGTTTTGTACGACGCGATGGGCTTCTCCCTGATGCGCCGCCTCGCAAGAGCCCTGCCGGATCCTAATACTGCCACCCTTTAATGTAACGCGGATAAATTCATGCCGTGGGACCACCAAAGAGGAGGGTGCGTGGTCGCGCCTCCGCTCATAATATATAACACAATGAACGTACCGCTCAGAGGCGCGTATTATAACGCGATCCACGAAACCCGTTTTCATCAACCTAGTGATAGAATTAACATCGAATTAGATCCGTCGATTCGGACGCCGCGAGCTCATCGTAGTAATTGATTTCGAACCTACAAAATTTATGCAGAAACCCGAACTTTTGTCGAGTCAATATGATCACTAGATTTTACGAAATGAAAGATTGAGGCGATCGTTATGGTTGTCTTCCGCGAAGGAACAATGAGGTAAAAAAAATTTTTTTAAATCACGAAACCTTGAACGAAAGAAAATGCATGATCTTCTTTTGCTCTACATAGATATATTGTTTCTTGTAAAAAGAAAAAGAAACGGTTCTTTAAAAGAAAGATTTTAAAAAATTACGAGCAAACCGTGACTATTACCAAGTATGTTAAAATCCCTCAGGTGCTTTTTTGGAAAGATAAATTCTCTAAAAAAATATAATGAACAATAAGCATTTCTCGTCTAAATTGTAACACCGTCGCGGGCATACAACCATAGACGTAAGTACATAACGTTGTTCTAGCGACTCATAAATTAGGCAAATCCTTGGTCTAACAAAAAATAGATCTCTAGATAACGGTCCGCATAACGGTTCATCGTAATAAATTACTTCTGCTTTACATTTTTCTGATTGCCATAAAAACGTGAAAAGATTCTCGAGAGTCCGGAAAAATCTTGGAACGGTTTCTCGTAACAATGCCGAAAAACGAGTTAAAGGCAATAAAATCGTTTTTTCGGAATATTAAAAAACTAGAATATGAACAGAGGGCAATGCAATAAAAATGTAATAAAAACAAGTAAACCCTAAATAATGATTTTCCGACACATTTTTTTTTAAATAGAGAAAAAATCTACTATTTTTTAAAACTACTTTTATAACAAATGAGAAAATATAGATTAGTCTTAAATTGGATAAGATTTAAAAAACTAGAAATTTTAAAGTAAAAGTATAAAGAAAATATTACAAAAAATTTGTGAAAAATTATTTCATTATATTTTTATTTTAACATGATTTCTGTGAAATGTAATGTTTATAGAAAACAGAACATAATTATAATTATATATATTAAAATATTAGGAAACAAGAGTGTAAATATAATTCACACAAACTTTAAAAGACTTTTTTGAAAAAGATGCATTTTTTACAAATAGAAACTTCAGAGTCAAGGTAGAAAGATATTGCCATGCACACAAGATTGATGCCAATCACAAACGTCTCATTTATCCATTTCAGTTTGACGATTGTTACTTAAGACAATGTAATAAATATCTAATAGGGCGGACTTTACGCCCTTCACTCAGAAAATTTAGTCAATTACGAACCAGGCATCCGGTAGGTGTTTCAATTGTATACGAAACAGATTTCTGAAAAAGTACTTTTTAACCTTGGATTCTTCACCCTGTTTTCTTATTGCATATAAGTAAAATCACTCCGTTCGTGCAATGCCTCTCAGTCTTTACAATGCAATTGTAAATAGGGTTTAATGTGTGTGTCTCATGAAATATAGCTGTTAGTTCACGGACAAAGTTACGAGTTATTGAAATGCAACGCTTTCGACAAAGATTTGCATAAAGATCTGCTCCAGTTATAAATAACACTGTTAGGTAAGAGTTGATTTTCCACATTTCCGGGTTAAGAATGGCGTAACCTAGACTTGCTCCCCAAGAAGTCTACTCATAAATATCTCTTGTTATTCGGTTGACTACCTCTTTCTATTAGAGCAATCTATTCTAAAAAGTCACAAAGAATTAAGATGTATAATATATCAACAAATGTCTGTAGTTCTCATTGTGTATTATGTTTTTGAAATAAGGGTGTTCTTGCTAAATAATACAGATATTATACTCTAAATAAAATGTATGACCGTAACGTACATACCGTTACATACAAATTTTTCTTTATGTAAAAAGAAACTTTTCTCACATTTAAAAACATTTTAAAATAATATACATATTAAATATATATATATATATTTATTTATTTATATAAGACTGCAAAACTCTTTAGAAGAAGGGAGTCATCTGTACGGGCCGTGACGCGTGGGGTACGGCATTCGACGGGGAGAGGGTTACTAAGGTCATCGAGTGTGGGAACCGAGCGGCACGGCGAGATGATGAGGATGACGCCACCACGCGTGACGTCAGCCGGAGTCGCGAGAAAAGAAGCTGGGCGCTCCACGGAGGATTCTCGTAGATCGAAGACGTTGGCACATGAGTCACTGTTCCGGTACACGGCGACGAACCGTGTTCCGTTCGCTCGCGCGCGAGCGGGCGCCTCTCTAATTAGAACAGGCTGAAAATAAACTCGGCTCGTTTGCTTTTAATTGCCCTCCTAGACGATCCTCGGACCGACGCCCCTCGAGAGTCTCTCCTTTGTGCATTCGCGCTCAATAAAGTCGGACTCCTCGGAATTACGTCCTCGAGTTCTGCCGTAACCGCTTAATTAACCAGCGCGGCATAAATCTTTCGTCGTGGTATCCACATTTTTGAACTCTAAGTTATTATAATAACGCACGAGAGACATGTATATATATATAGGGTGATCTACAACGAATGTAAAAAATTTCGACTGCTTGTTCGGGAAGTCATTTTAAGTAAAAAAAAAAAAAATATTATATGAACATATAGGTCCTATTTCAATTAGTTATTGAACTACAAGAGATCAAAGTTTTATTAATGCGCTAATAAATAGTAGATTTAATATCTAGTTACAATTCAAAAAACAAAACATATTCTATTTATAAATTAATAATTATTATTGGAAAATACTAATCTAGTGCATGAGTTGTTAACAAGTGCTCAAAATGTGCTCCTTGAGCTCGAATGCAAGATTGAAATAGGACCTATGTTCATATAACATTTTTTACTTAAAATGACCTCCCGAACAAGCTGTCGAAGTTTTTTACACTCCTTGTAGATCACCCTATATATATGTATGCTATGTGTGTAAAATAAGGCGCCTTTCGCGGAGGATGGAGCTGGCATCTCGCGTTTGGCGTCTGCTCACTTCGATACGAAACACACGTGAATCCGATCTTCAGATCGGAGTGAATCAGGATGGTTAAGAAGAATGCATGTAATAGCGATTGACGCGCGTAGCATCGCGAGGCGCGCGCGAACGTCATGAATATGCAGCCGGTACTAATTTAATATTCTCTTCGCCAGGACAAGACAGCCGTGACAACGTGGCTTGCGTCGAGTCACGACGCAGAAACAATTCGCCTCGTGGTGCAGGATAATCTGGCACGCGGCGCCGTGCGATTGTCACGAAGATATCCGACACCACTCTTGCACCGCCGTCTCGCCACGTCATCCTTCTTCCCTTTGTGAGAGACGAGATTGCGCGGACTAAGGATAGACGCAAGAGCAAGCATAAAGGACTTAAGACGTGAACGACGAATTCGAGAGGAAAACTCGAAGAAGCTATAATTATAGAGAGAGACAGCAAAAAAAGTGTATCATTTTTTAACTTATTTTTTAAATTAATTCCAACTTTTTAATCTAACTTCGATTGTAAGCATAATTTTTTAAATGTAGCAATCAATAAAAGATAGACAAATATAGGAAAAACGACAGTCAATGAATAAAAACGTAGAACTTTCTACGAATAAGCGCGAAGAGATATGAGAGAGAGGTATACGACCATACATTGTCGCGAGCCCGTATTAACTTTAACGAGTGACGGCCCACGCGACGATTCGACGGGTCGAAGGTCAAGCAGACGTGAGAATCTTCGTGGATTCTTCATTTCTCTGACCTTCGAGATGAAAACGGAGGTTTGCCCGACAGGTTGACTAATGTCGATGTCATCCTCCCTGTTGTATATACTGTTGTAGCTAGTTAGTATTCTTTAATAAATTCGTGATGACGGTACTTGCGACACACACACACACACACACACACACACACACACACACACACACACACACTTTTGCTTAATGCAAAAGAAAACATATCGAAATTTTTAATGGATGATGTATAACTTTTACTTTTTTTTCTTTCTCTGAGGCTAAAAGCAAGGGACTGAATTACATCCCTTGAAAAAGATTCACTGAACAATGAAAAAGAGATAAATCACAGAGAGTTATTTCACCATTAAACTAAACATTTCACCATTAGTACTTATTTCAAACTGACAGCAAAGGACCAAGACACCAATAGCTCCATGTAATAAAGATTACAGGAGAAAACAATTATCTGCACCTAGCTATTTGTTCGAAAGTACATTTCGAGACTGTCCTTCAGGAGACAATTGCGAAGGGACCAGGATAAAAAATTCCAGCAGGCGCAGCTGATTTGTTGATTGTGCTAACGAGTGCACACAGGCACGTCGGTTTTGTTCATAATCGTAAAAAAACAGGAATCGGGCGGAGCGGCCAATATATATGGCGCGTCCGCATTTAGCGGACGAACGGAAGCCTATCCCCGAACGCCGTCGTTTTTCTTTCCCCTTGCTACCTTTCTCTCTCGCTCACCCTATCTCTCCCTCTGCTCGCGGTCTGGGCAGTCCATTCTGTGGCGATGATTACGCATATAAAAATGTAATTTCTCACCGCGAGTCGACGGCGCACGATGCGTGTGGTCTAGGTTGGCGCGCGTGTGTGGCCAGGCCGAAATTTACGATTAAAAATCGACGACGTGGTGCGTGAGGTCGTAAACCTCGATGGAAGCCACGGATTCTACAAAACGATCGATTTGTCATTATGAAACATTCCGATAAAGATCCGCTCGGGAGATATACGGGGTCTCCGGGTTACTCCGCCGGATCTTTTTGTCGCGGTTGCGCGGCTGATTTACAGCGGTTGCCGCGCGATAATTTTTTTCTGAAAATATTAATCTTTATGTATTACGTATACATATGTATCTTTATATATTGTGTATATGTGTGTTTATTTTATAGTATATTTTAATATTCATGCAATACTATAAAAATTAATCAAATACCTACGCGTTAATGTACGTCATACACGCTTAAAAAAGATAAAAGAAATTAAACAATAAAACGGCACGAATCTTTCTTTTTTCTTTCCGTTCTCAAACTGACGTATTAATATCGAATGTCAGATGGGTTTCCCGACCAACTAAAAGACCGAAATTTCAGAAAGAAAAGGCTGGATTAACGGCGCTCGGTCAATCCCTATGGCCAAACTGTACCGGCTATTAAAACAGACTAATATAATATAAGATTTAATATTTTATAGGCGCAGCACGCCTATAAAATAGTACATAAAAAGGAAACTTGATTTCTTAATTCGACTTGTCTTTTTGATGAATAGTCCTTTTGATAATTCTCATTTTCCCGTCTCCGCTATGAATCATTTTTTTTTTTCACGGGAAAACGTTTAAAAAGAAACATTTACTACAGCTACTACTAGTTGCTTTATCGTTCGAAATTCGCAAAAAATATGGAAACCGTTGTTCGTTCGTCGTTCTATCTTTAAACCGTTCAAATCGACTTTTTTTGCAGATGAAGAGAAACCTTTGCTACTAGTTATCTTATTGTTTGTCATGCGTAAGAAAAAAGTTACGGAAGCCGTTGTTCGACCTGATGGTCATAAGGTCACCTCTTTTTTCTTGTCTCCTTTTTTTTAATATTGAAACGCAAATAATAACGGTGTATCTTAGTTTCGACAAAATGTATTCTAAAGATGGAGAGGAAACTGCGTGAATAGCAAAAATAATAAAATTAACAGTTAAGGGGATGCGCAAAAAAATTTCTCCGCGAAGTGAAAGTGGCTTGGCCAAGTTACTTTACGACTGCACGGGTCAAAATAAATACCGTGAAATCTGGAACCTAACTGTACATGTGACAATCCCTTTAACAATCCCTTTTTACCAAATTCTAAACAATAAAGCTAAAGCCAACTGCAAAAGCCTTAGTACAGCCAAGTTTGCTTAATAATTTTTTGCCTAATAAATTTTTGCTTTTCTCCATTTTGGAACGAGAACAAACTCAATCCTTCCACGAAATTTTTTTTCCGGCAGGCAACAAAATTAGAAATGCAGACATCTCAATAAAACAATATTTTGACTTGGAAAGGGGGTGCTACCCTTTTCGTTAGAAAGATTTCATAAAGATTAAAAACTCTTCCCGGTATCATAAAACTAACTTTATATTTTTACCACATCTCTCACCCCTCACGGATGAATGCATGACGACGTCGAAATAAGCACTGGAGACGGAAATACCGTATTGCGAGGAAACGACTGTCCGCAGCCGGCAAACACATAAATCTCTAGATTTCCCGACGGAGATGCGCAATGAAATTAACAGAAGCTGCGACAAAAAAATAACTATCGTATCTTACTCCACAAGAGTCTTCATTTACATTGATCGCAATCTGCATGAGTAACTTTATCGATAGAATGCTTCGAATTGTGAAGTTATTTAATGTAAGATGCACAGGAGAAAACAGAATGAAATAAATTCCATTATGCTGTATAATTTGATAAACTGTAGCTATAAAAATATCCAATCAATGCAAGTTTATACTGTAAAAATTCATCAAATATATCCTACACTTTAATATACATCATCTGTGCTAAAAAAAATTAAATAAATTCTAAAATGTTCATTTTTATTATGCGAGTTTTTCTCTTCATTTTTTTCCGTTCGAACTGGAATATTAATATCAAACGTCGAGTTTGTCGATCAAATAAGAGATCAAAATTTCAGAAAGAGAAGGCTTGATTAATATGTCTGTCGCTCAATCATCCTGGTGACAAACCATACCGGCTATTAAAACATTAAAATAGAATTTAATGTGGCCTGGGGTGCGTCTATAAAACAAAAAGAAGGAAAATTTATTTCTTAATTCGGAAAACGACGTAAAATTCAATTAAAATTTAGAAATAATGACTTCGCGTAGATCAGATAATAGCGTTTTTTTTATGAGAGATTGGATCTATACCTCTCTAGATGTAGATCTTTTTATTAGACCATAAATCCGAAACACAAAATGACATATCTTAAATGCGTACTTGCTCTTCATAAGAAAGACTGCTCATGTATCGGGTATTCTGTTTGCAATTTCAGCTTTTTTACAAGAAGCTTAGCTTTTTATAAAATGTCTGCCTAAAAAGATTTGAAAAAAATAAATTCTTTGTGAAAATATTACTTTTACAATAAACTTACAACATATCCACAAAAAAAACGCATAGGAATAAAAACAGATAGTCGTCACGTTTTTTTGAAAACGTCAGCTTTTTGAGACGATCTGCGAAAAAAGTGCAGCATTCTAAGTTCTTCATGCTCTTTATAGACAAGTATAAGCACATATTACACCATTCGTCGATCGCTGCCATGTTATTTACGCGTTTTATACGTCAATCGGTACACGATGAAAACATCCATTGCAGAAATGACGTGCCGCTATCACGCTTTCGGTCGATTGGAAACATCGAGCTTTATCGCGAGGAAAAAGAAAAGAAAAGAGAAGAAAAAAGAACGATGTTCGGGGGTAGTTCGAGAAAATGAGAGAGACGATTTGACGGCGCATTAACTTTCAGTTAGCTGCGAACATAAAAGTATCGTAATTTTTTTATCGTAAAATCACTATTTTGTACAAAGCGACGGACTTCCCTCGATGTGCCGCCTCACGGGGCCCTATTGGGTCCTACTGCCTCCCTTTAACGTATGACGCCGATAAATTCATGCCGTGGGACCACCAAGGAGGAAGCGCGCGATCGCGCCTTCGCTCATGATACACGGCAGAATGAATGTACCACACTAGAGCGCATTATGACGCGATCCACGAGGCCTGTTCATCAACACGGTAGTAAAATTAACAATGAATTAAATCCGCCGATTCGGCCACGCCACAAATCTTTAATGCTCATCGTAGTAGTTGATTTTGAACCTACAAGATTCATGAAGAAACTCAAACTTTTGTCGCGTCGATGTCGTAAAATTCTACGAAGTGGGAGACTGTGCGGAAAGCGGGCAAAAACCGTGATGGTTTTCTTCTGCCAGAAAACAATGACAGAAAAGTGAATGTATTAATATATCATTAACATTTGTAATATTAAAAAAAATTACGATACCTCGAATGAGAAATGCATGATCTTTTTTCTTGCTCTACATACATTGTTTTATGTTAAAAAAAAAACGGTTCTTTAGGACGGAGACCTTAAAACTGCGAGCAAACCGTGGCTGTTGCCATGGATGTTAAAAATCTCTCTGGTGCTTTGTGTGGAACGGTAAATTTTCTAAAAAAAATATAGTTAACAATGAGCACCTCGTCTAAACTGTAACACCGTCGTGGACACACAACCATAGACGTAGCGTTGTCCCAGCGACTCGTAAATTAGGAAAATCCTTGGTCTCACAAAAAATAGATCTTTAGATAACGGTCCTCGTAATAAATTACTTGTTACTCTACATTTTTCTAATTTCCATGAAAACGTGAAAAGACTTTTGAGGGACGCCGAAACGTGAGCGTGAGCGCGTGCATACGCGTGTGCCTGAATCTCATGTGAGCATCTCCTCGACAGAGCATTGTGAGATAAAAATACACAACTGCCTTCTTCACCCACTGACGGACGTATGTCAAAGCATCGCGAAAGACTAAACGATGACGTCAACATTGAACACACTCGACCCTCTTTAGCGCGAAATCAATATACACAGTCTCGAAAGTATACACAAAATTATTATTCTTTTCTTTTTTGCAGAAATTGTTATTATTTAAGACGCGGAATTCGCAGAGAACTGAGATGAGTGTCTTTTGTATAAATTTCAACTTTCGGTTTGATGGCCTCTCGATATTTAAGTTTCCGAAATATCGCTACTCTTCGGGAGCGATTCCGGATCCGATAGGCATCGGCGCTTATAAATATCAATTATATACTTCGTAATTTCCTGCATCAGCATAATTCGCGATCCTGTGAGAGAAAAAGAAAGCAGTTGCCCGCCGACCACCCAGTAGCGGTCCTCTAAACGTGCCGAACGCCGTTCTTTGCGCGCGACTCGCTTCACTCGATGACGTCGGAGCGAATGGAAGTAGAGAGGGTGGCGTCGTTAAAAAACGCTTAACCTGGAAGATTACGCGACTTAAGGATGCAAATTGCGGTGTCACTACGTATATACACGCGATGTATGACCCGTCACGACATGAACTCTATAGCAATCTGCATAATCGTTTCGTTAGGTCGAGCCGGTGTTGATTGTAGGTGAGAGCCGCGCCGGAAGAAACAGTTGGCGGAAAAATCGATTTTTTTGTAGCTGCCGCTACCGATGACGGACATTATTAAGACGGGAAAGAGAAGGGCAACCCCCGAGCAACATGCGATGCATCTTTTAATCAAAAGTTGATTGTTGAAAACGATTAATCACGCTTATAAAGAGAGAATGTTCTCTCACGTGCTTTGTCGATTTCATCACAAAATAATACTAACTGCACGATTAATTACAAACATGAAACAGAAATACATTAATTTCGAATGTTATAAAATATGAAAATTAACATTTATAAATACGTATATAAATTATTTATATAATAAAATTTACAATATTTGTAATAAATATTAAAATTTAAAATTATAATAAAATGGTAGTGTGAGTTATAAGCGAAATTTTCTGATTCAACTCCCAAATAATCTGTGTCGCATGATCGAGTAAAGACTTATAATCGCGCGGAAGAAATATGCGCCGAAGGGAACAGGTGCCGGAGATATCAACTTTTCGCAGCTCCCGTGCGCCAACGTCCATTAAAGCAAGCAACGTGAGGGAATTCTTCACTGTACGCGTTCGTAACGGTTACATAGATACCCCGAAGCAATACATAAACTATTTACAGGTGTACGAGAATATTATGCATAACATTGGCCAAAGTAATACGAAACACAATGTTAATTTTCGCAACATCGATGAACTGTTAAGATATCCTCATCTCTGCCCTAATCTTTATAGCGCGACGTATTATAATTTATATGATTTATATAATTTATCAGTCCTAAAAGCTTTACGCCCAGTAAAACTATATTTTATCTTTTGTAATGATCTCGTATCATAGTTAGCTGGTAGGATATAAAGTAACATCGATCTCTTCGACGAACGCGAACGGAAATGGAGGGAAGCGCAGAAGCGTCCACATAATTCAATACACGGAGCATAATATCCAATTAAGCCGAATAGATTCTAATTTGGACTGATTGAGGCCCCGCCGCGCAATCTTCGTGCCGCGGGTGAAGGAAGCCACGGACAGTAGCTGATTATTTTATATTGGTACCGCCGACCGCGAAACTGGGGAACGTACGTTAATCGACGTACAATTTCGAGGGATCGCTATCGATTCCATCTCGCGGGCATCTCCGCGAACGGTAGCGGAATTACATATTTCAACGTATACGTGTGCAGCTGCATCGCTCTATCGCTCCGTACATATATGATTCGCTTCTCTCCATTCTGATAATTATGCCAAGGACCACAGCTACCCTCCAATTTAAAACTAAATTCATTAATATGGTAATCAATTTAACTGTCATTCTTGCATTTTCTTTTCTTGCGTGTAACCGAATATTTCTTTTTTTTTTTTTTTTATACTAAAGATTCGAGAACACGGAGTCGGATTACAAAGGCACGTAACGACCCTTATCCTGTTCCGCGTCGCCGTCAACGTGCTTTCGAAGTTTCTTCCGATCAATTAGCATCTCCCCGAGCGACACCCTTTGTGCCAATATTTACTCTTCGCGGCAAACAACCCCTTCCGCGGGAACTTTTCCACGTCTCGACCTTTTTTTCCCATAAACTTCTACGAGACCGTGAATGCGCTCGGGACGACCCTTGCCACCGAATTATCATATTATTTCTATTAGACAGCTCGCTACCCACAATTAACGCGAACGTATCAGGAAATTAACGAACCGAGACCACGAAGGGACGGGGGGAAGGGGAGGGGGGGGGGAATAAGTCAACGCGACGATACCGTCCTTTCTTTAATCCCTCCTCATTCCACCTCGAATGAAGGAAACCTGTTCGCCGGCAATAACGGGGTGAGAACGAGAGAGACAGAGACAGAGAGAGAGAGAAAAGAATGAACGAAAAAAAAAAATGAAAAGCATCCTCGTGCGTTGTCCCGGGGGCTCGACAAAATGACGGTGGAACTTCTTACGAAAAGTTTTTTGCGGGTAGCCGACGAGGCTTCCGCTAATTAATGCGCGCTGCGCTGTCGAGGAGACGACCGCGAAAGAGCGCGCGCGCGCGCGAGCGGGACGGCGTGGATAATTGGAATTATGTGGAAAAGGCTTTCTTGTAAGAAAGGACGAGCGTGGAAGGCGTTTGAAAAAAAAGGGCACGTTGTCGTCACGTGACGGATGTAATTGACGATCGCGTAAAGGACCCTCGGACCGCCGACGTAATTGAATTCACGACTTGAAGAGCTTTTTTTTTCGACAGTGCCAACCGTCAATGTTGCACGTCCAAATACAGTAAGAGTCCATGTAAATTTCCTCTCGACCGTCATTAATCGTAGTTTAATATTTTAATATGATGGAAAACACATTTGCAAAAACACATTTTGCAAAAATTCTAATGGAATAATTATGTAGATTTTTCATGTGGAAATTAACGTAACGATGTAACAACATAAACGTACAAAAATATACATATATCTGGACACATATAATAATATGCCCATGTAACCATTGTATTGTCTCGCTGTCAACGCATTCATATTCATTCGCCGACGATCAGCAGGTCTGCAATAATCTCCAATAATAAATGCAAATTGTTCGCGTTTTGTATGTACGTATTTACCGCGGAAACACTTTATCGCGCTTGTGTCGTCGCGATGCTTCCAAATACGGAGTTACAGCCATTTTTAGAAAACACCACGCGGATCTTAATGCCTCTCGCGGAAGACATCGACGGGTTCTGTGCGAGATGAAATGCTACGTATCTAATCTACGAAGCGTTATGTAAATTTTATTACGCCGGCTCGCTGTGTGCCGGAACACGGGAATTTATCTCGCGATGGAAGCGAGCCGAGAGTTAAGGCTGTGTTTTCCATCGGTTACAGGTGTGCCTGATTCTATAGTCGGCATCGAGGCATCGAATGGGAATTGATCGATTATGCTAACTGTCGGCATGAACGAATGGAGAGAGAAAAAGAGACAGAGAAAAACGATAGCGAGTCGTGAAATGCAACATACCGGCCGTCATCTCCGTCTCGAAGAGTTGAGAACGAAATCTTGCAGTGCAAAATGCGAGGCGAAGGCGCAAGGTGTTTTGGGAATTTCAGAGCCTTAAAAAGGCTCTTCAAGGGCAGATGCTCCGAACGATGTACAACAAACGGTGCACATAGATTGCTCATAATTATTCGCAATATATTTCAATCCAATTTTCGATGACTCGGCAAACTTTTGTAGCATATATGAAAGTGAGCGCGAAAACTTCTAATGTACATATATAAAGACATGAGAAATATTGACAATAAAAGTGCCAGAAAATCTAAATGTAAATCCTAACAAGAGAGAAGCAGTCAAACAATGTCGGAAAATATAATTGCTTCTGTATTATGAAGAATACAATGTGAGATGCTTTTATGTTCGTCTTGGAGTTTCCTGTAATCGATCAAAAGGTGTCGAAGAATAGATACGTCACGGCATTCTGATAATCCTTACGAATTGTGCAGGTCACACCAAAAGAAAGTGAAAGAAAGACGAAGGTAAGATATCTCCGTGAAACGAACGTGTCTCTTTTCTATCTATCTCTCTCTCTCTCTCTCTCTCTCTCTCTCTCTCTCTCTTCTCCGACTAGACGCGGTGCTCTTTCAAAACAGTTGAATAAAATTATTATGATAAGACCTCGATTAATTTCAAGCAGTGAAACTCCGGTAGTTGCCCGGCCGGAGTAAGCCAGACTTTGAATAGGCTTACGTAGCGGCTGGATGTATATTCCGCGACCTCTCCTCTTCTCTGCTTTCCTCTCCTCTCCTCATCCCTGATCTCCGCTCCGTCCGTCGTTCATACGTTTCTAAAGACCGTAGAATCCTTGAATCGTGAGCGAGTGCGAGACGCAGAATCGGCGGTCATTAATATTGTCGGATTAAACGGCCGCGTGCATTAATCCGGACCCGAAGACGAAATCCTATTTCACGTCCCGGGCCTTCGGGGGTTTCTTGTTTCGGAATGTCAGTTTCATTAGAGTCGTTCGTGATCGAGAAAACGATTAAAACAAGGGGTGGGAGAGGAGAGGTAGACTCTCGAGCGAGCGAAGTGTCGAGAAAAAAATATTCTCGCGCTCGGAGAAGAACTTCGGATACTTTTCGGCGGTCATTTATCACGACGTCGAGATAGTCAAGTATTGCAATAGACGTTCTATCTGCATTTAAAATAATTTCGATTAATCGCGTCTCGTTTTGAGATACGCGAGAATGAGAGAAATGTTTATGTTTTTTAGCACATCCAAGTATTCACCGTTCATACTTGGAACTACATATGCTTGAACGTTCTAAGAACGCCCACGATGTAATGGAACGAAAGTGGAAAAACACAAGACGCTCCCCGTAGACTTTCTTTTTCTACCTGACAATGAGTGCACAAGATTGACGTGCAGCCGACTGATCCTTGCCGTACTCATTGTACTGATATTCAAATAACACAATTAATCCTACAAATGCTTTATTGTTCAATCTCATTTTCTGGAAACACGTGCAAATTACTTTTTAGAAGTCCCCGTGAGAAACACTCCTACCCTGATTAAGGACGACGTGCCCGTATCGCAACAGAGCCCGCATTCTTCTTGCTTAATTTTGCGACAAAAGTCTCCCTTGTTACGGCTAGCTCCAGCCAGCCGCTACAATCGTGAGTCATTAATATTGCTTTCAATTTATTCCATACACATATTGCGATATATACAGGCTGTATATCATCATGTATTTCATAAGGAATATTAAAAAAGATCGAATATTTTTTAAGATTGCACGTAAAATCAACATTTTTACGAATCTCTCTCTCTCTCTCTCTCTCTCTCTTTCTATGTAATTTTGTACCTATTTTTAATATTGAATTATATATATAACCATACCTCCAGAGAGTTGGCAACTCTCACTTTAAACGGAGTCCGATGGACTCTCACAACTTTACACTTGTAACGCCGTTACTGTTGCAGTTACTTTTTTCGGAAACTGTATATAACAGTTACTTTTTTCGGAAACTGTAACAGTTTTTTTTCTGTAACGGTGACAGCGTTACAAATTTCGTCTATAACGGAGAAGAAGTGACTTCGTTACATTTTTTCGACGAAAGAAACGAATTCAACAGTTTTACTTTTATCGTTACTTTTCGAACTTACATAGCATGATTTTGGCTATATTAACAAACACATATAAAGAGCATTAAAATCTTTTAAAAATTAATATAATAATCTCGATACAATTTAACGACTTTTAAAGCAGATCATATAATATTTATATACTTTTGTATGTTAAAAACAAATTTTACTCGTAAATTAGCGTATCACGTTAGGATTTTGAAATTGCATAAGATTAAAGATGCAAAAAAAGTGATTTTGGCTATATTATCAGTTAGTAGCTTTCGCGCTTGCATGGGATTTTTCTTATATACTGTAGTTGGGAGACAGTTTATCGAGCAGAAAAAAACGTAATTCGATGCTATATCCTTTATATATATCACCTTATCTCTCCTGCTTACCCAAACGTGAAGTCTTCCGTGAAACGTTAAGAACAATATTCGTCTAAGGGACGAAGATATCGATGTAAACGTCCGAAGGAAATTCTTCGAAAGTCATTCAACATTTTACGATCTCGTTGAGCACGACAAGCGTGGCCTAGAATTTTAGCGATCGTATAGTCGTGCGGGTTCACGATCATCCTCGGTAAAAGTTTGCTGCACCGATCGCGTCGCCGCACATTCAGATCGATTTTCGATTGTAACATGAAGAAAGATACGGGGGGAGGGGAGAGCGTATTAATTCCGATATTGCGAATTCGCGTGCAGCTTTAAAAACGTGAATTTAATAATCAAGTATTGCATACAACTATACAATTATATTATACATATATTATATAATTTCTTTATATCATATTTTATCTTCAAAAAATTTTAATTTATGGGATTATGACAGAACAAATAAATTATTGATTTTGAGGAAATTTAAACGCAATGAGAAAATAACTTGTTACGAATCATGATTTTTTAAGTAATTGACTGTTACTTTAATTACAGTCGTCGCTAATTTTGGAAATATTATTAAAAAGAGTTCTTGCATCTTTTATCCGTAAATTTCCAATTATATTATTAGATATTAAGTGACGGGTAGCTGGCTAAATAAGAGCCTGGCGCGGTAAGCAGTGCGCAAATTATGTTTTTTATTAAAATCTTTGTTTATTATGAAAAAAAATCGAACGTTTCCGTCCTTGAATCGAACCATCTTCAGCAAATATTAGTTAAAAACAAGCATGCGTGCGTCCTCCCGTGGCTCTCAACATCAGCATTCACGACGAACAAATGTAACGAGCCTCCCTTCGGTACCAGCCGTAAAGGAAGAATTTGTTCCCGCTACCCGTCACTTAATATTCAATATCAGAGCCTATTATTTTAATTTTATATTATTAGAATTTATCATTGCAATCAATACCTGGGCAAGCGCAACCGGAAAATATATACAGATATTCAAACACGGTATATAATACGCCGATTTATTAGAGCATGCTCATCTTCGAGGGAGAAACAACTGTACGGAAATTGTTTCGATATCTTCATACGCTTATATCCCATCATGATTGAGCAAAAAAATAACACTCTTTACCTGCGCGATCTCACCGCAAGGACGAAATCTTCGGTATACTCTGTGGCACTTTCCGCGGTGCGTTTCGCGGCCGAGCTAATTCGGATCGGTTCTCCCTGTCGAAGATCGACCGCAAAACGGAGCACACATCTGGCTCAGACGGTCGGTCCTGAAGAGGAGGGGGAGAAGGAAGAATCGCAGTCTCGAGTACTCTCGACGTTCGCCGCAGGAGTATCACGTTGCGCCTCACGTCTGGACGAGTTTACTCACGAACAGGCCGCACCGACTCGTCCGAGAGGATTTCTAGAGTCTCGCGGCGCGGCCTCGCTCAATTTGCACTTCATTTGCTTCAGATCGGGTTGCCCCTTCTTTTTCGGCACGCGCAGCCGTACGTACACACGTGCAAGCACGCAAAAGTCCGACGGATTCCCCCGGCGAATGTCTCCAGAAAAATCTCCCTCGAACGAGAACCGTCGCGCGGATAACCCGCTCCGACGGATGCGCCGAGCGAATGAACGCTGCGCCACCGCCTCTATGTCGTCGATCTTAACGAAATTGATGCGTGCTGGCACGCCATCGAAAACCGTGGTTGCGACATATATGGGCCACCGCAACTTTAGGATATCGTATGAAGCGTGATAGATTGAAGTTACTGTGTCGCGTATGGACCAGGCCAAGCTTCACGAAAGGCTTCGCATTATTTAGCTTCACGAAGCATAATCCTGCGTTGTCGCGACATGAGTGATATGCATCTATGTGCTCGACGAGAAGTGAATAATTAGAGAAGATACTGCGATCGCAGATTTAATACATCGCGCACGTGGTAGATGTATGTTTTTCTTCGTGATAATTTGTCTTTACATTAGTAGCGTAATTGCTAGTTAAGTTTTCAGCTTTCGAAAAATCGTCGATTTCACGACCGTTCGTGACACGACCGTTTTCTCGCCGTTAGATCGCGATGAAAGTTGCAGCTAGAACGTTTGTTCGATGATAAATAGCCTTTGAATCATTATTCACTTTGCCCTCTGTGACGATAATCGAACGGATCTTCTTTCACTTTACAATATGATTGACGACGTCAGAGGTTCTTCAGAAACGAGATTTCACAATTTTCATTCGTTTAATTTTACTTAAAGAATGAAGAAAAGGCAATTTTATTTTACGTCCAAACGACCAGACTGCTCGTTCATTCATTTTCGAATCAAATGACAGAAGGAAATTTGCGGCCATTGTCAAAGCAAATTATACGCCAGACATTGTCTATTCGAGTTCTATCGGTTAGCTAATTCGTGAAACTCGCATTATATATTTTCCATAGTATATATTCCCTCGCATAAACGTGTAGTAAAGATTCGCGCCAAATGCTATCCTGACGGCATCGAACATATGCGTGACATTTGGCCACATTTTAAAATTCGGTCTCACTGTGTACGAAAGACGCATCTCCATTAACAATTCTCGCCCACACACCACGAATTTTTACACCTCGCTTTAAAACGCAACGGTGCGACGCGCCTCTACACGTGAACATCGTCGAGGAGGTGTGAGTCTCATCCTCATCCTGTGACGTACGCGATATATCCCCCGCTGTGTCTGGTTTTTCATGCCTAATCGCGAACGCCGTTCGCCTCATGGGATCCAACGCGTGCCCGACTACGCACAATCGCCTCATTACAAGATTCCTACACAGACGATGAAGGTGTCCTGTGATTCGAAAATTGCTGCTTGAAAACGCTTTCCAAAAACTGTATAATCCTCAAGAGTAAATAATTCGACTAGAGAAAAGATAATGATGATTAAAGATAAGATAAAGAATAATAAGACAAAACCGCTTTATCGCCATAAATATAAAAATCTTACAATTCGAAACTTCTAAAGCCGCGATAAAATGCAACTAAAAAATATAACGTCGAATTATATTCTTTCTGCTCGATAAACTGTCTCCCAATTACAGCATACAAGAAGAATCCGGTGCGAGCGCAAAAATAATTGCGATTACAGCGATTTTGCAAGAAGATGCGCCTGTGTAAGAAAAATATCGCAAACATTTATGTATTGCATAATTTAAAAATATTCGAGCATAATCCGTCGAAAGGATATCGAGTGGAAGAGTATCGTGTATATAAAGGCATGGTTATATATATGTACATGTACGTAATCCAGTATTAAAAATAAATACAAAATCACACACAGAGAATCGTGTGAAAAATGTGTGAATTT
This sequence comes from Lasius platythorax, assembly GCA_963971435.1. Lineage (NCBI taxonomy): Eukaryota > Metazoa > Arthropoda > Insecta > Hymenoptera > Formicidae > Lasius > Lasius platythorax. The sequence goes on from OZ020541.1 coordinate 4,861,362, forward strand.
TATTTATTATTTTTGCAACTGTCTATATTATGACTAGGCATGATGTATTAGAATCTTCGCGATTTTCATCTAATTGAAATATTTCTTTGTCAAATAATCGATGAAAAAGATACATAAAACCTTCGGCTCTAAAGGAAAAGATATTTTTTTTGAAAACGCGCGACTAACCCTTTCCTATTCTGCTCTTTCGCATACTAATACCCTTTATTATTGAGGGCGGCCGCGGTGAACCCTTTCCAAAAATAAAGTATACCACAAAAAAGGATCTGGTAGGTTAGAAAATGGAAATGGGTTAAACGGGAAGAATCGATTATTTTCAATGAAAAGGTTTACCATAGCATTGATTAGAACTTATAACCTTTAACTCATAACCTTTCCAATCTGGCCGCAGTGACCTAAACTCGATTTTAGTCAGAAGATTAAAAAAAACGCATATAATCTTTTTACGGCCTTGAGAATTCTTGATTCTCGAAATATCGCGCAGTAAAAAGGAGAAAGTCGGCATTGCTGTATTGACAATTTTTTACGATTATTTTATGGTTCGAAAGTGGTAAAAATGTCCCGACCGATCTCACCATAGTCTCGAGAAAGGGTTTATAATTCTTTCCCACTTGCATCGCGATTTTTAAGCTTTACAACGGATTTTTCCTTTGAGCGCTATCCCGCTGTCCTTTACCCTTTCACGAACGCGTGACTTTTTCGCCGAGGTCGGCCCTTTTTTATGACTTTATTATGTCTATCTTGTGTTGCTGAGTGCCCTGACTGAATTCCTTGAAGAAACGAAGAGAAAAGGTTACCCCGTTCGAAAAAATATTGCATCTCGCAAAGTATTTGTGGCTTCGACCATATCGACAATTTATCCCTACCGATTCAAAGCAGCTACACGGACTTCCTGTCTGTCGTTTTTTTGTCCGCGAGTCAAACGAAAGGCTAAACCCTTTACTGAAATGGTTAATTTAAAGGTCGAAATTGTTAGAAAAGTCTGCGTTTGTTCGCTGCTTTCCTGGCGTTCGCAATAAATAGACGCAGAGATAACTAATATAAACCGCTTTCTAACTACAATGTATAGGAAGAATTCTATATATTTCTTCCTATTTTTCTTAAGTATATTTTCACAAAGAAGCAAAAGTTTCTAATCCATTACAATCGACTTGTTAAAGTACGAAAAATGTATTTATAGAGAGAAGAATAAAAAATAAATAAAATAAAAATGTCGAGAGAAGTGTACAAACTTTCAATAGTAACGCAAGCTATTTGCACTTTTGCATAACATGCTGAGTCTGGAAAGGAATTGTAAGAGTATCAAAACTACTTCTCCTGTATGTCAATACTAAGCAGTCCTTTTAAAGTCAAACTCGTTTTAAAGGGTATATACATACAAACTCAATCCATCTATTTTACAACTGCTACTTGCAAATTTCTCTTTTAACAAAGATTTATGTGTTTGCTAAGGTTGGCTGTCTGCTTTTACCTGTCATTAATCTTAAAATGGCCTTACTTCTCGGTTTCTACAAAAATCTTAAAAACAATATAGGTCATTCTCGAGTTTCTCCATTGAATCATATCTTGGAAGAATTTTTCTTTGTTATAATAATACAGTGCTATTATTACCTGTTGCAAATTTCTATACAGTACAACTCAGGGAAAATAATATGCCATCAATACTTTTTCGTAGAAAACGCTTTAAATTATATTCATGTACCGCTAAAAAAGTAAATTTAGATTTTAATCAACCTATTTTTTTTCTAGATATACATTTTACGAATATAAGAGATCTATGTCAAAAATAATTTTTTAAAGTTTTCCCCCTTTCGTACTTTATCATCATTTAAAGTTTGCAGTATAAAATCGTATAATATATGTATATGTAAATTGTTAAAAAATGTCATATTACAAAAAAATGCGTTGGCTATCGTTTTTACCATCAGGCAAACGACAATGTAATAAAGCATACATTTATTCGAAAAAAATTGTTTAGTTAGAGGTGAGTTTTAAATATGAAAAGAAAAAGAGAGAATTATAACTAGCTGCAACATATAATACAGTATAATACAAAGCGGTCCTACTTTAGTCTTGTTCAAAAGCCGTCGAATTATTAAAGGACTAATTTCGCGTGCATCGAGATCACATTGTGATCGTAGATACTCGCGTGCCAGATTTCTCGAAAGATATTCAAAAGATCAGAAGCGCAGCTCTTAACACAAGAGTCAAAGATTTCGAGAACACAAACTATAGTAATGCCATTCCGATCTTATCGACATATTCAAACTGACTAACAATAAGACTCTCAATTGGGCGCCTCGAGCGAGAGAAAATTCGCACGCACTATACATCTCTTACAATATACGCATATTTGCTTTGATTGATAGCTTAACAATTTGCCTTATTATCGGATAAGCAAATAATGCCAGAAGCAATGATTCGAAGAGAGAAGAACGATCTTTGATTTATGCAGGATCTATGTAGGATCAATTTCCATCCTCCAATTACAGCCAATTACGATGCATTCGTGTGATTTTCGAAAATCACCGTTGCATTCTTAAATTCAATGAACGTCAACGCCTCGAGCTGACGAGCGGATAATAGCAGAACGAGGGAGACTCGTGGCCTAATTGCGCGAGTTCTGTCTGACGTGCGTATCGCGTGGAGAGTTTCAAGATTCCCCTTGCATGCTTAGAAACATAATCGGGGGATCGCGCAGTTGTCGTAAATTATCGCAAAACGTGACTGCATCCATGCATTCATTCGTCGTTCCCTCGCGGCTAAAATTCGTATGGTCGAAACGATTTCACGTTTCACAAATGTTCCCTCAAAATCCAAATTCTATGCACATAAATAATAATTTTATATCTATCTAAAACAATCTAAAATAAAAAAAAAAACTTAATGCTTCGAAGTAATTTAAAGAATCTAAAGATTTACAGATTACAGTGATTACAAAAATTCGAACATTTTTTTCGATGTTTTTTAATATCATCTATTATTTAAATGTTCTATCAAAAGGTTTTGATCGCAAACGCAATTGCGAAAGAGATCCGTGACAACTCGGCAATAATTCGAAACGCCCGTCTATTAATTCACACATCTGCGATATTCTGAGAAATCAGAAATTGCGCGAGCAGATCATCATAGGATCGACTTTTTCAATCGACGGAGATTTCTGAAACACGTGGACAATTACAATTTTGATAATGAGAGATATAAAAAAAAAAAGCAAAACCGAAAGAAAAGCAGAAAACTGATAAATTGAAAATATTCGGATTTTGAACGGAAAAAGCATTTCTCGAAGCGTAAATAATTCGTCTTCAACATAATAAGAAAAATAATGCGTAGCTAAAAGCGAAGCGTAAATAATTCGAGAAAAGGGAAAGACTTTTCAAGAGCGCGCGAATATTTCGTAGTACTGTTACAATATGATCGCGTTTACAATAGGTATGTAATAAACGAAACTGTATTTTTGGGCACTAACAGTGAAAATGAATCCGAAAGAAGTATCTCATAAACGCCGTGTCAGCGAGCGCTTTTGTTGAACACAAAATAATCTCGAAGGGCTAATAACTGCCTGTCATAAACATTCGAGAAAAAAGACGCTCTCTCAGTAAAAAATGTTTCGCAATAGAAAAAAAAACGTACCAGGACGTATAATTTGAAAAGAGTAAATTTTTTTCAACGAAACCGGCGCAATGACACGAAGAAAAAAAATCACGATTCTAACAGAATTTCGTAAGAAGACACGGAAGGATTGACGTGTGTGTATAGCTCGTCTGTTAATTCTCGATTCACGCATCTGTGATATCCTGAGAGAAGAGAAGTTAGGAATCACACGCGAGAGAAGACAGATCGTTTCAGGATCGATTTTCTCAATCGACCGAACTTCCTGCGCGGGCAATTACAGTTTTGTCGTACGCGCTGCGAGAAAGGTACAAGAAAGACGGAATCGCGCGAGAGAGAAAAAACAGAATGAGTAATGCGAGGGTTACGAGCTGTGTGCTGGGGCGAAATCAGATTATTTGCAGCACACTCGATGTGCTCGGATACTACACCACGAGAACGGAGTACTTTTGCTCGTTGCTCGATTTCTTTATTTTTGTCGGGCGGTGTAATAAAGTACGGGTGAGCGAGGGAAGAAGGGGGCGGGGAGGGGGGATCCCTAATCTGATATCTGGACGGAAGGGGAGCGAATATTAATGTTCGTTTGCCGCGAGCAAAGCCGATGCCGCCTCGCGAGCGCTTTTATGCGGCCACCACCGGCTCACGGGCCCCGCCAGGCAATGCCCGGGCACCCCATAAAGCTAATGAGTCACGCCGGGTTCACGAAGACCGTAGAGGTCCCGGCTAACAGGTGCCCGCCATAACTACCGGGATACTCGCGCGCAAGCACAACGCGTTCATCTCGTACGTTAATCTCTATCCTTTATACTCCGGGTGTTTGTATTGCAAAATGCTCGTGCGATCTTTATCGGGCTCCGAATTGAATTTTCGCGTTTCAAGAGTGTAAGTCACACAACGGTGGGCACATTTCAAATGCGGGCTATTGAAAATATTATTTAAATAGTTTCGTTTAAATAGAATATATTACTCGAACACATGTATATTCTTCATTAACATGCAATGTCAAGGTCGGTTGAAAACTGACGCAGTGGCGATCCCATCGCGGATAATAGAATTCATAAACGACCGATACGAAAACTACACCGCATATAGTTTCTTGACTGAGATATACTATTCGTCTACTTCTTCGATCGTTAGTTATCGCTCGACCATGAATTGGCACGTTGTTTATTAGAGCTTATCGATATGTAAGTCTTATGTAAGCGAGTCGCGAATGTCGTGGAGGAACAACCGCTTCGTAAATTTGCGAAATTTATCGCAGTGTAGTTTCGACGAAAGATCGCGAAGGGAGAATAGAATTATCTCAACTGAAAAGATTGCTCCCACGATTACCGCCACGATTGCTCCCACGATATCTACGTGACCCGACGCCGCGGCCCACGATCACAGCATCCCGCTCGTCGGTGGGGGAAGAACAGGGGGAAGAGGGACGGAGGGAGTTCGTGGAAGCGCAGTAGGTGCGACGAGTCTTGCTTCTCCGAATGGTCGAGGCTCGTGTCCTCTCGCGCGCGAGAGAGCAGAACGGCGGCACCATACGAGGCAACCGACAAAGGGACAGAGAGAGAGAGAGAGAAGGAGAGAGAGAGAGAGGGAGAAAAAAAGATCGTCAAAGCACGATACGAAACGACAGGGATGGAGAGAGGCGAAGGAAAAACAAGACAAAGAGAGCGAAGAGAGCGAAGAGAGAGAGTGCGCGTGACACGTGACTCCGTCTACCTGTACAGAGAAGGACAAAGGCGTGCCGCCAATCACGTGACCAGGATTCGATGCGGCGTACGACAAAACTGCACCGATTGGACCAGTCTGGCTCCCACCATGGGACTTTGTTGAGAATGAGCGTGCCGCGCACGTCGCTTGAATGAATGGTGGGAGTGTATCGTCATTCTACTTCAAGCGTTCGAACCGTGCGGGCGCGTGACTGTGAGCCAAAGCGTGATGCGGGAAGATATACGTGGAGGTGGTGGTGGCAATTACGAGAGGAAGAGGATGGGCGATGAAAGATCGAGAAATTTATACGCACTACTGCCACAGTGACATATGCAATTGACATTATGTACCTTTTTATGAGAGAATGCATCCCACCCTTTGCAGTTCGAAAGAGATAGATAATTGTCATTGTTTTGATCAATTCTATATATTTTTATATAGAATTATATTATAGACATTATACAATTCTAAACTAGCCAAATCAACATTGATGACATATTTTAGATGTGTGATAAAAATTGGTGAGAGAATGTTTAATAAGAAATTTCATTCGACTGACAATGAGATTAGATAATTTCGATTAGATTATTTGATTCATCTCTTTGTGTACAAATCCTAGATTAAAATTGCACAGTTTAAAATTATAAATAGTAGATTTTATAAGTGGCAACTGATTGACGATTATTGCTCTGAACTAATTGCGTGATACATGAAAATATGTTGATCTATTAATATCAAAGTATAAAATCATCAAAATGAACAATAGTGATACATCTTTCTTTAATTTCATTCAGATATAAAGCAACAAGATTCGCCAACATTGTGCTTCCATCTATCGGTGGAAGCTATAAATTTTTTTCACTGGACCAACGATGATCAAAAGCTGGACTGGTCAAGTTATCTTGCCACTGTAGATACGCGCAACTACCAAATTGTATCGTGTATCTTATTGTTAGTAAATAATAGTTTGAACTTTAGGGGGAATATTTCGCGATAGTTAAAAGTTTCCGCTCTCGCTTGCAAGCTTGAAAAGTTTATTAATAAAACTGCTGGGGAGAGGACTAGACTGTAAGATATAATTTTTATCTTGGACAACAGAGATAATGCCAAGAAAAGGCAACGACATCAAACGAGTTGAAAAATTGAGCGCGATAATATTTGTCGTACTATAGTCTACAAGCGTCTGTCTTATCAGACAGACATCGCAGTACACATTACTACGTTTACACAGAGACTAGTTATATCCTGTTTAATCATCCGTCGCTGTAATCATAAAACAAACACAAGGCATTACATAAGTAAGAACATCTATCGTCTCCAGCAACTTATTTCCTGCCGCAGTTATCATCGTTACAAGTAATAAATAACTTCCCACGGTTTGCCCAATTGATCTCTCCGTGCGATAAAATAAATCGTTCTACGCAACTTTTTTTTTTTTGAAGCTTAAAATTCAATTGTAATTAAATTTAAAGACAGCGTAGAAAAGTAGAGGCGACGCGAAGAATGCTAAACGACCGCGATATGACCGTTCGTCACAATATTTGCAGGCAACCATCCGCGTGCCGTCCAAACAGTCAACATAGTGAAAGATCCGGCGCGAGATCGATGCGGTCGTATTTCACCGACGATACGTATACACGTTCGCGCGTGTATGTGTGCGATGGTCGAGATAAATACGGTACCGCGCGTTTAATCGGTCGCCAAGTAGAAAGAGCAATTTCGAAAGGCACAAATACACGGGGGGGGTGGAAGGGGGAGGAGGGAGCACGAGGCACGTGCCGGAGCTACGCGCGTGCGTCAGCTCACGTCGTTATTCCGCACACACGGTGGCACTCGACTGCTATTTTCGTGGAACGTGATATAAGCTCCGATGACGTCCGTATACTACGCGTGTCCGCGTCGGAATTACCATCATCGAGCGCGATCAGCTGGTTTTAATGACCTTTGTAGACGGCGAGACTAATATATCGTGCCGATCCGTGGAAATGTTACGTCCCATTGTTTCACGTTCTCTAGGTGCAGCGAAGAATTATTCCTCGTACGATCTTATGTAAACGGCGCCGTCATCGCGGATGAATGTATGAATAGTTTCAGATTAGATGTTATCACATATATTGAGAGAGAATTTACGGATTTAACGAATGTGTAAAATATCCATTGGTAATAACCGATGACTTATGGAAGATTGCTAATTATCGCAATAATTTACTTCAATGATAGAGAACGCAAGAGCGAAATCGGTCGAAGTTGCAAATGAGCGATCGAAAATTCCATTGGAAATCACGGACATCTATTTCGTGAAGTTCGACCGACTCGCGGCTTCGAGGAGTTCGATGGATCCCGAGGGGGGTCCCAGGTCGCCGTCGGTGGTGCGCGCGCCACAGAGGGGACCGAAGTCTGGAGTGGGGGGGCCTTAAAGGGTGCCGTCAGAATTCGATGGTAGGAGTATAAGCCAGGTTAAAGCGTCACGCGCTAAGTCTCCCCACTCGCGTTGCTCGCCACTGAATGCCCCACCACCAAGAACCAGCGCTCTAAGCATTCCATCGGCATGCCACGCTCCGACGGCACGACAGAAGATGTTGGTCGCTCGTCGAGTTAGTCGAGCTCTGACGCCAGTCGTGAGCGGTCGCACTTTGACTGCACTTTGATTCGGCAAGAGGAAGAAACGATTGAGAAAGAGGGCGAACGCATACTCTTTCATCGCTCTATCTCATCACACCGTCGATTCACACCATCGAGTTTTACATTCGTACTGCGATTCCCTTCAATCACTCCGTGCATCGATCGACAACGTGTTCGAGAGTGAAGGAGACATCGAGCGCAGCGAATTTGGATTATCAGTGAAGTGATCGACTTCGGTTAAATAGTGCTTTCACGCCGACGGGCGTATTATTTGACTTGGAAATTCTCTGGGTTCAGTGATATTGAGAATTAAAAAAAAAAATTAATATAATGGTGACCGGAGTGGGTGCCACGATGCCGACGGGCGGAGTCACCGTCGGCGCTACACCACCCGCGCAACACGTGCCACAGGAAGCTGGTCAGCCTCCGGCACAAACTACCCCGACTACCACAACGACTACGAGAAGATCCGGAGAAAATCGACGGGTTAGTGTTATTTCTTAGATATCAAAGAATCTTCTTCTCCGTTTCAATCTTTCATTCACAACGCCGCGTTACATTCTCTACACTTGGAATAATTGCTCCGGAATAGCGATCGTTTTTTCGTGACACAGAAAAGAATCGTGATTATTTACACATTACAAAATTAATGCCTATTATGATGAAATTATTTTCTTCTCAATTGTGATAAATTGGCATATTTAATATTTTAAGTGAAATCAACTCGGAATAAAATAGAAATGAATAGAACATCATTTATTTCGTACTTTGGATTCGCTCTCCTTAAAAGGAGATCAAGTCGCTAAGCTTCAATAATTTTTTAGTCGTCGGTTTACAATAATTGTCTTAATTTTTGTGAGGCGAGATAAAGTTTAACTGTACACATGAAAAAAATAGTATTCTTAAAATTCCGCCACGTTATACAACGATAATGCCTTTCATTTTCGAGATTCCGAAAAGATTAATTGGAAACACACGTACCATTAAATAAAAAAAGTGAAACGGAAAGAAAAAGAATAAAAAGACAGAGTGTCATAAAAAAATAACATAAAATAACGGTTAATCATTGTTAAGCTGTCCATTATAGACTTGTATTAGATATAATTCTCAATGATAAACTGTTAGAAGACCCTTCATAAACCCGAGTCGTTCCTTCCTCTTTGAATCTCTTTTGACGCGGCACTTTATTGTTTTCGACGTATTCACCAACATACGTTTTTAACTTTGTTTCTGACCGATTGAGATTTTTATGGGATTTCTAACTATTATTTCGGAATCTTTCTGTCCTCAGAGCAATAAACCCATTATGGAAAAAAGACGCCGAGCACGTATCAACAGCAGTTTGAACGACCTGAAAACCCTCGTATTGGAATCTATGAAAAAAGATGTAAGTATATATTATTTATATATACCATTATTATTTACCTTGTATAGAACATATTTCTCAAGGATACAATAGTAAAAACAAAAAAATTTCTAATTTTTAAAAATTTTAATAAAAAAAAATTAATTTGATGAAAATTATCTTTTATGCTAGCCTTCTATATTTTTCTATTTCTAATTTTACATATTCTACGCATTCTACTAATATTTCATCGATCAGATCGTCTAATCGTTTTTTTTTTCTCGTTCTTTCTGTTACAGCCGGCAAGACATTCGAAGCTTGAGAAGGCTGACATTCTGGAATTGACCGTGAAGCATTTGGAAAGCCTTCAACGGCAGCAGCTCGCCATGGCCGCCGCGACAGATCCGAGCATCCTTAACAAATTCCGCGCCGGTTACACGGAATGCGCCACCGAAGTTAGCAAGTTTCCCGGTTTGGACACTTCGGTGAAGAGACGTCTGATGGCCCACTTGGCCTCATGCCTGGGTCCGACTGAAACCAATACCAACAACGGCCAAACGACGACTCAGCAGCCCGTCCAACCGGCGCCACCGACGACGCAATTGCAAGTGCATATCCTGCCTCAGGTTGACGCAACTCCGCGGATTCAAGTTCAGCAATCGAATGGAATTTTTTTCACCAATGCCAATGGCACCGGCCTGCAACTGGTCCCGACCAGACTGCCGAACGGCGACATCGCCCTGGTACTTCCGGCGGGAGCGAAAGCCGCGGGCCCGTCATCGCCGTCGTCGTCCCCGGCCCCGAGCTCGCCCTTACCAACTCTGATCCCGATCCCTCAGAGAACCGCCAGCACAGCGTCCGCGTCATCATCGACCTCGTCCGCAAGCTCGACGTCCACGTCAGCGAGGAGCCCGGTGGCGTTCGAGGGACCCCCTACGTCCTACCGCGAGCAATCTACCACCTACAGCCCGGCCAACAGTCACCGGGATGTCGCGACGTCCCCGGCGAATGGTTACACCAGCGATCCGGAGTTCGATCCACGGGTCTACAGCCCTCCCCTCCAGAAACCTCTCGCGCTCGTAATGAGGAAGAGCGTGGTGCCGCCGGTCGAGGATAAACCGTGGAGGCCGTGGTAAAAAAGAAAGGAAGAAGAGAAAAAAAAAACGAGCACGTGCGTGATGATAAAGTGATATAAACTGTTACGTGTGTCGATGGTAAAAAAATCTGAGAACGTGCTAATTCGACGTGCCGATTTACGCGCCGCGCAAAAAAAATTCCGCGGAACGGAAACATGTTCCTCAATAATGTAGATGATTGTAGACGCGCGATCCCGTCCCGCGGAAGAACACCGCGAAGTTAGAGGATCTTAGGAAGTTAAAAGACACGAGAGTTTATTCCTGCGCGTACACGGTCGGCCAGTAGCCAATGAGGCAGCCTTATTAATAGTGCCTTGTAAATATGTTAAATTTTGGTGTGCCGGAAATGAGCGCATATGATTTCTCTCCGAGATATCGTGAATTTAGTTTCTTTTTTGTCTTATCTCGCATAGTTTCTTCCCTGTCTCTTCTCATCCCCCGATCCTCTTTCTGTACATAAGTTATATAAATATTAATATTTTAAGTGCCTTATGCAACAAGAATCACCGAGGTCTTCCATTCTGTTTCTTGTACGTAAAATACTAGACGATTTGTAGTATATCGTTGTAAGTACGAGAAGAATGTTTTTAGTTATTACGATATTTTTAGGCATAGGATTTTTTAGTTAAGGAGTCGCGTGAATGCGAGAATGTATGAATGTATATATGAGACCTAATTGCGCGAAAGAACACGTTATTTATATTTATACGAATGCAAAGAGGTTATATTTATAATTCCTCTCTATTATGAGAATAGACAACTGACGCTTACTATTGCAAGAGCATCAAATAAATGTTGATCTCTTTCTCAAAACAAAATATCTGTGTTGTGCGTATTATTAATCAACCAGTTATTTCTCTCTCCTCAATCCACTTCCTCCTTATAATCATTTAAATATATGTATATATATGTATATATATATATCTCATTTCGTTTAATCTAACCGAATATAATTATGCGCGCGAAGCAGTTATATTATTTTTTAATAATAAAATCCTAAAAATTATATGCATAAAAATTCAATATTATGAATCTTTAACAGAAAATGCGGACAAAAAAGTTTCCTACAAGAATCTTTCGATATAAGTATCTGCGCTTCCATTAGACTTGCGCGCTCTCCATACGTCCGACACGCTGCACGTCTCGAGCGAGACTGACTCGGTCGCGTCGACCGCAAGAATTCTGCGCGGAGGTGTCGCCACCTGACGAAGAAACCTAACATCACAGCCAAGAATGAACCGATCCCAGCGAAGATCACCTCGCCTGACCAGGCCCAAAATCTCTCCCTTTTACTCTCTTTGCCTAACTAAAATACCAAATGCCAGAGCCTGCTGCCTCCTACTGAGTTTTGCCTGAACACCATAGGACCCTTACAGGACCTTAAAGGGCCCGAATTTTTCTCTCATTCGATAATAAAGATTAGTATTTTTATACAATTTATTTCCATCACGTTGCGCATCGTGAATGAGAAATAGTATTTTACTTTTTCTTTCTCTTTTTTTCCCTTTGACAAAAATGTCTAAGTTTTATCATCGAAACTACAATTTATTAATCAATTATTACGAGAAAAATTATTCTCGATATTTATCAGAGATTCGTGAAACGATTGATTATATAGAATTAAATTGCCGTTCCAAGAAATTAAATCGGAATGTGGATTATTGAGCGCTACCGAATCTAATTTCTTAACTAAACTAGATAAGCAAGAGATCGATGATCATCGTATGTGTGAGCTTTCTCTCGTCAAATATTAGTAATTTTCCAACAAGCAGTCGACACTTACCGCATCGATAGTTTAAAGTAGATAGGAATGTCTCCGCGTGTAAACATATCCGCAGTTACAACATATGCTTAAATATTATGCCTGACGGTCACGCACATTTTGTTCGTTTCTATAAATTTCCAACTGCACTGAAAGTGTATCCCTGAATGTCTATAAAATTATTAATCATTGATCTAATGTATTCTACATAAGAGAGCATTATCGAAAGAAATACTCACAATGCCTTTTTAAGAAGCATCGCAAGAAACGTACATTACCGGGTGATCTTCGCGAAAATCGCGAAAGCCTAAATTACGATAATGTCCTCTGCAGGCAATAACGTTCCTGGTATAGCAATTTGTGAGGCAGAAACGGAGTGCAGGGCCACGACACCACACGCAAAACATGCCGAATGACAAATTGCATAGTATCTTTCTTTCTCTTCCATGGTATTCTCGACGTAAGTCGCCACTTGTAGGCCGCGTGAGATGCCTTTACCGTTTCAGATTAGTTCTTATGAGCGGTGGAAGCATCGTATTAATAATTTTATGCGGACAAAAAACGTGTCCACCAAAAAGGAAGAATAACGGATTGTTCTCAAAATTATAAGTCGGATTCAACAATAAAAATGTTAAGAACAGTACGTTATCCAAGTCAAACTTGTTGCCGTTTGTATTAGTTGTAATTGACGTGGTTGATTAGCGTGTAAGAAACCTCACCATCGGTACATTTTATTTCGTATTTCGATCTCGATCAATTACGAATCCGGACGGCGGATCTAACACATCCGCGTGGAATCATATTTATCTGACCACTCGTTATCTGTGATTATATAAACGTTCCGATAAGCAGGTCGCACAAGATATCCCCGCGCGAGATACGTCTGCATATATTTCTCCAATAGAAAGAAAAATTTGACCCCCACCGGACACGACGGCGCACGCGAGACTCACGATGATGAGCCGTCTCTAGATGAGTACAAATTTCACCATCCTATAATCACGTATCTATTTTTTCTCGCTATTCCGCCTCCGGGCAACTAGGCCTAATGGTCATTAGGATATGACAATTGCCGAGGGTTGTTGCGCACGAACGATTTAATTATATCAAATCCCCTTTCTACCTGCAACTAATCTCGTATATTACGCGTTATTTGAAGTCGCGCCAAAAACTGCATTCCTCTACGGCAGAGACGGTCTGTCCCCTTTCGGCGAAAAGAATTATCATAATGCGCTCATTAATCTCACGACGAAAGGAACGAAGCGAGAGAGTTGCAAAGCTGGATACTCAAAGTTCTCGGGGAATTTCTTGCTTGCTGGTCGTGATTTTGCGTTATCTCCGCATTAGGAAATTCCCGACCGCTCGCGCTCGTCTGCATTGAACAAACGTCATGCTCACCGACTGTATACGTTGATATTCCACGACGGACGATCGAGTTGACGCAAGGCGGAGGCCACGCGTGGCACGGAATCATTATAATTCACGATAATTCACTCATGTGGTCATAAAGGTTAATTACCAAGCGTAAGAAAATAAAGTCGCATCTCTTTGCAGTTTTCTTTATCTTGGTGCCTGCTATCTCTTTGTCAGATAAATTTTAATTTAAAGTATCTTGTGATACGCTACCATATATGTAGATGTGTGTGTGTATGTGTGTGAATAATTTAAGTAAAACATAATTGAGAGACAAAAATACTACTTATATGTACCAGTTTTTGTTACATTTAATAGCACTTCATTCACCTTCACTTCTAAATATAATATATACATGCGTAGAGCACAAAATATGTTATATATTATCTACATTTTCAATTATAGTCGCACAAACCGCGCGGGAAACCAAATTTCTCGAGAAAGCTACACGTATTTAATCATAGTCTGAAACCCGATTCCATCCGGTTCATAAGAGAGACTTCGAAGCTCGGATCTTTCCCGGAGCGAACCTCTCTGGGAATCCTCCAATCGTCCGACAATCAGCTGATTCCTAGAACCTCGCGAGCGCGCGTTTGCTAGCCCGTCGCTCTGGCTTAGCTCGGTCGCGGTCGCGTGGTTTCAAGGACACGACAAGGTTGACACGCGCCGCCACTCACAGACGACTAGTGAGTGGGTCTCCGATCTCGCTCACACTAATCGACGTGTTCTCTGTCTTTCGCATAAGCGCCGCAGCATCGCCTGGTAATGCTGCCAAGCTTAAACACGGACTTCGCGCCGTTCGATGCCAGAATTTCGAGTGTCGGCTCGAACTCAACAGAAGCATCCTCGAGCAATTTGATATCTTCATTACGATATGCATACATGGTGTCTTTTAAAAATATAAATTTTATATTTCAATATTTCTCAAAGAGATATTTTACTCGACATGTGTATTAAAATAATTTGAAAAAATATTCTTATCAATTCGCAAAAGTATTTATAATTACAGTTATCGGCAATAAAACGCGACATTTGCACGATCGTTTGCCTGCCGTCTCACGTTTTCGATGATCCCAAACTTTTTTCGAGCCATTCAGGTATACTAAGCATCCCCAAGCGGCGCTTCGAAAGCGCGGCTCCGTGTAATGGACCGCGGGCCCTTTCGCGGCATCCGAAAAAGAAGTTTGGCATTTTTGGACGTTCCACGTGCCCGGAGAACGCGCGGCACGACGATCGCGATTTCTTTTTCGCCTGCGTTAAAACTACGTGATGCACGTAGTCTGCAGCATAAGATCGCAGTTTTTGGCTAGCCGAAATACTTTCGGTATATATTTTCGCTGAAATAATATATTTCTTTGCGCAGAATAAAGGCCATGACAATGTTTATTGCTAGAGAAAAGTCGATAATGCGACAGATTACTGACTAATAATTAACCTAATCTACATTAATCTAATATTGTTTCTCAATCGATGGTTTGGTATGTCGAGAACGCTTATACGACACGGCCAGACGCTTACGCGACACTTACGCGGCCAGATGCTGAATAATCAACAGCCAATTTGACGAGGATTTGAATATCCGGGATTGCCTGAAGCAACTGTTGTTTGCGCGAAGAAATAACGACGCTGCTAGTTTCCAGATACAACGTCAGCGGTCTTGACCTATGAACGTGAGAAATGTAATCTGAGAATTCTCACCCGTCGCGCTTATTGCCGCTTCCGTGCAATCGCGCGAGTCGTTTTTGCTCACGGAATTACACAAATATTTTTCTAATAATGCGACAGATTACTGACTAATAATTAATCTAATCTACATTAATCTAATATTGTTTCTTAATCGATGGTTTTGTATTTCGAGAACGCTTATACGACATGGCTAGACGCTTACGCGAACACTTACGGGGCCAGACGCTGAATAATCAACAGCCAATTCGACGAGGATTTGAATATCCGAGATTGCCTGAAGCAGAGCTGTTGTTTGCGCGAAGAAATAACGACGCTGCTAGTTTCCAGATACAACGTCAGCGGTCTTGACCTATAAACGTGAGAAACGTAATCTGAGAATCCTCACCCGTCGCGCTTATTATTGCCGCTTCCGTGCAATCGCGCGAATCGTTTTTGCGCACGGAATTACACAAATATTTTTCTAATAAAGTACATCCATCATCCACACGCGTACATACAATAATGTTATGCTCTTATCGGCTTTTATTGAGTCGTATATGTGTTCGCGGCTACAGTCTGAACACTTTGTCATGCGATTCTTCGAACGACGGAGGATTGCGACAACACGCGTGCATAAGTCGCGCATTCGTTGTCCTCTTGTAATCTGGTGTCGGCGGTATTGAACACGCGAATGGCAGCGACGCGATCTACGCTAGTCATGCTCGGCCATTGTTATCGCGAGCTTACCAGCGTGAAACGGTCGTCCGGAGAACCTTGCTCATCGCGTGTAATCTGACATTTACATAGCCTCGAGTAACATAGGCTGAGGCACGTTTCACGTGCTTATCTGCCGTGAGCGTAATCACACCGATATCGGGCAATTTCATCGCGCAAACGCCATTCCGCCATGCGAAAAAATTTTCGAAAGAGGATTTTGAAGAGAGAAGAAGGAAATTTGCTCGTAACAATATTATATTCCGATATTCCGCCATAGAGAATAGCTCTCTCTTCGCGATCGAGTTATCGAGCGTTCTCATCCGCGCGCTATCAGCCGCCATCGATTCATTAATCACTCTATTATCGCCGTGACTGCCATATTACCAGAAATGAGTGCAAAATTATCGCGTAATTACCTCCCCGTTAGCACAGCGATATAATGCGCCGGAGAGAGATGCTTTGGCGTCGATCATTTACGCGGTATTCGCCTCACGCTCGGCGAGGCACACGTGAACGCGGCGCCCTGTGCGACTCGATAAGGGCGTGATACCATTCACGAGCACGGCAATTTAGGTTAATAACACAAGGCGATGAGACGCGTGCGAGCTATAGAGAAAGACAAGGTAGTGATAGGAGAGAGAGGGAGAGAGAAAGAGAGAGGGACGACGAGTATACGACGTCGTCGGTGGTTATGATTATTAAGATTATCGTTACTTCAGCCTCGCGCCAGCTGAACGGAGAGAGGAGACGCGTGTGTGGGTCGAGAAACCGGAGTTATTTATGAAGTGCGCGAGAGAGCGGAGGCCTATCTGATGCTCTTATTTCGCCGTTTGTTCCCGAGTGCGTAATGCCGCGTTAGAAAACCGCGACACGTGCGTCGCGGAGGCTCGTGCGTGCATGCACGCATTTACGGGCGCCTACCACGCACACGGCGCGCCTTGCGTGAGCGAGTGTATTATAGAGACGGTATTACGAGAATTCGGTGCGGTTCGCACGGTGCTATTGGATGCGCAATTATCTCGACAAGCTAATCTTACGGAATCAGTTTTTAGCTGCGATGTTTTATAAAAATGAGTCTTTATACGTGGAAGAAGCAATTTTAAATATCTGAAGTCGGAGATGTTACTGTGATGGATGGTCCTTGATAATTTGGGATGTACCATCGCACCGACCCGGGAATTCGCAATTTAATTGGCAGCCACCAATCGCCGCCGATAGAGCTTCGGAAAGACGCGCGCATAAGGTTATTATAGAGGGTTACGGCAGAATTATCATCGCGCCCGGAGGCAATTCGCATCTGCGATCAACAGCAATCAGCACAATTATACTTCGGTTCCAGTGCACTTCCTCGATCACTGTTGAGCCCGCACATCCGCGTGTTTAAATATACCGGAGAATAAAAGATACACGGCAGTGTTCCCACGTAGTCCTAAAGGGGTGCCTGCGATAATTGCATTTTTCTTCTTACGCATTTTTTAACGGTATTTTAGAAGCACAAAAAATATTGAAATTACACGGATATTTGTCGAAGCCGATAAAATGACCGATGTACCACGTGTTTTATTACGAATATTTTCAATATTCACCATCAAAAATTGTCGCATAAATCCCTGACAACGCGATTTCACGATTATTCTTCCGATTAAATATGTTCAACGTGAACTTTAATTAAGTCACACTAAAATTGCATTGCGCGGCAACGCGCGATTCTTTCTTCATGGTGAATTATCGAACGCGTCTCCGAGAAACAAAGGCGAACGACGGACGTTGTTCTTAGAATGTGCACAATGGAGGTTCATTTTCCAGCCAGCTCGCGAATAAATCAAACCGCCGTTGTTCTCGCGAGAAACGTTCTCGTCTGTTTCTCGGTTTCACGACGGATAAACAACTCCGGAGCTACTTAACTGATCGTAAAAGGTGTCGCGCAGAACGATTTCTGTTCTCGCAAGCTCCGCGGGAGGTAATTTGCACACCTCGGCCAATAAGCATTAATCTCGCGGCTCGTCGAATTCGATCGGCGCCGCGTCCTCGTAAAAACGTCCTTGCAACTTCATTAAGATCTCGCGACACCGCGTAAATTCTCCCGTTGCGATCCTTAATTTCCGCCGCAAGTGAACGAGTCCTCGGTTACGCTTGATTTCTTCGCGAGCTCTTTTGTAAGATACCTCGCGCAGTTGTAATGGTAACCAAGAGAGGAAAACGATAAGAATTGAAGAAACCGCAAGGTGGAAGCGGATGTCGTCATCTTCATAAACCGCTTGTTTTAACATTGTCGCGTAAAACTTTTTATCTCTAGATTCTTGTTGCGTCTAACTGTCTTCATTCTTGTTTCTCACGAATGCGTTTCTCGAGAATATGCGCAAGATAACGATGCAACGCGATAAAATCTCCTTCGACTTGACATCGGCGCGGCAAGTGATTAGAAAAAAAAAACCGTGATCGAGATCAGGCTAAATTAAGATTCCCGCGTTCGCACCTTTCGAGTTGCGAGATCGCCAATGTTTTACGTGCAATTACTTAAGTATCTCGTTCGCATTCTTCGATCAAATGTCTCCTCTCTCCTCTCATTGCTATGCATGAAGCGACGTAAGTCAGGAAACGAGTATTTGATTCCTTAAGGAATGCAATAATTATATATGTTTTTAGTTCGATTCACAATCATATAGCTCACGAATATAATGATGGCGATCTTTATTAAGTCAATTTCAACAGTCATCATACGCATAAAATTATATGTACCGGATGATCGTGTACAATTAATTATTAAAACTTGTTTCAATTTTGCAGCAAAGTAAAATATATGACGATTTATCTACGACCGATCGCCGCGGGAGATAACGTTGACGATAATAGGGTTCGCGATTTCGTGAGTTTACAGCGCGCAGCAGCCGCTTCGCGTGAAAAATTGCCGCTCGTCGCGCGAGTCCGCCTCGTCGTTAAGCGCACGCCGTGTTCGTCTGAAATTATAGACGAGCCGCGTGTGATATAGACATCGGTGCCGAGAAGATCGTCGAGATGAGAAATTTGTAATTGCACGGCTGCGGCTTGCGCCGCGCGAAAAAGCACGAGAGTCTTGCGCTTGCTTCGCGTTTGCTCCGAGATGATTAAACCCCGAGAAAACACTCCGCCCAAAACATTTTGCGTTATATATACGTGTGTTACGCGCGCGTGCAATTACGGTACGAGAGATATTCGTCACGAGTGCGAAAACGTTCGCACACACGAAAGGCTCTGTCTACGCATCGCATATAGCAATCCTGCGGACGGAGGGATTATTTGTAAGCATATTTAGAATGTGACATTTGACACATACATATTATGTGAAAGCGAAGATATTACATATATACAAAATGTATTAGAAATTAATTCGAATATCTTTAAGAAATTACCATTTAATACGAATATTCCGACAATTACAGATCGATCAGCGAGATTAAATCCTCGATCTCCCTCGAAAGCCGGGGCTGTCTCGATCTCCCTTATCTGCCTCCGGAGATCCATTCTTTGCCGTCTCGACATCGAGGATCAAATCCCGCTGAGAACGAACGCCACGATGCTGCCGGGGCCGCGAAATACATTCGTACCCTTGTACGTGGGCTGCGCGAAGCGACAAGGGCCGGAGAAAAGAGTTGGTACACGAAGATAAACATCGGGGGGGAGGGATCCGACCATGTCGCCAAACAGAGCGCGCGTCTTCGTCTCGGCACGTCCGTCAATCACCCCGCGGATCCGACGACAAACATGCAACGCAAGAAGCTGTCGTCCTCTCCCCGTCGCCGCGTTCCCGCTCGGATCCACTCGCGGCTCTTCTCGTCCTACGCCACGTATAAACAGAAGATTACGAGGAAACCCTCTTGGAATACATCCTCGGTCCTGGATACGGCCGTTTCTTCTTCAAAACCCATCTGTTTCGAGCTATCACGCGCGTGGCACGATCATGAGACGACTAGATTAAATCGCGCAGATGTGTACAAAACAAATAAAAATTATGCTTCTTCTTCTTCTGGATACAGAAAAGAGAGATCAACGACCTACGTATCGACGAAATATTTCACTTTCGCAGACTATCGCGCGAATGACTATTAGAAATAACATCTAATGATAATCGGATAGAGCGTTGAAAAAATTTGATATATAAAATATTAATATTTTGCAAGTAGTTAATTAATACTTTGCAAGTAGTAGTTGAATGAGATATTATATATTATGAAAGAATTATATAGATTTGTCAAAAAGGTATTTTTTATATATAAATAAATTTTACAATTTTTATTCGGAGTCTCAAATTCATATGACCGTGACGTCAAGACGAAACGGGATGAATAATGGAATCCGGTTAGAAGAGAGATTGCGCGAGTCATTGTCTTCCCGTTCTGCCTCGATAATTCATCCAGCGGCAAAATAAAAAAACAGGTGAAAATGCGGTTTCTCAAACCGACATATTTGGTTTGTCCACCCACGACTTGGCGACTGTTCAAAAAAGCGACTCTAGATGCGAAACTTAAATCCGCTCTGTTTTGAATGATTATGGCGATTCGTAAATATCACTTATCAATATAACGTTATTTAAATTATTTACAACGTGCAAGTCAATAAAATTGAGACATTTATTAGATAAAGATATTAAGTCATTATATTAACGTTAAAAAAATATCTATAAAGTTCAATAAAACTTTTCTTTTATATCCCGCAACAAATAACCTTTATAAACGTCTGATAAACGTATGAATATGCAGTCTTAGTCATGTCACAAAGGTATATTTGATTCTGCCGAAATCCTCAAAAAAGCAGCCGCGACATCTGCCCGCCTCCTGCCAGCAGGCTCCTCGGAACAGTGTCACCTTATTAATATCTCCCCCTTTTTTCGAAGGACCCTTCGATCGCTCTCGCACAAGAGCCTTTATCCGAGCCCTCGCGCGCAACGTCGGAATCTTTCGGATTGGCGTTTGAACGTGGAACGCGATACGGCCGCGGTACGACCGATAAAAAGTGAGAGGAATGCGCGGGCAAGCTTCGAGAGTCCGATCAGCGAAGGGATGGGACGTTACCCTTCCGAAACTGGTCAGAGGACAACACCGGCCACTGTATCGAATATTGACTCGATCGGCAAGCAGCTGCCACTTCTTTGTGCGATGTCAGAACACGGTTCAGTTCGGATCGCGGGCATAGATCGTCCGCTCTCGGCTGCGATCTAATCTATGCAAAAGTTATACGTCGCTCTCTCGAGCACGACCTGAGAGGGATGATGGATCGCGGGATGAACTCTGCAATATACATCTTCGTAATCCGTCCTTATCAACCGGTTACCTTCACGTGTAAGATTCACGTGTCACGACGCGCGATATATAAATATATATTACAGGTTGGTCCGAAATCTATGCTACATGCAGTGAGAGATGCTCCGAAATCTTGCGATCCTCGTATCACGATAGAAATCCCGACAACGCCTAATTAGACGACAACTCGTAAGCCGATCATTGTTAGCGCTTACCGTCGACCGTCCTGTATCTCGCTTCTCTTCGGCATCGCCTCGAAGTGGGCCGCCGAGCTCAAGCGTAGGCTTTAAGGAGACTCCGTGTCTTTTCCTTCTTCGTCGTATATCTCTCGCGCGATAACCGTTCGTTCCTTAATAAGCGGCGGCGCGGCGTGTGGGTGACGCGGCAGCACTTCGGCCTCGTCTCAAACAGAACGAATGTGGGCTCGTGCAAACACAACGCTTTCCTATTGCGACCTATGGCGCTCCTACACGGACTACCGCGTTTGAACAGGTGTACGGAGTCGTCGAGTGACGAGTCGTCGAAACAAAACTGCTCGATAAGTACGATGGTGTTTTCTAAAGGAAACGATAGTCATAAATCTCGCGCAGGAAGCGAAAACGGTTGTCAAGCGCATTATCATATACGTACAAAACGCTCGAAACCGAAAATTTTCACGACTAGAACTATTGAACATTTTTATAATACATACCAAGAGTGCATACTGTAATTTTTTTTTGGATCTTAAGTAAAATCATATATTAACGCTCAGATATTCCTCTTTGCGCGAGCATCTGTTCAACGGCGCGAACCCACACGAGGATTTTGTGCGACGTATCGCCAAATACGACACGCGCTTTAAGGCGGCCGAACCCACACTTCACGAGCCCACACGTAGCCGCGTTATGAGACGCGCCGCATACGTACATATGTGTGCATAGCACGTAGGTATGCACGGAGTGCTGATCTCTCTCTTCTTTTTTTTTTTTTTCATTTCTCTCCTCCATACTCCTTTCTCAGCTGCTTTTGCGCCCGGATAAAAGCAAACTTTGCGAGCGGACACTCGCTCGCACGGAGGTGTTAACGATCGACAATTCGTCCGAGCTGACCATTTTAGTCGCAGGCCGATGGTAATTTATCGAACGGATCATAACTAGATTTTCTCCGGCGTTCCTTGAAAGGCACGCTTAATATTTCTGACAATTTCTTGAGACGAATTCCTGCACTAAATTGTGTTGCGCAGAGAAAAATCTACTTTCACTTTAAAAAATTGTTATTTTAACTTTTATAATTATTTATATTTTCCTCTATATTCAGTTTGATTTTTTTTATTCTATTTATAATTTTATACCTTTTTATATTAAAAAGAAAGCATAAAAAAATCTGTGTATTAAGAAAGAGATAAACATGTCAATAGATTGGTGGGCCTTTGCCCCGGATGCGGGTCTTCACTTTATTGCCCACGTTACTACTCGTCCCTAGAATAAATTCCGGGATAACTCTCCCTTTAATAAATCATTGCGCGCCTTATGGAGATACATTCACAAGATGCATCGCTAAAATCATTCCGATTTAAAATCTGATCGTGCAGCAGTCCTCGCGAAGGTCCTGTCCGAACTATTATCCATGAACTAAATTTATCGACAAGCACGAGCGGTGGTATGTCGACATTGATGGGAGCAGCCTCTATCGCGTCCGTGTAATCCCGAGCGGAGAGAGAAGCTGGCAGCGCGGGCGAAATAAGAGACGCGCGTCACGATGAAGACAGAAAAAAATACGCGGATGAGAGACGCGAGAATGCGAAGAGAAAAAGAGAATGAAGACGGTGTACATTCGTATCTCGTGTCGCCGAGGAGAGAAAGAGAGGGAGGACACCGAGATAGAGATGGAGACACTCCCACACTTCGTGCCGCGATAAGCCGCGTCACGATGACGGGCGTCGTCGCTGGTGGTAGTGGAACGCACGCGAAGCCCCCGTGTGTCTGGGTAACGACCCGATCCACGCACGCACGCACGCACACACACACACACACATACACACACACGAAGACGATCCCACGCAACGAAGGCAACATCGACGTACGCGCGTCCCACGTTCGCTCTCGAACGACCCACTCTCTCACCTCCGTCGTTTCGCGAGCGTGCAGCCCGTCGATCAAACGCGCTTCCGAGCTTCTCGCCTGCTGCGAGGGGCCTGGTCGCTGAATTATTTGTGCAAAAAAAATAATATGTAATTACAGAATATTATATTGTATATACGAAAAATAATTTAAAGCTCATATTTTTTATTACATCTAGCAGAAATGCATATGGAAGAGGAAAACGAGATAGAAGTGATGCCTATTCGATTATGAAGTAATAATTACAAGTTGCTTCCTGAATTTTGTTTATCTCGTTTCTCTCCTCTGTCTACCTGTCTATCCGTATATGTTCACAAAGACCGATACACAGTTGAAGCGACCGATGAATGTCGAGAGAGAAGCTTGTCTGAAATAGTTCGACCCAGACTGGGCGTCGTCGACTGTCTCGAACGAAATGAGCTGCGGGTACCCGTGTACTTTATTTTTTTTATTGAATTCCGCTGAGCGATGTCTATTGTGTTCGACAGAAGCTGATTCACGCGATCATGATGGTCCCGCGTATTATGAAACGGTCGCATCGCGGGTTTCCCTCCACATTTACGGATAATATTGCGAAATGTACTTATTTATTAAAATTATTACCGGAATTTTAATTACATTTTCTCAAGAATATTATTTCTCAAATTAAGTTTTAATGCAGCTCCAATGAATTCTAAAATCACGATGTTAAAAATTAACCGGTATTTAATTGATAAAATTATTAAAAGATCCTTAAAAAATATATATTATTCCTATATTTCTTAAAAAGAATCAGCAATGACATTTCTGAATAACGCAGCGCCAATTTCAGATCAAGACTGGAAATAAGGAAGCAGTTCTTTCATAAGAGAAAGAGACACGAAATTGTCTCGACAATTAAAAGCCTTAATAAAAAGCCTGTAAAAAAATCATGCACAATTATGTAATCTGTTTTTAATTTAGCAAAATTATCATCTACCTCATGGATCGAAATCTCTTGCTGTTTCATTCTTAATCTTTAACTAATTTAAAAAAAAAATTGAAGTCGCTCTATTGAAAGTCACTTTTATTGATTAGAAACCTATAAGAAGTGCTAGAGCTTAGTGATGCAACATTTCGCTTCGAGGTAAATCGCCATCCAATTAAGACATCAAGTGCCTTAAATGAAACGCATGTCACCGATAGAAACCATACGCGAGAGTGGCGAAAAAAAACAAGACGTTTGGATCGATGGAGAGAGATGAGGAACGAGAGAACGTTAGTGATCGAAAGTGGTGGAAGAAAAGGTGGCACCAAACTTGGAGTACACAGCTGCCGCCCAGATTTGCCGGCGGATAATCACGTGGCTTTCCCGCAAATGGCGTACCGGACAAGCACGGCCGCATTATCGAACAGCGGTAAAAAAAAAAAAAAAAAAAATACGAGATGCATAAGTCGCGCCAGAGTGCGACACGGAATTTTGCAGTAGCCGCTGCCTCGCTCTCGCAAGCGGGCGATTTCGGGTGACCTGATCCCAATATCGGAATCCTGCTACTGGTGATTCATTTCATTCAGAGTATCCTAGGTACATCGAGAATCGCGCAGATATTTCGAAAAACTGCTGACTGCCTATCATTGGACATCACGATTAAACGTTGCACCGAATATTACTTGATTCACGATTGAAATAATTAACTATGGTATCAGATTCTAGCGGTAAGATTTTTAGAGCTATATGTCAAGAAATTGTAGAGATTTTATATGGCGAAATACAAGACTAATTATACATATATATACATATATACATATATAATAAACAGAAAAGTAAATTTTTGAAACTATATTACAGTCTCAATTAAGATAAATTTACCGATTGCCAGGATAAAATGCAACAGAAATCAGCGAGAACAAAAAGAAAATAGATCTTTCTTCATTCCATGCACGAAACGCATAAGACATACACAATGCGTTTTCCAGTTCGTCCGGTTCGTACAATTGACAAGACCACATGGTGGCCCGTGAGGATGACAAAACACGCTTCACGTCGGTGGATTTGATGTAGTGCGTGGAACAAAGTCAGCGACTCGGCGTCGAATTAAATTCCGATTTGAATGTGATTTTGGTCGGGGCGAGTTCGTAGACCGGATGTAAAAAGTGTACCGCGCGATTTAAGGAGAATCCATTCGTTCGCGAACGAACGAATGAAGTCGAATCCGGTCGGTTGGTGTCCACGAACAAGACGCGTTCCGTCGAAACGTAAAAGTATATGACCAATTATGCGTTACATATATGGCATATCTCTCGATATTGGAAATTCGTCCGCTCTTTTTGTCGACGATTCTCGTGACGGATTCTCGGCGCTACTTTCGCCGCCGTTATTCTAGACGATTATAAAATCGCAACGAATATCGATAATATCCAGATAATATAGAAAGAAAAAATAATTTGCTTATCGCGTACGATTAAACATCGAAATATTTCGAACTCTCGTACGCGTGAGAACGCTCGCTCGCTCAAGTATGCGAGCGGACGTCGGTCGGGACAAACCTCTTCGTGAGAGCGCGCGAAGGCCCGCGGAGAAAAGAGCCGCCGGAGTGAAAGAGAGGAAGAGAAGAGGGAACGTGTGCTGCCGAGAAGGTGGTGGCGAACGTGGTGGTGGAAGTGGAAGTGGAGGAAGGAGCCGTGGGCCCTCTTAGGAGCGACTCGTGAGAGCCGTTCGTCTGGCGGGAGAGAGAGAAGTCGAGAACCCGCTTAATCCCACGCGACGGCTCGTGGCTCCTCGTGGCCGACGCGCGTCGTGTCGCCCCTGCGTCGCCCTCTTTGTCCGCTCGCGAGCACAGGCGGGAAGAGACGTGAAGAGTGGGGTATCCCGGCTTAAGGTCGTCGCGAACGTCCGTGCGGCGTGGCACGACGCGACCTCGCCGAGCATTTAAATGGAAACGTAAGGTAAACGCGCCAATTAAGGCCGCATTTGGCGGAGCTTTGTGCATTAGCATTACAAGTCGCAGAGAATCGGCGGGAATGTTTTACGCTCGAATGACAACCGGACACCGCAAATAAACAGGCGATCCGCGGAAATTCAATGCGGCGGATTGATAAGAGACTTTATCAGACGGATGTTATTATTAGTTATAGGAAAAAGGAAGCACCTATATATATGTATATGTATGTATGTGTGTGTGTTTTTGTGTACTGCAGAATGCGGAATTAAGAGCACATTTTAGAATTGATATAGCTCTAATAAGGATTCGATAAGGATTTTATTTTATTTGCTGCGAAAAGAAATTCTTATATGATAAAAAGTAATTTAATTATACGAGCGATTATTTTCGTCGTAAAAGAAAGATCTTGACCTAAAAATTGTCTAATTTACATATATCAGAATATCGATCACCAAAAGCATACTTCGAGTTATATGACGCTAATTGCAAATTAATATAATCGAGGATAATACTATCATAAAGAACGAGAATTATTTTTGGACTCGTCTCATTCGCGTGTAAATGAAGCCACAAATTATCCGTTAAGAATCAGTTTCGTCTGACGCGATGACGCGTTAAGTGTCGACTCAGCTGAATCAATATACAGAGGAAAACACATTTTCAATTCTGATTCGCGGTCGGAGATCGCGTGGGCACATCTGCGCAGGAAATACTCGCGCGAGGAGCCTTGAACGGAAGAGCGAACGCGGCCAATGACACAAAGAATGCCAGCTAACTGCTCACATGATTTATTATCGATTTCTCGAAGCGATATCACTCGTCCAGCATGTTGCGTATGCTCGAACGTACTTGTCGATCGTTCACTCTTTTGTTTCGATCGATGGACTGAGAGGCTGTTGCTGAATGATAAAAAAATGATAAAAAAAGATTTTTTCCTTCATAAGACTATATAAACTATATTGCCGAGAATATATATAATTATGTTTGCAGAAATTGAAAATTATATTAAATTTTTCGAAAAATTGTGCCATCTTACAGCGCTCAGAAAAATATTCTTTACATTATTTCTACGTTCACAAAATAATTTTTTTTACCGAAGCTCTAAAAATATAAATATCTTCTATGTATCATGACGAGTTTCATCGAGTAGCAAATATTTTCGCTGGCGCAGCGTTCTCGCAATCGAACGGAACGTTCGACTTGGTCATGAAAATATCGCACATCGAAGAGCGAGCCAATCACGCGCAAATATTATCTCCAAGCGAATAAAGAGGCTTCGCTGCTCGTCCGGCGCCCACTTTGCGGACTGGTCCCGCGTGCACAATGGCTAAACTAATATTGAAATATTGCCGGACGATTGGGCGCAGCGTGCATTTTTCAACGTCGGACATCGGAGGCGCGCCCGCGTAACAAACGCAGTTGATATACGGGCGGCGGGGCCCCATATTCACGCACAATGCCGATTGTTAATACGAAATCATTTATTTACACGAGCGCACCCGATCGTCACATAGCCACGTCGGGCCTTTGAGGCCCGCGCCGATATCTAAACGAGCCTATCGCAATCGAACCGCCGTCCGTAGATTGGATCGCGACGTTGCGCTCAATGAGTTTATATCATTTCGAACCGTAATGCGATCAAGAGATAAATCGTGCGCGAGAGGCAGCTGCGCCGAACACCTCTACCTTGATTGTGCAATATTTATAATCTTTTTTTTTTAGATTAAAACTTTGCAATCATCGTCTGACTGGCATATTAGCACAAGTTAACATTAAACACGAATATATTCGATCCGCGAATTTATTTAAACTTCAATACGTTTAATCGTACGCGAGAGATAAGCAAAATTGTTGTTTTTTTTTTTCTTTAATATATAGGTATTATCCATGATGTTCGTTGCAAGAATAGCGAATTTATGATCGTCTAGAATAATGGCGCGAAAGTATTGTCGGCAAAAAGGACGGACGAATTTCCAGTATCGAGGTATGCCATATATGTAGTGCATAATTGGCATATGCACGCACGCACACGAGGGCACGAGTCGACCGTGTGTGCCCACGTGTGCGAAGAAAAGGAAAGAGTGCGACGAGCCATGGACGGGAATTGAAAACGTTGGTGGAAGTTCTGAGGTGAGCTCGCCGCTGTCACGCAGGAAAAATGTGGAAGCGCGTTGCATGTTATATCATAATTATTTCAAACTACGTTTTTTTTTTTTTTTTGGTTCATTTCTTTCCATGCAGAATTATCCTAACGATAAAGGCAGAATTTTGTCAATAAATATTGCATAATTTCTGTATTTATACTGGCTCGGCGGAACGCCAGGAAATTTTCCGGACAAATTATTTCTGCCAGATTTTCTGCGTTTCTCTAGAGCTTCTCTAGCAGACGCGATAAGCACGTTCGAAATTATGGGTATCGCGAGCGATGCGTCGAGAGAACGAAATTTCCGCCACTGCGTCATAATTCATCCGTTTTGGATGCGTGCCAGGTCGCACGTTCACAGGCACGCTTACAGTCGTTACGAGGAAAAACGATTTAGTCTCGGCTACCGCTGCCAAACATCGCGTGCGGCTTGCACTTACGCACGTGCGTAGGCGCCTCTCGGCGCCAATAATAACCGTGGATCGTCACTCTTTTCAGGGTGAAAGCCGTTTCGAGGCGTACGTCGTGACGGGCGACCGACGCGTTACCTTCCTAAATGTGACGAATTCGTATAAATAGTTTTGCAACGCCTTCTCTCCTTCAGCTGCACTCGCCTCTATCGTTCGCATGACTTTATATCTGAGAGAAGAAAAATGATATCGAACAATTTTTTTTGAACAGTTTACAAAGCAATTCGCTAATCCTCTGAATATCGCTAAAATCGAACCGACTAATGTAACTCAATAATCATGGAATTTTGTCTCTTTATTCAAATTTGTTTGAACTTAATAGAATGCCTTTTGAAAAAAAAGGCAAGAACTAACCAATATCAACAAAAAAAAACAAGCAAAATGACCAAGTTCGTAGGCTACGACTAGCGAAGAAAGGTTTCGTCAACGCGCATCGTTATTCCATCGTCGCTGGTCCTCGCAAGCGAAGAACCAGTGACGACATAATAACGGATGACTCTGCCACACTTTGGATACCCACGCGCACTTGACCGCTACTGGCCCAGGGCCCACCGCAGTCGTCCGCAATAATAAGGCCCGGAATAAGTTATTATGAATCCGACGCTGACTCTTCGACTGCGCGTTTCATGGACACCTCTGCGAATGTATGAGTCAGCGTGCGTGTATGCATTCACGCATAAATACGCATTGGATGTACTCAGGGTGTCCAAGAATGACACACGCGACGAAATAACATAATATAAATAATGATAACTTTACTCGGTAAATATCAGTCATCAAAAAAAAAATATATATATATATATAGTATCAGACAAAGCATTTGCATATAATTTATATATCTTGCGCATACAACGTCAACTTGGAATAAGAAATTATCTCAATGTTAAATTTTAAACCGTCTCTGTAATCGTCCCCTGGAAAATACCAAGCATTATTCACGATATTTACAGAGCACCCTATATGTATACGCGAAAGGAGGCGTATACTAATTACGAGTGGTGACCAAGGATTTGAATTGTACGCTCAGCGAGGGAAAGGGATCGTGGACAGCTCTGTAGAGAGGGTATAATTTTGTAAGTCCCAGAGATGAGTCGCCCCGTTGCCCGTGCTTATAAATTCCACGGTGACTTTCGTTGCTACTAATTGACCCGTTCGTTGGCGTTCCCGCGCCCAGTAGTTATCGCTACACAGAACATCCTCGAGCAAATTAAACGCTTCTCCCCGGGCCTCCGCTCCGGCTGCATCTTAATCGGACTATCTCGAAAATCTTGATGAAAATCGCCGAAAATCGCGAACGAGAAACCGCCCTGTTTCTCCATTGTTCGCACCGGTGGACTAATAAAAATTCGCGATGGTGTGCGCCGTGGCGAAACGCCAATCAACGGAGACGTATAATCAGGCTACAGCAAATAAAGCACCAGCTATAAGAAGAGACCGTCTGAAATGTTAAATTGGTCTAGATTAAGACCCTGGCTGCGCTTTCGTTGCGCGAGAAGCAGTCGCCTACTGTTCACAACCCGGTGATTATCCTCGGCGTGGGTCCGAGCCACCGAAAAATTGGCATCGAAATACCGCGAGACAGTTTTACGACGGCTCGATGTAATTGCAACGCATATCTAGAATACTTAGAGTGACTGAGGATTTGCAAAAAGGACTCGCCCGGCGAAAGAAAAAACTCGCCCCTGCGCGTAAAATTATGATGCTAGCAAATCATCCTATTCCCAGGTATCATGTGAAACTGTACTTTTTTTCTACAGTTACCTGCATCTGTGTAATCAAAACTTCTTAATGCTGTACTTAACATTCAAGAATTCTCGACGACAGTTTTAATCTTCAATTAAATTATCGCGTTAGTAGTATAATTACTCGTTCGACAATTATAATCTCATAAAAACGTCGCAAAAGAAATCTGTCGGGCAGACATTCATCTCTTCATGAATATCTTGGATATGCAGATGTATTTAAATGTCACACGCGTTTATACCGTCGCGATCAACAAACGTAACTTGAGTATTAAGAACGACGCGTAGAGGAAAACGAACTCCCTTGTGTGTTTGATATTAATTCCACGGCCGGGGCCTCGGCGCGTCGGTAAAAAGTTAATTAAAACACGGTTATCTGCCGTCGTTCCATCTGTTTGTTCATTAATAGTAGCCCGGCGTGTCCAATCCATTGATTGGACCGCGCTATGCCACCCGATGGCGATCCACCGATGGAATAAGAGTCAATCGAGAAGTAATTAAGTGGGTTCCCCGAGAGAGAGAGAGAGAGGGATCTCTCTCGCGCGCGAGTAGTCCTCGACGATCGAGTAGACAACTTCGAAATTATCGAACGGCCGAGAAAAAAAAAATCTCTTTGTGGCAGAGCGAAACCCGCGATTTTTATCGCGACGACGCACCATGAATATTTATACGCGACAATCTGACGCGAGCGGCCAATATGTTACACGTCGTGCGACTTCGCGCCGCGATCACTGGCGGCAGATATCGGAGGGCCGTTGTCAAAATCGGCGCGATAAATCCGTCCGCGTCTGACGAGTCGATTAACGCCGGATCTTTATACGATTCGACGATTAGACTGCCGAGAAGTTGGCAGGACGATAACTGCTACCGACGACTTGGCTTGATTGCTTATTTATTCCACTTCGATTTCCGAACTCCTTCGCCTGTACGAAGGAATCTGTGTGTGTGAGAGAGAGAGAAATTGTATTTTTTGTAGTAGTTGTGCATCATATTTGTCATGTTAAAAAAGAAAGTAAGTCTGCTTAATCACCTAACAGAAAAAAAAATCTCGTTATACGCATTGAACTTTCATTGATACTCCATTCGTTATGGAATTGATTCGTGTGCAGAATATTCGAACGGCAGCTTCAAACGGCGGTCAAGAATAAATCGAATATTGACATGCAAGACGAATTACGGCCGTGCCCGGCTGATTAGAATTTTACGCGATTACGTGCATCATGTTTATGGTATATTGAATTGAGAATATAATAATATACGTACATGTATATATATGTATTGTAGAGCTATTTTTGTAGCCATGTTTAGCATAATGTAATTTTTGCTATCAGCTAAGACATTTTAAAGTATCACAACATTTATATTATAAAAGATTTATCTTATCGTTGATAAATGACCTCTTTTTAAAAAGAGCTTTATGATATTTCATACATGATTTTTTTAAACTTATTTTTATGTATTTTATTGCGAGAGTGTTCGAGGAATTTTATCGAACGGGCGACCCAAGAATGTATATCGATCACGAAGTAAGAATTCTCGGAACATTAAATTTTTATTTGAGTTACTCGAGTGCGTATAACGTACATTAAGTATCGACCGCGCTTCCAAAAGGTATCTACCCTCGAGCGAGCTCCGCTGGAATCCCCGACAAGAAACGTCCCTTACCGAAATGTCTCTGGAGTCGTTCGCGAAGTTTCGCAGGAGAAGGACGAAGAAGAGACGAGGGAGAGGAGACGGAAAGAGGCTTCTTCAGACCTGCAGGACACGTCTCGGACTCGAATAAGCGATCCCGGCAACGTTCGGTTCGCGAGACCAAATTTGGGGGGCATTGTGAGGGCCACTGGGCGGACAGCTGTTTTCCAGGGTCGCCAGGAGCATCGAGGATCAACAAGACAATTCCATATGATTTATATTTATGAGCACTCCGGCATTTAATAGCTGCCGCTCGCGCGCGTTGCGTTCGCTTAGCCATTCCGCGCCGAAGGGACGACCGGGGCTTCGTTTCCAGAGCATACGAGACGTCAGCGAACACCATGCAAGAGCATGGGATCTCGCATGAGACGTCGCAGTTAATCTCTTCCTCGTTTCGCGTGAGCCGCGACGGCGAAGGGGCGTTACGCCGCGAACGTTTAAATTGAAGCGCTATTCAGCGCCTGACGCGATTAGTACACTCTCCACCTTCTCCTCACGTATCTAACACCTCCGGAAAGCCGATGAAGGGGTTTACGTTCATTATTCTAAGGAAATGAATGCTGATGATTTCTTTCATCATTAACATTTACGAGCAACGAGAACGCTTATTCACATGTCGATCGACGTTAGAATTGAGGCACGGATGTTTTCGATTGCGTTAGATAAGTGAAGGAACATTTTTCTTACACGCTAGAGACTTGTTATTAATCTTAATGCCTTTGCTTCTTTCCATAGGCAGAATGAAAAAATGTTTATCGAGAAAAATTCGAGGAATTCGAAAAAATGGAATATGTTGAATGATTCATATTTCATTGAAGATTGGAAAATTAGAAGTGTAATTATTATTGTACATTTTTCTGTTTTGTAAAAACTTTTTCTTAAATCGTACAGATTATTGCCCTAGTTGATTTGCTTCAGAGAACAACCCCTGGCACAAGAAAATCGCACTGTGAATTATTTTTACTGTGACTTGTTTTCCTAGAACATCACTGTAATTAATAACTGTTCCTCTACCGTATATATCCTCTTAATAATTATACAATATAAAGACAACTGTGTCGGTATTTTAATTGTAATATAATCGACCCTGGTTCCGCAAGCCAGTGACCATAAGATTCATGCAAATCGATACAATGACACACCTTTACAAGAAGCAACCGTGTTCTCTTGAATATGCAACTTTCGTAGAGATAAGAGATAAAATTAAGCTGTTGGTTGTATGCTGACTCGTTTAAATGTTGCGCGAGATATTTGCATTGACAACGGGTTGCCGAGGTGGCTTTCAACTCTTTCCGACAACGCAAGTCATTATCTCGAGGCAGCGATTACCTGTCATTCACTATTACAATACGAACGTCCGCCGGGCAAATACATCCTTTCCGATACTGCGTATTGAAAAATACTTTTATGCGCTTCGCGCACGTGTACGCTCGGCGCGTAATCACGGCTGCGAGATTTCCTTTTAAAACTCTTTCCCCCTCCCTCTCTCTCACTCTCATGTTTTCGTTGGCGCAACCGGCCGGTGCAATGGTTGCACACCGTGGCAGAGAAGAGACAGGCAATAAGAG
Organism: Lasius platythorax; assembly: GCA_963971435.1. Classification (NCBI taxonomy): domain Eukaryota; kingdom Metazoa; phylum Arthropoda; class Insecta; order Hymenoptera; family Formicidae; genus Lasius; species Lasius platythorax. The sequence goes on from OZ020541.1 coordinate 4,895,231, forward strand.
ACGCGCAAGCAAACCGACTATCGCGACGTTATTCTCTCTCCTCGATACACCTGCCGTCTTCCAGCGCGCGTACGCCTCCGCCGGTCTTCTCGTCGTCATCGTTCTATGAAAAAGAAGCACCATGAGACGGCAGGAGAGGGTCGGAAATTTCGATCCGTGAGTTCGATAAAAGAGCAGGGCACGAACCGTTCGATAGACATCTCCAGGCTCCCTTCCCCCCCCTCCTCCCCCGCAAAGAATCCCCCTCCCACACTTGATATAATAAAATGTGGGCCCCGATATCGAATCGAGCAGGACAAGTTCGAGGGCAGGCATTGAGCGTCAATCAGGGAAAGTGATTTGTAAAGGAACGAGCGCGCCATGTGAAATCGGGCGTGCATACGCAACGCGACGCGCGTGTTTCTTCGGCTTCGATTACGGAGATATGTATGCGTGTGTGTGTGTGTGTGTATGTGTGTGCACGGTTGCTTTAAATTATAAAACCAATTTCCGCCCTGGGAATCGAGGTCGCGGAGGTCGCGGAGGTGCATAATAACGAGGTAGCGGGCGGATGCAAGTGCGCGCGCCGGCTTTCTTCTGTCCCCGAGGATGTGCCCCGGCTATTAAAGGACGCTGCATGCAAATAAAGGTATCCCTTTCCACCACGAGGGTTTTCAGTGGCGACAGCCTGTGTGGACCTGCCGTGTACCTGCTCCTTTGGTGGCAACAAGAGGGACATAATTTCAAAGACGGTAAATTCCAAGGAAAGACGCTGTACGCGGTGAATTTAATGAGAAAATGAAGAATATTACACAGTTTATACTCTTATTTTGTTAAGATTTTTTTTCGAGAATCTCTAATATTAACTTCTAAAAAAAAAAAAAAAAAAAAAAACACATTTAATTTACAATTATTTTATGCTTCTTCTTCACTTTGGTATTATAATATAAAAGTACTTCAAATAAATTTGTGTTAAAAAAGTTAATTAAACTATTGGGATAATGTCTTTCTGCATCTACTAAAATTACAATCCTTGAAATCATTATAATAATAACGAACCAGTAAATTGTACTATGGTATCATCTTGTCATAATAAGTTAAAAATGTTGAAATATTGAAACCGCAGATGCGCGGTCTATGGATCTTAACGAAGTTCTTGCTCCTAACGACGACAATTAGAATAACGTTCCATGAACCGGCAGAGTTTACGCTGGCTCGTTAATTACGATTTTTAGCATTGCAGGTAGCGCGATACCGAGAAAACCGCGGATCGACAGAAGTTTCGGAATGACGCCCTTAATGCCGACGTTCTGCGCTTAATTAACGTTGTCACGGAAGAGCTTACCGCGCGCGTTGCATTCCGCTGTCTGACATCGACACGTTTCTTTGCTACGCTCGAGCGATCCAGTCCAACGCCTTTCTCTCGTTTGTTAGCGACGAATCGCTGATTAGCGAGCGCGACTTCTTTTACGATTTCTTACTGCCGAGATCCTCGTGTTCAGATTCTGATGAAAAATGCGCCGATATCTGCTCGCAAACTGGCTTTCTCTCGAAGACATGTTGGTAAAATTATGGAAAATTAGTATAATAATTAGCGAAATATACTATAGAATGAAGAGGCGTGCTAGGATGTAAAATGTTATGATTATACAAGAGCACAAGGGTCCGAATCTTAATTCTTGTCAGTGCAAGATATAAGATACCAAACAGATCGCGGCTACGTTGTTCCGAGAAGGGTGTAGGGTATTAAATTAATGCGCGTTCAAATTTACACATCCAAACACAAGGTGCGTATTCGAGATTAATGGAGTCGTGCCATCGTGATAAAAACGAATAGAAGCCGCGTTCGAATCGGCAGTACGAAAAAAGGACAGGACGCACGCAGCATCTCTCTCGCGCGCGAAAAAAAATAAACGCGCGTAAGATGATACCGTGGTAACGTCTTGATTTAACGAGTCGCAGATACAAGATTGCAATCAGAGCACAGAGAGTTTGCACCTGGGGCCGGAGGCATCGATCGGGATCGTTCATTGCTGTGTGTCATGCGTTCGCTTGCCTTTACGGTTACTTTTAACAGCCCTCGGTGCACTCTCGCACAGTGATCATCAACTTTTTCCATCACTGGAGCACGACACACCGCATGATTCCGTACACCTGTCCACTAAACTTTTGCAAAATCTAGAACTGGCCGTCGAGTAAACAAAAAATATTTTTTTGCGCCAATATTTGATGTAGAAATTGTGACGTAGAAAATAATTGTAATAGTAATAATTAAAGTAGCATGTATAATTTTACGCGCGTATTGGATATTTAAATTAAGGCGAGCAACAGTGAATAATAGACAATCGCTGTTTCGAGGTAATGACTTGCGTCGTCGAAAGGCCATTTCGGCTGTCAATGCAAATATCTCGCGTAACTTTTAAACGCTTTTTAAGCATCGGCCAGCTGATGCGTTCGAGTTGATAACATATTTTAGTCAAGACATTCGTCCACGACCACACACGCGCGCGCTGCGTGCGCGCATTGCAAAGCTGGCCCTCTTCGGCCTCCTCGCGCGCGCCCGATCGCTCCGGAATTGATTGACATGTTGTCTAATAATGTCTAATAATAATGTATTTTTCGGACCACCAACGTTCCTCGATAAATATCCCGTCCAAGGTCCATCCACGCGGGCCAAATCCGCAACGACTAATGACTCGCTCGCGACCGGCAATTTACCCCGCGGAGGCAGAAACTGTCTCCAGGGTACACGTGCCCTTCGTCAGTAATCATATATTAGGGGGCCACGGACGATTTGCACGCACGATGGATGGGCCAGCCGCCAAGATTTAGGATCCTCTTCGCGTCATTACACGGAGCTATTCATTCAGAATTTCATCTCTGGAGGAGAAGAAATCGGTAATTTAATTCCATTATGACGTTTAATTAATTTATCGATGAAATAAAATACTTTATACAAGTAATAAATCGAATAATCGAATATATTTTGTAACGTTCTGAGATGATAATAATTAACAAAGAAAAACGTGAACGACAAACGCAAAAATTAAACCTTAAATAAGATTTAAAGTATCATTTCCTGAGACGTGTTGCAGCTTAGTTGATGATATCCGCGACTCGACAACTCGTAGACGATTGAACCATGCGGTGGTTCGATGATTTATTTTCTTAAATTAGACGGTAACGTCATCAAAACAAATGTTCAGCATCTAATATGCGTTTTCGACAATTTTTTATGATGTACGTATGTACGGATATTCTTATACTCTATATGGTAAAATTAATAAAAAAGCAGACTTTTCTTATATAAGAGATAATGAAGCATTATCAAAAAAATACGTTAAACATTAACATATATTGAAAAACCTTGAAGATAATGTAAGTTCTCTTTAACAATACTTTCTAACAGGATCTTTCCACACAAAGGAATCGATTCCGCACGGCGTAAAATCTTGAGAGGTATGAATATTTTCCAAGACACGTAGCAAGTAGGAATATACATTCCTCTGGAAACAGTACGCGATAAACGATATGCGAGGTGCCACGTTCATCATATACGTCTCACAAACAACGTTATCCTCCGTCAAGGGTAATTAGATACGTTTCTACAGCTTGCCTTGCACGTATGCGTTGCGGTTGAAAAACTTAGACGAATATCTTAACGCTTCGACAATGTGGCGATCCGCGTCGTGCGTTTCAGACCAGCCGCGCTTAAATAAAGTATCCTCAAGGTATTATGTTCCACGAGACAGCTTTCCACGGTACAGTTTTCGGTTTTGACCTATGCACAGCGCTGTGCCTGCTCTGCTTCTGTTCGCGCTGCCTTTTCTGCAAAACACATGCTATTTCTAGAATTAGGGTTCTTCCGGCTTTTTCTCATTTTTTTTTCTTTTACGCGAACCAAGTATCAATTGTGGGAAAATTCAAAACTGCCGGCTTTCAAAGACCATTCGATGCCCCCTTTGTAGTTCTTCCAACTGAAATAGCTATTTCATAATTTTACAAATCCGGGTGCCCGGCGAATATACAAAATCACAACGATTTTCTTTCTTGGCAAATGTTTACCTGACTCTTCTCAATATTTGCAAGATATTAATCTTTTGTCATGTAGATACCCACAGAGAATTTTTATCGTTAACGCTATTTTATCCTTTATTTTTGAACAATTCAATAAATATATTCAGAAAAATATGGGCCTTTAATCCATTTGTTTAGTAAAAACTACGTGCAACGGACTAAAAAGTCTACTATACGATAATTTCTTGCGGTGGGCAAGTGAAATGAAAAAAGTCTGGAAAAGCCAGAGCGGAAACGGTGTCGGCACACAAAGCCGACGCCGCCCTCTCTACAACTCTTCCGCCCACCCCCGAACCTCCGACAGGAACATCGCAGTTTCCGAGAGCCCGGGGATAGCAGGAATCGCGCCAGTGTGGTCTTCCATTCCGGCAGACGTCCGCCCCACGCGACCTCAATTTATTCGACACCTCCCCTCGCCTTCAGCGTTCGGAAACTGCTCTGGATCTTTTCGAGACGAGACGAACGGAGCGCGTCGAGATTGAGAAGAGAGACGAGCGAAGGTTTGGCTGAGAGGAGAGTGCGAGCGCGCCCGTAACAGAGTTATTATGCTAATGGAAGACGAATCCTAATTACGGTTAACATATCTCCCGTTCGATCGTCGATCTTACATCGTCTTGTACACCGTGAGCGTTTTAAGCGCTTTTTAAGAGTCGTCGTGCGACTGGGAATTAAATCAGAATTCGGACGATCTTAATACGAACGACGACGAAATTATGACACGCGACATGACGCATATCGCTGCATGCTTATTATGATAATTATGTGCCACCGACTGCTTAGTGATTACGATCGTCAAAAAACTTTTGATGAGAAATAAACCGAGAAAATTGATATTTTTACGCGTAGAAAAAAATAAATTGTATAAAATTGTATTAATATTACGGCTCGGCTATTGAAACTGATTTTCAATATTTCCAAGCGAAATAATTGTCAAGTGGTCTCAATGGCGGTTTTCTAGGCAGACTAACCTTCTGCCGCGAATTAGAACGTTAACAAACAGCGCGTGTCATTAGGGGAACGATTAAGTCACGCAAAGAAAAAGAATCATGCGAACAGCCTCGCAACATAAGCATTCACGGTATCCTGCACGAGATAAAGCCTCAATCATCGAACCTAGTACTTACTTGGAATAATCATCCAGTTCCGGAAATCTTGATACGCGATGCTATAAATGTTTTTGACAATCCTATATTTTTAAAAAGAAACAAAAATTTATATATTTTATAATAATTTTGTATATAATTCTCATTTTTTTTTTAAAGTGGAGAACAAATTTATGTGGCATAATTTAAATGTGTTAAATAAAATATAGATGATGTGTACACGAAATCATAAACCAACATTTGCAATTACTAAGCGTTAGCTTCTTACTCAGGCAAAAATGATGTGAACGTATCCGTGACGCGAGAGCGAGATCTTCCTGTCCGTCGATGCCACCCAAGTTTTTAATGCCTACTCTCGCGAGGCAAAAGCGCAGGGGTGTGTCCGCACCTGTACCTTGAATTAGGCCAATTCAAATTTTAATCGGTCCGCCACCCAGGATGCATCGCGCGGCTTCCAGGAGCCGCCACCGTGACCCTCCCGCAAAATCAATCGCTATATAATTTTATTCGCGCCAATTAGCTCGATCGAGGTAATTGCTTGCGCCAGACTCACACGCGACATTATAGAGTGAAATCGCTAATCATTAAAGGCAAATCTTGAAATAACGAAGACGGCATGCAAAGTTTTTTCTCGTGACTCGGACTATATTTCTTCATTAGCATTCATCTAGATAAAGGCAAGGAAAAAGTGTTCGTAAGAGGGTGATCAGCTTGCGTATCTGCCTAGTTGAAGTAACGCGAAGCGGAATGCCGAAAGAAGCAAAAGAAGCAAAACGCGCACTCCTTCTCTCGTCGATCACAACGCGCCGATGAGAAAGTAATCACACGAACGGCCGTGTTTGTGATAGCTGGAGGAGATATTGATTAGCGAAGCGGCTCTCCTATCGTCATCGCAAAAACCGGCTGTGCTACGCCACGGAGCGATGTGAATCCGCATCGCCAAAATATTAAACAAACGATAATTGCGTTTAATGCTGCGGCGCCCTTGCCCTCGACTCGCTTACTTGAAAAATTGAGTCATTACGCATTTCGTTATTACCACGTCGGGTTAACGACGTACCGCTTCGAGGCGGTCAGCCGGTACCTAGTCTCAATACTGCCTTTGTTCTCCAGCCAACACGTACGTAAAAAAAAAAACTCCAACCATGGCGAAACCGTGATTATAAAGTGAGCGTTCGAGAATAAGCAAGAAACTTGTTCTTTCAAAATTACGTGATATTTTCGTACATACTTAATTCGATGAAGAGAGCACGAGAAAATTTATTTTCGCGAATTATTGATATCTAAATAAAAAATATTTAAGTAAATATGAGATATGCCCTTTTTCTCCGATTTAGTTTTTTTCTCCGATAAATATCATGGATCTTTCGTCAAAATCACACACACACACACACACACACACACACACACACACACACACACACACACACACACACACACACATTATTTGTGATAAAGTAGCTAAATATATCTATTGATCTTATGCCTGACACGTGGATTTCAGAACACGTGGAGACAGAATTTTCTTCTCCTAATGCTATTCTTAAGCTTCCGTTTCCCACGAACTTGGCAAAACTGTTCAGTAATATTTTTGCGAAAATAACATCGGTTGCACGCAGAGACGTGCGCCCCGCTTTATAGCGTCTTAAATTAAGACCTTCTTCCGCTGCTGCCTATTCCCGCCGCTGAACAACCCGAATGTCCCGCAGGACGGTCTCTCCCGCAATTTGGCGAAATTACAGGGTGGCACGGCATTGATTAAGGAAGAGAGGGAGGGGAAAGGAGGAGAACGATTAAACAATCTAGGAGGCCTCCCTGGTAGAACTTCTGGGAGGGCGCTCTTCTCTCTACCGAACGCGTCTTGTCTATTCGCGTTGCGCGCACTCTCCACCTCTTGTCCTTGCTCTCTTTTCTTCTTGGCGAGGAGCGTCCGCTCGCGCAGGCAGATGATCGCCTTCAGGCCATGCACTCAAAATGAAGCAGTTATACGACCGAACTAATAACATATTTAGGAGGGCGAGCGTATCCCCACCAAGAGTATCTTCCGCGACCTCCCAAGACGGGCACGCTTCCAGGGCGCGCGTCGCGTCTCAAGTTGGATCGAGGATAAGCACGAGATCAATTCTTTCTCGTGTGTGTGTGTGTGTGTGATATGTGTATGTGAGAGAGAAAGAGAATCTCTTGGAATACCGAAATAAAAGTTTGATCGTCCTAGAAGAATACTCACGAAAAGAGAATTATTTTGTCGGATGAGCGAATGTATAGAGTAAATAACCGCGCGTTGTAGAACATGATTAAACGTTAGTTCGACGAAAATCTAATAATTAATCTGTATATTAATTAATATGACTTTAATAATAAAATGATACTTTTGAAAATTTCGGTCAGACACGAGTGGAAAATTTCTCGAAGCATTTGCCAAATAGTGGCAGATACGGCGCTATCCGACAAACGCCAGACGAAAGAACCTTTTAGCTCGAAAATAGGTGTATTCCAACATAGCGACCACATCGTTCTTTTCTCCCATTTCCGAGGATGAACCCGAGACGGGCGAGTCAGACGAGAAACAGGCTCGACAATGCCTCTGGTTTCCATGGACTTGAACTCTCCACAATGGAAGGCGCCCTTTGTCGGCGTCCAGCTTCTATCGAGTCACGACGTTTACGGTCAAGCCGGACCACCAACACGTGCCAACCGACCTGAAACACATGTTACCAACTTTCGCAAGACCATCTCGTGCCGTCCGTCGGTCGGTGGGTGGCTGAGAGTACCAGCGATATACAGATCATAGACCCAGTTTTCCGAGAAAATCTCTAAGAATAGTTATAAAATTTTAGGATAGATTAAAATAGAATTGCTTATATAATTTGAAGGCAGCAGACTGAATTAAATAAAAATTTATAATAAATACATAAATATAGGGATACATAAATATATGCACTCTCATACATTTACTGTTAAATATTGTCATGAGCGCGATACACGAAAATAAATCGATGGACTTAATTAGTATACGAATAAAATCATCTGCCGATCGATCGTTATGACGGATGTTACGGTTGTAGCTTCTGGAAGCTGCCTGGCGCGCTCTGGGTGGCGAGTTAATTAAAATTTGAATTGGCCTAAATCTGATATACATAAAGTCACGGACAAGTTTAAATGCGCGTTATTTTTTCGCCCCTTTTCGTTGTCCTTTGCTATGAAATTTTAATTACCATGGCGGAGTTGTTAGACGACCGGCTTGTGAAAGTACGATATTTCGTAAAGATATATTCTAGAATAAACTAAAAAGTGATCCTTTGGATGTTTCGGACGATTAATTTAAATATTCGCAGAGAATGTAAAAACAAAGTACCGAACCATGTTGAACCCAATAACTGAAGCAACACCAAAATTTTCTGCATGCCATTTTTTTAAAGCAAAAAATAACGAAGTAAAATCTTGATATAAAAATATTTATCTTGCGTTATAAAGTCGTCATAAAACATACATTTAAATTACTAAAAGTCATGCGAGAAAAGTCACTTCGCACGTATGTAACCTCCATATTCCTTTTCATAGTTATTTAAGACAACTGTGTATTTGTTTCCTCATTAAAATCCGTAATTTACATCATATTGTTGCGATTGCTCCTCCCATGCGTATTCTCGAACCGATCGATTTAATCGGGACGAAAATTACATGGCAATTAAGCAACCAAATATTTGACGGTCCGCCTTTGCAAAAGTAAACGGCGCACTGTCTGGGTGGCGGATCGATTAAAGCGAATTGGCCTAATTTCGATACATATCCCCGCCATACAAAATCAGATTTTAATACATCGTTGTTATATATGTAACGGCGGTGATTTCAAGAGAACCGCCGCTTTCGCCATAACTATCAGAGAACGTTCCCCGACGCTCGTGAACTTTTAAACTGCTCCCATCCACGCATACGGGGACCACACGCATACGACGATAGACGTTGAAAGCCGTTTACGAAACTCGATTCGACCGAGCTGGCCTGCGTAATTGCGCGTCTCGCATATGTCTCGAAATTAAGAACAAATTTCGCTTCTACGGATGATATCGTTCAATGTGTCGCGCGTGTGTTCTTCCGAGATTAATTACTCTCGTTATCTTCGTTCATTGCGTTGTTCACACCATGTTCGAAATGAAATGGCAACCGGATATTTGCCAAAGTACTGAAAAAGAGCATAAACTTGCTTTTTTTTTAATTCTTTTATTTTAAAAAGAAATATTTAATGTTTCACGTATTTAATATTTAGCTCTCGAATTATTAAATTAATTATCAATTTATGTTAGCATTTAAAGAAGTAGTAGTTGTCAGACTTCATATCCAGCGTTTCGTATCAGAACATCATGTCACGAAAATCACGAAATGAAAAAAACATTAAGCATTACGATGCAAGAAGACTGACAATGTCTCACGATTGCGTTATCGAATACATTAAAGATTAAAGGATTTACCAACATCTCATCACACGCATCAGTGAAATCTGATTCTGACAAGTTTATCGGATCTCGTGCGGCTTCCGGACGGACGTGCAATCACTACGCTTTCGCGAGAGTATATATTCTCGAGACAGGTGCATCCCGTGAACGAGATTTCGAGAGAATCGCTTGATCGCGAACTCTCCGCCTCTATACGTCACTCGCGCTTTCGTTCACCACGGTCGCGGACCATAATGAGCCACGTTGTAAAAAGCCGAGAGCGAACGAATCGGCGTAACGAACCGATGGCAGCGAGCTGACATATTTATTAACTCGGCCGACTTATCTCGGTCGTATCGGTTCCCCTGTTCTCGCGAGTTTTCTGCCGGCCAGCCGCGACGGCGACGGGGCTCGACCGCCCATGTCGAGGGCCCGAGCACCGGGCCGACGAGTCGAATCGTATTATGAGAGTTTTATCGGCGTGCTGCGTGCCCGCGAAGAGATCGCGAAGAGTGCCGATCGTCGAGTTGTACCGGAGAGCTAATTGCGAGCCGCTCTCTGACATCGCGCGCGGTACAGACGGTGTACGCGGCTCGTTAAGAGGCGGATCTTTAAGGCGTGTGCGCCGCGGTCATGCTGCCGAAAAAATTCCGCGAATTACGACGGGCCCCGGGACGCGAGTAAGGACTGGACAAAGAATTTTTTTTCTTGCGAATATTATTGCGCGCAACGGTGCGTGGAAGACGACGACCACCGTGCTAGCGGCTGGATGATAAATTAGATAGATATTACATTTAGGACGGTAGCTAAGAAGCAAAAAAAAAAACGAAAAACAATTTTTTTTGAAAAATATTACAATTTTTAAACGAATAAAGAAACCCCCATCTCCATTAGATAAGTAGCACGATAAGATAGCATAAGTGTGTTTATAACAAAAGTGTGCTGCATGAACTTGTATTTGACAATGGAGACTGCATCTTTATAAAAGAGATACTATTCCGCAGATGTAAGTTTAAATTCAACTGAAATTAGTAGAACACGAAGAAAGCAAACATAATTGTTTAAGTACAGTTGTAACTATTTAAATACTCGGATGTGAATCTTGCAAGATACGCGGCCGCGGATCAAAACAGAAATCTCACAAAAATGTACAATTATAAAAAGCCATCTTCGCGAGACTGCGTATCATTCCGTGCCATCAAATTCCGCGCAACAAATTCCGCGCGGTACGGGCGATTTTTATCACTCTCGACGGCGATTACCGAGTGAGCAAAAACTGCAACAAAAAAAAAAGGAAAATACGCCAAGATCGTGACAGCGGGAATTCCACGACGTCCTTTCGCATCCATAGACGCGCCGGTGAATAGAGGGAGGGGAAGGGGAGGAACTGATCGCGGACGTTAGGGACCGGAAAGAAGGCCCCACGAGTGTTTCCACTTATAATAACATTCCGAAACACGTAAATACACTCGAGCGGCACGAAGCGCTGCTGTAGGTCCTCGGTAGAGACGACGGTCGGGTCGGGGCGATCGTGGTTAAAGCCGAATCTACCAATGGCCGCTCTTGCGACTACCAGTTGTCGACGGCCTTAAGCGTCATTTCGGAAGAAGTGTTTTTCTTCTTGGCAACCTGTCGCGCTCGCTACGAAACTTTGCGATATCTCGATGACAGCGACCTCGTTTTCAGTATTTTCGTTACGAGCGAAAGGTCCCCTCTTCTGTTCGAAAGGCTGACGGATAATTTCCTCACCCGCTTGCTGAGGAACGCGAAGGATAATATTTTATCGGATTCTTATCTCACAAGAGATAAAGAAGCGTAAGATTAATCGATACCTATCGATTTTGAGAAATTGCTCGTCGTACTGCGTGCAGTATAAAAAATCGACGCGTGAAATCGTGATAAACGCACCTGTCCTCGAGATATTAAAATATAAACGACTATACATATATCGGTTGAATTTACATCACAATGACATTTAATTCGTATGTCATTCTTTGGTATGTTAAGATAAATCATTTTTATTTACAGCACATCTCAAAACTGTTCTCTACTCTTTTCGTTAAATCGTAAGATTTTCTCTTATGCATAGATAGTCTAATTATCCAATATATTAATTCTACTCGTAGTGAGAAATGTAATAAAGAGATTATAGAGGCACTTCAATAAATTTTTCACAGCTACAAAATTCTATTACGTACATAAATTTCACCGTCTCTTAACTTCAGTTGTAATCAGACCAATTTACATAAATTATCTTTCTCAACCGCTTGCTCGCAGGCTGTTAAGGAAACTGTCATTATTTAATATTCATACTTATATGCGATACTTCATGTTGAACCAGAAACAAGTGAACATAAAAATCACTTTATAGTGGGCGATGATGCAATGTGGAGGTGTGTCGGGCATTAGAGTGCTAATTAGATACGCCGTGAAAAAATTCGAGATTGCCACGTCAATCCTTTTAGGGCTGATGCGTCGCGAGCGTCTCTTCTTCGCGGTACGGATCGTCGGGGACGAGTACATCGGTTTGTTAAGTACCGCTCACTTCCTTGCACCGGTAAAGGGCCGAAAACGTGTCTCAGATCTTACCGGTCGGCAGGTGATTGACAGACTCTCTCATAACGAAAGGAATCGCTCGCAGCGATCGCTTCCTCGTCTGACTTCGTCTCGCAATGAGCGAAATATACGTTTGCTACAACCGCGAATTATACAAGAATCAGAAGCGTTCTCGCAGGCGGTAAATCCTGATGCGAAAAAATATTCGATCCGTGGATTTGCGAGACTCAACAAAAATTCCGTTTTTTTGTTTAAAAGAGAGAGAGAAAGAGAAGTATATATACATACATATATGTATATATAAAGTCAGATAATAATATCGAGTTGTGCGAATAAACGCAAAAAAGAAAACGGACAGACGGCAAAACGAGCCATTTCAAAGATTCGTCGCGTGCACGTAACTGCGCGCACGCGATAGAAAACGATCACATTTGGTCCTAATTTAATTATTAATTAGGAATATCATTTACCCTTTTCGCTTGCGCGGCATCCTCGATAACCGAAAGATGCGTGCGCGTCAAACGGTGTGCATTTGCAACAACGACGTAATTTACCGCATAATCATTACGCGTAATTAACTATCGTAAGCGTTCTCTCTTCACGATTCCCTAACTTTCTTTTGCTCCAGTCTCGATTTTTTGGACGATCGCTGCCGCACAAATTGGAACCTCAAGGCGCACGCTCGCGGTTGCACAAAATTATAGCCAGCACAAGACTACGGACGGTCTCGGACCCAACGCTTAATTAAGACAGAACTGGATAGGATTTTGAGATTTTAATAAGCGAGTCGGTAGCAGTCCTCCAGCGCGACCGAAAACAAAAATTAAGCAATTTTATATGTCATTATTATTAAGAAATTATTCACGGGACAAAGGGACAGGTTCGACCTGTCGCGACAAGTTAAATAGGATATTTGTCGCTGTCTCGTCGCGTGCTAGAGTTTGTCTAGACTGGCAAATGAGCGACCGGTAATTACATTGCTTTAGGCGAACCTTCGTGGTTGGTCGGAGCCGTTAAAATCCTCTTAAATCTCTCGGACGACATCGTCTTCGTCTTCGGAGTTCTCGATGGTGCCCAAGATAAACGCTCGCGCCCTTAAACGAGTCGTGTAAGTAAAACAGTCGTGCGATCTGCTGTAGAAAACGCGCTAATAAATTGTACGCCCAATGAATATAGAAACTTGCACGGTTATAAATACTGCGTGTAGCGTGTTAGAAAGATTTAGCATTCTATAAAATCTGCAACCAGCCATATACAGTGAAAGATGGTAAAATACTTTTGCTCGCGCTTTAAGTAATGAACGTTTTATTGTTTTATAATGTTTGAAGGTGAAGTTTCACGTTACAATTAAAATATATATTAATTTACCATTTTATTTGTTTTACGAATAGCTAGTTTATTTCGGTAAAAAAATAGCTGCTAATTTTAAATTTATTTTTCTTTACAAGATAAATTGCGACAATGTAGGAAAAAAGTATGATTGTAGCTGTTTATATACTTTAATTCACTAAATTAAGTTATGCTCTAATTGAGTTTGGCCCTCCGGAACAAATTTCATGGAATTTGAAAAATAGTACATCCGATTTGTTAAAGTGGTTTATTTTTCTCATTTTTTTAAATACCTGTAATGATCGGCCGATGAGCATGCATTTTTCAAAGTTACTGGCATAATTGTAAAATGATGTAATTTCGGCGTGGAACAAACAATTTCGCCATTTCTGACTGACAGTCTCGAAAAGCTGAATGCTTCAGTGATTTTACGAAAAATATAAAACGAAAGAGACTATAAGGGAGACCGACGGCCTTTGGCCACTGGACGGCATTCGATCTTTGTTCCTAATCCGTGCAACTTCCTTCCGGTCGGCATACCACACTGCTTCTTTCAGGTCCGAACTTTAAAGAAATGCATACCAACAGAACTAGACAGACTGAGCCTGAGATGCACTCTGAGCGATTCAATAGCATCTTTACAGTCGAAATTTAATAACAATAGACGTATAAGCGAGAGAAAAGATAAAGAATTCCTTCATAAAATCATACACATACACACGCAATATTATCATTTTTCGCAACGTAATATCGCGTAACGTATAATATTGCGGAACAATGATTGACAGGCACTGTTATATAGGCGTAATCTTCTCATTAAATTTTATTCCGCAAAATAAAAGCTTCGAGATGGAATCTGACCACGCAAATGCAAAGCGGGAACGCACCGAGGTTGCACGAGAGCGTATAATAAGGAAAAATATTTACTCGAGCGCAAGCGGAGCCCATGGTAATCCCGAATAGGTCTCTTCGGTGAAAACGCACGATATAGATCTCACACGGCGGGTGAGAGAGAGAGACTACCTGTCTCCTCATCCGTCGATACACGGTGCCTGTGTATGCTATGAATCGCCCGGAAAACGCGGACGGGTTTCACTTAATACCGTGGATTAGGGTTTAAGACCTTCCATCGGCCATTCATTCGTAGGGTACAATAAACGTGCCGACTGCAGATGGAATTATTCTTAAGCGAGTCCCGAGCCTACTACGCGCCGCATCGGCAGGTACAATGATCTTTCGTAACCGAGCCGGAAGTGATAGAATGCAGGGTGCAAGCGCTGAATCTGTGTCATCGAGATTACAGATCGTGCAGGACACAAGCGCGATGCACGACGATGAAATAAAATGCCTCGAATGTATTGCGCAAGCAACGATATATAGGGTTAGTAATCGTGTAACAACATGCAATTTCTGTAACGAAATAAAGTTAATCTCGACACATTATGCGCTCGCTTTCCACCGAATTGCAGTAAATTACCTCATCACGACCAGTTTCATTACCTCGTCGAAGCGCGCGCGGTTAAGCTGTTTATCGAAAAAAAAAAAAGTCAATTGATCGATCAATCGTTTGGCCGACTTCGTGCCTCGACAATTTTTATATCTATATTATGACTAAAAGATATTTGGCTCTCTTTTTCTAAACCTACGCAATTGCATATTAGGCAATTATTTTAAAAACCTAGCTGTTGCGTTGAAATGAGCGATTAATATTTCGGAGGAGGATGAAGCCACTTAGCGATGTGTAGGATAGATAAGATATTCTAATAGAGTATTCAGAAACAAAGTTTACGTACAGAACACTCTTATGCTGATAAGATTAATAAATCACTACATATATGACAGGCGGAGAGAACGCGTAACATACAAGCGCGATTCTCGCGCCAGCTTTAGGGCATTTTGTAAGAATATTACACGTTCCGCGAAATCAAAACGCTTTGCACGCTTCGTTCTCGCTCATTGTTCACTGGCAGACGAGACAGAACCATTTGCACCACTTTAGGGGATTCTTGTCGCATTCGTAACGTAATTATTCGCTTTGATTTCCTCGCGATGCACTTTTTTCGACGACATCAAAATTACGAGCATAATTGGCAATTTCATAAAATTAGAAAACTAAGAAGGACTTCTTCTAATTTATTCATTTTTTATTTTATTAGCAGTCGTAATTGAGATGATTAAACTTGATGTTTGTAAAAAAATTGAATAAGCGCTTTTCAACTTTTCTACCGTTTCTAAAAAGAAAGGAGAGAGTCTTTTCTATCAACTGATATCCGCTCATCGGCAGTTAAGGAAATTTCTACATTAAACTCTCTGGCATTTGTGGTCATCTATGCGTGAGGATTATCGGTTCTATTTATATAACGGTCGTGCAAACGAAACGTCACTCGAACGAGCTTACTCTATCCAATTATCGGACATGGCCGGGTATTCAGAACCCTCTCACGACGTCTGACGATTCGGGGTGGCCTGCGAACAGCACAGATAAGCTAAAAGCAAGGAAGCGACCGCACGAATCCACGCTGATCGCGCATGTATATTTATGACACGTGCGATTCTTCTCGCGCGACGTGTGACAGCCCGCCTACCGATGCTAATGGCATTTCGAAACGAACGTACGCCCCGCTGACGAAGATCTATGTAAACGAACGACCGCGGTGACCGCAAAAGCATGCACGATGCCAAGCCGGTGAAGTAAAACCGTGACTTTATGCTATCCGCGAAGAGGACACTGATAGCTCGCTTCTTCATTAGCAGGCAGCCTCGTGCGAGAAACTAAGTTGGAAAATAAGTTGCTATAAATAATGCGTTGCGCGCGTCAAAGAGTATTCTTTTGCGAGAAATTCATGAAAATGTGTGGGAAGAATCGAATAATATCGCGAATTCTCGCCGTAATGCTTAATGTAAAAAAAACATCCATAACACACATTTCATCCGTAATTAAAAATGTATAAAACCGCCTTGTCGGATACTCGCCAATAACGGAGCATTTTGAATACGCGCATTATAATATTTTATCGTTACACGCGCTTCTTCTTCGCTCGGTGTTATTAACTATAATGGTGGAAGGGTAAAAACACGCACAGAGAGAAACCCGTAGCGCTTAACACAATCTCGTACGAGGCAGAGAGGCAGAGAGGATTCATAATCGACCCGTCGTAATTTTCCATTCATAATATCACGAAATCGATAAATTATTATACAACATCTATCCCGGATGATTAATGGCCGCGATCGAAGCACCTCCGCGCCCTTTTACATCGCCCATGGATCACTACCACGTACGCGCGCGCGGTCGAACACGTTACCTCTTACCACGAGCGATATTTCACCCATCTAAGCCGTTCGAATATTCATTAATGAAACACACAAGCGGGGTGTGCTCGCTTCACGTTGATGGAAAGCACGACGCCGGATAAAAAGCGGATGCTTTAAGAAGGATCTCTCCGCGAAGGGAGAGGGGGGGAGGGGGGGGATCAAAGGGACCTTAACGTGGCGCCTACGACGACGCGTTTCCACCCACGCGATCTTCCCAGGATACGTGATAAAACGGAGGGGGTGATGCCTTTCACAGATTCATTAATATATCCCGCGTTATTAATAGAGGACGCGCTCCGAGTATAAAAGGCCCATAAATACAACTGCGGGGGGAAGAGCGCGAGTGTGGGTGTTCGGTGGCCGCCCATGTCGATTGGCGTGCGGTCCGCCTGAAGTAACAATTTAATTACAGCACGGGCACGATATGTATAGCAGCCACCCACGGTAAATTGATTTCACCACGGTATTAAGCCGGCGGACAGCGCCGGATTTATAGGAGAGTCCCGTATATACAACGCATATACCCGGCAGCGCTAAACGGTAGTCGGCGAAATAGAGTTCGCCAGTGTTGTAATTAAGAAGTGTTCCTGCGAATTAGCGGATTCGTTCCGAGTCATATGTACCGCGTCGGATGCGCATTGTTTTTGCGCCTTCTATTCTCCTCGCTGCGGGAAAATTTCGATCGCGCTCACGCATTTCGTGCGAACGAAGAAGCATCGTTTTTCGAAGCTACATTTCGGTTCAAACGTAAAATAACGCAAAACTGAAAACGATTCATTCATTTTTGATGCATTCCGATGTATCGCGGAAGTTTAAATTATATCCTGTACACGCACACACGTCATTTTATTATCATAAATAATTTCAGATTGACAGATTTATTGAAATTGCGGTCAAGACTCTATCTCTATATCAATGTCGGGCATCAAATCAGTGTTCGCCACAGCAATAAGTTAATTAATTGAGAACGATGAACGGATATCGTCAGCCTCGCAAGTCTACGTACACGGCAAAAAAAAACAGGAGATGCTACTAGCGACGCGGATGAAAAATACCGTTTCTCATTACCATAGTAAGGTGGAATAACGAACGTTTTGCGCGTCTCATCCGCAATTCCCGCAACATTGTGTCGTCGGCGCTTGAAACACGCTCGCGCGCTCTCACGTAAGAGCTAAAAGCAATTACGCTTCTTCTCGGCCCGCGAGATCGGTACGCTTGGTATGTAATTTTGTTGTTGGAAAGAACAAATAAAATTGCACAATAACGCGCAATGACCAAGACGGAGACGGCACGGATAAAGAACGTAGACAAATTGAATTCTAAAGATTTTGACGTATGGAACGGAGGACAGAGATGAGAATGCAGTTACTCGAAAAGTAGTTAACTCCCTAATTGCTTGTCGCGTTATTAAGTGGATTAAGCGTCACGCGAACGTCAACTCTTCTCGAGTAAAGGTAGAAGGGAAAGTTCGAGGCTGCCGAAGCGCGTTTCGTGCACCGTGACAGATTCATTGGAGCGATCCCGAGGCGATTATCGCAGACGCCAAGAACTCCGATGAATCTTCCCTTCCTCCCCTCTCCCCCTTCTGCCCCACCCTTCACAAACATCGCGCGAGATGAACTTTGAAATTTTCTTCGGCGGTGTTCTTGCACGATGTATAGGCAATCGTTTTAATTCGCCCCACGGCGTGCAATTTAGCGCGTTCCCCCCCCCCCGATCATTGGTCGGACCCCGGCTTGTGTCGAATCAAAAATCGCGGACGCCAACGTCGGTGGCTAATCGCCCGAGGAATAGCTTAACGGAAGCTATTCCCCTACGTTCGCACGTCTCCCACGGCTATCCACCTGCCGAAAGAGCAATAAAGTGAGAGATTGCGCGACCGCCATTAATGCGAAGCGCAAAACTAATTAAGTCGGACGACACGAGATCTCCTCGGGACATCCACGCCCGAGTAATTTCGGTGCCAGGACCGAAGGAACGAGAAACGAGAGACGCGCGATTACGAACGCGCGCGACTTTAATTATTTATTATTGTACTCGGCTATGTAACGCGCGCGGGCCATTACACTGGCGAGGCCAGGTGGATTTCGCCGGGGATGGATATTAATCGGTCGACAATTCGAAACCCCGGGATCGCTGCGAGGCTATGGATATTCGCGTGTGCGCGTTAACAGTAATTACGTTCCATTTGTATATCAATGCGCGTATTTTAATAAATCGCCGGATGACTTTTTTTCCCTTTGCTTCGGAGGTGACGGCCGTTTGCCCTTATGCATCGGGGATATTTGTCAAGCTGCCCACATTCGCCGCGGTCATTTGGGAATCGATGACTCAATTAAAATTCTATATGCTAAGCACGGAGTTCAATTAGATTCGCTTGCGTATCCCGGCGTTTGAATAATGAAAGATACGTCAAAAATTCAACGGATTATTTTATAATGTTTGAAAAACTGCTCAGCACTTACAATATTATAAATCACGAAATCTCGCAAGTTATAATCTATAATATATTTATCTATTTTTCCTAATTATTCTCTCACATAAAAGACTGATTTCGCAAGATTGATCGCCGTCGAAAAACATCTTACAATCCTATGTTGTATATAAAGAGAGCAGAGTAAATCGTGACGGATACTCATATTCGTATCAGAGAAAGAGAAAAAGAGAACGCGCAAGCTTCCTGCTATTCGCATTCCGTCGCGTTATTATCGGCGGGTTTTACCTCTATATCGGGCGCCGATGCTACTCGCACTCGAAGAGGAATCCGGCGGGGGCTATTCTGCCGATTTGACACAGTTTCACCGTGAAGACAGCTTAAAGGATACCGCGTGAGTTACGACCGCCGGCGGCGGTTATCTCCCGCAGCTGGCATAATAAAATTGAAATCGCATTGTGCCGCGGCGCTCCGCTCCGCGGCCGCGCAGCAATCAACGTTCCTTTTATCGTTCAGAGAGACGTTACCGGTTAGCCGGCCTCGGGTAACTCGCGAGCCTTCGTTGTACTCGCGTACTCGTCGCTGCTGCTCGTGTTACGAGGCGCGCATTCGCCTCGTAAAATCGAAATCTCGTGAAAAATGCGCGATAAAATGCGTCTCCTCGATGTCTGATCGCGACTTTATTACGCTTTTCATGATGGTCGATGCTCGTAACTCGTATCTATCAAACATAATTTTCAATGCAACCGTTTCGTCTCGATGCTCAATGTTACTGTAAAAGCATGTAAAACCGCGATTATTGGCAGAAATCAGAATTTTTTAATTTTATTTTTACAACTATATATATACATATATATCGATTATATATTTTCTGTAATAATATTTTGTTTCCGCATGATAGTTGTCAAGTCGCTTGAAATATTGTTCAAGCAATATATTAGAAAGAGATGAATAATGAAAGAATCGAATGGTCGATAATTTAAATAAAAGCAATAATAATATAATATTATAAAGTAATTGAATAGTTTAATAAACACACACGCATACACACACGCAGAAAGCTGTACTTTTCCAATAAGGAAGATACTTACTTAGTATTCAATAAATAATGATTTTATCAATTGATACAAGAATTATATCTACGTAATGCAGCAAGAAAAATAAGTGTAATTTACTGATCTAAGTATTGATCATAAAAAGAAATCAATCGAATCGTAAATGTGTTTCCTCAATCACTAAACACAGCGTTATGAATGCAATATCTTCATTATTCATCAATCTAATGGAATAAATCAAAATGTCTTAAGTTCTTGACTTTCCTATAACATGCGAGAAAGGTCTAATTACTTTTTTTTGCTTCCGAACATCCAATTATGAAAGAAGACGTTAACTTCAAGGATGTATGTTGACAGTGATCGATGATCGATATAATGATCCGACTTATCATTCGAGGAAACGAGGCGTCATAATACGAAATGCTATCAGCATCTTTATATCTCCACGTTTTTGTAAAACGGTTTTGTAAATTTATTACGACATGCGTAACTGATGCTATTGCATGATTTATT
Organism: Lasius platythorax; assembly: GCA_963971435.1. Lineage (NCBI taxonomy): Eukaryota > Metazoa > Arthropoda > Insecta > Hymenoptera > Formicidae > Lasius > Lasius platythorax. Next base: position 4,916,025 of record OZ020541.1, read on the forward strand.
CTCTTCACTACAGAGACTTCTGCGTAATTTTTACGCATTTAATTTCACCGTTTTTTTTCCACGTTACACTGTCGGCCTTGATGTCAGCATTTTGCAGCCTTAGACACGCGAGCATGGATGTGCAAATTATGTTACTCCAAAATATGCGCACATTTTGATATTATCTTAATATTTTCGTCAGAAACCGTCTCGTTTTTACGCGTTGAGTCATCAAAGAGGCACAAACCGAAACAAAAATTACGTAAAATTAGAAAATTGCCAATTAATATCGCGAAATTTGTCATCGACACATTTTTTCACTTTATATTAAAGAGTGAATTATTATAAGAGATTTACGCGTAATAAAAGAAAATACATCTTATTTTATTCTAGCATCGTCGCCTTGAAGAATACGCATATAATTTTCAAGATTTGAATTTCTCATCGCAACACGACTATCGTTCGTATATTCTCTGTCGGAGAAATTTAGATTAATTTGTTATAATTAATACGTTAATACGTGTTATTATGCGTTATCGCGCAAATTGCAATCTCTGCGCCGTTACATGAGGACTTTAATAATGCCTCGTTGGATAGATTAATTAGCAGCGATTAACGGTGATTATTAATACGCATTCAGAGTTCTCATTATCATCCTATAAATACATCCGTGGGTAATTTTCGCGATAAACCGGTCTTTAGAATTAAAACAAAAATTTTACGCAGAGTTACGTGCTAATTTCTACTGCGTCAAGTTTCCAATGCGCGTCAGATTATATTATAATTCTTCTGGATCGTTGGTTTTTATTCGTTAGCACAGCGTAAACAATTACCAGTTCGAGTTCACATTTTAACGAGATCGTATGCGAAATGATGAAGTATTATTTGTCTAAAAAAAACGATGTACGTCATGGTAATAATTATCGAAAGAATCAGAATTTTATATCATCATTTAAAGTCAGATATGTCTTCGTTCTTGCTCCACTCATGCGCAAGTTATAACGTTGTAAAGAGTTAAGAGCACTTCAGTAATGTCGCCGTAACTAAAATTGTTAAACGGGATGATTTCAGGAGAATGCGGCTCCTCGAAGCGGAGTATCAACAAAGAGCGGCTTCCGAAATATAAAAGCATACCGGTAGCATTGTGTAGGGGTGTTTAGGGTAGTGTGAATTTCTCCAAAGGATTGCCAGGATCTGGCGGTATATTCTTGAGGACCGTTTCCTATCCTCGGAATAACGCCGGCAAAGGAATTAAGAACCCGTAAAATGGTGCAACGGGCAATAAATGCCTTTTCGCCAGCTGCTCGTGGTGCCACCCGCTCCCCTCCACCCCCCTTGCCCCTTTTCCAGCAATCCGACGCCCTTGTCCGCCTCGGCTTCCAAACTCTATCCGGGGTTTAAGAAGTGCAATTATCCGCGTTGCATCATCGTAACTTTCATCATTTTTCGGAACGCACGCGAAGGCTGACGGCTGCAGAATTAAGGTTAACTGAAAATCTCCTCTGTGTATTACCGAGTGCCGTTGGAGTCCCGCTGCGTGAAAGATTGAATCGATAACTCGATCCAAACATTTTTACGACGCGTAAGTGCCCGTAAAGACATACGATTTATTTAAATCGATTTCATGCGACGTCCGTAAGGCGATACGTTAATCTGCCTCAAAAACAAGAGATTGAACGATCAAGAGAGAACGCAACGTAATGCACGTAATCGATGTTTTGTCTCGTATTCTCGACGCGTATCATTGACGAACGTTATTATCGGCACGGCAATTACGGTCACGCTCATCATCTCGATCGTCGTATATTTTTTTTACATCGCCGACTTTCGCCAAAGAATACAAAAGCTACGACGAAACGCAAATGCGCGGGTTACGCGGGCGCGAAGTAATTTCAGGGCGAAAGCTCGCAAAAAACTGGCGCAAATTAGTTAGCATAAGAGGAACTGTCAGCTTGATTAACTCCGTACGACGCGGTGCCTCGAGGATAACTGCGACTGCTGCGAAAGCGGTTGGGGCTCCAGGGCCCCGCAAAAAGCGGGCTTAATTTAATCTACACGACACACTTTCTCGCGACCGGCGGAAATACCTATTTGCGAGAGACGGAGACGCACGAGGGAGCCGTTACAAACCGAGCGGCGGCAAATTTCCGCAGCGAGTCTCAGTTTCATCTATCACAGCCAGACGTCTCGTGGCGGAAGAAAAGCGCTCATGATTCTCTCGCGGAGGTCACGTTCCACCCGCAGCACTCTGATTCCCCCTAGGTCGAATTACGAGGGAACGAAGGGCGAACGGTCGCGTAAAGGCACGACAGAGGGAGAACTAATTAATTGCACGGTGGAAGGAAGATACAGGAGAATGACATGTCGCGAGGGAGTCTGAAAGTGGACGCTCGGTAGCTCGTTAAATTTTAGGAGCGTGTAGATCGAAACGAACCCCTCCCTCCCTTCCTCTCTTCCGTGTATTTACACCGAAACGAGCGCTGACAGTATGAGCCTGATTGAAATCTATCAGCAAGCGCCTAATTTAATTAGGTGCGCGTCGTGGCGGGAGAGCGATCGCTTGAAAGACCCACGGTAGTCCTTCCAAGACGTAATTCCAGTGACTGAACGCTTGCTTCAAAGGGACTCTACAAAGCTTTTCTCACCTCGGGAAATCACCTTCGATGAAATCAAATTTACGAGAGTGCAAGTGAATGATACTGTAATCGTATTATAATGGACACGTAGATGTGGTATTACGCATCGCGAGATTTCTTTATAATCGTTATAAAGTTTATATTTTCAGCGCAGTCTCGATTGAAAAATACATGATTAAATGATATCGGTATTTCGCAAACTTTCGCTGTCATCTTCTGTAACTTTCATCACACGACAAGAATATGAATAATGCGACGCCATTCGATTTTGTGTCACGGACAAGCCCCTCGTAAAAATAAGTTAAATAATGGTGTCTTACTCGCAAGTTCGGTTTGGGATATGCACCGGCGGTTATCCACCTCGTTTATCGCGAGTCTCGCAAGAGAAGTGTCCAATCGCGGTTCCGGGTATACGCGGCCCCCACGTGTTCTCCGTACCGAGCATTCCAGGCCGGTGGTACCCGTGTCACACCGAAATCCTTTTCCTCCGGGATATGATTCATTGTTGTACGCGCCTCGGGGACCACCCAGCTGAGTGCTGTGTGCTCTGAAATGCCCGTCGAAGAGAGCCCGAGATCGATACGGCGACGTGCGCCCACGCTCGCCCGCCGCCTAGCATTGGATGATGCACTGTCAGGGGCGGATTGGGCCCCCTAGAACCAATAGGTCGGGAATACTTTTACATATCGACATGTCGACCTTAATAGATTTATGTATGTATCGCGTGGATCCCTCTCGAGAGGCAACCTTCAGAGTTACATCACGCACCGTTATGCCATTTCAAGCAATTGTAAAGATTTTTCTCACGCCGCGCTTGAGCGATCGATAACGCTGGCGTAGAATGGAAAACGTTCTCTGTCTCTCTTTTAAAAGAAATTATAGTAAACGTATCAATTTTTCGAAATAATTATCTACGAACGAGCGTAATCAATAATATAGATTATTGAAGGGAATACGATGCAATAAGATAAAATCAAAATCTCATGATTATAGTCTCGTAATTGAAATGAGGGTTATTTCTTTTAAAAGGTGAATCCGCTCCTGTGCACGTTACACGGTAAAACGACAGACCCACCTGGAAGCAATCGATACAAAGGATATCGGAATAATCTCACGGCGCTGACCGAATTAGAGATCCAGCGAGTCTTTAATTGAACGTCTGAATAATGATCGTTGATCGCGCGATACGACAGTTCAGTCGTCACAAACAGCCTTTCTTATCGAGCCCCAGCGTCGTCTGAATCATTATTTAAAAGTCTGACTTGGCCTTAATTAAACCGACAGAGTTCTGTCCCACATTTAAACTTTAAACTAAAAAATTTTCGCTATTTATTAAACTAAAATATTTTGCATTTTTCGTAATATGCATTATATATAATAAACTATGTATATGTATATGTATATATATAATTTCTAATATATTTAAATAATATCTTTTGTCTAAATAAATATCGAACACTAAAAAACTGATATCTCGCAGCATCGTGACATAATTCATAGAAACATAAATCATAGAGAGGAGAAGAAAGAATGCGTTTACTAAGCACAGTGAATTATTTATCGACGATGATAGTCTCTCTGATATCTCGAACAGATACGTTAGAATTATGACCGTTAGATAAATAATTATGGTTCTGCTTTCTACACAAATTCATCATCGTCAAATAATTGATTGCGCTTATTCCGCAATATACTCGCCATCGACCGAATCAAGATAACAATTATGAAAAAACTACAGCCTTCGATGTTTCTTATCAGAGATCTAAATCGATGCTCGCGCTTGAAACAACAGGAGTTCCTCGCGAACTATTGCGTATTTCACACAAAGAACACTCTTCTTTCCGAATAAAAAAAATGTGCGAATACTTAATACACATATAATTTTTTAAAATTTAAAATAATTTATAATCTTTTTTAAATTTTGCCGAAAAATTAACATATAAATAAAAAATGTAAATTTGTTTGAAACAACGGAACTTTCAAATAAGTAATTACAGCAATTAATAATACCGAGCTGAAAAAAGCTGTAATCGTCTCGCGGAGATAATAGCACGGTTAATTAATCTGTCGACAATTAACCACTAGTCACTTCTTGGATTTTCCTTATCTGCCCGGCGCGTGGCATAACACGATCGCTTAAAGGAACACTTTGAAGAATTCCGTCGCGTTCGCGATAGCATACCGCGCGATATTGTCGGCGAAATAAAAGACAAGAATTTTCACGGCGATTGCACGAGGATATTGCAAGAAGTGGAAGCTCCGCTAACCTTGAGTCTTTCAGGATGAGAATGCCGCGCACATGTCCACGGCTGACAGTCGAGCGGCATCGCGTCTGTTCCAATGAAGCAATTACTGGCTTATTATCGGCGAAGACAAAAAAAAATGCGAGATGAAAACGTTAACGGGTATAGCAGCTGGAATCGCGAGCGAAACTCTTGACGAAATTAACGTGATGGGTAACTGCTCAATCCGGCATAATCTGATCGTATGTTGAAGTCAGCTGATCAAGATGGAACGGCAGTCGGCAGTCGGCAGTCAATAATCGTCGACAACGAGGCGCATCTGTGCGAATGCGAATCATTTTCCTTCCCAGAATCGCGCGGACAAAAGCCTCGGCGAGGGGAAACGAGGACTACTGCCTTACGCTCATTAGCATCCGGCGCAATTTTGGCGATAATTTATATCACGTCCCGTGGCGCGTATCCCGCTGCGTCCTTAATTTCGAAATTAATCTCCGACCGAGCGCGATCGATTAATCTGGAATCGAAAGTACGCTACCGAAGAAAATGGTTACGCAAACGCTGTTCTCGAAACGTTAAACAGAATTCAGCGGTGTCAACGATGCGTGACGACAATGATAAATGAACGAGGTGCGAATGATAGATGATATCAGTACCTTAATGACCCACGGACATTGAATGCAACAACATCATCGTACGCCACTCTATTATTAAATGTACAAGGCAAATTTCGAAATTCTCCATATATACTCGACCAAAAAGTTCAAAAAGTATATATTATAAATTCTACATTTTAATTATATATATATATATATACATATATGCTTAATATGCTCTGTTAATTATCATACATCAAGAAATCTGGACTTTTAGAACTGCTATTAATCATTATATCAAAAAATCTGGACTTTATCCTACCGACGTCAAAATGTTTCCCGCTAGTAATAACGCTGAAGGATATCGAACGTTAGGTGCGGAAGATGTTCAAATTTCCCACGTCAGTTGTTGCGCGCCGTTACTGCGAACATCGCGTAGGTGTTGCGCTAAAAAGACCACTGAGTACGTCGTGATGGCATTCATCGTCAGGATTCGGAGTCGTCCTGTCGTCCGTGCGAGCCGCGACGTCCATTTATCATCGCCGGGCATCATCCATCTCTCGCAGCTGGAAATCTCTATTTGCATCCGCGTCTTATCTGGCGTCAGGTTGAATCGGGTCGACCGCGACAGCAACGTACTCGCGAATCACCGCGAGTCTTCCTCTCTCTCTCGGATAACGCATAACGAATCGTTCGGAAATTAACGGTCTGCCAGTGCCTGCCGGTACCGCCCCGTCATCCGGTAATGGTAATGCGGTAATACGCGACTTTCCTTTCTCGTTAAAGTGTGATTTAAGCGTCTCCTCGTCTCGTCTCGTCTCGTCTCGTCTCGTCTCGTCTCGTCTCGTCTCGGCAACGGTTATGGATGAACATGCAACGCGCTGCGCGAATTGCAAGTTGAATCTCACCGACATACGCGGGGCTGATTCCTCTCGCGGAGTGATTTTCTCGCGCGTTCATGCGTAAATAAGTCTCGGCTGAATGACGCGCGACGAGATCGAGATGACACATGTCTTGTCATTTGTCAATTGCTAACTATTGTCGAGCTATCGTTCGTGCGAATTAAACTGGAAATTCGATTTTCAAAATCTCTCTCTTGACGAATTGCAATAAATATGATTGATTGTAATTGAATTCACTTTCCAACGTAAGCGTACCTCAAGCATCTTTTTTAGTCGACACGTTAAAGATGACGAGGGGAGACTATAGTTTCGCAAGAGTCACATTCATTTCGCGCATGATTGCGCGTGCATATAGAGGTACGTGCACTACACGCAGAGAGAATCCGAAATTTTCGTCAGACTCGAGCAGACTGAATCGTTGAAGATTCATGTTATACGACAACCTCCAGCCTCAAAAGCGATTACGCACGGTTCTCGAATTCAAAGGAAACCGGTCGCGCGCGCCGGCGAAAGTCGCCCATTAATGCTCGCGATCTCGTGATACCGCATGGTAGATTAACTCGTAATTGCGTTCATTATCGTAGAATTCGACTCGAGAGTCTGAGGACAGAGCCCGTATGCACACCGTATGCGGAAAACATGTATCTTACATGGACTCCGAAATTAGCATTAATTAATGAGTACAAGATTATATTTCTTGTTTCGTAAGTACTCTTCGACTTATATCGGAAGAAGACACGCGCTCCTTATCTCACCGTAAGTAAATAAGTCTGATTCTTTTAAAATCCTATTATTAGCAAATATATAATGTTCTTATCTCTCGAAAAAGTCAATATCATAAAATTTTAATTTCGCCAATATTTGCCGTTTCCTCGTTCTCTTCATAATACCGTGAAGCTATTCTTGCATGTATGCAGGTCGTCTTAAAAAACTTTGCCTCAACAGTGTGCATTTAGCTTAAGATAACGCGCGGTTTATTGCGCAGCAAGCGACATATTTACAACTACTTGTCCGCAACGGCGGCAATGGTTTTCTATCGCTGATTATCTCCTCAGAGATTACGCGGAAGACGTTGCGTGCACCGAAGCTTCCTATACGTTGCAAGGCAAACACAGATTTCTAACAGCGCACGGCACGTCTGTTTGTCTACGTACAATGGATGATCGTTCTCGCGAGTTCGATTTTGATCGAGCGGCATGAAAGAATAATTATCTCGCGTAGTCCAAGTAAGCGAGTCCCCAAGGCAATAAAAGATAGTCACCTCGCGAGAGTGGGCGATAATTCATAAAGATACGTTCTCTCTTGCGGGTGACCCCGCCTTAATATTAATGGCTTCTCCTCGACCCGGCCAAGATTGATAGTAGACGCTCGAGAGTGTTCTGGTTGTACGTTCTAGAATGTGCTCTCTAACGCGCGCGAGTTATACGGAATGCAAGGTAACCTACATCGCGTGTAGCTTTTGACGTCGATGATCTCGGAACAATGATTGACGGGCAGCTGCTCCTCTCGGCGTATAACTTTATCGATTACTCGACGAGATTGCCGGCCACGCTGACCTAACGTGCCAGCCTGATCGCATACGGCTACGGTAGGAGAAAAAATTTTCGATTTCGTAATCAGCCCGTCGGCGATCGCTTTTAAGAACTTCAATGTACCATCAGTCTTGGTCACACTTGCCTTGGCAATTTAATAGCGTCTCAGCAATTTAACAAAAAGTATCATTATATACAGGATAATTCGGAGTTGGCCTTGTAATTTTTACTTATATATGCGTTGATGCGTTAAAATTATTAATTTAACTTCTACAAGAAATGCATGTAACATGACGTTATACAAAAAACGGCGCCAAGCAACGAGTTAAATTGGCGCAAAGGCAACCTTCGCCTGCAAAAGGAAAAAAAAATAAAAAAATAAAAAAAAAGGAGAGCGCGCGATTCTTGAAGACAACGATTCTCGGGGCCCCCACACGTGGCCCGGTTACGTAAAGTCGCGTATACGTCGGGAATCTATTTATAGAGTCGCGATGGTCGAAAATACGAAGGAAGAAAGAAAGAATCGGCAGGCAGGCAGGCAGCACGTGAGAATCGGGCGAGGCACGTGCCTCGAGCTGGTGCCAGGCAACTCCCGGCGAGGGTCGAACTATTTCCGCGTGACGAGGAAATTGTTTTCGGGACGTCTCGACGCTGCGGGGAACAGTTTCGCCGTCCCCTCGCAGCGGGTGTTGACCATCGCGTGGACTCGCATCTCTCTCTCAACTTAAATCTAGCGTTCTCCGCAACGTACCTCGGGAGAGATGTTCCGGAAAAAAGGAATATTTCCCAGACGGATGATCAGTCTGTGGGCAAAAACCGAGATTGTCTGGCGAAAACGATCATCATCGTCTATTATTGTCGATATTTCTTGGATGAACGCATGAATCTGCTTCTTTTGTATATCCAACAAAGATTTGATAATTTGATAAACCACAAATCTACAATAATAATAATTATTACTGCGCGCTAAAGAAGCTGATTATCTTAATAGGGATCCGCGCGGAGAAAGATGAACGAAAAACGTTGCAATAAAAGCAATATAAATTCCAAGAACACATATCGATAGAGAGAAAAAAAGAGATAGAGAGAAAGAAAGAGTCATCCAATGCGACCGACGGTCGATCATTCGGTCCCCAGAGAAGGCGAGAAACGCATTGGAACGCTCGGCGCAGATGACACTTGAAAGCCTGCGAAGCAAATTAGCCGGCGGTGCAAAAAAAATAGTGGCTATTTCTAGTCCTTGAGGGCTTAACCGGGAATCCGAGCTCGTCAGGTAACCGGCAGGTGTGAGTTGAAGATATTGAAAAAAGTTCGCGCTCGCGCTCGTGTAACAACTAGACAGGATCGTCGAACGGAACGCACGCTTCGGATCATCTGGCAGATTATCCGCGAATAATAGAGGTACACGAGAATGTAATTGCGTAATGGCGCACTTGACGCAACTGTGTAATTGGTATCGGAATGGATGAGTCGTAGAAGCAGCTGCGAGAATATTTTTGCAACCAATAGTAAAAATAAGATACAATCCGGGAGTGAGTCATCATTGTAATTAATTTTGAGTGATTGAATCACATTTAATTCGTATTTCTTTTAAGCAATCTGCAATGTATAATATTTGTAATATTCTATATATGTTTGCGAAAAAAACTCATTTTATACATATATATATTGTAAATATAATAATTTATTAGATTCCCTAGATGTAACGCACTCTATTATTAAATTTGTATATAAAGCGCGAGTGTTTGCGCGAATGTATATATACTTTATTATATTTTCATTGATATTTGAATGAAAATACTACAAAGAGAACCTCGGGCTACCGCGGAGGTAATCGTTTAAATACATCTCCGCACGCAAACCTAAAGTCAATGACTGTGTAATAGGCTATTCGCCGGCGTAATGTAACTCGTATTTAAAGTCAAAGAAGTCATTTCTCCGTCTGTCAGCGAAAGGAAGAAAAGTGTTAGCAATTTTACAAATCGGAGATTGCAGCGGCGGTTCTTCGTAATTTCGCGGTGCGACTCGTTTTGAGACGGTTACACGGCGATTATCGCCCGACGAAAAAGATGTGGGAAAAGAAGAAATCGAGAGAAATCCGAGAAGAGGGAGAGAGCCGTAAGAAGCCGTTTTTTTCCTTATGATTATTATTAAAATGCCTTTTCTGATGAGACAAAGACGACAGCGAAATGCCTGTCGTTGCACCGTCGCGAGATTACATCGTCATGTAGATTACGCAAAATTAAAAAGACGGCGATCATGATGCGCTCGTAAGGAAGGTACAAACAGATTGAAAGCGTTCATTCGTTACGTCAAGGAATATCTTCCAGAAGCCGCGAACTGTCTACGAATAATTGAGATGCGGAATTGAGCCGGGGAACTAGATTGAGAATTCGTGTAATAGCCCATTTGCCACGGTAATGTAATTTGTAGCTGAACGGTAAGAGAAATTGCGCCCTCGTTTTTCTCTTTATCGCGCGCGCGCATAAAAAGATCCGCACAGCGTGTAAATTATTGGTACTAACGCGTGTCTCCTTTAATTCCGCAGGCCAATTACTCGCGGGGCATTCATGCGCGATGATCTGCTCGATAGCAGATGAAAGGTAGGAGAATGTAAGAACGGCAATTATTCTGATATGCCTCTTTGTCGTGTTCTTACATCGCGATTCTCAATGTGACCGTTCCAGTCACAATCATCCCTTCATTTTCATTATTTGCACTTGTGCGAGCATTATAAAGACATAACTAAATCTTATTTCGCAAATAATTTTAAAATAGAGAAGAAGAGAGGAATAAAATTCAATAATTAAAACGAATACAATTAACAAATGTCAAATATTGCAAATATTGTAAATGTCAAATATATAGCTGATATGTTATTTTCGCTATGAAATAAAAAGCCGGCACGAAAAGTCGAAACGGTAGATCAGTCTCTCGACAACCGCGAAGCAATTTACAACAAATTATAATAACTGCATTATAGTAATTGCCAATTAAGGTTTCGCAGCGCAATGTATATTCCGTATAATGACATTGGAGTGTAAGAAGTTAAAATTAGCATCCCGAGGGTCCGCATAATCCACGAAATACCCGCCGGGCCTGCTAGAGACGCGGATGCGAAACGTCAAACGGCCGATGGCTGATTCATTTAACGTCGCCCGGACGATCCGCCAATAATGGGGGATCGCGAGCGCGAGCACGCAACGACGCGAGTGCAGAACTAGTTTCAAGAATTCCTTAATAGGACACCTGCCGCTATAATGTAAACCATTCGCAACTGAGCGTAGTCGAGCGCTGTTCCTGCTCTAATTCGACACGCGAGAGAAATAACATATAACCATCTGCGTGCGCCAGTAAAATATGCCTGATAAAGCGGCAACGGGGCGGATTTGCAGCTTTGAGATAATATTTATTCGATTCTTCATTTTTTTCAGTACATTTTATAATCTTCACCGTTCATGCTACACAAATATCGCATAAGTAAAAACTATGCCCGATATCTTGACGCTTAGTTTTTAGTATAATTATATATGCCTTTTATGTGCAATATCCAACATCTGAAATACAAGCACAAAAGAAAGCTAATGATATCGTCAATATGAACATTAAGTATTACCTTCGCGTCGGTGTCTGAATTGTTTTCGCGAGAAAATTATTTACATTATCATTCCGACGCCTTTCAAGCCCCTCACGTCCCTTTCCTATTTAAACCTATCAAACATCCAAAAACATATTGATCTGGTCTTTTGCGGTTTGGATGAGACTCCGCTAGAGTCCCGCCGCGAAATTCGTCTCGGTCCGGCAACTACGAATAACAGAATCCTTTTTCTCCTCTCGCATTTCGCGATATTCCGTTTCACCTGCCGAAAATGGCGCAGATGGGTCTGCGAAAGGTACAGACGTCGGCCGACATCTTAGGCATTCTCCTAGGCATTTGCTAGTTTAGGTTTTTGCCGGTCTCCAGACAGACCCGGCGAAATCGGTGTATCTCCTAATACCTTCTTCGACCAGGGATCACCTGCCGCTTCCTCGTTCGTCCTTGGATAATTGCGCCTGTCAGGATGCACGGTCCGTCGCGTTGGCAGACAGATCCCACAATATGGTCAAAATTTATCGGGTTAGGACCGGTCGGAAATACGCAGAGAGCTTAAAAATTCTCAATAGAGAGAAAATCCAAGAAACGTGATTTCACGAACAACAGAGATATCGCATATAACGCGAAACCGGCATTATACGTGTATTTCAAATTTTTAATTAGTTTTTTTAGTTCACGCGTTTAATGGTTACGCGGATAAATATGGGCAATTAAATAACTTCAAATAAATTCAAAAATTCTTGCAGTGGAATGCCGTAATGTAGCACCTGGATTGCAATTAAGGCACGTGTCTTTTAAATCGACTGATGCAGGTCATCAGGATAATTCGACAATTATATTTAATTATCGAAGAGAACATTGACGCTTACATAAGCTCGCTAATTAATAAAAAGGAAAACGCGCAAATTAAGCGAAATTTTCGCCGCGGGACATATTATACGACGCGCAACCTGTTCCATGGTGCTTAAATTTACCGCGCAAATATAAAAATCTGAAACGAAGAGATTACTTATTCGGTAATATAAGTTAACGAGACTCTCTTAAACTCTTCGTTAAGTTTTATTATCTGCATATAAAATAAGTGTTTTATCAACGGAAAGTAATTATTATAAAACTTTAATAACAATGAGTGAGTTAAGAAACTATAACGATAGCGAAAATTAAGAAAATTAAAGACCTTAATAATTTGCTACACGAATTTGTAGCATTATATGTAAGTATTTATAATATAGCTTTTCCCAAATCATCTGTATATATGCCGCGTCGCATCTCTCTTTCGTATATTTTTCGTATATTTTAATCCTCAATGATTTTTTGAAAAAATGGACAAAAAAATAAGTTTCAAAGAAAGATAAAATCAGAGAAGAAAGGCAAGAACAACGTCAATCTAACGCCTATGCGGACTCATTTCGAAAGAAATATTTACGCTTCTCTGTTCGAAGCAATCTAGTCTGACCCGAGATTTCCTCTCGAGATCGTACCGCGCTTCTTCCGCGAATTCTCCGCAGCGATTAAACGCTGCGTTACTTTTTCACTAACGTCATGCCGGTGTCCACCTGCGGATGACACGATCTGTTACGAAGAGGCGCGGCGGAATCCTTCCCTCTTTCCTCTCATCCTCCCCCGTCTCTTTCGCTTTTGCTGGTCGCCATACGGCGTGCGGTTATACCAAGAGAGGATGGGAGAAAAGGAGAGATTTAAAATCTCGGACGGGCGGTTCGGTGTGTCGGTACCGTTATTTCGCAGCGTGAAGCGCGTGCCCGGCGTCAGCACGATCTCCTCGGCCGGTCCTGCTCTCGGGTTAATCCCGTGGGATGCCGCCTCGCCGGGATTACAAAGGATCTCGGCGATGAACCCCCCGCGTCGAGGAGCGACCGGGAAATCCGGGACGCAGGCGCATTTCGCAAAGCGGTTGGGACCACCTGTTGGGGAGAAAGCGCGCATTTATCGATCACGTTTTCCCGAAACGTGAGTTGCGGTATTTTCGGAGGATTTGCGGCGAGTCTGCATTACGAAACGCACGCAGCATCGACGGATATTTCGCGGTTGCGCTGATGTATGTCTTGTGGCAATCACTTGGGTAATGAAATAAAATGTTTCTCGTGTGCGATTGTACTAACAAAGCATTTCTGCGGTTATAGAAATATTCACCCATCATAATCGCTCATCGCGACCTAAAACCGTATATTATTAGATACGACGTTAGCTTACGACGTGCGTGTCACGTAGTAAATCTCTTCGCGGAAAAAAGAAACGTCACGATTGATTGTTAGCGTAAGCTTGTCACAGCATAAGGAAATATTCTCTTGCTTCAGTAAGTCGTTTCTTTCACGATTAATTATTGGCCTTTGGACATTGTTTTATTAATTGGTTACGACATTGGAAATCATCTCTCGTTTATATGTGTGTAGAATAGAAAAAGCTACTTATTCCTTATCACATTGAGATTATAATATATATTAACTGTGTATTATTTGTATCTGTGTACAATTATTCGACATGGAAAAATGATAAATAAGAAAAAAAATTATAATTGTACTCACGTGCAAGAAGAAATCCTCCACCTCGCTCATTTCGATGTAGGAACGCAAGCTTGTTCGCATCGCAAACGTTTCATTACGGGAACGGGCGTCGATAATCGGAATATTCGGTATCATCGACGAGAAGCAATCTGAAAGAAATTACCGTCGTCAGAATCGTCGAGTGAAAGCAGAGGAATCTCGCGATCGAGAGCCTGGATTTTCTGGCCGGTCGATAGCTCCAAGTGCTCCGCGCGCGAGTAATGAGCAGGGGGTAACAACTCGAGTAATCTGCCTACGCAATTTTACTGGATCAGCTCGGGGCAGCTCTGCTTTGCCGCCTGCCTCTCTCTCGCCACGGCTTTTGCACGTTTCATTTGCACGAACGCTCGTGGCGGCCCCGCGAGTTTGCGCGTGCAAAAGTCAGCGTGAAGTCGTAACAACCGAGTCGTCCTATAAGAGGGCTGGACACGCACGTTGTGGCCGCGGGTTCTCTCATATGTATGCGCGTCGTACAGTAAATCTTTTCGCGAAAAAAAAAAGGATCGTCTCGATCGATTATCATCGTCACGACGTAACGGCGAAATATTTCTCTGGCTTCAGTTATATTCTCGCTCCTTTCGTTGCGATCGATGATTGACCTTTAAATGCTTCTGTTAATTGGTTGCTACATTGGAAATCATTTTTCATTTATTTATTATATATCATAGAATGAAGAAATTGATCGATTCCATATCAAATTGAGATTCTAAAGTACCTATAATTGATACTCTAATATAGACATATATATTTGCATTGATAAAAATGAAGACGCAATGTCACGCGCATACATCTTGATAAACTCGCCAAGATCGATATAAGGAATAAAATATTCGTGAAACCACACGTGGCGAAATGAGGACTCATAATTTCCTCGAGGCTACCACGCAAAAAAAATGCGCACGTTGCAGCACGTAAATATAACGGAATTCGTTGTTTTGCCAGAATATTTTCGACGTGCTTCTTTGCATGCTGTTTCATAAAATTTCTAGATATATTAAAGCCGTGGCTGAAAAGCACATGTTATTGATAGCTATAAGTTAATAAAACGATTTCTCGCACCTCTGTTATACGAGTAATAAAAATATAATAATGAAAAATTCTGACCGGTTCAAGTAAAACCATATGCTCTCGCAATTAATTCAACAGATGTATAAGTAAAAAAAAAAAATATTTAGATTATATACATGTTTTCTCAAATATAAATATAAATCTTCATATCACACTTGATCATAAATAATTTTACTTATATTATTATAAAATTTAACTGCATTCTTTTAATATGTTAAATAGTTTTTCCTTCGACTATACAATATATGTTTGATTTATAATATTATTGCTGATTACTAATAAGACGTCTAGGAGAGTTTTCGGTTATATTATTTCGCTTTAGAAAGTATGCAATAAAAATATAAAAATATTCGTTGCAATCTATGATAGTGGTTATATACTGCAAAATTTTAATAAATGAGACAGAAGCAGATGTGACGATAGTTTCGCGAGCGAGATAATTCGCTTCTTTTTCTCCGCAGTGAAGACGCAAGGTGGAACCTGTCGCTAACGAACCGGTAAGACAACAACGCAACCGTAACACGCATAAAGTCCGAGGGAAACGAAGAATCGTAAAGTTTCCAACGGGCAGAGACATTAAAATCAAGGGACGGTACATTAACGCAAGGATAATGATCGCCCTGCGGCCGAGTGTGCCGCTGAAAAATAACTCGTCCAACTCGCGGTCGAATTAGTTCTCGTATCGCACGGTTCGAATAAGCGCGATTTATGCCGTCAGAGGTACAAATCGTTACTAAAGTGCAGCGATAGAGTAAGAAACTACATATAAAATCATTGATTTAATGTGTAATTCGATTTACCGAAGCAGGTCAGCTGTTTGTCATCTTTTCTAGATCATAAACCTATTCGTAACATAATTAAAAAAAAACTAATCTAAATAATATGATATATATAATATAAAATTACATAAGCATTTTTTTATCTAAACGAAAAATTCAACTTTGTCGAATTGATACATCGTTGTATCTCAATTATTGCATTTACGCAAAAGGCCGCAGAGACGAATCCGATTCTACCGATCTCGGTCGCGTTACCCTGTCTTGCCCTGCCTTGCCCTTTACTGCCAAACAAGGCCATCAAACGAGCGGGTGCTGTGAAGGTGCCTTAAGGCGCGGGTGGGGATGGCGAAGCGTGGCGGAGCGTGTGCCTCGCTCGCCGAGCGTGGACGCCTTCGTCGCCCGGAGCGCGGCGATTATCTTTCATTCGTGGTGCATCAATGAGAGGGAGAGAGAGAGTCGGTGGCCGCATCGAACGCGTCTTCGACGTCGATCGGGGGGGGGGGGGAGGCTCTGCTTCTTTTCCCGAAGGCGCACGCACGATCCCGGATCATCCTGCGCACCCGTCATTATCCACCTCATCGACGATTCACGGTCGACGCACCGCACGCCGATTGTGGACCGCGCTTGATCGCGTACGCCAACCGCGCGATTTTCCCGCAGCCGCCGCTGCGTCTCCTTTCGCCTGTGAAGCGTGGAAACGCGTCATTACGCGCGAGGATGCGCGCACAACATTTCATTAGATTGTAAGCGCGGAATGCATAAGATCGGACCGTTTGAGATGCAGATCGGGATGCACGCGCCAACAACTGCGAGAGTCGCGGCGTCCGCTCCGCCTCGCGCTTTTCCCTTTTCTTTTCGTTCCCGCGACGATGTTTCGATCGTTAAAAAGAACAAACGAGATTAAATGTTGCAAGTCTTTTTCAAGTAATGGACAATGACGGTCCAGCTGTTTTACGTTCGCAATTTTTTTCGCAAGACGATTCGTGTGTCATCGTATAACTCTGACATGACAACATGATCGTGATAAATAATAAAAGATACGCTCCTAAGCGCAATCCCTCTCTAGAATTAGTACAATTAGTTATTATGAATCGGCACGATTTAATTATTATTAATTAATTCCTATGATTATTGCATCTTGAATAGCTATTGACCGATATATCATTTTCAAATTTTAGATTTGAAAAAAAAACATATATAATACTGTTGTTAATTATTGCGGATTATTTTTGTCTTCGTCGTAGCAACGTGCAAATTTGCACCGCGCTTCTGTTCAGCGTGCGCGTAGAGAGGGCTTGGACCTGCCAATTAAAAAAGGGACCTATGTGAATTCCCGAGTCTGTGTCCGTTCCTTTGATCGCCGACCGACGGTGCAGAAAATTAATTCGGCAAATTACGCGACGCGGATAAGCGGGCGAGAACCCCGGCTACGGCGCGGGGTCACGGGGCTTCTACGATTCCGCCGTGTCGGCGGCCATCGTGTGTGTACGCATACGAGCTTTTAACGATATGGAACGCTGGAAGGTTACGCCGCATATAACCGTCGGTTATCCGAGTGCTCCGAGTAACATTCCGAACATCTTACGAGCGGTCACGCGATATTCCCCGGGGTCCTGAACATTCGTTTCTATAAGACGGTTGCATTATCCCGGAATCCGCCCGACGAATCGTCCTTTCCCACGAAGAGCCCCTTCTCGCTCCCCCTTCACGCTCTGGCTCCACCGTTCTTCCTTCTTCCTCCCTTCTTCGAGCACGGCGTGGCTCGCCCTCTCACCGAAGATATTTCGCGTGTGCATAACTCCCGGCATCCAATTAATTATCCGGCGTCTAATTGCCGCAATAATTATGAGCGCGCAAACCAAGCAATAAAATGTATAATTGTACATATGGATCCAGCATCGCTGTTTATGCGATTCGATCACTGAATAGCGAGACACGATCAGAATCCGGAATTTTATCTCCGTACTTAAAAATTCATTGTAAAATTTAAGATAATTGATATACGATAATCGATATAGCATATATCGATTTAAACAATAATAAAATTAAATTTCTTATTATTGTGTTTTTAGCTATGACGATGTTTTAATTATCATGTGTCTTTATTTTTTTTAATGCCTAAATATTCTCCAACTTAATTACATCCCTGACGGGTTGACTACCGAAATAACTCGCGCGATCAACTCGTCGAAACCCTCTGACGGAATCCGTTTTTCTTATTTCGATACGCCACTTGCCGCAGGTAACAATTTCTGGACACCCATAATGTTTGGCGTAAGAGTACATACGTACTACGTTACAATGTATCGTATGTGGTCCATTAATAAAGTTCTATCTTGGCAACCTTCGAGAGAGATAGTGATTCTATCCAGTCTTCTCTCGTAAAACTATTTTTTCCTTACAATACGAATCGCAGTAAATATCGCACCGAAAACTCGTGATATATCAACTGCTAATTAATAATTAATTTAAAGAAAACAAAATATGGTGCACGTATTCATTGTACTTTTGTCATTAATTTACGGTATTAATTTCATTTTAGCGTGTTAAATATTCCGTGGCAACGAATTAATCTATCACGATACTCGGCGCTCGGTGTTTTGCGACGTATATAGCGCGCTATTATTTACATAGAATGACTTTGTAGTATTATTCGCGCGGGGAATTGCAAGCAAATAAACAGCAGCGCGAGTCGCTTTGTGTGTCGTACATCATTATTCTTCAGAACACGATAAATGCTAGACGTGCCAAACATGCGCGAATGCATCATTCTCTACAATTATAATTATTACAAATAATGATTTTCAACCCGCGCGATCAATCAATTTCCGCTATTATCGCGTGTCAACTAATCGTTAACTCAATTCATATAGTATATCGCATAATACCAGGGTAAAATTTCGTATTTCTTACGATCATTAATAAAAAGTCACGAGTATCGACTCCAAAAATCGAGCGTCATTGCGACATCGATGACGTATTAAGATACATATTTATTTATGATTTATTGGATCAAAATATAATTGCGCCAATCGTTGGCAAAGCAACGATATTTTCAGATATTACATTTTGCTCATATTTATCTTCAATTTTAACATTAATACACTTATTTATATTTATGTTATAATGCAAGATATAGTAATTGTCTCTTAAAAATATATATTATCCATTAACAATAAAAGTAGCATTATCGCGGCGAGTAACATGCTAATTTGGCCGTGCAAGCAGCTACGAGTGCAGAACGAGTTGTATTTTTGTGAGTGCATAATTTTCGCAATTGTAATATCCTGTCGATTAGTACGCGCGCGATCGTGATTAACTGTTTCCGCGGGTGTCATGTGAGTGTCGTAAGGATCAGCAAAGAAGCAGCAAAGGATGAAACGGAAGAGAAAGATGAGAGGCAAAAGACGTCCTAGGAGATGAAAGAGGTAGGCACGCACACACATACACATACACACATATTACGATAATAACGAAAAATAATTTCCGAGAGAAATCCCGCATGTATCGAAGATTATTTGTTCTGTGTTAAAGAAATTAGTCATTACGATGTTTTCGCCGATAATATTACTATCGTTTTACCATCTGTCACGTGGTACATTCTGTAATTCTCAATGGAGAAACGCGAGATGCAGGAAAGAGAATATTCGTATAATTTATTGCAGAGAATCATAGTAACTGAATACGATACAGGAAGTCGTAGTACATTCCGATTTATGTATGGAAAAAGCTGACTCAATGTTTATCCGTCAGAAATAATCGATCTTAACTATTTTGTGACAGGCACTATCGCATATTTTAGCTTAGTTTTTCTTATCGCGATAAATAGCTCTTCGAGAATTCTCTAGTTTGCGCATTCTTACGGCATTGAGGAAAATTCAATTAATTCTTATGTTAATTATTTCTATATAAAAGAAAATTATTCGCGTATATTTTCGCGTAATTATGTATCTTGTAATTGCTTATCTAGTACTCTCGCGATAATTATTTAGTGCCTTGTCAAACAAAGTTATAAATATACAAAAAGTACTCTTTCGTATCAGAAAGTATATTCGACTGTTCGTTTAATTTGTTTGTGCAGGTGGATTACGAGGATCCCCGTAAAATCAAGGTCGCGCGATATATTTCGCGCGATCCATATAGGCACAGCGGGATTTCCATTATCCCCCAGACACAGGAGCAGATGTGAGCGGACCTCACGCGATTTAATTACATCTAATTAGCCGGCGGCCGGTAAGCTGAAAGCCTAGCGTTGATTTTCTTACCGCTACTTATTCCATTCCCGCTTCTCATTCTTCCTCCCCTCGTATATACCTTCGTTGTCGTTCTCTTTCCACCGCGCGACGAAACAAAACAGCACGTCCGTTAAGTATGAGCATAATATCCACGATGAATGTCGTTTCCACGAGTCGAAGAAACCCTCTTAAAACGGCGTGGAATAAATACAGAGAGGAGCATAAATTCTTTGCGCGTTTTATGCGCGATATTAAAGACGCGAAATTTTTAATGGCGCGCGGCATGCCGAAAGCCGCATTGGCTAAATCGCGGGATTAAATTTGGGGATCATGAAATAAGCCACGAAAGAATGCTTTGATCGATATTATTACGCTGCTCGAGCTTGCTGAACAGAATCGTAACGGTATTACGGCACGCCTCGGGCAGCGGCAACTTTTAACCCTCGCGCTGGGGCTGTATATTATCGTTTAATTGTTATTTTACGGACGACACTTTATCTGCATCGTTAAGGGCGATCGAGAAGAGAGAAAAGCGAGAGGCTGCGGCGGATTTCGTTAATTTTGTCGCTCGCTGATGATCGTATTGTACATCAGCCGATCGTTCCGTTGGCCTTTCATGGTAATATGAAATCTCGAAATGATAATTGTTGAATCATTTCTACGGGATCTTGTTTTTTTCACGCGAAAATAATGACGGCATTCGGCACGTGGTACTTGAACATTTCGAACGGTCGTAAAATGAAATCACGAGCAGCTCGATATAATCGTGCTACATTCAAATTAAAACAATGTAGGACAATTAACATGCGTTTTCGACGTCCGTACGCAACGACATATATAATTCCTTGTGCCTCGCAAGTAGGTAATATACATATTGTAAACTTTAAAGCAAACATATATTACGTTATATTAGGTATTATTCATCTGATTCTGAAAAGTTGAACCGAGTCGATGCATACCGATCTTATTTGGTCCCAGATTTTTCATCAATATTCAAAAAGATAATATATGCAAAAAGAGAAATTTCTAAAATAACGAATCATTCTAGGCATAATTTTGATTATATAAATTTATTACGGAAAGAGTAGCGTCGTATATGCAAAGATATTCTAACACGATAAGTTTAAAGGGTATGAGATCTTGAGATAATTGTTTGGAAAGATTCTTTGAAATAAACTCGACTAGGTGCGACGATAAATCACATCACATTATTGCGAAGTTAAATGCGGGAAAGCCGAGAGTCAAACAACCGGTCGCGAGTATTATGTTAATTCGAAGAACTTTATTAGCAGTGTAAATCACCGATCGCGCGTCCATAGTCGCACGATATATAACTTTCCAAATATTTTTTTCCTCCTTCAAGAAAGAGAGAGTCCGCGGTAAAGCCGCTTTCACGAACTACACTATAACGGACAAAAGAGTATTTCAAAAATATCGCCGCGCGACAGCGGGGTAGAATTTTACGATCGCAGCTGCGATCGTGTCCGGATCTACGTGAATATTTCAGCAGAATGTTTACAAAGCATATTTGCCAAATCCATTAACTTTATAATTTAAGATCGTCGTCGAGATGTATTTCATACAGACGCGAAACGATATTGGCGACTATTAACTGGAATATATTGTATTTCTCTCGAATCTCTCTTTTATTCGAGCATTTACAAATAACTCGTAAATTAATTTCGCGAAAGAATGTTAAGTCGTGAAGGAATTTTCCAAATATTTCAAATTTTTCATCTTTAATTTCTCTCGACAAAAATTTTCACGTGACGTTTCTACCTCATCTGCTGCTCGAACAAATTAGGTGCGTTTGTCGGTTAAAAACTGGACGCCTCGTGCGCTCACAACTCGATGATTTCGCTACTTATCAATTAGCATCGTTTTACATCCTGCTTCCGGTTGTGGAAATGCCACCTTGCCAGATGGCACTCGTCGAGGATGTGCTGTGTTATACGCACCTGTCTTCTCGAGATGCACGTGTGCGTGCGTAAACGTGCGTATCGACGAACATACGCGACATATTGCATAAATCTCTGATAAATTTTTTGATAATTTTTATCATATGTATTTTTTCAATCTCTTCTCGATCTCTCTTTTCCTCAATTATATTTCTAATATTAAAGAAAATAATGTTAATAATAATAAAATTATCATAAAATCATGTTCATTTATCAAAAAAAAGCAAAAGGTGCCTAATCATCTTATCAATATCACTCTGTAAAACGCATATCATCCGTCGAATCTTTCGATCTTGACTTCCAACGGCAAAACACTTGAGTCATTCTTGAATGATAGATTATTAAAGAAGACAGTTTAAAATTCAATTTACTCGCGCAACCATTTTATAGCCCGCTATCGCTTTCGAAAACGATATCAGATCCAAACGTCGAAATATCTGGTTTGCGTGAAAATTTTGCAGAAGGTATTCCGGATTAATGCGCGATCGGATCAAGAGTCCCGCGTGAAAGGTTGTCGAGCAAATTTACCAAGCGTGGTGGGACCTCTAATTTGCGCTCTCGGATATTTTTATCTGCCGGTAGAGCACTTTCGAGGGCTAATGATGCCGCGCCACGGCAAAGAGAGAAGAGTGCAGCAGAGTGTCGGCGTTCATCGTGGCGCGCATCTTATTTGCATTTTTTTCGGCGAGTTTCATTAACCCATGACCCGGCAGAGCATAAGGAAGCGGCGAGCGCGTAAAATAAGCCTGGCTGAATATTCATACCGGATCGGGCGGTAAATACGGTCGATAAATTCCGGAATTTCTTTCGTGAATTCCGGGGAATGAGGAGAGCACAGAAGGGCTCTCTGTTGCCTTTCCCCTTCACCCTGGCACGAGCTTGCGCGAGATCCGAGTGCCGAAGTATAAAATAGACGACCGTTAGCCGTCGCGATCGCGGCTGTACGTCACGAGGTTATCGCCATGCGGACTTTCCTCCGGCCTCTTTCTGGAAAGAACGCCAGGGAAATTATAATTGTCAGAGGAGATACTTTTCAATTTATCAACGAAAATTTCTCTGCACTTTGCAAGAAGACCTGCTTCCTAAAAATTTATTTAAATAATTAAAATAAATATTTAGTTATTTCTACAATATTTTAGTACGTGCGATCCGCATATGCGAATATAAATAATAAAAATAATTATATATATATATAATATTTTATATATTTTGAATTATAATTATATAAGTGCCAGATTATTCTCTAGATAATGATTCTTTTTTTCCGAGCCACATCCGGTGGTAGCTGAAGAGCTATATTTGAAGCTTTGACCCCGAGCGAACCTGAACCGAGAAAGATCTATCTCGGGAAGTACAAATTAGAGGGTCGATCCCCGGCAATCCAACCCTTTCTCGAAGCGCACACCCCCACACTCGTTTCTCGCTACAGGTGCACCATCGACTAATGGACGAAACGAGTTCCCGAGATATTGCAGCATCATTATAAAACGTTTATTTCGGCGTAAAAGTCAAAGTGCATCGCGTCTGCCCCCACGTCGGTCGAGCCCCCCTCCGATGACTCGCGAGTAGAAACTCTCTTTCTTTGTATCGCGGTTACCCGCCGGATCGCCCCTTTCCCCGAGACGCCCTCGTGATATCCACGCGTGGAGTAGTAGGCCTCGATCTTTCACGCGTTTTAGACACGTTCGCAATGAAAAGGTGCGGACAGCCGTTGGGAACGTGATGTCTGTCCGCCCACTTGAATGTAGCAATCTGATTCGCACTGAAGCAATTTTTAGGTAATAGCACGTCTGGCGTCGCTTCTCTTCTAATACTCTGGTACCCCTTTTCGCACTGCATAACGGCATATAAAAATATATTTTTATATCTTTTTATATTCCAGTCAAGAGAGAAGTCCCGTATTAAATGTAGAAATATATTAAGAAGATATATGAGTAACATGTTGTGTTATGACATATCTATGCGACGGAAAAAGTGGAATACAGTATCTAGGATTTCAATCGCGTGCATTCGTAGTCAACTCGAGGCTCGTAAATATGAAACCAAGTTGCAACACGTCATGTAGATCCGAGATTACTTGACTGCTACTTTGCACACAGTGTGGCTTGTATCTATATTTTATAAATTTTTCATTGGATTTTTCGTTGGATATACGCAAAGTATACAAGGCACGCGCGTAAGCTTGTATCAAACAATCGGTGGCTGTGTATCGCGAAATAACAGCGAGCGAATGGCGGATTCGAATTTGAAAGAAACCGTTCGTGATGCCACCAGCTAGCGAAATATTTGCCATGAAAATCGTAAAATCTCGCGGACGTTGTCGCGCACTTGTCAATATCTTTATCTCCTATATTAAACCGTCATATCGAGCCGAACACGAGCGTCTCCCATCCTCGTAAATCGACTCGGCCCCCGTCCCTTCGCGAAATTACTCTGCCGGCGCTATATTTACACGCACGCGTGTGGATTACGTGCGTGTACCTTTATTACCTCTCTGAGGTAAAAAAATCGCGGAAGTCTCGGAGCACATGCCTCGGTAATCGATGCCACCTGTTCGTGCGCTCTGCGTGTGGACGAAATACAGTTGGACGACTCGGCTGCGAGGAGTGCAACTCGAGAATGTAACGGGTACCGATACAAATCGAGATATTTCGGATCGTCAACATGTTGAAATGCCAATTATAGCGTTGAGAGTAAAGTGACATAAGCACAGAATGAGTTAAATGCACGTCGAAATAAATTCCAATAAATGTACGTTCTCAGAATGCGAACGAAAAAATCGCGTCCGTAAAAATATACATTTTTTTTCGCTGTTAACTTTCTTCGCAGGAAACGTAAACAACATAAATAAGCATTATTAAAAATGAAAAACCGAATTAAGATCAGAATATAATGTGTTTCGAAATATTAATAGCACATCTTTCCTGTATATAGGTGGCACATTGAAAATTATCGAAACTTTAGTATTTTATTCGTGCTTCTATTTCATTTCGCGCGACGAAACAGCGATCGAAAACCGCAGGGGACACTTCTGAGAAGCGGTTGGATGATGGTCGACTATCGCAAATTTTTCCACGAGGCGGTTCCGAGGCATTTTAACCGCGACCCGGCAAAGACAGAAGGGTGGTACCGTCTCGTATTCCCTGAATATTGCCTAGAACGGTTTCCACGAGGGGACCACCTGTAGGCCCCGCCGACAAACCGCTAGCAAACCGCAAGACGCGGTAATTACGCCGGGCAGCCTAAAAGTAAAGGCGCACGCTGGGAGGGGAGGGGGGCAAGAAGGGGGAGAGAGGGGGGGGTCGAGAAGAGAGCGAGCGGGGTCGCCGTTGGGCGAAGCGGAAAGAAAAAAAAAATACAAGTCGAAACAAAACGGCGAAACCACATAAAAAAGCACTTAAAGGAGAACGGGCGCAGGCGAGAGACGCCGAGAGGAGGCCGGAGAAGGCAGGATTTCGAGAAGACGAGGATGTGAGAAAGAAGAGAGAAGGGGAAGAGGGAGAAGGAAGAGTTGCGGGCACGGGTGCACGGAGCGTGACAGTGGGTGCACGAGCACCTGCTCATTCTCGGCGGAACTCCGCCGGGTCCGTGATTTATGGAAACAAAGGGCACGGGCGGGGCGGGAGACACAGGATGCGCAGCATCCCTGCCGTGCTTCACCGCACGAGCGATTCTGTCGAGAGGTAAAGAAGCTGACGCTCGGGATACCTGAACTTGGGAAGAATTTCTCACCCACTTCTCACGAATCCCGCACCAAGTATCTTATCGACGCTCGGCTTTAAACGCTAGAAAACGCAACAAAACTCATAGAATTAATATGAAACACCACGACAAAGGTCCTGTATGAGATAAAATACGACAAACGTGTGTTGACTCTATCGCGTTGGTTATTAGAATATTCATCATCAGAAGAGAATTAAGTTCCGTCGCGTAAAAATAAGTTTCGCACCAGTACTCGAGTCGAAATTTTTTCCTATTTTCGATCTAATATCTACTTTGATACTTTAAATAGTTAGATCACTTTCTTTAGAAATTATTTATAGTTATGCCGAAAACTCTTTTTTCAAATGTCTAAATGAGAAACTGTTCACTTATTGCCCATTTGTAGTACAAAATAAAAGCTTAATTCTTATATAAATTAAACTTATCGAAATCCTCTAAAAATCATAAACGTGAGAAAATTGAGATTAAAAATAGAAGCAAAATTTCGATTCGGGTGGACTTTTGCGGCTACTATGTAAAAAATATATATATATTTTTTAATATATTTTAAAAAATCATCTCATATAAACGCTGCCGCAACGGCCGTGTCTGATAATTTATGTACCATCTCTCTACCGGCCACCGCACGGCATACTAAATTATTAATACGCTTATATTCGCAAGGGCATCGAAGGTACTGAAGGAAGGTATAAAATTTAAGAATGTAACCGGTAGAGGGTCACGCGAGGGTCGACTCCGGCGAAATTTACAATCCATTTAGGCGATACGTACGCGTCTCTCCAACGTGTAATCACCCTTCTCTAGCTGAGTAAAGTCCCGGTAATTAACCATCAGTCTCCCCTATTACTTGCCGCGCGTATATAAACTCGAAGCTTTATTTATTTCGCCGCGCCGGAAAATAAATCTCTCGTCCT
Organism: Lasius platythorax; assembly: GCA_963971435.1. Classification (NCBI taxonomy): domain Eukaryota; kingdom Metazoa; phylum Arthropoda; class Insecta; order Hymenoptera; family Formicidae; genus Lasius; species Lasius platythorax. Next base: position 4,942,743 of record OZ020541.1, read on the forward strand.
CTGAGCGCGAATCTCCGCGCTCATCGCAAACAACCCGTACGTCCGTCGATGTTCGACGCGATTTTTTCATCGACAAATAGCCGTAACGTAATAACCGTTAATAACCGTCTTTGCGGCAGCAGGACTGCCGCTAAGTATCGACGCGTGGGCGAGGAGACCTCAGGACGACCCACAGCAGGTTGCTACGAGGCCAGCTCTTTCCAGAGAGAGAGAGAGAGAGAGAGAGAGAAAGAGAGAGAAAGAGATGAACCCAAATATCGCTTCTACGTACGTAGTTAAAGAATCTCCTCTTTGTAGACAAGTTATATATTGCAAATGTACAAGAATCAGAAATACATCACATAATACAGAATCGAAGGTGCTTCATAACGTATGTTTTGCACCGTTCTTCCTCGAGGGGATCCTGTCTCGGAATAAATGGCTCTCTCACCTCTGTCCGTTCTAAGGCCGTCGCCTCGTAAATCGCAACTCGGGCCCCCTTCGCACGCAATTGCGTGGCACGCGAAGTAATGTCAGGCCGTGTCGCGGATCGGTCGCGCCCACGCTGAGCGTATGAGGACATTAACGCAACAACTGGACCGAAGAAGCTGTAAAACAGCGTTACGTGGCGTAGCCGGCCCGCCGCGTTCTTCTTCATCCCCCTTCTTCTCCCCGCGTCCCCTGCGACCGCCACCCCGAGGCTCCATCGTCACGACTCTCTCTCTCTCGTTCTGCTTTCGCTCGTCCTCTCTCTTCTCCAGTACGGCACGAGTGCGTACTTCCTCGATACTTACGATCGTCCTCGAGTAGTTTTATTCTGTCTGGCCGCGTGGGCGGGATATGGGGACTTAGGGGCCATCTCTGTTCGATTACACTCTCTTTCTCTCTCCTTTTGTCCGCCTTCTCTTCTTCCCCAATTCTACAATACATCCCTCGCATTCGGACTTTTGCACGACTATCTCTGGTCAGCCGCGATACCATCGTGGGAAAAAGTATAAAATTTTACAATGATCTGACGCGCACTATAAAGTCGAACGCGATGTCGGTCACGAGATCGGCGCCGAGACACCAGAGAAGGCGCGCTTTTATCAGAGATGATATCGCACGGCAATAAAGTAAGGCAGACGCGACGTCCTCGTCGTCGTCGTCGTCGTCGGCGCGAGCGAGTATTTCAGCGCGTGTGTGTTTCTGGCGTGTTATATCTGGACGCGCGGGCGCGAGAAAGTTGAACACGCGGCGTTTAAATAAATGGACGTAAACGGCGACGATAAGAATCTCGGCTCGAAAGTAAAGCGCGTCTGGCCTGGAACACGACGACGACGACGACGACGAGGTTTACGTAAGCGCGCGTGTTTCACTCTTGAGGATTAACAATGTGTCCGTTTACCATCAGTCCGCGGCGCCGGAGCTCGCGTTCGATTTTACTGCGAATTTTACGCGTATTTACGCGCGATTCAAAGAGAGCTTCGATCGGGTTCGGCGCCGATCGATAGGAACGCGCGGACGTAAAGTTTTACGTCGCAGATATGGAAGGTCGAATGTATATAACTCAATAGAGGAAACATTTCGTCTCGCGTGGGCGCGAGGAATTACACGTGGCGGTCCGCGAGTATATTTTACGTCGCGGCCGCGCTGCGCGTTCTTGGAGCTAAATTATCCGAGTACGCTTCGCTTGTACGAGACACCGCAAAGAGAGCAACGGGGGGAATCATAGGAGCCAGGCGTTGACGGTAATGTGGCGCCGTATATTCCGAACAACGCTCTCGGCAGCGTGCGAGCTGACCGTCCAGAACAGCGGCTTATGCTTTATACCGGCCATGCGGGTCTTATATCATAATAATACAACGTGTCCTGACGCGCACGTGCGCGCCCCCGAGTCCCTCACGATTATATCCTTATGTACCCAGCGCGACCTGCTCGAGGCAGCGGAGAAATGTCGATGTACATAATACCTCTATTGAAACATTACAAAACTATCCCTTGTATCATAGCTTTCAATTTATTTTTAAAAAATTATCAAATCTTTTTCTGCTAATTATTAATATACAAAGAATTACATACGCGGTAAAAATGTGAGCCTTATTTTATTGAGATCCTGATATTTGAATTTATATTCTTTTCTTACCGGCGCGACGTTCGCCGCGCCGTCCTCGATAACGAAGGGCCGCCTCGAGTGTTCTCTCTCAGGATACCACTCAAAGGTTAAAGAACGTTTTAAGTTCTCGTTCGAGAAGAGAGAGGCCCACGATCTCTTCTCGCAGCGCGTTATTTTTTTGTCGCTCCGGTCGGGCAGACAAAAGCCACTTCGAGAGACGAGGAGGAGACTCTCTGCTCTCGCGTGGGCCCGGAGGCGAGGGCACCAGTTTGGTTTTCGGGCAGCGAAGAGAAGAGTGTGCCTCGTGGAGGACCGAAGGGCCACCTGCCATACCGCGGACCTCTCTCCCTCCCCCCCCCCTTTCCCCCTTTTTTACGTTCGCCTTATTAGCTATTATTATACGCGTGCTTTGGCTCCGCGGTCTCAACGGGACGGAACCGCTCGCGCCTGTTTAGAAATATTTCACGAAACGTTTTCGACTTATGTTAGCCCGACGCCGGGAGTTCGTTAATCCTTCGACGTAGCCTAAACAAGCCCGAGGACCCACGATTTCGGAGTAACTTTGACCATGATTCCAGCACGCGGGATCACGTACGTCCTCATCAGGCGAAGACCTTTAGAACATCGACTGGATGCTTATTTAAAAAAAAAAACTCACAGTTAACTTATCGAGAACTTATCGTGCTGGGTTATCTTCGAGCGCATCCGGTGGCATTGCTCGATCACGCGAATCGGATTAATCGATATCGAAGACAATCGTAATGCGGAGTTCGTCGAACCATACTAGAAACGCGATCCTAGACAATTATCTACGAGGCTCCTTCAGAGATTCTCGATAATGCAATTTTACGGGCGATTATCCGCAACGGAATTGCATATGAATATCTCATCGAACGCGGAAGCAACATGTCGTTCGTACTGACGAGATAAGTAATGTTTCATTAAAAATTCTTTAGTTCCTGCGTTAACGATATTAGCGTGATGCATTAGATGAAAAAAATGCATACATAAAGAAAAAGAAGAACCATAAAATAAATTTCAAACCGGTTATTTTCAAAGAAAAACACACAGAGTAGCGCGTTGCTTTTTCCAGATTATTGCATTTCGCCAATAAATGTGACATTTTTTATAAAAAAAATATTAATAACTTAAATATATCCAAATTTGACATTTTCGCTAAAAATTGACGAAAAACATTTTAATTGTGTACTTGACCAAAAAGCAGCCATAATTTAATCATGATTTGCAAAAATCTTATCTTGGAGAACAAAAATGACGTGGACAAGAAGAAAACACATACATATTATATTGCTTGATCTGCTAATTTTCTGGTAATGAAAACGTGAAATAGATTAATAATTACTACGTATTTCTCCTGTTTACATAAGTAATATAGAAATAATATCGATTATGTAAGATTTTGTAAGATTATGTAAGATTTATGTAAGATGAATCATGCTTATGCCTTGACAAACTAATAATCGTTAAGAGTATCGGGATGATGAACAATCGAGAATAATTTATATATAATTTCGGGCTTCCGTAAAATCGAACAAAAAGAAACAAAGATGGGTGTTCAAGCCTCGCGTGTGCCTTGCATATTCCAGTTCTCGAATGAAACGCGTCTTGGAGATATCCTTAACGAGGCACGTGCGTGCCCGCGCGATGCGCACGCACAACATACACAACCGCGTGCGTAATGAAAGAAAACGAGTACAGGAAAGGAAGGACGTTGAGCACGATAATCGGCAATTTATCGCTGTTTTCGCCACTCTTGGAATTCGCTTCTCAGCCGGTGGCTCGACGTGTTTAAAAACGCGTTTGTATTCGCGCCGATCGTTCGTCGTGAATTAAATCGGCGCGAATCGCGGAGGGGAGAGAAAGCGCGGAGAGCCGGGGAGACTAATAAAATCTGACGCGCTGAAACGACTGGAGGACTACGCAATCGGGTCGTCGGTTCCGTCATTGTGCCGCGATAATAATACGCGCGACCTGTCCCCGACGGCATTTTTAATCCGGCTTCGGTGCCTTAGCGCCGACACGGCTTTCAGAAAAGCCGACGCGACGACTTTCAGAGGCGTGGCGCTTGCGCTCGCCTCCAGCGAGCGAATATCTCAGCTTTACTCGCTCGTGCCGAACTCGCGCCGTTCGCGAAGAATCGCGATTACGCACACAAAGTCATTATCCGTAATATACTTCGTACAATAATGACTCGTGGTATTGTGCACAGCACGGAAATGCGATTATTTTTTTTTTTTTCCTAACGCAATCATTTATAGATTTTTCAAACGTGTTTCAAGTGCGACCATGAATTCGTTCGAGAGATGTAAAATAAGAACGCTCTTATTTGGTCCGCATTTCTCCTCTCTCTCTCTGTTAGCTTATTCGTTTTCGTCCAAGGTGGAAAGAGGAAACTGCAATCTCTGGTCGCGACAGGGTGCCGAGATAGAGGCAATCTGCAAACACGAATTGGCCATTTGGCGGGTGTGGTGACGCATATGCGCGCGCGGTATAATTTGCTTTGGTACCGCATAGGCCCGCTTTTTCTCTCGAGATTCGTGATTCGTTCCTGCAGTAATGCACGACATTCGGTATTCTATTCGTACCTGCATAATTTCGTAATCATTATGATTAATAATATAATTATTATCGATAACAAGAATTTATTTTCTAACAGTATAATCTACGTTCTTGAAAACGGAAACAGCAGAAATTTCTTTATTTTGCCTAATATTGATGCATACATATTAACGTATTCCTATTCTATACATGTGTGTCTGTGTGTGTGTCAAAATATTTTCCTTAACACAAATAATCTTTTCTTTAAAAAATGATAAAAAATTATGTTTAGCGATACTTGTTCCAAACTTATTTTACTACTACTTTAAATCAGTTTAATGATTTATTTTAACAAGGAAAAAAGTAACAGAGCTGTGTTGCAATCTAGTCTTGTAATCTAATCCTGCGAGCGAGCCCATAGATGCGGAGAGCCTATCGTAACACGAAAAAAAAAAAAGAGAGAAGTTGTTCGTGAAAGGGCCCTAACTTTTGAGGCTGGCAATTATGCCGGTATTTACTGCCGCGACCTCTCCCGAAAACCATTGTGCTCGTGCCTGCATTTGCATCCCCCGCAAGCAAGCGCGACTGTCGATTGTTTTAATAGCCGCTCCCGCAGGCCTCAACCCATAAACTTCATTGTTTAGGCACGCCTTTTTGGGCAGTCGGCCACGACGTGGAAACCGGCAACGAGGTAGAACGTATAGAGCTCGCCAAAACTCAAATATCGCGTAACAAAACGTACATTTCAAGATATATAGTTTCTCCCTTTCTTCGCAAAAGAAACAAGCGTCTCACACGTCGTAACTTCCACCTGAAGATCTTGAATATTCAGGCCTCAATCTCGAAGAAGAAAAATGCGAAGTATCCTCGTGAAAATATCCGTTTGAAATTTTAACCTGCCGCGCGAAGGGCAATCTTTTGTTTTGAAGAGGGTTAGAACGAAATAAATTTCCATTCTGTCCGGATGAGAGTTTGTGGGAGTGTCCTGATGGAAAGTCTTTAGTTTGAAATAAATCTAGAAGGGCTAAATCTACGAGATTTCTCGACCACCCTGCTACAAAACAAAGTCCTATTGATTTATCTAATAATTTATCTAATTTATCTAAAATTTTAATGCTTCCTCCCGAACATCATTCGTTACATCTTCCTAGATATCGTAAAGCATGGTATTTGAATTATTTTCGAGAATATGCACGATCGATCGCCAGATCGAGTTTAGTTCCATGTGCGTGCATAACAACCATTTAATTATTCTTGTTAAAGAGCACGCAACGCACGTCGTTAAGTGCACAAAGATATCTTTTATAGATGCCGCGCAATTGCGAGCTGTCGGAGGCCTTCGTCGGAACGGTTCTCATCGAAACGCGTGCCTCGCGTGCATCGTGCCGCGGTTTATTAAGAAATTAACAATGAACTCTCGCGCACAATCGATAAATTAAGCCAGCAACGGCCGCCGCGTGCTGCGCGTGGCGTTCAGCGCCGACGAATCCGGAGAGTTAAATTAAATAGCGTAATTAAATAGCAGTTTGTACTCGCTGTTCTTAGATGCGCTAGGACCGCTAGAAGATAATTACCTCGAAGGTTTTAATCGACGGAACCCGGGGATAATCAAAGTGATTTAGCGTGCAGGCGACGCCACGGGGTGCCCGGTCGCCCCCCTGCCGCTCGAGTGGACCTGAAGAGACTCCAGGCAACCCGAAAACCCGCAGGGAACGCATCACCGCGACTCCTCGACCATCGTCCAAGCACACACCATCGACTGCGATTCACCTGCCTGATGCGCCCAACGGAAGTCTCAGCACCTCCGAGAACCTGGAGGTTGAGTGAGGGGAAAACGGATGAGTAGGATGGCGCCGAAACTGACGAGTTCAATGAGTATTCCGTGTTGTGTCCCGTGGATTTGATCGATGATCCGCTCTCGGAAGTCGGGACCCGGACTACATCCTTATCTCGTCGGAGGAACGTTCTCTTTTTCTGGCCGCTTCCTGTCTCTTTAAGTGGGTCACCGATAATCGTCAAAATGGTGAAACGTTAAAAAAAATGAAGATAAATTACAGAGAAAGAAGTTCTATGTGTTTCCATTCGTCCGCTTTGTGAAAGCGTTCCAACATTTCCGGAAAACGGCAGATAAAAATTTTTACCGGAGTGTACGCTCGCTCGTCGTCCGCAAACTAATTAGAGAACGATGCATCACGAGATAAGACAAACAAAAGGACTACGTCGATAATTAAGAGACACTCTTGTGAACGGCAGTCGAAGTCTCTCCTTCGGATTGATCGCGCCGAAACTCGATCTACATTGAGCTTGCACGCATGGTTTGACAAAAAATAGGAGTATATATACATCACTCTTGTGGACTGGCAAAAGAGAGTCCTATGCGCTATCCTCATTAACGTAAGGTTCCCTGATGAGGCGTTCGACGCTCTCAAGTCCCGAACTCGGTGATGCATTGTCTTGAGAATTAGTTCCCGCGTGCATGCACGCTCACGGGAACCCGCGCACTCAATCCTCGTGCAGATCGCCCGTGAGAGCGGGATACCTCCTTGCTCCCCGCAGTCGATCACTTTAATCGATTTTGCCTGAGCCGGCGCGCAAGAACCGAACGGATCGTTAGATCGGTCTGATGAATGGCTGAATTATCGGCGCGGAGCCGCCAATGAATATCGTTAATGAGGGTGGCGCGTTTCTCGATGGCGGATTCGCATAAATTTATACCGACTACCCGAGCTTCTCCATCAAAATTTTATCATTTGCATCATTTTTTTTTCTCCAGGTGAAAGATCGAGACGTAGAGAAGGTTCTTAATTAATTCCCATAACTTGCAGACATTAATTCGTTCTGCGATTTAACTCAAGTTTCGGATCTCTCTTTCGGGCTTTTCTCCACAATTTCCGCAAAATTCTCGGATCGACACGAAAGATTTTGGTACCCGCTTCTTCGGTGGTCGCGGAGTGATTCACACAGTTCTCGGCGTGTCCACAAAGAAAGCGAAGACTGATGCTCCTAATTAAATTCTATTGTTCCGTGGCTTTTACGGGACAAAAGCCGGCGAGTGAAACGCCCCGGTAAAATCTGCCGTGAAACTGAAACAATAGATAGAAAAAGTTCGGTCGCTTTCAAGCAGGAAACACTGGCCCGTCGTTTTCCGGGAGGTTGCAATTCGTTGGGCTGGCGGAACAGAAGTTACGAGGCTGCCGCACGCGCGCGGATTTTAGTGCCGAGATGCCCTTTAACGGCGAAAATCGACCGCCTTTTCGGAGGTGAAACAATGAGAAGAAAAAAGCCATCTTGATTTGAAGCAATGCAGGTATCCATGGCAGACGCGGTATGATGAATGAACGTCTGAACGAAGGCTCGTTTCGAGAGATGCGCTCTGAAAAATCATGTAAAGAGAGGGGCGGTGCCGCGCGGTTAAGAACAGGATGAATCCGATATAGAGTGCGAGGAGACGTTTCCATTATAGGTGAAATTGATCTTTTCCCATGATCACACCTGCCAGAGATTCGTCGCGCCCGCGCCGAGATTGAACGGATTGAACCTCACAGGGGGAGAGAAAGAGAGAGAGAGAGAGAGAGAGAGAGAGAGAGAGAGAGAGAGAAAGAGTATCAAAACATCGAAGAGCGATCTCCATCGATCATTATACGCCTATTAGGTCACGTGGGAGTGAGATAATCACTTTGAGAGAATAGAGGATCATTACGACTTCAATTCTTTGAAGAAGAAATTATTGCTTCGTACAGAAAATCAAATTAACTGTGTGTGTTTCTTTTTATCGTTATTAGAATAATAATCAACTCTTTCGTATGCAACTCTAAATATTTTATAAAATTTCTAAAAAAATATTACGTCTAAATTTTAATCTGGTGGGAGGGATCAGTACCCGGAAGGTTTATCCTAAAGAGATATCTAAGTATCCAAAACATTGTATTGTCAGAAATTGTATCAGTAATTGGTCAAATGGCTCATATTTGGCTAGCGCATTTAATGCGTTGAATAGTACATCCATCTTTAACGTACCGCGGATGGTTTGTCACGTCGTAATTAATTCGGGAGTGCCGAGCAAAGTGTCACGCGTCCGTTTTTATAGTGCCGCGTAATGAACTTTTAGTGAAATGTATGAACTTTTCGCAAGTGAGTGTGAGTCAATGGATCATGATAACCTGAGAGAACGAGGTTTAGGAGGCATCGGGCAACGGCGGAACAACCTTGAGGTAATTATAATTTATTATTTATATATTATTTTTTATTAATATATCGCGCGCATGTCTATTCTTATTTATTTAATTCGCTTATTTTGATAATTTAAACAAAAATTAGAAAAAAAGATTTTTATATATAATTTTATAAAAACTTAAAAAATATTTTTTTTCGGAAATCATAGCCCATTAAATATCTGTGCTTGAAAAATTAATATAAATTTCTATGCAAACAATAATAATTTTTTTAACTACAATATTAATTATTTTGAGTGCTATAATTTGGATTTTATATTTGTATTATACAGATCAACGTAGCTTCAACGCAATCAACTCCGCTGTTGCGCATCGATCGGTGAGTGATAAGCTTTTATTTTATTTTGAAATGCAAATGAATGTTGCGGATGAGAATCAATTTACTGCTGAAATTACTTGGAAAACAATTTTCCCAATCGAGATAGAACAACTTTCTAGCGCAGCTGACGCAAAACTACGTCAGTTTATGAATCATAAATAATTATCGATACGCATCAGACTGATTTTAAATGCTGAATCGAACTTCACGCGGCTCCTCACGCTCGATTGGAGCTGTTCGAATGGCATAAAAACGATAAGAAAGCACCATAAAGCAGTTCTCTGTAATGAGAATCCATTCATTCGTCCGTCTGGCCGTTTCGCAAAAACCGGGTGCCCCCTTCCATTAAAAGTTGCAAACGATCTCCGCCTAATGAGATACCGAGACGTTAATGGTCGCTTTAATTGGGTTGTTAATTTTCGGAGATGAATTCATAGGTTAAAAATGCAAAAGCTAATAGCGCCGGGTGGGTGGAGTCCCACGGATTAAATGGGCTATTTTCAGACCCTTTGGCGCCCGCATACGAGGCCGCGTTTTTACAACGAGGCGCGCTCGCTTAGTCGGATCTCTTTTAGCGAGCCTTTCAGAATTTTTTTTTATATAAATTAGGAGATTAGATCTCCCGTGTGCGTGTTTGTATATTATTAAAGCAACGCCGTTGGAAGACAAAGAAAACTATCGTACTCGCAATGTCGCTTTCGCATTTTACGAAAATAACGCACGTCAAAATATAGTTTGCATCAAAAATATAGTTCCAAATATATTAATATTTCAATATATAAATAGAATTTTAAATCGACCTCTTCTCAGCAAAAATTACAAAGCTACGTTTTCGAGATCTTCCCTCTAACTCTGATGCTCGAATTTGTTCTCATAGATTGGCCACAGTTTAACCAATTCATTCTCTCTACGGTTCACGGGGTTGTCGTGTAGATGCATTCCTTTCTTTCAAACGTTTCATTGTGTTCGAATACGTTCATCTCGCAGTAAAAAGCTTGGCGAGAGATCGACATCGACAAAAAAGAAGGCAGATAGAATACGACTGCTGCGGGCGCCCGCGCGTATCGCGCGTCGAAGTATGAAATCTTGATTATCGCATGGACTTTTCCGTGGCCCGCCCCGAGAAATTAGGCGTAAGGCGTGTCGAGGCGGGGGTGGAACAGAAGTGCTCCCCAAAGGGTCCTCGCGTAACAATGAGCAGAAGAATGCGGCGAGACGAACTAGCATTAACGACGCTTCATTGTCAGCGGTTATGGAGAAGCCATTATCTCTTATCCGTTCGGTCTTTTTTCTGTTCCTTTTTTTCGGAATATAGAGGGATATTCGTTGAGGCTCAATTTCACATAGGAGTCACGCGCTCCGAAAACGGGCAAGCTCTATAATTGTAACTCGCGATGATGAGAAACGTCGATCATCTAGCCAGGCGTTACGTAATAATAATTAAAGAAACGAACATGCGAGTTATATACTTTCATTACAATATGGTCAAAGTACCTGTCATCCCTTCACGCGGCAAAAGACCGAGCATTGCACATTTTTCGACGCGGCCGTTTCATATATCGATGATATCGTACGGAAAGGTTGATCGAGGACCGACCGATTACTTAATGCCCTCCGGGCGAGATACGCTCAATTTTCACGTAAAATTACACGCGCGATCAGTTTACCGCGACACGCCGTTGGTTTTGCGCGCCACTTGTCTATCAAATCGAAAGTATAGGGTTAGGCGAAGAGGCCTGGCGGGTGTTATCCATTCTTGAGATCCATGTCAGGCGTTGCCTTATTGCTTTCCATTATCTCGCCAAGCACATACACATACACACACATATCGCGTCGGCATCTGTGTTGCTTACGAAAAATTACGATCCTACGCGTCGATGATCCTTGCCTCGCACGATCTTCGAAGGAGGACGACGAAAAGAAAGAGAAGATGTCGATTTTGCGCCGTGGACGTGGACGATTTATGGTCGTACAATAATTATTCGTAGGAATCTTCATCACGAACACGAGGAACGAGGACAAGATACGCGCGCGTGCGCGCGGCCGTTCCACAAAATTTAACGCTAAACATTCCGTGATTAATACGTTGACCTCGCTGAAAACCGGAGGTTGCGGTTTCGAATTGCTCGCTTAAACCGGACTCTTCGTGAACACCGCTATTACGGATTTTCTAAAGTCAAGCTCGTTCGATCGTAAAACCGGAGAAGCATTCGCCGTTGCACGAGGGCAATTTATCCCCTCGAAGTGCAAGAGCCGAACCGTGGAACGGAAAAACTGTCGGATGAGTGAGCTGGAAATTTTCGCGTTTTCGTGGCTCCTAAATTAAGTTCAGTTTTATCGATCGTGAAAAAATTCGAAAGATTTTAAAATATAGAAAAATGACATCACGATAGACGATATCGTTACGAAATGCCCCTATTATATCGAACATCTTGTACTTATTATCTAACCGCCTGCAGTTTGCTTCGGCTAATTCTTGAATAACAGCTCGAGAGTCGACGACTGCTCCTCTGCACGCTGGATCCCACGAATCCGGCAGGCGGCATACAAAATATCGCTATAATAAGCGCTGCTGACTACCGACTAACTCCTCGCGTGGCTTCACTACAGCAGGCTACCGTGGAACATTCCTCCGCTATCCTAGCGTACGCCCCCGATGCTCGAAATTGGACGTGAATCGGCAGGGGCCCCGACGGCGGTAATTGCGGCACGAATATATACCGCGGGTGCAAAAAACGTATCAGCATTCCGGACGCGCGGCGCTAATAGCAGACTGGCCACGTCATAATATCAGAAGCAAAAGCGAACGATCGCGCGTTCCCGGGTGCTCGCCCATCGGCTAATAACAATAATTAGCCTAGGGTGAAAATCATTCTACCGGGCGTTTTCATTGGCGCGGTGGTGGGTGAGCTACGAAGACGAAGTGGAGAATCTAGAAGAGAATGACTGATTATCCTAGGAGACTGAGGCGCGCCCGCGCGAGTTACCACCATCACGAGGAAGTTTGACGCCTCTCGTGCTAGGAAAGGATGATGATTTCGCGGTTAGACTAGCCTTAACGACCACCGCTAATTGCCGGAGCGAGGACGTCCATCGGATAATTTCTTACGCAAGTAAGAGAGGTTTTGATGCTGCGCGCGCGTTAAGTATCATAATTAATTGCACCGAGGTAAATCAAATAAATCACTACACTCTCTGTACGGCGTATCATTCCGAGCATTATAAACTCGCATAATTTTTATCTCTATAGCTAGTCGCACCTTACCGGCGGAGAAAAAAAAACCGTAGGAGTTGAGTTAAACTAAAATATCATAAAGTATGTGGTCGTAACCGACTTGTTAATCGCGAATCATATGATGATCGATAGGCCGGGTTTATTCAGGAAGATATATCGATGATACCTACTTCGGTGGCCGTTTGCGTTGCTTTCGCGACGGTGTTAAGGCGTTAAGTCGTTAAGTAATCGGTCTCGTGCGCAAGCGGCGTGTTACCGGGCGCGACTGCTCGCTAAGAGATTATGCAAGTCTCGACATACTGCGTGAACGTACGTACGTATGTACAACGTAAAAGTGCGCGAGCCCATCGAGCGCACCTGCATAGGATGCACACGGAACGAGACGCATGTCGCTGCAATACGCAGGATACCTAATTCGATACACTCGGCCGCGCGACACGCTCACGCACGTGTTACGTAATCCGGAGTATAAGAGCGCCGTCGCGCTCTTATCTAAGTTCAATAGCTCCTTTATTGACGCACCTACACCGCTGGTTTCCGTCGCGATAAGAAAAAAAGAAAGAAAAAAAAAGGCCTAGAAAAGATGAACGAGAGACGAACTCGATCGGACGTAAGAAAAGGAAGCGCATATCTGTGGTTGAACATGCGTAGCATTGAAGATAGTCGTCTCGCCGTGGTGAAGATAACGGATAAACGCGATGACGTTAATTTATATTGTACTCGGTGAGTCAAGCAAAACGGAATTGAACGGGTATCCGTGACGAATGGTGTTATTCCGGAATATATTACTAAGCTGAATGATTTTACGACTTATTTCTAATGAATTCTCGATACACGGTAGAACGAAAAGTAGATTCCTTCCTAATTAAATATGTTAATTCATGATGCTCTCTCTCTCTCTCTCTCCCTTTCTCAATTTCCCTTGATTATTCAATGCTCTGGTGACTGATGATCGTAACGCAGTAATGATATGCCTTTTTCAAGTTGGAAGTTGACGCAATGCTATGTATTTTTATGAGCCGATAAGAGCGGCTACCGGTATTCATTATTCTTCTACATTATACGACTAGTAAAATGTTAATAACCTGCTACCGTCTAGGATTTAGAACCTTGTTCACTATGTATTTGTGTTCATCGTTCTTCGCCTCGCCTCTACATTTGGCCGTCAAAAATACTTCGGATATAAAACGATTAACACACGCTATTTAGTTTATTTCACAATTTATTTCACATCATAAATAGAGACACGGCGCAAAGTTTGCCGAGATTTATTTGAACAGAGGCCGCTCTCACTCGGAGATTTCTGGTCGGATATTTCGGCGATGAAATCGTCGAATTTCGCAGTCGGCGAGACGCGACGTGACGCGACGCGGCTCGTTACCATTCGGGTTAATTGCCCGGCAGTGGCTGCGCCCACTCCCCGGCCCCGGCCCCGGCCCTCGGACGTTGTTATGCACTCGCAGGCTGCACACGACGGCGCTGACGTGGTCGCTTATGCAGTGTTGTTGCACTCGCGACTCGCTCGAACGTGGGGCTGCCGCAATTATTCGCCGCAGTTTCGCGTTCCGCCGGAGTGTCACGGTGACGCTCCGGCTATGCCCTCCAAACGTCCGATGCATTCAGCTCGCTCATTATGCACCTCCATCTCTCTCTCTCTCTCTCTCTTTCTCTCCTCCGCACGCGGCTCGCAACTACGCTTCGTCGCATTCGCGCTTCTTTTTGGCTTTTTGTTACTCGCTATCGGAACGTTTATTTTGCTGATACAACAATGACTGTTGCGGTGACGTTTTATATCTTTCATTTATTGTTAAAATAAAGTAGGTTTTTATTTTTATTTTTATTTTTTTTTCATATGTGGCTTCCCCAAGAAGAATGCAAGTCGATTTCTTCATTTGAAAATCCGGGAGGGCATTACCCTCGACTGTTCCTTCTCCCTCTGTATTTCTCTCTCTCTCTCTCTCTCTCTCTCTCTCTTTCTCTTTCTCTTTTCCGCCCTCCTCTACCTACCTATCTTTGCATAAGTTTATTCAGTGAACAAAGGAATCGCTGGAGCGCACGAAGTCGAAATTTGGGCGTTCGGAGCACTGCACCATGCAGCATGACGAAAAGGGGAAGTGAGTGAATAAGTACATCACCAAGTACGTCAGGGAAAGAAAGGAAGCTTATTGACGCCCCAAGATACAGAAGAAAATGTAGAGACAAAAGGCACCGTGTATTATATATTTTCTATTGTGTTTTTCTTATTCTCTGCGCGCAGTAATCGTCCATTTTCGAAAGATCTTATGTCATTATAACGCGTATACGTGTCATACCATTGATACCGTCTTCCGGAATTTATCGATTCGGTTGGCAAGCTGCAATAATCGAAAAACGAGCGAGAGAGATGCCAAAAGGGAGACAAAAAAAAAATAACGAAGCAACGTAAAAGAAAATCGTCTAGAATCACAAATTCGAATAATCGAAAATAAATTTCTCTTCGCGTGTCTCTTCTGAACATTCCATTCATCAAACTTCGATCATTGCGAGAAACTGTACATAGTACTTTGTAGAATATTACGTAAATAATCGCGTAAAATAATTTACTTTCTCAACGATAAAGAATCCCGTCGACCTTTCGATTCCGCCTTCACGTGCAAGACCCTAGTCCGATTAAAATTCACACCTCGAGCTCCACGCTGTTCTACTCTCCAACCACGGAGCTCGTATATCTTTCGGCCTTTGACATCGACGTGTTCCGGTCGGCGTGACGAGATTCACACCAGCCTACTCAGCTTTTGGAAGCTGAAACCGCCGTTGGCTGTCTGGCGCTTCAACGGCGCGTATGTGTCGTAAAGTGTATGTAGGTGTGCGTAAACGCGCGCGGCACGTTTAGGTCGACACTCACGTATGTAGATGCGATAGACGCGAGAGATGGTCGCGATGACTGCGCCATGGACGGTTCCGGCTAGTGGTGCGCAGTTCCCTTTCGGTCCGTACTTCGCTCTCTCTCTCCCCGCACCTCTCCGACGTCTCTCTCGCCCTCGCCTCGCGCCGGTGCGCTCACCCTGTGTGATACGCGTGCATACGTACACGCAAGTCCGGCCGCGTGTACGTGGCCTGTGCACGTGTACCGGTATGTACACGAGGCTACAAAGCGTGCCACGTTCCGGCGGGCGTGCTTCCTCCGGGTGTCCGCTCCAGTGGGCCAAACCAACCGGCCAGCCCCAACCAGCTCCAACCAGCCGGTCCGACGACCATTGAGATTACGCGCGCGCTCTCTCTTGCGCTCTCTTTCTCTCTAGCTCGCTTTTTTTCTCTTTTTTTTTTTCCCCCTCTCTCGAGACTGGCCTCGGTTCCCTCGACTCTCGCTTTTTCCTTTTGATTTGGGTGTCGCGATAGCCCGCCTACGCCAGATTTCTTGTACAAGTGGCGAAAGAAAGAGCGGATTCATTTCGGGGGTTGTTGTGCGCGCCGTCGAAATCGAACGATTACCACCCGTTTACTCCGTTGGCCGCAGTAGTCGTACAAGCTAGAATTGAGTCATCGATCACGATTACCATCGAAAAAAGATTGCCCAGGTGTAATTACAACGGGGCCAAAAATAATAAGTAGAATATATCTAGCAGGGATCAATCATTTTCAAACTATATATAAGTAAAAATTGAGATCGGGGATGTGATGTTTATCCGAGAAATTCTCGTTATTAAGCAAGCGCCGAGTAAGCAAAACCCCTATTTATCAATTATCGCGGCAAGCGTCTATCGAAGTCTGTATCAGCGAGAAACGGTTGGGTTATCGAGGTTTTCGTTTTCTTTTCTTTCCTCTCTTTTTTTTCACCAAGTCTTTTCACTTCAGACAGTAAAAAAACGAGATTCGCCAGATTGAACTAAAAGTTATCGGCGACCTCAAATACCATTAAACCTCTCGTATATGTATATATATCGACAGATTTCGTGGAATTCAAGAGATTAGGTCACAGTTCGTCGGCTATGTTCTCTCGCGCGGCACGTGCATGCGTCGATGTTGAGTCTGCGGAGAAGAGAGCTCGGACACGCGTCATGGTCTCACGCGTGCAAGCTACCACGTTTATCTCGTAATTTTGTGCGGAAAAGAACGCAATCGTGCTTACGTTACCGAATTATTTTCAGCGAGCTACTAGTTATTTATAATATGTTTCAACTTGCGACACAATTATCTACAGAGACTTCTTCCACATAGAAATTTTCAAGCGTAACACATGTTAAAAATGTTGCTTGCTTCGCCTATCCAGATAATAAACGGCATAGTTTTAACTAATTTTATTCTCGTTACATATTTTCATTACATATACACTCATTCGTGTGCGTATTTATTTAAAAAAAAAAAAATGTATACCCCTTGTTACTGATAATATCGCTTTTTACGAAGTTGATTGCCCGAAGGACGCAACTTTTCATTGACGACGATAATTTGCAACTTATCAAGTCAGATACTTTGTTCATCGACTGTACTCGCGATTCGTCCCAGCGGGTCATCCACGGATGACCCACGTGGCGACCCCGCCGGTCGGATAGCCGCGATGCCCCCTGCGCGCACGCGATAACACGCACGACCGTAACGGCGTGTTTTTCGAGCCTCTCGAAGAAATAAGGAGCCGAGTTGGGGGTCATAGGTCGAAGATACCGGCGCACGCAAGCCGCCTTTATGCGCTGCCGAATGGTGGGATGACTCCGCCGCAGCCAGCGGTCGGTGGAGAAAAATGAGCGTGGAGGAGAAAGGGAGGATATATAGATGTAGCGTGAGGAAGAGGAGTTAAAGGGAGAAAGGAAGAAAAAAATACGCGCCGCGCGGCTGGAAAGTCAGGATGAAAGAGAAAGAGAAGACGGTGCTCGCGCTCGTGCGATGAGCGAGAAATAAATAGAAAGATAGATGAGTGAACGTACGAATGAGAGGGAGAAAGAGAGGGATACAGAGAATGAGATAGAGACGGGAAAGAGAGAGACGAAGAGGAATAAATAGCTTATAGAAGAGATATTTTAACCTAATAGCCTGATGCGGCACTGATACGGAGATGCCTGTGATATATTTTATATTTAGTTTCAATCGCGCGCTTTGGAACTGGCTTCGAAAGTGGCTGCTTATGAGAGCCTTCATAAAATTAAGTTCGGAAACTGGTTTTTTGTCGACGTCAATGAATCTTACATGCCATTCATATGCATCGATAACGCGACACGGAGAGCTCGAAAAAAGTATCCTCGCAGCATCCACACACACATACAATCTGACGCGCTCGCGCTTTTATGTTGCGACTGCGTGATTTTCTCTAATATGATAATTTCAATTTGCTAGATCGAGAGAAAAAAATCGAAAAATAAACCTATCACACGCTGCGTGGTAGGTTTGGAAGTTTATTAGCGATGTACTGTTAGATGTGTGTACACATTACACAAAAACTTACGATAATTTATGTGGGGAAGCTTTTTATATACACAATTGACTCAGCTAGAGTTGCGTCATCCATCGCGGGCGACTTTGAAATTCATTCCCGTAGACGACAAAATGATAATGACCGCTTCCAACAACGAAGGCCGCATAGATAGCCGTAGAATAATGTTAAAGCTTCGAACGATGTAATTATTATTATCCACGACGTGTCTACACATGGATGGATCGATAATAAATTACATATTTACATCACTGCTTTTCACTCTCGGCTGAGTTCCGAAATGCGACGCAACTCGACTCTATGTAACACGTAAAATTTTGTCGACTTGCATCATAACGTTATCGCGATTTTTCTTGTCGTTGTCAGCGCCGCTTATCGCATAGATTTTCGTCACAAAAATAAGCACCGTCGGATTGATTGTATCGTCAAAACGATTCGTCGCGCCAAGAGAAGAGATTTACGTCAACGCACGATGTTATCGAAATGGTGCACTGTACTACGCCGTATCGAATCTAATCGGAACGAGGCGAGAACCTTGACGAGAATCTTATCGCGCCGATAACCCTAAGATTCTCATCGGCTCCAACTTGTTTCACGAAAGATTGTCTTGCACGTGATTCGATAAAAGGAGCAACTAACTCGTAGATATCATCGCCGACCGATAAACGCGCCATTATTGAAGTCTCCTCGGGCTTATTCTTCGTGATTTCGTGAGCTCAAGATATGTTTCTTAAGCTCGAGATTCATTCTCGAATTTAACTCAATAAAACAATTTGAAAAGAATTGGTGAACAAAATACGGTCAGCACTTCGTCAGCCAATAAATCTCGAAAGCTCCGACATTGCACCGAGATATTTCCCTCGCTACGCACTTTCAACGACCTCGGGTTCACGCTCTCTTACGACAAGTGGGTTCGAACGATCGGCGGCGCATTAAGAGAATTATCGCCATCCCCGTGATAACGCTGCACGCGGCTCAAAGACGACGGCGAAGCGCTTATCGCTGCCCCACACGAAGCGACGCGACCGATTTATCTCGCGACACGTAAATGCTTATTAATCGCGCGCACACTCATTAGCGAATAAATTGGCCCGAGGTCCAGTCGTGAGATTATCATACGCGGACGATCTCGTCGACGAGAGTGCTCTGCACTCTCGAAGAACTGGCAGGATCGATTCCCGTCGATTTCTTATTGCGAATCATGATGATATCGCGAGGTGCGTGCGATCACGAGGAGCGAAACAAATCGGGATAACGGGCGTTGAAAGCAGCGAAAGAAACGTGACGCTCACGGCTATTCAGCGGATCGACGCGTTCCTCTTTCTATCTCAAGATGATGTACTTTAGTTCTCTACGCCGAATCTAAGATTCAGCATTTACGCATTTTTCGCTACGACCTGTTTTTGTTGCTGAATTTATTTAAAAATAATATGAGAGGAAGGGATGGTTGAGAGGAGTGATACAATTCGATACGTATATTTTTTTTCCCACGTACCGCAACTCCGTAATGCACCTGCCGTTCATACCGCAATGCACGAGTTATCCTTGACATTATTTCGGTGCGTGCATTACCAGAATGTTTATTCGTTAACAAACGCTTGCAGAATCTCTTGCAAAATCGTCGCGGTATCCGTGTACGTCCTCGTGTTCGGTGTTTATACTTCGCCCAATAACATACTTCTGATTTCGTTAATTCACCTTCTAGATGTGCGCATATATAGAGTTTCTTACAACGTGAGATAATCTGTTAAAAAACTGATTATTTAGAGCGATACGATAACTGATTATTTAGAACGATACGATAATTTTACAAGATTGAACTAGGAAATTAGCGACTAATTAAAACCTACGTCAATACATATATAAATTATATAATATTAATAAATAAGTATAAAATTATAAATTATATAATTTTATATCTATTTTTTTTTTTAATTTAACATTTTATAGAACTCGTGAGAGACTATCCAGAACTCTCAATAAAATGTTAATTTTCCGAGAACAATTTTTTTTTTACAAGAAGATGCACCTGCGCGCGTGTCGCTACGACCTGTTTAGCCAACACGGAAGCGTGACAAGCATTCCGTAACGGAAGGGATGCTCCCGATGCTCTAACCCCTAGAACGCATCGGGCCGAGGTTTCCTGTCGCAGGAAACGTTAAAAGTTAAAAGAGGGGCGGCCCCATCAGAGCGTGACCCCGCGGATAGGCTCGCTTGATCGCGAAAAGTTAAATCGTTGTCGGTTTTATACCGGTTGCTCGTTCTGCAATTCTGCTCGTCCGAATTGCCGTCGCGTTTTTGCGCCGCACGCTCGATTTCATCGGATATTTACTGCCTTCCCTCGACTGGGCGCGATTGTTCTTCCGCCGATAAACGCGCTAACTACCGTAAAACTTCGGTCGTAAAACCACCCGTTTGGTGCACCCGTAAACTCGACGCTGACCTGACCTGACGCGGAAATTAATCCGCCGCGAAACCACGTCGTCGCGTTACGAAATTATCGGAATCGCACAATGACGCGATCGAGGTCGGTTGGCAACGGAAAATCGCCGTCTGGGAACGCGACGACGAGTTTGACGAGAAAGCGCCGACACGCTTCGATGCCTTCCGCGGCGTGCCAGACATCCGCTTTTGATTTCTATATCAGGGAACAGGTGGCCGGTCGCCGGCTCGGGCACCGACTATTTCCGGTTACCGGTTTCCCTCGAGATTTGCATTCGACACGTCGGCCACTTGTCGCGCATTGTAGCCGACCGGACGAACCAGAAAGCTCATAATTAACTGCACAAGGATACGTGCAAACGATCGTGTACGTCTTATCGTTGGGAGAGAGAGAGAGAGAGATTCGCCACAGCCGGTACCTCGATACATTACGGACGCTGACGAAAGCACTATACGAGGAGATTTGTTCCTCGGTTATTCAATGTTGAAAGTTGGAAAGTCGCAAAAAGTAATGACTAGCATGGATTAGATATACGCTTTAACGCGAACAAACTGCATGAGAAGCTGCAGTTATGGGCCTTGTGTCGGCCATGGTGCATTGCACGCGCACTTGTCAGTTTTATCTCCTAGCAAGGATGGCTAGCGATATTAATTTTCTGCCGGAGAAAACGTAATAATCAGCCCGTGATAAATAATAACGCGCTAGTTTTTACAATCACCACGGCGTGAGAAAGTTTATCTTACGCTGCTCGTATGCCCGGCGAATATAATGCAGATGGGATTATTATTTTGCCTCTAACGTGACGCACGAAGCGGTGAATCATTACTTGGGAAATGTACGGAAACTATCTCAACAACTTCCTAATTTATATAGTATATCTCCGAAACTAGTTATCGTTTTCAATGAAACAGATAACACATTAATGAATCACAGGTGCTTGTCACATGGAATAAAATGAAAGCAATTTCTTTCAATACAGATAACATTTTCCGAAATATTTATCTCTAGAATTCTTTCCGGAAAAAAATGGACTCAATTACGAGTCAGCCACATCGATTCGGCCCTCGATCGATTCGCGCGATTCTAAGAAATCGACTGGAAGAGAAATCGCGTCTTTAGGTCCGCGCGGGGAATATTAATGGCTCTATCGATGGAGACTAATTATCGGACGTATATAGGCGCGCTAATGCGCAAATTAAAAGTCGGCGCAACGAGATAGCGGCGACGGATTTCGAGGGTGAGTAACGATTTGGCCGATTAAGCTTGCCCGATCCGGGATTGAGCAATCAAGGAACCGATTATTTTCTTCGCGCCACGAATAATTGCCGCACTTTGATCCTATCCACCGTAAGTCATCGATAATTCGTCCATAGCCGGGTAATAAGCCTAATGACCGATACAAAATTATCGGCAGATCGTGCGAACGCACCAATCATGCGCCTACCGCTTCTACTGATTACCGATAATAATAATAATTCATCGCATTAATGATTTGCGGCGAATGTGCGTGCGTGCGTATTTTTATTCAGATAACAAGCTTGCAACATTAGTATTCGCGACGTAATCGCATTACGTCTTTCGCAAAGTCAAAGTTTGCATAAATCATCTGGTCATATCCGTAAGGGCTACCGATTGGTTCATCAAGAGAGAAAACGTTTAAGGGATATAGATATATTATAAACATTAAATTACAAGGAAATTACTCGAAATGCACACAATGTATGAGTCCACATTAAAATTCATCGATAAAATATTCATAATCATGATTACACATGATTACACATCACAGCTTAATAAAATATTATAAAGAATAATGTACAAGAATATATAAAAATTACATAGAAAGGTAAAAGAATGAATTTATGAATGTAAATATGCATTGTTTGTATTGAATTGCAAATAATGATAGATTTTTTTTTAATTATGGAAATTTGTATATAACAGAAATGGGTAAAATATTAGTTTCGAAGAGCTGAATGATGCTGAATAATGGCGCTCTCGATCAAAGATTGAAAATTATTTACTACTATGAATACCGACCTAAAATTATTCATCAAATAACGATCGGCTATAAATACAGTTTAAAACGTTGAATAAATGACAAGCAATCTCTCGAAGCGCCTCGGATAGCGAACGCAGCCATATATGAAAGCTTGCAGCTGCAAGCAAATACTTAATCGTCCGTTCCTCCTGTAAAATTAGCCCGCTGCAATGTGTAACGTCACGCCGCTGCAATACAGTAGCGGCAGTAGTATCCGATTTCTATATTGAGAAACACGAGAATATAAGAATGAGAGAGAGGGAGAGAGAGAGAGAGAGATGCATTGGCTCTGAATAATTAAGAGAGCAGCCAGTCATCATTTTGTGGCCTCTGATGATAATTGTATGGAAATATAAAGCACGGCGCCGCATGCGGAGAGATGGTTGCCGGCCATTTATTTCAATACCAATCTCGATAATACCGGTCGCTTTATTATACGCGCGCGTTTGGCCTCGAAAGAATACATACCGCAAGAATCACCGCAAGAAGCAACGCATCTTGAAGAATGATCGAGTTGTTATCTCGCTAGCGAAAGAGATTAAACGCTTCATAGATGTGCAATTAGTGCGCCTTACCCTATCATTTAAATTGCCATGCCGATTAATATGGGTGTCTATCATTTTCTTATATTCGTGAAACTCTACTTTGCGAGAATTCAAAGCGTAAATTACAAGGCTGCCGGTGTGTTCACCGACCATTCCTATTTATCATTCAGCTGCGTACGATCTTTATATAATACCCTATGTACTCATTCCAACTATCGTTATAATATACATGTAATACGCGTGATACGTGTAATAGGTATTCGTCGAAAAAAAAAAAACAAGAACGATCAAAGATTCAAGATAATGTACCGATCTCGCCGGTAAATGAACGATTCGTCGCGCTTAATCTCTACGAAGAGCGAGGAAAAAAATCATCCTTTCAGCGGAAATAAATTCCGCGGTGCGGATCCGCGTGAGCAGCGTGTAATGAGAGCCCGTCCGATACCGTCCGATATCGGATTGCCTATTGAGAAAAATCCTCGACACCCGCACGAGAAATTGCCACGCGCATCAGTCGTGCCGCGAGGTTGTGCGCCGATTCTGAACGGTGATTCATGATGATTGCTCGTGGCGCTCGGAGTAAACGAAGAACAAGAGGAAGAAGCACACCACGCGACCACCTTTAGAGAGAGCCTTTAGAGAGAGGGGTTTTACGGTCCGTATATAAATATCGCCACCATATCGGGCACTGATATCCGGTAGAACGTAGACGCGCATCTCTCTTGCTTTGTTCCTCTTTCTCTGTCTCTTCTCTCTCTCTCTCTCTCTCTTCCTCTTCCTCTCCCGCGGTTTCATCCCACGAGTTTAATTACTCTCAGCCGGTTTTATCAAAGAAATCGTGCTTTCAAACTTATTTATGAATATTTCGGTCCACGAACCCTGCGAGAGTTTATGGCAGTCGTCGTAACTAATTAATATTTGTCACCATTACCCTCCGCGTGTCCGGTCGTCGTTGTAATATGTTGCATATCCAACCGGGTGCCCAACGATGATAAACCGATCTTCCGATTGTTGCGTCGCTCGAACGATTCCCATCGTTCCAATTACGAGCATAATAATTAAGCCGCGTACGTCAAAGTTTCGAAAAGTTTTCTTTTCCGCGGTTAAAATAAACACACTGCTACGCGTTGTTTCGCGTCGAGTTACATCCGTAATACCTTCCTGCGAAAATGCGGTAAACAATTTTAAGGAGAAACGTCGTCGTGAAAATCGCGAGCATTTGCGACGCATTCGAAAAGCGACGTGTTTTTCTTGCCGCAGAATAAACGAGAAAACAATGACATTTGCATTTGATTGCAAGGCAAAAATAAATATATAATTATATAATATATTGTATAAATTTTTACCGCATAATAAAACAAAGTTAAAGATTCGCGCTACAGTTTCAAAATGCGTTTTTAACTCCCAGAACATATAAGTACGTGTTGCGTTAAAAATTATAAATTATATGGTTCAATTAATAACTTTATATTTTACCATAATCGTTCGACTCAATTGACTGTTAAAGGAGCTCGTAGTAGGCGCCGTAAGTACAGGCGCGGAGTATCAAGATTAATGCGGAAACGAAAGCTGGTGCGCGGGACTTGTCGTGAGGTTTTTAATTAGTCGTTGCAGGCGCGACGCGTGAATTACGACGACGAGTCAGACATCGGTGCGCTGGTAGCTCCACCAGCGAAAGAATTATCATCAGCCGGCGTACGAAAATGATTAATTACACGACCGAGACACGACCTTGCTTGCTCGCTTCAGAGGCGCGGTATGGGTGCGATACTTATCAGAATGATTTACATCACCGTTAAAACCGTTGACGCGCGACACGACACGACACTGTCCAGGGAAATTACGGCAGTTACCGGTACAATTAGACGTGGATTTACCTGGCCTAATCGTGATCCCATCTGATAGCAATCACGGCTCAATCAAGAACATGAGGGATTTTTTGTCTAAATTTGCCGACTTTAATTACGCAGAATCCGATCAATGAGTAATCTGAAAATTGAATCGTTAAAAAACTGAGCTACGTCGACGATAAATTTATGATTCTCTACTCTAAGCTTTGATAATATTTTACGTACTCTTCATAAAGAAAATGAAATTTGTGAATTGCAGTGAAAATTTTTGCAACAGGAAAATAAATCGGAAATAATAACATGCATTTTAAATCTCCATACGTAAAACATACAATTGATAATTATAAGTGAACTCGGGAAATTCAGACATGCTAACACAGAGTTGCCGTTAAATATGTTACATAAAAATATTACCGCACCGTTATGAATTTCCATACATTTCAAGATACTTAATTTCTTGTTGAGATTAACTCCGATCTTCTAGTTATGAAACACGAAGAATTAGTGCTCATTCGGATCCGCTTTCTCACGAATCTCTCGTAACACTGTAAGATATCCTCGCCCGAGGGTGCACCCGACGCCTCGGGGCGAGCAATTAAACGTGATTATCCCTCATTAAGGATGAATTCGAAGTACAAAACACGAAGAGAGAAGGGAGAAGCAGCACATGGTTGTTGCGTAATTGTGGGAATGAATCGTCGACGCATCTTCTGCGTCGTTCGTGTTGTCCTCTTTCCTCCATCCTCGATGTATATACATACCTAGTTTCTTGAACACGCGTAGCCGCATGTATTGAAACGTTGCGTGCGCCCACGCTGGAAATTGATCCACGTAGCCGGAAGCAACGCGGTGATTACTGAACTCTCGCGAAAATTACCTGTGGCGAGCATGCGTAATTTTTTTTTCGTTTTATTGAGGACTTGTAACTCTCTCCCACAACCTGAACGTTTGTGCAAATTTTCTTGTACGCAGATTACACAGATTTATATTGTCAAAATGCTTCATGCAAAACTCGTGCGTAAATTATTTGCGAGTCAAAACGTTTAGTTTCACCCTGTTTCGTGACGCTAATGAATTCAAACATAAGACCAGATGCCTTCTTTCGTCGATCATTTATCTAGCACGGCAAAAACCATCCTAGTCCTTCTACTCGAAGATCAGATAAATCTTAGCAGACAGGGTTTCTCGAAGTTATTATTTCGACGAATGACATTCTTCTCTTTATTGTCTGCCAGTTTTCTTGTTAATTAATCGTTAATGACAGACCATACTAACTTTAATTAATAAATTTTTGTATCGTGAGGCAGCGTAAAGACCATGTTATATATCGCGATACTGCCCCTGCATTGGCCCTCGCATTTTTATCTGCCGTTATCCGGTGTATCATTATCACGACAGGTTGTTTGCCTTGCAAGACGAAGGGGAGGTATTCCTACCAAATGTGTGCCGCGAGTCAACAACTCGATGCGCGTGGTTGTTTGACTGTTTGACTTTCCCAGACCAGAGAGGAGCGGTCCTGGACGTATATATATATCTACCTGCACTCAGGTTCCTAAAGTTTCTCAAATGTTGTCTCAGGCGGGTTAGATACCGCAACGTCGTGCAGTTCAACCCTAGATAACAGCGCATTCCTCCTCGCGAGATTAGTCCAAGAACATACTGCGGGCGTTAGAAGTTAATCGAAAAGTCCCTGCCGAATTATATCTCATCTGAATAATTTCGTATCGGATCTTCGCGAAAGTAAAATCGCGATCGCGATCGATCTTCGAATCATTCGCATCTCACGTTTTGTGACAACCCACGAAACAATATTCCGAGGAAAGATTACGCACGCTGTTGATTACGAGTGCGCACCTCATACGTATACGTGTTCGCGTACACGCACCGTGACAAGCCGACGTGTCTTCGATGATGTCGGCGTCTCACCTTCGCTTCGGCTTGATCGTTGCATAAACATGCACTCACATGTATTTTCATGCCGCGCAAACGTGACGTCGATGTGCTATCTAGCACAATTTGGACTAATGCGTGACTATGTCGGAAATTTATGCTGAAAAACGCGGCTGCTTATCTTTATTCATAAATTCCCCTGATAGGGATTGAATATATTGCAACATTACGAGAACCGCAGCGAATCACTTGACTTCTTATTTAAATGTTAGAATAAATAGATACTTCCTCTTCTTGACACAAAAAGCGAAATTCAATAAAACGTCTTATTAATGCCGACAACATTAATTATTAATCAGTTAGTTTGGCGTATTTTGCATACGTATAGATAGTAATGAGTGGCGATAGAGTGGCTGTGCATTACTGCAACTACTGTACTATTGCATTATGCAATAGTACAGTAGTTGTTTCTCTATCGGATGAACGGTAAAATAATGAATGTCTTACTACAACCTGACATCACGCTACGGAAAGAGTCGCATCGCGAGAAGTCTGGTCTCATTTTAACAGGTGTACGCGTTATTTGATCAGTCCCTTTCCGCGCTATGTTTGTTTTACGTGACGTTCGTGCGTCCGACGAGAGTGACGGCCTAACGAATCGTAGAAAGGCCTCCTGACGCTGCGCCGTGTGGGCACAAACACGTTTATGCGCGAAAAGGGGGGAAAAAAGGGAAAAAGAAGGGGAAACACGTTTTTTTTTTCACGTTTACTTAGAAGCAGATGCATTAGAAAACTCGTATGACGACTCTACCGATGACTCGTTCTCGATGAAGAGCGGACACTCGCTCCTTCTTTCCGCGTATCAATCGAAACATCGGAGTCGTACGCGAGCTCGTAATTTAAGCGACCCACATGCATCGATGATTTCAGTCATTGACGTACGCGCGCACATAAGAGGATTATGAAATACCCCGCTTAGATCAGCAATAAAAATCTCAAATAATTACAGCGGTGTTTCTAAAAAGCGATACTTTTAATTACGGTATCGCTTCTAAAATACTTTCTTGAAATTCGTATTTTTATCAAAAAGCGGCAATTACCATTACGCGCGATAAGCAGAACGTATTTTCGCGGTAAATCAGCAAACGAGTTTTGGGACATTCCTACCCTCCTCGAAGGACTTTGAATGCAGCTTGGCGCCGCTCGCGGCCGACAATCGGGGATCTGAAAGCGACACGAGATTTCGTAATAAAAGTGATCGAGATCGCTTCGCTCTCTGATAAGGAGGAGAGCGTCGAGGAATTCAACGGGCGAGGCGATTAAGATAAGAAGACTTGCGCCGAACAGTACGCCAGATACGCCAGACGCAAAGTCATCCTCACGTGTAATTGGGCCGCCTTATGACGCCTTTTGCGACCCGCTCGCAATTATCCCCTGCCTCCCCCTCATCCCCCATGTGTGTAACTCTGTAATCTTTAGATAAAATCCGTCTTGTCGCGCGCCAGCGCAGCGCCGAATGCTTGCGCCATTACGCGACCGACCGCGAGACGGAGATAAGCTAATCGGCGTCGTAAAGAGTACAGTGCGGCGGATGATGACGCTGTATCACCAATGGGAGTGATACGGCATGCCGTTATCCACTACTTGTCCACTCGAAGCGAGCGTAAGATGCGTTACGTTGTATTTCGAAACACGTTTCGTTGAAGAATGAAGAACGCGCGCATCCTCTTTATATGTGCTACTTAATACTGGAACAGCCGCTCGTTAACATATTCAAGAACGCAACCTTGTTAACGTTGACGGCTGGTTGCACCAACGGTCGTTAACGCCGTCCCTAGTCAAATCTTCTGCCTAACTTGGCGTGTATATTCTAAAAGAGAATAGCTAATCACTATAGCCAAGGTTTTAGTTAATCTAGATTATGAATCTACAATGGTCTAGAACAGGTTAGAAGATATCAAGAAGAATAAAAAATGATTTGTCTATATATATAAAGATATATAGAAGGAAACAAGAAATATAATGAGAATGATCTAACATAATAGCGCTGCAGTATGGATGTATCATGTTGTCGTGACGATGTAGCATAGTCATTACCAGATTTACAGCGTTAACCGCGGACGACGCCCGCAATTTTGCACGGTGCCCAACGAAAAATTTCTTAATTTCGCCGAAGCGATCGCGTCGTAGTCGAAGGAAGTCTTCACGGGTGGCCCATTATGTCCCTCAATGACAGCAGATTATCCAGCGATCCCCTTAGGGCCAGAAAGCCACATGCGGCCCACATAGCAGATCTTCGCCTTCGGCTCTTGCCCAGAATTACATTCGACCCTAATTTTTTTTTAAACCAGCATTATCGTTTCCGCTATATTTCTCGCTGATAATTTGTTCCGCGGGACAGGTGCCGGAATGAAAGACCACACGAAGTGTTGCCGGAAGGAACTCTAGGAAGCTATACGAAATGTTTACGCGAAAACACTGCCCTTATACTGCGTTTAAATGATGACGTGAAATCCCCCAGAGCTTCTTATAATCTAAATTTCATCTATGTGTGTTTCAAAAATTATTCTTCTTCTTAAATTAATTAACTATTTTTTCTTTTGTATTTATTTCTTTTTATAAAATTTATCTTCGAATTTCAAATATTATCTAATCTATTTTTCAAGATTCACGGTTTTGTCTATTTTTATTTTAAATAATAATAATTGAGAATAAAAAGCAAGCCTTCACTTAAAAAAGAAACATATGATCGTGCAAATTCCCCGATGTGGCAGATGAACGCGCGCGTTTCCAGCCCTTTGCGCTCACAAGGCAGAAAGAGTAATGCCGCGTAGCGCACGAAAAACGTAAAAAAAAATAACGAAGGCGGGCGTGCGAAAGAGGTTGCAGATGGTCGGTGTCGTTGTACCTTTAAACGCGGGTCCGTCCTTACACAAGAATCCGCGGACGTGACGGTCTCGGTGCTCGGGGCGTCACAATTTCGCACAATTATAGATTAGCCACACTCACGGATTCGGCCCACACCTGTTGGGCCTAATCGCCGTCAACTATCTTGCATCTCAATTCGCCGTGGCCCCGCGGAATATTGATTTTTTGCCGGCAATTTTTACGAGGCGGAATATAATGTCTAACGACAGCGGATCGCTTGCCAAGGCAACTGCGACCAGCCCCGCTATTCCGGCGAGACGCGCGCGGAGCACGAAGCCGAAACTACGAAATTATCGCGCACGGTGGTCCTACCACACGTGCGAGAACTTCGTGAGTCTAACAGATTCACGACCGTTTATTCATGACCGGGTTCTAGATTATAGTGGCTAATTATTACGTTGCGAGCGACGGCAAATTTCCAACCGAGATAAAAGCCCGGATCTCTTCCGAGAAGACCAGTGAATAGAATTACAGTAGCTATTTTCTGAAAACTGATCATTAAAATCACGTGTCGTCTAAATTTTCGATTGCTTCGACTGAAGAAAAACGATAAAGTCAATGACGCTCCAAAAATGCAATAGTATATTTGCAATAGTATAGTCAATTATAGTATTTACACGACAATGCTACATTAAATAAAATTTTAATTATCTGAAAAATGGCAATCGAGATATAATTATATGATTTATAACGGAACTCAGTTAATACATAGTTACGAGCCGCAAAGCTTTGACAACATAACGTGATGATTAATGATGATCGCAAAATGGGTCGAGAGATATCCTGGCGACACATCAGTAGAAGATACACTTAGCATCGCGACGTCAATCGTCACGCAGGAACCAGGAAGAACCTTCATCCTGACAAATGATGCAAGTCGGTCTTCGAGAACGGACGACTCGAAATCGTTATATGCGGCTCCAGAAATACGGGAAGCTGGTCGATGGAAAGAAAAACATCGACGATCGCGCAGGGTTTAAAGCTTGAAAAATTAAAGTCGAGTGTCGCCCGACCGCCGTTGTGTCGCCATGCTTAAGCGGATTCCCTGACAAATGGACGAGGCGGAGAGGAAAACGGAATCCGAACTAAAGATGAAGAAGATGCCACAAGTTTTGGTCACATAATAGAAGAATGAGGTAAACAGAGAAAAAGAG
The DNA here is from genome assembly GCA_963971435.1 of Lasius platythorax. NCBI lineage: Eukaryota > Metazoa > Arthropoda > Insecta > Hymenoptera > Formicidae > Lasius > Lasius platythorax. Next base: position 4,973,417 of record OZ020541.1, read on the forward strand.
AAAATTTATAAAAATTTTCCACGATGCCATATATAGAGTAGTATTTGTAAATTAGAATTTTTTTATATATTGTATAGTATTATCATTTTAGTTATTACGTATATTATATATATTATATATTATTATTTTATATATTATCTCGACGTATAAACTATAGATATATTACTTCTCATTTTCTGTTGCATATGCCATAAATTAAAAAAATGATTAGACTCAATGTTACTTAAATGTGATAAAATAAATACGTAAAAAATGACAAAAACTAAGACAAGACATTTTCAATTTATTCGGATATATTTAAGCTGCATAATATATACTGATAATTAGATCGATTAAAAGCAGCAAAACATGGATGATTATTAAATGATCATCACATGAATTATGAACAATTAATATAATGTGCGAGCTTGCAATTTTTTGCGCTACCTCTTGCTTTACCGATTTTATATTCACGTGTTACGAGCAATGAAATGCACAATTTATTTACGATATACATGTCAAGGTTCATGATTATTGAGAGCGAACGAAAGCCTTCGAAATGAATATATGCAAAATTAAAGTTAAATTAGCTGTCATGCTCAAAAAGTGGAGCATACATTACAACATATCGTATCATTCTTGATATTTTATGTTATATAAATTAGATAATTTCTCCATCTAATTAGTCTTTTCCTTCAAGTTTTACATATGTATTTCTAATCTAATCACTCAATGTAATTTTTTTCATCACATAGTTAATTTTGCTGAATGGTTGGTCGCGCAAAATAGAAGCTCGCCCAGCAAACGGTGTTAGAAAAATGATGGTTATTTAGCGTGTCGTGCATGAGGGATATATGGTGACTCATTATCGCCGTCACGGTACAGCATGCACGCAGCATGGTATGAGAATGAAAAATACTGCGCGACCGCGTGGCAGCCTCAAATGTACACAGTTAATCGCGCGTAATTGTTTCCCGGATTTTTTTTTGCCAGTCGGCGCTCTAAATAGGACGCCTTTTCGAGAAATTAGACGGATGACTAATCGACTCGTAGGGGACTCGACTAAGACTGATGCCACATTTGACTGATGATGCGGGAAAAGGCGGAAATTCGTGTGTGCACAATTAGCGGCTGAAAGTAGCCAGCAGTTGCGAAGGGAGAAATTAAGAATCTGTTTGTACAGGAGAACCTGGCGAGTCTATTTTTTTCTCAGTGGAGTAGACATTTAGCGTACCGTGGCAATCATGAACCATCACGCTACTTGAACGAAACGTTATAATTTAATATTATGTCTAACAAATTTTTTAATCCTTTCTTAGTACGTTTAAAATAAATTGTAACTTTTGTAATTTAATTTTAATCGTAAAATTTCCGACAATTACTCGAATATTTTGAATCTCTTTCGATCTGAGTGTGCTCAATGGAATATATGCCACTAATTGAACCGGGTTCGTTGCGTCCAGGGCCTTCAATTGAATTCGTGAACGCAGGGCGTACGTCGATGCACACCGGCGCGATGTGGTGCGGGGTGTCTTTGAGTGTGTGTATCGGAGTGTGTCGCGGAGGATGCGCGCGAGGGGTCCGCCGAGCGAGGTAATGACTGGAGCTTCCTGCCGTTCACAAACTGCGAAAGAAGGGAGACGTCCCCCGTGCAGGATATCCGACATTTAATCTGATTTCTGGATTACACATCGCCGTGTGGACAGCGGCGGAAAGGAACATTCTCGCACCCTACGAGAGCCTTTCTCCCTTTTCGTCTATCCCCTTCCCAGCCGGGTAAAAATAACTCGATGTGATGTAAAAGACAACGTCGACGGTAATCTAATTCGGATGTATAGAGGTAGTTTTGAGAGAGCCTAATTTTAAATCGATCAATCAATTGGAGATTAAATTAAGATTAATCCGCGGATCGTTTCTGATAATCTGATCATCTCTGTGTAGTTAATAATATAATACGATAAACATCTGAAAATATTACTCGCGTACGCGCGTTGCACGCCGATAACTTACACCGCGACTCGAGTTCTCGCGGTTATTGTGCGTTACAGCCGCGTGCGCTTCTCAGACTTCCGGTTTCACGACAGACTCTGTATAGGCCTCCTTCCTGCAACCGTGGGAGATCGCGCGATCTCTCGGCGCCGCGCGTTTCTTCTCGCGTAACTCGCTTTAATTGGCAGCACCCGGTGCAACAGAAGCGAAGACACTCGGCTTAATCGCCGTTACATCAGCGTAAAAATATATAATACTATCTAGACAGAAAGACAGAGAGAATGAGACGCGCGGAGAGGGACGACTCTTTCGGATCGTGTTACTTCGTAATCGCGTTGTCGCTCTCACACGGCGAGATGATTCCACGCGCGTTCATTCGCGCGCGCGACGATTTTTGCACCCGAGTATCACGCAGCGATTTAAATTTCGAAAACGGCACGATATAACGGTGTGATTATTCTTCAAAGTTTCAGATGATACCCTTTGAGACTCGCACTTAAAATTCGCGCGGATATATATAAATATTGCCGTGCGTATTGTTTAATTAAAATTTATATTATTTTCTTTTAATATTTATATAAAAAAAAATATATATAAATTTTAATTAAACAACACACGCGGAATATTTTTTAACAAAAAAATGAGACAAATGCCCTCGGTTTGTTACATCAGTTTAGGCACTTAGAAATGAGTAAATTGCGCGTGTGGATGCAAACGGGAGATGCAGGCCGTCGCGCACGACCGCACGTACCGCGGTGGGGATCGGCGTGCGTCGCGCGTTGTGCCATGGAGAACTTTCTCATGCAGTCGCGTCATTGCGCCGTCTGCTCGGCGTTCGTATTCCCGGAACTTCATTAACTTGTATTCTTGAATCAAAATAGAAGCCTCGCGCAGTCTCTAATTAACATAGACGAGACGAAGAGAAAGAAGGAAGATACACTTAACCATTAACGAGGCGCTCGCGCGCGTCTCATCTGCGAATTATTGATTTTCTGGTCGTGCGAATGTAGAGAAGCTATCTCCGATATAGACGCGGAAGAGCTCTTAATAAAAGAGCTCTTAATAAAATGTGCGAGAAATTCGCGCGTATATAATCATCACAGATGCTAGACGCGAAGGATCGCGAAAACAGCCCTCTTGACCCCTGATAGATCATCTTCTACAGATAATGAGAAAGGTCGGTCGACTTAAGTTAAACTGTATATATCGTGAATATACGTTGTGAATCGTTTCTCGATTTTTATTTTGCCTTGTTGAGCAAAACGCACTTTCTCGGATGCGTCGTTTATTCGCTCCGCGATTCGCTTACGTTGCATCGCGTATCATATGCGGATTTAATGCGGAATTCCAACGCAATTGAAGATTATATGTATTAAACTGCTTTTCTGCACGCGTTTGTTTTGCTTATTCTACGCATATAATTCTTCACAATCTTATCGAGAGGAATAACGATCTCTTGCAGCAATATTGTGAAATAATTCGCTTATGAGTTAACATAAGTAATAGAACATTAGTTAATATAATAAGCGTTGCCTAAATATATGTTTAAAATTAATACAAGCCATGTATCGTCTGTAAAAAATAAAATCCTTTAATCCGGCTGTTTTTGAAACGTGAGAAACGCCTACGTATCGATTAACTATGAATCGAAAGTAAAATGATCGAATTCGATCACTCGCGATAATTTATTCGACTCGGTCAACGTCCCACGAGCTCGGATTCATAATGCAAGTATACGGTGGATGCCCGTGACACGTTCACATGACCCTTTTCCGCGGCGTCACAGTTCTCATGAAACACTAGACGCATATGTGAATGGGAGACGTGTCGTTACGATACTTCCGGCGGATAGCTGTGCGACACGAACAATATCAGAACGTAAATAAAAGTATGCAAAACTCCGATAAAAAAAGCCGCTTACTCGGTCGTTTTTTATCAAAAAATATATTATCTACAAAACATATAAATATTATAATAAACATTATAAGTACAAAAAATATATTATCTAGATTATAGAGAGAAATAAATAAAAAAAAAATTATTTAATTAAATTTAAACGACTTGCATTAACTTGCTCATTGTAATAATAACATATATTGAACAATTAATTTAAACATTGGCTACATAACTAAAGAAGTTAGTTAAATAAATAACTATCAAAAGAATCATGTATGTTACATCTTGTTATTTTCTTTGTAATATTATTACTGTTGTGTGTGTGTAGAGCTTTGTTAAAATATGATTTAAGTTATTTATAGCACTCTTTCGATAATTCAATAAAATATGATTTTAACGAGGGAAGCAATTTCTATCATATATACGCATTTTATTCATCGATTTCACCTAGTACAGTCAAAGTACTAGACGCCCACACGGGATATCGTGGGATCAGACGAGCACTTGAATCATCAACGGATATTGCGTAATCGAGAACAGAAGATTCACACTAGCGAGTCGGCGGAAAGCTTCGTAAAAGAGACGTGGAAAATTGTCCAAATAATTCCCCAACAATCTTGAAACGTAACGAGAACAAATATCTTATATAATTAGACGATGTATCCGCAAACAAGCGGTGAAATTGCACAGGCTAAAAAGCCGGGAACATCCGCGGAAGTCGGGTTCGTGGGAGTAGACATCCTAGAGTCGCGCGGATATTACGTAGCGGAGATAGTCACGCGAGGGGGAAGAAAATATGTCGAAGATGTTGCGGAAAAAAAGCGATCCTAGTAGAATCATGGAATCATATCCGATAGACAAAACAGTCAAATAATGAAATTAGTGTCACGTAAAGGCAGGTGTAGCGTAGTCTCGGAGAATTCCGCAAAAAAAATTGACGGCAGAAACTACCAAATGTTTACGCAACAGCAAACCGTAACCTACCTCAAGAAATCCGCTTTGTCTGCCAATGGAACATGTCTCGCATACAGATACCATGTAATGACGTCTGCGAGTCAATAGGTCTTTTCTTTTTTGCAAAGCTCGCATCTCTGTTATGCTACTTGAGACTGGAAAATTTTGAAGACTAGATTGCAAACAATTACTATAAGACTATAAGATTTTTTCATAAAAAAATGTATGATAAATATCTATAAAGAAAATTACGCTGATATGCTGTCCGCTAATTATATTAAAAAAGACTAACTTATATAAATTATAATATATAATTAATATAACAAATATATAAATCAATATTTAACTAACTATATATACCAAGTGTGTTAAATATGCTTAGAGTTAAATATTCGTAAAGAAAAAACCTGTACACAATTTTATTCAAACAGCGAGCGACTGATAACGCGCAGTTGCATCATTACAAAACTGCAGACGTCGTTTCCGCGCGAAGAAAATTTTCCAGCGCTAAATGATCAACGTTACGTAACGCTGTCTGCAAAGAAAAAAAAATCGCACCGCTGGTGCGCTCTTTAAACCGCTTCTAGTCCGCAATAATTATCCACACGCAACGTTAAATGCTCTGTCAAACGGTCGCAGAACAGCGCTCGGCGAGTGCGCTATTTGCGTAAATGGTTTTTGCAGAAACTCGCGTTCTCTCGCCGCGCTTCCTCGACGTCGATAACCCGTCGGGCAACGCGTACGCGGAATCTGCCGGCTGTCCCGTGATACGCGTTCAAGTTCCACGACCTGTTCCGACCTCTTGCGACACGCTCTCCAGGGGAGAATGGTAATTAACGCCGATAACGATTAACGCCGCGCTCCGCGACGCGCGTATTAATATTGTTCGATTAGCCGCGAACCGGCACGTGACACCCTCCACGGACTTTGAACGCCTCGTTAAGATTGTTTACGGGAGTAAACCGCGCTTGTGTGATACGATCGCGCGTCTCGTCGTTGTCGCGTAATTTATAGCGGTACGTCAATACCCAGGATAAACGCGGATGATTACGAAACCGAGCGACGAGAAACTTCGCGTGCGATCGAACCGAAAAGACTACGGAAAGTTTGAGCGCGGCCAATCGCTTGACGCAAATAAATGCAAAAGTATATATCCACTAGCGGCAGTTGTATGAAATTTATATTAGAACGTCATAAATATAATCGGGAACTCATTTCAAATTTAGCAAGCATTTAATCATTACACTATAGAGAAAGAAAGAAAAACATAGTATATACTTATTATAATAGTAACGGAGTGATCTAAAAAAAAATTTTTTTTTTTTTAAGAAATCACTCAGACACCAAAGATAAAATGGAGAATTATGTTTATCCGACTTTTGCATAAATAATTATTGCAAATATAAGTGACTTGATAATAATACATTTATTTTTATCGTATATGCGACAAAGAGGGTGTGATAAGTTATTCACAAGAAGCCTCCCATGAAGAACGTTGTGTTGCACTCGCGTTGAGCTCTCGAAGCAAAACAAAATTTGGGCCACGGCGGCGATACGCGCGAGCCACGCGGCAAACGCTCGTTAAACCATTAAGCGACAACACGCCTCCGGGTTATCGCCGTACTAATAAAGTCGGGCATTGTGGACACGCCGGCGTGCCGATAAGCGCCCCGTTTTATTTCCCTCACCCGGTGGCTCTCGCCTGATATAGTTCCTTCAATATTATAGCCGAACGATCGTAAACCTGGATAAATCCGTTACTATCGAACACCGACGGAATAACTATAATTCATAAATCCACGCACGCGACACGATTATCCGCCCACGTCTGCGGCAATTTTGTTCTGAGATCTCTCCTCGTGTGTACATGTGTGTGTGTGACACTTACTTAAAAATACATCTAGAAGATAAAATTACGCACACGATCGGTGTCACATTCTCGCGAATGAGTCATGTCTCAGCGGAGCGTCCCGGGTGCTTGATCGGCGCAAGAATCGGGTGACATTGATAACATTATCTCGATACTCATCGCAAAGGTGCGTAACACGTGAGCCTATCGCTGGATCGAGATAAAAAAAACACCGATATATCAACGAGAGCCGACACGAGACGCGTGTGGGATCGCGCGCGTCTCATGGCGCGTATACACTTTTCTTGAAAATATCTTATCGACCACGTGTAAAAATTCCAGCCGTACAAAGATCGCGTATTGCTATCGATTAACTTGAACACATTTGATAATATCGAGTGTGGTAATTTAAAAAGTCCCCCGCTTAATAACGATACCGTTGTTAAGCAAGCGCGCCAGTCTCTTATCGCGCGATCGACAATGTTTGCTACATTTTTTTCAATGCGGTCGAGAGTTTTCTCTCTATCCGACGAGAGACCAAACCTCGTTAATTTACATGGGATTCTCCGAGCCCGAGAGCGTCCAAAGCAAATTTGCTCAGTCCGGTCACGCGCGCTGTATACTTCGCGCGCCTACGCGCGGCCGCGTGCGCTCGCACGTCAAACCTCCGTTTACCCGTGTCATTATTAACGTGCAAGATGGGCTAAGTTTGCGCGACGGTTAGTGCCGGACGGTTGAGAAGAGAGACGTATAAACGAGCGTGTTACAGAGAAAACGAGAGGCGTACGCTCTCTAAGCTCTCTCAATTCCGACGAGAACTCTGGCGAGTCGCGTGCTCGCAAAATATACGAATTGACATCACTCCTTGACACACGTTACATAACGTCATTTCGTCTCATTGTATAAAAAACTTATCACGTAATGACAGGTAAATCGTGTATTTTTTTCATGCGGAAGTAGAAACGACTTAAACATGGTCAGACAAACACGCGCGCGCGCGAGTAAATTTTGCAAAATTACTAATGATTGCATAATGTGATATCTGTATTATCGCAGATTTTATGTCACGCACGCTGCCACGTGCGACGCGGTACAATGTAGAGGATGTGTGATGGCCACGATAGCGCACCATGACAACGTCACGTTGTCCTCTCGGGCTTCGGATTAACATCATGTCATTTGGAACTTAAATCGTTACGTACAACATGTGCAGTAACTAATGTCCCTGAAGAGACATCGGAAATGGAATACCGCGTATATAAATCACGAGCACGCATCATTACATTCGTTGAAATACCATCGCGTATTGGATTCCAACACACGATTCACACACAAATATAAGAGCTTGTTTTATTAACTGCAATTGCGCAATGCGCTTCGTAAGGAATTTATCGCATTAAACGTTAAACCTCGCTTGGGAATCGTTCCACGTTGACAATTATCCCGCGCTTAAGTCAATCAGACGGTCGATTATATGCATCGACTATTTTGCCTTCGTTACACGCGAATCATCTGGGTTTTCACGACATTAAAACCCGACTGGCATTAAGACGCCAAAACACTGCAAGTTACTAATATCACACTGAGAAAGTTTATGGTATTCATTATCTCCGATACTTAACGAGAGATTCCCCTTCGACTTTTTACTACACCCGGTATACCCTGAAACGTGGACAGCAGGCGCGTTCCGGGGGCGTGCATGCGTAAATGGCGAGTAAAACTTAATTGCCAAATAATAATTAGACAATATAAAAATTAAATGTCAGGACAGTTAATTTACGAGGCAACTAACCGCCGCCGCTGCCAGCGATAATAATTTCCACGAAAATTACGCCCGGCACCGTTTTTCCTCTCTCTTTTTCTCGGCAATACCGGACACTACGCTTTCTTTCGGTAGCCGCTAATGACGCTATTTCTTCTTTCCCGATTACTTTAGACGCAGCGCAAAAACCGATTAAACGATCGCGCACAAAATATGTTAATCAAGCATCTTGTCTCATACACTGTAGTTGGAAACGCGTAGCGTTATGTTAGTACTTGGTTATAATTTGCACTTGTATCAAGACTTATGTCTGATTTATTAATCTTTACAAAATTACGTGAAAAACATCATATAGAAGAATATATTCGCGTGAATATATATAAATATAAAATATAAAACGACAATATATATCTTATTGCTAGTAAATAATTTTTTGTACGCTTTATATTAATAGACTGCTTTTGCAATTATTAAATTATATTAAAACCGAAAAGTTTTCAATCCCTTCTATTCGAAGTTAAACTTAGCCGAGGCCGAGCCGAAGCATAAGCGCATCACCGAGTCGGGTTCACGGAACCGTACATTTCCCCGGCATTTCTCCTGGCGGCGACACGCCAGGCAGACTTTCTTTCTGCGCCGCTAACGACGATATTCCTCCTTTCGTGGCTACTTAATTTGCGCGGTGCTTTATGGCGTGGCGTCGCGCCTACGGCGGAGTAATTTACTCGCGTGAAAGAGCCACGACGTCTCTACCTTTACCCGTTGCACGTTGCTACGAGCTTCTCTTTTCGCGAAGCATTAATAGTCACCACGTGGTGGCTATCATCGTGTTGGCGAAGACGTGAGAAATGCGAAGGAGTATCATCACGCGGGTGACTCGCTAAAATTATTCCCTCGCTATATACCTCTTCTTTTTTTTTCTCTCTCTCTCTCTTTCTTTCATCCCCTCTCATTCTCTCGATCCCGAAACACTTTCTATCTCCGGTAGCGTGAAGCACTGGTATAAAGCTCCTAAAAACGAGATTACTTCGCACAAAGAACTCTTCTCTAAAATCTGCCGATTCTGCAATTGGCGAGATAATATCTTGGAGAAAGATGTTGCAATCGATTCCATTGCAAAAAGCGTAATTTTGTACTTCATCGCGAGCAGAGAAAATACGAATTAGGTTGGATTTTTATTTACGTTATTCAATAGTATATGCGTTTTACTTTACTTATTTTTCTATTAGAAATATAATTTCTTATAAAAAATACTAAACTATATTACATTATTTTTAATTTATTTCGAAACAGCAGGGTATACAGATAATATTAATCACGCGTAGCACTGCTTATGAAAAATTATATACCGAAATAATATGACGAATATTATATAAAAAATAGACTGTATCCCCCTGTATATTTTTGACATGCAAGCAATAATAACAAAAATAAGTATATAATTTTTTTCGAATGTGCTTTATAGGTTGCTTCATGAGTCAGAGGCCACACTAATTAGTTATACAATTAGTAATTATCGGACGAGCGTGAACATCAGCACGTATCAATTACGGTCGACTTATTAAATTTCGGCTATGCGATTAATTAATCTGCAATTAGCAAACGTAGCCGGCGCCCGTTTATTAATTATGCAGCGAAAGCTTCCAGGAACTCGCCTCGAAAGTAAATTAAGGATCGACTGGCGAGGAAGTCATTAAGGCGCCCTCACGTGAAAGATATATGGACCTTTAGGATACCGTAGGTAAGGTTTCGTAAGCTGAAAAGCAAGGTGGAGAAGAAGGAACGCGGTTTCGCGTTATCGATCGGAAAACCTGACTTCAAAAGCCGCAATGAGTAATTCGCACTTACGTCAATATCAATCTCGCGGCTGAGCACGCAAATTGAAAACTAATTTAAGAGCATATCGCGTACCACATCAGTAATTACTTTTTAATTAATTTTCGCCCTGAATGCCCGACCGACAGGTAACCGCCATAGCGAATCCCTGTACGTTCTCCGCGTGCGTGATTTTTAGTTCTCGCCGAACAGTGATTAGTCCTTTCCTCAGTTATCTTTTTCGTTGCCGAACAGTGATTCTCATCGCGAAAAAGCTCATTCTCTCACAATATCAGCCTAATTTTAGATTAAGCAAAAGGAACATCGATCGGGAGAAAGCAATCGACGGCGAAACAATACGAAGACTTGCGTAGGGTCATTATTGTGCTCCTGTTGTGGGCCTGTAATGAGGCTTTAACGTACCCGTAAGAATGCCACCAGACGCGTTTCGCGCATCGCCGAACGCGCTAAACGCGCCAGCTGCCGGTTGCTGTCGCTCGTGCAGAGCTTCCTTTTTTCGCCCTGCCGTTATTGTTCACGCGGCTCGATCTCTCGCAGCATCGTGGTTCCGCTCCGCGCCGATCCGACATGCGATTTTTTTCCGGAACACAGAGCGAAGAAAGGATACCGCGCAATATTTGTCGCAAAAGGAAGCGAGGACGAGGAAAGAATAAATTGTATGTCCAAGCAGACAAGCGTGAACTCGTGAATCGCAGCGAACGTGCACACACGCGTGTAGCAATTCGTCTTGTCTCCATTAATAGCTATACTTTTGCACATGCGTATCGTTTTAAGTAATTATAACAGTAAAAATATCGATAACAATAAAAGCCTTTGTAATTGTCTTTATAACTATATGCGCTCGTGACATGACACGATATTATTCGTTTATTACGAACGTAACAATTAAAGTGATTTCAATATATTTTATTGAAACGACATTGAACGCAGTTATTGCAGCAGATATCAGGTGTATTACTAATTTTCGCGACAGCCCCCGAATTACGCGCACGCAAACTTCGTGTGACGGGATAAAAATCGGTCCGCGATTCCACGAAGAAAGTGCGTGTCGTATTCCACGCGCCTGTGCGTGCGTGAAGCCGGCCGTCACGCATAAAAAGCTGGCGCAGGAAGCATAAACGGCACTTTTTATCAGTCGGACGAGGTACCGTGTACCGCGGTCCACGCGTTATTGTTTCGCGTACGTGCGTATGCATCGCGCACAGAGTGCCTTTTCATGCGATAGCACCACGCACGTTACCTATGCAATGCAGAGGCGATATATGCATATGAGAGTGGCGTATGTAATGACATTCGAAGGTCGATGCACTACGAGCAGATTTTGACATAAAGCACGATCGCGTCTCTACGTGACTTTCTAATCAACTGAATTTTAAGTGCGAGAGAAACTGTTCAAAATGGCCTGAAACGGAAACTCGAAAGGCGTTTTAGATTCTCGATTACGAAATATCGAAGCGCATTGTGAAGTAGACGACGTGCATATTCGCGAGTTGCGCTTTAAGCACGTTCTTATCGGCGCTCATTAGCTTTATCTTTAGAGTGCTTTGTAAGGTTTACACGAAACTTCCGGCGAACATTCCTCGGCGCATTCGCCAAGTCGACTTTTTCTTCGCGTAAGTTTAAGCCGAGTTATGCAATATTAAATATCAAATAATATTTACTTTGGCCAAAAGCGTTTTTAATCTCCTTCGACAAGCACATTACATATATTCTTACTTTTTATTTCAAATGAAAACATTTTTACAAGAACATTTAATATAATCTCTCGTATAATAAAATTCCGTGTTTACCACGCGGATCATACTTGATCCTACCGTAGGATTCTAGGGTTAAGAGAGAGAGAGAGATGTGGGGGATTATCGTTGCCTTGAAGCTAATCAATGGGCGTGAAAAAGGCGTGCGTGCGCGTACAGTAGAGAACGCGGCACGCGAAGCTCGCGCGATCCCACGAAGCCACGCGATGCTTCATGCCGCGTGCACGTGACCCCCGCGACCTTAAAACCGAGCACTATTTTCCGCTGCCGGCAGGACTCCTCTCCCTGCCGGCATCTCCTCGGTATGTTGCAGGACGCTGTCGTGTTACAGAACGTAGTACAAGCATGACACAAGAGAGGCTGGAGATTAATATTATCTCGCGCGTGTGTGTAGCGCACGCCGGGGATACGTGCGGATCGCGAGTTTCTACGCACCGGCAATCTTGTCTTCCCTTCGGGAGAAGCGTCTTTGTTGCTTCTGGTATGTGCCTGTAAGATTGCCGGTGCACGGCATTATAAATAATGCGAAATCATCATGCGAACGTCTCCGCGCACCCGGAAGGAGAATGATATTTGCTGACGAAATAAGAGCAAACCAAAAATTCTTCTGTGTTTATATATTTCCCTTTTCAAACAGATACGAAAATTTATTAAATTTCTAGAGCAGAATATGCTGTCTTATTGCTGTATATCAAAAGGACGCTTCTTTTTTATTTTTATGATCAATGCGTTTATTAACGGAGAAAAATATTAGCTACCATAATTAAATTTTAGGTATAATGTAGGGACACCTATGATTTCACGAAATCATACATTGTTTTAAAATAAATTACAATATTATATTAATATATTGACCCAATTCTGATAATAGAACATGAAAAAAATATTAGCTACCATAGCTAAATTTTAGATATAATGTAAAAACACCTAAAATTTAGCTATGGTAGCTAATATTTTTTTCCGTATTCTATGACCAGGACTGGGCCAATATATTAATATAATATTGTAATTTATTTTAAAACAATGTATATATGATTTCGTAAAACAGCGATTTAATTTACGATCGTAATTGCACGCGCATGTAATCATATTAAGCAAAATTACGTATCTGGCAGGCAGCCTGTAATTTTCACAAAAATAATGTAGATCTATAGATACTTAGGGAACATTAGCTTCGCGAGAGGCTACCGTTTCCACGAATGACCTAAGGATACCGTCATCATCATTATCATCATCATCATCATCCCACACATCACGAACTCGTGACCGCATCGGTTTCTTCTCCCATGCCTGAGAGAGAAATGTCATCATAATTTTAATCCGACGATTATATGGACCCGCTCCTCTCGATACGTATCTCCAGCCTGGAGACACGTGTCTCGGCACGACCGGTCGGTCGAAGAACTTGTAATTTTCTTGCATGGTTCCTAAGGGGGTGTCGCGCAGTACGCGCCGCGTGCACGCGAAGTCTAACACGTGTGCATACGCAAGCAGTCAATTTCAGGTTGCCATTGCCATGCATGAGTTTTGCAAATTACATGCGAAACGTGTGGAAAACTATTATCCATGTACGTAGTTTTGCACGCATGCAGCTATCGTGAGATATAAAAAAAGAAATGCGGATTTCTCTTACGCGCCATTTATCTTATTGCGATGATTTATGTTAAGTCGGGGCAGAGGGAGAAGGTAAAAATACGGTTGTAAAAATACGCGCTCTTCTTTGTCAGCGCGTGTGAGATTTTTGCACGCGTATGTACACATATACGGACACGTGCACCATCGCGGAACTGAACGAACGACAAAATGCGATCGATTCGAGTTATTTATTGAGGCTTTCGGACGGGGGATCTGTGGTGGACACAGAAGTGCCTCGGACCGGAAGATATCTTATCTGAGACACACACCGTGCGCACCGAGAAACGCGCTACGTATACTTACATCCTCGCCGTGGGCCCGATACCGGGTGGGCGATAAGACGACGTCTAGTATCTGATGCGCGTGCAAAAACAAAGGCAGCAGGAGGAATATCCTCCTGCCGTCGCAGCGCACTCGGCTGCTCGTGTGCTCCGTGATAACGAGGATCGATCTCGTTGCTTCGTCGATTTATATCGAGAATGTATCGAGAGGGCGATGCCTCATGGCGGCCGGAGGCGCGAAAAATCCGCCAACACGCGCACCACACGGGCTGCTATCGGCGTCGGAACGAAGACACGCAGGTGATGATCGAAAGACCACCTAGGTTTAGTTCCACCAGGTGGTTTTCGTATGGCGTGATTAGGGGAGTTTGTGTGGATATTGCGGTGATCGCACCAAGTGCACGGTGATGTCCGCGAGATATCATTCGATCGTAGATCTCTTAGTCCATAGTTTGCTGAATACCTATCTGAAATATATCGCATATGACGCGCGAGAGAGAGATTTTGTATCGATACCTCTATGCAACAAAGAAAACGCGGCGATAATAAAATTGCCACGTGGTAAAAGACAATACGATACTGACATTGTCAAATATTAGATAAATTTTGATATCGTTATTACTACAAACATTAATAATAAAAGTGAAAATGCAGCGCTTTGAACGATCGCAGAAATATATCCGACTTAAAAATCTTACTGTACATATGATTATTACCGGTTGAATCGACGAAAGTATTCGTAATGGCATGCGAGCCGCGATCCGTGCGAGTAACGAGCGAACGAACCTGCGATCGGCGTTTGAAACACGAACCTAGCCGGTATCCACCCATTTCCGAGGATTCTCCCTCGACTTACAAGCCTCCTCGTGGCTATCATCACGGAATTTCCCGCAGCCACTAGCTCGGCAAATCGCCACCCGATACGGTCGATGGTGCGAATCGGTAGTCAGACGCCGAGGCGAACCTCTCGGTGCATACCTGAGATCGGTACGTTAACCTCCCGGGGGGAAAAGGGACGATAAATTAGGCGAGCCTTATCGGCGATCGTTCGCGCGAGGATATAACGCTCCTCGTCCAGAAGCTCCCTCGGCACACGCAGATGCTATCCTCCTCGCGCCTGATGCATCCTCAGTCTCTTATTGGCAGAGAGACCAGAGAACCATACTTATTCTCTCAACTCTGTCTCTCTTTCTCTCGAAAAAGAGAGAGAGAAAGAGAGCTCGCGGCCGTACTTACGCGCGGGGGTTTGGGTTTTGTTGGGCGGTTAAAAAAAGACAGACATATTGGTTTTACATTCCCTTATTTACGAGACCATAAACCTTCCTACTCTTCTTCGGGCCCGCGATTCCGCCAAATGCAACAACACCGTGCCGTTACGATTCCAGGGTAGAGGCACGAACGGACTGACTTGACGGCGGGAAACGAGCGGAGGAGAAACGGGCTACAACCGCACGGGCATTAATAAATTTCGGAGCAAGTTACACTCGCGGGCGCGCGACCAAGTCGGCAGATGCATGAGATTTATGGGATTCAGCGCCGGTGACAAATTCGCATATATCTGCGTCGACCGAAAAGCGTGAAAGATCGGAGGAAAGAGAAATTGTATTCGTATTTATTATGTTTTGATCACGGGTCCAGATGCTCCGTGGATGATATCTCGTAACAAACAAATATAGATTATCTGTAAAAATGCGAACACAAATTCCTGTTTAATTGAAAAGATATTCCATCGATATTTTCCATTCGTTTCCCTTTCGTTTTATTATTCATATTGCTTTTATCGAAGATCTATCGCCAATTAGACAATAACGCACTTGAATCGTGAAAGGAGTCGGAAAGGATTTTGCTCGGTGTGTATTTATTAATGAATATCTATTTGAATATTTCCGATACACACTCAGAGAACACTTTGAGCGCAATTATATGTGCATCATGAATGGAACGGAATGCGTTGTGCAAGTAACGCAAGCCCTGTATACGATAATCGATAGTCGTGAGCCTTTATCAAGCGGTAAGCTTACACACCTCGAGATAGAGTCGGCAATCCACTCAGCACTCACTAAGGCGGATGCTCGCCTTAGCCAGGAACTGCAATATAGCACGCTGCGTTCTTCGCGCGGAAGAGTTTCGTTGATTTATCGCTCCTTGAAACGAGCCAAATTACACCGTTAAATCGTCTCGAACGACAGTCGACGTGCAAGCGAGTCATTTCGCACGATCGGGATATCTCATATATGTACAGGGTGTCCCGAGTCAATTACATTATCTTTTAATAACAGACATTGCGTAGAGAATCAAGAAAAAGTATGATTCACAAATGTAATAGAGAAAAACACAATAATAATATAGTTATTAAAAATAGAAATAATATTCTTAGTATTTTTATTCATTGTTATAAAGAATTATTATAATTATCAAAATTTTATTATTTAACATTAACTACATAATATAAAATCATTTAATTAGTTGATCACCAATAAAAACTCATCGAGAACTTAGACTATTAATATATTATCTATTTTTAAAAAGAGGTCTGCAGTTGATTAAGCACACCCTGTACAAGTTCGCAATGAATATCCGTGGAAGACAAAGCGAGATTGGTGTGCAAAGGTCGCGTCATCGAGTCACGAACTACAACGAGCGTGCAAGAATCGATGTCGAGAAATCGCGAGGGAACGAAGACGACGACGAGGACGAGACGAAATGAGATGAGATAGAAAAGAAGCCGTGAAGAGAGGAGACGAGAGTAAAAGGTCGAAGGAAGAAGATGAAGAAACTCTCGAGTCGGTCACGCGTCTCGAACTCAGCAATGGCAATCACAAGTCTGTTATTGCGAGTGGTCTTTCGAAGGCTAAGTACAATTACAGGTTGCTTCGAGAGCGAAGCAGAACGAGCGCGCGCGCGCACGAAAGGGATTATTCGTGTCTTCGTGTATCGAGCTCGTTATGAACGTATATTGAGAAGTCGCGAAGGGATATATCTTCTCCAGATATGACAACATCTTCGTTTGTAGTTATTATCATATCGTCGGCAACGAGATATGATAACCCGATCGAGACACGTCGCCCACATTTCTGTATTTCTTAATAAAGATCCGTCGATATACAGACGCGGAAGATGTCTGATGCGCGAACGTGAGACGCATTCCGGATACGATCTTCTTTAAACCGGCCGTCCGGCGTGACCTAAAGCGACATACCGGTTTCGCGCTGGTTCATACTGGTTTTTAGTTGCAACGAAACACGTTAAGAATTTGAGATGTTAAAGGAGAATTTTTATGAAAGGATACGAAAAGCTCATGTTTCATCCACAGTGCCATTTGTATCTCTGCCGGACCGAAGGTCAAACTACACCGAGCGCGTATGAATTAAAATTGCAAAGCAGAGAAGTCTTTTTAATTCCGATCGCGTCAAAACAACACATTAAAAGATACAAGACTACGCTATACATTCTAAAAAAAAAAACATTCACCGTGGGAATAAAGTGAAGAGAGCGATGACCAGACGAAACTCCTTGGTTTCACCGTTCGACGAGGATGGAACCAACGTGGATGGATCCTGTGGCCGAAACTCGCATCGCCTGGCGCGGTACTAAAAGTTTCGGGGCGTGGGCAATAATTTACGATGCCGCGCGGTAACTATCCGTAAGTACCAGCGAGAGCAACGCTAATGTTCGTCCTTATGTACTGCGCGCGTATACGCGCGTCCACGTCCGGTCCGGCTGTCTAGGGACGGATAAAGTGAAGTGAAGGGATGAGGAGGGAGAACGTTGTCGGAGAGGAGACCATCGGTCGGAGGCGTTCGCCTTTACTACGCATAAATCTGCGGTCTCTCCGCCGACGTCGCGGCTTTACTGCCTTTCCACGAAAACCCACACCGCCCTCCGAAAAGAGTCTGTCCCCGCGACCCTGAAGCCGCCGTCGACGGCGACGCAACCACGACGCAATGTAGGTCTCTGTGTCCCCTGTCTTAAGCTATTCCCGCGATGAAGCTGCATACGTGTCGCAGCGGCGACGTTAAGATCTTGACCTCGTATAATGTTGATTCAGCTTATGACGAAATAATTATAATGATAGATAATGGATTTTTAATGATAAATACATCACGTAAGAAGACGAAAAAAGAATGTTTGATGAAAAAATTATTTAATTTTGCATTTTATATCGCATACGTTGCTTCGTTAGTTATTAAAATAAAATCGAGCAAAATCGCGATCCGCATCGATTAAATCTTTCGCTAAATAATTCGTTTATGCGAAACCATAAATTACGCGTGCGCATATTCCACATTGATTACAAAGAATTGCGTATAAACGAATAAAATTGTGCATAAAGTAAAAAAGCGCGGAATCATTGTATCGTCGTATTATTATTAAGTACCACCGAGTAATTGCTATATCATTCATTTACTGCATTATTGCCTACGCACGCAACCGTAATTAATCATTCTCGAAGTGCAACATGCATAAGGCTTTGTTGAGAATTTCTCAATTAATATCTCTTGTTCCAAATTAATAAAAAATAACGTTGAAATTGAATCTTCACGCTGATATGAGTCGAAATTTTGTTCCTATTTACAACCTCTATCTTCGCACGTTTATGGATTCTGGATTATTTTGATAAGTTTTATTTATATAAGAATTGGATTTTATTGAATTCCTATTTAGTACCTCACAAATGGGCAATAAACAAACAGTTTCTCAGAGAATTCAAATAGGGGCTTTCGACAAAACTATAAATTAAATAGTTCCAAAATAGGATGATTTGACTGCATAAAGTATCAAAGTAGTAATGTTAGATTACACATTGAAAGTAAGAGAAAAATTTCGACTCGGAAAAATATACTGCGTGTGTGTAAAAATTTAAATCGTGTCTCACTAAAAAAATGCATTTGCCGTAATAATAAAAGTGGCCAAACTATATTTGATAGATTGAATCTAAAATTAAATTGCGTTGAACTTTCAAGATATATACAAAATAAATAATATACGAGGCACATATAATATATAAAAAACCTTTCTAAAAGAAGATAAAAACAATCGTTAATGACACGATCGTGTGTGAATCGCGGCACAACAAAAATAGATGCGATATTTTCACGGCGTGAAAGTGCGAATATCGATTGGAAATGTTAAAAACCATTTGGGGGTACTTGGCTTTCCCTTCAAAATAAACCTTTCAGGTACTGAGCCCTCCCACGTCAAGATGCTCTAAGTGGAAGGGTTTCATTGGGCGAAAACCCGATGCAGTATAAATATGCTCCAAAAAACGAGCACTGATTGCCGCCAATATGCTTCACCGCTACGAAATACTTTCTTAATTAAAATAAATTATAGTCAATATACTTCGTACAAATTACTATAGGCCGCCCATATCAAGGTTGCGCTTAAATAAACACGGAATTCGGTTTTACAGGATCGTCTGCCTATCGATACTCCTCGATCGCTGATACTTGTTCGTTCTTAATCAATAATATACACCATGAGAAAGCAATTAATATAGCAATTAGTTCGTGACATTTACACACCGTCGAGCCCCGCCTACAAATATCTACAAAATTCACATCATATAATAGGTTGCACAAAAAAAGAAAATGAAATAAGGAAAATCTATCCATAAAATATATCATAACTTTTTTTTTAATTTCTGCAAATTCTATTCAATTTCAAAAACAAAAAGCGATTAGAATACTTTTCATATTTTATATATTAAAAGATAATAATAAAACGACCTTTTTCCTTTTCTCGTAAAAATCTTTTTATACAGTCACGCAGATTTAAATATGATAATTGCAATATATTACCCAGGTATTTACCGAAACGTTTTTCCCGGAGTATCCATAATTTAGGAATAAATTGTGAGAATGCGTCTAATCATAAGTAGATACTTCCCATCGTTTCAGGAACGTTGCGAGAAGCAACGCGAGAAGGCTCGCTGACGATAGAGCGCGCACGGGACGTGAGACGTAAAGAAGGTTTGAGTTCCCACAGACGCCGAAGAAACTGGGAGATTGCGCGTCCTTGACGTCAGGCTAAGTCGAAGACTGTCTCGCAAACCCGTCCAGTCATCATAAGCGCGATTCGTCATCCGCGAAATGGGAATTTTAAGCATCTGTCGTCCGCCTCTTCGTCGAAGAGACCCATAACGCTAACATAGATGAATTCACGTCGCGACAAACATTCCCCTGCGATTGTAAATATCCCGCTGGAGTGACAATTATATTTATCCCCCCCCCCCCACCGTATAATAAAAAAAAATCATTTATCACGATGTGCAGATTTATTTAAAAAACACATTTTTAACGGTGCAATATGTTTATGTCAATTATTTTAAGAATATAATCGATCGATATAGAAACATGCGAAACGGCTCTCGTGGCACGCGGCGCAGTTTAAGCGCGATTTACAGCTCGACGTGAGAATTCACATCCGGCAGCCGCGACAACGCTCCCGACTTCGGAACAAAAGGACCTTGAGAGGAGGAGAGTACAGCCACGTAGAATCACAGCGGCAGATCGTTAAAGAAATATCGAACGTCGTACGCGCCTCCCCGTCGCGGCCGCTCCATGCGAAATACGCCGGAATCGTATCTGTAATGCGATCGCTTTGGCACTGTATAGCGATAGCATCATTAACCCTTCGTGCGCCGAACATTGAATAAGATCTTGTTACGCGATATCTGACCCACGGGGCCCGGCGCGCGGAGTGCTCTCCCGACTCCCTTTTGCCCGCACAATACTCGCTAATTAAACGAGCGGGCAGCCCGCCACCGCAGATACCAGAGCGCGATTGCTTTGTTTTCGTCCGGGACCACGCCACGCTTCCTCCGGCTAAATTAATTGGAGACGAGAAAATAAATAGGGGACCGACCGCCCGCGCCACCATTTCTCGCGGCAGATGGCCGTCACTGGGAGACTGCGAGAGGTAGACCGACGCAAAAAGTCACAGAGTGACTAACAATAACGAAATACGCCGCCGTGTCTTCGAGCTGTCACGCGGAGGAAATGCACCCGTTACAAAAAGAAAGAAAAAAGAAACAATCACGCTTCTTTTTCCGCGGTCTGGCGCGTAGCTGGCCTAATGGGACCTATCATTAGCTTGAACGTAAACTTCGCATTCTTTGCCCTCCTCGATCCACTTAGAAAGAAATAAACATTCGAATGTTATGATGCGCCCTACAAGTTATAACTGCGAAAAATCAAGATAAAAAAGCTATGAGATAAGAATCATAATTCAATGATAATTAAAATCTTTTCTCTCGGATGTTACAATCTTCGCGAAAATATAAAGGACTTAAAGATAAAAATATATTTTTTATTAAAAAATTTATCATATAAGTTTTCAGAATATTCGCGATATATATTCCTTTTCGTCAAAATTATAAAATATTAATTTGCTATATCTTTGAACCACTACAAAATCAGATTTTGCGCGAAGAAATCTCTCGCGATCGCATAAATTGGCGAAAGAGATGACGGATGCCTTATTATTATTGTCTTTTTTTTCAAGGACTAAGGAATCTCGCGGATAGCTCGCGCTAAGCGATCCGAAACGCCTCGACATGCCTCTTTAGGAACGTCAGCGGGAAGATCTCGGCGTTTTTCTCGCGTCGAAGTTCGCGTATACGCAGGCGTGGTCAAGCGCGTAACCGACGACGCGCAAAAATGTTGCTGCAAAAAGTACGTCTCTCATCCACCTGGATCGCTTAGCAATCAGGCGACGCGATCAAATTGGATTTTAGAGACGTTACCTCTTCGCGCTTCTTGCGCATATTGTCGGTTTACATTCTACACCACTTCCTGCAGAAACAGACAATTTCACAAAAAAACTTACGATCGTTCACGCAATCCTCTGACGTTTCAATCCGCTACTGATCTGAACGACACCTTGATCCTCTCGGTCCTAAAAATATCACAAACTTATTGTTAGTCATCATTGCGCGAGAGAATAAAAAACAAATATAAAATATATCACTAACAAGTATATCATCCTTGTTGCGTTCGTAGTTGCACTTACGTTCGCGTAGTTGCTCATAGAGTCATTTATAATGATGTTCTAATGCGAGACTATGCGGCTTAGCAATATAAGCTTAATAACACTATTAAGCACGTGCGCGTGCAAATGCATCAGGTGCACGCGCGACCGTCAGACGCCTCTCATGAAGGTGCTCATTAATTATTAATCGCAATAACCGCGGGACGATACCTCGGCGATAATAAAACGAGGGTACAAGGCTTTATCCTTTAATATGCCCCGGACTTTGTTAGTTTTTTACTCCCACGTGCGCGCCTATAGATCGTGCGTGTATTAATCAAACATCTCATTAATTACTAAATACAGCGACACGCGTAACCTGACTCGACGCTTCGGCGAGTACACGTCGAAGACGATAAAAGGCCGATACGTCTCGTTAATTAATTATTCGACGGACGAGCAGTTACGCGCTACGGGCGGAC
Organism: Lasius platythorax; assembly: GCA_963971435.1. Lineage (NCBI taxonomy): Eukaryota > Metazoa > Arthropoda > Insecta > Hymenoptera > Formicidae > Lasius > Lasius platythorax. Next base: position 4,995,805 of record OZ020541.1, read on the forward strand.
AATGTTCTTCGTTAAAACGTATGCAAATGAGATCTGTTCATCAAAGGCGCCCAATTAAACGAGCCGAAAAGAGTCCTTCCTTTCGTCTATCGAAAAACGAGATGCAACGGACATGCGAATGAAGGACAAGTAGTTCTCGCCATTGTGCATGACGAGCCATGTACAAAACATCAAAGGAATTCGTCATATAAATGCCATTTTTAATCTATGTAAATTTTGCGCAGCGCGTTTCTTTTAAAAGGAGAAACGTCGAATTCCTTTGTGTGTAACGAGTAAAAATGATGAATTGCAGATGATGTCGATTAACGATTAGTTTCGATGAGGAAATGAGCGACCGTTCGAACAATGATATTATCTCCGCATGAATACAGGATTAAAAAATAAAATTAAAATTTTGCCATGTTAGAAGATATCAAGAATGATAGATTTCTAGGTTCAAAAATTGCGAAAAAATTAAAAATATTGTGCTTTCAACATATTTCAGATTGTTAATACTTTGAAGTATTGTATTTAAATATTGTATTAAAATGAACACTCGTTAGAAGAAGCGTAGACAGCACGGTAATTGACTTCAAGAATAATAAGCCATTCTAACGGTCCGTTCATCGCGTGACCTTTAATAAGTCTGGACACTCGGTCGCCTATAAGGGCCATGGTACATAGAAGAATGTAAGTAGTAAGCAAATCGAAAACGTCGATGCTAAACATCCGTTAGAAATAAGAAAAATTCGGTAGTATTTATTTTTGATTAATTACGCCCGATCATCCCCGAAATAATGACGTAAGAGAAGTACGCGAGAGAAGTTTCGAATCTCACCTCATCATTTTACAATCACAAGTGATAATCGCCGGCGTTTCTTTCGGGCGACCGAAATCGCAATTTCGTGAGTGACTGCGCTTTTCGCGCACGTGAACGCAGCTGGAGGGCCCGGGGGTCCCTTTTTCGAAACGCGGACAGTAATCATCGACGATGGAATCGCGGGGGACGTAACGATCCGCGAACGAAGGTTCGATCCGTAGCCTGTACTTAGGTCGCACGACCAACGAATGCACCCTCGAGCCGTTTCGCCATTGTAGTAATTGTGAGCCTTCGCCTTCGACGCGGGGCCACAAACCGGATCACCGGAGCGATCCAGATCGGAGATCACGGTCGCGCACCGCAGGACTTGTTTCTGACTTCGCTCATAACGCAGGGTCACGACGAGATATCTTTCGTTCCGCGGCTTTGTGATCCTTATCCAATCAGAGGATCGGAGTTTTTGTAACCCATTAATTGTTGAGCTATCGCCGGCATTGTTAACGCTTCAAACGCTTCACGCTTCCCGCTGTTTACAGCAGACGGACATAAATTAAATACCTACCCACTGATGTTGCTCGTAAATATCAGATATCAGGAGAGATTACCGGCTAGCTCTCTAAAATCAGCGGGCTATCGACGAAAATAAAAATTTACCAAAGTCTTTACAACGACTGGACTGTTTTAAATTTTTGAAACTAAAAATTACGTTCGCGTTTGTGTACCGTATTATAATTATTGACATTAATGCTACTGAACTTTTCGTGGCAGCGGATATTTTTTTTTTTTCAATGCATTCGAATTATATAAAATGCGCTCGATAAAAGATATATCATTACTCATACAGGTTACATCCTATACGATACCATACCTTCGATTACATAAATCGATCGATTGATAAATACCAGGGGAACGGTACGAGCCGAAAAACTGAGAAGAAAATTATCGAGAGTGCACATGCGAGTCTACGCTGCAGGGAAGACTGCGCCCCTCGCACGTCCGACGTTCCGAGAAGAATTCCCTCGCGATCCACTATCCTGGACCGAAGCACTGGTTACGGTCGTCGCGTCGGTACGTTTCTCTCGTGAAAACGCGCACGGAGGAATTCTCGAAGCAACGCGCCCCAGCATCCTGACACGCGAATCGATAGCCGTGAGCTCGCGATCGCCTCGAGCATCTTTTCTCTCTCTATATCGAGTAATTTTCCTTGACCCTTGCCCGCGAGATTTCCGCCCGCAGGAAGAGGCTCGAAGCAAGATAGCGAAGTATATAATAACGAGAATTAAAGTAATAATAAATTTAAACGTAAATACGAGAGACTACATATGAGAATATTTCGTTGACTGAAGGGCGGATCATAATACCTATAATATAATTTATCGTGATAAGAGGACTATATTTTATTTGAGTGGTCTATAATATTACGCGATATAGTAAAAGCCGCGCATTATACAAAGAATAAGTCAAATCAAACATCAAGTCGCCTATCGTGCCGCAGGAAGAAATTCCGTCTAATTACAACGATACAACGATAACATCAAGGCGTGTTACGACGATCTTACAAAAGACGTCCGAAGGATACCATCACAGATACCAATGAGATACATACGCGATATCGAGATGAAAATCTCTTAGAAAAAAAATCTTTAACTTTTAGAAGTTTCTTATCAAACATATTTTTGTACAAAAAATAACTTTAATTAAATATGAACGATATAAACTCTCATGTAACATAAAAGTGGATATTGCAAAACTTTGTCGCAAATCTATAACAATAAGAAATATAATTTTTCAAGTTGCGTTGCTCGGCCGAGGTATTGCTTCGCGCGACCTGTGATAAGACCACCTGCACGCGCCCCCGATTCTTCTCAGATAAAAATCTCGCGCTTCCACGTAGCCCCCCTGATCGCGGTCGCTTATGCTCAGCGCACGCCCGGGCTTATAGGAGCTTATTTATAAACAGAACCAGCCACCACAATGGTTATTGTTTCAGCACGGCTATATGCGAACGGCGTTATGCGCGCCGCCTATTTATGACACATTATGCGAAAGCGCACCCGATAGCGTGAGTATTGCATTTCGTGCCATTGTGATGGTAACAATGATATACCCTGGACCATATGCTCTAGCACCACTGCATAAATCATGATTCGCGCGGCCGGGCCGATATCGAATGCTCGCGTTCTCGCGAGAGCTCTCGATCTCGATTCGCAATTCTTTTCTCTGCCTTTTGCGGCAGGTGCAAAAATTTTATCCCCGCCATATGAGAACGTTTTATCCTTCAAATGGACGCACTAAATACAGATTTGTCTGCTTTCGTACACGGTAAAACCTAGCTTACGCAGCGCATTTTCGCGATGACGCTGAAATCGCGGTGTTTTTAGATATCAGCGTTCATTAGGCGCGTTATTAAGCTACGGAAAAAAAAGGAAAGAAACGGCAAGGCACCCCGGGACTTTTGGCGTACGAAATAATATTTTCGCGACACCGGGAGTTACGCGTCGGCGAATTCGTAAAAGGGAGAAGAGAAAGAAGAACATCCCGCTCGGTATGCAAATCGGGCTTTGGTTCGATATAGTTGACGTTATGTATGGTTCGAAGGGACCGAACGGGATTCGCATTCGCCATATATCCTCGTAATTAAGTCGGTCCCTCTTATTAAGCACCGTACATTCGCTAGCTATATAGAATCGCTGATTAAAGGACGAAACCTATGGCGGCGATAGTCCGTTAAGGGCGTATTATAACGAAGAGGTTTATTTCCTAAACGTCAGGGCGCACAGGGAGTTAGATGTAATTGGCAGGGCCTAGCCGCTGTTGTATTATAAAAGTCTCAGTGGGCGTCCATGAAAGTACCATTATAAACTCGCCGTATTCATGCGCAATGTTTTAATACCTTAATCTAACACCGTGATCAGCAATGTTTATCGCGACGAGGATTACAAGCGCGGAAGCATCTCCAATTTACTTATATCTTTTAATGATATTTTTCTACCACATGTCTTCCAGATTTTTAAAGCTCTCTTTCAAAGAATTAATAAATTATTTTCGCCAGATTAATAAATTATTTTCGCGATTTTATCGAAAACGGTTTCTTTTCAACGTAATCAACTTATATCTTGCGCGGGACAAAAAAATCGCGTTTCCAACGATTCCGAATATTTTTCTAGACACTCGCGAGAGGATATCATTCGCCGGAAACCTTGGTTCCCATTCTCCCACTTCTAGTGGCGCGCGGCGAGTTCCAGTCGCTCGCGACAGCATCGCCGTGCCGCATTCCAGCCACGCGCCTTGCCTAGGAACACTGGCGTAACTATCGAGCTTAACGAGATGATTTGTCAAGATCAGATATGTCCCCTCTCGGTAAGAGGGATACTCCCTTCTCCTTTCAATGACGATTACGAAGCGATCGGCAGCGAAGTGCCGGAGGTGATCGGCGCGAAAGTATCCGGCCGATGCACGTTGATTGGCTCTTACGTTTAATGACAGATAGACATCTTCGTGATTTTGCATTTGTGCTCGAACAGGTTCCGTCGGACGAACGGTGGAATTTAATCTTCGACGGATGATAGTCGCGTTGCGATTTTTATGTCAACAACAAGAGGCTATTAACCGCTCGAACCGGTACAAGATCTCGATCTCGATTTCATTGTACGTCTGTCCTGGCGTATATTAAGTCTAACTTTTAAAATATAAGCTGTCACTATAATATATATATATATCAGGAGAGACCCGATAAATGAAAATTGGAGTGCTTTAATAATGTTTCGAATATAATATAATACGAAACGGATCTATTCAAGTTTGTATCTTAATAACTATGACTCATAAGTCTCACACATACAGACTTTCTATTTCGCTCGGGTTACTTCCACTAACTTCGCCTTTCACATCATCCCTTAGACTATAATTGACCAATGATGCGGTCTGAATTTTAAAATACTATCGATCCCGGCGATTCATCCGGATTCTCGTCGAGAAGATCGCGAGTATCTACGCCATTGGAAGTCTGCTAGGTACAGCAAGAGCAGCACGAGCCGAGCCTGCGGAGTCGCGGTCGAGCGGAGGCGGTGGGAGTCATCCTCTCCATCGTGGCGAGGAGCGAAGGAGAAGCAAAAAGGAGTCGGACGTCGAAAAGGTAAAAGTCTGCCTGTAGTAGGGGCGAGTGGTGAGAGGTGGTGGCAACGAGAGAGAAACTTGCTGCTTGATCGAGGATGAGAGAGACGAGAAACGCGACACAATCACGTCCTGCACGCGCCGAGCCCCGAGCCACTTTCAGACTCTGTTACACGAGGCCATAGATTCGCTTATCGTCGATTTCCGGATGTGCCGACAATTCCTCCACTAGTTTCGTAACCTTTAACGAGCATCGAGAGTCTGCAAATTGATGTGTGCTTTCTGACGAATGTTTGTTCCGCGATTATTCTGATTCATTTCTTAATTCTCGATTTTATATAAAAATTAAATAGTATCTGCGCTCCCTTTGAGAAATATGATACATTTTTGGCGCTCGAGATGTATTGTTGTAGTAAAATGACTATAATGCTGAATCGTTAAACTTGATGATTTACAAATTTGCGATTTAATAGCAACTGGATCGTAAAATTGAGAGTACAAGCTTAATAGCGGAAAAATTCTGATTCGTTTCGTGTAACATTACGCCGGCCAGAACGGCCGCCACAGGCGTATAGTGGCGTCTGACCCATGCGCTTCTAGTGCCGCAGGCAGCTCCGAAGTGTGGGAACTCCTCACCTCGGAGCCTCCCGACGACCTTTGCCGCAACCTGCAACCGCATATCTGCCTGTACTCGGCATAGATATCCCTCCGACGCACCATTTTTCGTGCCGGTTTTGCCGGGCCGAATGGAGTCTTCACGGTAACGGGTTCAAGGTAGACCATTAACTGATGTGACGTAGTTCGCCGCATCATTCGCCGCGCCAGTTCGCCGAGAGAATAGCACCGAGTCTGATTACGCGCCCCAGGCAGCGCCAAAGCAGAGTTTCCACTCGCAAATGCGAGTATTTATCTTGTTCTATTTGTACTTTTTTTTGGGTGTGGGGATAATATCAACATGTAATAATGTCGAAGATCTTGCTAAATTACTGAATTCAATATTTTTTACCAGCACGATGGTAAAAATGCTAAAGAAAATGATTTGTCAAAAAACATGTATTTGAAAAAATGAAAAATTTTACATTTATTTATAGGTAATAAAAAATGTAATATAATCATCTGAATTTTAATGAAAATAATAATTTGACTTTTTTCCTTTGTCAATAACAAGAGATATGTAACAAACTGAATCGGAAGCTAATGGAATTGTAGAGACTGATAGATAGAATGCTATTTATTATCCAGAACTCGCGAATCATTTAATTAAATTAGCAAAACATTTTTCCATTTGGACGAAAGTAATGACAGAATTTTTTTTTTATTATCACAAATGTAACAACATCCTCTAGATACAAAGCTTACTTTAGAGACTTAAAACACTCAGATTTGAGATCAAATTACGAAATTACGAATGCGTTCAGATAAATTTGTTATGCGTCATATCGAGTCAATTAAAAATATATTAAAATTAGAACGTGCTGTAATAAATCTGTCATTAACGATATAAAATATAAAAAGATATTTACTTGCAAAAAAAACGCATTCTAGTAATGTAGCTAAATTTACGAAACCAGTAACATTTATAAACTCCAAACACATCCAACAAATCTATGGAGCATCTATCTATCTCTTACAATGAATGTTGCATTTTACTGACGAGGAAGTAGAGTCTAATGATTATCTTAATCACTCGCATCGATGCAATCGTACATGTAAGCAATATAGGAAGTAGAGGGAATGAGAATCTTTCTCAAGATCGTGGAAACGCTTCGAGCCAGGGATTTGTAAAAAGATGATATTACGTAGACAAGCGCAAAGCGAATACTTCTGGGCGATTAAGAAACGCGAATGTGTGGAGAGGAAGAAACTGCACAAGATACTCAGTTCCAGAGGTAGACAGCTGCACCTGCGGCGCTTTGCACGGCGATTAGAAACGACTCTAAGGAACGACTGCAAGAAGCCAATCGTCCTTTGCATTGCGAGAAACGAAATAATGCGTGACACCGGCCAATAACATGTGTGGAACATAAAGAGCAAAATCTACCTTGAAAAAGGTAAATCCTTTCGATATTGAATTTGTTTTGGTCAACTTTTAGACACGATGCCACATAAATGCAATCAGAATATCTTTGTGATAGAACATTGTGTTACGATGTGTGTGTGTGTGTGTGTGTGTGTGTGTGTGTGTGTATGTGTGTGTGGCATTGATTATATCTATACTTATACTGTTAGATTTGAAAGTGAGACGGTTTAGTTTTAGCTCATAAAGACATCTATTGTAACAGTAGAAAATGAGACGTATGCAAGAGATTGCGATAAGAAGTCATAATAACAGCACGATGACATAAACGCGGCGGATTAAGACGAGGATGTCTTTCTCGAGATTAAATGCGCAGTTTAAGAATACGATAGGAAACGTAATGCCGTGAATACAAAGTTTACGGGAACGGGAACTTCCATTTAACGGTAGCTACTGCGGTTCACCGCTTATCATCGCGCTTAATCCAATTCTGGACGACAGTCCTGTCTGTGGTCGCGAGCAACTCACGCGTAAATTTTGCTGCTGTGGTAACATGGATCATCGCGAAGTGCACCATTGAGAATTGCACAATTCACAGTACATAACATTTCTTTTCGAAAAGCGAAATAAATTAAGGCTCACACTTCTTTTTTGCTTAATTCAGTAGACTGAATAAAATATCTCACTCGATGGCGAAATATAAAGATGACGACAATGCAATGTGCATTGAATATCGCGTGCCAGCTTTACTTTAATAACGTGGGAGACGATTTGCGATCGCGTCGATGCCAATTCCGAGAATGGCGACCAAAGGTCGAACATGACGCATTCACCTGAATGAAAATAAATGTGAATGGCTGTCCACTACTGTCACTTACGTTGCTCTGACTCATTTTACGTCAATGACAGAGAGAGAGAAAGAGAGAGAGAGAGAATCCGGTTTCGGAATTAATATACGCCAAAGTGAACGCACTACGTGTTATATCTAGAATCTACGCCAAGATAGGATTCCTCTAATTGATACCTTGTGAATGTCTCCTATTATTATTGCTATAATTAGTAACGATACCTAACGATTAGTATGAGCACAGTGTAACGTTATTAAGAATTATAGCACGAGAACTAATTTATAGACGTGGTGCACAGATGGTGTAGCCCGATTCATTAAGATTCTCACGAAACGCGCTACCTGCGCGATATTAATCCGCCTCTCGTGGCTTCCCTCGAAAATCTGAGAGATAAGCTTGGCTAGCCAGACGAGTCCAAGGGTACGGCAGATAATTATTAATGAGGCTCGTTCCTCCGGTCGCGGGCTAATGACCAGAGGCGATAACCGTATAGTAATAATAGCCCGGGCCGCGTGCAATCGCGCGAACGTTACGCACTCGAAACCAATTTGCGACTTCTTTGTTGGAGATAATTAACTAAGTACGTCGCTCGCGCAGAGCTCGTTTCTGGCCTGCGCGTGGAGAAAGCCGGGACGATAAACTTCAATCGTAATCTCTAGCGTTGTCGAGCCATTTTAAGAGGTACGCGAGAAACTAATTTTCTATGAAGAATAGTAGTACGACTTTTAGTTCTAATCTTGCAGCGACATTGATTTATCAGTATTGCATAATAGAGCGACAAAATTCGCGATCACTTGAGTCGCGGTAGAAAAACGAGCGTTTTTTTTTTTTTTTACGAGCGCGTTCATGAGATGACTCAAGCACGAGAGTCACCTAAATCCCTAGCGAGTTCCTCGGCGTCATATTCCGTTGCATTGACTCACGGTTTGCGTGGGCATAGTATGCGAAGCGCGTACGATGCGCAATGCGAGAAACGCTCCGCGAGATTCGCGCGCATTTTCTGGGACGACATTAAGTCCACGTGTGTACCAGCGAGATGTCGATGACATCACGTTGCGCGTCATTAACCACGCCGCAGGCGATCGGAGAACGCGCAGAATTTTTCGCGCGAATACTGCCGGCGCGTTTACGTCAGGCAGAGTTACTGAAATTTGTAACTCTAATTTCACAGAATAGATAGTGTAGCTGTTACAACTGCAAAGATCAAATGTACGATTGAAGCTAAGTTTAGCGACAACAATTTGCAATTTTGAAATTGCAAATTCCTTTACGAATAAAAATATCGAGTTTCGATATTTTCGTAATAAAAAAATTTAAAGAAGACTGATTTCAACAGGAATATATATATTCTCGACCAATGTGATAAATTTTTATCCGATAAATTCAAACTTGTTGAATTTAAAAGAAACATCGATCGTTCTCTCGCATAATTGACGTATAATAATTGCTTGCGATAGTCTTTAGAAGCGATAAAAACCGCCTCAATTTACAATCGAGACGTGCAACTTATAATCTCACGCGTTCTGTTTTTCTTCGAGACCGATAAATTAGGCCGATCGAATTCTTCGCTACGCGACGCCGCCGATAGCCCGCGGGACTTACGCGTATGTCTGTTATTCGTACGGCATATATTAGCGACGAAACGTCGTGATTAACGTCGTCTCGAAGTTAACATCGCCCGGGGCGTGGATTTATGTGAACGTGACAACGAACTGGCCGTTTAATTGCCGATTCTCATGCAATCGCGAGCAGTAATTTCTAGCGCGAGCCACCGTGCAAAATTATATGTCGTGTTTAACGCGTCTCGCGGGATTACATTAGTCTCTGGCAAAGCCACTCGCAGACTCGCAGACTCGCTACTTTAATCCTTTCGAAAGATTGAGTTTTAAAAGCGCTAATGAAAGTCCTACATGCGCCGATTATATCATTACATACTTCGTCAGATAATATCTGGCGCGACGGCGCCGATTTATCGGCGACATTTAATCGCTTTCGACTATTTTTGCGTTAATTAAGGTGGGGCGAATTGATGCTGAAGATTACTCGCCGCATACGCCGTGAATCATGACACTGGGTATATTGGGTTGCGGGAACTAAGGCGCCGCAGATTCGCAATTTCAATGTCCGAATCAAAAAAATTTTACATATTTCTTTATAATATTTACTTAAAAATGAAACCTGTTTTCTCATTAAATTCATTTACAAAATTTAACTCTTAAAAGATGCAAAAAATATAAAAGTTCTCTTATAATGTAACAAATTTATTAGCAAACAGAAAAGAAATTATTCGATATTCTGGCATTTGAAGCAATTCATAGTTGGCTAAGATTGGAGCGGGGGACACATTGAGTAAATACGTTGAAGAATAAAAATCTTTAACAAAAATGATTAAGAAACGAAGACTTAAACGAGACGCATTTATCATACCGTCCCATGTAATCGTACGACAATTCCGTCGCGCCGGGCATCGTGGGTGTGAGCAATTTTCCAGTTCATCTACCAATTCGGCCTCAGACTCCCACGCGATCCTGACAAACGTGACTTCGGGCTTCGAAGTTTCTTTGTGTTTGGCCAGCCAGCGTGACCGAGGAACGCGCGTCGGCTTTATCTGCCCGGCGACACTCGCTCGCTCCTTGTGCTTTATCGTCCAATTAATCCACACGCACGAAACAATTGTGGCACACCGATGCATTAATCGACGCAGAAATGCGAAACGTCACACTGATAAAATTGCGATCACGCCATTTAGATATAATCTCCGCGAATCGATCTTGATCAGAATACATGGAGAAACGAGGGTGTAACGATTCTCTAAGATTAATCCACGCGCAAATAATCGCCTGAAACTGAATGGTCAGCTTGAACGATCCATAAAGCACTCCTTATACAACATTACAAGATAAAATAATTTAACAAATTAATAATTTAACAAATTAATAAATATTCTAACTATAAAATATAAATCAAACAGACGAAATCTTTAAAAGAATATAGTCTGAATTATATATAAGTCTTCGTGCATACATATCGCTAAGACCACCAGGAATCGCTCAAGCCGATAATTGCGCAACTGTTAGAGGTCATGCCGGTAACGAGCGCTTGGCTAGGATCTTACGGATCATAAGGCCAAACAGGCACAAGGCGCGTGATTTTCTTATCTGATGATGTACGTCCGACGTTTCGCAACGAGCTAGTAATTAAATGCAACCAATTACAGATAAAAGAATTGATTCCATCTTGCGTTTCTTGCGATATCATATATATATAAAAATATATAAAATATATATTTTTATTACGACTCATATAAAAAAATAAAGAAATGAATAAAATTCATAATGAAATAAAATTGCCAGATTATCGGAATAATCAAGTATGAAGAAAGAAAAAGATAGCCAAAGAACATACATATTTCTCATTAAACTATGTAATTTATTTTAGTCTTATCCGCAAAATGTATCTTGGTTAATAACATAACTACTCTTTAATCAATGTCGTTTGCGGTCGCAAGTTTCTATAATTTTAGAAAATTTATGAATCGACTTCTACGCCTCGACTTTGCCGTGCGGAAAAGTGAGGGAAACGATTCGCCTAAGGGAAGAGAGGGGTTGGGGAGTTTCACATACCGATGAAAATTTCAAACCTGAGCAGTGATACATTATTTACGCCTGACAGCACGATCAAAAAAAAAACCTTCGTTAGCCCTGTACATAACGTATCTCGGGTCCGGAAATTGGCGCGGTCGTGTGTTTTTGCGCACGTCACGACAACTTCGCGCGATTTATTAATCCGCTTTAGCCGGTCGAATAAAAATGACGTGTCACGAGCGTGCACACCTATTCATGGAAATTTTCTGGCGCACTCGGATACGTGTCACAGCAAATTGTTTATGTGAGAATGTAACGCAATAGAACACGCGACGACAATTTTTACTCTCGTTCCGGCTTCGCGATCGCATTTTTGCGCAGTGATATCTCGATAATTTTCCGGAATCCGGAGCACGATCGTAAATCAGATTGATATACCATGGGAAAATCAGGCTGGAGCAAGGCGACCGAAAGCGGCCGTGATTTGTCGCAGATACGTCCATGCCGCCTAATTACAGCCACGCCGACGATCGTGCGATGCTTACAGCTAATTTGGATGATTGAGACGGCATAATTGTGGCGATTCCGAGCACGGCGCACGGCAGCAGAAGATCATCCATCGCTATTTTTTACGTGTTCGCCGCGTGTGCATCATGCGGGCAACTAGTGATTATTCTATTACGCGGCGATTTATGCTATGCGCCGCGGTTATCGTGTCGCGCGGGTTTGGCGAGAGCTTCCATCGCGAGATAATCGTGGGAAATCTGGCTTGATGTTTTAGCTACATTATCTGCATTAAACTTAATACACATGAAAATTAAAGCAACTATTGAAAATTACAATATATCATGAAATATATGTAACTAAAAAAATTTTTTAATTTGCACGTAACTCCATAAATGGATTAAAACTTGTGCTCCAAATGGATGAATAATATCGCGTGACTCAAATGCCAGAATATAGAGCGCAACAATAGAGTTTATATCGGCAAATCGCGCAACGACGGGGTATCTGAAACAATGCAGGTACTCGATTCGATTACGATTCGAGCAGTTCATCTCTCATTCCCGCCTACGGGAAGCAGCGCGTCAGAAGGAGGAGACGGCCTGAAATTGCCAGCTGCGGCTTCGGATTTATAAAGGACCGGCCGGCCGGGTTCGGACCGACGGACGCGGCGATCCTTCGATCTTGTCGATCCTCCAGCCCGGTTTGTGCGAGTGTGTGTCAATCGCGTCGCTGTGCTTCTAGCACACAGTCCCTCGATCGTGCCGGGCAGCTCGCTCGCTGCTGCTGCTGCTGCTGCTGCTCGGTTCCCATGAAGCCGCTGACGGCGTCGGGCCCGCAAAGCCCCGCATCTCATTGATATTCCGGGCAACTCCCGGTGGAGTGCTCTATTTTACAAGCGGTTGTATATGATCCCGACAAATTGGCCTTTGCCGGATTTCGAGGGAAAAAAAGCCGGGTGGTGGGTAGAGTAGCCGCTGCGAGCGCTAAACCAGCCTCGTTTCGAGCTCGCATATTTACAAGTTCATAATTCGTGCCTCGACGGAAAATTGCCTCTGCACGTCCGACGAGGAATACGCGCCTTCGTCGAACACCCTTATTCCCGAAAGTAAGTCTCTCGCCGAGTTCATAAAATTTCGGGAGTCTATAAAGCCGCGCGAGGCTCCGTGCGAGATAAAGTTGCAAGAGACGTCGGTCTAAATTATTCCTCGTGTAATTAGACGGGCGAGAATATGCCCTCGCGAGGGCCCATTATGATCGCGCCGTGCATTTTTCTCAGCGCCTAAGCAAGCGCGCGCGTTCTCGTCAAATCTCTACAGTCATACATCAGTGTTACGAGAGACTGATCGTCGGAACGGGAGTCGACCGGGCCACAAACGCGCCGGCTTATTTCGACAGAGTCATCTCGCACGCAACACCGTGTTGTTCTATTCTGCGGCGTGGGTAATCAGAGCGCTTAATTATCAGAGCCATTTCGTATACAAGGCGCGTTGTATCGTCAGACTGTGTCCGCATACAGCATTCCCGAGGATTATAACGAGGCTACGACAAAGAAAAGGGCGTTTCGGCCGCGGACAAACGAGTCTCAATATAACGGAGAGAGGAGAAGAAAAAAAATAGAGAGAGAAGTCGATAAGAGGGGGCGCCGCGGCCGAATGAAGTGGCTCTAGGCTAATTGGCTTCCGCTGCTTTTTCATGGACCGCTGCTTTTCTCATAAATTAACTTTACGCGACGCTTTAATTAAACTACCGTAGGTCGTGCCCCCGAAGTATTTCAGAGAGAAGCGAAAAAAAAAAAACGAAGGTATATGCCTTCGTTGGCATATACCATCTATATTACTGTCTATTTATTAGAGATATCGTGGCAGTCCAAACTAGCTAAAATATCGGAGCCCGATTTCGATAAGGAGAAAGATCCGAAAAGCATCTCTCACATACGATTTTAATAACATTGTCACAGAAATGAAATTTTTTGATCGCGATGATAATCCACGAATGAATGTTAAACGCTTCCTGATTTAATAATTTAAAATAAAATATATGAGCGCGTTTCGCTAAAGTAGAATACACACTTATGTACGAAGTGATTAAACGACGTCCACGTGTCGAAACGAATGAATATTCAACACGTGATAGCTCTATCTCCGGCGAACGCGTAAATTGAGATCTCCTCGATCGCGCGAGGCATCTTTCGTTCGAGTTAGACGAATGTGTCAGCTGGCGCTCGCATGAGCGCTCGATATAGAAGAACATGTGTATAGAATTCCCCGTTGCATGCTAAATTATCGCGGACTTTGGCTACTTTGGACGTCCGCTATATCGGGTTCTACCGCTACCGGTATACACCGAAGTCATTCAATCTCTCGATGCTTTATTAATCCTGCCACCTGTCATCGACGCGCATGTATTTAATCTCAATAAGCCATGCGACACAGGCTCGTGCTAAAATTCATTTTGTCAATCGTACTTAAATTAAGTTGTTGGGTGTCATTACATTTTTTCGATAATTTTACGAATGTAAAGTATATTTCTGCAATTTTGAAATTATCTTTTAAATTTCGTCAAGTATTTAACACACACACACACACACCACTTATTTTATTTTTCCTACATCTCTCTTTTATCGAATGCGAAAGGAAGAGTGACGTAAGAGAAATCTATTTTCCAGCCATTAAAAGTCACGCTATAATAATGCATCTCGATCCGTAAGAACACGCAATTTCTGACAACGATAAATGTCAAAAAACTTTTATCAATAACATCTAGGAAATCCCCCTCAGCTCTTTCGCCGCGAACAAGATTTCGGAGGTGGAGAAACCCCCGCTTTTCAGTATGCTGTCACGAGGTGATATTTTAACGATCTAACGACACGTCCGCCCGGTTGACGTTTTCTGTTCCGTCCACGGAGAGTAATGATGTGGCTCTTGGACACTCGGACAGATAGAGCTCATCCTGCCCTCTTAATTGGACCCCGTGTTAGTCCACTATCACAATTTCGGTAGCGGCCGATAGTTGAGAGATCTCCCTCTTTTTCTCTCTCTCTCCCTTTATCCTTCCACCTTCCTTAGTGCTTCACTTTGCCATTCCTTCCTCGCTTTCTCTCAAAATTATCGCAGAAGTATAGATACAAATTTTGGAAAATAAAAAGAGATTGAATAAAACAAGAGAAAAGATGGAAAATTGCGTTGCGATAATAAATATTTTTCATTGTAATCTCAGAGAAATCTAGAAATGTAAACAAACTTTTCTACAATAAGGTTTTATGCACAAAATTATAGAACCTACTTTTGAATCTTTAGGAGCTATAATATATAAAATATTGAACAATGTAAAGACGTCTCGGGGAGAGAACCCCTCTCTCTCTCTCTCTCTCTCTCTCTCTCTCTCTCTCTCTCTGGTCTCCCCAAAATTAAATTTCTAGGTAGCTCTCTCGCGCAGTCTTCCCCGATAGCAGGAGCTATTAAAGGGTAATGGTTTCCCCGACGAGATATCCTATCTCTACTATATGGTAGCACAGTAGTGCCTTTCTCTTATCTGAGCCTAGATCCGACACAGCCACTCCCTTTCTCTAGTGCCCTCCAGGCGTCGTTTGATCCCTGCGAGGACTCTCGCCGACCCATGAGCGATTTAAAGGACTCGCTCTATCGTACCTTACCTCTTCGGCAAGTTCAGATCTTATGGATTCGAATTTCGGATAAGTCCCTACAATCTTTTCTCGGCGGCGGCTTTTGCGCCGGAGACGCTAATCTTTCTCTGACTATTCAAATAGCTTTTCCATGTTATTTTCATCGTCTCGGCGCTGACTTACTAATTTCTAAGCATTCCGATCTCGGAGAATTCCGTAACTCTCACCACATTTGCTTACACGGATATATCGCATTCTTCACGCAACCACGTTGAAAAGTATTAATACATGTACGCTTTATATTTTATTGCTGAAATTAATCAGAAAGCTCTGAAATATTTACAAACAACTGCTTGTTGAGTCGAGAGAGGGGGGGGACGCGTGTAAGTAACAGCGCGCGTTACATGTATACATGCATCCATTACCAATTAAAGACTGCGCTTTTTCATCGAATAAACTAATTAATAAACGCGAGAATATAA
The DNA here is from genome assembly GCA_963971435.1 of Lasius platythorax. Classification (NCBI taxonomy): domain Eukaryota; kingdom Metazoa; phylum Arthropoda; class Insecta; order Hymenoptera; family Formicidae; genus Lasius; species Lasius platythorax. The sequence continues at coordinate 5,011,777 of OZ020541.1, forward strand.
GAACACGAATATCCGCTTGCGAATGAAGACAACATTCCGACGTTCCTTCGGAAATTTAAACGGTACTCTCGATGAGAGTGTACACATTAAGCATATAACACGCGTACACAGGTGGTTCACGTTGAGAGCGACGCGATGCGGGATATCAGGCTTAATATTTCGGACACGCTCTCGCACAAATACAATGACCGGGCGCAAAAAGGCCCAGGTGATGCCCAACGTTGAACAGAGCGACGGCAAACGATACGACGGCGAAAGGGTAGTCAGCGAGGGAAGAGCTTGATGACGGTGATCACGGCGTGCAAGATTGTACCAGTTTTTCGACGGGCTATTGATACCACGCAGGCTGCTCCCTCGAGTCTCCCCCTTCACTCTCCCTCCCGTATATGCATGAGTCCGCGAATTTCTTTCGCGGTCGCACGCCCGTCCGTAAAATCGAATCGCCGACTACGCATACAGCTTTATGCGCAGTTTTTCGCCGCTTTGAATGTCGACCCCTCAAACGGAAAGAAGATAGCGAGTAAAAATGCAACGCGCAAGACACGATCGAATAATATTTGAATATGTCCGCGCATAAGTTTGATATAATCGATATAAACGAGAACGTATATATATATTTGTTTAAACAATTACATATATCTTAATATTGTATTATAGATTAGTATCGAGAAAAAAAAGAAAATATTAATGAATTTATGTGATTTGTCAGATGTGTGTTCAAAGAGACATTTATAAACTTTTTATGATCTGCACAGCCATTAAGATTAAATGCCGAGCGAAATGGTTAAGATCTTTAAAAATTTAAATTTTATCAAGGAATATTTAATCAACTGTAATATGCGATACACGAAGAGCTGTTTTATTTTGAAACAAAGAAACAGATGAATATAAGCGTCCGGCGGAAATAATTGCTCGTGATGGACGAAAAATACAATAATGAGATACGTGTCGGGACATTTTTTTTTTCATTTTCTGCGAATTTGCAATACGATGTTTACATAAGCCAATGAACAGGTGCGTATCGCGTGTATCGCCACGCATGAGATTCCGCCGAAAAAAAAACGCCGAATACTCCTCCGCGCGTAAAGAGACGCTTGTTATAGCCACTTGTTAGCCCGTTGCCGAATACCACGCGATACCTACACGAAATCTCACGATCCATCTCGAACACGAAATTTCGTGCCCGAGGGCGCGCGAGCCGGTCTTGTTTCACCAAAGAATTAAGGTTTTATTCGACGGTAGGAAGCGGGAATGAATTCTCGCGAGTCGGGAGCCAATTATTGGCTTCTCGGCGCGGGTCTGAAAAGACGCCCTCTCTTTCTCCTTTCTTCTCGCAACCGATAGGACCGATCGTGCACACCACTGTGTTTCTCCTATCCTATCTCGCTCGAGAGGGACTAAAGAACTGGAACGGGCCACCGTTCGACACCTTCGCGGCCTGATTAACGCCGGCAGCGTTAATTATGTTTCGAACAGACGGCCTAATTGCCGACAATGCTACGAGGAAAGGCGGGAATGAAAGGGATCCCGTCTGCTTCGACGCTCGACACACTGCCATCGTCGTCGTCGTGCTTTTCTAAACGAGATCAGCGGCTGTGTTTACGTGCTAAGCAGCCTAATGGAAGCGAGCCAGAAACTGGTTACGAAGAGGAGTTTCGGGGAAACGAGGTACCCGATGTGCAGGAGCGTGGAGAGCCCCTACGTGACGAAGGGACTCAATGGATTTTCGTAGAAAGCGAGATAAAAACGTTTAAGCTTCTTTTATCTTTCGGCCGCGCTCTCCTCTTTACGCGTCTCTTTAAATTAGATTCGGTAGCGATCCGTGATATTTAGGAACGCGATTACAAAAAACCGATGAATTTTTCAATCATTGCTCATCTTGCAAATTTATTCCACGTGGTTCGACGCGATAAACCCAGCTGTTTTGAAATGACTCGAGAAAGAACAGGAAGAGAGGGGATAAAATTTACGCAAAAACCGATTCTGCGCCACACGTGTCGGAGCGAACTGCAATGCAAAACAGACGCGAGAATGTACATACGTCCACGAGGCGCGGAATACATAATACATATGCGGCATGCACTTCCTTAAGAGTGCGCGAGGTCGAAAAATCGTTGCCGGAAGGTTTCTCGTTACCGTCGAGACACGGTAAAAATTTCCACCGTTGCGAGTAAACATTCGCACCGGTTCGACGCGGCGCGAGGCCTGTTCCAGGTTCATCGTAAAACCGCGAGACCGTTTAGAAGCGTTTACAGCGAATTTACGACTCTCCAGCGTACCCTGTGTACCGGAGAAAAGGGGGTTGTAACCCAATAAGAATATATATACGCGCACGCACTACATAGAGGTGCCGCACAAAAGAATTTTTATGGTCTCGCGTTACCAAGCTGAAATCTTTTCTCTCACGCTCTCTCGCTCTCTCTCTCTCTCTCTTTCTTAGTTTATTCTACTACTTTACTCATTTTTTTTGTCTTTTACTATATTCTTTTACTTCTTTAATCAATCCTTGTATTCTTTGTATTCTATAGAGTTTTAGAATAAAATAAAAATTGTCTATCTATCTATCTATTTATCTTTCTTATCTCGTAAAAGTCGGTACAGGAGACAGTTCATGAAGTAGAAACAGGTTTCGAAAGGAAGCGTGACGACAGACTCCTTTGCGCGTTAGAAACGCTCTGCTACTTTTTGTCCGGCTCGTTAAGTCGAGCGCGATGAAGATCTGAGGAACACGTGATAATGTTGAAAACGTTGTTCTGCCAGGGGATCTGGTTCCCGGTAATTCTTAAAGAAATGCTGAAAATGTGTTTATTCTGATAAATTTTGATCTCCCGATTAGACTCCAAGGATTCTGAGAATCTTCCGGCGGCGAAAACAAACAATCGTGAGACATTTGAATGGAATAAAACAAGAAGGGGAGATATGCGACGTACGACGTATAACAAGAATTTAAAATACCTTTCATTATTCTCGCTTTTACGATTCACCTGCTTCTCGCAGAGACCTTGCACGCTTGTTGTTATAGAACGAAATTCACGAAAAAAAACAAGCTGTCTCGAAACGACTCGATGACAGGCTGCGGAGTCGAGAACGTGTGTGCTCGCGGGATCCATTCGCCACATTTCGTTCTTGTCGATTCGTATCATTGACAGATTTAAGGAAAAGCGGTTACCAGGCACTGCTTTAATTGGCACCGATGAAATTCCGCTTTCTCTCTCTTCCTCTTTCTCCTCACTAGTGAGAATAAACTGTGTGGTGTGCGTCTTCGGCGAATTCGTTTCGCGCGCTCTAATGAATACGAGGTGCGCAGTTATCGGTGCGTAAAATTTCGCCCTAAACATCGCCGGAGCTCGATGTTGCGAAAATGTCATACGAGAGGATGGCGATAAACGCTTCGACGATTTTATTCTCCTCGCCAAAAACATCGAGAAAAAGGAGATAGAGCTTGTTGCGAATTTACGACCATGACCGCGCTTCGCGTCCGCCCATACTTACAAGATGCAAAATTTGGACGTTAAATGAAATCGTTAAACACGATAATTTCTCCGCAGATTGAATGCACAGATGAATACTTTCGTTATTGGACTTTTAGAATGTCATTTAAGCAATCATTCGCGCGACTGGAACGTTTTACATCGAACTTTTCATCCTATCAGTGCTTTTAACATCTTGCATTTTCGAGATCATAAGTGTTTACGCGTGGAAGAAGAAAGCAAATATCGCCGAGTCACCTGTTCTACACTTAACATTCGGATCTTTACTTCTTTCCGTTTAAATCGTTTGGAAAATTTAGAAAATTACTCTACTTTTAAAAAATTTTGCCTTGCACATGATTTTGCACAAACAAAAGTTGATGTTTGATTAATAAAAATAAAAGAATTTAATATTTGAATAGAGAGAGAAGGTGGAAAAATCTGCACAAAAAAACTGTGTCGACGAATTCATGTTAAAACCATTATCCTTAAACCTCAAGACTGTGCGAATCCCGTAAGGATCCTTTGAGAGCTTGTCCCGATCATCTTCTCGCATTGTTTGCAACACAAAGAAAAATGCAGGTGAATTGCAACCACAAATGAAAGAAGCGTGCCAAGGACAATAGTACCTGCTGGGATCGCCAGGATCGACAATGGCGTTGAAGAAGGACAAGGGAACCGCTGGAGAACCTGCTGTATAGAACCTGTTGTTTTTCTTTCGCCTTGTAAAAGTCCTACTTGAGGATGAATGCGATCATTAATCTATGGGAAACTGCGAGGAGTCACTGATCGAGATCCACTATTCTCAGTATATTTTCGTAGGATCGCGCAGAATGTGATACCTAGACTTTGATGGAGGAGCACGAGGGCCCTCGAAAAGTCCGCTCTCGCTGACAAATTGTCTTCGCTTCGTCACTGGATCCTCGAAACCGTTTCATGCTTCGATACTCGATCTGCCTTGTCTCAGAAGATGAAAAGCCAAAGAGGACAAGCAACCGCTCGAGGGTGGTTCATTAGTCAACAAGAAATGCGTCTTTGTTCATATTTATGCCCGTAACAGATCCGGCAGATTGATCGAGCAGAAATGGATCTGTCAGCTTGAGAAAAACTTAAGCAACTATCTAAAACGCATCTCATTTAAGTTACGCGTCCGCGAAAAATTATCCGTCTATTATAATTCTATGACTGTCACTAAGATAGCATATTTTTCCACGCATCTAAAAAAATAGTAATTTTTTTAAATTTGCATTTTATATAATAATTTACTAATAACTTTATATATATATATATATATATATATATAATTATTAGTAAATTATTAAAATTAAAATTAAAAAATTATATATATATTACGTATATATATCTCTTTTTATATACATAGATCATTATCTGCGTTTGCTCTTCTATATATATATATATTGATCGATAATATTTAGATTTAAATCAGTAGCTCAGCATGTCTGACAATTAACAATATGTCTATTCGCAACGTTAATTACGCTGTCGATTTTGCATCCCTCCGACTTCCAGCCGATCAAGCTGGCCAAACAAAGTCGATCGTATCGGCTTATAAATCAACGATAAGAATTACCGGTTCAAAGCAGTGCACGATGCATCGCGCAATAATCATGAATGCGATACGATCGGCCTTCTTCTAAGCGCGCGAGTCAGACCCGAACTTCGAGCAAGCCTAAGTGGCAAGTAGGCACCGGTCTTAATGGAGACTAATCGAGAAGCCTCCCGCCAGCGTGTTTCACGCATTTTTAACGGCGGTGTCCATGTACGCGCATCCCACATCCATGCCCTTCGTGCGCGCACCTGTATGTGAAATCTCGAGAATAACGTTTCTCTCGATGGGGTCCACGTCCACGCGAGTTTAGTGGCCGCAATCTTCCCGTCTCCTCTAGGGCCGTGCCCGGCGGACAAGACAAGCCAAGGGAGAGAGAAAGAGAGGAAGAGAGAAAGAGGATCTCGCGCCTGTAATTTTCACACCGTTCGTCCAGTCGGCTTGTAAATGTGCGAATGATAGCTCCGCTCGGCTCGGTTCGACACGACTTTGGCCGAGGATGATTGCGCGCGATCTCTTCCTCTCCTTGATGGAACAGAACGAGAATGAAGGGAGAGCGAAAGCGTGATTCGTCTTTCGTTCAACGAGAGAACGAACTCGCGCGCGCGCGCATGATTTCGGCGTCGGCGAAAGGCGCCTTTGGCATATCGGACCCCTGGAATACTTGGGCCCGTTGAAATCGACACGAGCCGCTGCAATTTTGATACCCTCGTTAACGAAATTCGACGAGAGGCACCTACATATATACCCCTCGAAAACCTCTCGGCGCGCTCGCGACGTACAGTCGTTTCTAAGTATCACTTTCGCAGCTTCATTTGTCTTAATGCTCGTGAATTCGTACCCTCATCGCGATACAATCGATCCACACATCAATCGAATTCTCGGATTGTTGAACGTAGCATTTGATGATTTCTTTTTTGCACCGCTGTATATATTACTCGACGAAGAATTTATTCCGCGAATTTTGTGAGCAATGTAGCGTGAAATCCCGATGAAAACGATACCGCGATCACAACATCGTGGCGATAAAAAATGATACAGCCTTTCATCAGTGATCGAAGTTGCGTTTTTTTTTTTCCTTGAGACAAGCTCGAGATCGCGAATGACGCAAATTCACCCTAACTCATTAATTTTTATAGTAATGAGACAGTTTTATTTTCAAGAATCGTAGCTATTCATTCAGTTGCCGAAATGCATTGCGCAGTTACAGCAAATTCATAATGCAAAATGTTATGCTGTCCGCCTCATTATCGCGCTTTTTTTCTCGAGATTATTTAATGTCAATCTTCGCAAATAAGTTCGATGAGATTTTAATGCCAATTTGAAGAAACGAAAATGTAATGTTGTAAAAAAGCGAACGGCTCGATAAGTAAAGTGGATCGCTCTCGATACATACGAAATATTGCCGGTTGCGGTGCCTCTGAGCGATTCACTTACTACGACTACATTGACACCTGTCCGAGACTGCAATTTGGATATCTCTCCCAGTAATAATTCTGCGTCTGCCTTAATGCTTGAAATTCGACGATTGCTTCGTAATGCACGGTTACATTTCAGAATCACACGCGGTAACAATCTCGCACGATACCGCCAGCGTTGTAAAAATTGAATTATCACACCCGAATCGACGTATGTAATTTCGATATTCTCCGTTAATAAAAGTATTCGAAATGATCCAGGAAGGAAATTTAAAAATTATAACGGACGATTGCGACGGAATTGATCTTTAATTTTTTTCATCGAGAGAATAAATACATTGCGATCTCCATTCGCTTCGAAACAATGAGAGAGAATTGTATTTCTGAAGAAACCTTGAAAATTCTACTTTTTGTTTATCCCTGTATTTTCACATCATTATACCGATGCATCAGCCAGTTTCTCGAATAATTTCACAGCGTGCCGTATGGCGAACTTTATAACACGGCGACTGTCTGCCGGATGATTTAATGCGCCGAGCCACGTGAATTTGCGAGAAACAACGAGGTGTAAAGAACACCGACTGTCGATCCCACGAATCTCGACGATACTTAGGCCCGGACATTCAGGCGGTTTTTAAGTGCAGGTATACGACCATACGGACATAAACCAAGAAACTGCCTCGCATAACCCCGTCGTAGCTTCGAGGCGCTTTCCAGAATACACTACGCTATATAATCCGTCTCCCTGACATTGTCGGTTATATTTCGGGCCGGTAATGCTCTTCTTCGTGTATGCTGCTTGTGCAAGATCTCTCATGGGAAATATATCCCGCAGCTTACAATTTAATCCCTCGAGCGCGAAGATGTACGACAGAAATCTCTCTCGCCTCGCACGTTGCATGTCCAAGGACAATCGGAGCAGTGAGATCAAAGAGATTACATTTAAGCATTCTTTAAACGATTTATTCTCGGGATGTATAGATACTAATTTTTATCGATATTTTATAAATTTTATTATTTTTTTTTATTAATTTAATTTCTTTAAAATTTTATATATTAATTTTATCATACAACACATATAGGTATACGCATAACACACAAGGTTTTTCTCGACTTTCCTGCAGAGATTGTCCTTTATGAAAGCCGACGGTCTCGACACGAGAACGTTGATACGTTTTTCGGTCGCGTGGCTTGCGTCAGAACGCACGCGGGCCCTCTTTATTGTAATAGAAAGGGCTTCAGAGTCCCCGCGTGTTACTTTCTTTTTTCGAAGAAACCGATTAGGGGCTCGCCATTGTGTGCGGTGCCCTGGTCGCGTGCGATAGTCACGCCACGTTACGTGCGTGTCGGGGTTCATCGGGGAGGTAATCATCTAAATCGTCCTAACGGCTGCGACCGCTGCATCGTGGTACGCTTCGCCGCAGAATCTCGCCGTGGATCGGAGATGACTTCACCGGCTGCACTCGTCGGTCCCGACGGTCTAAACGCGCTATTACTATGTTAATAAGCCGATGGCGTGTCTATCAGCGCTATTGTGCCGCGCTGAAATCCTATGCGCGTAGAAAAATAGAAGGGCCGCGTCCATACTTGAAGGAGGAGTGCCGGAGAGACGATTTTCGTAACGACAGATCTGGCGATACGAGACAATGGCAGCGTAGACAATCGGAATTTCGGCAGGCGTGCTTCGTGAACGGTCTGAGGTTGCTATTAAAGAAACGGTCGTCGAAAATGCAGGCCACGAAATAGCGCGAGTCTGCGCACGCTAATACGTCTGCATGCGGATTCCCGGTTTTGTGGCCCGGCTAGTTTGACGATTTTATTTTGTTCCTTCGTCGAAATGCCTATTCGTTAAACTGCGCCGAATTCTAAGACGATAATTTAGTGTTTAATATCGTCTTATTTGAAAGACCAATGACGACAATTATCATAATAACGACGGGCGCGAATGATCATAATAAATTAATAAATCATTAGGATACACAGTAAATCGATATAAAAATTATAGCTTTCATTTGACAATGTCTGGAATATTCACTTTATATTCGAAAGATATCTGAATTCGAATTCAATGTGGATGTATTTTAGAATTAATGGGTATAGATAACTTAATTTCTTTTTTTGTGGGCAATGAATACAAATTAAATTCGCCATATACACGGTTTTATGAAACGCCAATAAAAATGTCAATGCTAATGGGAAATTCTTAATGAAAGCCTCTAATTCGATTTTCTCGTCGAGCTGTCTCGAAAGCGTCACAACGCATTGACGCATGCTTATATACCTATGATTCATTCGGCTCGTTAAGGTGGCAAGAGTCGAGCACCTGCGAAAGAAAGATTAATCTCCTCGTAATTACTCGTTTTCGATTTATGCTGGTGCCATCCAATTTTTCATCTGTAATCGCTAGTAGAAACACTCGATGGTACACATACACCGTTAGAGTCACTTTATCTAAACTTTCAAAACCGGCGACAAACAGCATAAAGAAGAGGAAACGTGCGGTAGGTAGATTAAATAGTTTGCCTATATTTTATGTTTAAAATTACTCAACGTATACTAATGTGAGCATAAACATAAAATATCGAAGATTCCAATACTCTCTGATCACCTTCTAAGTGAAAGTATGCTTCAATATACTTAACACGTTTATCTCAAATTTACAACGATTCGAGCATATGAAACTTACGCATTTATTTAAAACGTACAAGTTTTTTAGTCAATCTTCTATGTGTGGCAGGTTTTTGTGACAAGATACACCAGGCGATCGTATATTAGCGTGGGTATGGCCACAAACACGTTCCTTGAATAAATGAGAGTCGTTCATTAGCGTGGATTAAGATGCTCACGCCAAACCAGAAGGCGCGGCACGAAATGGCGACGCACATTCACGTTATTTTATCGCGCCGTTGAAAATAAATTCCATCGCCATGGTCGAGAAGGGGGATATTTTTTGACCGCGTCCAGAAGACATCTTCCACTCGATTGATTCGGCCAATCTCGCAGCCGTCGCGAAATAGCGTTGATAAAAATTCAAATGAAAGAGACGAGAGACACGTATATATTAGCTATTAGCGAGTAACGAAGTTATCCCGTTCTAGAGAAGTATAAGTGCAAATTAATTATTATTCAGCAGCGTGTATTCTATATAATACGCGAGCACAAATTGCCGTATCAATCTGTTGCAACCTAAATTAGCAACATTCCAAGGTGGCGGCGTATAAATAACAGGCGCGTCGCGCGCGCGCTCGCACCTGCTCTCGTAAACCCTTCGCTGCCGGCGGCCCTTTGGCGACGTCCCACCGACTGAATTACCCACTGCACTGGTCTCCTACATAACACGCCGCGTAACAATCAGTCAGATCCTGTTCCCCGGCGGCTAGTCGCAGTTTCCTCGCACTCCCGACGCGTCCCGATTGCATCCGCGCGAGCGTCCAAAACGGAGCAGGCTGTTTGCGAGGCTGATACGCGATTCCGAGGACCGACGGTGATGGCCCGAGTAATAAGTCGATAATAACAGTAATGGCGGCGATAAGCGGACCCCTAAACGCCCTAAACGAGGGCTAATTGTACGCCTCTCGGATCGTCTATCGGCAGCCCCGAAATTGAACCAACGCGCCGCCGTGATCCGGTTTCCCTTCTCCCTCCCTCCATCCTCCCTTCGCCCCTGCGACCGGTCCGAATCGACTTTTGCGCGAGCCGATGTCATTAATTTGCCCACTTTCCGCTAAATCGCGCCGGGCTCTTCTCGCTTCTCGGTGGAACCACATGGCATGTCGGACACTCGATCATACTCCAAACGAGAACCGCGCGTTGCTTTTTAGTCGGCGCAATAATCTGCACCGTGTAAGTGGCGGCTATCAGCGCTTACCGGGCGGCACTATCAACAGCTTTACAAGAAAATTGAGCAATATTTGTAGCCGGTGACACGTATTTCTGTAATGAACCGAGGCGGTAAATATAAAGATTATTTCTCAGGTCACTTTCGTGTCGAATGTTCTGTTCTCTTTTATTTCTCGTATCGTGAATTTATAAGGATCAATTAATTTAAAAATGTCTACTGATATCAAGGAAAATAAAAACTGAAATATTTTCTTGTACAATTTCGGTCGATATTCTTGACATTTTTATCCGAAACGTGACGTTCGTTATGTGTCGACTACATTTGAAGCACAGGTAAGAACAATAATAATTTCCTCCAATTTTCTCCAGTTTTCTCGATAAGCATCGCGTGTCGACTTACTAGCGACTTAAGGCATGACTTATTCAGGGTAGGCGATTTTCTATGAAAACGTTCACCTGCTCGTAGAATTCACGTATATTCCCAGAAGAAACAATGAAATTTTGACGAAGATTAAAAGCATGTAGTTTTTCCTTTGGGGAGATACTCTTTTGTCATCGAACAATAAGATTTAAGAAAAAGATAGGCGAGATAAAGTGCCGGCAAAGTTTTATTGACTCATTGACGTCTATTCACGTCGCGAGAAATTCTCTTAGAAACGCGCAGATCAGAGATAAGGATTCATAACATTATCTTTTCAATTAAATACATAAAACAAATAAAAATTAAATACATAAAAAAAATATAAAATACATAAGAAAAAAATATAAAATTCACAAAAATATTTTATAATTTCGAAAAAATATTTTACGAAAAATTAAACGAAGGAATACATTTATTAATATTGTATCATTGCGCATAGCAAGCAATATTAACTAAAACGTAGTAATTTTCCCGAAGTGTATTCAATGTTTCGCGTATGTTATCGCTCAACTCGCTCAAGTCTCAATAATGCGAACCACACAATCCACCTGTTCATCTCTAGTACAACGTCATCAATTTCAGAAAACGATCGCGGTTATTCTGACCGCATTAATCATCGGTAACTAGATCGGATATTATGTTAGAAAGACGAGGCGTGCGGATTCAATTTCGCAAACATCGGCCGGGACTACCTACCTACCGATTCATTTCTAAGTTCCTATCATGGCGCGCACACACCTATCCCGATAATCGATAACATAAGGACTTCAATAAGAAGATACACGTACTATGCGTTTGCTATCGGCACCTCGGGGGTAACCGGACGATCGATATCGCCGCACGCCGCCGAGAATGAATGTCGGATGGTTTGCAACACGTGGAATTACCCTGGTAATGGATTTGTTATAGGCACTCTCGAGCTCGCAAGAACGCCAGCTATAATCTTAGGTATCTGCGGGATTGATGCGGCTGTTGCGAAGAAACCGGATTAGCTCGACATATAATTTTCGACGATCAGCAAACGATAAATTGTGACAGACACCTGGTCTCAAAATTGCGCCTTCTTATCACTTGTTGCCACCTTCGCGCGCCACAATTTCGGAATCACTTAGGCAGTCGCGCCGAAAATTTTCTGGAAACTTCCCACTTTATAATTCACAAGTCTGATCTGACAAGACGCTACGCTAATACGAGCAATAAAAAATATAAAATATTTAAAGATATGAATTGTGCTATAAGCTTGTATTATATAATAATAGAACGACATTGTATATCGAACGCCATGCCATGGTCAATCATATTCAGAACAATGACATTCTCGACCATGATAGACACTGAAATTTATCTCTTGCTTTAATCGCGTCTAGAGATCGATACTTATCGTACATTGAAATCGCCATTCAATCGACATTTTAACATATGTTTAAAATCCCTAATTTTAAATAAAAAATCCGCGCAGCTGAGGCAAGTCATTTTATCTCATTGTCAGTCAAGTCGTTGTTAGCGGAGTGGCTCATTTATTATCGAGATGAGAAGGAAATGTGAAAAATGAAATGGAGTAGAATTACGAAGTGAAGAAACAGAGACAGGTAAAAGTTGCAGCTTGCGTGCCGGAATGTGTTCGCGTCGCAGAGACACGCAGATTGGATATTAACGCAATTGGATCTAGGTAATGGTTACTTTTCACAATAATTCATATCGTTCCGCGCGCAGTAACCACGGCAACCGTGTCACGTACTTAATCTTTTAATATTGGCCCGCCATATTCATCCGGATTACTAATATTCCTCGGATCCAGAATGAAAGCTTCCTCGATACTGTCAAAGCGAACTTGAAAATATTTAATTCGTTATTATTCAAGTACGTCTTTTCTTTACCTATCGCATTGTCTGAAAATTCTGTAGTAATATAATGTTTGATTTGATTTTATCATTACTGTTACAATTATATTGCTATTCGTCACTTGTAATAAGAATAATTGCATATATTTCAACACATAATGCACAATGTAATGTTCTACACAGATTGAAAGTTCTTAGCGAAATTATATTGCTCGAGGAAAGTGAAATTTCAAATTTTTATCGTCAGCATTTTCGCGCGATGCGGTTTTAATAATATTTTATAGCATGCTCGCCTTCATGTGGGGTGAAAAAACGCGATTTGTATTTCGAAGTAAGTCGCTCGTTTTTTTGTTCACGAAATGGCATCCGTTGCGCGAAGCACAAAAACGTATTGACAGGCCGCGTATGAAAATAATCTCGTAAATAACAGCCGGTGATTAGAAGCCGCGTAGAACGATAATAATTCAGAAGGTGGTATTTACGTCCCGTTGCTCGTGTTACCTCGTTTCCTGGCGCGTTTAGTCATCCCGTTTCTCGTTAGGGAGCGGCCGATTTTCGAGGCACAACCATAGCCGGTATGCGGGTATCGCGCCGGTGAAAATTAATATCTCGGCGAGATGAAACGCGGTTCCTAGCGCGATGTCAAAGGACCGTAATATGCCAGCGGCCGGCTGGTAACGAATGCGATCTCTGTAATTAACGCGCGGCCTAATGGCAACACGATCCACCTGTAGTCGATCTACGCAGGTCAACCCGCGGTAGAATCGAACACGTATTAAGCGGAATGACTCGCACGAGACAGGCCCCCTACCGGTAGTCCGACAATTAATACGTAATTATTTCGATAATAAGAGAACCGCGCGTTCTCATCACACACGTGAAACAGATATTCTTGACGCCGCATTTCGGCTGTAATCACAGGATTCGACGCCGAAAGAGCATAGGGTTGGAAGAAAAGGAAGCAGCAAGAATGATCGAAAGAAACATCAACTCTTAACGTAGAAGAAGAATAGTACAGGAATAATATTTCTTTCTTCTCTCTCCTTACTAATTGATATATTTCTCATTATTAAAAAGTTAAGATATCTAGAAGGTTTTTTCAATTCTTGTCATCAAAAACGCCTTGCAATTATTCTTATTACAAGTGACGAATAGCAATATAATTGTAACACTAGTGATAAAATCAAATCGAACGTTTATATTGCTACAGAACTTTCAGACAATGTGATAGGTAGAGAGAAGACGTGCTTGAAATGCGATAAAATCGTTTAATATAGAGAACATGATAGCCATTGCGAAACTATCTAATTGATCGAAGGCAATCGTCAGTGACCCAGGTGGCAAGGGGTCCCAGGTCATTCGTCGGTAAAAATGCGGTCGGGCGAACGTAAGACACGCGATACAATGGACAGGCCCCCCTGGTGGGCCCCGCGAGCGCCGCAAACCTTATCTGTCAAGATCTATGGTACGTACTAGGACCCAGGGGCCTGTTAGAAATATCGCACCGGCCGATCGCAGATAGGATCGCGATAAACGGCCCCTCTTTTCACCGTGAGGAAACCCCGAACGGAGAGTGGGCGGCGGGCCTGGATTACGGGCAGCTGGTGAACCTTGATAGTTTACAATAAACCGCGCTTACAGCAAATTCGTCCGGGAAACGAATGTTGACATTGTCTACGCTGACGTCTTCCTCGTCGGAGGATCGCAAAGATGCTCTTTGTGGCGCGGAAATGTTCTCTTCATTCTTGAAACGTACAAGGTTCGAAAATAGAATCTTATTGTGTCGCATTGGCTATTATTTTATGAATCAAAAGTGATGGAAATATATATTTGCCACGCGCGGCTGTGTACATTGAAGAGAATATTATAGAATTAAATAGTTTTATGCACAGGTATAAAAGCTTCTTATTTTTACTCGTATATAATCTTAATGTCAAGGTTAGTTAGTTCACGCTCAGTCTTATTCTGATATTTATCCCTCCATTCGAGCAAGAGAGATCGACATTCGAGTAGCATAAGAGTTCGCCAATAAGGTGAAACTGTCGCGACATCGAGTACGCTATCTGATTGTTCGGCGACGTGACCGGTCATGTCATTAAAACACCTACGCTTCCAGAAAGATAAGCATCTGAGATAGCCACTATAGAGTCGCGAGATGTAGCTTGCAGAGCCATAAACGTTCTAGACGCCCTATTCTTTCTCTATCTCGTGAATATGTTACGTCTACGCACAGCACACAGATCGCCGGACTTGTTGACAATCGTCCCGGATCGCTGTTTATATCGATCCCTGCTATTCTGTCTGAATTAGCGACTCATTTCTTTTACCGCAAGAAAGATAATACAAAGTGAATCTATCCCGTAGATCCCAAATTTCATTTTTTTTCAATATCTTATGGCGATTACTTATGATGATGTTATATATAAATTTATAATGTTTAGAAATTTTAAACGTTAGATATAATAAATTTACGAAATCGTTCATAGTTCGTGACACATTGCGAGCTTCTCATTGTCAGCTTCACGTTTACTTTACAAAATAGAGATAAAAGGCGATATTGTGCTGGGATCTGTCGATTGGAACGTATAATCGCTACGACGATCTTTGGAACATATTGGATTTCGTCGGAAGCGCGGATAACCGTGTACTGATTTCTGAAGTTACTCGGCTGTATCCGCCCTTTCACGGATAATTTGATCCCGTTGACGATAAAGATGTACAACGCGCGCAAGCCACGATCTGCGATCAGATATCTCACGGGATAACAAGCGGGATTGTACGAAGACTAATTGCTAACGCGCCGGTCGGTACTTAGATCGTATTCGGTACCTCAAATGCGGAAGAGACGCGAATAGGGAAGTTGTTTTGCGCTGATCGAGATACGAAGCCGGGACCAATTTTCAGCTCCTCTCTTTCAACATGTTTCATACATTTTCCGGGGATCTTAAGTGAAAAAAAAAAAAGATCGAGAAAGACTATCGCCGTACGTATTATATCGATGTTGTAAATAATAATTTCCCGAGAGATGTGTGTCATAAATATTTTATAATAAGTGTGTTAAAATTTAAAAAATCGAACATTAGAAACATTTTTTAGACTTGCTAAAATTCTGTTTGTTTTCATAAACGCTCCAGGAAACTTGAACATTTAATCATGCTGAAAAATCTCCGAAAGAGCGCCAACTCATGGCTTGAGTCGGCAACTTGAGGCGTGCACTTCCTCGAAAAGGCAATTAAAACTCGAAATCCTCTACGACACGGCACGTAGAACGAGTCGTAAAAAGATATCCGTTCTGGCGGGTCGCTTCTCTGGATGAGCTATTTTACGCGAGGAAATAAAATCGCCGATTTCCAGCAAGTTTTCCTGAGCCAGGAAATTTAAATCTCTTACGGAATGGGTATCTTTAGTGTCGACCATAAAAGTTTTAAAGAGGGAGGAAATGTAACCGCATAAGAGATAAATATGTTCAAGTCGGTGCCAGATGCGTTTCTCGGCAAGTAATATACTTGTGTGTGTGTATATATATATGTATATATATATATATAAATATAATAATACACTGATTGACAAATGCTCGAGAACAGAGTCATATTGTTCTGCACAGAAAATTGTTTCCTAGCAATTGTCAACCAGTGTATATGTATATAACAAAGTGTAATAAAATACGCGAATAATTTGGTTAAAGGTTCCATATAGAACAATATTATACATTTTCATAAAAAAAGTAGCATTTCTAAGAGTTTCTTACTAGAAATATTATTCTCCCATAAAAAATATTCTTCATTGTAACTGTCGACAAAATTGTTTGACAACGTTAACACGGTGAGAACATGGAAAGTTCGCATTATGAGAAAAAGAGGGCAAAATATTTTTCTTCCAAATGCATTCGATGACAAGCTATACAATGACCGCCACAATGGCGAACTTTTAACGCGGTCGTACAACAGCGACGCCGTACAAGCATAATCCACGGGGTTTCCGCCGGTATCTCGCCTCGATCTCGATCCCACTGTCGGATCTTCAGCCCACAGATCATCCCAGATAGACCTGTGATCTTCGCCAGCTGCGCCGAAAGTCGAACATCTTGTACTTTGCACCGCAGAGAGAGAGAGAGAGAGAGAGAGAGAGAGAGAGAGAGAGAGAGAGAGAGAGAGAGAGAGAGAGAGAGAGAGAGAGAGAGAGAAGAAGAGGCTTGTAAACCCATATAAAAATTCACATCTCTAACGCAGTGTTTAAAAATAACGCGTTGCATTTTTTTAACCACTTGCATTTCTTTAAAATGATATCGAGAACACTATTGATTCATTTTGAAATCCGCTATAATGCTCCAAAATGGCAAACACGAATATCCGGGAGCGATGTACCTATGCGCACGAAGTACATTACGCGAGATTTAAGCTCGTCCTTAGCATCGAAGGACCGAACAATGCTTGGCCACTTTAAGAGAGACGATCTGCTTCTGAACATACATTTTATTCCAGGAGCGTAACGAGCACAAAGGCTTCTTCGTGGCCGTGTTTCGTGTTCTCGAAACGCTCAGCATTCCGATCCGCTTGCAGGTTCATGTTAGCGCGAAATAAAACAACACGAAGATTCTTCGCGGAATTTGGATCCGACCAACCGCGTTATGGAGTCGGGACGACTTATGGAGGGAAAAAAGGTGAAACAAAGGGTACAATATGCAAACAAACGTTTCATTTATTCAGGTCAAAATTCGTTTCGTGCATGAATAAAACTTTCTTGATTATCGCGAGATCTGAAGAAAACCGTTACAAAAGAAGTCTTCGAGATTCGCAAACAGATTAGAAAGATCGTGTCTTGTGGCTTTAGCGAAATTGAATGAATAGCTCGTCCGTACGACATCTCTCGTCCGCAGATCCGGTATCTTCGGGGAAAGTAAACCCGGCAAAAGCAGATCGGAAATCTCTGATGAGCGAGAACTGGCGCGAGTAACGCGAAAAGTCGACGGCCATCGAGATGGAGATACCGCAGGTGAGTTTCGGGACTGCCTCTCCCCGGATTCTAACGGGGATCGTCCATAAGCTGTTTAGTATTCCGTCGCTGATGGGATACCTATCGGTCGCCATCTCGGTAAAATATTGCACTTTCGCTGACGGCTCAATCTGGCCAGAAATTATGGTCGTCTCGTGACCGACCGAGCAACGCATCGCGTTGTTAGCATAATTAATGAATAGCGTGTTCGTCACGTTTACGTTGCAAAGTGGACGTTTACATGCGATACTTTGAAATATTATTTATACGATGAATAAAGGCCATAAATTGCGGTGTATGAGATTTCGTTAGATCATCGGACCTTGTTGTAAGCAATTATATAAAAATTTTTTAATATTATTTTTGAACGCTTAATTTTTTCAGGCACGTTATGCACAATACAACCACAAAGATTATATAATAGCGTAAAAAGAACTCGACATATATCGGACGCAAGAAACTTGATTTCTGTTTGCAAACAGAATTGCAAACTCGACAATAATTAACAAGATGGAAAACGCGCGCTGTACGTGTCGTAAAAATGCGAAAAGCAGATTTATAAAGTGGGTTACGCACGAAAACAAGTCGACACGGGTTCCGTAAAAATTTATGACGAGAAACAAAATTTGGTGTGGTAGTGATTCGTTAGGCGATTATCGCGCGATTTACGAATGAGCCGGAATAAAACCAAACACGGAACAGCGCTAAGTATCGTATTAATTCAGAGCTAAATCCTGATAATCCGAGCACCGACTTTCGCCACGATTTCACCGGCTAATGTACGGATTATCGACCGCTCGTTGAAAATTACGAGGCAACCTTTAATAATCGCGGAGACCAATCGTGTTCAAATTAACCCATTTCGCGATCTCAGCATTCGCCATTAATTTACCGAATTTATCGATTATCTGACAAAATTTGTCTTCGTTTTTCGTGGCGGTTTGTTTTTATGTCTTTGTGTAAATGAACGCTATATACCTATATAAAATATTTAATGTTCCATAAGAGTGAAGATTACATTAACGATTGAGGCTGGAGAGATATTACTGTGAAAGTTTTACAATGTATAAGAATCTCTGCATTGCCTTAAAACCAATGGGGATGAACCATCAACTCAGACTCGTCAACTTCTTAAACTGGGACGTAAAATTGATCCGTCCAATCCCGAAATCAGCCAGACAAGAATGTAGCCGAAAGAACCATTTAAATATGATTAAGGCGAGAAATATAAGGGTGTATTATGCCCATTCGGATGCTGATCGCGGAGCTTCCGCTGGAACGGTTCTCTTACAATCGGCACCTTGCGGCGTCGCTGTTAGCGCCTTTAGAGCGTCGAATGTATGACATTAGCGATCAGGAGACTGCACTGAGGAAATAAGGGGGCCTCGTGTCCGGTCACCTTGACCGCGGATAATTTATGCTAATCGGCATCCGGAAAGTACTGGTGCCCCTACGAATTTGGCACCGATCGGCCGGTCGTGTTCTACGCGATGATGATTGTTAGATCTGGTTTCGAACCCTCGACTATATAATGGCAGAATAATCACACGTCAGGTGCCGGATAGAACGGCGTACGATCTTAGCGCGTGAACAATAACTTTCGAAATTGCATATTCGCAAATTTATAAAAAATTAAATTATCAAACTAATTGAATCATTATTAATCAAAATATTTTTCAATTATTAATTTCAAATAAAAATTATTAAAATTGAATATATAAAATTAGAGTAAAATCATGTGATCAAACTTCATTTTGATAAAATTTTAACTTGTGCCTACACGTATATATATACAAAATGTATATGTTTTTTACTAGGTAGCTATATTGAATGTGCATTACAGTAGAAATTACATGGAAATACCGTGCTGTAACACCAGCAGACATCGATAATTGGATCTAAGGCCCGATAGAATATTACGAACCGTGGAAATTGATTCTGATAGAGAGTAGCGCAGGCTAGCGGCGTGGTCGAGTTTACCCGGAGCAAGGTATGGTAAATGGACCCAAAGTTACTGGGCCGCCTTTCGCTGAAAGGGAGCAAAAAATGGCGCACTGTATGAAATTCATAATGGGTGGCGGCCCCTTTCAAGCGGACCCGGCCGCGATCTTCCCTATGTAGTACGTAGGTCTGCCGAATATGAAAGCGGAATCTATTACGCGAGTAGCCTCGAAGGGCGCCTCCGCGCGGGCCCATTAAGCAAATTTGAAATTACGCTTGCAAATTTCGAAATGCAAATCATCGACTGGTGGGGGTCGCGTCTACGCTTTTTGCGACTATAAATTTCCGCTTTAATTGGATCGGATTATTGTAATTCTGGTCCGGCTTATTTATGGGCCCCGCTTTGGACCTCTTAAACTCGCTCCAACTCGCCCGCTATTCCCAATTCCGTCTCTCCGCGGCACTTAGTACCTTCCCCTCTCCCGTTCGAAACTAAAGGTTGAATCGGTTATTAAATTACGGCTGGGCTTCGTGCCCGTTTCTGTCGGCAGGTGAGCAAGGAGCGATCTGTTTATGCACGCCAAGAACGGGCATTGTTGGGGCGCAATTTATGAAGGATGCGACAAGATCGAGTGCCGCGACTCCACGTGAATCACTGTTTAGGTTCGATTTTCGTAATATTGACAAGTATATTATACACGCGAAAAGTTGACGTGACTATTCGGTGGTCGTCATCTAGATGATATTTAGCTCAATCGATGATCCGTTCGAAAATTCATATATATATATATATATATATATATATACACACATGAAATGTTTAATTCGCACCGATTACTTCTTAACTCGCCGCAAAAAAAAGTGCCGCTATAAAAGACATATGCCGCGCAAGAAACGTTGAATAGCCGACGAGTATTCTGCATGACTAAACACCGAACAAAATGTGCGGAACCCTTTTACAAGCCATCAATCAATAAGTAACAGAATGTAAGAATCGTCGAGCGAATCTCAGGCCGCGGCTGCGTGCGTTCTTTTTTTTTTTTTTAGTTGACTCTGTTATCCGACGCCTCGCGGCTTCCCATGCTGACTTGCAGCAACAGATCCGACCTTCGCGAAAGGTAAAAAGAAAAAAGAAAAAAAGTGCGCGAGAAAATTTTAATGGCGCCTCCGTCGACCGTTTAGACACAATAAACGTCAACAGACCCGGTTGCGCCCTCCTTACACCTTTTTTTTTCCAGCGAGTCATTTTGATTCGGTTGCACGCGGCCGGCATCTGCACGGTGACACAAAGATCTCGCGCGACCCCCTTTTAGCAGGTAGATATTAAAATGCGCCGGGACTATTAGCCCGCGGTGATATTTCAGTTTCAGTTGAATCGCGTTAATGGCGACTGCCGAAAAGGGTTACTTCGGCGGGATATTAAAATTCATGAAAATTATACGCGACCGAAACTGCTACGTCGGCATGCCATGTGTCGATTTTTACACGCTGCGTCTTTTTCGCCGTATAAAAATTAAAATTCATGATGCTATTTATCAGAAAAACGTTGACGTTATACCTACTGCTACGCAGATGTTTCGAATCCAAAATAGATTAATCTTTTGCTTTGACTATTCTCTTTTCAATAAAACATGAACACGAATGAAGGCATCTCGAAAATAAGCAGAATACAATAAGTTCTTGTAAAGAAAAAGATTAATTTTTTAACGAGCAAATTTTTAGCACTTACAAATTTTCAAAAATACTATAGCAAAATTAAATCGCAATTTAATTTAAAAATAAATTATGCATCGAGGAGCGCTCGAGTCGGCTCATTCTATGCCACGCTAAAAACGGAAAGTAGACGGAGAAGCGAGCGATAAGCAGTTACATAAGAATGCGTCCACCGAATGCATTTCCTCGCATCTCTACTGCATCGTACTTATCCCGGCTGGCGTTTTACACGGGTCGGTGAATCGATTAACCTGCATTACGAGGAGCTCGTTGCTAGTCATGCACGCTGCATCGACAAGTCACGAGCACAATGTGTAACGTGGCGGTTCGAGGAAGAGCAAGATCTTTCAGCGCATCTACCGGGTGTCCCGCGCAATACAATTTCGCTTCGAACGTTGCCTATATTTTCTTTTACTACTTTGATATACATGTAACTTTTCTTATACAAAGTTTTCAAATTTCGTAAAAAATGGGACATTTGACATAATCTTTGAAGAATCCTCGATCGTTAGAAATGTTAGGTTTATCATTCTCATCCCGCCAATCCAAGGAATTAATCGTTCAGTATCTTACACATGGTCTCTAGGCTCATTAAAATGATCGAGAAATTATAGTCTCCAAATCCTAGGATTAGAAAGTATCCCGATATAAGTGACTGGACAATATCAACGCTGCTTGCGCTCGCTTCGTCGCGCGATGCGATCGTAGACAAGCGTGTTCACCTGTTATGACTCAGCTGATCCTAGGTACCTCGAGCCAAGTACAACGGGGTTACATCGCCCTTCTCAATGCAACTCGGAGGTAATCGTAAGATATTCGGGTCAATAGCCCCGTACGTCGCGATCCAATCGTGGCGCGAAGTGTGTCTGGCACGCTGACACACGGGCAAAGAATCACAGATTTGATTTATCGTTCGCATCGATCATCGTCGAATAACATCGCGCATCGCGTATTGCAAGACGAATAAAAACCGTATTATATGTGCAAATCAAGTTCTTTGGCGTATGTTCTGTTTTTATTCAGCTTCCCGTAAACTCATCAAGATAATCCACCAACGTATCGCTTCCACGAGTCGCTTGAGAAATGAATCGTATCGACGTAGAGTATTAAATCAGATCTACTATGCAGATTTCATCGTGTCAACGTTCCTTGTTCTTATTTTAACAGAAGTTTAATGTTTTAAGAAGCATTTCTTTTGCGGAAAAAAAATTCAAGAGTACGACGCAACTCGCGCACGATTTCGAAAGTGGAACTCGCGCTCTCCTCTTTTTGTCTCGTGAAGTAAAACGATTCCTCCGGGACATGCGGCGAATCCAACAAAAGGCCGGATCGAAAATGTTGAAACCTTAATTTATATGCGATTTCGCGGTCGTCCGCATTCTCCCAAGACCCCGGAGACCTTCCATGTCCTCCCGCGTACAGGGAACTGATTTCGATGCAGCTATTCCATGACTGTTCTAGGAGACCGGACCGCTTTTTTTTTTAGAACACTGCCGATATACGCCGTCTCTGATGCTAATAGAGCTCGATTTCTGGATTATTTTGCTAGCGATACGAAGGAGGGGGGAAGGGAGGAATAGTACGATAAAAGAAGATACGCCAACAGGAGCCACCCGGATCGCAGGCGAAATACCGAGAAGACAAATGCCGGTATCTCTCTCTCTTTCTCTCTCTCTCTCTCTCTTTCTCTATGTGTCCTATATCACGAATTTACATTTCGATCGGAACCGCTAGCTAGGTCCAATCTAATTCCGCGAGCCGGTAGAGTATTTATGACGGTATTTATATCGAGAATAATAGAATAGAATACTGGTTTATATAACAAGAGCCGGCAGTATCATCGCACGGTGTATCGTTATGTATTAAAAAGCGACCCTCGCTTGGTAGTCACGATCCCAAAGTAGTAACGACGATCTAGTCTATAATTTTCTCTTTACAATACAGTTGCATTCAAAGCGGCCTTTTAGAGGCGCTGAAAATATCACAATATCGAGCATTTTATATGCATGGAGATAAAATAAAGCTACTTTCTATTCGTAGTTAGAGAAATATATAAAATGCATCTCAATATTTAGCGGCAATCTCTTTCTGATGTTGGCTATTTCTTAGACGACAGTCTCATTAACGTGACTCGTTATACTCGCGAAGTACAATTCTGTCGGCACGCGGATCAAAAACTGCTGTCTCTTTCTTTTCGATCCCTCGACGATTACATTTTTCATAGGTCGCGTAAGTCGGGTTAAATGAATCGTTAAATCCTCTCAATATTGTGACTTGCTAGAATGAAGTTGGATTTGCATAAGCGCTCGTTAGATACCACAGAATGGTGACCCGTCTAATGCCGGAATATTGTTATTCAAATAACTATAACCGCTATAGGTACGACCAAAGGCTCGATAATCCTTAGCGATGATATATCGTATATTAATGACTAACTGAATATTATATGCAGATCGGATTATAGATAGACAGGGCGTTAAATACCTACCCCGTCGTATCAAATTAATGAGAACCGTATCGTGCCCGATCAATCAATCGTATTGATCTATCGCAGTATTAAACGCGTCGATCGGATCGCGCTGATAAAACACTCAAATTCACGAGGAATAGAATTAGGTTTCGACGAACGGCTACGCAATTCTTTCCGTCCTCTAAGAAGATCGATCACAGTTAAGCCTCCCTAAGGTGAGCTTAAGTCATGCCCGACGCCATTGTAATCTAATACGTTGCATTCTGTTCTGTGCTGCATTGCACTGTGACACATTGTACATGTATTACGTTATCTAATATCGTTCTGATATTTTCAACGATTAGCGGATTATTTAGGACTTTAGGATAATAAATATAAAACAAGTGACGAATCGCAAAAGAAAAGAGAGGCCTTTAATCGATCATTCTTCGCCGACAAAATGGTTGCATATATCACAAGTCACGATGAGATGTCATAAGAAATAACTGAATTCGAAATGTATATCCCGTATTACATAACTATTATAATAATTGTGTGACGAAATTCTTCCGCAACTTGCTCCGCCTCAACCGTTAGATACAAATAAAACTAATACGTGCATATATAGAATACGTGTATATAAATTTACGCAGAAACGACGCGATGCGCAATTCATGAGTGAGCATTATACCTAAAGGCGCCCCATCAAACCGCATCATAGCACGCGCGTTTACGAGAGCCGAGCCGAATCTGGATATGTAAATCGCAACGATGCTTTCACGACGCGCCGGATACACGCTCGAGTTTCGAGAATCGGAAGGGTGACACCGTAAAAATTCCCGTGTCACGGCACACGTGTCGCAGGGAAAGACCCTCCTCAAAGGGTAGGAGAGTCCCTGCCCAGCATCCGTTTTTCAATCGTTGATACGTTGCCTCACCTGCCGGCAATTTATTCCTTCTTTTTTTTTACCAAGACTTTGCCACTCAAACGATCGGCGGATTCGTTTAATTGGACACCTAATGCCTGAATTAGGGGTGCCTCTTTCTGCAGCATGCATATTTTATGAATCGCTTTTTACGAAGGGTCACGCCCATCGAGCTACGCACATACTTGTTGACACGACAGTTTTTCCGCTCATGGTTTTTTAACGCAATTTCGATCTTCGCGAAGTTATTTTCGACACATATCTCTCTAAACTCGATATAAAATTTATACTCGATTTACAATTATTACAGAATGCTAAATGTAAATAAGTTTGAAAGAATATTTTCTGTCTTAATACCTTTCTCTCATATTGCAGATCTTTATCTAACGATTTGTAAGTAAATAGTATTAATTAAAAAGTAACTCTAGTGTCGATAATAATGGAGCATTTCGTTATGTATACTAATTTAAAGACATCCGCGGGGCCTCACGGTCGATTTTGTAGATGGCAATTTACGGACAGGTGTGTCTGACGGTTAGCTGCAATACAGGTGCGCTTTCGAATTCAACTAATTGCACTTTCTTAAGACATGATCCAAAAATTTCCTCCCGCTCAATAATAATCGTTATGTAACCTATCGCTAACACTTTTCTGATCTATAAACTTGTAGAAACTCGTTCAATAAACATTTCACCGTAATTTCCTATAAAAGAGCATAATTATCAAAATTATCGATAGTGACCTTCCTTGTAGAATGATTTTCGTAGAATAACCGTGAATTTAACGATAATTTTAGGCTTGTAGGGACAAGATGGTCACGAAGGGATTCCTATTAGCGCCGCTAATGAGGCATCGATCCGCACACTCATTTTCATAATACTATATAAAAGTTTGTATTATAAATAGGTATTCCAGGAATTCTCGGAAATATCATGTGTGGCACGCAACGCGCTTATCCCGAATCGATGCCTCGATCATCGACGATCGTCTCCGCCTCCGCTTCGATAAAACCACGAGCTTTCGCTTATCTGGACCAGTTTGTTGCCTTGCGACAAGATACCGCCGTGAAAGTGATATTCTGGATCGCACAAATCGTACAATTTACTGTTCCGACGGTGAAATTACAGCGCACTTTGAGTATAATCTCTTCGAAATAAAAAGATGCTCGGTATTATATTGTAATTTCGTGCTGCGTCACTGAGAGATGGATATATTACGTACTTTATAAATAATAATTCAGTAATAAAATTAATATAAATTTTCTTAACTTCAATAGAAGCTTAATATTTTAGTGATCTATTTGAATTTTTAATCAATGTTATATTTATTTCTTTGTAACTGAAATAGCGACTGTATCCTAGATACGTTTAATAAGGGAGATTCTGAAAATCGTTCATTTAACATTAAAGATTAGTCACAATTCCTTCGATTTTAACAGCACAATAAATCTCTAATATAATACAAATGTCAAACCAACGACCATAATATACGTTTGAACGTTGATTTATACAGCTGTAATTATTATATTTAAAGCAAAAGTATCAATTAACCTGCTGCGCCCACACAGCATATCCCTCGTGTTACTGTCGGCTTATATATAATCGTTCGGCGCTCATTCAAAGATTTCGGATAACGTCATGGTTGAGACTTTCCGAAAACACCATAAAATGCTATACACCGTTTGGGACACACCGTGACTATTCTGAACGACTGTCGAATGGGAGGTGCACAAACTGCGTAATTACATGAGATTACAGGCCAGAGGGACCTCCTTCGTGGAGTCACGACGTTTTCTCCGTCAGTTAAAGTACCTTTCCTTTCCGTACACCGTAATTATCGCAAGGTGCAAACTTGGAAAATCTTTCTCCATTTTTTAGTAATGTCAGGTTGCGTAACTATGCCGTTCATTAAAGAAACAGCTCTGTGAAAACAGCTTTTTCCTGTTTCCAATCATTTAAAATTTGCATTAATAAAAACAATACAATACTATCTTAATTGATTTAGATTGTTTCACGCAATTGTAAACATTACTAAAATTGAAAATAATGCCATAATAATAAATTTTCGCAAAAACGTTGTATAAGCTGTTGTATCTTAAAAACTTTCTCGGTTGCAAAAGTCACTAAAGTAGCGAAAGATTACACAAACGCGTAGATTTCAAGCGAAGAATATCTTTAGGGTTCGAAGCATCGTCTGGCATATTAATATGGCAGCCAGACTTCATCTTCTGACCACGAAGACGAGAAGTCTCTGTGCATCCACTGATTAGCGTAAAAATGACATTTTTGGCGCCTCGGCGACTGTGCATCGGCAACGGATGTGACTAGTCGCAGCGGAAGAATCATTTAAAAGTGATGGGAGGATGACGCGGAATTTGTTTAGACTTATAATGATATTCCAACATCGTACCGACTTGACGCTCATTTATATGCTCGTTATTTCACTCGTAATTCATGAAAGCGATAGCAGGAGCTACTAATGGACAACTTTGTTTTGTTCGAACGAAGGATAAACACAGCTGAACGACGTCTAACTACAATTAACTTTATCCGCTAATTTTCGTAGAAAATTTGGACTTTATTTAGGATTGCTTCATTAGCTTCTAGTTTGTCGAATAATTATCTATGCGAGACGGCGGCCTCCGGGGAAGAAATCTGAAAAACGGCACGAGAACGTCGTACGATGACTATAATTTCAAATTAGTCTCCAGGACCAGCGATTATTCGTTAATGCCACGTGATTATATTTTGAGTGGGCCAAATCAGATTCCCTGACGGGCTACGAAAATGCTCATAGGAAAAGAGGTTATCGTTGTCGGAGAATTTCGAGCAGACAGCTGCCATTTACGATGGCGTCACGGGGACGACTTTCGGAAACGTCCGCAACGACCCATCGGAGGAGCCCTCGGGACCGTTCTAGGGACTTTCCCACCCTGTAATTTCCGTGTTCCGTGTGGAGGGATATTTTCGGAAATTGCATATTTTGGACAACCCTGCAGGCGTCGGTCTCGCGGTATAGAAATTACTCCCGATGGCCTTTTAAACCGTTAAATTAACGGAGCCTCGGCGCCTCTTTTGCCATCCGAGAGATCCTCGTTTTCACCCCGAAGGACAGAAAGTTTCTCCGACGTGCGAATGAAAAGTGCGTATATTGCGATAATATAGAAGTACAAAACTTCAATTAGAAAAATCTGTCAAGGAGAGATTTCGATTACTAATCATAACTTACATAACTTGACAATTTTAAAAGTTACTTTAGCTTGCACCTAAAAAGCTTTATAATTTCATATAAAATCCCGCTAAATGACTTTCAGTGCAAAGGATTAATCATTGACGCATTTATAAAAACGTTTCAGGGCTCGTTCGACTTTTTAATTGGTGTTGCTGCGATCAAATACCTGCTGAGTAGATCCCATTTAAAATGAGAGCCTTTTTAAGACCACCGTCGGGGACTTTTACGAATAAGGAGTGCCGTAAAATTTTGCACGAAATTCGGTCGCGTGATTAATGTCCAAGCATTTCGTGCAGGAAATGGTCTGGACGTAGCCGGCGCTTTCTTAGCCTCCTCCGCCCATCGTCCTACGTTCGCATTGAAACCGTAGGTCGAAATACGAACGAAATACTGCGAACAAATGCTCTTTATACGATATATTCCGCCAACGCCCGCGCAAAAAATCATCTCATTGGTCGGATATTTAATTTTTGCCGAATTTCGCCGTAAATGTATATTCAAAATTTAAATGATATAGACGCAAAGTTTCAAATTCGGTGTTATTTATCAGTATTATTGAAAGTAGTCGATCAAAATTTCTTAATAAGAATTTGATACTCGCTTAGATATATGTAAAAAGTGACGAGAGATACAGGCATATTTTAATATTCCTTTGACAATCTACCTTTTTGGCATTCATAGCGTTTCTTTCCTGCGCCACCGCTCAACAGAGGCCTATGCCACCTCGCATTAAAACAACGTGTCTGAAACAATCGAACCTGTCCGTAGTCTCATGTTTCCATTGTTTGATCCAACGTTTCCAGTAGAGCCCCCGGAATTTATCGTCGACAACCACTCGGTGAAGAGTGGTGTCTTCTTACAGTTCTATTCAAAAATATTAGATTTCAACCTTTGACGCGCACCGACTAGTCAGATTCTCGCGACTAAATACAAAATCTCCATCTTGAACTTAATACCTAATGACTTGAAAGAATAGGGGGTTCTGACGTAATATTCATAAAATATAAAAAAAAACTCTACGTTATTTAAAATACAAATTTCTTACAAAAATTATATCGTTTAGGTCGCGATTTGATTTAAATTCGATTTAATATCGTCATAATATCAAAAATTGCTCGTGTGAAAATTATTTGAAACTTTCAAGAACCTCTTATCGGAATTTATCGCTGAACTGTGGAACACTTCGTCGATTGAACGAAATAAAATACGCGCCGGCGAAAAGTACCTTCGCAAGATTTATGAAGCGCATGCAATTCACTGTCGCGCCTCCTCGAGTTCCGGGTTTCGGCGACACCGATTTCGATTGGAGTCACGAGGGCGAGGGCTTTCCTGTTTCCGTGATTCACGACCGTGATGCGTGACGGTCGCTTCCTGGCGCCTGCGATTATCCCGCGCGCCAGGAGTCATTGGAGATATCGTCGCGACACGTGTTGCCGTTACGATCGTACGACGGCATTCGTATTCAGATGGATTCGTATTGTCCGTTCATTAATAAATTGTTTATCGCTGTGCCTTAACCGCCGCATCTCTCATGCGCGACATCGACGGGACAATCGATGTTTCAGGAAGTCGTGTCTTACCGATTGTTCTTACGACTACCGCATGTACCTGACGCGATTCGAGATGGTCCTTAACGAAGACAACTATATCTTGTGATTCATTATGGCTATCGAATATAATATTGGGGAAATATATTTTTTGTGACAGGAAAAATTACTACGAGTTGAGATTGAAAAATGACAGTAAAAGAGGATACAGTTTATTTTATAAATACACGAGTTAGACTTTAGTGCCAGAATGATATTTTATTTTAATTTATTATATTTTATTTTAACTTTTAACGAAAATATTATCGCAGAATGAATAAGTTTTTGTATCTATCTCGCGTCAGACGTGAATGCGCATATTCGCGTTGAATATTCGCAGCATTACAGCCTCCTAAAACGCACGCGGCTTCATTTATCGGCGATTTACCAGCAGTAAATCCCCTCGCGGCATAACGAGAGAGGCGGAAGGTGAAGCGGAGAAAGGCGTAAAAAGGGTCTGTGCACGGGTCGCAGGGGAGCGAAAGGGAGCGCCCGCGGGTGCGGGTGTCATTTGATATACAACGCGCGGTAAGTACGCGATAAGTAGATCCCATAAATTCAGCCAATCAAACGAGCGGCCCTTTCTCTCCACGCGCGTGGCTGCAGCGTTACTTTATGCGCGAGCAGCAACGTACAGGTCGGTCAATATTACGCGCGTGCATGCACGCATGCACTCCCACGCAAAACCTGAACTCGACGCCAGGAATTGTTTATCCGGGAATGCCGAACACGTTCCGATCGCGTTCCAGAATTCCGTGCTGTAGAAAAATCGCTCGGCAAACATACAGACACGTTATGCGATCGCGTACAGAAAAAAAAAGCGTGCGCGGGTGGTCGATGAAATTTACGGTATTACGAAAGTCGAGAAAGAAATACGAGAGAACGCGCCGGATTTGATATCGGATTTTTGTCTACTCCAAATTGGAGCAGAAAGGAATAAAAGGCCAACGAGAATCTGGATACGTCGGATACTTAATGAATATTTAATGTAATGGAAATAAATTTAAATAGTGAGGAAACATATGCGCGATATCGTGTGTGTGTGTATTATACAATACATATACAAAACACGATATATAATACCTAATTAGGTTGTAGAGAATACGCCAATGTAACATTATAATTTATGTGATAAATATGTTTTCAGCAAAACTTTTTTTCAAAATAAGTGCCGCGCTTATATTGGCGGATGTGCTCGTGCGATTACTCAACAACGTTAATCCTGTCAGCACATTAGTTATCTTTAATTCACGTGATTCTCCACCGCGGTATCTTCTCTCATTAATTGCAATTAAGTAAATCCCCGCGTGCCTCGCTACGTTGATCCATTATATCGTTCGTTCTTTACGGCAGTGCACTTTCCCCGTTGCATCTTTGGTTATAATACGTCGATACACGCATCGTATATGCGTTATACGAGTCTTAATTGCAAATGAATGAGAACACAAGTTGTAAAAATATGATAATCGTAATCTCTAATTTAAAAATTAAAATTTGTGCAATAATGATTACAATTAACGTGCATATCTAATGAATGCGTTTAACTTGAAGATATAAATTATAAAACATTTTTAGTCTAAACGTGCTGTAAATTTTTTGATATGTAATATGCATATAAATTATTTTACAAAATTTTGATGTAACAGATACATCTTGCCATTGTATGAATTACAACCGTAAAATATTCAAGTATTATGTTACATAATTTTTATCAACATAAATATCATACATCATATATAATGTAATGCCTGTTCTCTCTTTGGATAGATAAAGGAAAACGAAGATATCGGCAAAAAAAAACGCGTCAAGAAATTTGCATTTCCCATCCCGAACGTGTTTGTACATCGCCAGGTGTGCAAAAGGTTTTGTCTGAGTTTACGTTTGTTCTTCCCGCGATGCATCGTGCCGGATTATCCATCGTGATTGGCTTAAGCTGTATCGAAAACATCTACCCGCGATAAGGTTCGGATGAAGCCTCTCTGCGGTCTTAAAAAAATATTTGTAGCCAATTCTCTCGTGACCGCGAGCAATCCCGAGGACACATTGATTTGCACACGTAAGTCCCGGAAGTTTTTCTCCGATAATGACGGCAAGTAAAAATCAATATTTCGAGGCGGCTCGGCGAATCGATTTAATAAGCGAGATAAACGGGACGCGGTTACGGATCACAAAAAGTTTCGTACACGCTAATTACTCGCTCGCGGGCTCGGAAGAACGCTCATTCGCATCTGCGTGCTCCCTCAATGACAGTGAAAAAGGAGTGCTTAACGGCGAGTTAAAACGCACTCGATCAGGATTCAAATATCGGACGCATTACGAAGTAGAGCCTCGAAGCGCTCCGAAAATAAATGTTATGTGCGTCTGTTACAAGCTTTAAGTATGTTGATAATAAAATGCATATAACCGTACAAAACGAAATTACAAAATATACGTGAGCCTCCGTAAACCAACCGATAACTCAATAATAATTTTTACGACAGACGATCTTTAACATATCCATATTGTAATGTAATATGAATTTCATCCGTGATTTCTCATGCTAATAATATAATTGTAAGAACATATAACAGAAATATAGAGAAAATTAATTATAATATAAAATTATATATTATAATATATTATATATTATACATTAATTATTATAAATTATATACTATATATTAATTATATAGTTATATATAAGAATTGAGTCTGTAACGCGTGCGAAACTCTCTCTGCATTTTAAATCGGATTTACTTAAAACATCTTTTTAGCGGGTTAAATGAATTTTGCATAATACTCTCGAATTTACTGTTTAAACGAAAGCAGTGACTTCTTTTTTTTAAAAAAAAAAAAGCTTATCGGTCCTTCGCACGTGGTATCGAATGTCTTTATGGTCTCTGGCCGCGTACGATCGAAGTTACGTGCAGCGTTAATCTACGGGCCATTAGCGATCCTATATACGTACGAGGATACGCGATACACATTCTTGGTATCGAGTGTCCAAAGAGGAGAACCGAAGCGACCGAGATACATGAGACACTTCCTCGTGCAACGGCAAGCCGCTTCTTTTCATCATTGCCTCCTCCGCGTTGCCTCGCAACGTCATCGCGTCATGCGGCGCGAGGTCCTTCTCTCTTTTTCACGGGTCCATCACGGGGGGTAAAAGAGGCGCGGCCGATGCGGCGCGCAACAGCTGTGATACTCGCGTCACGTGGCGCACGTGCAAGTGCAGCGAAAATAAAAAATAAGAAAAAGTCACCGAGAGGACGTCCCCTTTAAGGCAAGAAAGCAACATCGAGATTAAGTCGTTGTGGATTCCAGCCTCGAATAGACTCTTGATTTTTCTCTTTTCCTATCTGTCGCGTACGCGTGATATTACTCCGCGAAATATAGCGTTTATATTATTATCGATCCACGAATATTTTTTTTTTTTACGATAATCATCTCTTGTGATTTGTATATACTGACGAGTTATCGGATTTTACTGACACGATTATGACATTTCAATACAATCAATTCTTGTATCTTACTTTCATTATCGTCGCGGATTAGAAAGAAAAATTCCATCATCCTACGCGCGTTGCATAGAGAAATATGTTTAAATTTCATGATAGTTTAATAAAATTTAGACTCTTTTTAATTTTCTCTCTTCTGCATTTTCTAAGTAACAAAATAGCCAGAAGGGAGAGAACATCTCTTCTCTCAAAATTTTAAGGTTTTTATTTTTGTTCAGCTTGTTAGCGCAGTCTAGTATAGACGTCCGTACTTATATCAGCGCTGATATTTCGCGCCTTTACCTGACAGTGAGATTCCGGCACCACCCTCGGTTGTCCCTCTCGGCGGAAGTACATAAATTAACGCACTTACGTGGCGCCCGCGGGCCCTGTTATTGCCCCGCTACACCTGCGTTTCGGGGCGCTGAGCGCTGACAATTACCCGGCAATCGATGTATCGCCCCGGGGTGGAAGCTCAACGCCGAAAACGAGAGACGGCGAACCGGAGAGAGGGCGAGCACTGGCGTATATATGGCAAATTGCAGGTAATTGCCGGCCATTTGTTTGCAAGAGCATACAGCGTTCTTCGAGCCCTACACAGGAAGCGACAAGAGGGGGCATCTCTCCCTCTTCGCTTTCTCCCTTTTCTCTCCCCCCCAGAAGAATTGTCTGCCTCCTCGAGTACGGTTCTTCAAATCGCAACGAGAAAATCGCATCGCGATAGTTTATATATTCTCGATAACGACACTTATATGCAATTCAGAATAAGATTAAGCAGATTTTTTTTTCGCGCATAATGATATTTGATTCGAATATTCTTCATGTTTGAATTGACAAATAATTTTATATCCTTGTATTTTTTCAAATCGAAAAATAACGCGATTCTATACTTTCTCGAAAAACGTTTCTGCGCCCATGCGGCTTATACCCTGCCGTTTCGACATCATCCCCCCTTCTAGTTTGCCCTCTATACGCCCACGAAATTACACAGCACGTCATTCTTTCGCGCGCTCTAAAACTTCGAAGGCGAAAGTCGCTGAATCTGACATCCGCCGCGCTCTCGACGGCTTCGGCAACTCTTCTGAGCGAAAGAGCCGGCTTTTGTACATGCACGAACGATCGGCGAATTGCTCGCGATTAGCCCCGCGGATATCGCACCGAAGATAGCAAGGCAACGTCGAGATTTTTAGGGGATGGATTCAAGAGAAAGAAAGTAGTAAGGAGAAAATTTGCGTTCAACCGAGCGACTCGCATCGTGATTAAGATAATTGCACGAATGAATATGTACGAGTACAAGTACAGTACTTGACAGAGAGATGGGATAAAAATTATTATAACTTTTTATACGAAAGTCATAAGCCCGCGTCGCAGGCAGATTAATCGTACAAGATTTCGTACCTGCGGCAGGAAACATTTAAATCTTGCATAATTATTAGTTGTCAGAATAAGATGCAAACTGTATGGTAATCCAGCAAATTTGTTCCTATGACAAAAAAGAAATACGAGTCTTATTTAACCTTCGGTTGAGGTTGACGAGGATCATAGTGCTTTTTATATCTCGTAGCGATGTCCTTTATCGTCAATGTAGAGATGTAAATGAGATCAATAAGGACGAAGGAGAACTCGCAAGCAGAATTGCAATCGAAGATCACGGTTATGGCAAATTTTCAATCCTTATCCGAAGCAAAGCGACAGGAACGAATCGACCGTGACTTTATTATCGTCGCGTGGGTTGAACTGGTCATTCCGGAGACCACTGACGTACATGAGGGCGTGCAGCTGCGGTAACACATATAAAAGAGTCGTCTAAAGTGCTAAGAAAATGCAATAAGTTGCAAAACAGTTATTAATCATTGCTAAGGAAATGCAATATTAAAGGAAAAGTTTATTTACACAATATATGTTTAATAAAAAAAAAAAATAAAAATGTTTCCTAATACACACATACAAAAAGATGATTATCAAAATAATACATCTTGCGTGTTCTCAATATACTCATATGTTAATAAAACGATCACAAAATATCAAACATTAATTATCACACGCGTTAACGTGTTGAGAGAGTAATAGATAATGCATGTGCATTATTAAACGTCATCTCGACCGACTTACGAAAGACGTAATTTGACACCGCGCGTTTATTCTCGCGAAATATTATCGAATATAAAATCAGACGATAATACATCTCTGGCGCAAAACAAAGTATGTATAAAACTTAAGGCGCGCTTTCGTTTAATAATATTCTCGACCGTATGTGCGTGTGTGCACACAAAGATGAAACCCTTCCTTTTGCCTGACAGCCGGACGATTTACAAAAGCTGGACGCGTGTCCTTTCGGCGTGGAAGAAGAAGCCGGTCGAACGCGTGTGGATTTGGTCGCAGCCTATTGAGCCGACTGGAACGCCGGTGCCCACGCAACGGACATCCATCAAGGGCCCAAACGGCAAAGGACTTTGTCGAGTAATGGCGACTCTACAAAAAAGTCCGAAGGCGTGGACGAGGTGGAGGGAAAGGGAGCGTGATGTGGACGAAGAAGAGGGAGGGAGAGATGAACGGACCCTGGGACCATTCTTAAGGGCCTCATAAAACCAGCAAAGTGCCACACCGCCACCCACGTGCCTCCTTCTCGGAGAAGCGAGAAAATACATCTGAGATGCAGTGAGACGAGGCAGCTGGTGTATCGGACGCACCACTTTTTTCGCTTCTTTAATTTTACCACGCCGAGTGGGATTTTGCGCGCGCATCACTGCGCTCGATGACGGAACTGTTAGTTATTTCGGAATAATATAATCGTAAGATGTGCAATTATAATATTATACGAAACTAACAACGTCGATAAATCGATATTTCTCGTAGAATAGTAAAAATAGCATAAAATCACTTTGTTTATCATATAAAGAAAAATATATGAATTCGCTAATAGATATGATTTTATTATCAAAACAATAAAATTTTAATTTTAATTATAATTTTAATTAAAATTATTTTAATTAAAATTAAAAAAGTTATCAAGATATAGCATCGCAATAAATACATATTTTCATATTGAGAGATACAAATTATATCTTCTGAATATATGATATATTTAAAAACAAGAATTTATTTTTATATTTTTTATGGACAGTCTCGAGAAAAACGTTCAATAGCGATTTCTCATCTAAAGAGCAATCTCTTCTAACAAGTGACCATCGAGGATTCCGCGAAAGGGCACTGAGGCGAGTCAAATCTCAGTAAAATGATGAATGAATTGCCACTACAAAGTCAGTGAGACTTTTAGATTTTACTCGTGGTTGTGCGCTGTTGTGAATTCTATGCACGATCCATTCATAATGTTCCTAGGAATCTTGAATGAACTCTGCACTCCTTGCAGCCACAAGAGTTACTTTAAATGTAAGCAAAGAAAGAAGAATGAAGAAACGCACAGGGCGATTGTATACGCGCAGATGGTAAAAATTTTTTTTAAACGATTTACTGTTAACAAATAAAATGCAAAAGAATAAGTTAATAATAGTAAGGATAAAGTTAACAATAGGATAAAGTTAACAATAGGATAAAGTTAACAATAGGATAAAGTTAACAATAGGATAAAGTTAACAATAGGATAAAGTTAACAATAGGATAAAGTTAACAATAAGATAAAGTTAACAATAAGATAAAGTTAACAATAGGATAAAGTTAACAATAGTAATATTAACTTTCTCATTTATCTTTTAAAGAATGAAAAATACGAATAGAATGTTTCGATATTCTTCATTTAAAATTTAGATAAATAAATTATTTTAACTAAATAAATGAATTATTTAATCACACTTATATAGCTCAATGATTACATACTGATAATATACGAGATGTGTTATATTTACTTATTGTTATGATCATATACGATGAGAATAAAGGGAAAGACGTTTTGCCTTTAGAAAATTTTCTTAGCCTGTAGACATTCTTGGACTTTTCCATTTCTCCAGCGCTTTTAAAGGCCAACGGAAACAGCAATAAACCTATGCTCTTCTTCCAAAAAGCCGCAAAATATGCGAAGCCTGGGTCAGTAAGCCGAACAATTACTTAGCTAATAATGGACGAGGGAGGCGATTCATTTGAAATCGCTTCCTCTCGGTCACCAGTCTATCGATTGCAATAAGAACGCGTAACAAAGTGACTGCCTGCAGATGGGCCATCTGTCAAAAATGAACTTCGAGCATCAATGAACTTGAAAACCGGGGGCACGACTTATCTTGAATGACTTTTATTGAGTCTCTTTAGCCTATTCGCAAGAAAGAGGCTCCCAACTTTTACCTGTCTCTCTCGTATAAAACTTAACGAAAATTTTTTTTATACTTCTTGGAACAGTATATTTAAAGAATTATTTCTTATTCGACATATTTTTATAACTGTTTTATTTTTGTATTTCTATAAAATTTATATTTTATTATACAATTTTTCAATACAACTTTTTTGTCAATATAACTTCGTGTTATAACAATACTAGATTCGGTAAAATCGGCATTTAAAATAGTAACGAAATTATATTGTAGCAATGACAAATATTATATAGATCTGCAAACGGTTTTTTTTTAGAACGAAAGATGCACAAAATGTTGACTCATCGAAATTTCAGAATAAAGAACCACTGTCGTCGAAAGGTGCAAAAGTGAAGAATGAAAAGGTATAATGTCACCCCGAGCGGTAAGCAATTGGAAAACGCGACAATAGGAGGGTCCGGAACGCCTTCCAGACTTTAACCGAAATTCGAGTGCACTCAACTTCGAGTTTTCCGACAATACGCCGGCAATATGTCCCCGCTGAAATTGTCGTTTATTAGGGACGCGCGATAGAATAGGAAAGCGATCGCCACGTAAGCGCTCGGAAAGTGAGTTTTATGTGCCTTTGATTTCTCGATTCTCATATCGATTCTCGATCTTCCTAATTTGTAGCGTTCGTTTACTATCAATGTATACAGCGATCCTTTAGAGTTTAAAGTAAGCATGCTCGTAAACAGAATCGACGTAGTCGTATCTATTTATTCGCATTAATAGATGATAGTCTTTGTCAATGCCGATTCTCTTGTAAAAAACAAAGGCTGCTATAAAGAGGCGAAGAAGAAAGTATTTTCCCTTGTACGGCGCTCCCCTAGCCGAGATGTTTGGCATATTTGTCACATTCGAGTAATTCCACGGTTGTGTGTGCACCTGCCGCGGCACGAGAAAAGCAAGAGGACACTTTGAGGATTCATGGTGAACACAGAGAATAGGTAGCCGAGCGCGCGTTTGTTCTTGTTTGTTTGTCTCGGACCCGTATCTTCGGACCTAATCGCCCGTGGACCAAAAACTTGCCGAATCTCGGTGGAATTTTCGGGACAGAAGTGAATCTAGATAATAGTCGTTCTCGACTCGCGCACGTAGAAACAGTTTGAATAAGGACTGATGTTGACAGATGAACGTCTCGATATAATCGTGAGAAACACTTCTAGACTTTCGACAGCCATCAATTTGAGTGAGTGTTTTGTGCGTTCGTGTTTTGTATGATAATTTTTCGATCTACCAGATATCATGTTGTATTTTTTACGTCAAAATGTGCGCCAATCGCTTTAGCCGTATTAAGAAATATGAAGAAACTTATCATGTGAAGTGCGAATATTTACAAATGACTCTCGAGAAAGGAAACTTAAACTTTAATGTTTCACCGTGCAAGGAGATCCAAAGTAATCGTTTCTCAAACACTTAAGAATGGTTTTTTGACGTAAAATCGCACTACATGTTCCCCCTTTCTTGGCGGGATTCGCCATATCGCATTTAAGTACGTCGATTACTTACGTCGTCCTAACAGCTCTTGACATGTCCAGAAGTAAAATAATTACCGTGTGACGAATGAGCAGAGACTACACGAGAATTCCAACTACCTCTTCGCCAGTACATTAAACTTGTCGACGTTTTATTGTCGCAAACACTCTGCCAGATTCCAATACCAAGATCTGGCCTTACAAAGATTGAAGTATGGAAGTTTCACAAAATAAATTTTTGTCTCTAAAATTCTATAAATTAATATATCCGCGAGTATATATATATATATATATATATATATATATATATATATATTATGATAATAATAAGACCATATAATCTAAGCAGAGGAATCTTGTATAAAAAGATCAATTATTTTCCGCGCGTAAATTTATGTTTCTACGACGACAAATGCGAACTGAGATTTCCATAACGTGCAGTCACCCAGTATTGTGGAGTCTAAATCCCTGACAACAAGCGAAGCAAATTATTCGGAATTCCATGACCGAGATGCCCGCGAAGATATACACCTCGGTCCCGCCGCGCTGCATTCGGAGCTACATTCGGCCAAGTCGATAAATGCATTTGCAGTCGCATTGTGCGATAACGTACGGCGCATATGTGATGTGGCAGGGCACGGACAAAAAAAAGGAGCATGTGACTCAACGCGACAGAGGGATCGATATCGGGAGCGGAGAAAGTTTCATACATAATACGGTACGGCTTGCATCGCATCCACCAAAAGTTTCGCATTACTTAAGACATGACGATAAATACATAGCAGTCTCTGACACAATCTCGGCACGATTAATCTCGAACATCCGTTTAATGGAACGTTACGTAAAATTTGCACATATCGAAATGCTTCAAATTATTCTCAAAAAACACATTTTTCTAACGATAAAGAATCTTTTGAGATCTCTCAAATATCTCTCTCGCACAGTCTCTCAGCTTCGTTAATTCTATTAGTTCGGCCTAACACTTGTCAGTCTACGGTCTAACGTTTGCTTGTTCCCGAAGATGGATGATTCTGTGGAATTGTTTTAGGACTGTGGAAACATTGAGCGTTAAAGCAGAGAAAACCGTGACGCGATGTGATGGAGAATGATGTGACAGAGAAGGTCGTACGTGGATTTTCTACCGTTTCTTTTTTTTTGCGCAGCTCTATTTCTCACACAGGCAACAAAATAATCATAAATTTCTCGCAAAATTCAAATATTTTATAAAATATCATATTAGCATATATTTTTAGCAATCTTATAATTATTATATTCAAAAAAGAGAGGATTATAAATGCCTCGGAATGTTATCTTAATATTAAATTTTTATTCATATAAAAGTACTGTCCAAAAATCGCTAACATAAGACGCCATTCTGCGTCTTCTGCAAACAAAAATTTGCCGATCACCGGGCACATGGCATCTCCGACGCTTTCCAAAAGCGTTAAAGCATACAAAACGAATTCGACAACACGATGAGGCTCGATTCGGCTGTTCACGGATGTTGGGTCTTTAATGACTTGTACAAATGAAGTTCCAATAAAAAAAAAAGATGGTCAGAAGTCCGCTATCACGGTGCAAACGGCAGCCACTTATCGCGGACATGATGAAGAGAGTGCAGGGTGGGCACGGACCGAAATGCAACATCGTCTCCGTCTACGAGACTCCATTTCACGGTATAATGCCGCGTTCTGCCTCGGTAAGATAAAAGCCGCCAACTGACTAACGAGACGATGTATTGTTTATTTTCCCATTTAGACCACATCGTCGTATAACCCGCTTATTTACGCGCTCTTTATTGATACGGAGCAGATGCAACGATATGATGATGGCTCTGATGCTGTGGATACGATTCGATCACGTATAGATGCATGAAAAACTCTATCCGATATATATACGAGTCTTTCTTAATATCGACATAATTGTAAATAATATTACACAATATATATAATACATTTAAATATATATAATACATAAAACTGCACAAAAACAAAATTCTCTTCAATTGAATTGTTTTCTAATCTATAAAATGCAAATTCATAAAAGTTTGTATAAAGTTTTATGTTTTTAATATTACAAATTAGAAATTAATCATTGCCGAGTTCCTTCTCGATTTATGTTTGTGTCACAAGAGACTTAAAAACTTTGCGAGTACATCAAAAGCAAAGCAAAAAAACTCTATTTTAAATCCATACAAACGAGAATAAAGAATCAGGTATTTTGCAAAAAGCATGAAAGTGCATCGCGGGTGACGTACATTCACAAGAGCTGCAACGTCTTCATAGACTTTGAATGTCTCTTCTGGCGAATCGTTTCCACGCACGAAAAAGCCACGGGTTCCCTCTGCGCGTTAATCCAATACTAGTTTTTGCCGCGAACCAACTTTCAATGACGTCGACAGTAGCTCATTGTAAATCGATAGGTTCTTCGCGAGCCGCTCGCAGCCGACAGCAAAAACCGAATCTCGACTTCTCGTCCCGATCGTTGTCGTTGTCTCCTGAGAGAGGCCTACAGTTCGCTCCTCGAATAAATATTTCCTATCTCGATTCCCCATGAACGATCGCAATATCGCGGAATTCGAGCGGACAACATCATTCAGGCAGGTGCGCGATCGCGAAATCGAGGCTAAGAACAAATTTTGCCTCATGCATTTTGCCGACTTATTTTTCTCTCTCGATTTAATGATTTCGTCGAACGATTCACCGTATACGATGGTTATTATTGAGAAAGAAATTTGCCATCAGTTTCGCGGTTTTATTATAAAATACTGATCGGTAATATCAAAATATTGGAATTGTCCACGTTTTATTTCAAGTCCATTGAGCAAATTATCAATTTTTGTTTGATTTTCTTATTTTTGATGTAATTCTTATCTGCTGTCTTCAGTGCGCTTTATCATGTTTACTGACGAAGGGTTGGACATCTCGTAATGCACCGAAGAAACCGAACGAGAATATAATGCACCCTTTTTTGACGGATGGAGGCAGTGCGATCTAGAACCACAAGCGAGCAATTCGTATACAAATGCGATACTCGAGTGGCGACACTTCATAACAGGGCGATTCAAAAACTGGTCCAGACTCCCCTATTTTGTTTCACCCCGAGTAGCATGCCGCGCATCATAGAAGGGATGAACGAGTCTTTGTTACCGCTAACAACAAGTGTAACGGACAAGAGGGTGTTCGCGCAGTGGAAAATCGTTGCCTCACAAAAAAAAAAGAAACTGTTTCTTTCTTTCCCCATCTCTCTTAATTCCAGTAATATTAAAATGCTTTTTTTATATGAATATTTTATAGCTACTCTAAAATATATTTTCTGATCGTTAAATTTTTAGCTATATTAATAATTTATATAAAAAGATAAATTTTTAGATTAGCTTATGTTTCACAATACAAAAATTAATGAATAATGTGTATCATACGCTGCACTCAGCACGATACTATAATCAAGCTTGCAAAATTTATGAAAGATACCGGTTGTGCGTACATTGTCAATAAATAACATTTATAGAGTGACCGGTAGAATATTCTCGCCGCTCCCTATGAATCTTCACGTGTTTCTTAACGAGAAACTACCCCACTCGAAGGACGAGTTCCGTTGCGGCAATTGCCCACCTGATAAATGATTCGCGTATTCAAATAATTTCGAGCTAGCCGGGTCTTGTCCCTCGATTTCTTTTTTTATTTCTTTTTTTCTCATCAGAGATGTAACGGACGCGCGCACGAACCGTTGTCTATATGCAAAGAGCGGACACTCGATCGGAACCGTTAAAAAATCCGTGATTTTTCTTGAACAAATAATCGGGATAACAAGTCGAGTTATTCGAAATCGCTGACGCGAAATGATGAAGTGAATTGTCGCGTGCAGATCGCAAGCAACCGCGGATGTTCGTTCGCAGGACGCGTCGCGATATTCTCTCGTCCCTTCGCGGCGAAACGTTGAAAAATGACGGTGCCGCGGCAGCGTCATTAAGCTTCATTTACAATCCACACTTCATTATAATACCGACCGCATACGCATCGCGCTTGCACAAGGTGGGGATACCCGTTTCAGATTAGTCGAGGAAGAGTAACTAACGACTGGCGGCGTCGACGACACCGAAAAAAAAAACTATTTTGCAGCACCGGCGAAAGGGCCGGGAGATGTGTGTGCCGCTCGGGCCCGGGCAATCGCTCATGATTTCGCTGCTTTTTGCTCATCAATTCAAGCCACGTCATCTCCTGTGTACCCCCCGCCATCGACGATAGCTCGCAAGAACGCTCGCGAAGTGCCTGAATACCACCCTCCTCTTATGCGTGTGGATCTCACCGTCTTCTCCAGGCAATTTAACACCTTCCCAGACATTTGCCTGCATCAAGATGTTACGGATAAATTTTTGCTATAACTCCGTAAAGTACACCGTAGCATATAGGAGATATATATATACGCATCTTCTTTCATTTACTTGAACTAATTTGAAATATATTTTATTTTATTTTTTTTTTTTTTTCTTAACAATTTAAAGACGATTGGTGTATCAAGATTTTTTTTAAGAAAAAATAAACTCGGAAGAAAAAAATATATCTGCTTTTGAAATTATGTCAACGTTTGCCACTCTTGTTTTGTGATAAAGAGTTGAGATCGTTATTTGTCCGGGATACACAGTCTAGAGGGACGCAACCCTTCTTTCTGGACTTGAATGGTGGCCAGCTTCACGTTTAATCTCCCGACATTGACGAACACCTGACCGCACAAGCGACACTTTATTGCGCAGGGCAGCGCCGCGGGCACATTGCATAACGAGGTTCGAAGAAAACACCGCCAACAACCCCTCAGAGTCGGCGAACTGTAACCTCAGGTGGCCACCGCGATTGTCACGAGGGACATTCACACCCCGAAAGGAGATATTCATGTCCTTTCTCACGACACGGCGCAACTATTCACCCTTCTTCATCCCCTGTGATCATCTCGAGTCGCCGTCTCGCTCGCATCATATCGTCTGCTGATTTCATATTCAGATGTCCCATCGACCCTCATTGCGCCGCTGCCGACCCCCCGTCGATTCGGATAAACCCGTTTAATTGAGATCATCCTTACCCGTCAAAGTGTCGCGTCGATCCTCGCCCCGATTGAGCAACGGGAGAAGGAACGACCAGATATTCAGATAAAAGAAAAGTTACCCGGCTCGCAGACGAAAAAAA
Source organism: Lasius platythorax (assembly GCA_963971435.1). Taxonomy (NCBI): domain Eukaryota; kingdom Metazoa; phylum Arthropoda; class Insecta; order Hymenoptera; family Formicidae; genus Lasius; species Lasius platythorax. The sequence goes on from OZ020541.1 coordinate 5,055,604, forward strand.
TTCTATTGTTTCACGTTATCCCGATCGGTCGCAAGTAAATACTCCGTACTCTCGCTTCATGAGCAATTGTAAATATTACCAGACCTCTCCAACGGTAAAGTCTGGGCCTATGCATACATATATGTCGCTGGGTCACGCTGCACAAGTGGGGCAATATGGAAACGAAAATAAAGAAAATCGAATGAAAGGAGAAATTACGTTGTGATTCGACGAAGTAGCACGAATATGTCTAATTAAAAAAAAAATCTTTTTTATTAAATGACCATTGAAAATGAAGTAAAAGCGTGAAAAAGATTAATGTATTTTTTTCTGCAAACACAACGGTAATCGATAAGTTATGTAATACTAATAGATACGTATCACGTGTCTCTAGTTTCTCCGCGGTCACGCAATCAAAGGGGAATATATTGATCCTTTCCATTCATAAATTCGTCGTAGTGTACTCGCGCACTCATTTGAACAGGTCGTTTTCGCAAGAGGTAACGTCACGTAAACTGTCATTTTGAACGACGTGACGAAATTGAAGATGTCAAGCGCGTCTAGACGCTGTCTCATCAAACTCGCAACGTCGACACTTTATCCAATTGGACGATAATAAGTGTCGTTCACGGTCTCGATGGCGGAAATGCGTGTTAGCGAACAACAAACCTTCATGTGTTCAACTTACGACGATGGAGGTCTCGGACTGATTACACGTCCTTATCTACGAACTACGCGACAGGATATCGGTGACACGTGGTAACGAAAAAAATAGCGTGTTTATCAAGCGTAATATAAATATAATTTGTAGACGTATCGGTTATTTCTCGTCAACATAAAATATTTTTAAATATATAGAGTTTTTTAAATATAATTATGGATAATTTAAAAACTTAAAAATTGGTTTCCCTCGACGTAAACCCGTCATAATATAGCCCGTTATCTTTTCCATTTCTGGAAAGAGGCTGCATCACCTGTTGCGAAGATACTCGGCGTTCTCATGATTGCCATAAACTTTCTCGCCGACCGTAATATCGCGACCGAATACTGGACTTCGTTTAGGGTCAATAAAGTCACCGAGATATCAGAATCAGAATTGGCGTCCGGCGAACGGGTCATTCCTTTACTTACGTCCGAGCTGGATATACTGCACCATAACGGTTTATGGTACATCGCGCGGATTCAAGCTTGCACGTTTTCTCTCCCGACATGCGCGCGTGTATTCGTGAACGTACCACAATCGTTATAGACATGTCACAATCGCGTATGGTCACGTCGCGTTCGCAATAAAATCCTTTGTATATATTATCGGTGAAGTACAAGAGATATTTACATGCCGCTACTACAAGTTGGTCTCGCAAGACCATATTTGAGCGTGGTAAATGCTCGATTCTTTTGTAAAAAGATCATAGATTTAAAAGTCGATATTAACAATTTCAATGTGACAGAATTTTTCATCAAACATCATATTTTTTTTATGCAGTTTGCAGTTTGCAGAAGACAGAGAGTACATTGTGTTCTAGCATCGTCAACAATATTTTTCACTTATGTTTCTGTGATAATTGTACAGTGTTCTGCGGAAAAGGCAAAGTGCGGACAAGAGTTACAGCATTGTAAAGACTGCGTACAACGCATCGTACGTTACGCACCGTACAAAAAATCCGGCTGATTTATCTCGCGACGTACTACGAAGAAAAGAGTACCGGGCGACTTTTCATGGCGGAGAATTACTTTCTCGTAAAGCCGCGTATAAGACATGGCATATAATATACGTGCTTCTCGGATGAAAAAGAGCGAGAGGAAGCGAGGAGAGGGGAAATGTGCGAGTCGCGCGAGACACCACTCGGCTTGAATTACAGGGTTCTAAAGACGTAGGCACCTGTCGTGATTTACAATCGCAAAATTATGGTTACACGATCGGTAACGATACCGCTCAAACCATTATCTCTGGCTGGGTCCCCCACGAAACCGCGAGATATACGATCGAGCGCGAGTTACGAGCACGGTGACGACGGAAATCGGCAACACGTGGCGACCAATTACGGCTCTCGCTGGAGGAATCCGTATTTTTTTAGTTAGACCAATCCGAAATCCGACGTTATTAATAATACTAATCGCGGTAGCGTTAAATTTCAATAGAAAAATCTTTGATTATCTTAGACTAACGAGCTTTAAATTATAAATCATTGGAAATAAAAAACTCGAATTATAAGTTTCAGAATCACAAATAAATCGCAAAACATTATTCTTCAGTCTGCGAAAAATTCTAGGATTTTATCGAAATTTTAATTCGAGAAAATTTAATTCAGATTTTGTTACAAAGTTATAGTAGCAGAATACATTGATCGAGTTTAATCAGATTCACGTATTTTTTTCCGATAAAGATATAACCGAAAGAAAGAAAGGTACACGCGTAATATCGTGTAATACAAGTCGTAATAAGTAAACCAACCGAACGTGCGTCTTTACACGAGGCTCATATGTTCGATTCGAATTTTTATCACGATTCGCCACGTACTTTAAGAACGACGATGTTATCATGTCTCATGAACCAGCGTACAAATTCATTGATAGTTCCACCCTATCTTTCTCTCAATTTGTAATATACAAGTCTTAATAAATAAACTGCTCTCTCTCTCTCTACCGCGGAACTCGTTGAAAAAGATACAGCAAGACTAACAGAAGCGTCGAGGGAGGGCAGCGAACAGAGAAAACGACCGACGAGAAAAATCCTGGTCCACGAAGGAGGGGTACAGGGTCCCGTGTGCGTTGCTCGGGGACGAAGATGGCAATGAGGAAGAAAGAAGAGAGAACAAGAAGAACGGGGCTCCGCAATCTACGTTTCCATCTCGTGGCGCGCGCGTGTCCATCGGTGCTCTCATCCTGGCTGGTGAACCGCGGACGGGGGCCTCGTGAGACGAGGCCACCTGCCGGTCGAGTCAAGCCCCCCTTCCATCCCCCTCAGCCCCCTTACCGCCGACGCTGTGCACGGACACGGAGTGGGGCCCCCAGAAGATGCACCCGAGGACCCAACCCCTTTCCAGGCGAGCGCACTTCTACGGCATTCTCGCGTTATGCTTCTCGACCTCGGTGATCCTCACGGATGATTATATAGTGAGCATGTGCTGGCAGGACCGCAGCCTCGAATGTAGCCATGAGAGGACTCGCGTGCACCGCGATCTATCGCGTTTTAATGATCGATCGACAGAAACGTGCCGCATCGCGAGATTTAATGACCGCAAGTTGGAGGAATATCAGTACTTACGCATTTGATAAATTAATCGCTCAAACAGGAGGAAAGAAAAATTGGAAGCACTTTTCATTTTTTTTTTGTATTTGAAAATCGAGCGGATAAGAAAAATATAAGAAATAATATTCTTAAGTATAAAATTTCTTTCTCTTACACTTCTATAAGTCGTGAAACGAAACTGATTACATTACTTTCAAATTTATATGTATATTAGCATATATGTATGTTAATAAATTTTGCGAATCAAATTCTAAATGGAGGGTATATCCCAGAATTGCGAGATTTAAACCGGAGTCAGAAGTGTCGATCAATTTGTTAATATCCGCACGGAGAAACCAGTGTGGAAGATATGCAATCTTCTCGGCACACCGATTATAGTTCGTAATATCCCGATAATTTGTACGAGTAATTTCCTGACACAGGTGATAATCTCCCACGGAAATAATCCGCGAACGTGACGCCGTTTACACCCTACCTCCTTTAATCGTGCTTATCTTTCGCCTATATAAGCCTATATTTCGGTAATCTTAAAAGAGATATAAAAATCGAAAGTGCCAATCTACGTAATATTTACCAATTAAACATTGGCATATATTAATAAATATATAAATAAGAATTTTTATTAAATATAATGTATAAATCTCATAAGGAATGTTATTTCGTTTTCTCATATTCCATTTAAATTTCTAAAATTAAATTTCTATACAAAAATAGCTTTCTGCCTGTTTCTCGTTTAAAGTATTTTCTCTCTCTCTCTCTCACACACACACGCACGCACACAGATTTCTTCCTATTCATATTTAATACACATGTGAATTTTGATACTACGAACGATCTTTTTTAAGAAAGAGAAGAACTCTGCACACACACACACAACGATAAAGGAGAAAATATCCCTCTGGGGGGACCCCCGCTAGGGTGACCCTGGGTGCCCAACGCAGTAAATCCCTCGGTGGTTCGAGAAACGCGAGACCCGTAAATTACGTACTTTGCTCATGCAGAAAGGATCGCGTTCAGGTGCAGAGGTCAGCAGAAATAATGACGGCGTACCCGGGGAGATGATCTATCCCGTAATATCTCACGGCGTGCCTCGCGGCCGTCACGAGACGCTCAGGCGCTGCGCTGTTTCTCGAGCGATATTAAATGGGCTCCCTGTCTTTTGACAGACAACCGCGAGTAATCTCGTATCCCGTGCATAATCAAAATGAGATTTCTTAATGCTGATACCAGGCAGATACGAGAAGCGCGCAGACGTCAGAGCTTAGAAGCGCAATGTCATTGTATTGGAATTAATCCCTTGTGGCACGAATTCTCTTTTTCTCTTCCAGGAAGAAGATTCTTCTCTTTAATATAAATTGGTTAAAAAATTATTCTTACTCTACATAAAATAGCGACAAAGTTTTAGTAACAATAAATCTGTGCTGATAAAAGAGAAGAAAAGTAACAGATAATACTAGATCACGTAGAAAATCTATGATATATAAAAACCAATCAATTTCTCTAATGAAACAAATAAAATAATGTCTGCAATATTAAAAACGCGCCGAAAAATGAGAGTCATGAAGTTCGAAGAAGAAACCTGCATTTAAATTTGTTGCGATTGTATCGGGATTACATTCTTCTCTCTCTGTGATTTGTCTTCCGACAAGTCTCTCGATAGTCTCTTTCTCTCTTTCCCTTAAATCTAATCGTCAGCTTCGGCCATCGACACTGTTGTAATCGCGTCGTAAACGAGTGACAAAAGGAACAATATGCGCATGCATCCGCCCGCGATGGCTTCCCACGTGTCTAACATTTCATAAATATTTACGCGATTTCACTCATTCACGCCGCGTAGTAGGGATTCACCCGTATGAATCTACTCGATTCTCTTGTATACAACAGATCCACGTGACAGGAAGTATTCGCGACACGCGGCGCGAAAAGCCTGAGAACTCGAGTTATTTACGACAGTCTTGCTGCGAGTTACCACGAGCATGCACATGTCAATTATTAGAGAACACTGTAAGCTAATCTCAGAAGAAATCTTACGATACTTAACACGTCTATTAGAAACTGATATACATTTTCACTAAAAAAAATTCTAATTTTGTGCATAACGATCGATTTTGTAAAAAGCTTAACAACGATGTCACATTATCGTGTGTAGAAGAAACGAAACGTCTTCGAAGACGAAAGAAGGCGACGAGCAACATCGATGGACAACGAAAGAAATATCTGTTACGGAAAAAAATGGTCCATCATCAGCCGCGTGTCACGCTAACGTTTTCTACCGTTTCGCAGGCTGCCACTTTATAGTACCGAGAACAAGGCGAGGCTGAACAGTTTGAGGTCAAGTTATTTTTCAACGGAACTGCTTCGGTCTGCTTACCGCGCAAGCTCTCGCGAACTTTTTCTTCGATCATCTTGTCTCGTGCCTCATCTGATAACGTGACATCACGATTACATGGGAACGAACGCCACCGCCGGCGATCGTAAAGACCACCGGCGGACATCGAAGTTGCAGACTGTGCTCAGGGACGCATTCTATTCTATTCTGGCAAAATGCAAGTTGCACACGAAAAACATCGATTTTACGTCAATAATCTACAAATAATTAAAAAAAAATTAAACGCATTTAACAAGCATAATTACATTACATTCTTTATATTTTTTTAATAATAAAATAATAAGCCTTTGTAAAATTATTAATTATAAAATAGTAATTAATTTTTTTAATAATTCAACTATAATAGATAATGAAAAAACAATGATAGAGCTATGACTCTATTTCTTATTTGAATAGAATATCTAATACTTTGCATGTAGTTTAAATAGGCGAAATAAAAAATATATGGACGAATATATGGAATATATAGTTGCACAAGTGATCACGAAATTATAATCGTCCCTGACGCTGCCAGCCGCAAGAAACGCTATCGATTTCGAGGTGGATTAATCGAGAAATTCGCAGTGGTCGCTGACGCTGCATACCACGATATGGATCAAAAAGAAAAAGAGAGAGAGAAAACTGCAGATCATTTTACACGCCCGTTAATGCTCTTGTAACGGAGTGTTTTTTGAGTGCAGACGTGCATCGCTGATACGCCATAAAAGAGCGCAATAAGTTAAAGTTAAAAGATAAATTATACTCGCGGCCAGCACGTAATTACTTTCTCTTGTCAGTTGCAAACATATATTTTCCTATACTAATTCTCTTACCACTTTATTTTAATAATAAAAGCACGAAATAAAAGATAATCTGTCAACTTTATACTGGAAATCATAATGGATTCGCGCTATTGTTAATTTCTTTTTTCTAGGAACCCTCAAGTAGTAGTCACCAATCGAAAGGGACGCGAATATGCAAATTCTCTTTCAAAAAAAAAGGGAAAAACTAGAATCTCCATCATTGACTGATCGGTGTATGCAAATTCCGTAATGACGGCTTAGCCCAAGCATCATGACGCGTGACGTCATGCTGTGCCGAGAAAGTATCAAAATGATTTTGATAAATTCGTGCGTTAGACGCCCTCCCCTTCGCGCGGCGAAAAGACAACATCCCATCTATCAGTATTATGCCAGCCGTGGGAAGATTGGGGTGATTCTTTTATTTGAGCCTTTATACTCGATTTGAATCAACGCCGAGGTGCATCTTAAGTCGGAAGACACTCGAACCTAAGATTTTAATCGATGACGGTAAAAGAATAAATATTTTACATCCTAGCCTACCGATATAAATTCTAATAATAAATTCTTACGAATTAAGTTCTAGCTTAATCTCAACTGTGATTATAAGTTAAAACTTAAATTAAATTAAATTCTTATATTAGACTTGTGACAATTTAACGATAGCGATACACCTTCAACGGAATCAGCGACAAGAGTTGAAAAGAATATACATTACTATGCGTGTGCGGTACGACGACACATGGCTTTTATCTTTCGCGAATGAACTCTCCGGTGGTGGTGAAAAAAACGTCGATCATCATGAAACATCGGAATATTCGACCTTCGTTAGGTGACATTGATTTACATTTGAATAGGATTCCTGGCTCGAAACCCTCGCCGCATCGGAAGCGAGGAAGAGAAAGAGGAAAGATAGACGAATACAACAGAGGATTCCCGAAATAGCGAGAGGTAGAGAGAAGAGAGTAATCTCGCCGACCGCTACACCGGAAACTAATAGACGTCTGATTGCGATTGCCCGCGAGAGAGTTTTGACTCGTCAGTACAAATATTTATCTTCATCCCCGTGCGCATTCACGCACAGCGAGCGGTGCATTAAGGCGCCGATCGCGCTATCGGCGCATATAGATGCATTAATCTTGATCGGCGCACACGCAACATATTCATGACGAACGAGCGCGGCATATATGCGGGGGGTTGAATCAATATTTAACTTATATTGCGACTGGCCGTGGCGCTGATTAATGGACTTTGTTCTAGCATCAAAAAGGCTAGATATTTTTAAACTGAATTTTTTTCACACGTTAGCATTGAAATATTGAGATTTTATAAGATTGCGACTAATATGTATGAAACAAATACGAAAAGATTAAAAGTCTATTGTGTATTTAAAAAATATATTAGAAAAAAAATAGAAAGTATATTATATACCTATATATATATATTTTTTTTTAATACTTCGAGTGTGTATAGATTCTGCAAACTTGTTTTTATTTTTAGACGTAACGTACTCAAGTTATGGTATGTACCCACGCACGATAGTTTGATAGATAGTCAGATCCATGTCCGGGTCAATGTTGCCTACCCGTAGGATGCACATCGATGCACATGTATGCACCGGCAGTTCGCTCTCGTACCTTGCGCGTTACAAGAATTCAATCAAGAGATTGCACATACGATGTGAGTAAACGGTGATAAAATTTTCGTTTTACATATAACATGAATGCGTTTTGTACGATGAATAAAAAATATATGTATTTTTAATAAATAAAATAAAATAAATAAAATATCAAAATAATGTATAAATACGACGAATCATCAAATTATTTCAAAAGTTTCCAACTTCAAACTGATAAAACCAGGGTCTTGCACATACGGAGCAAATCAGACTGGATTTTTTTCGAGACCCGGGAGATGTTCGGAGATCGATCCAACGACCGACATCCCCGCAGCAGCGCCGAGGTGCAATCGCGGCAACGAGGCACAGGGGAAAAAAGCCACGCGCATTGTCAACGCAGTTCGAGAGAATCGCAGTTCGAGCCTGTCCAGCCGTAACAAATTGTAACTCCGGTAGCCGGTGTCGCGTCGCGGCCACGGTCCGCGTGATTAATTGTAACGTCGCTGCCGCATGCCCGGTCGATTTTTTCCACGAATTATTTGCATGTCAAGACGGATTGATGGAAGCGCGCCGAAGGGCCGCCGTAGCGGACGCATCTAAATGCAACACGCGCGAACGAGCGTGGAAGCGCGCCCTCGGCAAGCAGAACATCGGCGCGTCGCGTTGTTGAATTCCCAAGGCAGGAATTTAACTTTCAAATGCACCGCGCATCGAAACCGGGTGTGCCGGTCTTTCGAGAGCGCATAATTTCCGCATGCAATGCGAATTTCCGCGATATTGCCGCACGATACATGCGCCGCGCCTCTCGAAATCCCTTATCAATGAAGGATTATACAATTCCCTTACGGGGAATATTTTTTCATCGCTTTTCCATAGTTTGTGTGTCTGATATTATAATGATTATATAAAATTTTTGTAATATATATATATATATATATATATATATATATATATATATATATATATATATTACAAATATATACATATATGTGTATATATATATATATGTATTATTTTCTTTCATTAATTATCTGTCGGTAATATGTATATCTGATTTCCCATTATACAGAATTGGCCACATCTGTAAAACATCAATAAAAGACTGCAAAATTCAATGTGCCAAGCTTACTTGAGCATATATAATCGACTGGAAGTGAAAGAAATGATTTCTTCACAATCAAATCAGATCTCCTAAAATATAAGAGCGCGTGACGCAAGAATAACAAAAACGAGGAGATACGTAACCTTCCGTTCGATTCAGAGTAGGATGTGATTTCGCGAGCAAAAAAGATACGACCATCCTTCGATTTTTTGCGTTATTGGCGCACGTTGGAAGAAGATTCGGGGGTCTATAAAGAACGGGCGGAAGACAATGCCACGATGCAACTCGCAAAGAGACAAAGCCTCCAACTGGCGGTCGGCCACGAAGATGATATCACATGCTTTACGAGCCTGGAAAGGATACTTTATGCCCCACTCCGATCGCAAAGGGTTCGACGTGTGTGCGTTTATCTCGCCAGTTCGATGATATAAAAATATGCAGATGTCATCCCGCTGAAATATCTTTCTCGTGCTTCTCTGGCACCTTCATTCTCTTATTTTGCGTCAATCTTCGAAAAACAATCGGTAATAGAAATATTCAACGCGTAACTTTACTTCATAACGATGATAATTATATCGAATTAATTATATCGAATCTTTTCTAAATCTTTACCAAGTTACCGTTTATAGCTAAATGATTCTACAGCTTTCACTTGCACGTACTCTGCGTCAATCTACCCGTTCATGCCCGGGCAACTTAGTTACGCTCCCTTGTATAATATCGTCTCATATATCCGCCTACGTGATATTCAATCAACCGTACCACCGGTACTCTAATCTCAAATGGCGTCGTGTGTGCGTTTATCTCGCTACGGACCACCATATCAAAAAGGAAGACGCGCGCGGCCGATTCCTTTTTAAGTACATCGGATCAATCGGTGAATCAATCTAGAATCAATCATGTAGATGTAGAGCGTGCACGACTATCTTGGATAAATGACTTTGAAGAAACTTCCAATCATATTCCTACACGAGATTCTGTACTAACAGAAATAAAACAGTCAATTCATCATAATTCACACATTTATCATAACAACTCAGTTTTCTATTTACCACACATGCGATATAATATCTTTTTACGCAGTAACTTTCAAGTTAAATGCGTTATTCTTATACTACAGAAAGGACATTCATCTAAATCTGCTTGAGACGACATATAAAAAAAAAAAAAAATAGATAAAAAGTACATTTGTCGAAGATTTCTGTATTAGGACGTGTGAATGAAAGCCATCTCTCCCGTCATTGTCTCGTCGATCAACGAATCAAACAATGACACAGGCAGGATAGATTCCGTCACGAATCTTATTCCCACCAATTCGTGTACAATTGACAATGAGCAGCGACAACCTCGAAAGGACGTTCGACATCTTGCAAGCCTATTCAGAATGTATGACGATCACGTAACTCATTTCCTACACGATAACGTCATCGTGGAATTTCATTATTGAAACGATCGAGGGATCTTTAAGTAGCGAACCCTTCGAGTCAATGGCAAGAATCAACCGCTGACTTGTTCCGAATATAAACATACTTCGTGAAACTTTGAAATCGGCCAATCGCAAAGTAAAATTATTAAAAATTTACGTAGAAAATTTAATTAAGAATTACTTAAGATAATAAAATTCTCAAAAAAGTATTTTTTTCAAATTGTGTAAAACAAAAATTTCTGATCTGTTAAAAAATGTAGTAAGTAATATTAAATATAGAATGAATAGAGATAAACGAGTCTTTTCTTTTCATTTTTTTACGGGCGTCAAAGTCGTGATAGCTCTCGAAATGTCTTAGAGTTTGCTCTCTCGTTTAGGTAAACCTGTCAGACGTAGCATCACGAAGGCAAATGCTTAAGTCATGATTAGTTCAAATTTACAGCTGAGCAGCAACTGTAGCAGCATTGGATCCGCATTTCGAAACAACCCGCCACGCCCTTACTCTTAAATAGCATCTACTAGACGCGTGTGTCTTTTAACTCTAATTACCACCTCGACATCTGCGTTTACGACGTTAGCTTGTCCATTAATTTCCATCTTTGAACAGATGCGTTTGTCTTTCCGCCTGCGCCAAACGATAAATCATAGCCAGCGAAAATATTTTTCCATGGCCTCCGGTTTTAACATTTCCTCTTACATTCTCGAGTTATTTCTTACATCATTCTCTTTTTTGTCATGTTCCGAATTCCTCGAAAATCTTAATAATATAAAAAAAATTATATTCTGCCTCGTAATAATTACGTAACACTTACACGATCTATCGGAGTTCATACTTTTTATATATTCCGAGATAGTAATACAAAAGATAAAGTTATATGTTCGTTGCGAATCGAGGAGAATCGAGGTGGCAAACATCCAGTCGCCCCGTCTGCGTCAATTTTTGTTTTATAGGCAGCAAACATTTTTGTTCCATCGAAGAAGTGGTCCCTTGAATGGATCCACTTAACGAGCAATCGAGACCGCTCTTCCGCCCTCGAACACGGCGAAAGGAAGACTCTCGAAGCCCGGGCAACAATGGGTCCTCATCGTCCTCTCTTGTGACTCGATGTATGTTTGACGGACGTGAAGATGGCAAGCCTTTCTTCGATTTCGAGCGTCTGCATAGCGAAGCGCCTTTTTATGAAGTATCAATAAGATATCACCTGCTTAAGATATTAACCTCGAAACATTGACGCTATTCGACCAACGTCAATATGATATACCTATATCGTATTTATAATCCCCTATATATATCATGAATAGCGAAATAAGCATAATATGAATTATGCATTGTCGCTTATCCAATAATCTAATAAATATTGAACATTTTATTTTGAACATGATGTATATGATGTGTAATACGAATAATTATAACAATGCTAATTATTGTCCAATGCATAAGAAAGAAATTACGACACAAAAAACTGATCGCAGTAAAAATAATACAGGACATACGTCATGATCGTGTTAGGCGGAGGATCCTGTTAAAGAAAGCGAGAATTTGTTCGAGTAACGAGACGAACGTTAGAACCATCGATCAGCCTTGCCCACCGTTATGGAGAGTGGAGCCGAAATATGTCCGTATTTCATTCCAGGCGTTCACTCTGTCCCGGCGTGAATTTATTAAACAGCTCTTAATGCGTTGCGCCTAGTAACGTGAAATAAACGAGCACGGCCGGCTACTCGATACCCATTTGTACGCCCACGCGAGCTGCTCGCCTCTTCTCGAGCGAATGCTCCGTCGACTTCGAAAGGACGACGACGACGACGACGACGAGGCGCAACGAAGTGAGATATCCAAGATAGACCGGGCAAGATTGGTACTATCCTCCAGCCATCATCATTCTTTATTCCATAAAAGGCGCGATAGCACTGTGTCGCGGGAAATACGGAAGCCGCGGCGGCTAAGTAATCCACCCACGCGTTTGAAGCCTTAATTTAAATCCGTTTTCTGTTCCTTTGTAACAATCTAACGTGAAAAAAGCGCCACGCTGTAATTTCTCGTCGTTAGGTTACCGATTTACGAGAAAAGAGATATAAATTTTACAATAAAATTTCGTTTTGAAATAAAAAATATATATGATAAAGTCAAAGAAATACCGAATCATCTCTATTCTAGCGACGAAAGAGTCAATTTTGTTCGCACATATGTGCGAGCTGCTCGAAAGTGATAAATCGATAAGATCTGTGCATTTAGTGAACGGGACATAATGAAGAGGCACGCTCGTTGACATTCTGATGTATTCGATAATCGTGCATCAAGATTGCCTTCTTTTAAAGCCTGGACACAAAGGACACTCCTCCTGCACGTCTATCCCGGCATATTGACGCAGCGTTATCGATCGATGCATTCGAACATTCGATGTTCGGGCCACGATTCTCCCGCTTTTAGGACGCGAGAGATCGTGAATCGTGACGGCTAGATTGATCCCCGAGCAATGACAATGGTCCCGGGAATCCTGCGCAAGCTTATCGTGCTTTCTATCGCGCTATAGACATCTATAATTTATTTCTTGCACGCTTCTTAGGACACCTCGAGGCTACTTAAGTCATTAGGAATAATTAGATTTCTAAGAAAACCGTACGAATCTACTCGTCTCATCGTATATAGGTTACTTTTACAAAACTAGGACAGCTCGCTTTTTGTCCTTGCTACGTCGTAAGCTCTAATCATCGCGCCCCATCGTATCCTCCGTTACTGATTGAAATACGATTTCTTTCTGTTTTTGCCCTCTCGAATCGAGTTTATGTAGTTCGGAGGAAACGCGTAAAAAGGAGAGCCTTGAGAGAGAGAGAGAGAGAAAGAGGGTGTGTGTCGCCGAAAGAGCATAAATCCCTCGTTTACAATGCCGGTCTGCTCGGCACACGTGTCCGCGCGAGTGAACTTTGCCGCGCGGATGAATGAAACTCTTTGACGAACGCGTTCTGCTCGGTCGGAGGAAGGCAGGCGGACGCTTGTCTGGCCTCCCGTTCTGGGTTATCGTCGTCACGGTGCCGGTTGTCGTCGTTGGTGTTCCCGACTTCTCACAGAGAGCAACGGTACCGCCATAAACAGTAGATCCGATTATTAACGCGCCTCGCGCCCCGCACAGAGTCCTACGCCACCTTCATTTTCCGGCATTGATTAAAGTATTCGCGTGTGATATACTTTCTCGAAAGAAAACAGGAGATATCGTTAACTCGGAAGCCAAAGAAAAGACACGTTATACTGTATTGTTGCGAGATATTTACCCCCGTTTCCTCCGTTTCCAGAGTCGCTCAATGACATTTCGGCATTTTTATCGCAAGATTTTATACATTACTTTTACAAAACCAAGACACATCGTCTGTTACGAGAAGATAAAGCTCTAATCATCGCATATATCGACCGAATATTCAGAGCTCCTGCGAGACCTAAAGCTTTCACGTCGCAGTGCATAATCCTGAAGAACGCAGCGCAGCGCCAGCGTTAATGAACAGGCAACGCACTACTGAGAGAGAGAAAGAGGGAGAGAGAGATACAACGGCGCAGCATCTTTTATTCATTTCACGACAAGGAGCGAACATCGGCAGCCAGCGCGATCGCCGTAACATACGTGGCTGCCCACGTGCGTCTCGCCACATATTGCATTTCCGGTTCGAGAAATGTTATAACGCCGCGGCTGGAATTCCCGCGCCTGCTATCGCGATTTCCTGTCTGTGATCTACTGCTTCTTCTCCCTCGCGCCAAATCACGCCACGTCGGTTTCTCTCTTGTATCATATCCGCGATTTATCGCGAGCCTCTCCACTCTCCCGATAACGATTCGAGATCCCCCTCGCAGTTTTCTCGATCTTGGAATGAATTAGCAACGCGGGACATAAATTTCAGCAACAGCGTAAATTTTTGCCAAGCTAATCTTACCGGTCGGGTAGTATGCCGAGGACGCGATACATGCGCGATTATACATTGACATACAATGTACAATTGAGCGAGTTTCTTGAAGTACAGGATGCACCTCTGACTTTTTTTTAACTACAGACGCATATTTGCTTAATTATAACTTTGCACAGCGTGCGGCGACGATACGAAAAACCGTAATGACTAGTCATGAACTGGCTCGTCGTTACGTTTTTGTGTTCAATACTCTCTCTTTCTCTTTCTCTGACCCAATTCGTGTTAACTGCCCTTGTAGATTCGATTACCCGAATTATGCACGGATACTTTGATCGAGCGGTCCACGACCGGATCCATTAGTAATCTCGATCTGAACCACCGGTTTCTCCACCCACCGGAACACGCAGTTAAGCAAAAAAGACGATTTTGTCACAGCATCGTCTTCACCATACCAAAATAGGCGTCGATGAGATAAACGCAGGAAATCGTTAGAAATGATGGGACTAGATGCATTTCAACAATTTAACAATTTAAACTGCGATTTCAATCAAAGAGGAAAGAAAATGCGACTGTAATACGATTTCTCGGAGAGGTAATGTACTATGATTCGCTAGAAAAGTCAAAAAAAAAGAATAGACGCGCCACAATAATTTTAAATTAATTCTCGAGATTATCGACACACGTATTTTTTTCACTTATCTGAAATTCAGATATAAGCTAACAATAAGATTTTTTCCCAGATATGAATTGTGTTAAATACATAGTTAAGTACATAGTTAAGTATATCTAAAAGGTATACGACACATCCGCATAATAATTTGCGTTTGATGCCACGTAGATTCAATATTTCAAAAAATATAATACACACATGCAATTATATGTATATATAACTCTATAATATTTAGTAACTTTTAAATTTTAAACTTTATATTTAGTAACTTTATAATATTAAAATAAAATACTGAAATATTCGTGATTTTGAGGAAGTTATTTTTATCCAAAGTAATTTTAACTTCAACATTATATCATATATTTATTACAACATACACACAAGCATAAATATATTTTCTTTACTAATTATAAAGCCGTAATTTTTTAATTTAGTATTCTGCGTAAGAGTATTTCGCGGACATCTGCATTACTGTTTCAGAGACGTTTATATATAATCGCTATTCGTTAACCGACGATGAGAAACGGCCGCCCGTGGTGCGTTGTATCCCTAATGCTTGGAATGGATTTCACGACGATAATTATTTCACGCACTTCCGCGGAAGGTTTTCGCTCGACTGGTATACGGAGCCGTATATTTTGACAGTTACGACGATCCTTAACGATCGGATTAATTTTTACGGCACCGTAGTGAAATGGAAGTGCGCACATGCGCGCCGTTGAACCCCTTAGAGTCGTGAAACTTCGAGACGCCTTAAAACATCATGCAGCCACCTGGCTTTCGTTTCGCTTTTATTATTCAGTTATTCCGCAAGAAAGTAGCCTACCTTCGACTGCTGAATTATGTTGAATCTTTGATAAAAAAAAAAATGCGCGGTTTTATTGCAAGGTATAATCGCGCTAACGTGAGTTCGCTAGCCTGCGAGAGAAATTAACGCTCGAATCGCGTGGTACTATACATTCCCCTATTTCGTGACTACAAAGTTTTGTTGAGTATCGCTATTGCTTGGTTTATACTGTTAAATACTATTTAATGTTCGGATATCATCCGCAACTATTTTGTTAATTATTATTTGTGTAGGTTTTTTTCTTTTTAACTAAACTTGAAAAATCTCAATAATTGGTAGTATTTCAATATTATAAATGAAGGCAGATCTCTTCAATTATTTACAGCAAAGTGTTTTTGAATATATTTTTTAACGCGTTACTAGCAATGAAAAATAATTTATTTGTTTTATCCCGTATCTTTTTTCCTCTATCACCTTTATAGTTCTAGCTATAGCGACACGCAACACGATCTTTGTGTAACAGGCAAAATTGCCGGCCGTGAGAAAGTTCACGTAAGATCGTCTGTGGGAGAGTTGACCAAAAAAATCTTCCCAACAGGTGCTACCTCAGAGGAAAGGTCCAGCGAATCGACTCCCCCGTTAGACCCTCGAACGCAGTGAACCCTTAAGGAACCGCGATTCTCAATTCTCTATTCTCTTTAGAAAATCCAGATTTCGGGAAATTCTATATTATATACGGCGGCTCGTCAATGGCGCTTTGTTAAGCACGGAGTGACACGCGGCAACCCGAACGGCGCTTTGTTGTGCCCCGAAAGGATTTTCTTTTCTTCGTCGAACCTTGAAGCAGAAGGGGAAAGTCGACATCTACCTCCTGGTTAACCGGTTATTTGAAAATATTGATGCGCGATCGGATCTCGATCGATCCAAATATTGATCGGCTGCGAGTGTTCTCGAAGAAACAATAATCCTCTAAAAGGATCTCGTTAATATCAAAATGCAACCCTCTGAACATTTGAATACTTGAATTCTTTATCTGTTTAAGATCATAAAATAAAGTTCATTTAGATTTTGCTGAAATAGAGAATCTTTGTTTATATTTATGTAAATTACTTAATTTTTATGTTTATAAAAGAGAAATCATTTTTTAATATTGTGTACATGTTTCAACTTTAAATAACTATTATTTTTTTTTCAATTTAGCTCTAGCTCTAAAGATTGATATAGAATGCAGTTGTTCCAACAACCCCGATACGTTCTCATAAAATGTCCGTTTGATTCATTTCTGACATCGTTGAATTTAGAGATGGACAGATGTGGCGCAAGAAGAGTTTTTCTACCGAAAGCACCAAACCGTAAAGAGATCAATTCTTTTACAGTCTTAGGATCCAGAAACCCGTTTCGCCATCTTTCTCCACCTCCGCAATTCCCGCGACGCGTAAGCCCCCAATTTTCGCACAATAGAGAATCTTGAGAATCCTTATAAAAATTTGACGCACAATGGTGTCTTTGTCCGCGCTCTTACCCCATCCGTTCGATTGAAAACGGACGATTTTTTTCTCTGCACGATGCACCGATTCCTCGTGAAACGTCCAAAAATCGGGCAATGCTCGTGAAAAGGTTAAGACCTATTCTTCAAACATCGTGGCGCAACCATTCATCAAGGTCTTTTTTACGCGAACATAGTCGCGCGTAGTTTCCGACGTATGTTACTTTAAAGATATAAAGAAACTAGAGCGATTCAAGTACAAATGAAACATTTCTTGTATCGTAATATATATGTAAACCGTTAATTTAATTATAATAATTATAATTATAAATTCTTTCTTAGTTTTTGATGCATGTGGAATTATACGACGAAGAGGACGATATAAAGAAATCAGAGTAGGAAAATAAAGCATGCAAATGTGGCAGTGGATGCGACACATTCAACTGCCGACAATATAGACGCAACGATGCGAAGTGTCGTTCGGAAGAACCGCCAATAGAATTTATAACCGAATAAAGCACCTCGTAACTGTGACGTCCAAGAAGACTGTAAAGTACAATTTGCAACTTTTCTCTCCGTTTTATTATTCCGCGCGTTAGTGCCGAGACGAGAAGACGACAATGATCGTACACTCGCATTAAACAGAAGAAAGAAAAGACGCGCATACACATGTACGATCGTATACCGAGAATACCATTCAAATAAAAGGCGCTTTTATGATGTAATCGCGTTATCACCTGTAAATAATTCTGAGACCAAGTGCAATAAAATCTCGCGAATAAAATTCTGCAGGACTGTTCAAAAGGCGGTGAGATTCCTTTTTTCACAGATTTTAATTCGATTCAGGGGCCGGCGATCGTTAACGCGGCACGAAACATACAAGAACACGTGGAGCGTATCAAAAGCCCGAAGACAGAAATAAAAATCCGCGCAGTGATATTTTAAATATGCAAAAAGCATGTGTTTCTAACTTCAAAATACAAAAATTCGATTCATCACCTTCAAACACTTATCCATTATTAATTCAAAATAATAACTACGTATATTTAACGATCTTCAAGAAACATCTTTCATTTTTAATATTTGCTAAATAAAAAAGGAGTCTTCTCTTTAAAACCAGTTCGCACTTATAGCCTCTAAATGCCTCATTGTGTTCATAGGACATAAATGGCACGCCGGACGATTCCTCGCGACGAAAGCTTCACGTGCGTTATAAACTATCCCCTGTGCGACGAATTTGTAACGTTTTATTAGCGGAACGGGCAGCAGCGATGTGGGTCCGCGATTGAGGAGCTACTTTGTGTGCTACTTTTAATAGGTTCGACTTTGTTCTCGCAAGCCTCTTTTCCCACCCCTCTTCTCCGTTAGAGACGGTTATTCATTCGACAGAGATTTATGTTTAATGCTCATATACAGGAGGAAAGATACATATGGGGATGCCATCTTTATGATCAGTTCTGTTACAAAGTTGACTCTTTATGCCGTGTCTCTAGCCGCGATTCACAAAGACGAGGTAGAGAAGAGGGACGCGCTTTTAAAGGATCGCCTCTCCGACCACCGGTTTGATACTCATCGAGTGCGCAGATATCTCACGCGACAGCGATTCTCTCCACGAATAACGAACGATATATCAGTGCCATCGCATGGCTGAAGAGTTTTGCTACTCGTGATAAAGTACAATTCGGAATAACTATACACGTGGAATTAAAGAACCATCTTAAAACACGTGATGCGTTAATCGAATAAAAGATACAAATATGATTCTATATAAGAAAAAATGGTACAGATATGATTGTCTAATATATCTAGAAACAATAATCCTTTTATACAAATTTGAAAAAATATATATATATTGAAAAAAATATATATATTTAAAAGAATATGTATATTTAAAAAAAAAAAAATATATATATATATATTGAAGCTCTATATATTGAGACAGTAATTCGTGACTGTATAAAATTATATCAACTTCCCTGCTTTCCGTTAACAGACAATCCGTTGCTACTTCGACTCTAGTTCAGTCGAAACGCAGCGAAAATTATAATCAAAATAATTCTTATTATTTATTAATATATTATTTTTTTTAGGAGATACGGGATATTGCTACGCAAAGTTTGGAAACCACTGTTGTGAAATAAATACACCATAACACGCAGATGCAATTATTTTTCGTTCAAAACGGAGACGCACGAGATCAAGTACGGCCGCGATGCACACGCGCGAGATCTCGCGCCTCGTACTCCGTAATTACGAGCGATCCGGAGAATCCATTAGTGTTAATCCTACAGGTGTGAGAGCGTAAACGGCCGTCGATGTAATCGCCACCGCGCACGGAACGTGGCCGAATTCAGAAAAAATTAATCCGATCAGATTAACCGGACCATTGTAATTACGTGCGAAGCGTTAACGCGGCAAGTGCTCCCATGAATAAGCGGTTTGCTTTCTCTCTCTCTTTCTCTTTGGTCTCGTGAGTCCGTTAAATCGCCGAATTAAATCGAGCCCGAGCTCAAAAAATTACGAGCGCCAAACGCCGCCGTCTTAACTCTCAAACGGTGCAAAGTTCTTTTGCTATCTGTATACGATCTGAATCTTTTCGATCTTAAAGCAATTTTTTTTTGCAATCAGAAATAAGGCAGCTGACCGCAACATCGATCTTGATCAATTTTATATCGAACTCATAAATCGGGAATAGAGAATTTATTGATCGATTGGCTCTTTATCATGCAATTGGATCCCGTGGGGAGGGAGAACATCTTCGCGCGCGAGAAAGTCGAGCTAAAGGGAGACAGAGAGGGAAAGAGAGAGAGAGAAAGAGATTTATGCCCGGCGACTTATTTGGCGGCATTATTTACGGGTCAGAAAGCAGTTTGTATCGCGCGTGTGCACGCTTGCACGTTCCTTTTTGTGATATACTTGCAGATTCTGTGCGTTCGCGCGAGCGAACGCAGTCTGGACGCAGTTTTCTTTCGCAGCAGTTTCTGTCCCACCGAATACTCGCGCAACCGTATAATTCTACTTCGTGGACTACAATCTGGACCACCGCCATCGGCGCCTTTTTTCTGCCCGCACTTTATCACATCGCTATCCTTTTTTTCGCGCGAGACTTCCCTTACCGCGAGATCGAGTTCCCGTTTTTACGTAGTCTGACTCGGCCGTGTCTCCATTTCTGCATTCTCTTCGCCCGAATTTCGATCGAAGAAAGTATTACGCTCTTCGATCCGTGATCGATCTCATCCCCCTTTCGCTCGTGTAACGAAAAGGCGAACCATCGCGATTCGACCGCTCGTAAATAATGTTCAACCGGATACGATTATTTTTAGGAACGTGCGCGCTGTATCGTCGATTACACCGTCGGAATTGGGCCTAAACGACGCGCCCCGGATATCGCTTCGTTTGCGATAAACGAGAGTCGGTAACGAGAGCAACACGCTTCTCTTAAGGATCTCCGGAACCTATCATCTTCTCGCGCCGTGCCGAGAGAGACTCGATCGTGCCACCCGATAATTGATACATACTTAACAAGGGTCGGCGCGAGAGCGTAATTAAGAACGTGCTGGCGAATTTATGGCGGCTCTTTGGGACGTGTTATTAAATACAAACGATCGTTGCCGCGTACTTGCCGACATGACGATCGCAATTTCTCATAAGTCACTTTTACAAGATTGCAGAGAATTCATATCAAAAAAGAAATCACATATAGCATTGAATGACTTAAATCACATTTCAGAGCATATCCATGAAATGGAAGAGTAATACACATATATTTCGAATTTATTTGGAAATAACAAGAAAAATCATTACATATTGCGCAAAAAAAAATTAAAAAAACAAGCAACCTTATTAAGGATCTATGCTACTTGATGTACACTGTAAAAAAATATTATATGAACAAAATTACCTGAACAATAAGTAGCAAATTACACAATAAATAATAGAAATATATAACAATTCTATTGTTAATTAAAAGTATAATTTTACATTTATTATTAATTGTATTCTCTTTTAATATTACGTTTTTTTTACTCTTAAGATGTGATAAATTTACAAAAATCTTGGTCAAACTCAAATATTTCTTCAACAAAATATGTTTTTATAAATTTATAACAATATATAATATTATAATATAAGACGTATTTTAAAATATTACTGATTAAACAGCCATTATCACTAACTGATTATTTCGGTGAGATTTTTGATTTGCAATGCTATACTTACAATCTTTAGTGACCATTCATTGCTTTTCATTAATAATATACTGATTTCATTTAAAACAATAATTTTACATATTTTTTTACAGTGTAGGAGACAAGATATTTCCTTGTCTAAAAGCATGTACAGAAGAAAGGCCGAGAAATAAATTAAAGATTTGACTCACCGTTGATGAGCGGAACTGCGCGCGCTGGAATTTGCAGGGACGGCGGGTAATCGATGTGTATCGCCGAATATCTCCACCGTGGGATGAGAGGAATTGATGGACATGGCGCCATCTCGAAGAAATTTCTTCGAAGCGTGACGAATCACTCCGCGGATCAAGGCCGTTCCGCGCGTCTCACCACCGAAGCAATAAATTCACGGATACGGATCGACGAGCCGACAAGAAAAATGGCCGCGAAAGACGCCCGTGCAACTCCCTTTCTTCGATTCGCCATATATGGAAATGCAAACGCGCGAGGCCGCTTTCTGCGTTCCTTATTCTTATTACCGCGAAATAGATCCCGCTGATGCACGCGTGTGCATCACTTTACTTACGCACGGATCCGCCTCGCGTGAGAAATGAGGCTATCCCGTGAAACGACCTGCAAGGAGAAAAAGAAATATTAGACATGAATCCCTGCGAACGCAGTCCTTTGTTACGTATTTTCACTGTTCCAGACCCTTGTCTATCACGTAACGACATCAAATCATGAAAATTATCGTGAAAAGATTGAATGTGAATTTGCTTACCAGTCGATTGCAATTATTTTGTCGCCGGCCGCTTCATTGTTCCGAATGTTTTCTCGCGTACACACGAGCCGATCGGGAAACTACGACTGATCGCGATCAATGAACGCAATGCGATAATTGCCCATCACTTTATACGACACTCCCGACACTTATTTGTTATAAACGCGACGCGTAAAACGGATAAATAACGCGAGACGCGAAGCACCATTTCCCGCGCGCACGATGATGCCATTAAACATAGATATAATAAACATAGAGTGCGCACATATCGATCAAGCGTTGCGCCAACATTAGAAAGAGAGAGAGAGCTTTGGGGTGTCTTCTCTCTCTAATGTTCCTACGGTTACCAATTACCATAAAAACGATTTTACTCCAATTAAAAAGAAATAAACAGATTCCTGAAACATTGTCGCTTTCTTTCGAGTTTTGGTGCACAAATCCCTTACGATTTAAGATAGAATATACGCGCAGTCTGTCTATGCATTAAACGAATGATTTGTTTGAAAAATACGCAGCGGCAACTTCATGCACAGTGGCATAAAAACATTACATTAAAACATTACAAGATATTAGTAGAGACATCTGTGGCTGAAAGCGTTCCTTTCGTTATATATGCGTAATACTAATGCATCGTTTAGTAAATAAATTCATTTATATATATATATATAATTGCACGAATATATTTAATTTTCTGATCATGATTTAATCTCGTTGTATCGTAGAGCAGTCGGTCGTATAATAAATATTTTACACAATCATACTGTTTACGTTCTAAATACTTACACATACTTACACATACTTATTAACTTCGTTCCTGCGATTTAATATTTCACTCTTTTATCTATTATCTATCCTCTCGTTCTCGCCGAACGCAGCCTACATGTGTCTATTTTTTTTTATTTAGAAACATCTAATAATAGTTACATGCAGCGCGACCTATTTATGAAACTCACAAGCTGCAACTTTGTTCTGAATTATCGACAGTTGTATAACCTCTCGTAATTATTCGGCATCATTGGCATATGGTCGCGAGAGAGTGTGAGACTCGAGAAAATTGCAAATTACGAGATTATGGAGAAATACATAAAGCTATTGGAAGAAAATGGCAATTCACAGCTGCTGGGTATACTGATCGCTGTGTTTGCTATTATTGTAACATTAGGTAATTACATGTTTATCAGGTTGCCATAACACTACTACATTGAGTACATTTTTATAATATTTACATTAAAGATTTAAACATACATGATTGTTATATATATTTCTATTGTGCTTACAAGTGTCTTCGGAGTTACTACAACTTTTTCTAATTCATAAAAAATATATTCTTATTTTTTTTTCTTTTTATTTAAACAAACTATGCACACTTTGTTTTAAGAATAGTGTCGATTGAATTAATGTAGAAAAACATTCTTTTTGTTGTCCTTATATCTAAACTATTTTCTTACATTTAATATATATTGGTTAAATTATATCTCAATTAATATATAATTTTTGTTTTGTTTGACAGTTTTGTTTGCACTCTGGCGCAAAAGAAAGTTTGCCGGCCATAGCATCCTTTTAACAGGCCTCAGTGACAGTGGAAAAACATTGATCTATGCGAGATTATTATGTTCTAAATTTGTCAAGACATATACATCTGTTAAAGAAAATGTAGGAGATATTGCAATCAACAATGTAAGTTTTAAGCAACATTCTGTAAGAATTTAAATCTGATTATATATTTATTATAATTATTCTTATAAAAGTATCTGTTTTATAGAGTTCTCTGAGAATAGTGGATATTCCTGGAGATGAGCGACTGCGCAGCAAATACTTTGACAAGTACAAATCATCTGCCAAAGGTCTGGTTTACGTGATTGATTCAGTGACTATTCAAAAGGAGATTAGAGATGTGGCTGAGTAAGTACAAATTTGACAAAATTGACTGAACTACTGATTTGACATTTTGTATCAATTTGAAATAATAAATCTTAATGCCTAATAGTTCATATTTTTTTCTTTTCAGATATTTGTATAATGTGTTATCAGATTCTAATATACAAAAAAATGTCCCCATCCTTATATTATGTAATAAACAGGATCAAACTATGGCCAAGGGATGCACGGTGATAAGAACATTGTTAGAAAAAGAAATAAATCTGCTGCGAATGACAAAGACTAGTCAGTTAGAAGCCACAGACGCATCTTCAGCCAATGTCTTCCTTGGGAAACAGGGAAAGGATTTCGAATTTTCGCATTTGGACTCGCACATTGATTTCGCAGAATCATACGCATTTAATAAAGATTCTCAAACATCGGCCGATATTGAGGAACTTGACAAGTGGTTACATAAGATTGCATAATAATGTACACCAGATTTTGTTAAATATAAATTATTCATTTGTAAATAAGTTTTTGATTATATATAAATTTGTTCTTGATAGAAAGAAATCTATCTCGCTATCAAAACTATATATATATAATATTGACGTGACGATCAACGATATTATATGTCTGGATCGGTCAAAAAGTTACTGATCAATGCTGCCATCTGGCCCGATCACTGTGCGAGGTTTCGCATATGTCCAAAAAGTCGTGCGCGGTGAGATTTTGCCGCCTGGTTTTCCAGTACGATTAGGTTATCATCTGTTATCATCGTGTATCGTGTTATTTCATTAATTTTGTGCGTTGGTGAGCCTCTATCGATGCTTCAAGATATATATTTTATTTACAAACAAATTCAACATCAGGTAAGACTGGCCCTCGGCGATATACGACAACCGGGAATCGGTTCGAGTCTTTTTTGCTCTAATCGACGCCGAACAATTCTTTTTGGAACAGACAGTAGTAACGTAGGCCAATAATGGCAATTTAACCCATGTACTCTGTAAAATTTATAATAATAATAATTAAAGTTGCAAGAAATGCATTAGAGAACCCTTCTCTATTTAGAGAGCCTTCATTATTTGTTTAATCTTATTTTTTTTCTTATTTATATATATATAATTATAAATTTATTATTTATAAAATATCCAAAAGAAAGTTTCTACAAGCACCTGTGTCTTTTGACACTGTTTTACATATTCTACATTCGTAGCATTTGGAACAAATCTATTAAGCTAACTTTAATTGCATATCTTACATTTGATTTTTTTTACATCAGCAGCTACGGGCAAAATGCCAAGACCAAGGCTGTTTACACGCTCTGTTTTAACCAGACGTCCAATCAACATGACATTAAACTTAGAGTGTACAGAGGAACCTCTGAGCGAAGCACAGTTGACATCAAGGACAAAGCTCAAAGAAGATTATGATAGGGTAAATACATCTGCTTATCTTTTTTTATAAATGTACATATTATATATCGTACATATTATGAATTTTTCTGTCAGGTTACAGCTATACTAGAAGAACTAGTTAAAGATCATGGCGGTAAATTGGTATGTCAAGCAGGTGTTGTCAGTGGTTATCAGTATACATTGTAAGTATATAATCATAAGAGAGTGAAAATTTAGTATTAAACATATAACTATATTTCATATTAACATTTGTAGACCTACAAATCCAACAGCAACCCCGGCAGTAATTCAAAATAATCCTCAGATATTAAATGTTGTAAGTATTTCACTGGAATCTATATTATTTGAAATATAATTAAAAAATTATATACATTATATATATATATTTTTTCTTTTTATTTTTAGACCCAGCAAAACAAAAATTCAGCACCAATCAAACTAAATATCGGTAATCCAACTGGATCTCAAGGAAATATTCAACTAGTAGTTGATCCACGTATGGGAGTCATTGTGGGACCTGTTACACAAACTCAAGGTAGCAAACTGCTTACATAATTAGAACTGAGAGATTGGTTGAAGTTATTTGAAATAAATAAAATATTTTTCAGGAACAACTACTACAACCACATCCGTGGCTTCAACCACTGCACAGCCTCAACAAGAAAATGTATTGTCAATTTTATTTCTATATTTATTTTTTTTTTTTTTATTAAGTTTAAGCTTTCATTAAAACACTAATTATATACTAATTTTCTTTAGTACAAGTATACCAGGTCTGGAAGGAGGACAAAAGTTCTTCAAGTGCAACAGCCTGACATCATAGAAGAGGTATTTTTATGAATAGAAGAAACAGTCCTCTACATTTTCTGTTCTATAATCAATGAATATATGTGTACCATATTTTCTTATAGCCTGCATCCGTAGTTACTCGTTTGAGACCAAAGACTGGACCAGCAACGCATGTTGTTACATCAAGTAAGAATAAAATCACATTTTTAAATTAATATATTGCATGAAAATAACTAAGGAAAAGGATTGAAATAACTAATAAAATATTAATACTGGTCCCTCAGCTGCTACTATCCCACAAAGTGTGACAAATATTAGGATAAAAACTGTCAATAAGCAACAGACAGTAAGTCAACCAACTGTCAAACCTACCGAACAAACTAGTATAGGAGGAATATCTGTCGGCTATAATACAGGTTAAAATCAAATATTGTGTGGTATTAATACATTAGCTAATTAATTCTACTCATTATTGAATATTTTGTAGCCAATGAACAAGTTGATGAAGCCAAAAAGAACCAGCCTGATGGCAGAGAATTTACGTTTAACAAAACGACCGGCGGTCGAACTTTTCCATCTCTAGTAGTAGTAGCAAGGCCAAATTTACGTAACAAAGATATCGGATCGCAAGTTGCACAAAAAGAAAGACAAGCATTGGGTATGAAAACTTTTTTACCTTTACCAATATATATAACGATATAATATTAAACACAATTGTGATGATTAATGAAATTTTTCAGATGCTAAAGTTAAAAGCGTGCTCATGTTTTCTGCTACGAAATTCGCCGAATGGTTAATACAGCAGGGTTTAGTAAGATCGGAGCAAAACTGTTTGCAACATAGCACAAATTATCAAAAGATTAAACTCAAGTTAGGAATGTACAGCGATCAAGGAACATTCCCTTATTCCGGTGGTTACGTTTGGATATCTAGTTGTTGTCCTGACAAATATGTGTCTGTTTTTTCTAGTTCTCTCTTTCAAGGGGCTCCTTATACGCCTACAGTCCTGTTAAAATTGATTTATCATTGGGCGTGTCAAACTAATGTGCAAAATGTAATCTCCTGGGTGAAAGTGTCCAATATATATTTGAAAAACTTTTATACAAATATACGTAGCATATGTACAGCAGCAGTATGGGACAAGAGTCGTAAAATGGGCGGTAAAAATTCGGTGATACAGATTGGTGTAATTAGTCTAGGTACTACATCGCAAGATGGACATTTGCGACAGGTGAAATATCTTGACAGCTTGGCGTTTTACTAGAAAGTATATTATTTATGTAATTCGGCTCTCATATTTAGGTTAAAGTCGAAGTTCTCGGTGTTCTGGATCCATCTACATTGGACATACGATTGCGCGCTTGCGAACCAATGCAAAACGGAGATAGATCATTCAAAAGGCGGTTTAATAATATCTTACACCCATTGAAAGAATGGGTTCATACAGACTCGAAAATAATGACCGACTTTACCGTTGACAAAAGCACCCTGCATGACATGGGCTACAATCATGTCATGCAATCGGCGTTTGCAGAACAGACATCTAGAAACTACATGAGTAATTACCATATCATGGAATATCTTAGAAAAATTGTCCCGAGAATGTTTCAAAACACGTTGAGTTTGCTCAGCAGACAAATGATACAACAGTTCTTAGACGAGTTAATATGGAGAGAGATGTATGGAGGTACATCGGAACGTGCGTTTGACAATATTATTCGACACATCGCTGAACAAACCAAACTTGATTCCAGTAAGTGATAAAATAATCGCGTTATTCTGACAAGTAATAATTTTTTATCGTACGCGTATTCAGTGTATTCTTGCATATTCAAATAAAAAGATTATATATATTTTCAGACGACAATCTGCTAGATCGTTTGGCAAGAATCGCTTCTAATCCATTTCATAATTGGTCTTATTCAAACAATCTACCACCAATGGATACGTCAGTGATAGCTACTCCAATAACTGATGTAGTATCATCTCAGAATAAAATCCCCGATACTATTTCACTAAAACCTAGTCTGAAACGAGGAAGAAAACGAAATCATCCTGTAACAACTTCGGAACACGAGCCGCAAAGAACTGCAATCGATTTTAAGAATAATAAAGAAAAAGAAAAAGATGATAAAAGCGAAAAAGATCAAATTCAGCTCCAAGAATTGTATTATGCTACAATGGAAGGTGATAAAAATCTGATCTTAAAGGAACACAGATCTCCATTATATTTCAAGGTTCGTTTGAAGCTGTCATATTGTATCGGCATGTTTTGTAATACACACACACACACACACACACACACACACACATATATATATATATATATGTATATATATATATATATAATAAATATAAGGAAAAGGTAATATATATATCTTTTTGGCTTAGTGTTTCCTCTGCACAACGGTGATGAGATCTAATATCGAAGTGATGGAGCATATGGTTAGTCATGTACCCCCGCAAGTGCCCGGTCAATCGGAATTGTCGGTATGCCGCTACTGTTGCACCGCGCTTTCATCGCAGCATCAGATGCTTACGCACGTGGCAGAAACACACAGCAATTTCGGTCATTCTGACGGCCTCATGGTAGTTTGCGCTATTTGTGAAGAGAAATTCGGTAAGCTAACATGCCGATATTTTCCACACTCGCTTTACAATTGTTCATAATTAAGAAAATTAAAAAATTAACTGATTAAAAGAAATAAAATATACAATGAGAGAAAAGTTGAGATAATTGCGTTTTTATATGTTTTTTATTTAGGAAAAAGCAAATCGTTAATTGAGCATTTGTCATTGATGCATTATCCTTCGGAGATGCCATATCGTTGCGAAAGTTGCGGTTATCACACGTCCAGTCATAAGGATGTCATAGATCATTATTATAAAGCTCATGAAAAAGGCGAAGGATTGCAATGCCCTTACTGCCTCAAGGTAAGAATGGAAGACTGCCATATACTATGAATGTTTTTTCTTCCTACATGTCAATGCGGATTAAACAAATGTTACTATTGTGAAAAGGTAATACAATTTGCGAACGAGGATAACCCGAGCGCGTCCAATGTTCACGCTTACTTGTCGCACATGCAAAGGCACGTTGTAAGAAGGGATCAAGGAAAAGGCAATAAGTGTTCAAGATGTTGCCTCTGGTTCAATCAAAAGAGTTCGTTGACGATACATCAGCGAGAATTACACGATTGTGTCTCTAATTCAAGTAAGTATGTATTTATAAACGTACGCTATATAATATAAGACATTGATGTAGCAGGAAAAATGTTATAAAATCCTGATGGTAATGTGGAAATTCAATGTAGTTAATAGAATATTATTAGGAAACTACACTTCGTCAAGGCTAGTAAAAAAATTTGATCTATCTATTATAAATTAGTAAACTATATTGTTTTTTTTTAATGTATTCAGCAATTTTAAAAATTTGTAGATGAATATGTATATATAAGCTGAATACACAACACCACCATATATTGAACTCATTATTTTACTGTATTTCTTGAAAATATTTGTAAAATTAAAATTGCAAATATTTCATTGAGACATAAAAACTTATCTTATATGAATTATATGTAATGATGGTAAATTATAAACTTCCTACAGATTAATATATAATTATGTATATACACCTCTTAATATTGGAAATTTACAGAATATTAAAAACAAAACGGGAATCTACAATATAATATTCCCTTTAATGATTTGATTGATTAATGAGAACTTAAATGTAAAGTTAACTATAACTTATATGTATATTTATTTCTTTTATATTAGTTGTATCATTTACCTCTTTTGAACATGCTTTTCTTATTTATTATGTGAGAAGATTATTGTTTCATTTAATAGCGCAACAAACAATTACAGAAGCGATACCATACTCTGCTGGTAAAAGTGGAATAATGGTCTCGAAAGAACGACCAGAAATGATACGATTTACTGTAGATAGTCCACCTCCAGAGTTACCACCAGACGAAAAGATACAAAGATGGAATACTGGACCAATAACAGTGAACACTTCCACCAGATATTTAGCATGCCAGGAGTGCGAAGAAGATATTGATGAGGAAGAACATTATCCGTAAGCATATTATTCTAAAATCAATAATCTTGAAAACTATATTACATAAATCACTTAATGAACAGAGGCGAACAGCGATGTCAACAGTGCCGTTACGTTACATGCTGTTGGCGCGCATTCCAAGAACATCAACAACAAATCCATAATGAAAGACCGAAGACCAGTTTGATCGTGCCATCTCCTTTAATTAACATCCCGCTGGAAAAGAAGCTACATTGCCCATGCGGTTACACATCAACTGACGGCAATCGATTAGGTATAGTAATGATATAGATGAATGCAACGATATTGTTGGAATACAGATTAATTTAAATTGGCGTCGCATTGTAGCAAGACACTTGACAAAATGTACAAAAGCATTGGCACATCCTATTGAAGAATCGGCACCATCTGGTATGCTCGACAGTTTAGGATTAGTTCCGAAAACCTCTTCTGAGGTATGACATTTTATCTATAATTTTTTGTTCTTATCTGTCTGATTCTCATTCTTTTAATTAATTATAGGAAGCTGACACATATGAGAAATCCAATTTACGCAATTAAATGTGACATAAAAACAAAGATGTAATTACTATCAATATGAATGAAGTAATTGCTGTATTAGGATGAGTGAGGTATATAAACAGATATGAAACTATGAAAAAGATACATGTGAAACATGACTTTATCTAGATGCTGTATTTAATCTTTTCACATTTTTTAATCTTTTTTTTCGATTCTATAGCATCCGAAAGGATTGGAATAAAACTTTTATAAATTGTGTTAGAATCGAAAAAAATATTCAAAACTATTCTATTAATCCAGAGACTTATTTTATCATATCATTGTACAATATTACATATTGGCATCTCTCAAAGTTACGTTATGTTTGTCCTTAATTAATTTGAATAATTAATCAACGAAAAATATACGCGAAAAACATAATAATAAATATAGTTTAATTCTGAATTTTTGCTTGTATATTGAAATACCTTGCTAAATGTCTACTTATATATCGATATAATTAGATAAAACATACAATAAAAATAATTATTGTATGTTGTTTTGTATATTAATACTAATAGAGAATTGTATATTATGTCAAATTTAAAAACTTGCGGCAATACATTTTGCGCACATAAGAATTATATAAAGCAAAAACAAGTATACTCTATAATTTACAACTAATATTTCCTCATTATAAAAAGTCACTTTATGTAGTAGTAATAAAGTATATTTTAATTACATATCGTAATTAAATGTTTTAATTACGTTGTATTTATTTTATTTACGTAATCAATAGTATATTTTAATTACACATCTTGCACATAAGGATTGTCGCATTAAATAAGCACACAGTATGGAAGCTAATGTTTAATTTAAAAAAACCGTTTCGAGTAAATATATTTAATAAAGAAAAAGTAACAATATAGAGTTTTATTAAATGTTTATTTAGCAATTACGTCTTCGTGTATGAATAAGAAACGTAGCATACATATTTTTTTCATGTGTGTGTGTATGTGTGGGGTCAGAGATACGAATATATAATACTAACTAACGGGATAAAACGCGCACGGAATTGTTTATCAATTTAAAAACTTGAGGCAAAATTTTCGATAATTATTTGCGTGAAGTTAACATACAATAGTCCGTCATTCTGTACTTATCTTTATCTATATTCCTAATAAGCTATTAACACTTTTTTTTATTCTTTTTGTGATATTTTTCATTTTTTTTGTATTTTTATATTTTTCATGTTGTCCATTATCAAGTCAACACTAAAGAACGCATTTATTAGCAAAATCTCTTCAATGTTAACTGATTGGGGATTACCAGATATACTATTACTTATACTAAAGAATCTATACCATTAAAGAAAAATTAATAAGATAAGGCTCTCTTATACGTATATATAACGATGAATATGATTTATAATAATCCTGTATCTCCCAATTTTTAATAAATTGAAAAAAATATTTACGCGAAATATTTTTTTCGATTATCGGTATAACATAATGTTTCTATTTAAAATCTCAAATTTGCAATATGCTGTGCTATCCATCGTAGCAAGTGCTGCCCTAAATCGGGGAGTACTCAACTTATTCGAACATATTTCATAAACATCATTCAAAGATTTTAGATTCCCATAAAAAATCAATTCAGTGGAGAAAATTTTTTTTTTACTTTATACTTTTGCAGTTTTTTACTTAACAGAAACTTTAAACTATCCGCGGAACTGCAGAGAAGGAATAATTACATCTTGTAGTCACACATCTGTTATAAAGAATGTCAATCAATTAATTTCTTATAAAAAAATATCAGTGTCAACTAATTGATGCATCTTTAAAAAGGATGGAAGATAAACTCATTGAATGAATTTCATCGGCACTCAAACAACGCAGGTATTAATTAAATCTAGATTATACATAATCAATAATACTTACAAATAAGGAAATGTATCTATATTAACGAAGAATATTGCGGTGATACCCAATCTGCCACAATTAACATTGAGATATATCGATAATAAATTTTCTCTAAAATTTAACAGTTTGTCGTCGCGTTCAGTTGTTAATATGCGACTCCAAATTCCGTCAAATTTCGTCACGTGGGAAGCTTTGTCAGCAGCTTATATGCTCTTACAATAATTATTAACATTGTGTTCAAGAGAATGAATCGATATACCCATCGAAAGCCTTTTATGTACGCATTCTACGTATTCCCGACTATGTTTTTTTTTCTGTTTCTCCGTCAAGCCTCTTAAATTTAACGCCAAGGTGTTCTCTGTGATCACCTAATGTAAATTCTTTTTTCACATCAAATTTCTAGTTCAATATTTTTTGTTGAAACTTATAAATCCCTAAATTTTAATTAAAAATGCAAATTATGATATACATATAGCAAAACTGAAAAATATATAAGATAAACATTGAGTCATTTTTCAGAATTTTCCAATTGTCTCCTTTTCAGAATTTCAGAACTATGTGTGGCGGTACCTGTAATATAAAATATAACAAAATTCAAATAATTATACCTGAAATCATATAATAAATGGATAAAAAAGTGAGAAAGAAATGATTAATAAATAAATAAAAAGCGGTTAAATAATCAAATATAAAGGAAGTTGCAGAGAGCTGAGAAACTTTTCAATATCTCTTCTCTTGGCTCAATACCTGTGCGTTAAATTTGAGAGAGGCCGAACTGCTTTGCCGATTACTCGATGGCATAGAGCATGTAGAGATTGCCAGCATCACTGCCTGGCGGTACCAAGGCATGAGTTGGTGGCAGGACCGTGAAGCCCAAGAACATGAAGGTACGAACCAGCATTGCTAGACCATAACAACAGAACGATTTAGACGGTGAATCTTTTTCGTCGACGCAAAAATCTTCGACGTTCGTGCCGAAGAACGGCAAGCGACAAGTACCTCGATCTGATCTATCTTTGCGAAGGCAGACAATGATATTCGTACAACGCAGTGTTTCTTCGGCGTATTCTAGGAGCGAGACAAAGCCCTCTTTTGATCCTTCGGGCAGAAGGCAGCTCGGTACGCGAATGTATAGACAGCGGCGCCATGCTACTGTCTCCCATTCGACGGATGTACTCTCGGTCAAGTGGAGAGTGAACGTTAGACGCAATGGTTCGTTACTTCTTACAGCTTTCAACAATTCATCCTCCTGTGTATCGTGACAAAAGAAATTAGAACTTTGCTCATCCATCGGAAATACATTTTATTTCGCATTTGCAATCATAAATAAGTTATTTCTGGTTTCTAAAAGTGGTTTCTACTCTACCTCCTCCTTAAGATACGTACTTGCACAATGTGGGAGCTCACAGAGAGCTGACTCTGCTTGATCCCCACGCCGCGGCTCTCTGTGTTGACTGTAGATACAGACAATGCGGCATGGGGCACATCAGGACCACCACAGAGGCCCCACGCCCAGCGTTATACAGTAATGCTGTTGCAGTCTAGAACCTTCTTCTAGACTCTCGTCCATGCATTTACTAGACATTTCACTGAAACATAATTAGGAACGTGAGTCTTAAGTTTTACATCAATCATAACTCTAAGTTGAAATAAAGTTTAACATTATAATATAATTAACATACAGAATGTATATAAGAATGTAAGAATGCGTGCGGGCATGATTGAGAATTACAGAAAAAGAGGAAAGATAATAATAAATTAATACGCAAATGTGTTTATTTTTTCAGCAAATGTATAAATGTCTGATCGACATCACGAGATAAGAGATAAGTTATTCTTTAAAGAGAGGATGACGTATTTGGAGCATAAACAGTAGATAGATATACTGCCAAGAATCTTGAAATTCCTGATGGAGTATTTATATAAGGATGTGTTCAGGATGCGTTTATCTCTCCCCTCCAGACCGATACAATCGCTTATTGTGAGAGTTAGACAAATCGCACTTCGTTTTGAATTAAATTTTTCTATATTAACAATTGACGATCAAAAAATGCACGAGAATAATAAAAATCATCAACGCCACTAAATGACGTTACATTAATAATATGTCGTTTCCTTGAGATTATCTCCAGAAGGTTGGGACACAAAATAAAGAAACATAGGAAGTCTACCTTGGCATTTTGAGTGGAAATTTCTGTTACGTGATGGAGCAAAGTCGACAGGGAGTGTTCACTGAGATGACGCGCGACGCGATGATGATGCGACCGGTCGCGCGACCAGATCGTTTTTTTTCTTTTTTCAGAAAAAAAATTAGAGCAACATTCACACGCGGTTAAAAGGAAAATGAGCGACTGCCGCACCGCGCGGCCGACGTATGCGATTTATAAAGGTGTGCACAACGCGGATGGATCGCGTTAACGGACCGTTATTGTCGGTCGCGTATCGGCGTCATTAAAACGGGCATCTCGCCAAACAAATAACGCGCATTTTGCGCTTTGCAACCGAGAGAAACCGATTGCTTTTGCTTTACATCTTTTACATTTCTGGCCGGATACTTCGCGACGCGTGCTAAATGTAACAGTGTTTCGCCTATTGACATTGGGAAATGTCGCAGCTTACGTAAGTAAGCGAGCATACACGAGCGTGCACTTGCAACATTTTGTAAACGAGCGGTTTAATTGTGCATCGCGCACCAATTTATAAATAATTCTCGACTACGTTTGCCGCGCATTATCCAACAGATAACGCGAATAGTCAATTTTAGAACCACAATTAATGAGAATATTTTACAGTCATTAATATTATCGTATAATAGTATCGTCTCATACCTTAGATAGTGAGCACTCTTTGAACGCATTAACGTATTATATAAATTTATGATAACAAGATTTATAGGATAAATAGTCACGTCCCGTGTTTTGGATATTGTGATTAACAATTCATTAAAAGTTATCAGTGCGTGGATTTGATACAGAGATAAAGAGAAGAAGAATCATCGAAGAAGTATCGATATACACACATCATTATCAGTAAATCCTTAAATATTTTCCTTCATGTTATGTTTCTTATTTAAAACACTCTGATTACAATCAGTATCACGCGAGATTGCAATTTTAGACTCAGATTATGAAAAATCGATAATTGACGATAATTTCATTGACAATATCAGTTGTACGAAAATTTTATTAATATATGACAAAGATTTCAAATTTTCTACTGTATAATTGGCTATAAAAAACGAATTAACGACAAATGAAATGTGTCATATTTTATTTGATATTCTACACAAGTTCTGATCTAAAATGATGCAACGATAAATTTAAAATGGGGGGACTTTTATTATAATTAGTACCAAACGCACCAGATGTCGAAAATCTTTAACAAAAGTCGAAGACATGATTAAAAGCAGTTTCCAAGAAATATTATCGATACGTAACAATAGGTTATCTATTTGCGTTCAAATGTTTAATATAGCATAATAATATTCATCATGTGATATGTCAGAAGGATAAAACCCACGACTATGCGCGGCATTGTTCAATATCTAATTTAACAAAAAAATAAATATATATTTACGCACATATCTTACATGTAAGAAGAAAGCACAAAAGACAAAACTTAACTAGAATAAATCTATTGCCTTTGTTCCGTGACAGTTCGCGCAACGACCTTGCGTGTTTCTGCTCCGTTCGCGTTTTATTAATCGTTCTGGAAGCTTCTCGGAGTCGATTGGCAAATTTGATTAGAGAGACGTTCTCAAGCTTCTAATATATCAATCAATTGTACTCTTCCACGGGATAAAATGTTTTCAACGCAATAATATTATTGTTCTCGATCAGCCGTTTGACGTAGCGATTCGCCTTAAAGTGGATATATCGAACGAACCATAGGAACGTTCGCATTTGTTTTATGTACCTACGTTATTTTTTATCGATTAAAATAAAAACCCAAATGTAAAAAAGAAGAAGAAACAAACACAGATGCGAACATTCCAAAGTTTATATTTACATTACTCGTTGCTTGTTCAGTCGAATATGTATTTTCCGTTGCACGAACAAAAGGCTGATTTGCCCCACTTATTGTCTATAACTATTGGCCACAATAAGGTGACTCGCTGAATGTAATTCATACAATTGGTAGAAATTACGTAAGAAACATTTACGCAGTAACGAAAAGCTGTTTGAAGAGACGTTTTAGAATTTTCAATAATGTAACAATTTCCTTATCACGTAGAATTGTGAGTGATACGCCAAAAATATATCACGATATACTTTAAATATAATAATCAATAATCGATTGTGAATTTGTATTAAAGATGTAGATTTTTATCATAAAATTTATTGAATTTATTTATTAAGAAAATTATTAAAATTTTTTGAAAATCGTGAATGAACTTTACGTAATGCACGATATAGTGGCGAAATAATATAATTTGTTCACAACAAAGTAACTAAAGTGTGAGACAGAACTCCATCTATTGTCTGCATATCACCGCGATATGACGAGCACAATTTCGTATCGAGGATCACGTATGCGTTGTGTGTTATCGCGTTATCGCCTTCGAGAAAAAAAAATACGACTGAACGAAACGACGACTCACCGCGCATTTCTCTCTTTACTCGTTTCAATCGTTACAATTGTCGGAATTTAGAATTGATAATAATTTTGATTGGAGCTTTTAAAAATAAATAATGTTTTGCTCGCGGAGAGAGATGTAACCATAAGATAAAGCGGCATTGCTGTATATCGATTGACCGAGACACGAGGCAACTTGATGTGTAAAAAAGAAAGCACAAAGCCAATGTCGCTGCTCTAAAGTTGTTTCACATGAATGAGCATGATCGTGTATTACTAGTGTGCCATATAAATCACACATATTATTTTCATTATTAACAGAGTGATATAGAGCTAATTGTAAGTAATTTTACATAGAACGACTTGACACAGAATGAAACTAATAAAACATTTTTTTATTTTCATATGCAATTTTCAGTATATTTTTTCAATTTTTTTATGAGAATTATTGAATAATCATAATTAAATTGATTAATATAAAACATAGATGAATTAGAAAATCATTATAAAAATTAAAAATAATAAAACTACAAATATATAAAATACAACTGTATATATCGTATTTTATTTGTATTGTTATTTTGATTTTTCTTCAAGCACAGGGCGCTGATTAGATAGCTGACAACATTAGTGCGTAGTAATTATCAAACTTTTAATCTCTTTTTTATTTTAATGTCAGATAGATTTTTCAATACAGGATTAATACATGAAATTTGGTCATGACTTCGCGGTTTTTGAGTTTTATATCATCAAATAGCGGAGATAAGGACAAAGATTAAACGAGAAACGTCCCTAAATAAAAAAAAAAAAAAAAAAAGATCTTACGCTGATTACGCATAATTAACCGTTTTTAAGTTAGATTTAATCGAGAGAGTTTGTTAGAGAGATTACCTTACGCGTTCGAGGTATAGAAAGTTGCACACATAGCTGGATGAAAAGATAATATACTCATAAATACTTTCATTTTGTCTAGAGATAAGCCTATCTAGAAAAAAAACACATCATTTCTAAATATACATACTTTATGATAACTGAAGAGGCATTAAAGAGATGCCTGATAATTGACATTTAACATGTGTGTCAATAAAAATATATTCGTACTTTGATCTCACTAATTATCATTATTTTTTCATCAGATAACATATTGCTTATCAAGTCCCTAGAAGATAACGTTATCTTTTTTTTTTTACAATTATGCGAATGATTGCGAATTGCAATGCACAGATATTTAGACTCGCGCTCGTTCTGAAAGCTCTATCTAATGATGAAGACTTTGAAAAACGTACGGTCCCCGCTGTCGTGTGATTGTCTAACGGAACAGCTGATGAAGGTGTACTGACGGTATATATCGCGTATATATTCCACGTATCATCTCGATAAACGAATGATTCTTGAAGGATGTCTCGCTCGCATGTTCGCGATCGTTATCACAAGAAGTAGAATCGAATAACAATCTCGAATCATCCAGTCGCATTCTTTCCCAAACGATTCGATAACAATAACCATTATATATGCATCTGACGCAAGCTGTTTTGTATTACAATCACCCAACGAAAGAACGTC
This sequence comes from Lasius platythorax, assembly GCA_963971435.1. Taxonomy (NCBI): domain Eukaryota; kingdom Metazoa; phylum Arthropoda; class Insecta; order Hymenoptera; family Formicidae; genus Lasius; species Lasius platythorax. The sequence continues at coordinate 5,094,631 of OZ020541.1, forward strand.
GTGCGACAATAGTCGGGCGAAATATAAGATCCGGTTTATAAACAGAAGTTTATAAACAGAAAGAGGGCCTGAGCACAAAGGTTGTCGTAACGGTTGCCGATAGAGTAAACACAAGTCGGAATATAAGTCAACGTTTAGACCGTATTCATTGCATGTTGAACATTTACGTCACTCAATGTGCTCCGAACTTGCGTTTACGACTCTGTCGGCAACGATTACGTCCAATCTTTGCTCGGGCCCGGAGAGACAGGGGGAGAGAAAGAAGAGCAAAGTATTAGCGGAAAGAATGAAAAAAAAAATGAAATCATCAGATCAGAAAGGACGCGAGATGCAAAATGGCGACTTGCGGAGAAGGCGAGACAAAAATGGCGTAGTTACATGTACTAGTCGCGCTGCTACTCACCAATTACTGGAAATTAAACTCGGCATTATCGGCTTTTTACTACTTTCACTATTACTTAACGCCAGACTGGAGTTAATACTCATACTTCTTTCTTCGTAAAATTTTGGCGGCTTTAAACGCACTGTTCCACGAGAAAATATTCGCTGGAATAGCGACCGACGACGTTGGGTACCGATTGCGACGGCTCTCGCTTCTACTGGAACGTCAGAGATCCGAACCGTTCGTTACAGCGTTTCAAGTGACACTGCTGCTGGAGCACAACGGAGTCGACGTCGACGAGTTCCGTGTGTAGCGCGGCGCACCGCTTTGTCACGTGACGTCGAGAAAGAGCTCTTCCGCGAATCAAACGCGTGATAGATCTCGGCACGTGCGCACATGCGTCGACCGCGAACTTTCGAATCGAAAAATCAAACGATAGTTCCTTCATTCCGATTATCGAGTCGATTATTGAAATATTTACTTCTAAATATTCACCTAATAGACAAATTAACAAAGAAAACATTTGATAGAAATCCTAGATTTTTAGATATCATTTTATATATATAAAATCTCACAGTAAAGAAAATTATTACAAACTATATATTCTATTTTATTTAAAAGACTAACACGGTCACTATAGTTCCAGAATCTTAGAGCAACTTTTTATTCATTGCAATATACAATATCTTTTCTGGCGCATTTCGGAGACACAAATACGCGCGCTCATGCATAAATAAATAAAGTAAATACTCTCCGCGTTCTTTTTTTAGGATATATAACAGGAAATGTGGAAGATTCTCTCGAACGTACATTCTAGCCACACAGAGGATATATTGAACTCGATATAGGAAAAGGAAAAAGTACATGGCCCGTGTCAGCGTAAATCAAAATGCTCGGTCTTCGTTCTGAAGACCAGATATCTTCAAATTCTTTCAAATCTATCTTACAAAAATTTGGAATGTCCGAGGAATTCAGATATCTCGCTAAAGATCGCACAACAGGCGTGTGTCTTACTATCAATATCACTAAATGCTCGTAAATCGGATATATGTCAAGGCACAATGCGCTAGATTGTTCTTTATCTACCATTGTTTAACTAATTTAGACTCTTATATAAAAAGGGTTAACCTCCTTCTCTCTCACAGTGTACATAATAAAATAGTGTTTACGTTACGATTCCATCGAGATAAATCACCATATAGGTACACATACTATGATATGATATTTCAAAAATAAAAATGCTTCAACAGATTCGATGGCAAAATAAACGAGGATAATGATAATAATACTCTCTTACATGTAATTAAGTAGCTACTTAACCGCACATAACCTGGCGAACAAAATCTTCGTAATTGATATTACCCTGTGAATCTTCATGACCTGCCAATAATGTTTCTACTTCTTCATCGCTGAGTTTCTCACCTGTAATAATATACAAAATAAACATCCTGTACACACATATGTACATATATATATATATATTTTTTTTTTTTTTCAAAAGAACGTATTTACAATACGTACCAAGTGTCGTCAGAAGATGTCGCAACTCCGCGGAAGATATAAAGCCGTTTCCATCCTTATCGAAATGACGCAGGCCCTCGATAAAGTCATCCGCTGTGTCGGACGTACGGGACTTACTGATCGCTTGGTAGATCGGCAAAAATACCTCGAAACTGATTCGCTCGTCCGGTTTATGTTGATGAGTAAACTTCTTCACATCCGATTCAGTCGGATTCTGACCGAGAGCGCGTAATGCGTCGCCAATCTGGGACACATGGATCTTTCCATCCCCACGGCTGTCAAACAACTGAAATGCCTCCTGAAATTCTACAGCGCAGTTCTACACTTACTTTTCATCACAATCAATTTATATTTTGTGTATACACACATATAACAAAATAATTTTAGAAAGTATTAAAATTACTAAAATTGGTTTTTTTAAATTAAAGATATAGAAAATAGGATAAAAAATTCTGTATAATTTCTTCTGCCACCCTTTAAATCCGTTTTAGTGTTACGCTATAATAAAATCATCCAATTTAGGAGATTGCGTGCGATACCAATATTCTAAATTCTAAACCAATAAATAGAAGCGTTTACCCTCCATAGATGACATCATTCTATTAGCCAGTTCCTGATAGCTGTAGCCATACATCCTGCACTTTTGTATCAGATAAGATCTGTTACTTAGAGCAACCACTATACGCGACAACGCGAGAAATTTATTTTATATCGATCAATCCGTTCCTAATCACGTTTTGCATCCACGAAGCACATGACTCGTGAGAGTATAAAACCAGAATAATCGACAAATCTCGATCAGAACAGGCGGGATCGCGATTAAGTCGTCGACGACTTGCCAGCGGCTCGCTTTCAAATACCGAACCATAAAAGGCAGTTCTCGATAGGCGCGCGCGCACCAGGGTCTAAAAAGGCGATGATACTCTTGACCTGAATTAAAAGCCCGGGGGAAAAGAACGCGGCGCGGCATGGACCCCCCTTGATCGCTCGCTCGCTCGCTCGCCTCTCTCGATCACGCTCTGCACTGACTGTTGCACACAGTCGCCTTCGGACTTACCAGCCAGCTGATCCTCGGAGTAAGACGCCTGCGAACATACGAACAATTCGTTTAGTCGCATGCTCGTCGTGCTCGACACACTCGTCGACGACGCGCTTCTATAATTCTCGACGGCTCTCTCTCTCTTTCGATACTCACCATCGTTGAATACTCTTTCAGTAACAAGGCAACAGCAACGAGGAATGACAGATACACACGTCACACGCGGATCTACGTATCAGGCGGTGCCCGGTGAACTCTATAGCTTGTTGCGTAGCGAAGGCACTTGGCTTTCGCCAGTGGTGACGTAGAGCGGAAGTGAGTCACGATCTCAACGGGTGAATCCTTTTCTTCTTTTTTTTTTCAGGTCGAACTCCCAAATATTGTGGATTTCATCAAACGTGCAATTGCCGTACGATCCAGCGAATGTCACAGAGTCTCTGACATCGCTCTGACAAGCTGACGCTGATAGTTTTCGTTCGATTTCGCTTGACAGATTGCAGAATTTTAAGAATGGTGCCATCTGTTGGCAGCCTGTAGCATTGCAACGCGATGCTCGAGGCCTCGACGCGACATCTAGCGATGAAACGTCCAATTACGTCATCTTTTCTAAACTGCTTGAATTCTGGAAATTTCCGTACGAAATATTTTATTAAACTTTCAATGAGATTTCGGATGAAGGAATATCAATTTAAAGAGGATTTTATGCTAGTAATTGATAAATTACATGTAGTTGTGAAGCAAATTTTAATATATATTCTAATAACACGATATATTATATATAAAAGTAGTTATACGATTTATCTGATGAATTACGAGATTATTCAATATGTACCAATTATTATAAATATTTAGCTATTGACTATACTTGGCTATAAAGACATAAAAATAATATAATTACCGCAAAGGAAATAGATGAAGAATCATTGTTGATTGAAGAAAGTATTATTAATAAAGCCGCATCATTCCTCAAAGACGAAATAAACACGTTAAAACTATATACAATATCGTTTGAAGCAGTGTGAAATAATAATGTAGCTCTCTGTAATATTACGTTTGTTGTGTGTGCACGAGTTTGTGCAACGTATCTGATTGGATATCGGGTAGAAATTTTTAGTGTTTTAAAAAATTGTAGCCAATCAGTAAGTCCGACGAAACTTGTCGTACAGTACATATTATCTTCACATGAAGACCTCTCTTAAATAACTGTAAACCATGGATTCATAATTTGCAAATTACGGCACATACGTTGTGTGTATACGTTGTCTGTATATGTTGCTATATGAATATTTATTAGTTGACTTTGAATAATCGAACGTTGTGATAAAACTGGATAAAACTTGACATTCCAATCGATACGTCCGCACCAGAATGCTGTATGCAAATCCCGATCAATTTCGTAGATAGAAGATGTCTCGTACACGTGCATGGCAAAAAATATGTTTTTATTACTCGGTGGTGTTCATAACCACGTATTTTCTCGTTTCCGCCGACGACACTATTGCCGAGACAGAACAGCTGGCTTTATGCGGTCAACAATCGATAAATAGGCGCAGGTAGTTACTCTGATTGATTGATTTTTTTTTCTCGATTTTAGCAATGCATACTTTGACGAATTATTTTTTCCCATATTTTCATCTTTTAATAATTTTTAATACTCTTTCGAAATGTTTTTCTACATGATTTTGTACATAAGCACAAAAATTGAGTGATCAATTAAACGCAGATTTAATTAAGTTACTTGTTAATCCTTTATTACTCATCCTTTGCTATCCTTTATTATCTTTTGAGGATTTAAACGACTTTTAGTATACATAAAAATAATAAAGTAATTGATATATATATTATATATATAAATCTAAATTTTTTTTAAGAGATAAATAAAGCCTATAGAAATTAATTTCTACATGTAGTTTTGAAATTATAATGATTGACAAGTAGAGAAACAACCAATATTTGAGTTGAAAGTTAAAATTAGATAGTGAATATTAATTGTGTTAGCATCTTAATATTTTGTTTATCTGATTTTTTATAAAGAAGTTTGTTTAACTCTCTGTTTATAAAAAAATATATATTGTTTTTCCAGTTTGATATTTGTCAGTACCTTAGATGGGAAGATATCTGCACTTGATGCTGGTAATTATGGACAAAAGCAGTGGACTTTGGATTTTAATGAAGGACCAATGTTGTCATCCAGTATTCATAGCAGAGAAGTAATCTTTCTAAGCATTATCTTTTAATATTGGACATTATAAATTTCTGTTGATCACTTCTAAATAGTAAATTATTTTCCAAAACCATGCATTAATAACTTAAGACCAGATATTAATTTACAGCTTAACAATAATGGACAATGGGTACGTCTCATCCCATCTTTGAATGGTGGCTTGTATAAATTTGATGGAGAAACTTTGGAACCAGTGCCAATATCGGCTGATCAATTACTATATTCATCATTTCGTTATTCCGATGATTTAGTCTTCTCAGGTGGTAAAGAGCTGCATTCTTATGGTAAGTTTTGTAACTATAAGCATATTAGATATCCTCATCTTATATATATTAGATATATATTATTTTTATAGTACTTGATCAATTTAAAATTGATTTTTTTCTCAATGAATATATTAAAGCATATATAATTTTGGAGTAATTAAAAATATAAGAAACTCTTAGACAACTAAGTTTTGCAAGAAAATATAGATAGAAAGTCGTATTTTTTAATTAGTTTCACTTAATTAAATAAATTTAATTCTTTTTAACAAAATTTTAATTTAAGATTTAGTTATGAAGATATATAATTAAAGATTGTAGAAAGTTGCAATCTTTTCCTCAACTTTTCTGCTAAAAAATCTATTTCAAATTGATTCAAGAAATTTTGGTTACAAGGACGTCTAGTATAGTTTTCATAGATCTTGTATATAATTAATATAAAACTTTCAAAATTTGTCAAAAAAAATCTATAATTTATTTTTGAAAAACTATTCTATATTTTGTTTATTTAAGAATTCATGTTGTTGATATTATATAAATAATAAGCATTCTCTATAATAGGTGTATCTGCCAGCACAGGAAGAATTTTGTACGAATGTAGTGTTACTGGATGTAAGAACAATACAGATCGTGAAGGACATTTGGAATATGATGTACTTATCATTCAACGTTTTCAGCAAACTGTACGAGCTATAGAAGCTCGTACAGGTAATGAAAGGTAAATTGATATATAAATTATGTTACATATTCTTACTACATACATAATCATATGTTTAATAATAAAATTGGATATGTACCATAAGCTAATAAAATAATATTATTGTTTCAAGATGGAACTTCAGTGTCGGACAACATAATCTAATGTTAATACCTCATGCAAATGATTGTTCTACTACTCTAGATATAGAAATCAAAGTGGTTATTTCAGAAGGCTTGATTTGGGCTATTAATAAAAGTAATCCTACTGTTAAGTTATGGCAACATCAGGTTAGTACATCAATTGTAATTTTTACTGTATAAAATGATAATGTAAAATGGATTTTACTTTTATTAGTTTCATGTTCCAATTGTTTCAATATGGCGCGAAGACACATCCAAAACTTTTATAAATCAAGGATCTTTGGAACAAATTAATTTATTTAACAATTCTCAATGGGTTTGGAAATCTGCATATAATACAAATCCAAGTTTATATTTAGGCATGCATGAAAGACAATTATATGTGCAAGAAAATTCCGACCTTAATTCATTGAATTTGTCTCCCAATTATGTTCAATATAAGAAATATTCCTGGCAACCGCATCCAGCAGATGGTATGTAAATTAAACTTTATAACATATTTCATTTTACATTTGGAAAAATGATATTTATTATTAATGCCTATACAAAATATAATTTCAGTGACAGCCCTTACAAGTACTTTACCAAATAAAAATAATAATGAAGTTTCTGTTGAAACAAGTGAAGCACACATTACAACTGCATTGTCTGTGTTATATAATTCAGAATATATTAATGGTAAATAATGCATTTAGATGTGCCAGTATTTTTAAAATTATTGATATATGCCTGCATAAATACAATTATAAAATATAGTTATATAAATATAATTATAATAAAAAATATAGTTAGAGTAATTCTAGAGACAAATTTATGATTGTGTATTTTTTTTTGTAGGTAATGGATTTTTTCTGTATTCAACAGAACAGTTAATTGAGAATGAACAATGTAATATTAAGAATAATATTAAGGATAATATTATGAATAACATTAACATCAGCATGAAAGAATACATCACCGAAGAGGAGACCAATACACCTGTTCAAATTATTATAGTATCGCTTTGGTATTGGTGGTAAGTTTTTTTAAAAGTTTTAATAATTTTTTATACATTTATATATACAAAATATGTTAATTTACAACTTAATATTACATTATTATTAGGAAAGAAGTTGTAATAATATCAATTACAACTGCTATTGTGTTGAATTTTGTGCTAACGCAACATTTCTTAAATCCAACAACGGTCGCTACTAAGGATGCTATACTTCCAGTAAGTGAAGTTATAATCTTTTACTAAATATAGAATCAATTGAATCTTTCTGCTATCTTTTTTTTCCTTTTCCATTTTGATTCCAATCTTTTATTCGATCTATTTTCTCTTTGGTTCATTTAGAGTTATCTTAAACAAGCATTACATTTCAGCCTTTGATAGTAGAAAGACATATAGAAACCAAAAGAAATGATTCGACTAATGATGGCGGCGAGAATGTGAGTAATTTTAAATCGCGTTATCTCACGGATTTTGAGCCAGTTGATTGCTTGGGAAAGGGAGGATATGGTGTTGTCTTCGAGGCCAAAAATAAAATTGATGATTGCAATTATGCTATCAAGAGAATTGCTTTGCCAAATAGGTCAGTTCTTAATAAATTATTTTTTTTTGTCATAAGCAATACATAATATTATTAAATGGAATTTAAATAGTATATAGAGTTATATTTATCTTTTTTGGAATCTTTAAGCGAAAAATTTTTTGAGACTTCCAGTATATAAATTTGAATAAACATAAAAAAACAAATGTTTAATAAATATATAGTCAAAATTATATACTATTAAATAATAATATAATTATATTATATCGAGATTATTAATATAATTACATTAAAAATAATTACATTATTGAGAGCTCTTTTTATTTATTGTTAATAACATAATTATTAATATGAGAGCAAGACAGAGAAATATTAAGCACAAAATAAGTAACTAACTTTTGAAATCAAGTATTGTAAAATTTATGATATAAATATTTATGTAAATGTCTATAAGTGTTTTTAACTTTGCACAAATAATAATTATATTTCTGAAAACATTACAAAAAATAATTGCGCATTTTTTTATTACATTAATTTTTTTATTATATTAGTGTTTAACAACATGCTTTATTTAAAATTATAAATTTTCTAATGCGAATGTTTCTAAATTTGCGGGGTGCGCAGTTAGCGCCTAATTAGCGCACTTATAGACAAGTGATACATTCACGAGAGTAGAATTTTAATTGAGCAAGAATTTCATAAAAGAAATGCTGTGTTTCAGCCGAGATTCAAGAGAGCGCGTAATGAGAGAAGTAAAAGCATTGGCTAAATTAGATCACCACAATATTGTAAGATACTTTAATGCTTGGCTGGAGTGCCCTCCTAGTGGATGGCAAGAGGAACATGATCAACAATGGATTAATAAGTTAAAATTGTCTTCATCTGCATTTCCTTCAGAAGTAACTCAGACTGAAACAAAACCTAATGATTCTGTGTGCATCAATGTTTCTCAAACCAATCCCTCTTCTGTAGACAGTGCCTGTGAAGCTTTCGAATTAAATAACGTAGATATGAACGACGATTCATTTATTGTATTTGAAATGTCAAATGAGAAGCAATATGACAACGATGCAGTTTGTATTAATGCTTGTAGTACTGATAGTTCGGACTTATCCTTTTCAAGTAATAAAGCTGAAAAGGAATTGTCAAATATTAATGATACCAATCATTCCGAAAGCATTGTGTTTGAAGAAACTGATAATAATATTGTGGTAAAGGAGAAAAAACACAAACGTCAAAAGTTGTTTTCTTTAAATTTGAATAATAAATCAAATAGTCACAAATCAGCAAAGATGTTCCTATATATACAGATGCAATTATGCCAAAGACTCAGTCTCAGGGAATGGCTAAAGCAGCACACAATAAGAGATTCCATTCGAGTATTAAATATTTTTCAGCAAATAGTAGACGCTGTGGAATATGTGCATTTGCAAGGGTTAATTCATCGAGATTTAAAGGTAATGTCTTGACTTGGGTGATACAAATCTTCTATTTAATAATATTCTATTTTGTAATAAGATTTGTTTTTTTTTATAGCCATCAAATATATTTTTCGCTTATGATGATAAGATAAAGATTGGCGACTTTGGCCTTGTAACGGCAATAACTGAGAGCCATGATGGGGTTCGTACACCTTCAGCCGAGAATGAGAATGTCACTTTAAAAAATAGTATACATACTGCATGTGTTGGCACACACTTGTATATGTCACCAGAACAAATGAACGGTCAAATGTATAACTACAAAGTAGATATTTATTCTTTAGGAATAATTTTCTTTGAACTTCTTAAACCATTTTTTACTGATATGGAAAGAATAGTTGCGCTTTCGAATCTGAAAAACTCTATTTTTCCAAAAGATTTTGCAGAGAACTATTCTGCTGAGGTAAGACAGTTAACAGAATATATTAATTTTACTGTAAGATTAATTAAAACTGCATATGTGTTGTATTACAAATAAAATATAATAAATCTAACTTTATTTGTTACAGTACAATTTGCTCAATATGATGTTGGATAAAGATCCTGCTAAGCGACCTACGACTTTAGGAATTAAAGCAAGACCACCTTTGCAAAGTTATGAAATAGCCGGATTTAATATGGAAGATTCAAAGTGGCACTTTGAATTGCCACAATTGATTAGAAATTTCTCTGTGACTAGCAGTAGTAACAGTGAATCGTCAGAGAATACAATTTAAGAAAATGCAAGTTACAAATAATTTTGGCATTTTTATTATTGATAAGTAAAGGATTATTTATTATTTTTTTCATTAATTTTTCTATACTTATATAGAATCAAATACTCATGCAATTACATAAAATATTTTGTGTTGCATGCATGTGCATCATGTCATAAAAAATATTGTATAATTGTAATTCATTCGATTACATTAGTTTTGCATTATATTTGCTCATGCAACATAGAAATTTTGTTTGCAAAATGGCAACTTTAGTAATAACACCTGATCTTTTCATATCTTATTATTGTTACCTTTTATTAAATAAGTTCTTAAAAACCATCAAAAAGTATAAATCATATGCAATGTATTATTTGATATAAATATTGAACAATGAAATTAACTTTTTTCTCAAATATTTGTTAAAAGTATATAAAATGTAATGTAATAAATACTATTTCGTTAATAATATGTAAATATACTTTACGAAGTTAACAAAAAGTGAATTAAGAATATTTTTTAAATACAAAATTGTAGAAAAAAAATGTGCTAATTTTTCTTTAGATTATGTAAAAACCTTTTACATATACATATCGCGAAAATTTCGTTACCGACTCGGAAATGACGTCGGCTTCACGTTGATTATGGCGGGAAAAGCAAGAGACTAATTTCGCATGCGCGCGAACCAGAATTTTCTTGTCCTGATTGGTCAAGCTTCGCAATAAATCTATCGAAATCGCCGAGCAGTTCTCGAACAATCTGGCGCGAGGATTCAAAATTGTTTATAAAGTCATTATGCAAATGGCGTGATAGGAAGTATCGAGAATTAATATTTTTCTTTCAAAATCGCGTGAAAGTGAGCGTTTAATCGTTGCTCGTGTCACGATATGAAGAATATAATAATTTCTCTCTTATCATATATTTTATATATAAATATTTATACATAATATAATATTTATATATAATTATATATAAGCAATTTTTTCTTTTAAAATAAATAATATCTATGTAAAAACTTTTAAATAGCTCCTCCAATATTTATTTCTTTATCAGCTGGCCTGCATTATCCGACTTGGATGCCGGTGATGCCGGTCTGGCGCGAATAGGCGCGATTGCGATTACATGTCGGGCGTGTTTCGATCAATTATTCAAATAATTACAGCAAGCCTAGGTATCATTGAGTACGTATAATTATATTAATTTATTATAGCTTTTCTACTTTTAAGAAAATACATTTCTTTTAATAATTTCAATACGTTCTCGTTTTGATATACGTATATGTCTCCAATCTAACCTAACCTAACCTAACTTGTAGTTTATTTCTCTTTCCTCTAAACAATTTTTTATTTGCTATACATATATTACATGTATTATTTTATTTCTAATTTTTTAAAATTATTTTATTTTCTCTTCAAACATCAAAAACATCAACACATTTTTTTTCATATTGTTGACTAACAATAAGATTTAGAAGATAAAGAAGTGTTTATTTTTTTAAGTTTTGTGTGCAATATCTGAAATTGAGATTTGTGTGATTTTTATACATTTATATATTTGTTTTTTTTCCAGTAATACATTTAGCAAATGAGAAATATAACACTTACAGAAATGGAGCCATTAAAAATACATTTAGACTCTTTAGAGATGGCTGGAAAAATGGTGGATAAACATATTATTGCAGATAGTAACTTTCCATCCTTAATTAATCTTATGAGATACAATGTGCAAGGTAAATTATTTATCTCCAAAGAAAAATTATAATTCTAAATAATAGTAAAAAAATTTGACTAACTGTGATTGATACATCATACATAGGTGGACCAACTGTTAGTGGCCTTGATGATCATGATTATCCTAACTTAAACGGTGCATCGATAAGCTTAACAAATATTAATCAAATGAAGATACATAGTAAAATTCCCTTACCTTCAGAAGTGATGGAGCATTTTGGTCGTATCCTTTCTAAATATGCAAAATAAATATTTTACTATATTTTTGACAGATAATTTTATATAAATATTAATTTAAATACTTTTCTCTCTCTCTCTCTCTTTCTCTTATTTAAGCCTTAACAAAAAAATATAGATATGCAATGTCATTGCATGATGGGGCTTTTTACAGAAATTTCGAAAGCATGGCTCACAATTGACAGCGACATTTATCTATGGTCCTATGAAAACGAGTAAGCATTAATATTTCGAATTTTATTTGATTGATGTATAAGTTTATAAATTTATATGCAAAATTAAAATAAATTTTTTCTGTAAAATTGTACAGGTCTGATGTTGCTTACTTTGATGGTTTGAATGAAACTATTATAAGCGTAGGCTTAGTAAAACCGAAGGCAGATATCTTCCAGAGTTATGTCAAATACTTGTTAATTCTCACAACAACAGTAGAAATAACTATTCTTGGTGTTACAATACTTGATACAAAAGGTAATAATTTATTACAACTTTGTTTATTTTTTTACCAATTGTTTTTTTTATATATCTTATAAATTTTATTAAGAATATATATTATTCATTTTTATTTTTATATCCACAGAAGTGCAGTTAGTTCCAGAACCAATTTTTACCGTTACTACTGATGGAGTAGGAATCACTACAATCGCTAATACCAATAGTGGTAGAATCTTTCTCGGTAGTAGAAACGGATCATTATTTGAAATATATTATCAGGTTGGACATTTAAAATTTTAAGACTGACATCTCCTAAGGACAAGACATTGCGTTACATTTAACTTTTACTTTAATCTTTTTTTGTGCATGCAGGCAGAAAGCAGCTGGTTCGGGAAACGATGTAAAAAAATAAATCATTCAGAAGGTCCATTATCGTTTCTAGTACCTTCATTCGTTACTATGGCGTTATCGGAAGAAGAAGCTATAATACAGATATCTGTAGACGATTCGCGTAATATTTTGTACACTTTAGGTGATAGAGGTACAATTACAGTTTGGGATATTAATAATGGTGGTGCATCTAGAATCACATCATTATCTCAAGCTTCTTTGGTACAAAATACTGTTAATGTTGTTAAGTAAGTAATGTCTTTTATTGCAATATTACATGAATAATCAAATTACATGACACAATCTTCTTTCAGAACTTTGGACAGTAACAACTTTCGGCCTCTCGTAAGCATATCGGCGATAACGGAATCCGAATCGGTACATCTAAATTTGGTCGTTGTTGCAGCGACAGGAACTCGTTTTTACTTCAGTTGCACTTCAATTACAAATCCCTCAAGTAGACCACTAGGTTTACAATTGATACACGTTAGATTACCACCAGGCTATGCTGCAAATGCTCCAGTAATGAGACCACGCAAAGTGCAAATGGCATATTATCGAAAGGGTAAATTGTTTATTTGTAATACATCATGAATGAGACTTTAGATGACTGGTTTGAATATTTTTTAGGAACTCTTATTCTTGTTTGCGGTGGTGACACGGAAACTGCGTGGTGTTTAAGTAATGACGCTTATCCATTTACAAATTATTTGGCCGAAACTCAGAGTATCTTGCCTCTTGATAGCCCAGCTTGGGCTATGGAAGAGATTATAAGAGATTCAGCTATACACATAGAAAAGCAAAGCACTACTCAAGGTGAACCTCCGCTTTTAGTGCGTCAACATATGGAACCACCAAGGAAATTTATATTTCTGACAGCACAAGTATGTGTTTACACACACAAATACACGTACACAAAAGGCATATTTTTTACATTTATGTAAAATCATTATACATACTTATTATTATTATTTTGATTATTTTATTGCAGGGGGCGATAATCTTAATGCAAGTACGTCCTGTAGATATCCTGAGACAACTTCTTTTAGAACAACGTGGGCCTGATACTGAAGCAGTACGCGCATATTTTCAAACGCAGTCCCTAGAACAAGCTTGCGCTACGTGCTTAATTTTGGCAACGCTTGAAAGTACTCAAAATGCTCAGGTAGAAAAATATATTTTCTTTTATTTTATATATATATAATTATGTATGTTTTGCAAATTTGTCTATATAAAATTATTTGTTTTGCAAATTTATATATATAAAATTATTTATGTTGCAATATGTTTGCAAATTTGTATTATTAATTATGTTCAGTATTTTGTACATTTCATTATTAGTAATAATTTTCTGATAATTACATTAGTTATCAGAATGGGCGACTCGTGCATTCTTTCTATATGGTAGTCAAAGGATAGCTGGAATAGGTCCTGCAATTGATATGCACAGTGGTTTTCCTAGTATAAATCCAGGTATATATGCATATTGACCTGTATTGTGTAAAATTCAAATATTGCACACACATAAATATTTGATTTGTATTTAAAATCAATTTTAATTTAGCAGATTTACGCACATCTACACCCAGAATGCCACCCTTCGATTCTCGAGCCCAAGCTTTCCGATCTCCCGCACAAATGGGTCTCGGCACCACAGATATTGCCTTACAACATTTCTCTGCTAAACATAGTGGATTGTATTTGTATGTAGGAAGAATACTTCGTCCTATATGGAATATAAGATGTATAAAACAAGAAATATTAAATAACAAAAATGTGGTAAGTATATAATGCTAAAAAAGAATTATTTTTATTATACATGTTCTGCATTACAAAATTTCTCAGATTGGTTAAAAAGAAACACCATCTCTTAATAATTTTGCTTATTGTTTACATTTTATTTGCATTAATACATTTATTACATCAATCACACAATTTCTCAAAACGATGTTTTCTTAGAATTAGATGCTCTTTTATTTTCAATTTCAATTCTAAAAATAACTTCTTGTATTCACTATTTCTAAAATTAAAATTTTTAATTTATTAAAGGTATCTTTATATAAATTCGACCAATACTAGCTATAAACTTGTTTATTTATTACGACGTTTCGACCATCGGTTTTGGTCCTTTTCAAGTACAACTGTAATAATTATCTTAATATAAATCGTTTTTCAATTGTTATTTGAATAATACAATATAAAGAAGATAAAATAATAATAAAGAATTCTTTATATTGTATTATTCAAATAACAATTGAAAAACGATTTATATTAAGATAATTATTACAGTTGTACTTGAAAAGGACCAAAACCGATGGTCGAAACGTCGTAATAAATAAACAAATTTATAGCTAGTATTGGTCGAATTTATATAAAGATACCTTTGATTTATAAATTACTAGCGATACAAAAAATTAATTATTATTTTAATTTATTATAAAATATAATTTAATTTATTATAGAAAAATAAATGTTTTCTAATCAGTTTGGAAAATTTTGAGTTAGACTTGTATATGTATTACTATTATCTTTCAAATTAGAATGCTTAATATTTTGCTTAATATTTATAATTAAATTATAAAGCTTATATAAATTATAAGTGTAACACTTATCTTTTTTAGATATCCAGTACAGTACCAGCAACACAAATAGCTTGGATTTTAGGACATTTGCAAGCATTAAGATCTTTCTTGAACAAAAATACGCATATCACAAAACAGTATGTATTAAAACAGAATCTTTTATATAGCAATGCATGAAATTTTATTAAATTATGGGGCAAATTGAGATTAAAACTAAATGTACTTATTTTTAGACAAAGCACAAGTAGTAGAACTTTAGCAGATGGTTTTGAAACGACGATTCAAAGTCACTTTCAAGAACCGATTGTAGAAGAAAGAAATTCGTTGGATGCTTTAAAAGTTTTCATTACTCATGCCTGTGAGGTTTTAGGTTTATGGAAGATATTATGCGAGAATCGGTTAAATAACATTATCAACTGTTTATCAAAGGTTACTACTTACCTTCAGTTAAACTTTTTCAGAAGATTAGTTTTTCTTAAAGTTTTTTTTAAAGATAGGGAAACAATTAAGATATATATTGATATTTTTCAGGATCAGATTGCTCAATTTTCTACAGCCACTTTTAGAGATTTGATTTTAATAGGCCATGAGATATCTTCTCTACTCATTATTCATTTGATTGATAGGTAAGAGTTAACAAAAGGTGTTATAGAAATACATATTATAATAATTTACAATTAATATCTTGTAGTTATCTTGGAGATAATGCATCAGTGGATTCTGTAAGCGCAAAATTAAGAGAAGTATGTCCCAATCTGTACAGAACTGAAGATGCTGTTTGCTCCAAGGTATTATTTTATATAATTCACGCAAATCAATATTTATATATACATATATATATTAATATTGTATATAAATATCTTTGTAAATTTAGGCGAATGAAATTCTTCTAAAAGCGAAAAATTGCACGAATCCTGAGGAAAAAGAATGCTATCTTCAGTCTGCTTTAAAGGTATATCATAATGCATTATTTGCACAATACATAATCCAACATTTAATTTTACTCAATAAATATGTGTACAGCTTTGTAAAGAAGTAGCACCCAGGTTGAATTTGAGTGCAGTATGTCAACAATTTGTGGCATGCCAATTTTACACGGGAGTACTCGAATTGTGTATCTGCTGTGCAGAAAGGATAGATCCCAATAACGCTGCCTCGCATTATTACAAAAACAACGAACCTATAGAGGATCAAGAAGGAAATCTGGCTTTTGCGAAACGGTACTCGTTAACTCGTTACAATGGTGGTACATATTCTTTCGAATAGCCGTAAAGAATCTTAATAATTTAATTCAGTTTCTTACATTTTTTACAGTTCGGAAATTTATAAAGAGTTCACCACGATGTTAGATCACTTGTATCATCAAAGCATTTCTAATCCTTTAACTCCAACTATACCGAGCAAACCTGGGCCTCCTCTGCAAACTGCATCAACTGCTACAGTAACACCAGCGAAAGAGATAGTAAGAAACACTCATGATTTTTCTAATTGTTCAAAATATTATAAAACTAATTTTTTTTTTTCTTAGTTGCACGAGATCATTCACGATGCACTGCAGGCACCTTGCGAGACACTTCACTTCTGTATTTATACTTGGATGATAGAGCGAGGACTTCACGGTGAATTAATTGCATTGGCTGCACCTTCACTGGAGACTTACCTCAATCGCGTTAATGCGCCTGAATTACTCTGGCAGTTTTACGAGAGAAATAAAAATCACGCGGCCGCGGCAAAAATTTTGGATTCCTTAGCTAGCAAAGTCGGGTACGTACGCTTATCGTTTGCGTAATACGTCATTTCACGAAGATAAAAAAATCATTGTTCATTTCATACAGGTCAGAGATATCACTGTCAAAGAGAGTCGAGTATTTAGCACGAGCGGTTGTATGCATGCGAAGTGATCAAACTGGATATGCTCCTTATCTTGGAGTTTTCTTACGTGAATTAGAAGATAAATTAGAAGTAGCTAGAATGCAGCAACAGGTATACACTAAACTGTCAACAGTCATGAGCTCAAGTAATCTCTACAAGCTAGGATATTTTCAAAATTTAAATTTTTTTTATATATACAATTATTGAAAAATATCTTGAAAAAGAGAGATAATAAAAGATCATTGGATCAAATGACCCATTATCCCGAAACCTAAGTAAATCTTGATTAGATTATTAATTAACATGTATTTGCTTTCAATATTTGACAGATACTTGATATTATAAGCAATCAACAAAATCTATTGGATTCTATGATAGTTACGGATGCAAAATTGAGACTAAATTCTTCATTGCTTGATATTACACAGGTTTGTAATTTTGGTATATAGATATATCATGTTTTATCTATACATTTTTTTAAATATTTTTATATAAAATATTAATTACAGTTGTATGAAGAATATGCAGAACCTTTACAGCTTTGGGAATGCAAATTAGCTATAATTCACTGCTCGGGTCATCAAGATGACATGTTAATTAAAGGAATTTGGACAAACATAATTGATAATGGTATACAAGGCAATATTTTACATATTTACAACATCGCTATTTATATTCTTAATAATTTTCTCAAATCTTTTACATATTTTTAATGATAGAATTAGAAAATGCAACGGAACCTTCAAACGAAGATAAAATAACCATTTTAATGAGTAAAATTAAATTACTTGGCCAAGAATATATCGGATCACCGCATTGTTTCCCAGTTGGTAATTATATCTCATATATATCCGATTATTTTTTTGTTGAAATCTTATGTCAATATACATATTTTTTAATATTTTCTTTTAGATTTTTTAGTAAAACAATTGGAAATAAAGGCATGTAAATACAAGGTATCTAACACTAGTATCATAACTGGGTTTTTGGAATTGGGAATAGCAATGGAAGATCTCTTAGATATTTATGACAAGTAAGTATGTTATAGTTATAAATGCAAATTTTTATTTCTAGATTGTAAAATAACGAATATTCTCTGTCTTTAGAATGATTGGTAAGAATACCCGTACTTGGTTAAATGAAGGCAACGAATTTCATCTAATCGAATCGACAGCAAATTTGGTCAATTATTTCATAGCAAATTCGAACGTAACAAATAATTTTATCAGGTAAGTATCATCTGTAATGCGCAATCCTGATCATACTTTATTTTAGGGATCAAAATTTAGATTTATATAAATTAAAATAAAAGCGAACACAAGCTTATTTTTTAAACAAAAACGAATGAAATATTCTTTGTTTTTAATCACTATCAGAATCATAGTGTTCAACTTGATTTCAATATAAAATTAGATTTTTGGCAAAACTTTTTTCTTATTACAGGAGAAAGATAATAACAAAATGTCAAGATGTTATTTCGAAATGCTTAACAACTCTCTTCAGTAAACCTAATGGTGGAGATCTCGACAAAGAAATAACAAATCTGCGATCAATCCAAAGCATATTGAACCGTATGTGAAACAGCATTACTGGAACGTCCGCAGAAGTGAATATACATACAGATTTCGATATACGTTACATGAAAAGAAACGTGCGAACCTTTGTGACCTCTAAAGTTATTTAATACTTTCTCCTGACAAAAGAAGCCATGTATTTATATATATATTACTATATAAATTAACTGCTCAACTTTTATGAATCTTTATTAAGAAGTATACCATTTATTCAATCCAGGCAGTTTTACTGTCCACAGGGGATGATCTTTTATAAAGTTGTAAATTCTAATAATGTATCGAGTAACTATGTAAAATTTGCAAATACATACATCTATGTTATGTATTTAAAAGTATATTTGTATATTTATGCTTACCAATCATTTTATACCAAATATATGTTAAGTCGATCAAAGTCGAAAAAATTAAAATCATAAAAAAATGTAATTAAAATGTAAATTTAAATTTTATACAAGATGCAGACGACTGTTTAAGATAGAGATACTAATTGTACGTAGGATAATAAAAATTAAGTTTTAAATGCAATTCTTACATTCTTTTTATGATTGAAATAAAAATTTAAAATAGTTTATGGGTTAATATACAAATTTCAATATAATTGCTTAATTTGCAAATTATCATCTTAGAATTCGAGAACCTGTTTATCAAATGTTGTTTCATGTTTTGATTAGATTATGGAATCTGTTCAAAATGTCTATTATCTATCATTTTTGTATTAAAATCAGACGCAATAAATACCAATTCTGTTATAAATTCAAAGCGAACGAGATCGTACCATCGTGTTAATACTTTGGGGCCCTGAAAAGGGCCATTTGTGATACTTTGTGGATTTGCGGCCAACCGTAGGTTGTTGTCTTGGATTGCCGGTTTACGATTATGCCTTCTTTTCCGTCTTCTTCGGCAATAGCACCGCCTGAATGTTCGGCAAAACACCTCCCTGTGCAATAGTAACGCCCGAGAGCAGTTTATTCAGTTCCTCGTCATTGCGGATGGCGAGTTGCAAGTGTCTTGGGATGATTCTCGTTTTCTTGTTATCGCGGGCCGCGTTTCCAGCCAATTCCAATACTTCAGCGGCGAGGTATTCCATCACGGCGGCCAAATACACCGGTGCACCGGCACCGACGCGTTCGGCATAATTTCCCTTCCTCAACAGTCGATGAATACGACCCACGGGAAATTGCAATCCAGCTCGATTGGAACGGCTCTTCGCTTTGCCCTTTATTTTGCCACCTTTGCCACGTCCAGACATCTTGACGACTTGATTAAGTGGAGAAACCTCGATACGTACGGTACGACGGTCAAGCGCAATTTACGCCGAGCTCGGTCAGCAGCAGGTATTTATAGGCGATTGCGACAGTAGCGTTCAACCAATGGCGTGCGAGCAAGCTGCCATTGGTTGGAATTTTATGATTCACCGTACATTTTCAAAATGCGTTATGCGTTGTGTGTGTGCTGAAACTATCATCGTTTAATTTTTACATCTTTATCGTTTGATAAAATATAAATAACAATGGTTTGTCAATAATAACACACAAACGATTAATGATGGAAATGTCATATTATTTTATATTAATTATATCAATCATTTATATTTATTATATTAATTATATTAGCTAATTGTTTTATATAACACAGATATATATTATATTAATTGCAGTTATGTTTAATTCTTAACAGAAATTAAATTCTTAAAAATTGGCATGTTAGAATATTTATTTTTACTGTACCATGAGATAACTACAAGATTATATTCAAAAGTTTTTAGAAATGTTTCAAAAGCACATTTAAATTTATTTCATTCTTTTATAATATTTCTAATTAATATGTCAAACTTCAAACTAGTGTCCTCTTTCGCTTTGATACCTAATGTGTGGTCCAAACAACTTTTTCTATTGCTAGAAATAATTTTCAAATTTTTTTCTTTTTAATGCTGTGAGTTAGATTCGCTTTTAACAACATTTAGATGTCATCTTGTATGTCGATGTAACATATACACAAACGATATAAATATATGGATTTCGAATTGTGTAAAAGAAAAATTAAATTGAATCTTTCTCGAAATAAATAATAAACTTATTTGTGAAAAAATAGAACTGAATTTGTGAAAAACTTGAACAGTATTACTTACATTTAATCTGTTTTTGTATGATTTAATCTTTAAAATATCTTACTTTTTTATATTTAACACTCATCGATATTTAGAAAGACGAAAAATTTGAGCAATATCTTTAATTTAAAAACTTTTTGCTAATTATTGCTGAATTTCTCTATTTTAAGATATACTCGTCTATTTAGCGATAAGATATATATTTGAGCATCGTTTATAAATATTTATTAATTAAATATATTCATCTCAACTTTAGAAGACAAGGAATTTATACATGTATTCAATAATCCAAGAGTCTTGTGCGCCTGTTCGTTTTGTACATAGCTTTGTTTTTTTATATTATACATATCTTAAATAAAGATGCTTCTCTTTCTTCAAACAATAGTTAATATACTTACATATTCTATTATTAATTAATATAAATTGAACATTTTTACTTTCTAGAAATTTGAATAAAATGTTTCTTAAATTATTACCCGGCCTTAAACTCTCCGTCATGTAATAAAATCTTAAGTGTATTCGTTTAAAATCATACATTTTCATCGAAAAATTTACTCAAATTGAAAATTTATGTAATAGTAAGTAAACTATTATATACTGTGTACACGAAATATAAATATAAAATTTGCAATCAAATAGGATTGTCTGGTTATACGAAATCTAGAATATACTACATGAATTAACAATTTTGTAAGTATCTTAAAGATTATTTGCATTTATAAATCATTTAAGTACAGTTGATATGGATTTTACGAGCTATACATACAATTAAATAATTTAATTGTATATATAAAACCATGATATTCTTTTGTCTTGTGCAAACTTTAAGAAATTCTTAGATTAAATTTAAAATGCTTATTCGTTGTAATACTTCCAACTTAACTAAAAAAGTATTTTGAATTTTATACACAAGTATAGAATATAAACATAGATATGATTATGAAGTGTTGATGTTACTTTGAAGATTTAGCAAGAAATGTTTTGGAATTAAGAATAAAGTATTAATATATAATCCAGCTATAAAGTTAATGTATATAAAGAAATAAATTGCAAACGAAAAGATATTCTTTCGAAGAAAGATTGTTGGCCCTGAAAAGGGCCGATTGTTTGATTTGCTTCGCTTAAGCTCGCTCGCCACGAATGCGACGTGCCAATTGGATATCTTTAGGCATGATAGTGACTCGCTTAGCATGAATAGCGCATAAGTTTGTATCTTCAAACAATCCTACGAGGTATGCCTCGCTAGCCTCCTGAAGAGCCATTACAGCGGAACTTTGGAAACGTAGATCAGTCTTAAAGTCTTGAGCGATCTCACGAACGAGTCGTTGGAACGGTAATTTACGGATCAGCAATTCCGTACTCTTCTGATAACGACGGATCTCACGAAGGGCCACAGTACCGGGCCTATAACGATGAGGCTTCTTCACGCCACCGGTAGCTGGAGCGCTCTTTCTTGCGGCTTTAGTAGCGAGTTGTTTGCGAGGAGCCTTTCCTCCTGTCGACTTGCGAGCAGTCTGCTTGGTACGTGCCATCGTAGCTAACGCAACGTCAGAATATCTTCAAAGTCAAAGGCGCTTCGTCAGATTACGGTATTCTGTAGGAATCATTGTCATTTATATACCACTTCGACAATCGCCTTCGACGCGCCTGATTGGTTGGTATTACAAGAGTGGGGAGGACAGACGATGCGGCGATCCTATTGGTGGATGTCGTTGTGGTGGGGATTGTCGGGCAAGCATGGAATAAAACCGTGGTTTTCGCTAAGCCGAGCAAAATTCGTTCTGCTGTTCTCAGAGTGATAGTACGACGCTTATAAGCAGATCACAATGACTGGCCGTGGTAAGGGAGGAAAGGGATTGGGAAAAGGAGGAGCGAAGAGGCATCGCAAAGTACTTCGCGATAACATCCAAGGCATCACTAAGCCGGCCATTCGTCGTCTTGCACGTCGTGGTGGCGTCAAGCGTATTTCCGGATTGATTTACGAAGAGACGCGTGGTGTACTGAAAGTATTCCTCGAGAACGTTATACGTGACGCGGTTACTTACACCGAGCATGCAAAAAGGAAGACTGTGACCGCCATGGACGTTGTCTACGCCCTGAAGCGTCAAGGAAGAACTCTATACGGCTTCGGCGGTTAAACATAGACAATTGGTCTTACATACAAACGGCCCTTTTCAGGGCCACAAATTATCCAACATTGGAATTATTTTCTCAATACAGCAATTACTATAAACATTAAACTTACAAGAATGATCGAATATGAGATGTTTTATACTATAGATACATGTTTTAGAAATATATATATATATTGTATATGTATATATTCTATATTGTACATTTATTTGCAGATATTTAATAACCGAGGTATTTATGAGAAAAAAGACAAAAATTACTATTTTCTTAGAAAAAGCACAATTCTTAGGAACTTTTACTCGGAAATAATAAACGAATAAAATATGGAAATCAAACTTATTCATATATATATACATTGAAATAATATAAATTGTTTACTTTCTTACATGTTTGATATATAGATGCTAATGTCATTAATTTGTAGTCTTACAAGATCTTTCTATATGCTTCTACAAACTATTCAAAATATTTAAAAAATTTGCTTATATAACATTCTTTTCATTCAATTTTATTATAATTTTCTATAATTGCAACTGCTATAAAAAACGAAAAAGAATTAATCTCATGAGGAATAAATTTCGAACCCAAGTTGTTTTGTTCGTCATACTTTAATATTTAATATGATAAAAGTGATAATCCAACTATACAAAGCGTAAGAGTTCATCCGTACAAACAATCAAAAAGTATATCGTGAAATTTTAACTTCTAAAGACAATAAAATTAAGAAAAAATTATTTATTATACATGCTATTGCATATACATAGGTGTGTATCTTCTAATAATCGGTGTAAAGTATTTAATCAACTGTGTCAGTTAAGCTCGGTAGATTAAAATAAGATAAATTTAAATAAGGAAAGGCCTATTCCAGCATGTACAAATTTTATATAATTATGTCGGTTTACATATATAACGGGACGTTTCGACACTTTACTTGTGTCTCTTCAACCGAATTAGATTAACAATAGTAAAATGAAATTGATACAATACAAATTTGCGCAACGGTCTATTCGATAAAAACATGATAAGTCAGATGGTAAAAAATGTCGTCAAAACGTCTCGTTACATATGTAAACCAACATTATTATATTAAATTTGTACATGCTCGAACAGGCCTTTCCTTATTTAAATTAATTTACAAGTATTTAATGATTAAATTCCGATCTATCTAAAGTCATCACTTTTAAATATTCATGCAGCAATAAAAAATGACTCTTTTAAATCGCTACATAAATCTAAAGTATTGAAATAATCAAATTATTCACGACTTAATTTTGTAACGCATTCTTGCGTTAACAAGTGAGGATTCAAGAAATACAAATCGTAACTAATTTATCGTAATATTAAATGGAATAAAAGAAAACATCAAAAACTGAATGTAAAGCATAAAAGATATTTTAGGATTCAAATATTTGAATTTGATATAATATAAACTGATGAAAATCAAACGTCAAAGGTTATATGAAATATAAAAAAGGTATACAAAATTTGTCATGTCAGTATAAATGTTATTTCATCACTGCGAAAATTATACACTTTGTTTCTATAATTTATTTTATAATGTGTTTTATTTATGTTGTATGGAAAATAACGAGTCGAAATATACGTATAAAATATTGCAAAGCGAAACGAAAAAGACTTCCACGTTTTAAACATATGTTGGCCCTGAAAAGGGCCGATGTACGATGCGATGTGTTGTTTTACTTGGAACTGGTGTATTTGGTTACTGCTTTAGTTCCCTCACTGACGGCGTGTTTGGCCAATTCTCCGGGTAAGAGAAGCCTCACTGCAGTTTGTATCTCACGAGAAGTGATCGTCGATCTTTTGTTGTAATGC
The DNA here is from genome assembly GCA_963971435.1 of Lasius platythorax. Classification (NCBI taxonomy): domain Eukaryota; kingdom Metazoa; phylum Arthropoda; class Insecta; order Hymenoptera; family Formicidae; genus Lasius; species Lasius platythorax. Next base: position 5,119,501 of record OZ020541.1, read on the forward strand.
GCCAATCTTGACGCTTCCGCAGCGATTCTCTCAAACACATCGTTGACAAAGCTGTTCATGATGCTCATAGCTTTGCTGGAGATTCCAGTATCGGGATGCACTTGCTTCAACACCTTGTAGATGTAAATGGCATAGCTTTCCTTCCTCTTCTTCCTCTTTTTCTTATCGGTCTTACTGATATTCTTCTGGGCCTTGCCTGCCTTTTTTACTGCTTTCCCGCTTGCTTTCGGTGGCATGATGAGATTAGTAGCGAAGTTCTCGACGTACGACTTGTGTATCAAACGGAGTCAGAGCGTCAATTGATCGTCCGCAGCCAGAGGCGCTCATTTTATACAAATCGGGGGAGCGACGCTCCACCAATCACGTCTCGCGGCTGCCAGACGAAGCTTATGTAGCGCTACAGTAACAGCTGTCACACGCTTTCTACGTTGAATCGGAGCAAGCTATGGAACTCATTGCTCGCAAACAGAACGTTATACCATGATGGTTTACAACAATAAAATGAATCTAACGATCCAGTTCTCCTCAACACAATAGTACATTAAAAATATATTTGATCCGCATAAGAATTTCACAATTAGACTGTAGATTTTGGAGTAAGTCGTCGATGTTGACGAATTAGTATTGTGCAATTTAGTTAAATAATTAAGTTGAACGCGCGTGTACTTTTTTATAAAATTCTTTCTTATACATACATCATTTTAAACATGCGTTTAAAGCAGATTAATATCTCTCGATAAGATTCGAAATGTAAATGTTTAAGAGGATTATGGTATTTGTATGAAACGCACCATATACACAATTTTAGATATTTTTGTTAATGTTGATATATTTTTCTCTGAAGTATGTACTATAAGATTCCAAAATATCTGATCTATACTCCTAAAATGATGCGGATGGCACATAATATTTGTGTATCTTTGTATGGCTACATGCAATAATCGAACAGTGCCAGTGGAAGGAATACTTTTCCTCTTCCAACGCCATTTCGTGATATACTATGTCAAGACTCGGGACGACTTCTTATAGCCTTGTCCAGTATTAAATAATTTTCGCACACAATTGTGTGCAATGATATAATAATATATAAACATAAATCGCAATAAGATGTAATTGATGTTAAGAGAAGCCTTAAAAAATATTTGTGTTTATACACTATAATCTAAATTATTTTCTACTTCTCTATACCTTTCGTTAATTATTTTACATTAGCTTAGCAAAAACTTAACAATTTACCAATATTTCTACAATGAGATGATTAAAATCATGAAATGTTTAGAGAAATAATTACATAATAACACGTAATATTCTAAATCTCGGATCTGTTTTAGTACTAGAAAATAATAATTTACTTTATTGTCTTAACATTTGTAAAATATAAATCGTTAAACAACTATATAGGGTTTAAAAAGTAAGTAGTAAATAAAAAATATAGTATTATTAACGATATTCAATAAGATAAAGTTCAATTTTAAGTATTTAAATTTATGACGAAGCTACTGAATATCAGAAATAAAAAATCGTATATATTTGTATATGAAGACTTGATTTATAAATCATCGTATATTTACGTTAGTTAACGCTAATCATATTTTAAATAATTTATTGTATCTTCTTGCTTCTTTAGAGAATTAATTAAGATAACAAATATAAAAAGATAAAAATTTCGACATATGATACATAGATAAATCCTACTGTATTAAAGTGACTGTCGACATATACAATTATAAATATGTATAAAGAATCACTAGTTAATCGTCAAAAATTTTCACTATGTAATAAAAATATTGCGACTCATCGTTGTTACTTCTGTAGTTTGATTTGTAATATATTGATACGATAAGATTATGCATTTTAAAACTACGTATTTCGTCGCCGCAATTACTTAAAATTTAGTGTAATGTGTCTTGTGCAAATAAATATTTTACATTATACGCTGAAAGACATGACGTATGTCTTAATATGGTCAGCGTATTTAAATTGTGTATAAAAGAATAGTTAATTATATTGTTAACTCTGTAAAAAAAAATCATATATTTGGATGTCATAGTGAAATATTTGTTATGTCAAACGAGATTATTCCAGTCATAAAATTTTGTGGCCCTGAAAAGGGCCATTTGATGATGGATATCGGATTATGATTATGCTTTTTTCTCGGTTTTCTTGGGCAGCAGCACAGCTTGGATGTTCGGCAAAACACCACCTTGAGCGATGGTTACACCAGACAACAGTTTGTTCAATTCCTCGTCATTACGGATGGCAAGTTGCAAATGACGAGGGATGATCCTCGTTTTCTTGTTGTCGCGGGCCGCGTTGCCAGCCAACTCCAATACTTCAGCGGCGAGATATTCCATTACCGCGGCCAGGTAAACCGGAGCACCGGCACCAACGCGCTCAGCGTAATTTCCCTTCCTCAGCAAACGGTGAATACGACCCACGGGAAACTGTAATCCCGCTCTGTTGGAGCGTGACTTCGCCTTTCCCTTAACTTTGCCGCCCTTTCCACGTCCAGACATATTGTTCGATCAGTAAATACAGTTCTCGACCTTACGAAAAGCAAGAGAATTGTGACGCACGGTCGATCCGGGCTGTCCTTTTATACTCCATCGGGAGAGCGCGCTGCCACCTATCGAGGCGCGCGGTGGCCGTCCGGCATTCTGATTGGTGCGCTGCAGCGCTCGCGCGTACATATATATACAATAGCTCGTCGTCGGACCCGGTACATTATTCCCGTGAACGTCGAGGACGCTGTATCGTGGTTTAACCTACAAGTAGTCTCGATTTTACGAGAATGCCTCCTAAAGCGAGTGGTAAGGCCGTAAAGAAGGCTGGTAAGGCCCAGAAGAATATTAGTAAGACCGATAAGAAGAAGAAAAGGAAGAGGAAGGAGAGTTATGCTATTTACATCTACAAAGTACTGAAGCAAGTTCATCCAGACACTGGAATCTCCAGCAAAGCCATGAGCATTATGAACAGCTTTGTAAACGATGTATTCGAAAGAATCGCTGCGGAAGCATCGAGATTGGCGCATTACAACAAGCGCTCGACTATCACCTCCCGCGAGATACAAACTGCTGTAAGGCTCTTGTTGCCGGGTGAATTGGCTAAGCACGCGGTCAGTGAAGGCACGAAGGCAGTGACCAAATACACCAGCTCCAAATAAATTGCCATTTACCACGAGTATACAAACGGCCCTTTTCAGGGCCAATAAAAATTTTCAACGTTGACTCTTCTAGGTCTTGCATAAAAATTACGCTATATGCATTCATCAGTTGTACAAAGAATTAATCTATTGCTAAAAATGTAAAAGCTGATTTGTATCTGTATTTATATCAATTTTAAAGTCAAATACGATCCTCCAAATCTAAATTTTACTTGGTCAAAATGCAATTAGGAAAATATGTTAACTAAGAATCAACTTTAATTAAGATGCATTTTTTGTCGATTTATGTATCGTTCTTAAATATCAAAAATATTCATGTAAACATTTTTGAGATACCTTAGCGTATCTAAACGAATAGAGAAAATGCCTTGAGTGTTAACATTCTACACTTTTCGTTAGCAGTTGCGTTAATATATATATTCTTGCATTTTAACAATATTGAAGAATAACAATATTGTAGAATGAAATAATTCTATCGAGAAAAGTTCTCGAAAATCTTTGAAATGTATTTCATTATATATGTATATAGCATGCACACGGTTTATATATGTAGTACAATATATGGATAAATTTTTAAAATCAAATACAATTTTATCTTATATATTTATTAAATGTCATTGTTGATTGTTGAATACATTATTCATTTTTAATATAACATATTAGCTCTTGTAAAAGTATCTGTCACAAATTTATAGATCGATATATTTTTTATTCTTTGGGGCAGAAACATGAAATAAAATTATGAAGATAAAATTAATAAATTAACAGCTGCAGTATATATTTTTATTCGTAAATTAGAGTAAATTTAAATTCATAAATTAGAGCATATTCAATAATATGTTAAAATATACTTTTATACAAATATGATTGAGTTTGATTTATCTACCTATCATTTGTTATCTTAAAACATTTTTTAAGCGATAAGTAAACGCGCGTGCGTATAATTTTTACGTATCTACAAAATTTGAAATAAAAATTTAAAAAAATTAATTTGAATAACGCGTGTGCGCATAACATGAATAAACTGTATGATAAGAAGATACTAGCACTGCTATCATAGAAAATGTCTTCCACTTCGTCTTTCGATCGATGCATTTAATAATTGATTATAATGCGACAAAGAATAATATTGCATAAGTTTGCTCTACGCAGGCAAGTGTCTCGATTTTCATTATTGCAATTGAATGTTTCAATGGTGTTTTATTTTGTGTTTATGCGTGTGTTTATTTTAATCTTTCAGTTATTCGATTATTTCTCATCCTAACCTATTAAAAATTTTCAAGTGTACAAATTCAAATCACAGCATGGCAACAAACACAAAATTTTTGTCAGAGTCTAAGTTTGATTTGAACGATATCTTTCGTTCTGCCGTGAAAGCGGTATCACCGAACGAGATTATCAAGAAGAGAGTGAAACTCCGAGATAATACTTTGTACATTGATGAGAAAAGTTTTTTGCTTCGAGAGAATGTTTATCTGGTTGGATTTGGTAAAGCAGTTATGGGAATGGCAGTGGAACTCGAAAAAATACTCGGTAATGTCTTGAAAAAAGGTATTGTTAGTATTCCAAGTATATCAAAGGATGCTATGTGGACCTCCGAAGATAAATCTGGCTTCCCTAAATTACACAATAGTGTGATAGACTATCGTGAGGGTAGTATCAATAATCAACCTGACAGCAGGTCATTGGACACCACACACGATATTATAGATCTGGTTGAAAAATTGACAGAAGCAGATACTCTAATAGTATTGGTATCAGGTGGAGGTTCTGCTTTGCTATATATGCCGAGACCTGTCCTTGATCAAGAGGACAAATTGGAACTCTGTAAGAAGCTTCAAAATGCAGGTGCTGATATTAAAGAGCTTAATACCGTAAGGAAAAAGTTGTCTTTGATAAAGGGTGGCGGTTTGGCACGAATGGCGTATCCTGCATCCATTATTACATTGATATTATCTGATATTGTTGGTGATCCTGTAGACTTAATTGCTAGTGGTCCTACTGTTTATAGTGCAAAAGCACCTGATCATGTTATTACTATATTAAGAAAATATAACTTATATCAATCACTAGAAGGTAATCTGAAGACAGTTGTAACATCCAGGGAGACGTTTGATGACAAACCACTGTTGAGTCCAGCTAAACAATTTAAACATGTGACGAATATAATTTTAGGAAACAATGCAATGGCTCTTGAAACTGCAAGCTTTGAAGCGTCGCGTAAAAAATTGAGTCCAATAATATTAAGGAACGATGTTACAGGAAATGTACAGGATGTTAGTTTAGCATATGTTCATATAACAAGCTTAATATGTCTCGTTTTGTTAAAAGAGTTGAAAAAAGAAGAATTTTATGACAGAGTACGGACCATACCAATACTTTCATTATCTATTGATAAGATAGATGAAATCTTTCATAAAATCACTAGCAATCTTGGTGGTATAGTTTTAATTGGAGGAGGAGAACCTACAGTTGTAGTAACCGGTCAAGGAAAAGGCGGTAGAAATCAAGAGTTAGCTTTACGTTTCTCGTTAGATTGGTTAGCAAAAATCAAAAGTTATCCGCGATTCGCTGAATACGATGTAATAATGCTTAGTGCAGGTACCGATGGTCAAGATGGTCCTACTGATGCAGCAGGTGCATTTGGTTACGCTTCCATTGCACCTATAATGCACGATGTTTATGCAAAAATTAAGTCTATGGCTACTAAAAAAGTTACACAAACTTTACCTGAACAGGAAATAAAAGACATATCAGATGGAAAATCTAGTAACGCAACAAAACAGTCTGTTTCTGCTCAAGAATACATTAATGAACATATTGATCGCTTGGTGTTAACAACAATGGAAGTGGAACGTATGTTACCTGAAAATATTTTAAAAGAAAATGATACATACAATTTTTATTCGCGTTTTAAAAAGGGTGCAGATTTAATCAAGACAGGAATCACTGGGACCAATGTTATGGATTTACATTTTATTTATATTAAACAACGTTCGTGTAGATGTGAACTTGATTTCTCTGACGAATCAACATATGAAGAAGATATTTTAGATATACACGACTTACATATTGACATATCGACTATCGAAAAGTACAAGGCTATATATGCTCCGTTAAAATTGGACAAAGACAAACTTTTACAACCTCCATTTTTAACTACCAAAGAGAAAGAACCATCTCTTAATATAAAGATCATTGACGAAAATTTTACAGATCCGTGTTGCAATAAAATGCGTAAACTTGATTAAGCAAACAAATTTATAAAGAATATGAAACATTCTACATTATTATATTATTTCATCTGTTAACTGTATTGCATATAAAATAACTTGTATATTCAACAATATCTTTCTGGAAAGAATAAATTTACATTTTGATGTAAATGCAGAAATTTTTTAACTATACATAGGATACTTCAATTATATTTGTACGTCACAAAGGCACTGCTTAAAAATAAATCTTTTAAATTATAACATTTTTTTACGTTACACATACAATATACACATTAATCATAATTGAAGAGGTGTAATAATATATTCTTTGCATGTGCATATATGTATATATATACACATGCACGCACACATACACACACACACACACACATACACACCACACTCTGGTATATTATATATTTATATATATTTTATACTTATTGATCTTTTGTATATATGTATATTTTTCTCACTTATAAAAAAAAATATAAAACTAATATTTCGTAAAGATATATATAATTACAAAATAATATTTATATAGTTAGGCAATGCAGCTTTGGTTATCAAAGACTTTTTATCTAAAAATCTATTTCTACTTTATAGATATAATATCTTGTTTTTTTGCAGTTGTTAACTATTTTAGTACAGAATTATTTTGATAGAAATTATATTCGAAAAAGATTTTTAAGTTTCTTGAAAAGAATTATTTACCAAGATAAACAGAAGAAAAGTTATACAAATTACTGTCAACTTTTTATAATGTCCACATTATTTTAAATTAAATAATTAAATTAAACAATTGAAATTTTCTTTAATAACATATTTATGAATTATGCTATAAAATGATAAAAGTGTGTGAGATTATATACTTATTTGTACATTATAATATAATTCTTAATCATTAAAATTTAAGATTTATTTAAGATGAAAAGCTTGTTAATTGTTAGGGAGCTTTTTGCGTATTCGAAGATCGCGGAATTAATAAAATAAAAAAAATGGGTTTATAAGTGAGAAGTTGCTAAAATTTATCGGAAAAAAATATTTAAATAAATTGTGTGTGAATTCGTGTGTGCATGAATTCGTAAAATAGTTTTTAAATATATCTAGTAATAAATATGAAAAAACTCACTATACATTTTTAGCCAGAGACCTCATTAATTGAAAGAATTATTTTATATGTTAAAGATCCCAACTAAATAAATGATGTTTGACTAGCATATCACGAACCCCGTCTTTTAAAGGCTGTGATTGTTCCTTTTTGGGCGGTAGTTCCCAGTCGGGGTTCAAGTTAAATGCAAATTGGCTTAGTATTCTTAATTCACATTTGATTTGTACCCAGCCTGGACTATTTATGAAACTCCATGGATGATACCTAAATATTGTATACCATTATACATATTATATAACAGAGACAATAGATATCATATATAAAATATATAATTTTAATACAAAAGGTATGTGTATGTTTTTACACTTACCACTTTTGTACTACTTCTACGCAGGAACATAAGACCTCTAACCATAAATGAAGTACTTGTTCGTTCAATCCAAGACAGATAAGAGAGCGTAATTTTACATCCATCTGAGCATGTGCATTATCATGTGTTAGATTTACAGATTGAACGCAACGATATAATAACTGAAAAATTATTTTATTACTCGTTGAATATATATGAGAGAAGAATGATAATGCAATATATAAATAATCTATAGTACCTCTTCCGGCGTCAGAACTTTACCATCTTCGTCCAATCTGTATGTTTTGCATAATACCAATCGACTATAAACAGAATTGAAATCTTTCTCCACTTCTCTATTAGAGGCTTCTTCTATAAATAGCCATGGATGACATGGTCCACCCAAAAATGATGGTCTCTTCATTCCATGCTCTAATACTGCTTTCACGGTGGGACACAATGTACCTCTTACTAAGTCGGTAACAGCTTCACTAACTGCATCATCTCCGGCGCATGTATATTGTTTACTTCGTTCATCTAGCAATTCTACAAACTTTGCAGGAAACCATCCTAAAATGTGTCATCAGATTATATGCTTAACATAAAATAAATACTATGAGATTTCTTCCAGGCATATGTTACCTCTCAGTCCATTGAGTTCTCCTACCCAACAATGTTCATCTTTTTGACTAATGATTGTAATTATATCGTTCTTTCGAAAACCGAGCTCATCGTCATCGTGTCTCTCGAAATCTGTAACAAGACCAATTAAATGTAAAATAGTTTTAGCTGCCTCGAAATTTTATTACTATTACTACAAAATTATTTAAACGTAACATGCAACAATAGAAAAAGTATTTGAACCTAGTAAAGCTTTGGCTCTTCTCTTTCGCGTCCGTGATACGTTGATATAATTGTCATGATCTTTTGCGTGACTTTCCATAGTATAATCTGCTATGAGAACAATATTATTTAATTTTGGATCCACATTTATGAAATGTCTCGCAACTTGTAAAACAGCTTCCCTTAAATCAACTAGAATTTCTGAAAGTTTCATATTCATATTAAGTTAAACGGTGAGATAATTTTCTTGTGAAGAATTGAGAAATCTCTATACAATCTATGTACGTGCATGTACCTGTTTGACGAATATTTTTAGACTTTGCATCATCTTCACTATCATCATTTCCAAACAAAATTGTTTGTAACATTGATTTACTTCGCTTCATTTGACGTCTATATAAGCAATATCGCAAAGGATATACATGAAAAAAATAGAAAGAGATTTAAATTATCGTGATTATTAATCAATGTTAATAATAGTAATGATAGACATATTTCTCATCACCTATTCAAATGTTGTTTCGGTAAATTTGGTACCGCATCCGGATTCCCTACCAGTCCACCTTGATCAGCCATTAAATACGCTAAATGACGACGTCTATGAGTTTCAACTAATACATCTGTTAGTGACCCACTAATTTCTAAAGATACCTGAAATACATAGTAAATAGACATTAAAACAATGTTGGAACTTTGTTATCACACTTTAGTAAAATTATATCAAGAAAAACATACATTAAATAATTGGTCCACATCATCAATGTCACCTGGTATGTCTGAGAGAGCATTAAATATTTGTGCAGAGTTCTCCAATTGTTTTAAATCTGTTTCTGAAAGAATATTTAATAACAATAAGCATGTGTAATTATATATGAAAGGATATATTAATGTAAATATAATAAATACCTTTTATTTTCAACATTCCAAGTGTGATTTGAAATAAAACTATAGATCCATCGAAAAGAAACATATCCCATATTCGCAATAATATCTTCATGTGTACAACTGATGCAAATAAAGTCAGAAACCAGTGCAGAGATATGAGACTTAATTCTATGTCATGTAGTGCCAAAACATGATCTATATCAGGAAGATAATTAGTTACTAATGTGCGAAGCACCTTTTGGTCAGCTTGAATACCTATGGAAATAATAATTAGAATATTTAATATTATATAATTGACAATATAAACTTTTGCAACTTTAAATGTTTTATAACATCAACAGAGAGAATATATTTACCCAACAATGTTGAAGAGTAATAAGAAGCTGGTAACAAATCTTCTACTATTGTTGCCATCATCCAAAATGCATCATCCTCTTCCAAGAGCAATAATAATGATGCCGCCATTGTACCCGTACCTTGACAATAACTTGATGTAGCAGGAAAACAAAATTATATGTTAGTACTTTATGTTGACTAACGAAATAGTTTTAAAATTATACGTTTGCATCTTTCCATACCCAATATCAGGATATAGCCAAGCTAGGGCACGCATAACACGCCTTAAACGAGGTATACCAGTACTATGGAGGTGACTGAAACATGCATTGGCTGGCATAATACGAAGGAGATCTTTCTCTATTTGTTTATTGGTCATTAAAGCATCATTACTTGAGGCTTTTACTATATCTTTGTACATTATTTCCGACGAACATTTTTTCTGGAGTGCTCCTGTAGTTAAAAATATATTTCCGTAATTTACAGTCTATTATATTCATTTGTTGTTTTATACCTGACATGCGCATCCAAATTTGAGGTCTCAGAGAATGAGGTATCCCACGCCGAACCATTTCACGCAATTTATCCGTGCGAGGTAGTCTTCGATCCATATTTTGCCAAGAGAGTTCTGCTACTTCTTTGTTATGGCTAAATTCTAAGAGAGCAACCCATTGCAATCTGAAAGATAAAATTAATGTATTTTGATTATATTCTTTCTCTTTATATCTACATTTTATGCATATAACTATAAACACTTATAAATTTGCCTATTCTACATTAGGTACAGGAAAAGAATATAATTAACCTGTGTTGAGGATCTTCAACAAATGGTATTCCCAATAACTTCTTTGAACTCTGCTCAGGACCATCTTCCTCCTCCACACGAAAACCAAATTCGTCAAATCTAAATTTCACAATTGAGAAAAAACAGTTATAAGTACTATATTCTATATTATATTTTCTAACTGTAGGTATGTATTATATTTTCTAAATATAATAATAATTTTTATCGTGCAAAATAATATAGTCTTTATATATATTTAAAATAGAAATTCAGAGGTTTTTGTATACAATCTGGGATATATAAAAGCCTTACCTATATTCAGGTTGTGAATTTGGATCGTCAGGTTGATTCAATTTAGCTAAGATATCTTGTGGCCACATAGATGAAGTTAATGCTGAAAATGGACCACCTGGGGCCGGCGACAGAGTTTCGCCGCATAAACCTCCAATCTCCACTTCAACTTCATCTTCAGAGACAGCTGTTTCTAATTTTTTCTAAAATACCAAAATGGTCAATTGAAATCAAACATAAAATATGCATAGATAAATAGTTTAGTTTACTCTTTATTAATATAAGTTCAAATCTTTAAAAACAATTTTGATATTTCTTCAACTTTCTACTGTAATCTTCAAGTCACACATTGATTTTATTGTTGCTCTATTATTTCTTCTTTAAATGTATTTGCTTAATTGTTAATCTATCAATTATAACTTTGAAATTACAATACAGAAATCTATTTCTGGGCTCGGTATTCACTTGTGTCTCTTGTTTTAGTTAACTTATGTCTATATATTGAAAGTTTTTCTTTTTATAAACTGTCAAAAAATAATTTATATAATAAAGTTATTAGAATGTACGATTTATCATGCGTTTTATTATTACGTCTTTATTAACAGTTTCGCAAAAATATATACAAGATATTGTAAACTTATTTACGCGAGTACTCACGTTATGCTCCTCTTTTCCGACATAACCATCGTGATCGCGAACATTAAAGAACGACTTGGCCAGATCCATCGCGTCGCAATGTTCTCGTCGGATCCCGTTTGTTGGTGCGTCAAATCTTCATTGACATTTTGCGGCTGTCAATGGATGCCTGGAGCACGATTTTTTTGGTTCTTTTTTTTTTTATGCCTCCAGCTGAAGATATCCGATTTTTTTGACAGCGTCAACTAATAATCCCACGAGAAACACCGGCGTGACCGCTTTCTCTGGATACTCTCTGTCTATATAATTACATTTCGTTTCAATTTCGTCTGTGCTAGCACATACACCACATTACACCGAGGTGCTAAAACGAGAAAAGAAGAAAGAGAGAGAAAGAGAAAGAAAGAGAGAGGAAACGCGAAAGATCCCGTTATGCTAGTTACCTTCGAAAAACGACACCAGGGCGCAGCACCTGTCAAAAGCGAGAGTCCGAGAAAACATGGCGTAAGTGAGCGTGTTGCTCGTGTGTCAGTGATTTCGGTAAGGGGTCAGTTCCTGAATCTCGGTGTTGGTGTAAAAATCGCGAGCGGTTCCAGCAGGTTTATCGTTCGGGCTCGTAGTTAGAAACGGATTATAGCGTCGAGTGGACACCGGAATTTGTCGAAGAGACACGCCGGGAACACGCGCAGGAGAGACGCACACCGCGATCAGTAGTAGTAGTCTCTCTTCGCCTGTCATCGAGGGATACTCATTCTGCCGGCCGTCCAGCCATTTCATGAGATTCCACTTCGCCAGTTACGTAGCCGCGGTAATGCCAGTTTTAATCCGAATCCGCGAACCATTTCGCGATTTCGCGACACCCGCGGAAACCCGCGGGTTTTCTCACACTGGCCGCCGATCGAGCCTCGATCGTACGCCGATCGGAAAACTTCGGGGGCCTAATAAGCTTCTCCTGGCACACGACGACGCATTCCGATCCCCTGAGTAGTTGTGTTATCGTCTCGGATTTAACGTTGATATGTTGTTATTATACTCTCGCGACCAAGTTAGTTATTTGTACATTTTTACATAACGCGCGCGTAACGACACATAACGCGTACGTAATGCAACGCAATCGGATCCGAGAACTTCTCTCCCTGTTATAAGAAGTCCCAAATATCGACTTATCCAAAATATTGGTTTTTTTTGTTGCTCTTCTGTGTTTTCTTTTTCCTATGTGAATATGCATTACACTGAATCTTTATAACAGAATGTTAAGTTGAATGCTAAATGCAAGTAACAATCTTATTGCAAGGGTTAAATATCTTGTTCAATTAATTGCTGTATTATTTTCTATGCTACTATTGATTATTATTATTTATCAATTTCCAATCATGTTTATTGCATGATTTCTTATATTACATAAATTTCATTGCATTTCATAAAGTTATAGTTGCGAGCGTTTAAGAACATACTACAAAAGTATTACAAATTATAGAACATATTATGAAAAATAGAAAATTGCTTGTTTTCTAATCAAGTTAATTTGCTTTGAGCAGCACATATTTCTCATGACAATTTGTTTAATCAGTTCTTTGAATTATGTGATTTTAATTTTTTAGGTTGGATCAGTTTTAATTAGGAGCAAGCGTGCATATTTCTATTAAAGTGCACATCAATAATAGACCAGTACAATAAAGATTAAGTAAGTTTTAACAATGAAAATCTGTCTAATTTACACACACATATACATATTCTTTATAAAATATATTTTAAGTACACAAAGAATTAATATATATATCTTATATCATTTATCTGTATACAATTAGACATTGGTTGTAGTTTTCCAAAGACCACTTCACTTTATAGTGCTAAATAGAAGTGATAAATAGAGAAGTGAAGATAATATATTTTTATCTTATATAAATATATAATAAAAATGTATATGTGTGTGTATATGTGGGCTGTTTATATATTTATATGATAATTACATAAAAATATACACAGAATATACATAGATTTAAGTAGAATAGTTTAGATGGCAGTTATAACATATGTGTGGAATAGTTTATTGAATTATAAAAAAGTAATTATTATAATTATTTTATATTTTAATTCTGTATGGCACAGTTAAAAAAGAAAGATTATAAAACAGGGAAGCACACAGGGAGACGGAAAGAGAGATGGGTTGTGATCTCAGAAAAGAGAGCCATTTCACAAGCTTGGTTTAGACATTCTAAATATAGCTGGAGGCTCTATAGGCTTTCCGTACTGTGTCATGCCGTGCAGAACAGCATCCTGCTGTGTTGCGTAGATCTTGCTCATTTTCCGCCGTCAGTATGGCATGATGCCAATTTTTGTCTGCTTGAGAGTATCTGTGATAAACTTTTAATAATCACTTTTTGAAATTCTTTCTGTTGCTCTCATTAATAAAAGAGAAACTATGTTTGAAAGAGAGATGCTGTTTTTTTGCTCTATTGTTATCATATGATATAATATTTTTTTGTTGAAAGATTTTTAATGATTCTAATGGAATTTTAAAGAACAAATTTTAATGATTTAAATATGAATCGGCATTGTATATACAAAATATCTGCTACTAAACCGTAAAATAAATTATACTGTAGTAAATTTTTCTTAGAAATTTTTCTTAGAAAGTTATTTTGTCTTATAAGAATATCTTGAGATTGTATTTTAAAAAATGGTTGATATAATAATTTTCTCAAAAATTATTATAATAAATATTTGATTTGATAAAATTTATGCATTTATGTCATTTTGTTTACAGATCATGGTTTGCAAAGCTGATGAAAAGACTCAAATATGTGTGGTCCAATTCAATACACCTTACGAGGCTAATCATAAACTTTGCACTAGTGACAAATTTTCCTTATATGTATCTACACGCGTGAAAGATCTTTACAATTATATTGAAGAACATTATCACATGCAACCAGATAGCTTTAGATTAATTTTATGCACATCAACATGCAAAAAGGTTATTAACTTTTTAAATACATAATCATATATGTACACAATGTGTAATCATATATATATATATGTAATACTAATGTAATGTCTAATCTTATGTGTATTATTAGATCTATTTGGCTGATGTGAAAGACAAAACAATGGAGGAAATTGGAGTCGATTTCTCGATTGATCCGAGTTCAGCTGGACTAAAAAATACTCTATTTGTTCTTGATTCGCAACAACCTTGTATTATTGATGTAACAGCACTAAAAACCGTGCAATACAATCTGCCAACGTACAATCTCGCAGGTGCGCCTGTTCTTCAGCCACATGTATGGGGAGAAGAGGATATTGTTAGAGAAGATGTTAGAGAAGATGTTAGAGATGGTAAAGAGGAAGTTAACTTCAGAAGTTTCATTAAAACTGAGACAAGTAAGTAATATATATAATTTAAAAATTATTCTAATATAAATTTGTAAACATTAACATTATCTCGTTAAAATATATATTTAGATGATTAATGTTTCATAAATTCTTTAAGGCTATGTGGGTTTAGTCAATCAAGCAATGACTTGCTACTTAAATAGTCTTCTCCAAGCATTATATATGACGCCAGAATTTCGTAATGCACTATATAATTGGGAATATGTAGATGGTTCAGAAAAAGATGAAGCCTTAAGCATACCATATCAATTACAGAAATTATTTCTCAATTTGCAGGTATAATACACATTTAGAATATATGTATACTTACTATTGCACTACTATTACTAAACTTACTGCAATATTTATTTTCAATTAAATTTGCATGTTTTCAATATACATAACACAATCATGTTTTTTAAACAGACATCTACAAAATCTGCAGTGGAAACTACATCCTTAACTAAAAGTTTTGGGTGGGATTCTACCGAAGCATGGCAGCAGCATGACATTCAAGAGCTTTGTAGAGTTATGTTTGATGCATTGGAACAGAAATTTAAAAATACAGAACAAGCGGATCTAATCAACAGACTTTATGAAGGTACAAAATATCATTATATGTGAGTTGGAAAAAAAACCTCTAATTTGTCTTTTATGTTGTTAGGAAAGATGATTGATTATGTTAAATGTCTCGAATGTGGAACGGAGAAATCAAGAGAAGATACATTTCTTGATATCCCATTGCCAGTTAGACCATTCGGAAGCAACATTGCATATAACAGTGTGGTAATATATCATATGTAGTGAGATTTGAAATACCATTTTTATATTTGTATACAAGAAAAAAGCTTTCTTTTGTAGGAAGAAGCAATCAGAGCGTTTGTTCAGTATGAAACATTGGAAGGAACTAATCAGTATCATTGTGAAAAATGCAATAAAAAATGCGATGCGCATAAAGGATTGAAGTTTACAAAGTTTCCATATCTATTAACCTTACATCTCAAGCGATTTGACTTTGATTACAAAACCTTTCATAGAATCAAGCTTAATGATAAGTATGTAAATTGTATACAATATTATATTGATTTAGTAAAAATTCTGCTGTTTATTGTAAGCTTGCATTATCTAAGCTGTACTATTGCAGAGTCACATTCCCAGACATATTAAATTTAAATTCCTTCATTTCGTCTACAACGAGTCAAGAATCCCCAGGTGGTGAGGAAGACATTGGCTTAGGTATCAAATGCGATGATAGCTCTACAACTGATAGCGGAACTTTAGACGATGATTGTGCACCATGCGACAACAGCCTTTCCAACAGTAATCATTCAGCCAATCATGATCAAGATGATGATGAAGGTATAATATTAGAATATCGTCATTTATAGAAACAATTTTCAGAATTATTAGAGGATGTATATGTCCACCTTCAGGTATTGATATGAGCAATGGACCATCGACATCGAGTTGTACTACGCATAATCATGAGAATGAAAAGAATCGCGGTACTTACATGCTAGGAAAAGGTCCATATATGTACGAACTGTTCTCAATCATGATTCACAGTGGCAGTGCGAGTGGAGGCCATTATTACGCTTATATAAAAGATTTTAGGACACAAGAATGGTTATGTTTTAATGACCAAAGTGTAACTCAGGTATGAAAATGGATTTTGTAAAAGCTTATTTTGATTACTTGATGTCATTGATAATTTTTTCGATTGCAATTTTGATTATAATTTCAGATAACTCACGATGACATCCAAAAAACATATGGCGGCGGACCATCAAGAGCATATTATAGTGGCGCATATAGCAGCAGCACGAACGCATATATGCTCATGTACAGGCAAATTGATCGTACTCGTAATACTTTGCCTATGCAAACTCAAGATTTTCCACGACATATTCAAGTAAGTGATTAAAGTAAAAACTAGAATTTAGACATAAATTTGAATAAATTGCGTGGATTGGTTTGAAAAATTCGAGATAGGAAACGTTTGAACGTCAAATTAAAATAGTTTTTATAGTTTAAATGGAACCAATGGTCAAACTGTTTGATCAATTCGCAATTCAAGTCAGTTACAAGCAAAGAAGTTATTTTTGGATAAAAGCAATATTGAGTGCATAGTATCTGAAATTTTCATAATATAACTTTTGGCAGCAGTTTCTCTTATGAAATTCTCAGGAGAAAATATTGTTATTTAAAATTATCTTGTGTCTTCAAAACTATTTTTTTTTTTTTCTTATACAAGTAGTTGTTTTAATCGCGATTTAATCATAATTATTTTTCCTCCTTCAAGATTATTCAAAAGCGTTTTGTCATGTTATTTATAGGAATTATTGAAGAAAATGAAAGAAAATGAAGATAATGATAGAAAAAATCGTGAGAAACAAATGTCCATACCTAGGTTGAAAATATACTGTCATCATCCAGTAGAGGGAAAATTGATGAATATCAAATTATACGTTATGTCCGACATTACGTGGGCCGAGGCAACAGAGAAAGCATATAAGAAATTTGGCCTCGAAAATGTAGTGAATCTAGATCAGTGCCGTTTAGTTAGTTACGAACATAATACCGATTTAATAGAATGCAGTTACGATGATCGAGAGCACGAATCTGTTGGAAGTATATGGCGTATTTCACGTCGATTCGATTTATTGTTAGAAATTCGTCGCAAAGATCAGAAGTTTGAGACATATTTACCAGGCGGTGAGTATACAACTGGATGGGTGTGCATAGCTAATTACATTGTGGAAAAATTTTAAACTTATTTAAACTTTTTTAACATTACATTTCAGGAGTTGCAACTAAGGTATTTGTCATAGACGTAGCCAGAGAGGAGGTAATTGACGGTCCGATCGATATTCGAGGTTCTCTGTCGCAAAGTGTTAAAGAGTATAAACAAATCGTAGGAAAAATTATTAATATGGATCCTAAGCAAATGAAAGTAATATTGCGAAAGCATCCAGAGACTAGACTCGTGGAAAATGATGATAGTGATCTTCAAACTGAAGGATTTTATAATGCAAATAAAGTATTCATATCAACAATGTACGATATAGATAATAACAAACCTTTTCAAGAATCAACAGTATACAGAGTCATAGAGAATTTTAGATATGTTATTTCATTGCATGTCCAGTTACCAGATATCAGCAAAGGTAATTTATATAACTTTTAAATAGAGTATATAGGATATAAGGTGTGTTTGATTTAGTTTGATCTAAAATCTCCATTACTTCAGATAGCACGAAATTGTGTATAATGATTATAAAAAATGCTAAATTACATTAGACGATAGTTATCCAATTGTTGTAATCATTAAATTATAAAAATTCTTTTTTTTTATATACAGAAACATTGGAAGAATTAAATATCCCGTTATTAGATGATAAACATGAGGAGAAGGAGAAGCCTGTTAGCAATGGTTCACCTAAACTGTACGTTCCCGAGTCGCATTGGGACATAAATCTGAAATATAATGAAAATCCGAAAGGTTGTACACGAAGTAACGAGGATACCACCATTCGAAATATAAGTCCTCAGTTAGGCGAAGCTGAGGAGTGGAATACACCCGAACAGAGTAATAGCGAAGATAGTAGTCTTAGCGATAGCGATAAAACGTTAGTCGGCGATGCGCCGGAGGGTGTCGACATTGAACCGCAGTCGTGGCATAGGCCATATAGGCCATGTGGTACATTTAGGGAGTACAAGATTTCAAAGCAATTCGAAATAGAAAACTGGGACATCGATGACGACTCTGATTATTACTTTAGAGCTACGCCTTATACAGATAGTACTCAACAAAAATGTACGTTCTCGAATTAAATCTTTCTCTTAGTGACTATGATTGTCTCGGTTTCTTTTAATTTAATTATTCTTTCTCTCTTTGCAGTACTTAAAGTATTAGTGGATAAAAGAATGAGATTAAGCACTTTGAAAAAAGATTTAGAACCGTTCGTAAGTGTACCTGTGGATTATTTCAAAGTTTTTCGTTTATCGAATTCCGGCGAATCAGAATGTAGCTGTCTAACAGAACAGCTTAACTCGTACGAGGATGGTGAGAGACTTAACGTGAAACTCGGACGAGCCTTGCGTAGCGGAGAATTCAAAGTAAAATTATATCAGCTGTTGATCGACTCCACTGAGGTTTGTCCCATTTTTTTTTCATATTTTATATACAAGTTTTATATTGACGTTATTACAAGAGAGTTTTTATTATAAATTAAAATTTTATTAGCCTTACAAATTTTTGTGCGAATGGATCGTCTCGAAAGATATGACGGTCGGGCATGCGAAAAAAGAGATACTGGCAGAAATAAAGAGAAAATATGATATAGATATACCGTATGAAAAATGTCGGCTTAGAAAAAAATATTATAAGACAGCCTCAAAAGTATTCCTAAACGAACAGAAATTCGAAGATCTTCGATTTCACTCGCAATTTGAAATGATTGTTCAAGAATTACCAGATAAAGAGACAGTCACAGATACCAATCAGATTGTCCTGTTTGTCAGAAGGTGGTTACCAGCAAAAATGCAACTAGAACAATTTCAAGAAATTGTCATGGATAACAAAACTGTCGAAGAATTAAAAAAGAAGGTAAATCGTGCAAAATCACTTTTTACAAATAAGTTAAAAAGAAGTACGCGTCAATATTGTTTTCATAAGAATAAAATGAAGTACATAGATTGTCATTGTTTTTTTCTAGCTTTCCTCAATATCAGATATTCCAGAAGAGTATATAGATATAGCAAAGGGAAAAGGTCATTTTCCATGTGACAGTTCTGTGCTTCGAATCCAAAATGAACTTGATTGGAATGAACATCACGATAGTTTAGCTTTCAATTTTGAAGATGGTGCCGTTTTCTTATATAGGTATTTAAGATATTTTTGGATACTATTGGATGATGTTAATGATTCTCTAATCTTACAGTTTTTAATTTTTTTTAGGGATAATAGGGAAAAACCAAAACAATTAAATGCTGACGAGGTAATGGAAATTGCTTTTAAGGAAAATTCACGCTTAACGCCGCTTACTACTACTTCAAGTTACAGTCCACGTCGAGAGAGAGCACTTAAAATATATTTGGATACCGAATGATCTTTCATAGAGAAAGAGCACGCGTCTCTTAAAAACCAATTGCTAAATAGGCAGGTGTATGAACACACAACATTTGCACGTTTATATTTGTGAAATCGGCATGTCATCAAATATCAGGTATTTTGTGTTTCAATGAGTCTTCAGCATTTCAAAGCTTCCGCGTTTCTAAGGGTTTTCGGTTTTTCTTTGAAACTATTGAATTTTTAAGACTGTTTGGATTCATGAATTGTTATATAGTAACACATAATTTGGAATCTTGGTATCCATACCTGATTTCGAGATTTCTAGAATTTATATGAAGTGTAAAATATGCTGTATATCATCTGGTCTATTGAATCAATTGTTCATCTATAGAGCCAAATTAAGCAGCATAGTCAGCCATAAAAAAATCTAATAATGTGGCAATAAGCGAATTTCTTGATACAGGTTTTGTGAAAATTTATGTGCAAATTATTGACTTGTCAATTATTTGTATTTCTGTTATCTTTATTATTTTTTAATAAATTGCTCGGTTTTCTCTACATAGATAGAAAAAACTTTTATATATTTATATATCTTAAAATGTGTTAGACATTTTTTAATCTGTTGAAACAGTTACATATATCTAGTATTATTTAAAAACTGCACTGTACATAAAAACTTTCATATTGACAATATTTTTTTGTCACTTTTCTGGCACAAGAATGATTAACTCACATTTTTCGAGTGTATTAGGCTTTCAAATTTGCTACTTCATGAAGCTTTGTTTTACAAATCATTTTTTAATTTAATATGATATATGACAGCATTAATCTGGCAATTTGTTGTCAATTACTTAGATATCAATCATGTTATAACAAATATGTTTGATTATTTTTTAATTAACTATATTTAACTAATATCTACTCTTAGTTTTTTTAGTTTATGAAAGTGTGAACCGCGTTTATTGCTTCTAATGTTTTTCGCTTGAAATCATCAGCCTTAAAATCTGCTTTTTATGAAACTTTAATGATTTTTTTCTCTTAAAGATGAAAATTGATGAACTGGACCAAGTGGTAATTTAATAGTTCTACTTGTTGTATCTTTATTTATTTTGTTACCCTTTATTAATGTTTTATTTATCGCCTGAAACTAGATTTAAAATGTTGTTTGATTATTGTTTTTATAATCGCTGAACGAATGAAAAATATTGATACTGATATGCTATCTTTTAGGAAGATAGATAACAATAAAAGTAGTGAATTATACATTTGATCTTTTTTGTGAATAAGTTAATTGTAAGATTATGGTATATATCTCTCTTGATAGGATTGTAATTTGAAACTCTCCAATCATCAGCGATCAAATATTATTCTCTGTATAATACACTGAAATTATGTGTGAAACAAATTATATTTATAATTATTAACAATGAAATATTGAAATGCCTGAATGTCGTTTAGATATACAATTATTTATTTTATAAACCTTTATCCTTATCCAGTCATAGCCAGAAATATATATGCAATACATTGAAAACGTTAAAAGTAATATATCAATAATAACATTCAAAATCTTATCCCTACTATAATGTTAGATATTTATATTATTATTATAATATAAAAAAAGATATAAATCAGTAAAAAGAAAAATCATTAATTTTATATAACTCTAATTGCATTAATCAGTTTAGTACTAATCCATGATGATTAAAATTATTCCAAATAAGCTAGAATCATATTTTTTTAATTCACTATATATATATATGTATATCTTTGTAATTGTACGTATAATTATCGACATCAAGAAATTTACCGATTGAGGCACTTTATTCAGGATTCCTGACGCTTACAGCGTTGTCAGCTTACTCTCTCTCTTTGTTTTATTCTCTCTGGCCGTAGTACACGTGTACGTGTATCGTACACTTGTCAATAAAAATTCTACTTTGCAAGTGTCAAAAATTTTATTGTATTTAATTATCTTCTAATATTGTGGAAAAAATATATATATATATAAAAATAAAAGAGCGTGTGTACACATCATTGAATTGTACATAATGACGCGAAGTGAGACTGTGATTACCAAGGTACTAATAATCTAATAATTTGATCTTTATTATATTATCTATTGAATGAGAATTCAAAAAAGATCACAGCTTGATCGTTTATATTTTTGTAGATGGAACACGTGGAGGAGAGTTTAAAAGATACTTTATACAGGGTTGAAGTAATTGAGAAAAAGCTAAAAACAAAATTACTTACTACAGAAAATCGCGAAAGATTGGAAAACGAGTTAGAAGAAGTTAAAGAAGTCCTCAGAAGAAATGAAAAAAAATTGCAGAGTTTAAGAAAGGAAAACTCAAAATCTTTTATAGTAGCGGCATGTTTGGTTTTTGTATGCTTTCTTTTCTACGGATTATATCTGATGATTTTTGAGAACATTTAATAGCTATATACTATTAGGAAAGAAATATTGCAGTGTATTTGTTTTATAAATTTTATAGAAAGTATGATTATATCAAGTTACGATTTATGACTTACCAATTAATGTGTTTCTGTAAATATTAAATATTATAAATACATTTTAGATTTATATAGTTCATATGCAACAATTTGCATGATGTCTAATATACACAATGTGCATATTAGGTAAATAAACATATTGTGAGAACATGTATTTTACTTAAAAGAATTTTTTATTTTTATATACCAATCAAGATAAATGCCTTTTTGTTTCGACAAACTAGTTAATGCTCGTTTTAAATATTGCACAAACCAATTTTTATTTATATTTCTGTAAATATGTATTTTTGCTATAGAATGCAATTTGCTATATTGAATCAGCAACATATAAATAAGTAATGTATCACTTGAACTTAAGAGATTGTTAGATGGAATGGGCTTTGTAATTGGATGTATTGTGTTTTTAGCTATTAGTTATTAAGTCGTACTGAGGTGTTCCAGCTATATGACTACGTATGTATTTGGCGTGCGTTTCGACATCCAGAAAGCTGCCACGTACTGCAGGATCTTCTTTCATTGCGGTTTTCCATTCAAGCTATAGCACATAAGAATTTGTATCACAACCAATTTCAAAAATTATACACTATTTTCCAATAATATTATATGTATTATTTTACCAGCCGCAGGAAACGTTCTCGAGGTATGACAAACTGCTCTCCACGTATAATTCTTATCACATCTGCTCTTTCGCACCATGGCCATATCATCAAGTCCAACATACCAGGCTTGCTCCCTCCAAAAAAAGGGGTTCCTCTTTTTGCCAACTCCTGATCAAATAATTCTAAACCATTTAATGCATCATTAAATACATCTTGCTCTAATGTTGGGCCTGGAAAAAATACCTACAAAATAAATATAATAAGTTTAAAACGCACAAATGTACTTGAATTATAAATAAGGAATATATATTCAAACCCAACATAAAGAATACCTTATACATAGTTGTTATTACTGCATTAAATCTATCAATTAATAACTTATCCTTAGCTTTTGCTAAAGGATTACTTGGATATAATTTATTTTGAAGATAGGCATCATCTAGATAATCAGCAATAATTAGGCTCTCGTAGAGTACTTCTCCTCCTTCTAATTCAATGCAAGGAATTTTATTCAATGGGCTTTTTTCTATTAACCAGTCTGGCTTGTGTGTTACATTCACATATACTACATCATATCTAGAACAATATGTGTAAAGAGATTATATATACATGAAAGTTCATAAACACATGAAATGATTTACAAATTGTTTAGCAATTATTTAACAAAATTATTTGGAAATTGTTTCCATACAAAAAGAGAAACTTAATGCTAAAAAAAAAATACAACTGAACAGTTTATATTAGACTATATTACATCATGCCCAAGAATAAAGTAATATATGAAAAAAATTATACATGTATAGCAACATGTATGCTTATAAAATTATTTATAAAAAATTATATATATATATTTTGAAAATATACATATATATAATTTTTTTTTAAATTTTTATTCTAAAGAAACTGATCCTATATTATGTAATATATATATAAAAAAAATTTTGCACACATACATCACAAGTATGCTTACGGAATTTGTTTGGCATCTAGCACGAGATGTATCCTCTGCGAGTACGGACAAAAACGCATACTGTACAAACGTATTTTTCCAGATACAAGAGGCGGAGGTACCGATCCTAAAAGAAAATATTACGTGTCCATAACGTGTTCTTGTCAATTTACCGATATATTACGTACAATTTGTGCAATATAAATATTTTTCTTGTACCGGTGCTCAAGTGTTTCGCAGTCATCCTGATCCTCGAATTATTAGCCGTCGAACGTCAGAAAGAGATTCCGTTCTAAATAACGCTTGACATTTCCGTTATCCCCCGGCTAAGTCGAGTAATAAATATCGATGACAGTACGAGGATTTCTCTACACGAGGATATCACAGATATACGTGGCATGAGAGAGAGAAGGATAGAGTTTGATTGCTTAAATCACGGAGCACATGTGCACCTTCTATATTCATTGACTTCTCATTTCGTATCTTTTTCTCTCCTATCTGTCATTTTCTAATAATAGTCACGTACCGGCGAGATATACGCTAGAATGTAAAATAATAATAATTCACTGTACGTTCCTGTCCTCTATATCGCACACACGATAAAGAAACGGTAGATAAGATTAGCGCTCTGTAATTATTCCCGGGTTTTCTTGATAATTTATCAATGGATGGTAATAATATTTACAAATAATATAACTAGATGGCGCCATATACTAGATGGCGCGTACAAATAATTGTTTGGCGCCATAAATTAGTAAGAGATGATTGGTAACTGTGCAGTTGCCTAGCAACCGGTAACAGGAATTGTCCTGGTCCAGTCGTCCTATATATTTCTGAGTTTAAAGGAGATTAAAGTGAGCGATTCATTTGGCAAGAGTAAGATTGCAGAAGGGAAGCAAAGATTAGAGGAGACGCAGGAAGAGTTTGCAGAAAGAAGAAGAAGAAAATAATAAAAGGTACGATTGCAAGAGAAAAGGTTAAAATTTGTTCGGCGCATGTGCGAGTATAAATTCAATTTCCTTTTTTAAGTTGAAAAGCTCAGCTCGAATGCTGAGATGCACATTTCCCGATTTTAGTGTGCGCGCTTGATACATATATTGTTCACTTTTATCATGGAATAATATTTTTAAATGAGAAAAAGATGGAATTATTAGCTGTCGAACGTCAGAAAGAGATTCCGTTCTAAATAACGCTTGGCATTTCCGTTATCCCCCGGCCGAGTCGAGTAATAAATATCGATAACAATACGAGGATTTCTCTACACGAGGATATCACAGGTATACGTAACATGAGAGAGAGAGAGATGGATAGAGTTTAATTGCTTAATCACGGAGCATATGTGTGCCTTCTATGTTCATTAACTTCTCATTTCGTATCTTTTTCTCTCCTATCTGTCATTTTCTAATAATAGTCACGTCACCGACGGAGATATATACGCTAGAATTAAGAGATTTAAAAAAATAATAATAATTCACTGTACGTTCCTGTCTTCTACATCTCACACACGATAAAGAAACGGTAGATAAGATTAGCGCTCTGTAATTATTCCCGGGTTTTCTTGATAATTTATCAATGGATGGTAATAAATATTTACAATTAATATAACTAGATGGCGCCATATACTAGATGGCGCGTCCGAGTAATTTTTTGGCGCCATAATATTAGTAGGGATGATTCGTAACTGCACAGTTGCCTAGCAACCGGTAACACGAATTCGATTCTGGTCCAGTCGTCCTATATATTTCTGAGTTTAAAGAAGATTAAAGTGAGCGATTCATTTGGCGAGAGTAAGATTGCAGAAGGGAAGCAAAGATTAGAGGAGATACAGGAAGAGTTTGCAGAAAGAAGAAGAAGAAAATGATAAAAGGTACGATTGCAAGAGAAAAGGTTAAAATCTGTTCGGCGCATGTGCGAGTATAAATTCAATTTCCTTTTCTAAGTTGAAAAGCTCAGCTCAAATGCTGAGATGCACATTTCCCGATTTTAGTGTGCGCGCTTGATACATATTTTTCACTTTTATCATGGAATAATATAATATTTTTATCATATATGAGAAAAAGATGAAATATAAAGTCGTTTTCACACTTAGCACTTAGCATGTAAAATGGCGCGTAAGCGCTGTATTAGTTGTTGTTTCTTTCTATAATTTGTAATAAAATTAAATAACCGTAAAACATAATTATTTATTTTTCGTAAAGTTTAGTTTGCAATAAGCAATGAGTAACGCCTCGTTGCAATATTATGTCCCGCGAACAATTCAATTCAGAGTAGAGCAAAACGGATAACTCATTTTCCGCGTCGAAGTAAGCCAGAGTAAGACACGCGCGTCTCTGAACTTTTGACACGCGTCTCTACAATGCATTATTGCATTCGCCCGCGATGTATATGCATCTTGAAGTCGAGTAATATACACAAGAAGTTAGATACGGAGCGGGGGCGGTTTTTGCTTATACGGGTGGAGGAGCGTGTATTTTATATAAGTGGAGGCGGTGTTGAGATAGCGGCGCCGAAGAAGGGTACACACAAAGGTAGACTCGATGATGGAGAAATGGAGGTGGCGTAGGTGCTAGGTAGAGCTCGTGGCAACGGGTGGCGGTAGTCGTGATCGTGGTAGCTAGTGCTGCACAAAATACCACGAAGAGAGAGAGAGAGGGAGAGGGGGTGGGAGGGAGAGAGAGAGAAAATGTGTAAGGGGTAAAACGAGGTGGAAGAGGATGTGGAGGAACGGCGCGGGCGCTGATTGGTAGCAGAATCGATTAGCCAAGCCGAGCTAAACCTCCGGTACCGCGGCATGGTTCGGCGTGGCGACGCCGCGAATTTCCCGAATGGGGGTTTCCCGTTGGGGCGGACCTCGCCGAACCTCGTAGAACACCCTCCCGGCCCTCTTCTCCATGGCAACCCGACCAATTCGCCAACCGCCGGCAACCAAGACTGACCTACCGTGTGTTGTGCTCGGCTTATTTTTCTCTCCTATCTTGCCTCCGCATACCTCTTCCCTTTTCCCTTCCTCGTCCTTCCTTTTCCACCTCCTCCGTCGCGCTGCAACTTCGTTCTTTGTGTCTCCGCGCTGGAAACCTTTTGTCTCGTTTTTTTTTTCCTCCCGGTTTCGTTTACACACACACGCGTTTACGCACACGTAAAAGCGAGGAGCGAGAGAGAATAGCTGCAAAACCTCCCCCCTTTTTTCGTTTCTTCTTCGATTGCTTTCTGTTTTCCCCTGTTCGCTTTCTCTCTCTCTCTCTCTCTCTCTCTCTCTCTCTCTCTCTCTCTCTCTCTCTCTCTCTCTCTCTGTCTCTTTAATTAAATAGATATATGTTTCTTTCGTACACGATCCAAGAAGGCAAACGTAAATGCATAGAGAAATAGGAACCACATTGATTTTGCCAACGACTGATACAACCCCGTCGGCACGTTTAATTAGAACATGGCGACTTTAATACAAGCGCACGACAACAAGAACAACAACAGCGCTCCCCCGATTTCCCGGATCGGCGATTCTCGCGATTCTCATCTCCATTCCGTTGTGCCTTCTCCAGTTCCGTTATCACGCTAACGATGAGAAACCGTGTCCTTCGGTCTTCGAGAGGGGGATGTAGGGAGGATCGCTTATCTACCTAATCTAACGCGTTCTACGCTAGTGCCAGACACACATCCCTCGTTCATCCACTCATCCATCACTGTCGTCGTCGTCGTCATCATAGTCATCGTAGTTATTATTAGATTATTCGTCTCCATTCTCGAAATCACGCCTGCTCGAACATACGCGCGCGAATCTTGTATACATACGCACACACGCACACGCACAACACTCTCTCGTTCTCGACACCCTCTCTCTTCGTCGCATTCTCCCGCTAAGACTAAATTTTCTACACGCCTACGCTACACATGAAAACACCCTATCTACATGAGCGCCCTTCACGCTCACGACCCGTCCAGACCGATCCGGAAGCTGCTGGATAATCATCGTTCCCCGTCGCGGTGCCGATCGCACGATCGGTCCCACGGGCCGCGCCGAGGGCCGCGCTAATCGCTTAAAATTACTCTAGGAATGCTTAGGGTTCTCACTTACGAGTAGTATGGTACACATCTTAAGGAGTTACGCTTCTTCGACACAAGGTACGCCTTTTTTTTTTCGGGGACGGACTGCCGACACGCGTTAGATCGACGAAGGAAGTGCGTTGACCATCTTCGCAAAGGAAAATCGCATCTCTTCCCGTTCTTCCCGGACGTTATTTTATCTCTTTAATATTTCTGGTTTTCAGAAACTTCTGTACGTATTACGATGCTTACGTCACCGGGAAAAGATCAGTGATAAACAACCAGCAATGCTAATCAGATGAAAGTTTACATATTGTCAGTTTGTGATTTGCCTATAAATCGAGATTTCATCGTTTATCCTGATCTAATGCGCTTAACGGCGGATATCATATGCTTAACAAATTCTTCTTTTGCTTTATTTTGTATAATTTATTCAAAATGTAATGTATTCTGCATCACTATCTGTTTGAATGTTTAAAGTCTCTATTTGTACTTTTACTTTTTTATTTAACTTTATTTCAATTTATACATTATTGTGTTAAAAAAAAGATTAGATTCAAAATGACAAGAATTAAGCATTAAATAAAATAGATCTATGCATTACAAATGAAAACATTTTCCTTATCGCTAAATACTATGTTTTTAAATGATCTTAATTAACTATCGTGCAACAGTTCAACAGATAGATTTTCAAATCATTTTGTTCCCAAGATTGATAATATTAAAATATATTTTATAAGCTTTTTATCAGTATAGATTTCGAATAAGCTAATATCAGAGAGATTAAACGAATGATATTTTTTTCCTTTTTTAAGAAATCCACAATATGCACAACTTTTTCTAACTATGATATTCTCTCAATGTTAAATAGAAAGATTCAATGTTCTGATATACTCGACATGTAATTATTTCTAAATTATATATCTCCTAGGACTTTTTCCATCTTTTTCTTCTTTCTTTTTCGGGATTAGATTAGAAACGACTGTTATTTATGCACTCATGTAATACGACAACCTTTGCTCCGAATTACATCATGCTCCGTCTGACCAGAATCGAATTCGGTTTCGGCAATCCATCCTTTATATTGACATGGGTAGAGCGGCCACATATCTCAACGTGATTCTAAAAAGGATGGCGTAAAAGTTCGATTCTGATTGCGTGTGCCGTCGATTGATATGACTTAAACGTTGTACTTTTGTGATTATCGTCTACATATCTCACGATGACGGATGATGAAGGTGTACGGTAACGCGGTTTCGTTGTAAAATTACGTCAAAGGAACGAGCGCGAATCACGCTTAAGCGAACCACCGACATATGCTGACGAATACGTAGCCGTATAAACGCTATATGCGCTCGATAATCGTTTCTCGCACGCTCGTCGCTCGATTCGTTCCTATGTAGCGTCTCTACCCATTTCTCACGTAACAAATAAGTTAAAAGAATTTATGATACATGGGGTATTTATTAGCTTTGGTCTGAATCGAACATGAGTATATATTCCGTGAACCAGCAATCGCGAGGTCTCGTTTGAAATCGAGATACACGACTTACGTAAACGTGAAGGGCGACGCGTTTCACTTCCATGTACACATGCTCGATTCAATCCAATCGTAAACGCCGACAATGCTCGAGAAAATTTTGTCGGTTCCTTATTCGCGTACGAGTTCCCTTTTGGACCAAACGATTTCGCATAGTTCAATTTACCGTCGTGCAATTATTTATTATTTTGTTCTCAGAAATAAAATAACCTCGCACAATAAAACATGAAATGCGCACTTATTGTTAGATAAAGAAACATGAAATGCATGACTAGATAAGACGAAAAATTATCATTAAAGAATGAAAGATAATATTAGAGATAATACAAGATTTTTCTATCAAGGTTTCGTTCAATTACGTGTTCTATCACTTAATATGTTACTTGCAAATTATAGAGAACTAATTTTCTTTGGTATAGATATTTGGCAAGAAATTATTAGAATTTATTTCACTTATCTCAAACGCACAAGAGTTTCGTATCAGAAAATTTTCGAGAGATGCGCGCGCGTCTCTTACAGAGTGACACGATAACGGTAACGGTAAAAAGATTCATGCGAATTATCTCACGAACGCACACACCCTGTACTAACGTAATGCATTATACTGTATATGTACAACGTTCTTACAATAATATTTTTTTTTTGTGGCGCACCCCGTCGGCCGCGGCGAATCAGAGTCCGTAAAGTACTCATTACGTAAAATCGTCGCCTCTATATATAGGCGGTGCATAAATGATCACTGATTACGAGACGCGTTGCTTAGGTATTGCATCGAGAAATTTTACGACGATATATTGCACACTCTATTTTGGGGCGACTGTATCGCACGTACGGATTTAGATGTTAAATCTGTCCAAACGCGTCTTAACTGTCAATGTTTCACACACAAATACGCTCCGCGCACACATCTCTTCATTCTTTCAATTACTTAACAAATAAATGCAAAGAAGCTGTTGCATTATATACGGATACTGTTGATAAAATGCTGCTATGCCTATTTCACTGTCGGATATTCGTGTCATGAGTAGCACAAGAAAATTTTAGCAAATATAGATCTTACTTTTTATCTTCTAATTTTCTTTAATCTTTTCTTTAATACAATTTTAATTTGTTGTTATCAGAGTTATCAAAAGTCTTATTTAAAGTTTTCTAATAAAAAAAGTATTATATTATTAATAAATCCTGTACGCGCGTCGCCCCCTGAACGGATGTTTGTTACCTTTTTTCTCTTACTATTTGATTGTGATTGTCGTTCACTAATTACGCGTCGATTATAAAGCTGTATCTACTTGTGATCGACGGTGACAACTTACGGTTATACATAACTATTCATCAGTGTTGGTCGGTGCAAACGTATTTCCTTCGGGATTTCGATATAAATAATCTACGAATTAGGCTTGAAAGAAAGAAAAAAGGAAACAAACGTGTCAAATCGCCTACTCCTCCATTCTCTATGCTCGCATTTATTATAAATATAACGATTGCTTTAAAAATTCGTGAAAAAAAGACAATACGAGTACCAATAAGCGAATATACGCGGAATGGACAGATTCGTGCAAATACCTGAAGCAATGTGCGGTCCGAGCCTCCGGGGGGGGGCCGGGGAGAATAAGGGACTGTGTAATTTACGATTACGCACGTTGTCGTCGAGACAACGTGGTAGCAACGGCTCGTATTCTTTCGATAGAAATGTTTCAACGCGGCGTGCCCAGGGCACCCCAGTGCTCGGCGGCGGGTCATGCGTAATGCGGATAGGTGCCGAGATGAGGTGGCACATGTCCGGAGGCCGTGTGATGGCCGGCATACAAGTTGGCGCCCGGGCTCGTCGACCAGTAGCTCGACGCCGATTGAAAGAGGCCGCCGGGAACGGAAACCGAGACCGACGCCGCCGGCGGCGGCATCAGGTTCAGCTTGGCATGACCGTAACCGGACATGAACAACTCGCTCTGGTACTTGTACGCCGCCGGATCGGCCGCCGCCGGCTGCGTCGCGGCCGCCAGCCCCTGGAAATCGAACTTGTACGCGTACCTCTTGCCGTGCACCTTCGTCATGATGTTCTTGTCGTAATAATACCTGCAAGCAGACCGATCCTCCGTTCTGATTTTTTTTCCCTCCACGAGGAGCAATGACCGGATTTCTAGAGATCAATATTCCTGCGAGCTCTTCTCAAAAAGTTTAGTTTGATATATATAAAAAATATAATTATTAACGTTAAGAAAATAACTAATATAAATTTTGAAGAAAAAAAATTGAGAACGTCTCGTTTAAAGAAGCGATATGTATCGATACATATACATATATCTGCGTATCACGAATCTTACAATTCGAATTTTAATATCATCAAATACGACCAAATATAAATTCGCTATTGATAATGAGAATCATATGATTTTTTGTCATAAAAAGTTTAAAATTGTGACGATCAAAACTTTGACTTTCATTATGATTTAAAAATGCGTTCATTAAAATAAAATAAAGTTTTATTTCTCTTTTTTCAAGTCATGTTTCAATTTTAATAAAATCAATTAATATAAAGTATATGGCAATAAACCATGTGCGAGGTAAAAAAAACAATTTATTATTTAATTGCTGCATGAATATGAATATCGTATACACATTATTTTTTATTATATCATGTATTTTTCATTATATAATATATAGTCTCTTAAATATTGTATTATATACAAAAATATTCCGCGTTAAAAATACTGAATTCTAAGCTCAACTCTAAGCTCATCTTCAACTTCGATGTTGAAAATGAGTCTATTCGTCTGTTCAGTAGTTCTTACACGATGAACGAAGGGACGTCAAAAAGAGCAATCGCGTAATATAATCAGTGGATCTGATGGAAAAATAATAGCCGCGTCTACCGTCGGTTTGACTGTCGGTGATTGAAATTTCTCCCCCGTTCACCACCCCCCTCCCTCTCGAATCCGACGACACCGACACATACACGCGCGCGTGTGGAACATCCGACTGTACACATATATATATCAAACGAATTTACTTTCTCCCCGAAACTTCGTCAAAACATAAATGATGGCTCGTTAATGGCTTTTCCATTTGACGTTTGTAGAAAAACGCGCCGCGTCGCGATCGTGAACGCGAGCGTCCCGGCAGGAGAAACTCGCAATCATCATCTCAGAGACTCACCTCAGAGCCCTCGACAATTTGTCGTAATTCATATTAGGCTTAGACTTCCTCTCGCCCCATCGTCTCGCCACCTCGTCGGGATCGGTCAACTTGAATTCGCCGTTAGTTCCTTCCCATGTGATGCACGCGGCATTACTCGAGTCCGACAGAAGCTCGAGTAGAAACTGCCAGAGTTGAATCTGACCGGAACCGGAGCTCGCGAGCCGACTGCTCGTCGCCCCGAACATTTGGTAAGGATCTGCTGGCCACAATAAATTCAGTACTTTGTCACAACTCTCATATTATATTATTACATTATTTAATTAACATATGTAGGAAATATATTACTCTCATGATTCTATAGGTATGCGCGATCAAATTTGACATCGGTGTAAATATTTTTATTCTTTATCCCGAGAGTCTTTAGTAAAGGATTTTTATGCAAGTTTTTGCAATAACCATTATATATCATATTGCGCAATAATAAATAAAGAAATGCAAGATTCCTTAAAATTGTAAATTGCAAATACGTGTCGCAAATGTATAACGGAGCCAAATTTGATCACAATTTAAATTTGATCTTATTGTTGCCCCCTTCTGTGATATTTCGTTCGTTACGATTAAAGCATTTAGCGAAATATGTGTGCGATCTATGCCAATAAAGATTCGTTTTTATATTGCAAGCGAGAGCAAACGATGAAATTTTTCGCAGTTTTACGTAGAATATACCTATCCATTACACGGTTGTTTTTCAAGGGTCCCTGTATCGCCCTTTAAAAGCTTTACAATGCGTCATCACCGACGCTCGCCGCCGCTCAGACATGGAGGGCCCTACAGGCGTACAAAAGAACATAATCGCAACCCTACAATAGAATAGAATTCATTTGGATCATAATAATTTCAATTTGAGAAACTACTGACGGAGTGGCTCAAAGGGTGACGCGAGTGTCTTCTAAACCTTCAAAGTCGTGCAATTCAATATATCGATTTTTATTGTCGCGATAGAAATACAATGTGAGAGAAAATACAATAGATTAGAAACCGCAAAAGCCAATTTTCCATCTTTTCAAAGCTTTATGATCAGAATTTGTATTCTCTAAAGCACTGAGTAAAACAACAAAAAATGAAAAAGTAATGAAAAAAGTACATTTTACAAAAATTATGTATTTTTAGAGTTACATTATATTTTTAAATATTTTCTGCTTTGTTAATAAATACAAATATAGAGAAAGATTTTTTTTTTCAATTTACAGATAACAAGAAACTCTCGACGGTCGGGAAATTTGCATTAACAATGAATCTAATTAATATGCGCGAGGTTGCCTCAATTTCGCGCGAAAGAAAAATGTAACAGACTTTATAGAACGAAGAGGGCCAAAATGTCCCGATTTAATGACTTTCACGGTCTGAAAGAAGAGTCCCGACAAGAACTCCAAGACGGACCCCATAAAAATACAAGCCGAGCGATTATGAGAGAGGGGACAGACGCGGATGATGGGGACGGATTCCGAATTGCCGGACCTCAAAGGTCGTTTCGCCCGATGAATCCGCTGAATGCGTGCCGTAGTGATCGCCTTTCGATCGAACAGTAATTCACTTACAAGTTAATAATGGGAAGGGGCGCGGTACACCCATTTATCTGCCGAGAACGAGGGAACCAACTGGGAGAAATACTGAGATGCGACTACGCCCAAGGATTCCAGGCTCTTTTCTCGTCGCGGCTCGAGACTCTGAGGAATCGATGATGCGCAAAGTAACAGTGACCTTGTTCGACTATCATGTGAGTGAACCCCTTCTTTCACTTTTTTAGACTTAGACGATTTACAATTCATAATTCGGAATTCAATATTCTACGTATAATTTCATTGATAGCTTGTACAATATGGAAAACGTTTGTCAAATGTTTATGTATATTATCTATAAAGCTAGAATGTTTTCTTTCTATTTTTTACAAATAGAAATTGTAAGACCCGTGTAATGATATGATAATTTTATTTATGCACACACACACTTCATATATATTTAAATTTATAAATAGAATTCTGCCTGCAATATTAAATCCCGAATTATATATATATCGTCTAAAATAGACTTTATACTACCAGTATTGCGTTCATCTAATACGCACATTGTAATATGAACGCTTTGAAGCAATTTAATTAAAAAAATTCATATTTAAAAAATTTATAAATTTTGTTTAGGAAGTATACATATCCAAATTTATTGATTTTTATTTAATTAACAAGTTTGCGAATAAAATTATTTATAGTATATCATGCATTTAAATATCCACAAAAATCTTGCTTCTATATTTTTATACAGTATCAACATGAAAAACAGTTATTTTTTTAATTTAACAAATAATGGTCAAATATATATAATAATCTTTTTATTCATGATTTCATCTCTTATAGTTTTATTTTATTCTCTTTATTGAGCTTTTGTGAAATACTGGTATTTGTGCTAAACACAATTTAATAAGCATTTTCTCAACACATCTGGTCAGATGCGCGATATCGCAGCAAGATGCGCGATATCGCAGATAAGATCGTAGGTGTAACATAATATATTTTGAGCAATATACGACACTTTTCTATTAATATATGTGATTTCGTTATAACATAATATTTCTGCAAACCACTCTTTTAATTAAATTAATTTATCGAGAGTGATACCTTCGATTAGAATCTGTTTTGAATATTGAACTAGATGAGAGGGTAGCACTTTAACTTCTCAAAAATATCTACCTACTACATACCAGGCTGCCTGAGATGGCTATGCGTGTCCAATGCTGTCTTTGATAAGCTGCTTCCATAGCCTGAAACAGGATGTTTCACATCCATGCGTTACTCTTCATCAAAATTTTATAGAATAAAATATATATATATATAGAAAATTAATGAATAATTCTAAGTAATTATGAAAGAAATAATATCGCCCAGATGCATTTTAAGATAAAATAGGGAATTACACTACACAATTTCACATTATAATTTATCGCATTCTCCATCATCTATGAACTTTTCGAGACATATAATTATCTATTGAAAGAGACACCAGATGATTTCCGAGCCTCGTCGCTCGTTCACATATGTATGTATATACGGTGAAGAGAGAAAATTCTGATCGCGGGAGACGGCGCGACGAAAGTCATCGGTCCGAATGCCGAAGATGAAAAAGCGCAAACTCGGTCGAGCGTTAGAATCCGTTAGAGAGGATTTCCGTGTAGGCAAACACACGGGGCTGAGTGCTACGTGTACGTTTTCTCTCTCCCCGTTCTCGTTTCGTCACCGTCGTCCCATAGCGTAGGCCTCCTCTCCTCGCCTTATCGTACGAATTCCCTTTCCTCGTGCGAGGCCCGACGGTCACGTTCACGCACGGACGTGTGCAATCTGTTTAAGAGCACAATGCCCCTTAATTTCGGCTCGTTATACGCTCGAAGGCGATAGTCCGCAAAGGTCAGTCGGTTAGCTCTTCGAAAACCCATGGAATTGCAATTGTTTCCAAATTGGCTCGAAGGCTACTTACGCCATTAGCACGCATCAACGCGCATTTTATTTATATTTTCCCAACTCATCTCTCTTTTTTTTTATCTGCGGTTCGACAATTTTTCGATACTAAAGTCATTTGTTGACAATGCTTGATTGTGCCACAAATTTTATGAAAATAGAAATTAAAAATTAGCCTCTGTAAAGTTTTTCAGTTGTTGAATTAAAATTCTTACGTTGTTGTTATATGTGCAAAATATTTTATATGTCCAACTCGTTAATTATGATTCACTTTTACTAAATTAGCTCGCTTTTACCAAGCAAGTGCCACAATTTTATGAAAATAGAAATTAAAAATTAGCCTTCATAAAATGTTTCGGTTGTAAGAAATATTCATCCTCTTATTTCTATTTTCACCAATATCGATAATGATTTGCGATGATCAATATACAATCGAGATCCCCCACGTCGACAACACTTTCGACACGCCGTCGCGTCGGAATGTAGCGAGCCCCATGGGGCAGATGCTACCTTTAAATAGCAGTCGGTGTCCGCTGTGTTAAACAATCTGATTTCGCCTCTGATTGGGAAGCGGGTACGGTCTTGGACGAGGGTTTTGGCCGGGGGGACCAGACGTTATCTCTCTCTCTCTCTCTCTCTCTCTCTCTCTCTCTCTCTCTCTCTCTCTCTCTCTCGCTCTCTAAGGGTCGTAGGGTCCGCCGCAATCAGTGTAGCCGCGGGGCTACGAGCCGTCGCGCGCGTTCGTTTTTCTAACGCAAGCTCCGCGATCGAGAACCCATCGACAACGTGTATAGCGGATGTCACCGACGATAACACGATCAGATTTTCGGCGTAGATTACAGGCAGTGTGAACTCCGTTGAATTACATGAACCTGTCAAACGTCACTATTTCTGACAGAAAGCTATATGAAATCTCTCACAACTATCAAATTATATTTTTTTTTCTACGGATTCTTTGATCAATGTAGAGTCGATTTTTCCTCAATTGTTAAAATGTTTTGAGAGATATCAATAGTTTATAAAGATTTGAAAAAGTAAGGAGCTCTTTATAGGGTATTAAGCTTCAAACAGATTTTTAGGATATTAAGCGTACACAGATTTTCAGATTTCAACTTTTGTAACAGTAAGTGAAGCTGAACAAAGAATATAATCTAAAAAAATTAGCTTTATTTGTGTGTGTGAGAATGATATTAAGAATAGAAATTTTTTAAATCCTCGATCAAATTGCAAAATTATCTGATCAATATTTTGTTTTGAAATATTATTCGATTTAATTTAGTTTGTGATTGCATAAGAAAATGAAATGCTCATCTCCGAAATCTTCGATAATTTTTCTTGAACAATATTATGACTTAAGGAAAATTATTATTTTTTTTGCTATAATATTTGTATAAAACAATTTGTATAAACAAATATAATACTTTATTGAATATAGCAATAATATTGAAAAAAAACTACAATATTAATCAGAGAGTAAATTATTTACAAATAATAAAATATAATTTTTGAAACTGCAGAGAATCTTTAAATTTACAAAACAATTTGGAAACTTATACAAGAGATACATAAGCAATCATTTGGGCCACTTATACGCATCGCTGAAAATCAGAAGAAAGTGATCCATGCAAAAATTCTTTTAAGCATTGTTTTTATAGATCGATTTTGTGTACTGTACATGATTCGTCTAACGTCATCTCGAATCGACTAACGTGCACCCATTGTCGCGAGTATATCTGCGCATTCACAAGCAATTACGCGGGGCGGGGTAATCCCGTTAGGCGGCATGCAGCTTCCTCGAGGGAGGATCAAAGAACCCGTCGTCATTCCGTGCTGCTGCACTCTTTGGTAGCCTCGGACGCGCACATTCACACAATGCCATTCGGCGTCGCGACGCCGAAAAGAAGGGGGAACCTCGGCGCCCCGACTTGGAGAAACTTTGGGCACGTTCCAACAAACACACCGACGCGCCGAAGTCCTCTCGTTTGTTTCAATCGTTTCTCCGTATAGTATCGAGATATCGTTCTGCCACGCTAATTTCGAAATGTTGCCGAACCCAGACTCGCATCCAAATTGCTTGGGAATTTTTATAAACCGTGTCTCTTCTCGATACGGATAAAGATACAATGCAAATGCTATGTTCCGCGAGATAAAGTTTTGTCGATGTTTATTTTAATACTTTGAAAGTAGAGCAATGTCACTTTTTATTATCAAAGTTACAGTCAGGAAGCATTGCGTAGCCTTAATGAAAAAAATATGTGAAGTATATCTTCCATAAATTCTTATATTTCAAACTATAATCAGTATTTACAAACTAGTTTGTGACTAAGTTGATTTTCACATTTGTAATTTTAATTTCATTTTCACACTTGTAATCTTAATTAATTGTCCGTCTAGTATGAATAAAGACGATGAATGAAAATATTTCTAACACACAAATCGGGATTTTTCAAATTATTCGTCTTAATGAGCGTTATCAAATTTAAAGTGTAAAAGAGTGGCACATGGTGAGATTTATATTTATATTATACAATATATATATGTGCCACTCTTTTACACTTTAAATTTGATAACGCTCATTAAGACGAATAATTTGAAAAATTCCGATTTGTATGTTAGAAATATTTTCATTCATCGACTTTATTCATACTAGAGACGGATAATTAATTAAGATTACAAGTGTGAAAATCAAATTAAAATTACAAATGTGAAAATCAAATTAGTCACAAACTAGTTTGTAAATACTGATTATAGTTTGAAATATAAGAATTTATGGAAGATATACTTCACATATTTCTTTCATTAAGGCTACGCAATGCTTCCTGTCTAACTTTGATAATAAAAAGTGACATTGTTACATTATACAATATATATATAAATCTCACCATGTGCCATTCTTTTACGCTTTAAATTTGATAACGCTTATTAAGACGAGTAATTTAAAAAATTCCGATTTGTATGTTAGAAATATTTTCATTCATCGGTTTTATTCATACTAGACGGACAATTAATCGAATAATATGCTAGAGAGCTATAGTTTTAAGTGGTACTGACTCATACCCAGTCATTTCGGCTGGCGGGCCTATTTCGGACATAAATCATGTTGCCGTGCGAGAGTGCGGTGCGTAATAATGAGTAAGCGAGCGTAAAACACGCCAAGTCTCGAGCGTAGAGAGGAAGAGAAAGCGAATTGCTCGTAAGAGAGCTACGCGTGAGATAGGAGAGATTACACCTACATGGGTGTAGGGGTTGAAAATCAGGGGAGGTATTATTTTTCACGTCGTTCCAGCCGACGACGTTCCGCTACGCTCGTCGGAAATGTGCTGTGGAATGCGAACATTTTTTTGTACCGCTTCGTGTACCAATGCGAAATCGCGTGTATTATACAGAGATCCTGTTACGTGCGATAAGTCGAAAAGATATTTTCATAAAGCAAGCAAAATCGAAAGCACATGAAGGAAACGATAAAGTAGTGTAAATCAGTTTTTACAGAAAATAGAATTGAAACGTTTGTATTTACATAATGAGTTTAATAAGCAATACTTTTATAAAGACCATTATATATATACAATATTAGTAGTAGAACACTTAAGCAAGAAGCAAATCAATAAATCATAGCAAACATTCTTAGAAAACTCATCTTTACGAAAAAAATTCTTGAAAATGCTCGCTCTATCAGATGATCTTTGAAAAATATTTAGAATTGTTTAATTTTAATTTAATTCATTATAGCTAATTTTAACTAACAGTTGAAAGATTTCATATAGCCTTTCCAATAACGTTATCGATTATAGATTGAGAATGCTAACTGTAATCCACATCACAAATGTTCATGACACACGTGACACACAAAAATGTCTAAAGTATCCCGTATCGACTATCTGTCTGGTAAATTGCTTTCTAAAAAGCGGAAGTCGCAGTTGTTGAATGAGGCTTTCTCGAGAAGTTAGACGTGCAGGCGATTCGTGCCCTGTGATGGAGGTAACATGTTTTTGTTCGTCAGATAAGGGCAGGCGTAGCAAAAGTTATTTGTAAGAGCGAACTGCGTAGCGCGGAAGAAAATTAATCGTTTCCTAATTATCGCATAGCGTGAATATAGTGCCTGGTCGGCAGGAAAAAAAGATTCTTGTCTTCGACTCAAGTTCCCTCGCACGATACAAGCGACCAAGTATTGTTTAGAGCGTAATCATTTTTCGCGTATTCACGCGAGCTGCTTGCGCAATCTCTCAAACACTCAGCAGAAATTCTTATCACCGTTTTGAAAAAGGGTGTACATTTATAAAACATAAAAAAGGTATATATTAAATGTGTATAAAATATGAAAATATCTTAATATATGAATTGTTCCTCCTATTGCCGAGAATGTGTGAGAAACATAATGTCTCGCAAAGTAAAGATTTATTTACTATCTATTTTCACTTTTAAAACTTAGATTCCGAGAACCTTCCTCAGCTCTAATTACTTATAACTTTAAATAATCATCTGTTAACATTTTTGTGAACGAAA
Organism: Lasius platythorax; assembly: GCA_963971435.1. NCBI lineage: Eukaryota > Metazoa > Arthropoda > Insecta > Hymenoptera > Formicidae > Lasius > Lasius platythorax. Next base: position 5,160,347 of record OZ020541.1, read on the forward strand.
AATGATTCGAATTGATCAAAGAATCCGTAGATAAAAAATGGTTGAATAGGGGGGTCTGTGGAAAATCTTGTAAGTTATTCTTATCCCAGAAAGAACATTAGAAACTCATTTCTTAATTTTAACTATTTTCCATTTAGTTTTCAGTAAATTTCACAAACTTCAATCGAAATTCGATTTGACATTTACGGACGGGTGTTTCGAGTCACGAGGTTTCTCGGTAAAATCGGCTACTTTTTGCGCGTGTAGATGATAGACGTTCGATTGCGCACGGTTAAAGTGGAAACGCAATCCCTGCACCCCAACAAGGAATCAGAGATGAATGCGAGCCGATATGGGGGGAGAGTTCCGAACGCAGGCAGCCATGCGTAAACGTGTCACGCATAGGCACGTGCCCGTGTATGTACTACCGAAAGACATAATGCGAACTGCGACAGCGACTCCGACGACGGTGTCCCGCAACCCCTACAATATGCTACGGACGTTTCTGCTGTGCGATTCCAATTTACCCGGCCTTGTATCGCCAAGAAAGAATAACAGTCCGACCAAGACAGCGTACCCCATCGACGCATTTTTTTTTTCGCGACGCGAAAAGATCACGCGACTCGCGATTAGCCAGATTAGCAATCAGATAATTTGAAACTTTGCTATCAAAATTGTTATCGTAAATATTTTTTTATTCTCACTGTAATATCTTTTTTTTTTTAAATTACAATCTTATACGCTATCATAATATTTTATGTATTATTTGTCCGAGATTGATGAATAATAATAATACTGCCAAGAAATATATAGAAAAAAGACGCGAATGCTCAATGAATATTTCTTTCAAGTAGCGCTAAAATGTGAATCGCATCATCCGATTGACACCCTTGTTTTCTCCTGAGAGAGATGGAGAGAAAGAAAGAAAGAGCGACGAAGAGAGTCCTGCTTACCCTTCTTCATTTTTCTTGTCGTAAATCTGGTGGCGCGAATGCTCTGGTCACGCGCCGTTTGCCAGTGACTTGTTGCCCACGATCCATGTCCCCCGGGATTTCGCTCTCGCGACCCCGCGGGGTTCATGAACGAGCGGAACCCGTGCCAGCAAGATCCGGTGGCCTGCTCTTCCTGGCCGGGGTTCCGGTCGCCCCCTATCTGAATACGTTTTAGAATCCATGATTCGGAAATTCTCACGAATTCAAAGCTTATTCTTGGACGAGTTCCCAATGCTGATTTTATCGATACGACGATTACTTCAATATATAATTAATTAATTTTCTTTCCTAAATCATAACTATAATTACAATAGAAAAAAATATTCAATTATTCTTACGACTAACGATAGTCAAGAATAATCTATTGATTTCAAAAAGATAGAACATATTTCGGAATATAATCAAAACATAAATTCGCGAGCCTTTATTAAAATTGCATAAAATATAATTCATTTAATAGATCATCAAGGTTCTAAAATTAAGATTTCATGGAGTCATGTACAACTAATGATCTATTTATGCAAAATAGAATCATTAGATTTGTGATCGCAGATATAGGAAAGAAAATTAACTAATTATTATTAACAGTGTCAATACTCGGTTCCAATATATATATTTTTTTGAAATCGTACAGTGTTTTAATTTTCATCATGCATTGTGGTGTCTCGAAATAATTCCTTGTCGAAAAGATTTTCAACACTGATCGGATATCTAAAAGAAAGACTGAAGAGCGCCGGAAAGATTAGATCTTTTGAACTTTGCACTATTGGGAGATATCCTGATTTTACCTTCTAGCGTCAATCACTCCGTACATATTTTAAGGGAGGCAAACTCAGATCGGGACGAGGGGGAGATAGTTACCTATGGTGTCGAGGATAGTCACGCCATACGCGATCGGGCGCGTGAGCGAATTGCCAAGGCACGCGCCGCTCGGGAGTACGTAATTATCATAGGGTTGCCCTCAGACACATACACGTAACACAGGGGGTCGAGAGTCGATCGACTCAGGTCAGGAAGTCACGCGAGGCACGCTGGAGAACAGAAGGGCAACAACGAAGAAGGTGGGAGGAGAAAGAGAGAGTGCTTTTATTGTTCTACGAGTCGTCTTAAAGTCGCTTTTCCTGGCCAGTGGGCAGATCCGCTGAAACCACCCTGCTTGGTGGTCGATAACGCGACGTGACATCTCTCGATGCGCGAGCGCGCCCCGTCGCGCCACAACGATGCGCGATCTCGAAAATTCTCAAATTGACCTGCTGAGGTTTACGTTATTTTTATAAGTTGTCACATAATGGGACGACTTGCACTCGTTTAAATGAATTTCTAAATGCTTTTGTTGAATTAATTTAACCGGGATGTAATTTTTCTTTATTATTATGAAGATCTATTATTTATTATGAAGAAAAATGCCTATAATGCGCTACGCTTATGTAATCCTCTCTATTGCCTTAAGAGTCTTAAATATTCGCGTGGGAGGAAGTTACGCAGATACAATTTAGCGATATTGGTTATATTTCTCTCAAGAAGAGAAGAGTCATATTTAAGAATTGAATATTAAAATTTTAAAATTTAAGGATTTTTGATTATACAAGACTAGTCTGTCATTTTTTTTTCTCTATGTAATATGCAAATAGAAGAAAAATCATCGGAATCCAATTGACCCGACGCGAGACTTTTTATAGCCAAGATGAATCAAATATAATGAGTTATTTAGATTTGTTATTATCAAGAAATATACTCAAATGTGCTGCAAAATTTTAAGTTGATAACGCCCGTGACGGCGTTATTAAGAATAATTAAATAGCGGGCAATTCAGGCTAGAAGACTTTTTTTAGCTACTTTGACTTTTGATTGAATCGCGTGGAACAGTATAACGTTTTGATGTGCATTTTGGTACGAAAAGGCTATATGAACATGACCTGCTTCGAAACATGAAACAACTTTGGGCCATCAAGCACGCGAGCAACATTAATGGGCATACTCGAATTACCCGGTTCCGCAGATATATCTCTAATGTGTTAATTCACGGGTGTCAGTTCATCATTGTCCTTGCATGACATTACGGATGTTAGAACATCACGAGCATAAACGAGGAAATAATTTGCATTAGAACGCATGGTTTAGAGAACGTTGCATTACTTCGATTTTCTCGTATAGCCTTATTAATGACCGCTTTTGTATAAAACTTCTAATTTAAAATTTTTCATTTTTTTTTTTAAATAGCATCAGGGATTAAAGAGTTCATACACATATATTATATAAAATATATTTCTCAGAGCTTTAAAATAATTTAAAGCTATTTTAATTAGCTCTGTGTGTGTAAAGAATTATATTATTTAAATGACAAGTATTCGAATGGAATTATTTATTTTGGCAAAAATTTTATATCGTGGTAAATATCGACGAAATGAAAACGTATGAATTAAATACATTTTTATATGTACGTGCATATCGTTTCTGTACCATAGATAGACATTTGGCTGCTGCGAACTCTCTCAACTTCTTCTAATTATTCTTTGCGTATGATCTATTTATCGAATCGAAAAAATACACGGTCTAATCTGAGTGTTCTAAGTCAAGCTACTGTAGGAAGAGACAAGCTTGTAATTTCAATTTCATGCGGTCTGGAGAACCGCAAAGTGCCCCCAGGTCAACGCGCGTCACGTCAAGTAATTTCATGAATCTCGGTGGTGACAACGATGTCGCTCCCTTTCGCGTCGCGGCGCAAAGCGCAAACCGAGTCAAAGGCGACCCCCTGTCAAGATCAGAGGACGGTGCTGGAGCACGCTATTCAAAAATGCCCCGGAGCTTGCTCACGCCGTGCTAAAACGATTCGTGCGTACGTCTCGCGAGAAACACCTGAAAATTAAACTTTCAGAGGAGATACGAAGCAAGGAAAGAATTAAAGATTTTCCACAAAAATCTTTTCTCTCCAAAAACGAATCTAATTTACAGAAGCTATATTATAACTAAAACAACTCTATTATCAATTCTAAATATTTTTAAATGATTTCATGAAACTTTGAGAAAAAGTGTGCTCCAAGATAAAGATCAAAGAGAGGGAAAATTTTGTTTTACCTTATCATCCTATATAATAGTTATAACAGTATCAGTAAAAGATTTGTGGCGTAAAAGATTTGTGATCATGTTTTCCGATAAATTGTAGCTAATTAAATTAAAAACCTAAAGGAATAATAAACGGCGCAGGTCTGTCATAATTTTTCTCCATGTAGAATAGCTTCCATCGATCTTACGGGATAATTACGGGACCTTATTATTTTTGCACAATATTCTACATTAAAAATATTATCGTTTCAGAGATAAAAACTTAAGATTGTAATGTAAAGTCGTCCGGTTAGGTCTGTTTGTAATCTGCTATATGTTCGTCACATACAACGCTACATATATATGTTGCATTAAATTACGTTTAAAGCCTGGTGCTAAGAGATGTGACACGGCAGGCTGCGTGGATCCTGAATACAATCTCGAATACGGGCAAGGTGGACACTGACGTTCACACGCATTCACACGCGCTTGAAGGCGGGACTTACGTTCTCTCGCGTCGCGGAGATGATCTCGAGAACAGCGTCACGGTCGTTGTAACCTGGTTGACGCGGCCAGAAGCCGTTTATAACAAAGATGCCCGCGGGCACGGTTCTGTGATCTCCGCGAGATGATTGTGCTAGCGTCGGTGTTGGCGTCCACACAGGGTGGGGTCTGCTCTTCGGCGTTACCACCGTGTGGGCAGGCGTCTCTACACAGCCTCCGGGGCTTGCTCTCTGCCGCACCCTCCCTCACCCCCTCTTACCCTCTCTCTCTCTCTCTCTCTCTCTCTCTCTCTCTCTCTCTCTCTCTCTCTCTCTCTCTCTCTCTCTCTCTCTCTCGTTCATTCGCTCTTCGCCGACGACAAAGGGGCCGCGGTTCAACGCGCCACAAAGCACCGGGACGCCACCTATACCCACACAGATACCCACACGGACACCCACACGCTTACATCTTCCACGCGCTTGCACGCACAAAGCTTGCCCGAACAAGAACGGGGCGTCGCGACGCGTGAAGTTGCACCCAGCGGCGCCTCGACCCACCCTTTACATATATGTAACGTCTAGCGAACCGAGGACGAGGAGAAAGAAAATCTCCCCACTCGGTCAGAGGGGGGGGGGGGGGAGTTTTTACGAGAGGAACCATAATACACGACAAGCGAAACGGGTCGTGGAATTTTAGAAAACCATCTTGAATGATCACTCGATCTGACGACGAAAAATTAATTGAAAAAAAAAACATGAAAGATCAACCATTGATTATCAGTCGATGGCGATCTAACACAGGGTTGAAAGATTGCTTCGTTAAAATACGAGATTCTATGAAACCTAATGCGACGATATAAAAAATGCTGAAGAGAGAAATACACACCTTGCTTAATATTATATTAGTAGTATCAAGATATTTTTTATAACTGTGAGAGAGAGAGAGATAGATGTATTTCAAAATAGAGAGAGATATATATTATATTTCAAGTATAGAATATATAGAATCATATAAAATATTATAGAATCATATTTTTCTTATTAAATATTCTTTGAGCTATGGATATTCTGTTCAAATTATATTGTCTGCTTTATATTTTTGCTTTTCACATAAGATAATGATAGGATTTTTGTATAAATGAACACACACAAAGTTGCTTTATTTTTCCTTCTTGATACTATATAGATATCTTTATAACGAGAATATAACTTCAGATGAGACTTACCTTGACCAGGTGCCGGCGACGTAGCGTGACTCCAGCCTCCCTTGTAAGAGCTGCCAGCATCTGAAACAAGAGAAATAATTTTTTATTATCTCTCTCTCTCTCTCTTTTAATCGGCGAAAATACAAAATTCTCAATTTGCCGCGACACGCGTTAGAAATCTACTGCTTATCGATCCGCGCGACCGGCAGGTACTTCGTGATCCAGCCGGATCAATTGCGATTACACTTTTTGAGGTCACGTCGGTAGCGGGGGCGTATATCGTCCGCAATTACCGGTTAATCGGTTCGAGGAATCGCGAGAAGCCGTAAAGTATATCTGATCAGACGAGCGAAAGCGTTTCGAGGTGGCTCTGGCGAGGAAAAAACGCGGTTTTTCTACTTCACGAAATCTTTATGACACTTTAACGGTTCCAGCAGTTTTTCCATGAACGCGAAACGCACACGAGAGAGCCTACGTATATATTGTGCGAATACGTTTATCGTTTTTGAAATCTATTCTCGGTATATATCTGTAGCGACAGATCTATTTACGCTTTTTGCATTTAAAATTGCAAAGTTTTCGACTACTGCATTAAAATCTTAATCGCGCGTTTCAATATTTTGTGATAAAATATGTGTCAGATGAATATGCGTGAGATAAAGGCAAAAAAGGCATACAGAATGTGTATCAAACATTACACACACACATTTTCTCTTGTTAAATACTGAACATCCAAATTGTTATTTGTTTTTATTTTGTTAATTTATAAACTGCAAGGATTAGAGGTGAAATAGTATTAATGAGTTAAATTATACATTAGCCTTTATAAAGAATTTATGGTTGAGAAACGGGGCCTGAAATAGATGCCTAAAATAATATATATAATTCTCTGTACATCTTCTGTATATTCATTGACATAATTGAATATAATACTGTCTCAGATAAATCTGACAATGAGTCATAAAACTATAAATCTAATATTTTCGAGTTATTTCTGTAGCAGCTGTGCAAATAGTTTAATACAAGCATGAATACACTTCTCGATTAAATAGCTCACGTAACTTCTATCGTTACAAAAGAAGATTCTTCTTATGTTAAATAGTTCAAATGTGATTTATTATTGTACATTCCTTTTTTTTATAATCGAAATATCTTTCTATTTTTTAATTCCCGAAAAAGTCTCTATCTCTATCTAAATCTTTTCCTTTTTTGGATACATTTGACCGATGATTGTCAATCGACCGATACGGTCAGTCGAATAATATCCGAACAAGACGGACGTCAGTTGGATAAATAGGGAATTATTTGGAACACGTGTGCACACGGGAGATGTGTCGTTCGCGCGGCAGCGACGGCGGCGTTGTATATTCGCCGTGAGCAACACGCGCGAGAGTTCTCTCGAGAGTTCCCGTACGCGCCACACCGTCAGTAGCGTGTTTGCGAACAGATATATTTTCATTTGGCAGTTATTGGCACGAGGGTCGACCCTCGTGTGTACATACGTAGGTACGTCACATCGCGCGGCAGAAACTCCGACTTTCCGGAGCAAACAGAACGACCTATGCGCCCGCTCGCCACGGCTCGATCTTTCGTCTTTACTGCCCCCTTCATTTGATCTGGAGACCCCGGAGTCCATTAATGGAGCCTCGGATTTCACGTTTCTCGAGTGCTGAGGGGTGCGCCGATCATTCGGTAATACGTGCCGGTTTTCCTTGGGATTTTCGCGAAACGCGGCGTTACAAGATACGGGCTCTATCGGAAAATCCTAACAAGTACGAGAATATCAACGAATTGCTGAGTAGAATCGATACTAATCGTAATAAATGATTTGACATAATAGATAATAGGATAATGGTAATCACATATACAACAAATTGAAATATTTTCCATGGACTAATTGATGAAAAGTGTTAATAAATAATAAAAAAGATGGTACGCACGTGCAAAATAAATATTTTTATTTATGAATTCATTCTTTCACACAACCATGATCTATAGTTTAAAGGTAAAAGAAATTTGGAAGACGCAAATGCACGGAGAAATGAAAACTTAAATTCAAATTATCAACACGAAAATTGCATAATAGAAATATACGTAAACATATATCGATCTTACGAGATTTCATTGTAAAAATACATTTTTGATAACTGCCTTAGAACAATTAACCAACGGTTGCTTTTCTCTATCACTCACATGAGCCACGTTATCACTGATAATCACTTTATGACATTATAGGCTATCATAGCTATCAGCATCTATCGCATATTAGTCTTTCGTTACATATAATGGCCTTTATATTATTGTAAAGTGATCGATTATTGTAATTACAGGATTCAACAAAAATATTTAATTCTTTAGATTAACAATGGTTGAAAAATTAATAATACTTTTGCAGATAAAATATAAAGCTTTTCAAAGTGCTGTGTTAAAGTATATTGGATTCCTAAATTACTTTTTGACAGAATAGCAAACAATCTTGCTTAAAATATTTCAAAATCAATTTGCCCTATATAAAGGATTAAAACTCATATTTATCGCGGACAAACGCGCAAAAAGACACGCGCGTTTATCATCCATCTACGCATAAAATTGTAGTATGCTACCAGATTTTTCCTGTATCTGATTAGATTAAACCTTTGCACCTGCTTCTGAAAATATGTTTGCATAATTAAATGACATGGATCCTTAACGCGTTTGCGACATTTTACACATAAAAAAAATTAGATTTGTATAGCATATAAAATATAAAGATCATAAAAGAGCCTCTATTTCATTATTCGAGTGCACGAAAAGATTTTCAGAAGCACACGTGATATTAAACGACGTCGGATTAAACGCGTAGCTCATGACCGACACGTTCCGAGCGTGAAATTCGCAGGTGGTACCAGGTGTGGTAGCTATCGAAAACGCGGGAACACGGAATTTATCAGCACACTCCTGAACACATATGGCACGCTATTAAAAAATTTCGCGTAAACACAGGACGCGCAAACGGGCACAGAACAGAACAGGACGTCGAACGTACCGGCGAACAGCATCGATAGATTGGTGAACGCCGTGGTACGTGGTAGCTCCGCCGCGGTGGTACCGCTGCTCTTGAGGTCCAGCATCGCGCGGAATCCGCGAACACGATGCCCCCCCCCCTCTCCCCTCGCTCTAACTGTTACGTCCGGTGCGACGGTGTTTCACGCGGTCCAGCTGCCGCTCTTATCGCGGCACCGTCTTCGACTTCCGGATTAGCTGCTGCGGCACGAGGCGCGACGACGATGTGTCCAGAAACGTGGTCATATCTCAGCAACGAACGTTTCAGTCTCGAACGGCGACGCGTATTATTACCCTCGTCGTCTCGCCGATGGTCGTCGTCTGCACGAGCGTATTATACGTGGACTGCGCGCCGTTAAGGGCGCCGATCATCTTGCCGACCCGTTCCGAGCGATACTGCCGGCTCGCGCGAGACGGACGACAACGTTACCGGGGAAGGGGGTAGATAGGACGCGATCGAGGGCCAGCGGGGGCGAGGTTTCCGCCCCCGAAGGGCGCCGAGGTCGCGCGGGGGTTGGTTCGGCGTCGAGGCGCGAAGGCCGGGCTTGCGGGGGAGATCGACACCCCCGCGAACGAAAGGGCGGAAGCGCGCCTGCGTGCCGCGAGCATGGCGGGAGACCGCCGTGGTGGTGCCCCGAATCGCAGCATCCGGCGACGGCGGCGGCGGCTGCGATCGGGGGTGGACGGCCGAGCGGGAGCACGCGGCCGACGTGCACCGGACCTCCTGCACTTACCGACCGGCGCTTGTCGACGGCGTAGTTTGCCCCGGTAACGACGTGCCACCGGTTCCCTTCCGGGAACAAACCCTCTGCGGTAAACGCGCGCTCTCTCGCGAGAACCGCGCTCTCGTACGCCGGCGTGTCGCCACGCCGGCAGGAGCTGTCCCGGTGACGATACCTCAAGAGTCGGAATCTGTTCAATCTGTCGCTTTTAGCCGAGCTATCTCTCTTCAGCGAAATGGAATTAACCCGTAAAGATTGAATAATTTTTTTCCTCTCTTGAAATGATTTACAATTATTATATTATTATATTCAAGATAAGATTTATATAAATTAGCGTTATGTTTTCACTGTTTGAAATAATCTTGCAAATTTTTAACTCATTTTCAAAAAGTCGATGAGTGCGTATTAAAATTTTTCATGTTTCACTCGAAATGAAATCTCTCTTTACAAAAAAGATTATTTTTATTCCGGTACTTTTTTAATCGAAATCTCTAATATAGGAAATATTTCTGATATATCTTATTCACATTTCAATGTGAACAAAAATAGAAATCGATCGTTAGCTTATTGGTATAAAACTGCAGCAAGATATAAAAAACTTCAAACAAGACTATTTTATTACTATCACTAGTTTTCTACGTGACCGCACGGAAACTAACTTTTCTCGTATCTTTCAGGTTTTAGAACGTCCGAATTTACCGATAAAACTTTCCGTTCGAATAATTTTTAAATGTCTGTATTTTCCGAAAACATGGAAAAACGAAAAATAATGTAAAACCGTTGTCTCGATGATTCAAATCATTATTTTCACGAATTTCGCTTTTCCTCCCCTCTCCATGGAACTCTATACAATTGCATTTTAGCGTGCAATGCCCTCAAATAATCAATAGACACAGCTTCTGCTTGTCAATGAAGACTATTCAACGCGGCATGATTTCATCGCCAAATTATAATAATTACGCGAATGTACGCCCTGGCCATTTCGAGTTACTAAATTACACGACGATCTTATTATTTCAGCGGGAGATTTACATTTCGTTATAATTATACCTCAAGCACCGTAAACGGTAACATTTACATAAAATCTGCTTTATTCCATGAAAAAATATGAGACTGTCTTAATTAACTATTTATCATTATTATTATTCTGATGACGAAGAAGCTTTTACGGCGTCGCATACAAATGCATGCGAACCATCCTGTTTTCTGTTACTCGCGTCCGGTTTTAATGTGCAATTTAATTTGCAATTTTATGTTTGGAGAATATTTTCAAATCAATGTTTCTTCATTCAATGCATTCGCTATTACTTATAGTCGATTATATTGCAAATATAATACATCTCGCTTAAACAATATAGTGCAAATTTCAATAAAAGATATTCTATCGCGTAATAAAAATAAGAGACAACTTTATCTAATAAATACATAATGAAACACCATGATTTACCTTCAATCTAAGTAGAAATAAATGAGTTAAACATGAAATAAAAAGTAATAATATATCCATATAAAATACTTTAATAACTACTATTATTTATACAGAAAAATGAAAAAGCTATAATATACCTATATATATACTAAACTCAATATATACTACAGTATCTCCAGTTATTCTGACAATGAGAAATAGACTCTACATGTGCAATCAGAGAAATTGTAACATATTGCGGATCTATAAAATCCGGTCTACGGGAAAAGTGTCGAACGTGATCGATGATGATGCGAAAGACGGCGACGATCGTTAAAGACTGAAAATGGCCAGCATACGTGTATGGACACATCGATAGGAGTCATTTACTGTTTATAACTGTGATTCACGCTACGGTGTGCGATATCCCCGCCGTGCGGATGGAGGAGAGGCCCAGGAGGTACAACTATACCATGCGTACGTTCGTTCCGCAGCTCGTCACGCACACGCATACGCGGGTACCCCGTCTCTCTTTCGTAGACGTCCGTCGCTTCGTACGTCGTTTCGAGAGCGGGCACCCCTTCCCCCCGATAAGAGGGCACGCGCACGACACGCGACCGCGTGCGCCCGGCGGCGCATTTAACGCGCGATCACTCTCGAGTACCCGCGAGCACGCGGCATGCCGGGGGGGGTTAAAGCGCGCCCCGCGCCGAGGGGTTCGTCGCCGTTTTTCTGCCTCGGCCACCCCCGACGGGCCACCCCCTATTCACGTCGTGTCCGACGCTGCTTTACCGCGTACCTTCCTCGTGAGCGAAACACTACGTCACCGAGCGGAGAGCTGCGAATCGCGTATGATGAGAGTATTAAAATAGGCAGAAATTTAATCCTTAAATATTGAAAATTGACAAGCAAACAAATTATGTACAATCATAATTTCGATAAGAAAATATCGGCTTCAAATGGATTAAAAAATACGCCTGCAAATCTAGCTCACTAATTCTATCCGGTTTACTATTTTATGTGTACATATATATGTGCAATATTTCTGTGGAAATATATTAATAGAGATATAGCAAAGTTATTTTCTTACTAACTTTCTATTACGAGTATATATAAAAAGAAAATATACTGGTAAAAGAGAGAACGTTATCTCTTGAAGCGTTCGCTGTATTGATTTTAAAAGATTTGTCATATCTGTCAAATAGAGTTAAAAATAAGATATTACATAGTTGCAAAATAATATTTATTAATTAAAGTAGAGTCTTCATTAATTTCAATAAATTTTTTTCTATATATATAGAAAAACATTTTTCAATTTTTTTTTGAAAAAGTCTCTTAATTTTCTTTAAAACAAAATTTTAGAGAAAAACTAAATTTTTTGCAGTAATTTAAAACCCGCCAATTTTTCTCTTGGTAAAAAAAAAACAATCATTAAAAATTTCAACTTATTAAAAACTTAATGATGTAAAATACTATCGACAATATTTGAAAATTACTGTAGAAATCGTAATATGTAGAATATTGGAGAACGGAATATAGAGAAAAGAAAGCATGGCATTATGTGCTAAAAGAGACAAATATCTACAAAGTAAAGGAGAACCTAATAAATCCCTGCTCCTTCGAAAACGGACGAAATACCCTGGCAAGTTTAGTACGGCGATTAGCTCAATTAGAAGAGTGGTAGAGAGGAGCCCGTTCGGAGCTCTCAGACGAGTGCTATCGTCGATCGGTCTTGAGGAGGCACTTGGGTGCCGGGCCGCGTGCCTCGCTTCGCAACCCCCCGTCAGCCTCCGTATTATCTCGAGATATAGCGGGATACCGTAGAGCGCACTCGCGACACTCGGACTCGAACGTGGATGGTGTTGGTGCGTATAGCGTGTATCATTGTACGCGGCATGAAACATGACGGTCCGTCGAGCTATTGTACGCGAGACGCATAGCTGCGAGGTAGGGTATGAAACGACACGAGGGAGCCAGTTATACACACCCCGCCGCGGCAGGGATACTTCTTCTCTCTCTTTCCGCCCCTTCGTTTTTAGCGCTGCGCACTCTCGCAGTACAGCGCAGCATTGCCTCTCACCCTCTCCCGCGCGCTGCCCCCTTCTTCTCTTTTCTCTCCTTCGCCCTTTTCTCGGTCCATAACACGATAAGAACCGTGTCACTTTGTTACGTTTGGGGGTCGCTTAAGTGCGCGATGATACATATCTCCTCTCCTGCCGCTCACTCTCTCTCTCTCTCTCTTTTTCTCTCTCGGCAGATAATTCTTCGCATTCAATTTGTACAATATGCTCGAACCGCCCGGTGGGAGACGCAGATAGTAGGATAACAGCCGCCTAGTCGACACACATATATGTGTTATGCTTGGAATCGGTGTCGTTTTGGTGTACCGATAACTCGGCACAGCGTTGATAACTCTATGGTTAGAGCGAAATCGTCTCGCAGACGACGTCTCGCGGGAAACGATATCCGATCTCTGATGTGAGGTTGCAAGTGTATACATATATGCATACACATGCATAACACACATACATATATATCAGGATGAGACAAAGTGAGAAAAATGTACACAAGAGCGATAAAATAGCGCGGCGTCCGTTTTATATACGCGTTTTAAAAAGAAACATAGTACTTTACATCCGTCACACATACGTGTTACAGTAAAACAATGTTCATGTAACTTCATAATATATAACTTCATAACGTCAAGGTTGTTTATAGCTTTACGCAGTTAAGTTTTCTTCTAAATACACTGACGAATGCGTAATGTGTTGCATCCGTTTTTGTCATTTTGCACTTCCATTTTCACGCTTAATTTTTTTTATCGTCACACGTAACAATGATATATGTATAATAGGGGTAAATAATAAATTCCTTTTTTCGCGAAAAGTGTATAGTATCTCTTAATAATATAAATAGATTTTAATAATATACAGAAAACACCTTAGAAAAAAATCAGATATTTTTCTAACAATAGATTCTATAATCAACTTAAAGTTCAGTTTTGATCTTTTCTTAGTGAAAATGAATGCTTCTTAGCGAAGCATCAATAAGTTTGCTAAAAAACTACACGGTACTCGCCGAGGGGAGAGAGAGAGAGAGAGAGATTGGCATTATAAATGATAAACTAAATAATCGCAATGTATGTTGCGAGCGGATTCTGGCTGATATTTCGGCATGGATCTCGTCAAGTGGCCTGAGTGATTCTTTACAGAGATTCTTTGCGTAGCATTTTAAAGTCCAATGCACTGGCAAACGTTTTCCTGTGGCATGTTTACTGGTCTGCACGCGGCAGTGGTACAAAGCCATACATTGACACGAAATCTGCTTCCAATGGATAACTGTATTCCTTATTTGTCGTATTCAAACGGCGGGGTAACAGGCGATTTGATTAAATAATAATCAAGAAAGAAATATAAATATCGCAAATTGTCTTATTTTGATGAAAATCATGTTTTTAATATACATATGTGGAAATGAAAAAGGAGCTCTTTTATATACTCGCACATACATCCCTGAATATATTTGAGATAAATTTTTAGACAATAAGGAACTATTAGAGGTATTAAAATATTTTTAATATTTAACAATTCAAAAATGTTTTATATACCTAAAATAATAGATCTGTACCAATCATTAAACATCATTGATTTATTTTGTGTTTATACATCTGAATTTATTTTCTGATGATTTTATAACTACGGATTCGCGTAATAACGGTACAAGGGATGCGTGGGTTGCGTAGAAGCGAAGGCCATCAATTACGTTACGCAAGAACGCAATCGCGGGCTCAAACAAAGGTCCAAGTGCTTATGCATCCCCGGAGTCCGAGCCGTTAGCGCACGCTTCATATCTTCGGTCTAATTATTTGCAAATTTGCATATCTCTAGCTGGCGTGGCGCGGTTCCGAACTAACCGAACTTTTGTTCGTGTCTACCGGATGTCCGCTTCTGTCCGCTCCGTTGCGATCCTTGTTGTGAATTCAACGACTCGGCCGTAGGCTCTTTTATTATAGAGATTCCCATTCGATTCAATTAAAATAAAAAAAAAGGACAATAGTTCTTTCCGTTTCTTTAAAATGCTCGATAATCTTCTATCGGATTTTATAATTTGTTATATAGTAATACATTGTGTGTGCTTCTTTAATTTATATAACAGAGAATTTCACCCCTTTATAATTCTAACGACAAAAAGAAGAGCTTTTTATACGCGCGAAGGGAGTCTTAAATTTTATTATTTTCTCGATTATAACTTGAGGTGCCTTGGCATTTTTGTAAAGAAACGATTTATATACATCTTCCCTAACTTTTATATATTTGTGAAGCTACTAAATAATATCATATTCGAAAGCAAAGACGTAGATGTGTGACTAATTATTTCCAGAAAGTATATAAAAAGTATTTAATTTTAAAGTATTATAAAATAAAGAATATTAAGTTTATTAATTAAAGAGTTTCAAAATTGCGGTGCGCTTCCGATCAACGGTGCGTGTTATCCAGTCTCTGCGAATGGTGTTACTTTAATCGTAGTTTCGCACTGCGTTATGCCATACGCCGCATTTAAGAGCGGGAGGAAGCGGAATGCGCGACAGAACGGGACGGAAGCGCCGACGGATTCGGCTTAAAAAATAATTATCGCGTTCCGACGCATCTCAGCATTAGAGAGAGAAAGGAAGGGAGAAAAAGAAACAGCGTAGATTCTACAAAGTTTACAGGGCTGTTTAAAAGTCTTCATGAGCATCCTCGCTTTCGAAGATTCATCTCTCACAAATCTAACATATTCTTGAAATATTATATGTATATGAGCTGCAAAATATTATATTTTTATTAATAATTATGATTATTAATTATTGATAAATATTAATTTTATATTGCATTGTTATTTCTTTTTACGTTAAATATAATTTTCCATATAAAAGTGCTTTGAAAAAATTGTGTAACGTTGCTTTATTGAGATTATCTTCAAATATTATACTTCAACGTGTGTGTTTAATCAAACAATGCAACAAATCTCAGAATTTATTTCGCAGTACAATAATACAATAATAACTTTTATAATTTTGATTGATAATTAATAATTTTACTAAAGATAAGTTTTTTAATTGTAATGTAGGATTCATCATATTCATATTTGTACAATGAGACAACTTGAGTTGGCTTGCAGTTATCTAGTTGGTATAATATTACGTCTCGCAGACATTCAATTAAAACAATGCTTAACTTTTGACTTCGTCAAGTATCTTTTTGTGGCTCCTATACATTTTCCCAGCCCCTAGGCTTAGTGCCTGTAAGTATCTGACAGATAAACCGGCCCTGTGAAAGTTCTGACGTGTTGCGTCGGTGAGAATGCCAGAAGCGAACGTAGGGCGGAAGAGACACGAGGAGGATGCAAGCTCGAAGAGGAGACAGAAGCGGGAATGGGACCGCAAGAGAGGATGGAGGAAAACGAGAGAGAGAGAGAGAGAGAGAGCGAGCGGTGTGCGACGGTGTGCGAGGGAAAAGACGAGCGAAGCGGAGAACCGAGAGAGCGGAGGCATCCGCGCGCTCATTTCCGTTTCGGGGCCGTCGAGGGGGACGAAAAGGGGAAGGGGGGCGCTAACTCGCGAGATATTAATTCCGTGTTAGCGCTAGGAGGGTTGCAGAGGCGAAAACTACGTGCCGAGGGGGAATACTATCCCCCTTTCTCCGTTTCTCCCCCGCGACCAACGTCTATCCATCCCTCCGTCGTTGCCCTTCCCCTCCCCTCTGCCCCCCCCCGTGCCCCACCGCCGCGTCCTCCAACGCAACCACCCTCTGCGCGCGAGGTTGGGGAGGCGTTACAAATCAGAGATTAGCCATAGTTAACTCGACTTGCGCAGTCAAACAGTTAATCAATAAACGATTATTTACATCGTGCGCCCACGGCGTGCTTGCGCGCACCCAACGCGAGCATATTTTCCCGCCGCGGGATGACGAATGCGGCGCTGATAAGCGCCACCGACCGCTGGACCACCTCGGGGTCATCCGGGATTAAAATTAAAAAATGCCTATCTCTCTACTCAGAGATCGCGTCCACCGGCTGGTAATTAATTCGCCCTCTGATTGTGAGAGTAATCTCGGATTACTCTCGATTCGAATCGATCAACATGACGCACGATTGCGATATCGCGCTAAACGGTCTACTGATGAATTCACCGAAAATGAGTTTACTGTTTTTGTTTAATTTACTAATGCAATTAATTACGGTAAATCAAGTTATGTTAAGCGGCAATTTAAACGACACGATAATCTCTCAATGATAAAAATTAATAATTATCTTATCTTGACAGAAAATCGCGAGTGTCGGGAAAAGATTGCTTGAAATTATAATTATACGGATAACTATTATTGTTAATTTTTTCATTGAAGAAGCGTTATTTTTCCAAGCCATACGACCTCAATTATCACACTCGATTTTATTACTTATTATCGCATAATTTTATATTGTTTAACTTCTAACAAACAAGAAAGAAAAAGAAATGCGTTATTTCATCTCTATTTTAATGCTTCAAGAAAAGATCGTGGATATCGTGGATCTCGTCGAGACTTCGACTCGAGTAACATTGCTAGAATACAACTACCATTGTGATCGCACGCATTGTTAGCCAAACTTTTCGAGACCACGATCAAGTAGAGAACTGAATTTGTCGTCTCGGATGATGGGTACGGTTCGTAAAGAAAGTATGTATCACGATAGCGCGTGGAAATCGGTAGTTTTCCGAATGGGATGGAGAGGCGGTGGATAGATCAAGGGGAGAGGGAGATCTCGGACAATGTGTCTCAGGAAGGCGTCGATTAGGATCGGAGGATGTCGCATGTAGCGTCGACGACCTCGTCGTGATATACCTCTCGAAACCGAACCGCGGAGAGGATCATGGTGGCTGACGATCACGGTGCTGCTGGTAACAAACGGCGCGATGAGTGGGCACCCGTCCACCCACCCACCCCATCGGGAGGGTGACGGCGGGTGCTGCGGCGACGGGAGGGTGCGGCGACGGCGGGGGTGAGGAAGAGGTCGAGAAAGAGGGGTGCGCGGAGGTAGCTGGATGACTGGCGGCGGAAGCGTCGTCATGGCGACGCATCGATCAGCCGCCGCCACGCGAATCGAGTCGAGCCGAGGCCACATTGCGCCGCACCGCGCCACACCACGTCACACCACACACACCACACACACCGCGGATACGCGCGTGTGTGGTTCGCGTATGCGAAACAGAGAAAGAGAGAGAGAGAGAGAGAGAGAAGTCGGCTTGCCAACTCGCAAGTTGGCATTGTTACTCGGCTATCTCGCTTTGATCCGCGACAGCGCTAAATCCAACGAACAACGACGGTACAGAGAAGGAAAGGATCTCTTCTGAGAGGTGACGTTAGATAGGAGAGAGGGGGCGGAGCAGAAAGGTCGAAGAAATTGGCGAACCGAGGTCATGGTTTTCTCTTTCGGGATGCCGCGGTACCGCGTGCTATACGCGGGGACGTTTCTTTCCTCTCCGCGTGTGACATCGCGTCACAGCTGCGACGATTATATCGCCTCGTTACGCGAGTGCACGTGCGCGCGCGCTCTCGGGATCCGAAATAATTTCCCTCTTACGCAACAATTACGCGAAGCGCCGTTTGGCGGCTTTATCCAGCTTTACATTCACAACGCTGTAAAATACGCGAGCGCGCACATCTGGCAAAAGCGTAAATGTATTTTAGCTTAAAGCAAGGCGCGCCACAAAGTAAACGCGATGCGAGTAATGCGGCGTAATATTTTCCTTTTTCGCGATGTCAAAGTTACTTACGCTTCCGTCGATCAATTGTTTCATTCTGTAGCGCTTATGACATAAATATTAACGCAATTTTTCTTGATGCGGAAAAGAGAATATAATGATAAATTGTAAAATATCTTGCAGTGTTTAGCGATTCGTAGTTGACTAGAATTTTAATACAATGCATTTTAATACAATGCATTATTTGTATCAGGGGTATATGATCACAAATTTTTATATCTCAAACACACTGCGAATGTTAATGGTACTCTAAAGTATAATCGCATTATTTCAATTTTTTCATATTTTATAAAAATATAATTTGTGATTTATATTAACGTAATGCTTCGAATATTAAGAAGAGCCTTATTCTCTCTCTATTCTACAATTTTTAGATAATTTAAATCCTGATATTAATTATCATTCTATAAGCATTAAAAGAATCGCAAAGGGACGCAACATGCCGTTAACGCCTCTCTACTGAATGGCGGAATTCGATCCGCAGAGAACCCCACAGGAACGCGCCGCAGTTCGACTGCCACAGTTCAGCAGCTTCCGGTGGCCAGGAACGGCGGGTGTTACGTCGAATCGGGTGTCGGTGGTCGATCGATCCCGTGCACGAGAGAAATGTAGAGAATCGTGCTTGTCCTCGTCGTCGTCGTGGTTGCCGTCGTCCTTCCAACCCGGCTTCTCTGATCTTCCAGTTCTCAGCTCGCGCTGAATACCACTGATTGTCCTCCACTCGCTCGCTATCCCGACCCTCTCCTCTCCAACCCCGATTCCCCATCGAGCAGAGGGAGAAGGGGGGGAGGTTTCCACTCCTAACCATTCTCATCCTCCTCATCCAACCCGAACGAAACCCATCCCCCGTAGGGGCACCCTATCCACCCCACGTTACCGTTGCTACTCCTACCCACTCCACGATAATGATGGCAATCAGACCCTCAGAAAGGATTTCAGGAAATTCTCTCGCCTTTTTGTCGGCAGCCGGGGCGGCGGCGGCGGACGCCACAAACACCGGTCGCCTCGTCGTCCTCGCACTCACGGCAGCTGTGTAATCGCCCTTTCCTCTCTCTCTCTCTCTCTCACGTCGTCCTCTTCTCCCTGTCCCTCTATTCGCCTCGTCACGCTTTCTTACATGGCCGGCAATCGCGCGAACATATATCCAAACCCGCTCTCGCTTTTCAATAATTTCACGTGAAACGTGACACACCGTCTCGCGCGATAACGCACATTGCGAGAAACCAGGCTTCTTCCGTGTTCTCTAGAACATTTTCCATGGATCCGATAATCGCGCAATCGCTTCAAATCGCATCAAATTCGAGTTTCGAGAATTTTAGCGAGAAATCCGTCTATTTAATAATAAACGTGGAATTACATCGCTAGATTCTGTTCAAACCTATAAAGATGGTTTAAATTTTCTAAAGATAGCCAATTTTTGAATAGACTCATTCACGACTGTGTAATTTGTCTGAAATTTTTGTAACTCTTTTTGTAATTGCTGCGAGAACTATTGACAATTTTATGCGATTCGTAATTATTCATATGTTTCCTAACAAATACGATTTAAAAAATGACGCACATTATTTATATTTCTTTCATTTTTTTACGTTTTTTATTATTAGAAAAATGTATGTCGCATTTGTATGCCTTGTAGCTTTATTTAGATAGATTTCTGTAATATATATCGTATAAAAATACCTCCATGCAATTTTGAACCGTACTCCAAATTAAGTTGGTTTTGCTTAATTTTATTTTGCAACAAACAATATCTTACTTTTTTGTGTCAGACATGGATTTTCTGTAAAAAAATACCTGTCTTTCTATATCATTGCTGAAAATTTATCAATGTTGGTTAAAACTATATTCTATATAAAAATTATTAAATGCCATACATGAGAAATATGTCGTGTATATGTTAAGAAATAAGTATTACAACTGTATAGCATTTTTATCGAAATGTACGGTGATAAATCCCGCGATTATTTTAGTCACAAATTATAAGAGAGAAAGTATTAAAGTAGTACTAGTAGCAATAAAATTTATGATAATCAGTTGCACCCTCGCGAGGAATTAATCATCGCAGCTGTAATGACTGCATATAACACGCGGTGACTCTGCTTCATAACTAATGCATACGATGTAGCGTAAAGCTCGTTTTATCCCAGATTTTATCAGGGTTCACGGTTCGCGATTTTCAATCAGTTGCACGTATCTGCAACGTAACTCATATGTAACAGTCGCAACTTTTGACAGCGAAAAAATGTTGGTCGCAGAGCTGTCCTCTGTTCCCTTCTCATAAATTAACGAATTGACCGTAGCATCGAAAAATATTACTATAATATTTATATAATGCTTAGTTTTCATATATCAATAGATTTAAAATAAAAAATTGATATATTGCAATATCATTCGACGAAAGATTCTACTTTTGTTGAAAACTGCAAATTAGAGAAATCTATCATTGAAATTGAAATAGAGAGTGAGTTATAGAATAGTGTGCATTTTTAAAAATTCGTCTTGTCTATAAATCATTAATTTCTGGCACGGTTCGTCTGTGCCATAAAAATTTATAAGAGATACTTTTTCGTATTTCGTATACGTGTGTCTCTTATATAAAATTAGAAATGCGAGCAGATTCTTCGAAGTTATATTGACAACTGTCAAATAATTCGTCAAGCGAAATTTGTCACGTACGAATTGTTAGCTCATCGATTAACGATGTCAATGGCTCATCAAGATGAATAAAGATCTATTTTATTTCGGAAGTGACGACACGATGACGTCGCAGAAAGCGGCGGGCACGTTTCCCGTCGGCGGCGAGCGAGAGCGAAAGAGAGAGAGTCATTAGCTAGTTAATCATGCGTTATCGTGTGTGCTTAATGTTCCGTCAATGAAGGAGTGACTGGGGAGTGAGCATTGGAAAAGGGAGTCTTTTGGCAGGCGGCCCCCCGCCGCCCACCTCACCCTTTTTTCTAGCTTTCCTTGGCTCGCAGTCAATATTGTCGGCGTGCACCGCAGCGTGCAAGCAACAGATCACACACTACCACACTCGACACGATCTCAACCCTCACCTCTTTGTCGCGCGGTTAAAGAGCCCGTTTCTTTTCCAACTAATGGAGGTGACGGGGTAACTTTAGCGTCGACGCTTTAACGCTAAAGGGCCAATCTCACAAGTCGTAGCTTTTACCGCGTTCCTAGGAAGCGCTGAGTACTTCCAGGAAATCCGAGGAGAGATTAGTAACTATTAATTTCTTATGCATAATTATAACTGAAATTTCGAAAACTTTATAATAAGTCGGAGACTAATACAAAATATATGGATTTAATAATTAAAAATTAAAAGGAATAAAAAAAGTAAATAAATAATCATATAACGCGTATACTATAATTAAACTTCACGACTTCTAAATTAAATATTTATATTTGACATTCTAAGGAATATATGTAAACATTCAGAGAATATAAAAGATCAAATAATTTCTTCTTTGAGAAATCCAAAAAATTTAAGAGATTAAATGATTTGAAAATTTAGAAATTGGAAATCTAAAGAGATACGCGAAAAGATATATAAAAAATATATATCCAGTTTGGAATAATAAATTATTACAATATAATATAATTGTTTGAGACATGATATTTATATTGTATATTATCGAAACATGGCAATTGCAAGTTAAAATGATCAAAGTATAGAACGATGCATAATATGCTTATCAGGGAGCTAATTATCTACGATTCATATGTAGACACTTGCAACTCTAAATAAAATGTCTTTCGCAAATAGAGGGATGAAAACAACACGCGAGACATCTGCCACATTTTAGGCAAACTAAAATAAGGGATGATTTCGTAATATAGTGCCATCTGTTCAGGGGTCCAAGAAACTTGGAGCAATTGCGCGTATTTAATCGATGACGTTTCGCTATTGATTTAGACCATTTTGCCAAAGATGCTGCACTTGTATCCAGTGTGCTTTCATCATCCTCTTAACCGATCATCGTTAATGTTTGCGCGTTCACCGTTTGTCGACATGAATTTATCACGATAAGGTTTTTGCAACAAGAGATATAGCGAACTGTACTAATGTTTATACTAATCTGAATTTAATTGCTCAGAAAAAATTTATAGAAGAAACTAATTAATTTTTTGTAATTTTATCTGCGATACTATCATTTATAAGTCATAGGATTAACAAGGTAAATTAGCAGGAACAGAATGTTTAAATTTTATCTCCTCTCTCTTCTAGAGAAAGATACAACAGACTAAGCTTTTACTTCAAACATGAAATAATTTCATAATTAAACTGTAGTTTTAGCTTTAACACGAATGCTGTCTTATTGTCATTACATAGGTTCTCACCCCGTAATTATCGCGCAATCAACAAAGCCCGCTGCCGGGACATGAGAAAACGTCACGGCATGTAAAGCGCTCACAGGCGATCACGCGGGTGTGAATTAAAATTTATCGCTTAATACGATCTACCGAGGGCCGGATTCATACGAAATTATTCTTGGTATACGTATGTAGGTACACATGCATCCTTGCGCGATCGCATAATAAACCTGCGTCGCAAGGGCGGGTCGCTCTCGTTCGAGTTTCCGCCGAGTCACGCGGGGGATAAAACTTTCTCCCTCGCTCTTTTTTCCTCTCTCGTTCTTCTTCTTCTTTTTTTTTCTCTCTCTCTCTCACTCGCTTTTTTCCATTCCCCCGATAATATTCGCACTTAATACGTACTGTCGTCCCGTCTCGCTCTTGCGTTCTTCGGCCGGTTCTTATATATTCTTCCTCTCTCGTTCTCTCTTTCTCTCCACGGTTCCCTCTCACTAGCAACGTTCCCGCTAGCACGCTCTCTCACCAGCCAGACCAGCCGCGGCAGTTAGTGGCTTAACGAGGTTATTTCACGACGTCGGGTGGGTGGGCCATAGGTCGCGCGAGAATGAATAATGATCCGTTCGTGGGGCCGGCGAGCGACCTCGCTGCTCCTTGACGTGTGCTGGTAATACACGCTGGAAGCGCGCGAGAGTATCGGAGAAGGGCGAGGATACGATGTACAGTGCCGCGTTATAATAAAGACTGCGAAGCGGAAATCCGAAAATCTAAAGAGATTCCGGAAGAAATCCGCCGAACTGCCGACCGCTCGTTTACCGCACATACAACTTCAGTGTAAATTACAAGGCTGTACATCGTCGAGAAACTATTGCGATGCAGTTGTGTGATACTAGGTAATTTAACCAATTTAATGGCTTAAACTGTCGGGCTCCCAAGATCCGACTAGGAAAGCGGAAGCTGCACTTAAGAGTCGAAATGGATTTCGACAATTTGAATATTATGTAGCGCAACGAAGAGAGCTTTTAACTTTTTTCTACTTATCAAGAATGATGTTTGCATATTCTTAGAAAATAGAAACGTTATTGATTGCGATAATTGAGTATCGAATTGTTAG
The DNA here is from genome assembly GCA_963971435.1 of Lasius platythorax. NCBI lineage: Eukaryota > Metazoa > Arthropoda > Insecta > Hymenoptera > Formicidae > Lasius > Lasius platythorax. The sequence continues at coordinate 5,184,424 of OZ020541.1, forward strand.
GGAAGCGACGGTTTATTTTTGTGCAAAAAGTTCTCCATCGCGCATCACAACCACTGCTTAATTAAAGTTTCAATCATATTGCGCACAATGACGCGTTATAGAATCGGTGATCGTCAAATATAGCCGGGCGCATTCGAGAGGACGTCGAGAGGAACAAAGGATCGAAAGAGCTCGCGAGGCGGGAGAAACCGAACGAATAGCCCTGTCGCGAAGATAAGGCAGCGGCAGGAGCAACCTGGCCCTTCGAAGCTACCCGCGCGCGCCACGCTCTTTGTTGCGGAGCGCAATAATTGCGCGGGAGGGCGGCTCGCAAGCAGTGCCTCCGGGGGGTTAGCCAGGGCTGTCGACGCTGAAACGAAGGGGGGCATGCGGAGGGGGTGACAGCACGCGCCGGAACCGGAACTGAGAGTCGTGTGTCCCCGCCGTTCCCGGGCGGAACTATCATGATTAGTCACGGGGCCTGCAACGAGCCGTAGGAGAACTGCGCGAGCAGAAAGACGGAACCCCGCGGAGATATCCCAGAATCGGCCGTGCGCGATCGACCTGAACGACGCATATAAAACGAGAGAAAAAAAGAGAGAGAAAGAGGAACAAAGAGAGAGAGAGAGAGAGAGAGAGAGAGGCAGAGGGATAAACTCTCACGCGCAAATGCTATGATTTATTATATCAAATAGTAATATTAACCGTGTCTATTAAAATCGAGGAAACGAAACGTCTTGAAATAAAATGGCAATTAATTTCTTATGCACTTGTGAAAACGTATTAATACACGTTGCATGTGTATTCTCAAAAATTATTTCTATGAACTAAGGTACGATTGATTTTTCGCGAGTATTCGTTAAAATCGAGAATTGTAATATATGTCACTTATTGTTAGTAAAAAATTTAATTATATTTGCGTATATTGAAATGTTCAAATATGCGAAAATAAGTATTTGAGATAAGTAGAAAATTCAAAGTGATACTTTAGATAATTACTTTTGTATAGCAAATATAGAAACGCGAATTTTAGAAGGTTTGGATTTTAATTCTACGGGCAAGTATATGAAAAAGTGGTATTTTTATCTACTGAGAAAATTGAGTTATATAATTTAATCATCGATATTCTTAAATCAATCAAGCGTGTATTCACTTCAATATATAAAAATCCGCGCATTGTTAGTGCCTAATTACCTCGCGAGTAGGAATTTACGCTCGATCCAAGGAAAAATTCCACACTAGGGCGGAAGTCAAGCCTCGTCTCGCGTCTCTGAGGGTTCTTAATGTATTCTTTCCATTTTTTAGAAGCGAGACAGTTACGATTCTCTGACCCTTAGTCACCCTCGAACGCTGGGAAACGAGGGTGGACTAGTCGCAGTTACCAGTGCCGCTGGTGGCGGAAGCGAAGGGGCTCGCGGAGGTTCCCGGATAAAGGGCAAAAGGGATCACGCGCGGAGAGAACCGAGGGGGTCGCCGGATTGTAGCGCCAGCGTGGGGTGTTCGAGACCCATAACCACCCCCTAGGTTAACCGATACCGGCAATTATCAACGCGTCTCGGTCACCGTGATCCTCCCTTCGCTAGCGCTATATCCGCAACTGTATACAGAGAGAGAATGTTTCTAAATTGACGTTATACAAAATGCAAAGATGTATTCTTCGACAAATTTTGAAATCTATTTTCTCTATTTCATTACGAAAATACGTTTTTGGAACGAAACTTAAAAATTCCCTTGTTCAATATTCAAAACTCTCTATCCAAAATTTACTAATAAACAGATCATGCAGTATATTGCGCACGCACATGTACACACACGTACACAATAATATAAAATGAATTATTATAGAGAACAATTAAATGAGCACTTAATTTCACAAATTACAAATAATAAATTAAAATTTTAAATTGCTCACTTTATGATTGCTTCATCATCGTCCGATGCCTCTCTTTCTCTTCTCTTGTTTTTCTTTTCTGTTGCTTTTTCATAACTCATACGCAAAAACACGATTAATTATGATTGCGCGTGCACTAATCAGCAAAAAATGGCGATCGCGCTGCATTTTGTAAGGCATTCTCGAAAGTTAATCTGTAATCAATAGATACGCAACGCGTATCTTTTTATATTGTAACGAAAGAACTAAAGTTATTAAAGAGCGAGAAAATTATGCACGCACAAAGATACAATCCGCTCTGCATTCGAAAATCGCGTGATTAAATTAATACATCACTCGCCGCGCGCGCTATTTTCGTTGCTAATGTAATAGTATGTATATATTTTTAAAACTATTACTTTACCTCGTATTATAACATTATAACATAAATATAAATGAATGTATTAATGTTAAAATTAAAAGTAAATATGCGCAGAGTTTTAATATCTGAAAATATATCATTCCTTTACCGATTCGTGCAATAGACTTTAATCGAACAAAACATATAAACCAAGTGTTTTAATTGCGATAATCGACAGATATGCTTAATTTATGCAATTGATTAAATATTAAAATATCGGATTAACAACGATTTGTAATTAACTGAGCACATTACGACATCATTCGATCGAAGTCGATCCGTTCTGTACGCGTGACGTTTTGTTAATGATTGAAAAATTCGAAAATAATAATCAATAGTCAGTTAAGATACGATAATCACAGGAATTAATTAATCGCGTAAACTTATAATCTCTAATTTTAATAATCGCAACGAATGATTGCGTTTGATATCTCTTAATATCTATAGCGATTATATTTCGAGAGAGATAATACGCAGACAACATACACGGATATTTCAAAGTGCTATTATCTTGTTCGATTCTCGCTGCACGAATGACAACAAGGTTACAGCGCAACACCTGTATGTACATATACAGCGCTATTGTTGATCACCTTGTCATTCGCGCGGCGAGACTCGAGCAACCAGGTAGTCGTACGTACAGCGCTCTTCGATACTCGTACGAAGGTATGTCGTACATTATTATCTCGCAGAATCGTGACGAAGTATTAGACGATGCCAAACACGCACGATTATGCCCTACAATTATAATTATTACAATTAGCGATTTTCTACTCGTCAATCAATTTCTGCAATTATCGCGTATCAAATTTTCCATAATATCGCGTGGTATCCGGATAAAGTTTCGAACTTCTCGATCATTAATAAGAAATTGCGGATCGACTCTCAGTCGGCATCGCAATATTTAATTAGTAATATAGTCATATTTAATTATGTATTTTAATAATTGTCAATCACGTAGTAAAATTCGTCCGTTTGTTTATCGATGATTTATTAAAATGGATACTTATTTGTGATTTATTAAATTGAAATATTGTATGAATAGTTGACAAGGGAATGACATATTTTTAGATATTATACATTCTGCGTATATTTACCGTTAATTTTAACATTAATATATTTATTTATATTTTTATATTATAATACGAGATAGAGTAATTATCTTAAAAATATATACTATCTATTAACAACAAAAGTAACACCGAGTAATGCGTTAATTTAACCGTCTGATTTTCGAGTGCAGGACGGATCGTATCTTTGTGCGTGCATAATTTTCGCATTGTTTTTTTTTGTTACAATATAAAGAGATACGTGTTGCGTGATTAACGTTCGATTTTTCATAGAAAAAAATTTATAGCGTGAGATTTAATGAATCCTTACACGATAGTCTTTATTTCTTTTTCGATGTTACGCAGTTTTTAAAGAATCCGTGTGTGTGTGTGTGTACTACTTTATGCACGTTTAAACGTTAGTGCTTAATATAGATGAGAACCAATTTCTGTCATCATCTATAGATGAGTAAATTTCTATAGCAAGAGTAGATAGGTGGAGCGGTACTCTTTCATGTAGCACCGTCTATAACGTTCTCTCTCTCTCTCTCTCTCGATATATTCCGTGCAATTAGGTAGATGAGAGGCAATGTTACGCTTGTGCGACACGAAATATGACCGTTTAAAACTCCTTCGGTAAAGGATAGATACTAATTTGTCGAGGTTGAAATCGTCGCTTTGATTTAATGACGTTGCAGAGTGGCGGCTTACTCCAAGAAAATTCAAATGTAATTGTTTAATATAAAACTGGCCATTAATTAAAGGAATTTCTTATAGTCTTTTAAGGTATTATAAAATCAATCGATATGATTGGCAATTCATTTTTTTTTTTTTATATATATTGTCGATATTAAGAATATTCAATACATAAAGTAAATTACATTTAGCACAATTGTGGCTTTTTACTTTATATTATTTTATACTTAGATTTAATTTAAGACAGCTGTTTTGTGGAATACACGTATTTGAAACATGAAAAATCATGAAACTTGGATTTAATTGCACTAAATTAAAACCGTGCGAATAGAGCTCGTTAATTTATATAGAAATGGATGCGCATTTAAGTGTGCCGTTTATTTCTCATGGTAAAAAGGTTAACGCGCGTACAGTGACAAACACGATGTCGGCACGCGTGTCACCGCGTCTTGTCAAACATCAATTACGTGTGCAAACAAGCTAGCATAGAGGGATGGTGCTCGACCGACAAACATCAAATACATGCATTACCCTGAGACATGCTGACACAATGACCGACACTATCGCTGGTCCTCAACCTTATTCGTGCTAATGCAGATTATATAGAATAAAAATTAAAAGAAATAAACGCAAACAATATTTGTATGTAACATTCCACTACTATAGAATAAGATTACAATCGACTCTTCAATGCAGATAATTTTCTAAAATAATGCATTCGCAAAAATCTCTTTTCAGCTAATTGTTTTGATCCTTTATGTTACACGAATTAATTATAAACATAAAATAAGATTAGTGTAATTAAAAATAGTTTTTTATTAATACAAAATATAAGTGTATTCTAAAATATTTGTCTTAAATTAAATTTTAAGAGTTGAGTATGAGGTGAGAATTGCACAAATTTTTAATATACTCTTTTTTATGTATCTGTTATGAGCCATAATTGTAAATAATAGGTCAATTATTAACATTAATCAATAATGAACTACATTTGTCCTTTCTTTTAATATTAAAGTAATTAGTATTGATCATATATACATATAATCATATGATATGATCATATATGTATATGTATTACCAATATTGATACTGTATAATAATTCTTGAATAATGAAATGTTGGAAAGGATGGAAAATGGATTTAAAAAAGTATTAGCGAATGTTAATTGTTGATTCATTTTCCATCCTTTCCAACATTTCATCATTCAAGAATTATTATACAGTATCAATATTGGTAGTCAATTATTTTCATCTTCTCTAATTCAACATATTATTCTTCAACACTTATTCCATACATTATTAATAATTTGTCGTATTCGTATACTCGTGCTTCCATTACTGTAGAATCGTATAGTTAAAATATACTCGCGCGATGTCAAAATACATCATGCGGCATACCGCGAGTTTAATGTCAGTGGTTTTAATCCCGGAGAAGCTTTTGTGCCGCACAAAATTTGTGCTACGCGCTTGCATCGAAATTCTGTCGCGCGCAAGAGCAAGGGCCGAAATTTCGCGGAGAATCCAGTTCCTTTGTCGACACATCCGTATCTCGCGAGAATTATAGCCGAGTTTTAGGGTATAGGTACGCGGCACGAAACGGCCCGACTTAAAATCTAAGTAGTCGTGCATCCCTCGGTGCGGGCCGCAGATAGGAGAAGATAGAGGGTAGCCTGGGGGGATCGTAGAGGGTTGCCCAGGACGGCAGGGAGAGAACCGTGTGGGACGGCGGCAAGTGAGTGGAAAGGGGGCAAACGGAGAGAGGGGAAGGAGAAGAGGGATGCTGGGATGCCGAGGGGAGCATCCGGGATCTCGGAGGGTACATGGGGCGGTCGGTCGTCATGGATACGCTCCCGGCTAACCCTGTAACCGCTCCTCCCTCGTCATTCTACGTTTTCGCAACTACCCGCCGCCATCATCGACCCACCATCTTGTCTCGAACCCTACGAGTCTCGTCAAAATTTTGAGACGGTCCTTCGAGATGTGCACGGATGTAACTAAAGATTTCCCTTAAACTGCATGATCATGTAAAAAGATAGGGTAACGTACGATTGTCGCGATGAACGAAAGGAAAAAAAAAAGGACAATTTTGGAAATCGCGATGATAAGAATAAAATATCCAACATTGAATTTCGATGAAAAAAATCATTTCGAAAATAATGTTAGTCTAATTGTAAAGTATTGTAAAAATTATAATATGACATGTATGATTAGTATAATATATTGCATCAAATATATTATTTTTCAAACTTGCTCGGTATTCAGGATAAATGATTTATTTAAGGAATCTAAGAATACGATTATTCAGGGTTGGTTTTTGCTTTGGCGTGATCGGTATCAACTATTCTTTATTTTTATTACGTCTTGGAATGCAATCTATAGAGAAAAACAGTATGCGACATATGAATTACATTAATTAATATTAATGTAATTAATAAAACTCAATATTATCGTTAGACATTGATACTTAACAAGTATTGATGTATTATTTTTCTAGATGCATATCATAAAATTATTGTAAATAAAATTGAACTGTTAATTGAAAAAGAACGTTGCAGATATGACTTTGCAAGTTAACAGACATCGTTTTGTGGTTACGCGGATACCATGTCATGCGGTACTATTCAATAACAATAACGTTATTTCAGCCAATTATTTCGGTGACCTTACTGTCAGTGCGAGATGAATTAACGAAAAACGTGTAACGGAGCAAGAGCGAAAAATCGTGCGCGCGACCAAACGTATTCTCGATCTGGATGCGTGCGATCCAGAATTCGCGTTCGCGGAAGATCAATCGATCGGCAAGGGTGACTGCGGATGACCGCGTCGTGCCGTTAAACGTTAAATTCACCATCGGGCGAGACGAAAGTTTCGAGTCGTCGATAAATTTCGGCAACGGCGAGCAGGATATTGCTGCGGCCGTGGAGAGCAGTCGACGAGCGTTTTGCTCGGCTGGCAGCGATGCAACACCCTCGCATCGCGCAACACGATTCCCCGTCGTATTCGAACATCCCTCTCCTATCTCCCCCCCCCCCTTCTTCATCTCCTCGCCCTTCTCATCCTCCTCCTCCTGTTCCGTCGTCCTCCCCTTCCATTCCGCCGTCTCCTCGCGGCTCTCGCGGGCGTGGGCGGCAGATAACGTGATTTACACTGGTCGGGTAATTAATGTCCTCGGCGACCGGTGCTTTAAAAAAGCAATCGGAAATCGGCGACAACGAAGAGCAACAGTCAGCCCGCCGGCTGCTGCTACTACCGGATGACAAATTATCGCGCGCGAGACCGTTGCCCCGTTTTTTTTTTTTCGCGTTTCTCTTGGCACAAGAGAACATCGCACGTGGTGTGACACTCATCTTTACCGGTACTTAATAATTTCCGAAAGAGATACCACGCGATTCCGTTATCAAAAGCGAGAATGTGCCACGTTGCATTTTATTTTATTTTATTTTTAATATAAATTTGACATTATTTGAAAAAATAAAAATGAATCACAGTTAATATAGCGAAATTGTTCTTCACATAACAAGTGAAATTTTATTTCGCGATCGACAGAAAGATAGCCTTCAATAGCGAAAATAAAAATTAAATCGCAATAGCTCTTTGGTGATATACCTGTACAACAGATATTGCAATTTTAAGATATTGACAGTCAAATAATGATATATTTTCTTTTTCTTGCTTCGAGAAACGAAAGAAAAATGTATGCAAATATTTAATGTGAAATCTAACTGCTGTATAGTAATAATTTTTTCTACGTTTCTATAAAAAAAAAATTTAACATTCTATGGCATCCAAGAATAATTATATGAATGAAAAATACATGTATATACATCAGACATTTAATATGAACACGCGAACACTGTAAATCGTTAAAACGCGTTCGCGACTCTGTGAAATCTTAATGTCGCGTGTGCTTCATCGTTATCATTGTGGGAAAATGCGAGGGCAAATGCGGCTCTTGCTCTCATTAACCGCATTACATCATCGCGATGCATATCAGATGCGATCGATGGTATCTCCGCGATACTTATGCCGGTATAAACTTGTGAATAATCAGGTTGCGTGCTTTTCCACGCGTTTGTGCGTGACCTTACGTTCGGCGTTACGGCGACAACTATTTCGCATCACCAAATAACGAATTACACTTTCATGCATATCTCACACCTGCCTGTTCGCTTGATGCATTGTGTCCAAAAAAGTATCAAATCTTATATTAATATTTCCTTATATTACTTAATGAATTTTGATATAAAAAACACTAAATGTCTCGACAAAGTTGAGAAAAAAAAGCTTCTGTTTTTTCTCTCTTTAGAAAGAAATACATGACACTGTATTCCACAAATATTAATATAAATTAATGTGATGAAAATAATGAATAACAGCGAACACACGTGACACCAAGACATATACTTGATAAATTTTTCAACTCAGTTTTCTCGAAAACGGAACTTTTTTTTACGAAAACAAAATTCCAAACTTTCGGCTTATTTTTACGTGAAAAATCTCCTTTACACGTAGCCTGTAATATATGAATCACCGTATCATCGCTTAATTGTCGATGAGAAAGACTCGAGACTTTTACAGAAAAAAAATGAGGAAAAAAGCTTACCGGTGATGGAGGCGGTGGGCGAAATGGTGGACGGGTTGGCGCGCGGTGGCGGCGAAAACGCACCCGCAAGGTAACCGCTGCGATCGGCGAGGGCTTGTTTCGCCTTGTCGACGCTCTCCTTGAGCCGTTGAAAAGTGCTGCCGCAGGTGAGGCCGCGGTACGGCCAGTTTTCCTGCTTGACGCCGGCCGCGGTTACACCAGCGGCGGCCGCGGCCGCGGCTCCGGCCCCGGAGGCTCCCTTTAATTCGAGCGCACCTGCGTACGAACAGCTAGCGCTGTCGTACATCACCAAAGAGCCCCTGCAATCCAGGATTATCTTTGTAAACGACAAAAAGAATATGCCATTAACGACTGATAATTTGCGACATGTAGAGAAGTAGACCATACAACTTCTGTCAAGCTGTCTTGAAATAAATATAAGAAACTTCTTCGACAGCACGTAGATAGAATCTCTTTCGGAGGAATTAGGAAAATTCGAAAATCATGTATGGTCTTCTTCTTCCACTCATTGATTCAGAAAGAAGTCTCAACGAGAAACATCTGTACGTCGACGTTGACTCCGTTTCGTTCAATTGAGCACTTCCTGTAGAATATTAACATTGTAACTCTCAGAAATAAAGTTTGCGTCGCCGTACAAATCAACTAGCAAAATGCTATTAGTAGTACGTTAGTAGTTTAATTTGTGTGTGTGTGTGTGTCTCTGTGTGTGTGTGTGTGTGTGTGTGTGTGTGTGTGTGTGTGTGTGTGTGTGTCTGTGTGTGTGAGTTGCGAATCGAAAATCGAAGAAATAATTAATCCTACTGCTCACACGTGAGCTTCATCTATGTTACTAAACTCTTTCGATTTATTAAAATGGTTAGTGGTTAAAATGCAATGCAGGGTCGAATAAAGCAAACCTACGTTACTTTAAACTGACAGCACTCATGCTCATGCAGATACCGCAGTTGGGGTCATTAAAGGACCCTTGAAACATCCGGTAAAGGCAAGATCGAATTAAAATAGATGACCATACATATGTGCAAAAATATATCTCTTATTTTTCAATCTCAGCGTGATAAATGCTTTTTAACTATGATTAAATTTGAGCTATATTCCGCTTACAAATTTGTCTCTGACATTTTTCTTCAAAATTATTAATGTTATAAGTATATTTAATTATTTCTCCTGTATGATTTCTCGTAAATAATTTAAATTTTTAATTTAGAATAGTTTTCAAATATAATCAATTTCGATTATACTTCAAGACAGCTGCCACTTCTAATCATTAATTTTTTATCATTGAATTATTAAAATATAATATGTACGTTTCGGAATCATATTTCATAAAAAATAAGATAAAGATTCTAGTATGCCATTTTTTAAATCTTTTTCAGTTGTATATTTTCTAAGATATCTTACGTATTTCTTGGTTAATCGGGCAAAATAATAGACAATAGGTAGACATATCAATCTATTTTTGATTACAGCTGGTCATGAATCAACCAGAGTTGCAAACCGATAGAAAAATGTTTATTACGTTAGCATTCTTATTCATATTAGATATGATATCTGTTAGTTGAGAATTAAATGTCACGCCAAATGCGATATTAATTCATAAGAATTAATGCTTCGCAAATACTAATTTAAATTATTACATCTCCTTTTTTACATGCAAACACATACATTCCATGTTTTGCTTCAATTAAATATATTCTGACAAAAATTGATCTATGTACATATATATATATGTACATCTGATATTTTTTTAATGCTTCTGGTAGTTATATTTTCTTTTTGATAAAGTATTGTAAAAAAATGGAGAAAAAGAAGTGCAAAACGTTGCATTGAATTTACAAGATGTGCATAAAAATCTAATAAATGTTTTGTTGAATCTAAGTGGAGAGAAAACAATCAAAATAAACTCAAAGCAACATTTTCTATTCTGGAATTTGCATCTTTGCAAATTAAATTTTTAAATAATAATTTTACGTGTATATATATATATATATAATTATGCTTGGAAAATTACGTAAAATTATTATTTAAAAAATTTGCAAAAATGCAAATTCCAGAATAGAAAAGCTTTGAGTTTATTTTGATTGTTTTCTCTCCACTGAAGGCTGATCTACAATGTGTTCTTTGCGTTTTGTTTCGTGTTCTCTGTCCTTTGCTTTTGCTTTTTGTATTTTTGTAAAAGCAAAGGACAGAGAACACAAAACAAAACCCAAAGAGCACATTGTAGATCAGCCTTTAGATTCAACAAAACATTTATTAGATTTTTACGTACATCTTGTAAATTGAATGCAACGTTTTGCACTTCTTTGTCTCCATTTTTTACAATACTTCATCAAAAAGAAAAATATAACTACCAGAAGCATTAAAAAAATATCAGATTTTATGCATGTAGCAACAAAGAGCTTCAAATCGAACTCGCGTAATTTAGAAAACACATCGGCCTATCATCTACATTTTATCGATGACGCGGCCTCGAACTTATAGTCGTCAAAATTGCGAAAACGATCCACGATAGAATTTGCATGAGGTCCGTTGTGATCGTATCTCGCCGCAATTCCGCAACGGAGAACGCGGAGATAAGGGACCTGCTATAATATTAAAGCTTGTCGTTTATCGCGAGTCCGCTTCCGTCTAATCTTGAAAATCTGCCACTTCCGCTATCCCTTCCCTTATTACATAAATCATTATTCAAACGAAATGATGCCGCACAAAGCTGCCCGACCGATCCACGTGGAATTTATGCAAACACGTGAAACTCTTATCGTTATGCTACGTTAGAGAAAATATGTAGATAGAGAAATTATCACAAGTGAAAAGATTTATTTCGTATTTATTTTCACAACTCTTCGTAATATACTTGAATGTGAATTATTAATCCTCTTCTTATTTGACTTCTTATTTTACTTTAATCACAAAAAATATACTATATATAAGACAGTTATTTATTTAAAATTTTTGTAAAATACTTTCTTATTAAAATTAATAGATTAATTTGTATACGTGTATATTATAAAACTTTCCAGTACTTAAAGTTTTTAAAATTTAAACTACTTTCATACGCACAAACAAATATATGCAACAAATCATACTTATTGTTAGGCTCGTCTAATTTTTGTTAATCATAATTTAATTTGAACTATAGATTTCTTTAAAGTCAGCATGTATGAATTAAGAATCTTCTGCTCTTTAAAGTCAGCATTAAGTATCTTTAGAATAAATAACTGATCTTATGTTCTTATTACAAAATTATATAAATTTTTGTTAACTTTATATTAAAAATATATTATGTTATAAGAAATTTTTTCGGTAAATGATATCGTGTTAACCATTTATAAATCGATTTCTTTCGAGCCTATAACACGCGTGCGCGTTTTGATCTGTTTTAATTACCTTCAATCACTGTGACAATTTCCACGATGGATCTGTACGTGTTTCACTATCGATGTGCAGATCGTTCAAACGTTACTTTTTTTCCTGGGATTATCTAATTAGAATGATCCAACAAAATGCAAAATACAGCAAAATCTTTTTTCGGTCATGTCAAGTCGTTGGTTATCGCGAAACATTGGCTAATATTCGATCGGAATGGTTAAGGATAAAAGCACTCTCGTGGGTACGTCCGGATATCCAGCTCGTATTGAGGTCAATCTAATCACAAAACTGTCACATAGTCACGCCGTTCCGCGACACGACGAGCGCGCAGCCGGATTGTCTTTACGGTTCTGTCCGATAGTTTAAAATCCGAATCGAACGATCGGTCGTCAGGAGTATTGTAGTCCGCAGACTACTCGAGTGATCACCATTTTTACTGTTCGAGAATTTGTTCCGTTTACTAAATAACAGCGTTCACAATCGATCGTTTCGGTCTTGATCTCTCTGTTATCAATGTTTTTAATTGCTTATACGGGGGTTATCAGTTCACGCTAATAAATATATTATGCAATATTTTAATAGTGTAGTAAGTGCTTTAATTTAATATAATTGTAAGTAACATAATGATACATGAACTGAAATATATGTATACCAAATGGCGATGAAAATTGGATAAATATTATTGAATTTTGGAAAAATGTTTCGCTCACTTGTATTTGCTCTCTCCGACGAGATTTAACGTTACAGTCACCAGAAACTTAGAATCAGCATTAATTTCGATGAAACTAAAATTTTTGATACGTAAAAATGTATCTTACGCCAGTTGTGCAACTTCCATTGTCGCGAATAATTCACACTCATTATATCGAATAAAAAACAACACTGTCCGAACAGACCGCGTGTTCATCATACGAAATAATTATCCTCTCCTCTCGACGCGCGCCGACAATTTTATTTTTTCACGCACTCGCCCGCGCGACCACAGCACAGTATCTTTTTCTTTTTTTATGTATCCGCGCTCTTTCACGACATCACTTTTCGGTCAGGTATCTGATATGGAGAAGGCTGGACCGCGGTATCAAGAAGAAGGTACTCCGGGCAGGTTGTCTCGCGCAACTGCGGCTGCCGCGGGCAGCAAATTGCCTGCTTCCGGGCCTCATTACATCACTCTGTTACTCTGTTAACGCTCGCCGGAAACCCCTCTGCCTACCTCGTCTAAATTCTCGTCTCTCATATATATGTATATATATATATATATATATATATATATATCTACACACACATCATTTAAACGCACCGTCGCGGACGCGACATAGGCGCGCGATCGTACGCGAGAGGGAGAAAAAGCCGGTCGAAATCTCCGGGAAAACGTTTTCCGACGTCGTACGACACTTTATTTCCAATCAAAGGAAATGACAAATTAAACTCAATCTCGTAAGATTCTTATGTCATAAGAAGAAGCTGAAAAAAAAATAAGCGCGAAGTTTTGAAGTATAAAAATAGGATACGAGGAATAACAAATAAATCCTCGTTCTTATGAAATTTTTTATATGTGATAAAATTATAATTTAAATTATAATTAAATTATAATTAAAATTATATTTTTATATGTGATAAAATTATAATTTTTCATGAGAAATAAGCTAAGGTGATGATACATAATAATAAATAGTACCATTTTAAATGAAAATAATACCATAATCATCCGAATTATATCAAAGCGCATGATTTTTTTTCGATGAAAACATTTATAAATGTGCGTGCAAAATAGCGTTTCTCTTCGTATGTGAATGAAAAACTTGCATTTTTCTAAAAGAAAAAAAAAGGAGTAACGGTGACCGCGATGCGTAACGTAAGGGGACAACGTAGCAGTCGGCGGACACGCGCGATAATTTCGCGTTGGTCAATGCGTGCACCCGCCGTTTAGTCCGTAAAACGTGCGTGGCGACGGAGACGCGTTTATATGCCTGCTCTTACATGCGTAAGATTTCGTAAACGAATTATCGGGACATATCGCTTTCGCGCTTTGCCAAAGTGCTTTCGTTCGCACAAATTTAATTCTCAGATCTCCCATTGGAGTTTATCAGATCTCAACTAGAAGGGATTAAATGTATAATTCAATCACGGAATTTTTAAACTTCTACTGTTTCCAGGACTTTTTGTATTTGCGTTTAGGGTATCTATATTGTTAGCTACATATATGATCATTTTGTTTCCTTCAATTACTTGTTCTTGGAACATTAATAACGGAAATAAAGGAAAATAACTGAAAATAAATGTGAAACTAAAAAGTTTTTCGCTTTAGATTAGTTTTAATTATATTTGTAAAATTAATTATTTTATTATATTTGTTCCTCTTAATTTATTATCACATATATAATATCTTCCTCTTTTTCATTAAAAATACATCCGAGGGTAACATGAAAAATGAAAGTGTTTAATATTTTACGCCATTTATGAGAATTAATAAATTTTATATTTTTCATTATGACCTTTTATATTTTTCATCATAATCTTTATTATTTTAATTTTAACACGCACATGGCTTAAAAAACTGAACAAGCGAATAAATGAGAAAACGTGCTTCTTTCAATTTTCCTTAATTTTTTTAAATATCTGTAGTTATCACAATTAGCATTTTAGAAAGAAACAAGATGACTATTAATATATAAAAGAAATTATTAATTAGTATTGTTGATAAAAGACTATTTTTATTGTTGGTATATTAGAAGTATTATTATATTAAATGGATGAAGATAAAAAGCGATTAGTGTTATGACAAGTTGACCAGATAAGGAATTTGTGGAAAAATTTTAAAAGAAAAACGACGTGAAAAATTGCCATAAATCCGCGGTTACACAATGCAAAACGATCGCGGCCAATTTCGGTGTTATCGATATTGTTTCATCGGCGAGAGGTATCGTCGCAGAGAACACCGATGCGACGGAAGCGCGCGGCCGACAATCTTCGGTTTCCTCTCTCTCGGCATTCTTTCTCGAACTTCTCGTCATGTGTACGCGTAAAAGAAAAAACGTTCCGGTCCGAACCGCGCATCGGAAAAACGGAATATCGCGCGCTTACCGTCAGTGCGGGGGCCTACGTGATGTCTTGTCCAGCACTGTCAGATCCAGTTCGATCCCCCAAATATCTCCCTTGATCGCCCGATCTCGCCGGTATACTCGATAAATACTCGATTCTCACGATCTCCTCGTCGTCTCCGCTTCCCGAGATCCCTTCGATTCTTCGTAGAGCCTTTTCACGTTCACTTTGACTCCTCACTGCATTCGCACCGTAATACGAAAGCTCGGAAAAGATCGAGAGGGATCGACACTGAGGATCGCGACGAACGAAGAGAAAAAACGCGCGGGGCGGAAAAGAGTACGCGTATTCGCGCCGGAGCGTAGATGATACCTTCGCGAGGATTATCGAAGGTTACCGGCGACCTGCGCTCGTTCGCCGGGATATCCCGAGAGTTTGTCAGCGCGCGTGGACCACTCGGTGGCGGACTCGGTCGCGGTGCGACGGACGCACATTTGGCAGAGCGTCGTTATCAGTCGCGGTCCGACGATTGGCTGTATCGGAGCCTGCGCCGGTACGTCCTCCGCGGGGGTGAAAAGCGACGAACGGCGCCCGAGAGGGAGACGGAGAGACGCGGTGGCGAGGGTGGCGAACGAGGGTGGAGAACGAAGAGGGAGATTGCCGCTCTCGCCCCCGGACACCACGGGCTCTCCGACACGGAGCGGCTCCTCAGAGGCGGGATCATCCACCAAGCCTTGCTCTTCTTTCTCTCTCTCTCTCCCTCACACTCTCTCTCTCTACCTCTCGCTTTCCGTCTCCTTCCGTCTGTGTCCGTCTCTCCGTCTTTCTCCACCCTCATCCCGCTACTGTTCTCCTTCGGTCTCACCCCGCTTCTTGCGTTAGAGGTATACGTAGGTAGGTGGGAAGCACGGCGGAAGGCTTCCCGTGGAGCGTCATACGAGACGGGCGCGATATCCCCTACGGTGCTTTTATTATTATTGATGCCGAGGATACCGACATAAGCGCGATAAGCGCCGGTGGAGACGAGCGAGAATGGATTGACGCCGATCGTGTCAGAGTTGATCGTGTCGAGCGGGCTGGCAGGTATAGCCGCGCGAAAATGCCTCTTCGCGCGGAAGGCGTTGAAAGGTAATAATAAAGTACACGTTTCTAAACACGTACCGCGATCAGGTGCCGTCAGCGATTTTCCGTGAGCGACACGGATGTGCTTTCGGAATAACAGCGGCGAGTTACTCTGAGGAAAGGGATGGTGGAAACGGGGAGAGATTGACGGCGATGGAAATAAATCGGCTTCTGTAATCGAACTTTAGGCCATAAATTAGGAACTAATGATATCGCTGAAAGCGATTTAACTTCGTGTAAAGTTACTTCACTTCCGAGTAATAATGCAAATTCTCTCTTTAAATTATATTAGTAATAAATATATTTTTACGCTGCTTTCTTTCGTAAAGCTTATAATTATTATATGATTTTCAAATATAATGCGGAAAGAGAGACAAATATGCGACATTTTGGTATAACGTTATAATATGTGGAAAACCAAAATGATTTCGAAATACAATATTCCAGATGTGCTAAAGAGATTAAACTTTCATTATGCAATCTTATAAAGTTAAATAAGTAAATAAATGTGCAAAGAGAAACGAAGAACGAAGAAAGATTATTTATTACGTACCGTGAAATTAAAAAAGAATCGAAGGGTGTATCTTAGAGAAACTCATTGTCCCTGTCGCTCGATGACACGGTTGAAATGTCCAATTTGTTTGATTAATATATCAGCGATATCGCCTGATCTACGCGCGAGATCGGCCGTGCGAATAGCGAGCCGTATCTACTTGTACTGAAAATTATCTGATCCACGCGGTGGAGTAACAACGGGGGCGCGACAGGCCGGACACGTGCCTGGTATACGATTTTCAAAGGGCAGCCCGGGCATAGGGGGGTAGCATATATTCATAGGTATCGCGATAATAATGTATCGTTATCGCCACCTTCGTTAACCAACTCGCGCACCATCGGCAGCAGCGGCGGCGGCGGCAAAATCAATGCTTTGATTTAATAGAATTCCGTTTCGTTATCCTGCGTTGCATAAAACTCACATCGCAGATAGATACACACGTGCGCAAATGTCAAAAATTTCCATGCCGCGAAAAACCGATATATCATTCGTTTAACGGGATAGAAACAATGAAGTTAAATAAAGATGCTTATTAAAGAAAGAGGGAGAAGAAAGAGAAAGAACATGTGCTATTATCACACGGTGACGTTTTTAATTCCCTAACTTTAAATTGTATTGAAAATATAAGAGGGAGTAAATCATCCGAAACAGGACATTTAAATATCTGTATCCATTGAATTTGCAAATGCAAAAATGTATGATCATAATTTAGAAGCTCTTCTGAATATTCCTAATATTTTAATATAAATTATATAAAATAATTTATACACCTTAAAGATTTCTTTGTTTTAAACATTTTCTAAACTGAATTCGATATTATTTTAGGATGATATGATATAGTTATAAACTTGTTTTAATATCAGCTACAATATATGCAAGGAATATAGAAATACATAACTTTATTTAAAAAAAAACATTAATGATCTTGAGGATTCTGAAAAAGTGATTGTATATTATGTTTACGTTTATTTAAGTTTCCTGTTTTTGATGATAGTATGATGACTGATAATCGATCAGGTTTACACACCGTTTGTTACAAAAAACAAACGATAAAGCTAATATATCCTATAAATGATAAAAATTTTGTTAAGAATGATGGAGTGATAAGATATGATAAATGAAGCAAAATATTGTCAGTATACTTTTATTATTTAATCTATTATTGAGTGAACCATTATTTATTGTTATTATTAGTTAATGTTTGATCATTTTCATCTCTCCATTTAAACTTCTATAAAAAGTTTGCAAAAATTCTTATTAAAATATTGGAGATTTTGCGTGTGCAATTTATTTCTGAATAAATCTGAATTGATGTATATTAGAGCTTAGTTTTGTGAGATTGTTTAAACGATTCTGTTGTAAGCTTTACATATACTTCAGACACTCCTAACGACGGTCATTGCCGTTGTTCCGCTTCCTATGACTCCCATGAGTAATGTCGTATCTCTTCGTTCATGCGTAAAGTTTCCGATCGTCGGACGAGAAGCGGTGTCAATCGTCCGAGAAACATCAATGCATTGTACGACTGATCGTGATCCGCGCGATCCGAAGTGCATTGTCATGTAAAAATCTCGCCGGTCTGATAGTTTTATTCTTTGCAAACAACAACATATCCGAACCACACACGAAATGTTGTATTTTCAAGTAGAAAAAGTAGAAAGATCTTTTTGTATTGACTTTATAATTACATTTTCTAGTATTGAGACTTTTTTTTTAATACTAATTATTATTTATAATTACATGTACTGCTACTTACGTTAGAGAAATGTTTTTGTTAAGAATATAAAAAAAATATTTCACGAATATTTTTTTTATTTTAATAGGCAAACATTATGAGATCGCAGGATGCGATCTCATATCAAACAATTGATTCTTGAAACATTCT
This sequence comes from Lasius platythorax, assembly GCA_963971435.1. NCBI lineage: Eukaryota > Metazoa > Arthropoda > Insecta > Hymenoptera > Formicidae > Lasius > Lasius platythorax. The sequence continues at coordinate 5,203,009 of OZ020541.1, forward strand.
TTTTCACAAAGATATTTTAAATAGTAATACATTTTAAAATTTGAATGCGCAAAATATTATCGTTATATTTTCTTGTTACACATATATCTTTATTTTTATAGCAATATTTTCATTTTTTTGACATTAGAAACAGATTAGGACACAAAGTAATCCCGTTCTGACCATTTTACAATTAATCATTTCTTTGCGAAATATATATTGCCATGCAGCATGAAATTTCATATCTCCAGACGGTCGCGAGAAATATATTGTCCTCGGCGATGTCTTCACCAACGGTAACCGCTTATCACGCACGAGGTCCGCGTGTAACCGCGAGGACGAGTCTATCGGCGTTTAGTCGGCTTTCGTGAATGTAAACTAGGCGTTTCCTGCACGTATCGTACAAAGTGCTCGATTCGCTAGTCTTTTTTCACCCAGGCCGATCGATAATGCCATTGCAAACACCCTGTATGTGCTCGGTTAATGTTAATGGCAGGGGCCGGCTCAGTCGAACGGGGTGGGTTGCCCCTTTGCTCGTGAGTTAGAGCTTCCTGAGGCTTTCCTCGCATCCACCGCACAACCCCCGCTCCATCCCGCTCAAGTCCTGCTTGGCTAATGGCAAGGGCAGGAAATATCAAAAGTCGTCTCCGCGATCGTTCTTTTTACTCCCGTTTCTTCTTTCTCTTTCTTTCTTAATGCAAGCAGCTGGATGCTTTTACGCGTGTCTTTCGGGAGATAGAAGATGCGGTGATTTAAAGTGGTATATTAAATTTAAGGCGAAAAACTGAGGCGAGATAGTCATACCGTGAAAAGTTATTCATTATTGCAGCGGTTAAAAAATTTTTTTATTACATAATATTATATCTTGTATGAATAATAAGTATTAAAAAAAAAATTGGTAACTTGATGAATTTGTTACAAACGAAAGAAAATCTTTAAATTTGAACGTAAACTTAAGACACACTATAAGTTAGAAACTATATTATAATAAAAAGTAAAAAAAATATGATACAGAATACTGTTATACAAAAATCGAAACTTTTATTTTTTATGTAATCTTTTTTTTTATACAATCTTTCTAGGATGTGTGTGTGTGTGTGTAGAAAGAAGGAGAGAGAGAAAGAGAGAATCTCCGTAAAAAGAAAAAATATGATATTAATTAGAAATAAAATATATTGAATAAATATAATATTTATTCATATAATTAATTTGAAAAAATTAGACAATAGAAATAGAAATCTTTATTTTATAGAACTTGTCAAGTTTAGAGTTACAATTACTAATAACTATAATTACTAATAAATTATTAATTCTTCGTATTAGAAGGAATTTGCTAAAGTGTAAGAAATATTTGATACATTTACAGTGATCATTTATGTTCTTTGTACTATAAAAAAAGCACTGAATACACAATAGGAAGCAATGACGCTTTACAGTGAGCCTTCGCAAACTTGAGGAGATCGTAAGAGAACTAACACGCTTATCGTGCACAAAACGCGATCGTCGAAATGATAAAATGAAAAAAATGAATCTGACTCGGGAGAGCAAATGTAATCACTGTTTGTCACGAACAGCGACGCATTCAACAGGTTAAAGCAACACATTAAAAAGAATGCGAATTTATTCGCATGCTTAAAAATCTCTTTCGTCTCGTGTTCGTGAATTCGGTCACGATATTTCACCGGGATGAACAGTACCAGATACTAGCGTATAAAATAGTAACACGCATTAATTTTCTTCTCGCGTATTTCTGAATATAAATTGTTAGAAATGCTACGAATGTACTACAACAATTTTCTAGCATTATATGTTTTTTTTTTCGTGAAAGATGCCGTTTATTAAAAAATTTTATAGAGATATTTAACGAATATTTGATCAAATTAAGAGCTATATTTTGATAATTTTATGCATTTGTATGCATATAATGGATCTTTAATTTGTATGTAATGATAAATTTTAACTCGATTCTCAATCAAAATCTTTTACAGAAATAACGCTAAAATGAAGGAATTGCTTACAAAATAACTTTTGTATCTTTCTCTTTCTTAGTGAAAGTATTGCAAATTGATTACAGATGGCTTTCAAATTTTACAAAAGCTTTGACAAAAAATGAATGAAAAGTAAATAATACGATAAATTTGAAACTTTGATAAGCTTAAACAAAGGACGCGTGAGTTATAGCAGTCGACCGTTTGTTCTCACGAATATTTCCAACTCGAAGTAGTTGAAATAGCTATTTGCACCTTCAATATAAAAGCTGTCCAATTAGAAGCGACGTGTAGGAGACGGATCCAGGCGGTGAAAAGGCGCGCACAATCACGGCACGCTTCGTACGGTAACGTACGTGAATTCGACCCGCCGAGGGATTCGCCGATATCGTTTGATTTAATTTGTTGCAATTAGGGCAAGGGCCGCCGCATCGGGCGCGCACATCGATGCGGGATCGAGGTGCGAGAGATGAGAGGGAGAAAGAGGGAGAGAGAAAGAACCGGAGCAGTCTCCACCCGGCTTACCGCGCCCTGCTATTAATATCAGTTAACGACCCGATATGATCACTCGTCTATACCCAGACAAGCTGCACAGCCGGCTGCCGACGATGGTCGTTTGAGCCGAGTCATGACTCGAACCGTGTCGACGCGCAGATCGTAGATTCGACCGTGATTCGGGTCCATCGATCGGCGAGCTGACTCACCGGAATACACCTGGATTGATAATTTCACGAATCCTTGATACGCGATTAGGTAACCTTGTCGCGGCTTTTAAATGACTAACGATTGACTCGCCTCAAAATCAAAGGGGTGCCTCTCAACGTCAAATGTCAGGCACTGTTACACCGAAGAAAATGATTTGGAATAAAGCATGATTAGAAATGATATCTGCTGTCCAAAACTATACAAACACACACACACACACACACATACACATACACAATTTAAAATGCTGTATTCTTAATCTTCTTGTACTACCGTCTTCGTGTACGTGTTTTTAGATATTTTTAAAATTTTTCTGCTTTACGATCGTAAAAATATATTTTTTCTAGCAATTCGTTCGCGATACAGTTGCAAGTAAACGTCACTGTGCCAGAGTGCCGTTATGGCAGTGGCATACGTACCGATAGGAATGGGCGATACGGAGCGGGTTCTATCTAGCAGACTTCCGGCCAGCATCGAAACAAGCCGACCGCGTGCGGATTACCATAAGCATTTATATATATGCGCCATAGCGCATTATACTTGCATACCCGGCGGCCGAAGGTGCCCGTTGTCGACGACGGTAGCGCCTCGTATTAGGTGCGGGGATCATGTAGGGAAGAAGAGGGGGGGGGAGGCGAGAGGGGGATGCGTGTAGGTGCCCATCAGGGGCCTGGCTACTTACTTACGTGTAGCAGCCGGCCTCACGAGCCGCCGGCACGCGAGCCTGATTGACTTGTAGATGAGGCGACACAGTCGATATACTCCGGACTCTATACCGTCCGGCCTTTGGAAACGGCTCCCTGATCGCTACCGCCACCCCCCCCCCCCCGTGGGTCCGTCAGTGGGGACCCCCATGGTCGACCCACGGTTGCGGCGCGTTCCCTCGCCTCCGACATGGTTCTCTCGTCCATCGTTCTCCCTCTTTCTCTTCTCTGTATCTTCTCTCTCTCTCTTTCTCCAGCTCTTTTTTATCCACTCTCCTCGCCCTCTTTCCCAGCCACCGACCGTTATCTAGTTAATTAATCTTCGCCGAGACGGCGGTAGTCGACTAGCGGGGCGGTAAAACTCCCACCGTTGCTGCCGCCGTAACGAGCCGCGGCGACGAAAGTGTCGAGCGGCCGCAACCACCCCCTGGTCTGCATTCGCCGGCATGGCGTTACCCTCTTTTCGCCTGGAAATTTTAATTACGATGAAAGAAAAACCGACAGGCCTCGTTAGAGCGCGGACAAGTAGAAAGTTAGCGAGATATTCGAGAGAGTTCGGAGATTTGCACTTGCGCGGGAGATATTCACACGGTGATACTTTGATAAAATATAGGCTATGACCTTGGGATTTTGATAAGCTTAATTGGTGGAGGTGTTAAGGCGGACTTGTAAATAGAATAATTGAATCAGACATATGGATGTTTGTTATATATTTCTAGATTGTGTTAATTTCGAGATTCACATAATTAGCATTATAATTATAAAACGGATGATCCTTTCACACTTATGTAATATGACTATTCCAAAAAAAAGACGTATAAGTACATAAAATCTTGTTCTAGCTTTGCATTAAATTTTCATTTTTTTGTTTTAAATTTTCATCAAAAAAATTATCTACGAATTTAACAAAATGCCCCTGTGATTTTAAATTAATGCTTTAAGGCCCGATTGCACCAACGTTATTTTGGCTTTAAGTGAGACTTAAATATGTGTCTGTCTTTATTTATTTAGAAAGAAAGATAAAGATAGACACATATTTAAGTCTCACTTAAAGCCAAAATAACATTGGTGCAATCGGGCCTAAGATATTTTGTATTCGATACAGAAATTATTCATGCAATTATTATTATATTATTACTGTCTCCTATGAACATAATAATACATATTAAGTTATCACGTTTACAATTTTCATATTCTTCAGCTTTGCGGCATTCTTGTAACATTCGCACTTTAAATCATATTCCTTCCGTTGGTTATGCTTGTTACTCTATATATCAGCGGTGTAATCGCTTTCATCAAGAACATATTAGTAGAACTGTAATGACTGAATAAGGATAAAATCGGACCGACTGGTTGAAGACCAACCCCAAGCAGTTACCCACGGTTTTCGTTATCATAAGGTAGAAATTTATTGATTTTAATAATGTTTGAGCCACCGACTGGATAGTTAGAAATTTACGTGAGGTTTGTCTACAGATTAGCGCCTATAGATAGTTAAGTTTCTAACAGTCATCTACGAATTTCGCAAGATATATTTGAATCGTATTTAAAGCATATGAACAAAACGATTACGAACATGTATAACAATGAACAAATGCTGTTTTTCTGTAAAATGTATAAAAATATTTTCCAATTAAAAATTAATTAAATACATTCAATAGAGTATCAAGCAATGTGTGTTTCGATTGATGATAAAACACTATAAAAATATAATATAAAACTAACATGATAAATATATTTGATGAATTATTTTACAGCAAGTGAATACATAGTAATGTATTAAAAGCAACAAGCATAATAAACAGAAGGAATACGATTTGGAGTGAATAAAAGATTTATCGTATATCTTTTCTAAGGAAAGAGAAGTGGCATTTTAAAACTATTATATCGAAAATGAAGAATATATCTGAATAATATTTTTTTAATACCTTAATGTAATATTGAATAATATTGCAATACGCTATATTAAATGTGATTTGAAAGGAAGCATTTGCCTCCACTTTGGATCAATTTTATCCTCAAGAACGAAAATATCGATTCGCGGAAGTATTCCGAAGCCTCGCCGGCATCTGCACAGATGTCCCCGGATGTCGTCATTGCGGTTGTAGTCGCCGCCGCTTCCGTCCCCGCCGACGCTAAACGTCACGATGGCGGTGGTGGCGGCTCGCACACTGCGCCCCCTGATGCGGGGTGGGAAAGAGTATTGATTGGTCCGTCTCCGTGGTCGTCGCCGTCGTCGTGTGGGCGCCGTGCAAAAGGGTGGCGGAATCGCCAGGCGCCATCACGCGGGCCCGCCGCGACCGTGTCGTCGAGAAGGGCGTCCAGCCAGCGTCCGGCCGCGGTCCCGACTCGCCGAAAAGATGGTCATGATGGCTGGCATGGACGACCACGAGCGCAAAGTCGTCCTCGAGTTCTGCCACCTGCTCGAGAAGAGCAAGCAGCTGTTCAACGGGCTGCGCGACCTGCCGCAATACGGACACAAGCAGTGGCAGGGTTACTTCGGGCGGACCTTTGACGTCTACACGAAGCTCTGGAAGTTCCAGCAACAGCACAGGTGAGTGATAAGGATAGAGGGAGAAAGAGAAAGTGTGTGTGTGTGTGTGTGTGCGCGCGTGTTATATGTGTATGTGTGCGTGTACAAGAAAGGGAGGGAAAAAGAGAGATAACTTTGTAGCATGGTTTCCTTGATTTTATCTTGGAGCACACTTGGTAGCGATTTTCCTCGCAGATTGGCTTTATTAAAAGAGATGGTGTTTCTGAAAGATTTATTAATATGAGACTATCGATGCGACAAACGTCTGCTAAGTATCCGCAGCAAAGAATCATGTAGATTCGATTTCGTAAATTCGTTTAAGTGTGTGTAATTCAACGATTTCAACGTTGATTTCTTTGATGACCTCCATGTTCGCTCGTGATTTCTTTCGATCGAGCAGAATCACAGTAATAAACGTTCGGTTTGATAGTAGTAACGCTCGGCAGAATGCATGCCGCAAAATTATGCCCATCGTAAAAAATATTGAACTATGTTTTTCTCGGCTTTTTTATGTAAAATAGAATATATTTTAACATGCAAACGTTTGCAATACGGTATCACATATCGCGAATGTCGCTGATCTGACATTCTGATGATGATGACGAAATGAAGGTCTGTATGGCGAGACCCACGTGACCGAATCCTCGTGCGTTACGCTTCAGATTTTATATCTATTTGTCAGCCAACCTCACGAGTTCATTTATTTCAGTTTCTCTAGATTAATTAATAATTTACGCAAGAAATTTGTTCTCTGTATATTTCTTGAAGTATGCTGGTGGAAAAATATCAGTTATATTTCTCATCTCTCTCTCTCTCTCTCTCGTTGTTTCATTATTAACTACATTGTACATTATGCATCATTTACGCGTCATCACACATGACAATTTAATATATTATATTCAGTGATAAAACTCATTCATCATATCTACTTTTCTCTTCTACTTATGTATACTTGTATATATTTTATCATAAACTTATATTATAAGACACAACTTCTTTTTATCCATAGATAGACATGATGAATCACGTAATATGTTATAGAATGTTTATGCAATAAACTAAGGAGTAAATATGCACAGGAAAAAAGTATCTCATATATATTCTCTGTATTCTTTATTGAAAATTCCTCAACTCTTTTGACATCAATATTTTCAATATTAGAAAAGTTTCAATTTTTAATTTTATATATCATTTTATCGACTTTATGAACCACACATTAGTAAAATATTTATTTTATCGTTGCACGTGCTAAAAGAAACTGTATTTTGATTTTGATGACAATCAGTTTTTGTCGTAAAGTGTATTCTACGTTTATTATATATTATAATTCTGAATATCGTATATTGTAAATAACTTTTAATTTATTTTTATTTTTATATAAAAAATGCTGAAACGTCCAAAGTAAATGACTTTTTTAAGAATATTTTATATTTTACATTTAAATTAATATTATTTCGAGAAATATGTTTTAGTTTCGAAATTATCACTCCTAACAACTAATTGTATGTCTGTAGAAATATTTTACTGTCAATGTTTGCAGACAGGAACACGCTGTTTCTCCACACAGAAACGACAAATTTTTGAAATTATTTAAAAATTATTTAATTAGTGGCATGAAATGAGTGACAAAATTTACTGAAAGAAAGAAATTAATTTTTAAAAGTCGAAAAGAGAGAGAGAGAGAGAGAGAGAGAGAGAGAGAGAGAGAGAGAGAGAGAGAGAGAGAGAGAGATGTAATTCAATGATTAAAGGATTAAAATACCCTCAATAGCGTGCGTACGTGAACACGTGCTGCGCGCTCACGTGTACAGTCTCGCTTGTTTCTAGGACGATACTGGACACAAAGTACGGCCTCAAGAGATGGCAGATCGGCGAGATTGCCAGCAAGATCGGCCAGCTCTACTACCACTACTACCTACGTACCAGCGAGACGAGCTACCTGCACGAGGCCTACTCGTTTTACGCGGCGATACGCGGTCGCGCCTACTATAGCCGCGCAGCTAAGGAGGACAGGAGCGATCTGATGGTGAAGAAGCTCAGGTACTATGCTCGCTTCATCGTCGTCTGTCTCCTGCTGAATCGTATGAAGCTCGTGCGGGAGCTCGTGCAGGAGCTCGATGCCCAGATAGCCGATTACACTAGTACGTACGAGCCGGACGATCAGCTCGAATGGAATCTCGTTCTCGACGAGATCAAGGCCTTTGTCAAGGCCGAGTCCGCAGTCGGTGTCCTGCACTCGGACTCGAACCCGATCGTGCTGACTCACAGGCTCGGTCCACAGACCTGTCCACCTGTCGAACGATCGCCACCCATGTGCCTATCTCTCCAAGAGATCCTAATCGTCGGCAATTGCGCCGATCAGGTGAAGTTCAGTGAGTTGTCGATGGACATGTTTAGAATGCTGCAGACACTCGAGCGGGAACCCAGGGACGACCCGAATCACCTGCACGACGCCTCGCCCGCCGGTCGGATGCCCTTCAGACCCGGGCCTTATCCTGGACCGGAGAACGGCGCGCCGAGACGCGACAATCCGCACAAGTACCTGCTGTACAAGCCGACCTATAGCCAGGTACAAGTGTTCCTCGCGAGTGGCTTCAAGGAGCTACCGGCCAATGGCGCGTTACTGCTGTACCTGTCGGCGGACGGCTGCTTCTCCACCGTCAAGCACCCCGAAGAAAGTGAGTGTTTAATCGAGTTTTTCTCACGTAGACGCCTTTACCGTTTTATCGCTGTATTGTCGCAAGTTTATAGGCATTGGACGTAAGCTTTATTTTAAATAAAAGGTTTGCCTGAAAATAGACCTCGAAGTAAGGATAGAATGCGTCTTCCACAAATTATGCGAATTGACCTTCGCGTTAATTGAAATAGGATGAATAGTTTTGAGTTATATTATTGTGAAATTATCTCTATATTTTATTTGACAAAATTTAGAACTAAATGGGATTAAAATGCTTCGCGCGCAGATAAACATTTAAGTAGCTTTCATTCGCTTTGCCATTAGCGAAGGTGACCTATTATCCACGGATTAATTTATAATGCATTATATAAATATCACGCAGGAAAGCGATATTTTTATAGGAAATAATAAGTGATGGAATATAATGGCAATCTCTGTCAAAGAAAATTAAACTCAATCAAATGAAATTGAACTAAATAGAAATTGTCATATTGAGGCAGCAATATTTTTACATTTTATACGAAATTACTGCCGGCATTACTTTATATGTTATTTTTGTTTTAACTTCAAGAGAATATATTTTAATTAAAATGCAATGTGAGATTTTCTGAGGTTTCCATTCGCGTTTGATATTTTTATGTAAGGAGGAAAATAAATAAGCGAAGCTTCAACAATGTATAATATAATGCTTTAATGCGTAAAGAGAATTTTGATTAAAAAATATTAGAAGGTATTTACTGTATACAAAATAGATACTAACCAAAAGTGAACAAGTAACTAGAGATAGTACTAGCACGGAATGAATTTTGATCTTTCGGAAATGCAAAAATTATTCTTTCGATTTTCGTATATCGATGTCTGAGAATCTCTAATTGACTAATCGCGAGCTACAATTAATAAGTCATATCTGGACTTTGATATCACGCAAAAACCGTTTGGATCGTCCGTTGCGCTGCCATCAATCCCCGCATCGGATAGTATCGAGCCCCGCATTTCACGCCCTACAATCTTGTGTAAACCACCAAGTCCGTTCCGAGTCCGCTTGAGTCGATCACGCCAGCACAAACGATGGTCATCCAAAAGTGACCACTGATACAGAACAGCCCGTTGTATAGTCATGCGGAGTTAAGCGAATCACTCGCTTAGCGAAGCCGAAGACGTACGCGTGTCGGTCTTTTCGGTCAGTTTCCCCGATCGGTAATCCGGTACTTTGGCCACCGATATCATCATGGAAGTGGCTGGTCGAGTTCCCTCAATTGGAACAACCGTAATTATAATAATGAAATGACAATGATAATTTCCGCGGCGCTGTACCGCGTAACCACGTGCTTCGTACACGTGTACGCGATTACCCTCTCTCTCTCTCTCTCTCGGAATGTCTCTTTGTATCAAACGAACCGTATAGGATGTTCCAGATCTACTGTAAAATACTTCAAAGACAAACTCTTTGACAAACTCGATTGACAAGACTCGATTTTTCTCACACAAATTAAGAAAAAAATTTTTAAATAAATATTTTTTATTAAATTTGTTACTACCATCGCTTTCGTATTAAGGAAGTAAAAGAATCTTTTTGACGAGATCTAATTAGAGTATTTTCATTTAACTGTCTTATTCTCATCGCGATTTCGCGCGAGATATATGTATATTTCGTTTATTGACTGACGATGATGCTAATAATAATGAAATACTCATCGCAATTTCGAGTGGGTACATTTATTTACGTATACAATCTTCTCGTTTATAAATATCGAAAGCAATTCTTGGAAACGACGCTTGTTAGTGCACGTGATGCGTAACTTTTCTATATATTTTATTATGACATTTTTCTATAAATTGTTGAAATTGCTTGCGAAAAAATGCATATGAATATCTAAGTCGTAAAAAAATACAAGTTTCTTAAATGATATATGTATTAACGTTATTTTTAGCTATTGACGCTTGTTACGATGTGATATTACAGTAAACCTCAAGTCTCGAAGAAAACTTTTTGCTTTTATGGAAAATTTATATGCTATTTTTTCAATTATTGCGTCTAGTTAATTATTCTATTTCATAAAATATTTGCACGTCATCTGTCCTGATAAAAGTAAAAGCAGAGTTACTTCTTAACCATTTATCCGCATGTCATGTGTAACTTTAGTTGATTGCAACTTAGACTAGGGTTACATATTACTTAGATCAAGGTTATATATCAATCGCTAGTTGCAACCAAGGTCTTTAAAGGAAAATAGAGTAGCGTCCTAGTATCAAGGTTATTTCGTAGTAAAGATTCGTACCATAGCGAATCTAGCTTTGTAATCAATATCAATGTATTAGAAAGACGAGTCCATCGATTACAATAATTGGTAATATAAATAATGCGGAATCAATTCCTCGACTTTTGTTTATTAATACAAATGCTTCGAAAAACACGTATAAAAATTTTAAAACGTTTACTTAGATTTGGAATAAAAGTATTTGTTGCGGTGAGTGATGGCAACATTGAGGAAAGACATAAATAAAACATAAATAATTATTTAAGAGCACTTGAAATTTTTAATATAAAATTTTAATAATGAGATTGCAGTAATTTTATGCATTTGTCATTCGAGTAACGAAATTGAGATTATTAATAAAAAATGAAGTAATATATATAAAATACATATAAATAGAAAGACAAAATCTTTTATCATTTAATTAAATTCGTATTCTTTTATTTTTGAATTTTTAAGCATTAATTATCAATGATATTTAAATATCGAAAATTTAAAAGTTTTGAAAAAAAAAAATGACCGAAGAAAACATTCGCTAAGGAAAGATTAGTCAGAATGTAACTCGTTCTTGAAGCTCGATGCGAATCCCGCGAAATATATTTCGCGTGAAAATACACGCGGGCAGAATTTCGAGATTTCCTCAAAGTTGCCTGACATCCGTTTGACGGCTCGGCGAACGCAGAATTGCACGATGTTGATAAAATGTTGCGATCGTACAGTGGGGTACGACCTGGGCGGCGTGTCCACGTGCAGCAAGAGGGATCCCGAGCACGGGAAGAGGCCGGCCGGCGGCAAGGAGCCGCATTGCCTGTACCCGGGCGATCTCTATCCGTTCACCAGGAAGCCGCTCTTCGTCGTCGTCGACTCGGACAACAGCTTCGTGTTCCAGCAGATACCGCGCTACTTTGGCCAGCCCCTGATGGTGCTGATGTCGCCGCAGGATGTACCGCCGACCCTGCGCGACCTGCGACACGGTGGCAGCCTGTTCACCCTCTTTCTTCACGCCCCCCTCGCCGCCTTCTGCCTTATATGCAACGTCGGGAGTCTGCCCGTGCAACATTGGGAGCGCTGCCAGCGTTACATCGAGCGATTCCTTAACGAGGCCAGTCAGCTCGTAACGCGTTCCCGATGCGGTAAGGATACTCGACGCAATCATTGTCTTGAAGCTTCGATCAAACGAAAAACGACTGAGGAGAGCGAACTCGATAGTGGTAAACGATGAACTTTGGGAGATTGAATTCTCTTTAGATCAGTTTCTCTCGACAATTCGCTGATTGTTTAAAAATTGGTATTATTTAATAATATCTTAATTGAGACGTATATTTATACTCTAACTCGAGGTAGAAGTAATTAACGCTTAACAATTTGTCAGACACTCTAATCATCGAATTTGAATATTAAAATATTTTCAGTGTCGGCTTTCTAAAATATCAGCGTTAAAAAACGTTTAAAATATGCGTAACAATTTTAGATAAAACTCACCGCTATAAAAAGATTGAATTGTTAAATACGTGTGTGCATACAATTATCGAAAAAAAAATTTATTTAGCTTGACCGGTATATTGCGTGGTGTTTGACAGTTATAGCGCGATATTAAGAAAAAGGCGAGCAAAATTAAGATTTTATCGTCAAAACGAGGGCATATTCTCGTTAGTGCAACAGCAGCCGGTCTCACCGAATGCGACTTACGATCGCGTTACAACAATAAACACGTTTGGCCTAGATCCAAGCAAATTTATTGGCGAACTCGCGTTCTCGATTTCTGCGTATCTCTTTAACTTCTGAGGTAAGGGATAACTATTGTTTTCACCGAGATGAAACGATGCTGTATCGTAAACTATCCCAAACAATCGTGTGCTTTGTTCAAAATAGTATCGAAATATCTTTCGATTGAACAAATCCTCGGATGAACTCAGTCATCGAAAATTAAAGAGTTTCGGGCAAATCAATCTCAAAGACATCGCTTTACCTAATAACAAGATTATTTTTTTTCTTAATTCGACGCTTTTACATCACTTTGGGAAAATAAGTTAAGTTGAAAGCTTAACTTATGATATCTATAAGACTAAGAAAATTAAGAAAATGCAGCAAGATTTCTCATCGAACTTTCACTAATGAAAGATCAACGCGAAAGAAAAATATGCGCGTCTATTTCGATGTAAATTAAAAAAGATCTGACGAACATACCGTTCCCGTTTTCTCGACATTACCCGTGTGATTTCATCCACGATCTCGCAATTCGCAGAGACCAGCGTGCTGCAGTTCTTCGGCGACGATTTTCTGCGGCTGCTGCTGGTGCGCTACGTGTTCTGCGACGTGGTGCTGAATCTGCATCGCTCATTCAGAGGTCGTCAACAGAGGCCGCGTTGTCATCCGCCTCTGCCGGACGCGGATGTCCTCGAACATCCCACCCTCCATCATCTGGTGCTCGATCTGGCCGCCTGTCTGGACGCACGTGAGCACTTCCCGGACAGTAACGAGCTCGCCTGACCCCGGCATCTTCCATGCCCGGCCCCCGACACAACTCTGTTACCATCTCACAACCACGATTACGATTACGACTACTGTAATTATAATTGCAACAATAAAATCGTTACACTGAGACCTCATTAAACCGCGTCTTCGCAGTAATCGCGAGATAGCGGCCACGTGTGTATGTGTGACTCGGTCCTGGGACTCTGAAAGGGAGACGAAGAATGATCCCGAGGTTTCCAGTACGGCACACGAATGGTAGTATTGCGATATACGTTATATGATATATGCGGCATCGAAGCACGATATCGCTCTATTATCGCGATTTAACGTTCACAGACGACGGGACTTGTTTACACCGTCCGATTATACCGTTCGCGCTGCGCTGCGACATCGAGAATCCCTAAATACACGATCGGCGATCGAACGAGTGTACTACTATACGCACCGACGCTTCGGACTGATAATGTAAAGATAAAAAACTACTGCTTTTGGTTTTCTTCGAGAAAGTTACATGCTCGATGAAAAAATGCGAATTTAAATGCTTGAACTGTAACATAGGTATATATATATATATACATATATATTATATATATATTATATATATTATATATATATATTATATATATTATATATATATATATATTATATATATGGAGTGGCAATATAATTTTCGTACGAATAACACAATCCCCGATATTTGCATTCTCTCTGTCTCGTAAAACACGCACCGTAAAAGCGCTCTCTATCCTCGCGCTACAACTTTGCGCGACTCAAGGTAGAGACTCATGCATCATCGTGGTCGCTTGCGATCGGCCGAGCCGTCATCACCCACGCGCGCAACGTCTCTTCTCTCCTCCGCTTGTTTATTTATAAGCAAAAAGTAGAGCGCGGTCTGCAAGTTTGACGTTAACCGCACGGATGATGACTCGCATGGAACGAGCGAGTCGGAAGATTATCGAAGAAAATGTTTCGCGTTTACTTGTACATGTGATCATCCCTCCTGGACGACAACCACAATATCGGACCTTAGCGGCCGAACGAACGTCAAGCGAATATCGTTATAGAACTCCTAGCATAATACACACACACACACATGCACACACATACACTCATACACATACATACATAGTGTATTATATATTTATACACATGCTGTACATTCTATATATTTTATAAAGTATTGCAAAGAATGAAGAGTTTCAGATCTACCGGACCATCTTTCAGTCATGGAATATCATTAATGGATTTCGAGCGAAATCTTTCATTGCGAGAACTTCATCGCGTATAGCACCGTCCTTCAATTTTGTAGATTAAATAACTTGGCAGTTAAATTAAAGGTTTGTTGAAGTAAATCTTATTTAAAATTAATTAAAAGACAATATTTTGTTATTTACGCGAAACTTGATTTACCAACTCTTGATTACCTTCTGATTTTTTTAATTATTTATGTCTCAGAAATTATTGTAAGTCTACATTATTATAATATTTTTATTTATATTATAATATTTTTTTAGTCTAATATTGATGACAAAGCGACAGAAACACGACTGAAACATCCTGTATAATAGATCACAAATGTAAAAAAAAAAAAAAAAGAATAATGTTATATATTTACATATTTATATGCAAATGTTTCATATAGTAAATGATAACCGAGAATTTATAGATAATTTTACATGCAAAAATAAAAATCCAGACTGTAGAATAAAATAAATATAATAAAACTGTTTTATATGAGATTTTATTTACAAGAAAATAGATCTCGAGAATTGAAAAGTTAATAATAATTTTTGCGCTTTTTTAAGCTTGGATGATCGATCTCGATTTATTTTTGCGTGTCGAATCATCTCGGTCTTACCACTCGTAGCATAATATCCAACATACATATATACAGAATGTTTCAGAATTATCATTATATGTTGTTTTTATTCTCATTTCTTGATTCGAATTCAACTTTCTTAGAAAAAAAAATGTATCGTCGATAATATTTATTATAGTTTATATTATATCGATTTATATTATTTATTCATATATTATGATTGTGTGAAGACATAAAGACGACTTTGTATGCAGTCAATATTTTATCAAAGAAAAAATTAATCTTGATCGATTTTTCAAGACATGAAAGATATGCCGGTAATCTTGAGACATGTTTATATATACATTGAATTACGAATGCAGATTTCGCGAAGAATGCACAGCGCAGCTGCGCGGTTCTTTTCTACGAATTATTTTTACATTGACCGAGATATATATTAACACAAATTTAATATTTGTTTAGGTGTCATCAACAATATTGTGTCGCGATGTTGGCATCGAATGCCAAGATGTGACACAATCTTATGCCGAATCATCATGCTTTCTTCATACTATGCTCGAGCTGCGAAAAGATGCGTGTCATTACAGCGAGATAGTCCAAGAAACAAACATTTCACTTTTCAATCAAGCTGCACCATCTTTGTCTTGCCATTTCAAATCGAAATCGCTTCGAGAAAACACCGAAGATGCACATTCAACTTTTGTTCGGATTTATAGAGACGCTCCTGCTTTATACTAGCTGCAGATCTCCGAGGGATAATTAATAAGCGAAAGTAGAGGATTTTGGAAGAATCGAGGGCCTCGTGTAAGAAACTCATGCTTCTTTTACTTTTTTTTTTTCATGGTAACGATAAAAAATTGTGATTTTATACATAATTAAAATAACGCGAAAGAATTATTGGATCGCTTGTACTGCTGCCATTGTACAAGTGACCTTCTTCGATAATTAAGACGATGGTAAGTGACGCTAATGTAACGTAGAATACCGCAGCTGTACCCTAATTTCTCGCCGTGTTAACGGCACTTGTCGGTGTCATTTTATCGTTGAGAAATTCTGCCGAACGACAATAGATTCGAATGATCATGATACATCGTCGTATTTCACATCTCAATTCGCTTTTCTTGACTATAACTTCTAACTGGAGATACCAACAAATATCGTATTAACAATACATTACTTTTGATACTTAGCCAATCGTGACGTGTGATTTCTCCTACGTCTACCAAACCAAAACTAAATAAAGGGGAGAAGAAACACCACCGCCTCTCGATCAGCATTCCGAATATTCTCGCGCGCGGTGATGCACCGGATTAAAATTTATCACGACGCGGAGTACGCGCAGTACTGCGACGACGACCGCGGATGCACCAGGTGATCCGGTGACTCGGGCGTTCCCGAGACAGTGTCGCGGTCCACCGAATACCGGTGGCTGCTATAAATAATTTGATGTTCGCTCCGGTCGCGCTCGCGATGGGCGGCCGAGGGTACAGAAGAGAGTCGGCTAGGAGCTGCTGCAGCGGGCTGCTCTAGCGACCGCTCAGCCTCCTTCTCTCCATACTATTTCTCTCTCTTTCTCTTTCTCTCTCTCTCTCTCGCTCTCTCTTCCTCTTCTATTCGATCAAGAGACGAAGGACGTCTCGTAGACGACGTCTCGGGAAGAACTACGAAACGTCGTCGTCGTTTCTTGATCGTCGACGTCAAATCAAGTAGACAGGCAGAGGAAGAGAAGAACTGGAGGTGGATCACCGGCGTCGTTTCTCCGGGGGTGGGGATGGAGCCGGAGCAACGAGGACGCGCTTCGTCGACGTCGAGCCTCGGACGCGAGGTCCGTTGCGGTTGTCAGTACTACCAGAGCGATTCGCTTCTGCCGGAACGACGTGCTCTCCTCGTCAGACCGTCATCCAGGACGATGCAGCAGCCACCTGCGGTCCGCTGCAGGTCAGTATATATCTTTCTTCCACCCCGATGTCGAAACCGGCGCTAAATAAACACCTGGATCATCTACCCTCGCCCACACGAATGGCGGATGGTGTAAGGTGGTCTCTCTGTCTTCTCAAGATTATCCATCTGACCCACCTGTCCTCTTCGTCGCGCATATCGGGTATAGGTTACACTGTGCGAAACCGCATCGCGGATCACCGCGGCTATTTAAGGTTCGCCCGGCTGGCTATAGATAGAAAGCTCGGTCAGCTCCCAAATCTGCCAAGTCCAGTTCCCCGTCTCGCGACCCGCGTCTCGAGTACCGGTATACGCCATGACCTCCCCGGGATGGACGCGGAACCATTAAGACCGTGTATTGGATACTGTATAGAGCGCGTTTGCAGCAGACTTCGGAAGTGATTCAGTGAATCTCGATGCTACAGAGCTAGATGTTATCTCGATGTTACGCTGAAATAATTTCGATTTTTATTCACGAAAACGAAACAAAAACATTGAAATGATAAAAGATGCATTCTAAACAACACGGGATTGCAAAAGAGATTTGAAATTTATATGAAGATTTTGTCAAATTTAAATCTGAAAAGGTCTGAAAAGTTTAACATGTTTTTTTTTTATATATCTTTGCGCGACTTATCTTTTAAACGTTTATGTCACTTTGGACACTTTTTCGTATCTGTAGCATCGAAAATTCAACTTACTTGAATTCACATTCAATTTCTGCTTTATAGTAAATAACGTGAAACATTTTTCACTCAGAGTTACAATCGAATTCTTTAAATACAAAAGTTGTAAGTCTCATTATTTTCAGAAAATATAAAAATAATGTAAAGTACAGTGTCTACGAGAAATGCGCGGAGTACTACACGATCTAAAGGGACACTAAAAAAATACAATATATCAATTTTTACTCGATTCGAATGAATCTAAAACGAACGTAACGTGAAATTACAACATCAGTGACATATCGGTTGATGAGTTTTGTTCGATCGATATGACCATTCCAATGTAGGTATCCTGTGCAATTTCGTCCTACACTCGTTTGCATCGGTCTCATGAGATCAAAAAGAGATCATCGAAACATGTGGGGCAATACGTCATGACCGGATGAGAGGAATTAGAAGATACATAGATCTTGAAAATACGCAAGGGACACGTTTGGAATGAATTTTATATAGATGTGATATTCTAGTGTGCGTTTTGATCTATTATAGATATGGTGATAGATTGTGAAAAAGAAGAATATTTATTTTTTACATTTTCGGTCACTAGAACTTACATATCTTAGATCGTTGTTATTCGGAACATTTCGATGATGTTTCGCACGCGAATCGCAATTAATTTGACAATAAATTCGTCGTATTGCGATTGCAGTTCGTTCGCTCGACATTCTGACTCCTCACCCAGTGCAAAGATATTTCCTTGCATCTCGTTGAATACACATTTACAAACATTCGACACTTGCAGAGCATCGCGCAAAAATCACACAAAACTTGTATATATAAAAAGTGAACCTTTCTATTTGTAACAACATAGAATTTTAATCGTACCCGACTCGTAATAAGATATAAGTATGAATTCTCGGTACAGCGAGCACGAGTACGAACCGATCGCGTCGCCAATGCAGCATCCGGCGATGGCACCGGTCGTGCGTATCGACACGGACGTGATGCCCGTCGCCGACAGCGACGACAGCATCGACGACCGGGGTCGACTGCCGTCGGAGCTGATCCTGGACGGCGATCTGATCCTCCCGCTGGATGGCAAGATCGAGGACAGCGCGATGGAGGGCCGCGAAGCTGTTGGCGGGACCGGCGACACTTCCGAGGAACAGGAGCCCACGGCGCAGCAGTTCCAGGACAGACTCGAGGAGCGATTTCTCGACGCGCCTACTCCTTACACCGAGTCCAGGACCGACGGCGAGGTCAATACCAGTCAGGTAAATGTCCACCGCGATCTTGGCCTGACAAAGATGAATATTCGTAGGAAAGCGAATACGGGAAAAAGAAATTTGCAGTCGCAGAAAAATCTGTTTTTAGTCTGAAAACACCTCTGTCTGAAGAGTTAATTACAGATTGGTTTCAAAAACCAATCCATCACATGTAATGTCTATTACATTAAGGGCGCAATCCGTAATGGAACTATATATTAACGACATACATATATAAATAATTTTAGTTTGTCCTTTTTTTTTAAATAAATCCACATGTATTTTTAAAGTAGTTTCCAAAAGAATCTATAGAAAGTTCATCCCGAGAATCGCGGCTGCCGGGGCTCTTTCTTCGTAAATTGAATAAAAAAGAATAACGTGAAAAAGCGATTAAATATAGCTGCCGCGCGAATCAATAGAGACCCCCCCGGAATTTAAAAACGCCACGAGGCTCGTGAGATTGATCTTGTTGTCTTTGGTTCATCACTCGCGCCCGAATGGAGCCTATATTTAGCAAAACTCGCGTGTAAAAAGGAGAGACGAACGTGTCACTGTCCGATTGTGCAATCGCGTTACTCGCAATACGTTCCAGAAAGCTCGAGTCTCTCCATCTCGATTGCGCAATCGGATCCAAGAATATGTATGGCGCCGTCGAAATATTAATCATCCTTCGACCTTGTCGGTATTTTTCAACGAGAACATAAAACTGAACTCGCGCAAATTGTTATGATACGCAAAGTCTTCGCGATATTGCGGTGAATTTAACAGATAAATTCGAAATTTCTTGAACAATATGTGGCTTACTTTGCGATTAATTACAGTGGCTAGCTACGTCATAGTAATTTAAAATATGCGCGCTTTTAATGCGCTTTGCGTGTTTCTAAACGGCATTGCATGTCGAATGCTTCGCACGATACTAATTCATTTTCATTGTGACCTCAAAGAGTGAGGACTGTGTTTGACCAATATTATAATATTTAATTCTAAGTATATTCCAATTTTTATATTTTACGAAGAGTTTCTATCGAGTTCAGAGTAATTAATTAATATTAAAAAAGTAGATTGCAATTCGAAAATCTCACATCAATTCTTTCTGTCACATTACACGTATAATATACTTGTTTGTTTTGAAATTTTTAACTTAAGAGACAAATATAAATGAAACTTAATTGTATATATTTTTTTCAATTCGCATCATTTCTCACGAAGGTACACATTCGTTATTCCAGGTAGACTCGTCGGCGATAGAGGAACTGCCGCTTCGACGCGGTGCTCGCGGCATATCTCAGCGCATGAAGACGCAAGCTTGTAAGCTACGCTCTCGACTCCGGAGTTTCCAGCGTCCCACATTCTCGTTCCCGCAAAAACGGCAGAAGCCTGATAAGAAGAAGACGACGACGACGACAACGACAACGACGACGAGATCGACGGCAGCGAGTAGCGGCAAGTCAGAAAAATCCCGCAAATCGGCGGAAAAGCGACCTAGCAGAATGGACCGGATAAGAACGTCCATTTCCGAGAAAACGGCGAAATTCAGTCTGCCGCTCGATCGAACGAAGTTCAGTTTGCCCGACAGATCCAAATTTCATCTGCCAGAGAAACCGAAATTCAGTTTCCCGGACAAGTCGCGCTTCCACTTGCCGGACAGGCCAAAGTTCAACATCAAGAAGCCCAATATTCGTTTGTCAGACGCGCTTGCTCGCGTCAAACGGCCGCCTTCTCTGCGCGAGCAACAACAGCAACACTCGACCGAGTCCACCGTTGGTTCCAAGCGCAACATCTTCGACTTCGCCACGTATCCGCGCATTTTTGACAAGAAGTCCAAGAAGCACGGTGAGTACGCGACGTCCTCGCCCAAGGATTCTAGGGCTCAGTCCGCGGAAAGCGCGACCTTTCCTCGGAAGGGAAAGTCCTTCAGCGCCAGATGGACCCAGCGCTTCGGGAACTCAGCTTATCAGGACCAGGATCGTCCGGAGGATGAGGCAGCGACGAGCGACGGCTCTCCTCCGTGGCATCAAAGTTCGATAGAAGAACCGCCAAGACTGTCTGCCAGAACGGAAGAGGAGATAATGGCGGCGGCTGGCGCGATTCCGTGGGAAGATACGAGAAAACGGGAACAATACGACGAAGAGGAGATACAGTACATGGACTATGAGCAGGAGTCATCGGAGATGTCGGATCGGCATCCCGCTCCGCCGAAGAGAATCTACAAGATATCGAGACGGCGGGAAGAATCATACGAATACGAAGAAGCGATGGACCCGAGATTATACGACGATCAAGGAATAAAACACCGAGACGAAGTCGAAGACGATGAGAATGCGATGGCGCGAGACGATTGGCGCGCAGATCAAGAGATGATGGTTCAGGAAAAATTCAGACCGATTCCCAAATCACGATCGTTGGACGAGGATATACCGCGAGTTTTGGAACGAGAAGGATTCGATGGAGCATTCATGGCCGTAGATCCAAGACAATTTGGACTGCGTAAAATGACACCTGAAGGGGAGAAAGAGGATGAAGAAGGAGAATTGGAGGAAGTCGAAGAGGAACATGAGCCTTCTTCGATGCAATCTGATCGGGAACAGCAAGCGTCTAGCGGCAGTTCCTGCGATCGAAGGCGTCACGGAGTCATAGAAGAGATTGATTCTGACGAGTTCTTCGTGCGGGCAAGCGGTATCAGTCAGGACGATGTGAACCTGGACAATTACCTAACAGACGAGATTCGAGAAGCTCTCAGATCGAAAATCGTCAGCGCCTTGCAGGACGTCGAGCTTCCACCTACTCCGCCGCCACAACGTCCTATGAGAACGCGATCCTTGAGGAAACGTAAAGAGGATTTAGCGAAGCAGTCCACCGAAGCGATACCTCCGGTTAGACCGAAACGGGAACGCGCGGCGGCGGCGGCGGCGGCTCGACGCAGTCGAGAGGCATCAATCGTGGACGAGATGTTCCGCGAACGCACGAGAAGCGATTCTAGAAGCGACTCCAGACATCGCGTGGTGTACCAAGCGGAGGGGAATCAACCGGAATCATCGCAGGAACCATTGGATGACATAGTCGTGGTAAAACCAGTGCGAAGAAAGTCGAGATCATCTTTACGTAGTCAGTCGCAGCCACCGATCGAGACATCGATACTCTTTCCCTCGACGCCTGTACTCGATTCATCCGTTCTCCTTTCAGCTACGCCACCCGTCGTACCGGTACGCAGGAAGCGTTCGCACCGAGAGACAATGATAGACCGGAGAAACGGCGATGTGAGTGCACCAATCTGCAATGGTCATCGCGGCGATGAGTGGGAAATCGAAATTGCCGAGTCCAAGAAGCCAGTGATCCCGACAAGATCATCGCGATCGCGGCAGTCGTTGATCGAGCGCGATATAGTAGTGTCCGCGAGTCGCGAGAACATCGTGAAGCTAGACGCGCGGCACCGACGGGCGGAATCCGCGCCGGAATCGGTACCGGTGCCGCCGAAGAGACGATCCCGTTCGAGGACGACGTCGGTTGCCGCCGACGAAGACAGGACATCGCACGGCGCGGAATCTTTGCCGGAAGCCGGCTACGTCGAGGAGGACATACCGCGAGAGGACGAGAGCGGCTCGGCGCGTGATTTCTCCGGTTACGCGATCGTGGAGAAGCGGGAGAAACCGCCCAGGCCACCGCCACCCAGGAGAAAACGCAACAAGTTCGCTACGACGCCGAGACCGACCCCGCCTAAGCGACCTCAACGAGCGTACAGCACTCTGGGACCCGCCAGAAGGAGGGACATCAGCGAAGCATCGGAAACAATTATTGGTATGACTCTAGCACCCGCTGATTCCGCGCCGTACATTGAGATTGACGCAGAAGATATCGAGCACAGAGATCTCCATAGTGGGATGCTTAACAAAATCCAAGGTCGACCGCTTCCGGCGCCGCCGCGACCACCCAGGGTGAGGAAGGAGCATTCACTCGTCGAACGACCTCGCACCCCATTCGAGTACTCGGAGACGATGGAGACAACGGCGGCGACACAAACCGATCCATTGCCGGACGATATGGTGATCGAGGAGATCACCCAGGCGAAGCTCATAATGACACCTTCCAGATCAGGTTCACAAGTGATGGTGTCGATGGAGCGCATACCCAGCCCGAGTAGGACAGGCACGCCGCCTGTACCGCCATTACCAATATCGCAGTTTATGCGAAATGAGGAAGAAGAAGAGGAAGAGGAAGAGGAAGAGGAAGAAGAAGTAGAAGAAGAAAAAGAGGAGCGACAGGAAGAAGACATTCGAATGACGTTTGACACGGTGTCACTAACAACACCGTCGCCAATGAGAGAAACAGATTTAGAAAACAAGCACAGATCGGCACCGCATTTGGAAGAACGCGTCGCGGAAGATTCGCAACCGCGACCTCAGATCAGACCCTCAGATCTGCTGTCTGATAAACCATTGAGAATCAGCAGTCTCGAAGTCGGCGACTTGAAGGTCGATCGGCTGAGCGTATCACAAATAGAAGCGCACAAAATTGTGGCGTCCGAAGTGGACGCAATGATGATCACGGCCTCGGAATTGAGGGGCGGCAGCGGTTCCCTGGAGGAGAGTTTTTCGCCGGCCATCATCAGAGAACTAATGGCGATTAGGAGCCACTTGGAAACCGTGGTGCAGGAGAGGCACCGCGAAAGCGAGGAGTCCGCGAATCGCAAGATAACCGACATTCCCACGACCGACGACAGTCAAGTTCGAGAGCAGGAATCCGTTTTGCAAGAGGATCCGCGGGAAGTGGCAGAATCCGACGAGGCCATCGTGAACGAACCGGCGTTCGCGGAAGACAAGGAGTCAGAGGCTGACGAGGATCAAAAGGTTGTTAAAACAGACATAATAGATGTCAAGGACAAAAAGATATCACACGCCCTTTCAGTTGCTCAAGCCAAAGAATTCCCTTCCTCACAGACACTTGTGATAGATGAATTAGAATCCAAGGACAAAGACGAATCCATCACACATTTGCTCACGGTTGCTCAAGATATTCAAGATAAGTCCTTACAAATTTTAGATTCCGAACATCCCCTAACTTTGAGTTCGCAAACCACATCGGGCTCTCATGTCGACGAATCTCGTGCTTCATATCCTACATCGGATGTGCCTTCAACTCGACCTTCCGAATCGAGAGTGTCGCCAGAACGCGTTGACGAACCTTCGAGTAGCTCTGTCCAGACTACTATTACTACTACTACCACTGCTACAACTACTGCTACTGCTACTACTACTACTACTACTATTGTTGCCGACCCGGGTACAACATCTACGAGTCTTCATGGCAGCAAGGACGATTTGTTTGATAGTAAAGAACAGATTCCTCGCAAGTCGAGATCTAGATCCCCTTCGCCTAGCAAAGGTATCGTACGGCAAACCGCGTCCCCAGTCCGTTCATTGCCACCAGCCATCTCTGTGACTCCCGACATGCCTGACTCGATCGTACAGAGACGCAGTACCTCTGTGGATGCTCAACCACAGCGTGCCGTTATTTCCTATTCTTCGGACACGAGACACGGTGTCCTTAAGGACGCTCAACCGCAGCGTGCCGTCCTTTCCCACTCTTCCGATACAGGACAATCCCTTAGAGAGAGACAAAGGGAGTCCTCTGAATCGCCAGTATCCTCTTTTCCCTTAAACTCGACTCATTTTATCGCCTTTCCAGCCTCCGAAATTCCAATGCAGTTTTTTTCTCTGAATGAACCAAGTCGACGCATTAATACAGAACCTGGTGTTATAGACACTACACAGCAGCTTCTTCGAGTTCTTCGATCGGCCGGTATAAAAGCCATGAGGCATTTTATAAGGTATTTAACGTCCACGCTTAGTATAGATGACACAAGAGAGAAAATCAGAGAAGTAGAACTAGCGATATGTGCTCTATTACTTTTGATCGTAGGCTTGTTGATATATTATTTCAGTAGCACACGAACTGTAACACATTTTCACCATTGGGATTACTTTAATCCCCCTCAATAACATGTTTTCTACAATTCAGTTTGCCTACATCATATGTATACATAAATAGTTCATTGGTACATAGAAATTAAAATTTCATATTCTTGTATAAATTTGTTTTATATAACATTAATTTTGTGTTGAAGGAAGTAATCGAAAAAATACAGACTAGGACGAAGCAAGGAATTGGAACGGAATTATAGTTCTTATACACGCATCAAAATAAAGCAAAATACCAGGTTTGTAATAAATAAATTGTAATTTTATCACTGTGCCAAATGTACAATTAATACCTGAAGTATACTACTTGCAACAATTTTCGGTCTAATTTATCTATTTTATCTGTCTAATTTATCTATTGTACACACAAGTATGAATAAGTTACTTTTTTAGTATAGGAAGGTTATCGAATATTTCACATGACATAATTTTTTTTATATTTAAAAGAAAATATTATATAGTGAAATATCTGTATTTTTGCTAGTTAAGTTATTAAGCAATCTTTTTATTCTTAATTCCCTTTTCAGTCTCCACTCGTATTTTAATAGTCTGACGCATATGTATATGCATATATAGGTTTTTGTGTACACTATCAATTTAAAAGACAGTGAGTAAGACAGAAAAAAACATACATATATACTTATATATATGTCCATAATTTCATAAAAATTGTTTGCTATATATTTATTGCAAATTTATTGTTTTAATAATGACACATAATAGTGTCACAATGAGATAGAAGAGTGTAATATCAAAAATAAATTAAAGGAAAATTCCAATAGATAAGTATCAAATATAACAAATTGTTGAAAAATACATAACAATATTGTTCAACATTATAAGGTTAACATTTGAAAAATTATGAGTAATGTAAAAATACTTGCATTTACTGGAAAAGATCCTCTTCATACACTTTAAGATCACGTCTGTCTTTATGTGCACTTTTTTGTGAATAGTTAGCTGCAATCGGTGACCACATAGAACTAGACATAGTATCACTCACAGGTTCTATTATAGGTTGTCTTCTTGCTAATGATACTTTTAATTGGATCGAAGAGACCATACTACCATCCATTTCACTTATCGCTCTTTCAGCTGCCTCAGCTTTTTCAAAAGTTATAAAGCCACGGCTAAAAAAAAAGCATAGAAAGAATGGAATTATTACTTATATCATATTACTGCAAAAGTATCTCTAATATATTTGAATTCTGAGTGCATATTGTTGTATATATAGGAAAAATAAATTGTAATTACTTTTTTTCTACTTCCATTGAAATATTAACAATATTTCCAAAACTTTGAAAATGTTTCTTGAGATAATCTTCTGTTATCTTGTAGCCACATACAAATATTGTATTTCCCGCACGTGGTTTAACCTCTTGCTTAGATGGAGATTGCGTGTCGCCGACACTCCTGTCTCCAGTGTCTTGAGCACCAACAAAGCTATTGTACAAATCTTTTACTCTTGGTCTCACTGCTTCTGTTTCTTCTTCTTCTTGTGTCGCGGAAAATGGTTGATAAGAACTGATTGTTTTTTCTGTACTATTTAATTTCCTTTCTAGCCCACGAGATCTCTTGAAAGTTTGCTCCGGTCGTTTAGGAGTCTTTGGAGCTGTGATTACACCAGATTTGATTAATTTCTTAGCTACTTCGCGAGCATCTCTTGCTTCTGTAGGCCGTTTTGGCGCCTGAGGAATACGTTCTACTTCCTGTTTAGGGGCCTTTAAATCTTGCAGTGCCTTTTTCTATAAACAAAAAAATGATTGACAATGACTGAAGACAATGACTATAATTGAAGAAACGTGTAAATATAACAATTATTTAGAGTATAAATATTTAAAAATTCAACTACACTCTGTTAAATAAATTAAAAGATAGATGCATATATATATACTTAAAAGGATGTGCATCATCTTTCTCTTTGTATCTTCAATTCATCACAGGTTTCTTTGATTATTTGCTACAATATCACTAATCTTTAATTCTCTAGCACGTTTCTTCGTTTTCTATTTTTTTTTTTTTTTCTATCGTCTTCTTTTCTATAATTTATTGCAATAACTGTACATGTATAATGCATTCATCACGTTTGACATGAAAACGTAAACATAACCTCGCTGTATACCTTTCTCTTGAGTTTGTTGTACTTGGCCTGCAGCATCAGCTCTTCCTCCGTTAAATTTGACGGAAAGTGCAGGTACACCATGTTTTGCATGTAATATCAACAATAGACAAAATACTTCAAGTCCGTCTTTATATCAAAATTATAAACGTTTTATCTGTTTTACCTCTGACACTCAGGAATTTTTAGAAAATTTTTCTGGTAATAGGTTAGGTTAGGTTAGGTTGCTCGATAAAGATTTCCGGACGCATTCAATGGGAGAGAAAGTCCCTCGCACATGCGTAGTAGCGTAAACATAGCAGACGGTTCTTTATTAGCCTTGAGTTCAGTCATGTCCCTCGTTATGTTCGTTACAGAAAAGTAATAGGAAATTTGAAAATATCAACTAAAATAAAAGACAAAATATAGTATTATAAATGTGAAAAGAATATATAGGCTCCAAAAAAAAAAAAAAAATTGCGTTGTATTTAAATATGAGGTTGTCAAACAGTCACGTGTCATGTGTCACGTGTCAGTTACATATTTACGCATGTGCGCAAAGATACGTCCCTTCTATCATTTATTACGCGTGGGCGGCGTGGGTTCGAATTTGCGATTGACGTCACCGTCTCGAAAGCCTCTGTCCGATATCATTGATTGTGAGTCCTTGAACCTTTTCCCCGTACTCACCTGTTTGTTCCAGATAATTTTCAAGAGGCTTCCTTCTCAAGACAACGCGCTAGATACTCCACAATTCGACGAATAAACCACCTCTCGTTCAAAGCGTCCGAATTTTCGAATCTTGACAAGATGTGCGTGTCGATGACGACTTTTAGTCGGCGAGGATTTGTTTCGAGGGACATCGTACAGTTCAACATCAAACAATCGCGTTATTCTAATAATCGTAACGAGACATTAACGAACAACGCGTTATCGCGATGTTGTCCCACGTCGTCGTGCGTCGTCGACGTTTCGCGAGTTCTAAGTAAAAAATTCTCTTCCACGAGAACTCCAATTTCTTCCGACACTGTGATCGAAGCTTTGACGAAGCAACAGGCAAAGGAATTGACTTCGAAGCTCAGCTCGGAAGAGCGTAAGCTGTTCTTGGCGGCATTGAATGAATCCAAATCAGAGGAGACGAAAGCTGACTATAAAGGTAGACACATTGTTTGCTTATGGAGACTACAAAATTAGTGCTGTTAAATAAGCGTTTGATTGTTATTTAACATAAAACTATTTTATTTTGAGAATTAAGATTTAGTGGAAATTTTCTTCTTTCAATGGAATTTTATATTTATTACTTGTAACAGTATATATTATAATTAAAAAAAAAACTATTGAGTATTTATTTGTATGTTGTTTTATATGTTATAAAGTTTTTGCCTTTTTGTTAGGTCAATTGGCAGCTTTTCGATGGAGGAGCAAGCTTGGCAGACCTAGCAAAATACCGTCGCTGGGTGAGGTGGATCCTACAGGAACCTACTGCCCTATGCCAGATGATTGGTTAAATCGCAAGTATGGTAAGAACATTCTTATTTATTGTTTGGATCATATTTATTTGTCAAGACTGTTGAAGAAGGAAGCTCAGTTTTATTTCAATATCTTTGATGCAGTGTAACCAGTCTCTGTTACATTCATAAAGTGTTACAAAAATTAACTTAGATTTATCACCTATAGATGTCGCAAAATAAAATTAACACCCTCGACTGTTATTTATCTTTGGATATAATGGAATCTTTTTCCTGCAATGCGATCTCCATGGATGTTATTCTGTAAGTTAAACTTACCTCGTTCTCTCATTCTCTTTTCTCCTCTTTCTCTTTCTCTAATTACACTAACTCTCTTGCCTACTTCTTCTATTCTCACACAACTTTTCGGATGTTTTACGGTCAACCACAGTACCACAGTTAGGTAATATTTTGAACACTTTTTTCTCTGATTCTCCCTTTTTTTTAAACAGTTTTTCCACTGTGTAAATTAATTTATATTTATTCTTTTTTCACATTTTATTTCCTAATATAGTAAAATTTCTTTGAATTTCTTTAACACTGTTTATTCATATTATTTTAAAACTATCCTACATTAGGTAGACTTGTATTTCTATTATGCTAAAATGATTATATATTTTTGTAAAAGTTTATTAAGTATATTCTGTAGTCGTGAAACTCTTTTCTTGTTTCTGTATACATTTTTCCTACAATACATCATTAGAAATAATTGTTCAGTTTTCCTTTTCACTTGAAAATTTCTTAAGAAAATGTCCTTTTTTTTACTCAAAATATTTTCACTAAAGAATACATTAATTGTATACTTGAAGTATACAATTTTTATATGTGAAGAATATAGAATAAATTCATTTTGTAGTATTTGATGCTTGCTAGTTTCATTAAACAATTGTGTATACATTTCTAGACATAGATTACATACGTAGAACGTGACAATTGTAGATTTATATTGTATTTTTTCTCGTTGCAGTTGAAAACGTTCCAGAACCAACTACAAAAGATCTGGTGCTAGGTACGTACTATTTTCTATGTTACAGCTGTTTAATTATATGTTTGCGAGCAAACAATCAGTTGCGTTTATCTCTTACTCATCTCTTGCTTGCTCTCTTGCATGACATGTTAAATGATTCTATTCTATATAAAGAGACTATTGCAAGTTAGCTATTATATGATGACACAATGATTATTTATATTATTCAGAAGCTGTACTCTTTTCGTACATAAATATTTGATAATTTTATATATTTTTAAGATTACAATTGAATACAAATATCGGAATCTTTGAAATAATTTTTAGTATCTGATATTGAAGCTTTACGCAATTATTTAATATTAGTTTAAAAGCAAAAATTAAATTTCGAGTAAAACAGTTAATGAGATCTTTACAGTGAAAGAGGTTTTATTTTAATAAAGCTTTAAATGCAAAATATGCAAAAGTTTTGCATATATATAATAATCTAGATCTCTCTTATAGATAATTCCGGTTAAAAATAATCTCAGATAATCATTGTATATTTGCAGTCGCGATCGCGAACGCAATTCCGTTCGTCGGATTTGGTTTTCTTGACAACTTCATCATGATTGTTGCTGTATGTATCTCACAGGTTTTCATTGTTCTATTGCGTGCGGAATTTTAAGATCAATGTTTTAGGGCGATCAAATTGAGCTGGTGTTGAACAGAAGGTTTCCGATCTCGACGATGGCAGCGGCCGCGTTGGGCAACACGGTGTCCGATGTCATTGGAATTGGATCGGTGCATTACGTTGAGATATTCGCCCAGAAAGTCGGCTTTAAAGCGCCCACGTTGACATTAGGACAACTGAATCTACCCAGGACACGGATAGCCGCGAACTTGGTATGTCATATGTTATTAAATTATTACCCTCGAGTATAGCAATAGATAAAAATTTATTTTGTATACTGTTTATTGAAATTATAACATTAATAGAAATGTATATTATTGTAAAATATAGAAATTAAATAGTATATTATATATATATATATATATATATATATATATATATATATAGAGAGAGAGAGAGAGAGAGAGAGAGAAAAACCAATTTTTTAAATATAATTATAAAATTTAAAAAAATATACATATATAAGTACATAAAATATATATATATATATATATATATATATATATATATATATATTATAAGTTCATAACAGAAAATAAAATTCATATATATGTAATTATCATATATTCATATTATAACTCATATATATAATTCACAAAATAAATTCTATATATCGACGTATCTCCTAAGGAACTTCTTTGTATTGCAATTTCAGAAGTTTACATTATAAATTTTAAGAGCAACATAGAACAGGAAGGGGAAGGGGGAGTATTGAGATATTATAACCATTCTTACACAAAGAAATTTTCTTACATAATTAAAATTTGGCGTAATTTTTATTTAGCAAAATTATTTATAGCATAACTTATATCAGCAATTTTTCTGTTTAATACAGGGTCGAGTCATCGGAGTTACGATTGGATGTCTCATTGGTATGACGCCTATACCGTTAGCCGCGCTTTTCCGCAGTAGCTGAATTGCTTGAAAAACGACTGAGAAACGAATTAAATTAATTAACACATGGGACCGTAAACATCTCACCTACAGTAAGCACTTTGTTTTAAAATGGCCTATAGACTTTTATAATTTTAATGTTTAACTGCAATAACACAACTTGTCCCAACAAATGTATGTAATATATAAATGTATAGGATGTTATAGGCTGTATAGAGAGCACAAAATATGTGTGTGTAATATCATAATTTTTCTTTCTTAACTATTAAAACAATAGATTTTTAATTCTCATTGTGTTGGCATTTTAATCCAGCACTGAATCTATTAAGTAAAAGCAAGTAAAAAGAAACTTTTTTTCTAATTTTTTATGTAGAGATAAAACTAGAAAAAAGAAAGTAATTTTAATGTCAGCTTCCAAATGAATGTCTATCGTTTTCGTTCGCTCATTCGTATATTTATTTGATGCAAAATCAAATAAACCATATAACATTTGATGTATTTAGATGATAGAAACACACACAATGTTCTCTCTCGTAGTATGCAATATCAGATATTTATTTGGAAAAACACGTCTGTTAGTATCGAATGTTACAAAAAGTTAGTACAAAAAATATAGATATATGTATATATCTTCTGAAAGAGATTGTTTAATGGGCGAACCGTTATCAGGAAGCTAATAGTAAATATTTAAAAATATCGATGACTGAACGACTTTTATAATATAATATGCCCGACCATTTCCAACCATCAGCCTGATTGAGACCACAATGTTTCCTAATGCTTCCTTCCAATTCACGTTGCGGCGATAGTCTTCTGGTGCAAAATCCTCCATCTTGTCTATCTTTTCCATCTTCCTTATCTTCATAACTTGCGTCGAATTAAACGAGAATTTGGCGTTGGTAATGCTTAATTCCCTAGTGGAATTCGTGAACTCGACATCGTTCTCTAAGATGCAATACTCGGGCAGCCAAGTCATCATGGAATTGAGCCACCACTGCCAGCCAACTATATCATCATCGTTGTCGGTCTCTGCAGAATAATCAACATTCTCGTCCGGAATCAACGAATCGGATATTGGAAGATCGTTGACGTTGATTTCCTGGGATTGTGTATTCATCAATACATTGGTTGACATGAAATTCGTTCGCAGATTCGCAGATTGTCCCGGACTTAGCGACGCTCCGGGTAAACAACTTTGTACAACAAAATGGGCAATCAGAGTAGATCCCACGAGAGTCGCCAAACCAGCTGCATAGGTCGCCAAGCAGATCGAGGAGACGTTTATCAGAGTTTGCGCGATTGCAATCAGTTGAACAGAATTTAGCAGACAATTCAACTCTGTATACGAACACCATCCACGCTTTTGTACTTCTCGATACGCTACGTCTTTCTCTAGTCGTTGTAATTTTTCCCAAAAGTCTTGATGCTGCACTAATACCGTCCAGTCCTGTGATTAAAAAAATGAAATATCCCCTAAATATAAATGATAACTATTTTAATCATGGTTATGATTGTAGTAGACAATTTTCGATTAAATTGATAAGTTTGATTATGAATAAGTGTGGATAATAATTTGATTTTTATTCTTTAATAGCTTTAAAAACCTTATTTAATTAAAATGCTTTAATACAGATAATTCAATTTTATCGCATGAAAACAATCATAGATTGCAAATAAGCAATTAAATTAGAGAAATTTCAAATGTCAAGTTATTAGATCAAAATTTAATGTAATTTTACAATACCACACTTGAGATTTAATCAGTCTTAATTTAAAAACGATATATAAGATAATGTGCTTACGATTGCAGCAAGAAAATCTTTTTCCAATTTATTCATCCGAGATATAGTCACTTGTCCTGAATTTGCCCATTCCTTGTTGAAAACTTCGTCTTCCTCGCCATCATCGTGTAGGAATTTACTGGCTACCATCTGATAATTGTTGATAAAAATCGATTTGAATAATATTGTAACATCCATGCAAACTATTTTTAAAATTTACCTATAACTTAAGTAATAGTTATAAAGATGAAAACAAAATAATTACCAAAGAAACTAAGAATAGCTCAGATGGTGCTACTTGCTGAATATATTCTGGATTGCAGTTCTTTAGTCTTTCAATATACAGCAGAGCTAATACAAGCGAGCAAGGAGAAACACATGCATTTCTAGATATTCTGCTTGCTTCCTCCACATCGAGTTTTTCCAATGTATGACCACTCTTCACTTCTGTAAAAAACTCAGCTGCCAATTCTGAAAACATAAAAAAAATTAATTCGTAAATCGTATTTTTTAAAATTAATAGCATCAAGTTTATTTTTATGCTAATTTTTTGTACTAATATTACAAAACAAATATCGTGCAACAAAATAAAATACAGATATATAGAAATCATATATCACGAATAGATTATAATGATTTTACAATTCAATATTATACTAACCAGTAACTGGTAAACTTAGGCAGTTAATTTTTGGTAATTTAGAATAGTACAATGACTTTCTTATGCGTTTCAAAAACTCGTTATGTTCCAGATCCTGCAACAAAATAAGAGGGACACGTATCAAGGAATTCAGTTCATCAATGAATAACACTGAAAAAAATGCAATAATATGTTTTCATCCAAGTATCCAACAATTTAAATGTTCTTCAAAAAAACTGTTCAATTTTAAATGAAAATGCTTTCGATAAAAATGATAATTTTGTTTTAAATTCCACAATACCACAAAAAAAGTAATTACAAATATATATAAAGTGTCAGTGAATTTAAAATTTATTAAGTTTTGATGTTTATGATGTGGAAATATATTTATAAAGCTGCACACGTGTATATTTACCGTCGAGTTTACTGGCCTGTTCATGCCTTGCCAGCTGTTCGTCATCGTTGAGTGTTCGCGTTTATATATACCATAAATTTCTTTGTAATATTTGATACTTAATAACCAGAAATGCTGTTGTGTGTTTCAGTAAGTCACTTCATCGATGCGATGTAAAATTTTGTAAGAAATCAAAAAACCATGTCAGCTGTATCTCCAGATCGCGTAGCGTGCTTCACAGATACAGATGACATAAGGCGTGCTTTATTTAGGTTGCCTTAATTTAGGTTGGGAACGTAGAAAAATAATCGATTCACAGCAGAGCCAATCGTTGAACAATCGTCTTGCAATATCGAAGGCTAATTGGCTGGATCTAAAGGTAACGAGCAATCGATTGTTTGACATTTCTCGATACAGCTCTCGATACAACAATGGCTCTTGCGTATGTACATTGAAAGTGTAAATACAATCAAAACGAAGTCTCGTGCCGAAACATACTAAACTTTACAAGAGAGAATCTTTGTGGATCTTGTGTTAATCCTACATGCAATTAAACATGACGTATCCGTCGTTTAATTTAATGGAATCAATCATCGATGAAGTTGCCTTGGAAGGATTAGATGGCATCACTTTACAAGGTTAACAATTATTTGATCTCATTACTTTCTATGCTTTAAAAGTTTCTATAATTTTTTTATAAAGTATTGTATATAATAACTAAAATATTTCTATAAAATAATATATTTTTTTCCGAAAAGAACTATATTATTTATTTATTTATTTATTTTTCAACATATATATTATTGATTCATACAATATTTATAGTAGTTTTGACAATTGAATACTTTTATTGTATTTTAATTTTTTATCTACATTAGGGATAATTTCAATATTTTACGTGTCTTCTTTTTGTATTTTCTCTTTAGCATTATGGATAAGATTAGCAAACAGATTTCATGATCCATTGCCACTGCCCAAGCCTTTTATGGAACAAGTATGGTCAATAATTATAAAGGTGAAAGACTTTTCATTTTATAAATTGGAGACACCAAGAGAACCACTGGTGATATTTGATCGTTATGAATTTGTGCATCCTGACTTAGGCATTATACTTGAGCCAGTGAGTATATTAAATTAATTTATATTTACATGTATAGGTTTATTAAAACATCTTTTACAGTTTTATAAAATGTTAAAGAGTCGAGTTTTAAATGAAATTAATTAAGATTATTAATTGTTTGATAAAAGAGATAATTTCAAGAAACAAATGTTTAAGTTTAATTTGAACAATTTTTTGACAAGACGTAATTAAATCCAGCTTTATAAGAGTTTTTAAATGATATTTTACACACATATTACTAAATCATAATTTAAATATAAATTTGAATGATTTATAAAAGATATGCAGTGAAAAAGTTGTCTATTTTTTGAGATCTCTAATTAGATCTATAAGTTCAAAGTTTTAAGTCAAACTATATTTTAAAATTTGCCTCAATTTCTTGTTAATTTGTAATTTAGACAACAAATTCTAAAAAATTTTTTTTACTTTTCTATTTTTAGCCAAGTGTTCCACCAGATATTTATCCCTACTGTCCTATTCAAGATCCTAAGACAGGTGTGAGAGGATCTTGTTCTACATATTATACAAGAAAAGAAATCAAAGATGATTTAAAGAATGCAGTGCTAGATGAGATAATAGAAAAATATGGATTAAGTTTGGTGATTGTAGCATCTCAATTGATCAGGACACGGGCTTTGATAAGTGTCGATGTGAGTCCAACATTGAAGCTGACAATCATGCACTATTGCTTCTTAGAGAGAGTGGGAAGAGCTCGTTATCATGGTGAAGTTACTCAAGGCCAGCTTAGTTTATCAGCGCTCGATAAGAATCCAAAAACTTTGTTCTATCATCGAAAGTTTCTGTTACATCATAAACTAATCACGAAGCAAATTCACCATCAGAAAAGCGCCGGTCATTGCGGTAGCGGTAGCCTTTTGCATTTACCACGCTTTTACATAGAGCGAAAACCAAAAATGATTTACTTGGCGGAACAGGTGCTCGACATTCTAAGATCCAAAGAAAATGGTGTAGCTGAATATGACGAGATAAGGAGAAAGCTTGGAATTGAGAATTCTATCAAAAAGTTGTTTAGAACTTCTTTCTTTCAAAAAATTGTGAAGACTGACATTTGCGTGCCATATAGAACTTTGTATCCTAACGCGGAGCCTAGCGAGTGGCGACAAAAACAGGATCCCTCAAAGGAGAAGAAGATTAGAGTGGTACAACTGTTGTATCCAGATATCGATATTGCGGATATATGGAACAGGGATGAGAAAGACGACGACGACGAAGATATCATTGAGCTGGATGTTTCCAATCATAAAGTCAATGTTCCTTATCTGAAACAAGCAAACGCTATTGTCGAAGCGAGTCAATTAGAAGGTGTATCTCAAGGTAGAGTTTAATTTTTGTAATTATCTTAGAATCTTACTATCCAAGGCATTAATTTGAAATCTATGTATGTACATGTGTGTGTTGTGTGTATGTTTTCTCTAGAAGTCATTGTAACATTACAAAATTAAGAAACTTTTTAAGATACATTTATTTTCTGTGAACCATAAATATTATGAAGTAAATTAAACAACAACATATTATTTCCTCGTTGAGACAGAAACAACTTTTAAGTTAGTGAAAATTAACAAATTTTGAATTAATCATCTCTCTTTTAGCTTATTTGGGAAAAGAAATGGGTCTCACCAAATTGCAATCTAGGACATTCTTGAGAAATATGATAAAGATAGGGATTATTGCAAAGTACATGAATGACATGGGCCGACAGAGAATTACAAAATATGTGTCAAAGAAATTTGAGAAGAGCAGCAAGATGAGTAAGCAATTTAACAAGGAGATACACAAGATTAAGGAGCTCACCAAGAGGATAACTAGTGAGAATAAAGGGAATCTCAAAAACAAAGTGGTCTTGCAGGTAAAAGATGAAGAGCCTTCTGTAAACTATGAAGACAATCAGGCAAGTCAGAAATTGGATCATCGAGTTGATCAAATCAATGTTGATGCATCAATTGTTAATAAAAATGAAGAGGAAAATAAAGATATAGATACACATTGTATTAGAAAGGACATAGAGTTGAAAAATTATACCATCAACAGAATTTTGAAAAAGTATCAATTGTCAATATTTCGATCTAAATACAAGCGCACATCATCGCAGTCCTTATTAATAAAAAAGAAGGATTCCGATGTTAAAGCGAAAAAACAAAGAGTTAAACCTAATGTTTCGTCTATGCAGCAAATTGCGAATGATGCCAAGGCCTCGTCATTTTATAATAGCATAAAGACGAATTTGACAGCACAAAAGCCCATTAGCACTGGGAAAGGGGTCGGCGAAGTTTTCGGTTTTATGGAAGTTGTGCAGAACAGCGAGAAAAATACGTCCAATATTACATACAGGTTTGTACAAGCTTGTATAAATTTAAGAAAGTATCATTTTACTTTTATCAAATATAAATTTGTTTTTTTAATAATATTTCTATACATTAACGTACGAAACACTCTGTGTGACATTTGTTTCTTTTATAATTTACAAATATAAATATTTTTTAGACTTTACTATATTTTTACATCATTTATTAAATTTCTTGTCACTGTGCAGATTGCTAAGGCGCGCCAACATGATCATCGAGGCGGTGAAGGAGCACCAGGTGATTGACGATACAACAAAACTGATGAAGATGATTTGCGAGGAAGAGGATAAAGAGGGTTATGACGTAAAGATCGACAAAAAATCTCTCATAAGGCTACTGCAGAAACTCGCCAAGGATAACTTGGTGAAGAATATCAAGTTGACTTTGAGCGCGAACGGACACGAAAAAAATTTGATGTTTATTTGCGATCCAAATATCGATACCGATCACACTGTGATCAAGTCGGCCGTCGAGCAAGCAAAAGTCAAATTTTGTTTGTTAGCGTCTCAGAAGGCGAAGTTACTCGCAAAAAAAGCAGCGGATAAACAGGATAAGGAGGATAAGAATAAAGAAAATGCAGTTGATAAACCGTCGGATTCTAAGGGGCAATTGCAAGAACTTAACAAAACATCTAAAAATACGTCTTCTGTGAACTACAAGTATGATGCTAGAGCTGGCAAACGATATGGTCTCAGTCCAAAGTTCATCAGGATGCAGACAATGCATGTTTTGCTCTTTTATTTAGTATACAATCATCCTGGCATACCAAAATTATCTCAGCAAGAGCAGATAGAAATTCTTAAATCTAATGATTATGAAATTGATGATGACCTCATTCATGAGTTTAGTACAATTTACAATACCGAAGTAGGCTGGAAGATGTTTGTCCCACCTTTGCCTCAACACAGCGGATGGCCTGAAGGTTGGGCACTGATGTGCGACGTTCTACTGGGGCTGCCTTTGTCGATTTTCGTTAAGGTGCACAACATTACCTTCATGATACCTGAGTTGGAGCACTACTTGAATCATCCGATCAGAAAGCATTACCTCGTTAAGAATCTTCCGGTAAGTTTGAGAGAGAGAGAGAGAGAGAACTTAAGCTTGTAATATAATATTGTTGAAAGTTTAAGAAAGTAGTTTTAATGAACAGTTTCGGACAGTTAACGACACGACTATGATTCTGGTTAGTGATTTTGCGAGCCAGCTAAAAATAAAATATAAGCTCAGGTTTTTGAAAATCAAGATGACAGGTTACTCTGTTAATGCTCCATCAATGGCTTTTACTATACGAATTTGTTCATTAAGAATGATCTCTTATTTTATAACTTTTTTTTTATCTAGGTCACGATACGGAATACTCTCTTGCATGCGCGGAAATATATATTTAATATCCACGATACCGTAACTAGATTATGCTACATCGGTCTGGTGCAGTTCGGTCCGCAACGATTGAAGGACAAAGATCAAGTATTCATCTATCTGAATCGACGCACGGAATTGATGGATACGATCTCTTCGGCACCGAGCTATCATAATATCGAAGACAAGACGTATCCGGTGACTAAGTACTTCTTCGATCGCATGCAGGTACTATTGATACTAGCGACTGATTATTGTTACAAAAGTTTAGGAAGTCATAAGGCAATTGAGGCATATTTACAGGTCGTTGAGAAATACTGGTACGATATGTGGACTATTTGTGTTAATACGCCACTTGGCGGGAGGCTGGCCGTACATGGCAAGGATATTCTACTTGAGGATCTGAGCAAGAAGACTGCCATGATAAAAGCGATTGTAGCACGCACTGCGAAGCAGACCGCGGAAATGGATACGGGTGCGATTCCCGGAGATCGTAAAGGAGCGGCTGGTATCGATTCAGCTTTCTTCGCGCATTTAAAACGCAATTGGAATTGGTCAATCAGTTCTACAAATCGACAGGTAAACAAATGAAGAAGTCACTCAGGATAGAAAATAATTCTATAAAAAGATAAAGTAAAACATTTTTATGTTTTGAGATTTTTTTATTTCTTAGATTTTTATACATTCTTTAGATTAATATTGCATGCGCATACATTTAATATGAAAAGAATTTCTAAAGCTACTTTGATATCGTATAATGGATATTATTATTCAGAAATTTTTATTTATTTAGTAGAGAAATTTCTTAATACAAACTTTAGATTTATATGATGTCGATTTATATATCCCTCAATATCAATATACATATATATCAGACCGTATCGCGATTAGCGTTCTTCTACATTGTGATAATATATAGACGTTATAAAATATCCTTATTATAAATCGTTATCAGGCTTCGAGGAATCACGAAAAATCCAGCACGGGTCAACGAGATCTGCATTTCTCAAAGATTCAGACCAAGCCGGTTAAGTATACGGAATATGATGGCCTAAAGAAGGTTTCTGGACCGCCGGCGCCTACCATCAGCGCGACCGAACTGCGGAAGAGGGTATACGATCACCTCAACAGCGGCGGGCGGAAGAACGAGGCCTTGCCGTCACAACAATCGACCAAGCAAAAATCTTTCGTACGACGAGTGATGCCGCGTAAAAAAAGCGTCCGGCCGCGTCTCAAATACGACGAGGACGATTACCGAGCGATGCAGCGGATGCACAAGTTGCGGGTGGACTGGGAACCGCACGAGGATAACATCCTGCTGGTCTGTAAGGTGGCGACAACGTATCTGTCATCGAATTCGCGCAAGCAGGTCATCGGCTTCATAGCAGTGCGAGATGTATTGCGCACGTTCTCCTATAACTCGTACAACAAAACCTCCCGTGCTTGTCAACGCCGATTGATGTATATGCTGAAGCAACCGCGCACGGTGAATAGCGTCGCGCTGGGCGTCGAGGAGATCAAGCAGGATCCTTTCGTCGACAGGCGGTACGGCGGCATGATGGACAGGCTGAAAAGTGAGTGCGCGAGTTCAGCGGAGTACGAGAAGCGGGTCACGGAGGTCTTCAAGGAGCTCGTCGGTTATATCATCAAGAAGTATTACGATATCGCGGAGATTAAGCCGAAGAAGCATATGGCGATGCCGAGAACCGCGCAGGAGTTTAATCTTCTTTTTGAGGTGGTCCATCCGGCAAAGCCGCATCATAATCAGGGCTTTACGAAAGATGTGCGAAGTACAAATGATATTCATGCAGCGACCATAAACTCTGTCATACATAGTTCCATGTGCTGCGGGAAGGATAGACGCTGCTGGGCTTATCAACTCTTCAAGGTATGACTGATCAATATGAAAGATACTCTGTGAAGCATAATATGTACTCGGTAAGGTTGTTTACCTTGGATATTAAACGATTAAATGCTCGATGAATAGAGAATCAACATCTGATTTGTTAAAAACTTTTAATTTTTTTTAATCTACAGGCATTAATTGGTAAATTTATTTTTAGTATTATTTTCTCTATTCACTATTTTTTTCGTGACATTTATCGCGTTCATTTTTAGATGTAATTTACTTATGCAACATACATAATTAACTCGCGTATTGATCTTATATATCTTTGCTTCTAAGCTTTTGAAATTGTGATAAAGAACAATAAAATGTTTTTTTTTAATTATATCACGCAAGAAAAGATGGAAATATTCAATCAATACTCATCAATACATCTCTGTCATTAAAGGTGTACCAGCAGTATCCAGAGATTCTACTAAGACAGGCGATGAGCAAGATCAGATCGGACCAGATGGTGACAGTGAAGAAACACCACTTGGCGACTATTAAAAAGTTCGGCAATTATATGCCAATGAGCAGCTCGCAGTACCAGCTGAGCATCAATTACATACACAAACTCCAAACCAAGTGGCCTTATGAAACGTTTAAGAAATCCTACGATGTTTTTGCAAAGTTGTTGCAGTGGTATTCGAAGCACAGAAATGTCCTCCCTTCGCAGGAACAGGAGGAAATGTTTAATGGTACCGAGATTCTGCCGGTTTCCTGCGGCACAGTTACCGTCATGCACGATTTCCTAGGACGCGACCAAATCGACTTTGACATTGAGATGCCGGAACAGATCATTATGTTGGACGCAAGATACCAAGGCAAGGACGAGACTTATTTTAGGGTTGCTCAAAGATACCAGGATATTTTAACGAGGCTCTATCGTTTCAAGTTCGAGAATGTTGATGCTCAAAATGCTGGATTTCTCGAATCTGAAATAGAAACATGGAGAGACTCTTTGAAAAGGAAAAAACCTATTAAAAACGATGATTGTGAAGAACTGATGGCGAAAGTCGCTCGTAGGGACGAGGAATGTGATGGAAGAAAACCAGGAAAAAAATCTAAACGAGATGAAATTGTAACAGAGAGCGGATCAGTCGACGAAAGCATCGGAGAGTTGAGCCTAAAGGATCGCTCCAATATCCATACACAAAATGAGAAGAAAACTCATGTAAATCGTTCATTAAAAAAGAGAGCTATCGATGTTGAAGATGATTCTACTGATTATGAAGAGCCGTTCTTAAAGAGGGCAAGACTAGACTCCGAGAATTCGACAGATATAGAGGATGTAGAAAAAGACGAAGAATCAAATTTATCCGAGAATCTTGAAAGCATTAAAAAGATACCTTCAAAGAATACCCCTGAATCTGTTGAACCATTGAGAGAATTAAAGGAGCAAGTAAAGGAAGGTATGTCATATTTTTATCCTTAGAGAGATTTTTTATTTCTATATAATTATTATTTCTCTCATTGTAACACACACACACACACACACACACACACACACACACACACACACACACACAGAGAGAGAGAGAGAGAGAGTCTTGAATTACTATCATTTTAAATATTAGCTAAAAATTAAAGATTTACTGTCCTTGTCGATCTTAAATGGTCTAATCTAAATATTCATAATAAATCTGACAATTTTTTTCCAGCACTTAATAAACAAATTGATTTATAAGTTTATAATCTATGTGTAACATTAAATCATATTGTGATATTTCATCAAACTTTAAAGTCGATTATTCTAAAATATTATAAATGTATTTTTTTTTACTATAAATTGCCAGGTTCTTCGAACAGCACGACCAACGTGGCAGCGATTCCTCGACGCGTAAACAAAATTATCAAGAATGTGCCGTCTGAAACGAGTTACTTTAGTCCTTATAGCAAGCTCGATGATACAAGTGACATCCAGAAGAAGTACACGAGAATAGCTATGTTGAGATTGAAAGAAGAGCTGGATAATCTCTCAGTGGCCGACAGCCATCACGCGCACGAATACTTTGTAGTTAATAGCTTCAAGATGTTCTACAGCTTGGAGACGTCATCATCTGCGTCGTCAAACGAAATTGAAAATTTCAAAAGTTACTCAGTACCCAGTCAACTCGTACCACTGAAGATCGATACTGTAAACGATCTTCTCAACGAACTGAATCGGACCGCAATTTTTCCGAAGAATGGTATCTCTTATACGGACTATAAGGATGAGATGATGACGAAGAAGAAGGAAATAGCGGTCGAGTGGAAATACGTCGACGCAGTGTACAAATTCGTTCGAGAGAAGAAAGAAATCGGCGTTTGTTCAGAGGAGTTGTTGGTAATTGAGTCTTGATATATTAATTATTTTACTTCAAAATTAACAATTTTTCCTAAAACTATTTTATTGATTTAATTATATTTTTTAAATAAGTTTGCATTATACTAGTCTTCTCATTTGTCTAGGATAAATTCTTCGATGAGCAAGGAACGAACTTGTACAAAGCTGTTTCGCTTTTAACAGAAAATCATATATTTTTGCGCTCTGGTGTCATCAATCCGCGCTACATTCATCATCGTTACGTGGATTCTTGGCTAATTAATTCCTACAAGATATATCGTCTTGAACAGGAATCTGTAGTGCCATTTAAAGACAGCGTGTACGCCACAATGCAGCAGGGGGAGACAGCTGAGGCAAGCATTGAAATGAATGTGAAACAGAATAGAGAAGATACAGAAACAGATAGTGCGATACCATCAACATCATCGGATAATCAAGAAACCAAGGAGAAGAAAGACGAGAAAGCGGATAATGGCATAAATAATGAAGATGAGAAGAAGGAA
Organism: Lasius platythorax; assembly: GCA_963971435.1. Lineage (NCBI taxonomy): Eukaryota > Metazoa > Arthropoda > Insecta > Hymenoptera > Formicidae > Lasius > Lasius platythorax. Next base: position 5,246,501 of record OZ020541.1, read on the forward strand.
GACAGCGAGATCAACGAAGAGAGTGGCACACGTACGAGAAAAAGAATACATAAGCAAAGAACGTGTTTACTTCCGCAAAGGGACGTATACAAATCCGCGCAGCAATTAGATTTCACGTATGTATTAAGAAAAAAAAATGGTGAAACAAATTCTTGTGCGTAAAGAGCTTAAAAAAACGATATTGATGCTCGTTTTCTTTTAGAACTGCCGAGGAAATAAAAGTGGTAATAAAACCCTGGATTCGTATAGACGGCGTGTTGAATCGCAAAGTGCTGGATCGAATGTTGGGTGCAGTTCTGAGTTACTGTTTACTTCATCCAGGACTTACTATGGCAAAGGTGCAAAGTAGATTCGTTCCAGCCCTACAACCTTTCCATACGCGCGAACTAGTCGAGGTTCGTTATTAATTGTTTACATATTTGCAAATTTTAATTTCAGAAGCCTTGCTCTTTTTTTAATAAATCTTATACTAAATATAGATAATCTGCAAATCTTGTGCAAATAAATCTTCTGCAACAACTGTTTGATAATAATAATGTACAATCTAACATATATACAGTTTCTTTTTATCGTTAAAGCTATTGTCGTTAACTTAATGTTTTAGCTATTACCTAATGCAATAGATTTATTTTCAATATTTTTGTTTTCCAGATACTGCTTAAAATGGGTTGTTTAGAGAGTAAGCATTTGAAGAAAACGCGCGTTACTCTATTTTCTCGGCCGCCTACGATTCAAATTAATAATCTAAGTATGTGACTTTCTCTTTCTCTCTCTTTATTAAAATTGAAAATTCTCCGATTTCTAATAGCTAAGAGCTGTTATGTTAGTTATTATATGCCTTTCTATATTTATTCAAAAATGAAGTATCATGTTAATCTTGTCCTATAAGTGCCATTGTTATACATTCAAAAATTAAATTTTTAATTTCTGTAAATAGAAATAAGCAGATGCAATTCTGTATAGTTAATTTTCTGTTAGAATGTACTACTTTATAATTTTTGCTCTTTGAGGGGATACATTCTATCTCTTTTTCATTGACATTCAATTTATTATAATGTACTTCTTATTAATATTGTCTTTTTTTTTTTTTAAGCTGCGGATACCATTGGTTGGTCTCCTGAAGATGAGATAGTACTCGAGCCAGCTGTAGATGCTGTTGTAAAATTCAGCATATTCTTGAGTACGAGGATGTACAGTACGGATTTTATGCCGTAATTAGACTTATGTATTTTACAGAGTACAAAGAATGGCCCATTGGAGATATATAGATACATAGATATACATGTTTTACTGTCAATAAAGTAGTAATGCAATAAATAGAAAGTAAAATAATAAAATGTGAAGTGTTACACAACTGACACTGCATATTGTGTAGATAAATATCATATGTTTTCTGTTATTAATAATGATAAAATTTGTATAGATGATTTTACAGAAAATGTGGTACCAGAAATGAGAGCATACTTGACATACATTACACGGCTTGTATTACACAATTTTATAGAAAGAGATAAATTTAACACAAATGGTGCAATATAGTCTTAAATTCTAAACCTTTCTAAATTCTTAAGAATATATTTATATTTAGTCTTTTAGCACGGGTTGACTCATCGACGCATGTGTGAATTTAAAATGCGACCAATCCTGAAATTGCCGCGCAAACAACAATTAGCTAGTGGCGTGCAGATCCAACCAATTAGATTACTTTGTTACGGTCGACTAATAACTATAGGATGTATGCAGGATCGTAAGTACGTACTTGATTTTAAGGGCCTTGAGCCCTGAAAAAAATTAGGCTTTTTTTAATGTGAAGGAGGAGGAAAATATAGGAGGAAGAAAAAATACAAAAATGCGAAACAAAATTCTGATATTGAAATATCATGATCAAAGTTTTCCAAAACCACATACTGACTCCGCCAGGAAAAAAAATTACGATATTTTTTTTTCTTGGGCCCCAAAATGCACTTGTTTAATCTAGTGCACTGGACATTGGACATGTGTGGACATGCGTATTAGATCTCCTATAACGTTTCGCGTTGGTTCATTTTGGCGGTCTCGGACAGATTGTTTCGTCGTTTTTCGTTTATCTCGTTTATTCTCGTTCGTTTATTCGTTTATCGTTCTCTGAAAAGTTACGTTCGAGAGAAGAGATATGTGGATGTCAAAAAAAGTATAAGGATCTATCTATATCAAAGGACGTAATTTGTGCATGTAAATATTGACGTGTTTCAAGTTTCGTACGAGTTTATATCCTCGCAAACCATATTTATGTATTTACAAGGATCTAACAGTCTACCGCTCTCGTAAGTATTTGATCATCTGTAGAATCTCTTTGTAATTATAAGATTTATCGAATCTGGATTTTGCTATAAGAATAACGAATAAATGAATGATTGAAAGAGCATACAATATCGATTATATTTTATAGGAAAGTGATAATTAATTTCTAAGAAATTTATTTCATGTGTATTTGTGTGCTACTGTATTTCTTTTAAAATATAATATTGCATATATTTGTAATTGTTGTAATGCTGTTTATAAATAATATATATTTATTTTATAATTTATATTTTTATAATTGTATACTGTTCATAAAATAATATATTAATTAAATATATATTAAACATAAAAATATATTCCATAAAATATATGTTAGTATAAAATTAATATAAATAAATAGGATAAAGCTTTGTATTTGATATTATTTATGAACAAAATAATTTGCAAATTATTCTTATACCAAAGGACTAGTTTCCAATGTGTGATGAGTATTATTATCTACGGTAGACTTAATTAGATACAAATATATATTGCTAAAAATATGCGAAATAGGACATCAGAAGCTGATACAACATTTGCAATAACTATATGCTATACCATTGTTTTTATTCTAGGTTTTTAAGTGGACAATCTATTGCATAGTGTGATTATTACTAAAATTTTGCCAAAAGATGGATGACACTAACACTCGTTGGTGTTCTGCACCAGGTTGTATGCTAAATATAAAAATAGCGAAACGACATTTCTTTCGATTTCCAAAAGAGAGAAAAAGGTGTGTATTTATATTTATCTGATTCTTCAACATAATATGTACGCAATATGGATTCAAAAATCTTTGCATTCTTAATATTATAAATTCTTGAAAGACTGACTTTGTATTTATACATGAACATTGCGCTTAAATGTGTTATATATGAATTATATCTTCAAATATACATTCATTATTATAGTGTTATATGTGAATTATATCTTCAAATATACATTCTGTATTCACAATATACTATATTATAATCTTAAATTTATATTAAAAATTGGAATTTTGTATAATTTTTAGATGGCTAGAATGGATTAAAGCGTGCAATAGAATGGACTTAGTAACAATCGGTCCAGATTATGCTAATCAATACTATCGTTTATGTCACTTACATTTTCGAGTAGAAATGTTTCGAAACATAGAGGGAAGAATCTATCTTAGCAAAGAAGCTGTGCCATCAATATTTTTGAAACCAGTGCAGACAGGAGAGTGAGTAAATATTTTTATAAATGTATTTTTCAGTTACTATATATATATAGTTACATTATTTTACTATATTTGCTACACAAATAGTTTTAAAAAAAAAATTATTCAATACAAGAATCATTTAAGAAGGATAAAATGTAATCGTTTTTCAGTAATAAATCTACAGACTTGTTACAACCGATTTCGTTTGTAACTATATTTTTGAAGCCAGAGAGCAGAACCAGGTGAGCTTGCATTGAATTTTCTTGTTGTTTGCTACAAGAATAGGACAATGATTTAATAAACCAATTTTTTTTACTCAGAAACTCATCATCAAATTTGTCGCAATTGAGTTTGTCTACGCCACATCCCATGAAATCTGATGAAACGTGAGTTTCTATTTTGTCATAATATAAAGGTTGCGTTCTGGAATTCACATTGGCAATACTACTAGCATGTTATCATCCTTGTTATTCACTAAATATTAAATAAGGATGACATACTGGCAGTATTTTTGAAACGCAGCCAAAATAATTAACTTTTCAGTTAACTTTGTGTAACATATATGATTAAATATATTATATACTCTATAATAGATGTAGATGAAACATATTTTTTATGCAAAGCTTATTTTTATTGTATTATTATACTGATTTTTTTCATTTATCGATTAAGTAATACAACTTTTTGATTACAGAGACACAACTATAATTTCGCCGCTGCAAGTACTTTTTCCGAGAGCATCTATAAACCAAGTGTATGAGGATAGGTAAGTTTTAACTTTCTATTTATATTAATATCAATGTTCTGTTTCTGATCACATGAATAATTTGAATATGTAAACTTAGAAATATACCATCAGTTGAGACAACATTGTTGAAAGAGAAGTCAGAGAACAATAATGAGTAAGTTTGAATATAATTAGTATTTATTATTATACTCATTAGCATATGTTTAAATACATGTAGTTGTTGAAAGCACTCAAGTCGTTTTCTTCCATATAATTATCATTCATCAAAATTTCGTTATTTATATTTCCATTTTACTAATAGAATTCGTATAAAGTTCTCGATTATCTATCAGCGATAAAAAATTTCAAAAAAATGAATACATTACATGGAATATATTTTTGTTGCTAGAAATATCCCTAACAATAAGATGGACGTAGATTTCGTCAAAGAGGGGTGCACAGACTGGACAACACCAACATCATCACGAATATCCTCGGAAAAATACAACAACGAGTAAGCTCAGTAACAATTTTAAAATATAAACTCATGTAGCATAATTTATATATTAAGCATTTATATATTAAGCAATTTATTCTTTTTTACAGAGATATCATAGATTTAACGTCTGTGGATTCTTTAGTACCAACGACGTCGAAAGCAGTATCAGTTGATACAACGCCACAAAATGGTGACAGGTGAGAATTTGTTATTATGACTGAGAATTATTCGTTATTACGAGACGTTAAGAGTTTTATGAAAATTTGCATCAGTCATTAATATTAAAATATTCAGCGAGATATGCAAAAACGTCAATTTAATAATCGGTACATTATGCAGAACTCCAAAAAGAAGACGTTGGCACATTTCAACACAAACGCCGGAAGCGTGGATATACATAGATTCCTTTTTAAGAAAGAGACGAATGGAAAATCTCGAAACTCGTATCGACAGCAAGGCGACCGCGAAGCGACCGAAAATGCTCTATGCAGAAAACGAAGATCATTGCGCGAAGGTGGATCAGATTAAAGCAGCGTGCGCGGACTTGTTGCCGCGTAACTGTGCTCTATTGGTATCTGCGTTTATTGACGCTCGCGAGAAACGCAAGACTAAAAGAAGTTTCGCGAATAAGCAATCTGCGCTCGAGTTTTTTCTCATAGCTTCGGGTGCCTACCGATTTTATCGACCGTTGTGCCTGTTGCCCACTGTGCGTCAATTGTGGAGACATATCCGCAACTGGGATATACCACCCGGCTTGAACGATAATGTGCTGAACGCATTACATCTGAAGGTGAAGTCGTTACCACCTACGGAGAGACTTTGTTGTCTGTGTGTAAGTGAAATGCGACTGAAACCATATCTCTTTTACAATTTATCGCGTGACAGAATCATCGGCTTCCATGATATCGGCGTGGAGAAACGGCGCACGCTGGCGAGAAAGGCTCTGGTAATAATGGCGCGTAGCCTGACCGGTGACTGGGAACAGCCTGTCGCTTACTATTTCTACGGTAGCATGTGTCATGTCAATATCATGAAAGATCTGATATTTCAAGCGATAATTAAATTAAAGGGCATCGGCGCGACTGTGCACGCCTTGGTCACAGGCACCGCGCCAACATTTCTACGACTGTCGCAACAATTAGGGATTTCTGTGGAGCATTCGTCCTTTCTAGTGAACGGTGAGAAAATATTTTACATCTTCGATGTTCCTCGTCTGATAAGAGCGACCAGGAACATCTTCATGAGTTACGAACTTCGCTTCCGCGAGAAGAGAGCCTCGTGGACGGATGTTAAATTGTTGTTCAGGCGCGACAGTCAAATGCGGTTACCACTGGTTCCTAAATTATCCGTGGGTCATCTCGAACCTAACAGACATCAAAAGACGGAAACCAAGTATGCCGTTCAAATATTTAGCAGTAGCATGGCTGCAGGTTTGAGCGCGCACATCGCGTCTGGCGAGTTTCCGCTGAAAGCGATTGGAACGATGGAGTTTGTATACATTTTCGATCAGCTATTCGACATTCTGAACTCGTCTGCATCAACTAAGACTAATAATAATAAGGATTTTGATCAAGCTTTCACGGGTAGCATGCACGAGATGTGCTTCTTGCAGCGAACGCTCGACTTCCTGAAGTCGATCAGAGTGATCGATGCAAATGGCACGTGCGTGAAATCGATGAAATCCTTCGATCGTTGGCAGATCACGATCAACGCGGTTATTCAATTATGGAACACGTTGAAGGAGCATCAGATCCCTTTCTTTCGCACGAGAAGATTGAATCAGGAGGGCATCGAGCGCGTCTTCCGTTCTATTAGACGACAAAGCGGAAATCGCGTCAAACCCACACCCATCTTGTTTACTCGCGCGTTCAAGAATCTCGTAAGCAAGCACTTTCTCGAGCATTCAAGTGAGAACAATTCCGTCGCGAACGCGCGAAGAATGCTCAAGCGGATAGCGTTGTCGGTATCGTCCCTTCAAGCTGATAAAGTACAACCGGTTGCCACTCAAATAGCTTTAAGCGTCGCGGCGACGAACTATCGTAACATCGATTTGCGACTGCCCGAGAAAAGCGCGTTTAAACGCGTCTGTGAATTTCTGCTCAGCGAATGTTTGCGCACGCACGTTAATTGCGACGCGTGCGTCAGTTATGCGGTTAAGGAAAACTCCAATAAAGACGCGTTGAGTTCTTTCAGCCTTTACATTTCCGGTCTGGAGGACACGTTTATGCGTAATTTCGAGAAACTCTCCATCGAGGACAATCTCGGTGCGCAGATGCTGCAGTTTGCAGAACAAGTTGAGTATAAACCGCCCTGTCCGGATTTTCCGGTCGCTTTTCTAATCAAATTGTTCCTACGTATGCGAATATATTTTACACTCTCGCGACATAATAAGATCTGCAAAGGTGCAGAATCACGTAATTCTTTAAATGTGATACAATTATAAGTTCGTTTTTTATTGCGTTTAGTTTTATTCAGATATTTATGTTTGTTTTTACTATGTTACATGCGCGCGCGCACGTTTTTAGTTATATCAGTCATTATTTTATCAGTTAATGTTATTTTTCTCACGATACATACTATTGCGCTTAAAAGCATGAATTTTTAATGCCGAGTTTTCGTTTAATCACAGACAAGTTCTCCAAATTTAATGACTAATATATATATTCGAAGATAAGTTTTATTTTGAGCGATTAATTTCGTGTTGAATGTAAATCTTTGTCGAAGATAGGTCGCTGGAAATAATATGTAGGCAGATTTTTAACAGTTTTGCGATAGTTTTTTTTTTATATCGCTTTTTATTTTGTTAATTGTTTAATTTGCTGTTGCATTTTATCGACTACATTCTATTATTCGACGTGTTATTTGAAATGCTTAATACACTGCTTAATGCTTAATGCTTTGAAATTAAGATTTGCAAGTATCATTAATATGATATATCGATTTTTTTTTTCTTTTGATCTTGCTTCTTTATGCGGATTCTTTGCAGAATGAATGCAATATAACTAAAACAGGAAAGTTGTTGGAAAGCTTGAATTTTATTTTTAACAAGCAGGATATCGATTTTGGACCAATAATTAAGGATTTGTAAGAAAGTTGTAACTTGGTTCAATGTCTATAGAACAGTGCGTGTGATTGATAGGCCGTTACATTCTCTATCACTATTAAAAATATTCATTTTCATGTTTAATGTGTACTTAATGAAATGTTTATTAAATACACGAATAAAATTACGCGGATATGTAATATCTTGCTTTCTGATCTATTGGTATTGGAATCGGTATGACGTTCGCGTAACGTGATACGTGATGACTTTTTTTTCGTCATAGAGCAGTTAAGGGTTAAATGCCTCACTTTATATATATGTTGTATATGTATAAGAAACGTTTGACGTGTTACAAGTAGGTCAAGCTATGACGCGCAACGGCAATCGATATAATCTAAATACGATGTACTCGCAAAGGGTGAAGTAATGCCACGGCATAAACGTACTTTGCTAAATACGGAAACAGATTGGATCGTTGTGCTCACCAGTGGTACCCATAGTGTCTTTATACTTTATAATATAACTTGATATAAGAAGATAAATTCTGGCGACTCGCTATGTGTAGAGAACTCGTTGAATGTAATCTTGAAAATATGTTATTTTAATTCAACTAATTCTCTGAGAGAGAAAGGGAGAGAAATTCTATACTTTATCTTGCGATTTTCCGTTTTTTTTTCTCTCTCTAAATGTCTGAATATATATTGTTATTTAATTTTAAATGCGGAAGAAAGGTAGCACGTTTCACCTGAAGAGAAAGATATCCAATATTCATAAATTTGACATAAAATTCTTCTAAAATTTGATGCACCGAACACTTAGAATATCTATAATAATGAAATTAAAACAAGGAAGAGATGTGGGGATATATTGTAAGTTAAATTCTTCGTAATATATTTTGCGAGACGCAAAAGAGATCGAATAATACACAATTCTAAGATTTTTTTCTTTTGCAGGATTTTTCGTCTCGCGTATGGTCTTTCCTCGATGACCGAGAGCTACAATTATCAAGCTTTAATAATAACGGCTGGAGCGGCTATTACATTATATTAATATTAAGAAACTCGGAGTATTGAGAAACTCTGGTTCCAAGGCAGGTGAAGAAATCGATTCGATACTCGCTCCTATACACGTGATCCGCGCGCGCATGTATCCGCGCGGACTTGCGGTTACAACTCTGCGTAAGCGACGGCGGGGTTACCTAGGACACCGTGTACATACGAGGAGTGCCGCGTTGCAGGCAACACTTCCCGCACAGTCGTGTTCACGGTGACAGCGTCGACGGGGCCATGCAAGTCCGCGTCCGGACCGAAGCACACCGAGCAATCCATCGTGTCCGTACGATAGTTTCGAGTGCCTAAGACTAATCTACGATAAAGCGATAATAATCGAAGATGTAAATACAGGAGAATCATCGAGGAGTGTGAAAAACGAGTTCGTGTGAAATGTACACAATTTTACATATACGCATGATTTTTCTCCTTCGGTTTCTTTTTCGGTGAACTGTGCATGCGATATTTTAAATATCTTTTGTTTTTAAAATTTATTTATTTTTTTTCTATCCCGACGTGATTAAACTGAATTCACACTCTAACGTATAACTCTTAATTCTTTAAAAAAAAAAAGGATATTTATGTTATTTCCGCGTTTTGTCACGTCGCGAGAGAGAGACAGTTAAGATATGTAAACCGGAATATAAGAAAGAAATATAGAGAAAGAAATTTCTATACAATTGTAAAATCTGCGACTCGATTCGAGATTAAGTCTTCTAATCCGTGACTCTACCGTCGATTGCATTCTTTGATGTACTTATATTTTTTTTCTTTTTGCGTGTTATCTGACACTCGCATATCGCAGATACCCGATATAAAAGCGCGCAAGTGTGCGCATTTATCTCGCGGTACTAAAATAGACTTATTTTGCTCTCGCGAGAGAGAACTTCGAGTGTCTTTCTTTCGGTTGTGCGCATCACGATAATGGCGCCGCGAGTCCTTGCCGCAGCCTTGCGTTTTCACCTCGAGGCTGAACAACGCTATTTAAATACACATACGTGCACACTGCGCCGCGCAGGTGTGCGAGAACTATGTTCTCCTTTTCTCCACACGACACCCCTCTTCCTCCATCGAGATATATCGAGCGTCGCTATTACCGGCATATCGCGTTCAAGGCGCGCGTTTAACGTCCGATGAATCCGCGATATTTCGTTCTCTCCTTTCGATCTGTGCTCCGCGTGTTCCTATAATAAATTAAACCGCCAGAACGGACGAAACGAGAAATTGTGGATCGCCTTGGTTCTCTCGAATTCTTCCTGTTCCTTCTTCTCCAAGGTTCTTTCGCCAAAGTCAACGCTCTCTTCCCGTCTCCTTCTCTGTATTTGCGATTTTCCGGATAATATTTTATGACTTAAAACGAAAGGTCATACGTTCTATAAAAGAGAAGGATCGCGGGAGTATAGAAATAAGCTCTCGCATTTCTTCTCGATCATTTAAAATTTTCGCTCCCTTGTCGCGATCATTGCGCAAATAACACGTAAGAATTAAAGGACTAATTCTCTCTTTTTAGTTTACAAAAATAGATTATAAAAGGATTAAGTATGGCCTTTTTCGAGAGGCGTTATACAAAAAGAAAAGAAAAAAAAAACACGGTATCTTTGACTTCGACAGTAACTCTCGACAAAGTCCGAAACTCATCGAAATTAATCGGATAGATGCAGTTTGTCTCGTCTCGTCGAAAGGGTCCAATGTCACGCTATTCTAACGGATGTTTTTGCAGGTCAGCGTGAGCCAATCTCGGCTGTCACTTGGAAACGTATAGCGGCGGACCTCGTCACCTCGTGACTCGGCGCGCCGGCATGATCCTACGTCGTCCTCCGGACGACTGAACTTCCTGGTACGTGAATCAGGATCGCCGGAACTCGACCTCGCGCGGCGAGGATGAGCGCCAAGATATCGGCGGCTGGCCGCGACGGCGCGGCACAGTCAATTGTGAGCCATCGCGCTGCGAGATCGTCGCCCGTCAAGAGATCGCTGTCGCCCGGTAAGTGACATCGAAAATTCATCGGATAAATAACAACATCATTACATGTATCGATATAGACATCTATAGAAAGTTCTTCCGAATACTGTAAAATAAAAGAGGGATAAATCACGTTTCATATCGAGAAGTATAACGTGAAGTTAGAAATTAACCTAAAAAGTTACAGCAAAAGATTTGTCATATTTGTGTGTCACAGATAAAGTTTATTTTTTATCAACAAAGTGTAAAGTCATCGTCGACTGCAGTGTGCCATTTTTTTCAGTGTTAGAAGATAGAGTTTGTAAAATAATCTATAGAATGATTTATCTTGTGTGTATATGTATTATAACTCAAGACAACAATCTTTTTCGTGACATTTGAAATTCGCGATTTACATAACATTTGAAGAGTTGTGAGATGTAATCTTAAAATAGAAGCTAAATATTTGTAAATTAGTACAGATTAACTTATTTTGTTTCTCCTTTTTGCGATCTTTTTTATTTATTAATCATGCAACTTTGAAATTAGAATATAAGCCATTTCTAGGCTTTGTGTCTTTAGAAGTCTAAATTTATTATTTATTTTATTTAATTCCTACGGCAATTTAGGCAATAGATAGTTTTTTACACGAATGACATATTTATATATTTATAAATATATAAAAATATATGTTCTTATAAAAACAATTATATCTCACGATATAAAAATATCTTGACTTTTATATGTATACATTATTATCATTTATGCCATATTATAACATATAGCATTACATAGTACATAAAATAAGTAGTATAAATTAAAATCTATGGATTATTTTTGCATGACTTTATGATTAATTATATATTCGTACATTGTGATATTATAAACATGTCAAAATTTACGAGAGGTTTTTTTTTACAAGGATTGATTTAATGAAAAGAAAAATATTGAAAGTTTTATAGTAAAAATAAATTCCTCTATTATTCAAAATTAAAGCTTAATCTTATATGTTTTGATTCTTTTTTTTATAAAAGTTTGATAGTCTATAGAAAAACAGAAAAAAAAAATAAAATTATTTTTAAATTAATTTTTTAATTATTTTACCGCTATTTTGGTATTAAAATAGTTATTTAAAAAATGATTTTTTAGCTGACAACAGCAATAATCTTTTTTTAAAGAGAAAATTCTACTTTAAGGATGAGGTCAAGGTATTTTGCAAGTATTGGCTTTTCCGTGATTGATTATCAATCGTATGACTCATAGCTGTAATTTCGGGCCGCTGATTCTTGATAGCTTGACATTTACAGGCGTTCGTCGAGGAAAATGATTATTCGGAGTATATAAAAATAAAAAATAAAATAAGAAATAAATTTTAATTGGAACATCGCGTTAAATGTTTACATTAATTAGATAGATTTAAAATGACAGTTTTATATTAAAAAATATAATTTATAAAGTAACAAAAAATTATTAAAAATTATATACGAAATTTCTTGAGAAATTTTAGAACTTTCTTACGTATATATGTATATCAATATATAGCAATATTAGCCGAAATAGCTAAAATTTAGATATTAATAATTTATGCTGAAAAGATCTGGTAGCGAAAGTTGTGTAAAGATATACATGTATCTGTCTGACATATCTGTTGGTTCATGGAAAATATAGATATCGCTGTGCAATGATATCGCCATCGGTTATTAAAAAAAGTGCTGTCTCGGTTAAACAATGTCACGAAAAGTTTTGCAATCCGCATACTGGAATAATGACGCGCGCGCGCGCGCACACACACGATGACACTCGGCGATGACGCACCATCGTCCACGTCAGGAGATTGCACGCAGTCAATCAACTCACAAAACAAAGGACGTATGTATATACTTACGTTCGCGGTTTTTCTTTTTTCGTAGAGGCCACTGGCATCACAGAGAAATCGTCGAAGCGTGCGGCTGTTTCGGAGCTGAAATCATTTTCGGACGGAATTTCTGGCCGATCGTCACCCAGAGAAGTTAGCGAGATGCCAGTTCTGACGAGAGTCTGTTCTCCCGCAACATTACCGAGGCTCAAGAAATTTCGATTTCGACCCATCGATGGTAAGTCATATGCCTCTTATTAAATCTGTAATAGGATAAACTGGACAATTTCTTAATTTATAATTATCGATTTTTAAATTTCTTATTTTCGGTAAAGTATCCAAAAATCGAAAGATTTTAAACTGACTTTTAACACTCTGAATCTTTAGACCTAAAGGGACGAGACACTCTATTCTCCGAATTTCTGAAATTTTTAAATTTTAGATAAGATCTTTCAATTTATATTCTTCCTTGGATTCTCGTCTGCTCACATTTTAAAATTTTTATATCTATATCTAAATATTTATGAATATTTATATAAAATATTATTATTATAGATAATATCTTTTGATTTTTACATTCTTGAATTATTTTGGATTTTCTTAAAAATTTTAAACGCTTAAAACATTTTGACTTTAAAAAATGCAAAATCATGATTCAAAATTTGTGGCATAATAAAACAATTAGTTTATTGAATCATGATTTTTTTTTACGAATGACTCGCATTTTTTGTAAAACGATTCATAAAATTCTTCAGGCGGATATATCATCATTAAGGAAATAATATTAAATCTCTATCACACACAATATTAAAAATTATATAAGTTTTATCGACTTTGTTTTATGCGAAAGATTCCTCTTTACAATGTGTCATTATATATTTCTGACTATAACAGATTTAAACAATTTATTCTTCTCAATTACATTTGAAATTTTAATCGAGCTTTTTCCATCATTATTAATTGAATTTCACAAAATTTATCATATTTTATATGCTGCAAATGAACAATCTCGCATTGTAAAAATCACAAATAGAATTTTAATATAAATATAAACATATGATACTAGAATATCAATTATATCAACTGAATATACAAAATGTAATTATAATTTGATCTATATAGTAAATTGAAAACTTTAATGAAAAATCGAGAGAAAAACACTCTCGAGAGAGCAAACATCACTTCGAAGCTTTCATTCTGTTTATAATTGCAAGACACACTATATAGCGCTTATCTTATACATCGTACTTGAGCGAATCGTATTTTATCAGGCTGGTTTCGTGACGTCTCTTACCGATATAGTACATATGTACAAAGACGCCTTATCAGCAGCGGCAGCGGGTGTTACGTGTTACTATAAGCTGCCGTATCCGAGCTCGTAAATCGCCATTATTCTCAGCAAACAATAAACTCTCTATGATGATAGGCACCCACGATTCGAAAATATCGAAAAATCGCGAAAAGCGTGAACTTTCTGCTCGCCTAGCATAGTCTCACATCGTTAACTTAAATAAATAAATAATGCGTCAAAATAATTGCATTTTTAACGTTAAACATCGACAGAGTAAATTTATAAAATATGCCCCGATTTTTGTAAGAAACAAGGCATGGAACAAATTGCGGAAAACTCGGAAAGCATAAAATTACACTTTCGTCTAAGAAAACTAAAAATAATGAAAATTATATATCTTTGAATATTTTTCTTTGCTTTTGTTTTTTTCTTTATTACGAAAAATGTAATATGTTGGTTTAATGATAAAGTTTCTGACGTCACGTTTTATAAATCTGCTTTATCACGCTACGCGATAGTTTCATTAAATAAAAATTAATTGTTTCAAGGAACTTGAAACTTGTTTCGTTTGTTTTCTTGATTCTGACGTCATGAGTGGAGATAACTGATATGACCATCGGCGACGTTTAATCATCATTGTGTATCGCCGAATATACGGCGATACGTCAATTAATATCAATATTGCGCTTTTTGATCTTTGCGTTTTTTTGAACCTATGAACTTCTTAATGATTTCATTACAATGAAATCAACAATGATTTTATTAGGATGCTTCGGTGATCTTCATATCAGTACCTTTTATCTTTGAGAATCTGTGTGTCTTTCTTATCTATAGATCTATGGATTTTCGCGGATGTTACTATCTTCAAAGCGCGAAAGAATGAAAATGTTCGCAATTACCGAACTATTCATGTCGCATAATATTTCGTCAAAAAAGAAAAAAGGAGAAATAGACGTTTCAAAAGACATTTACCCTAAGATTTTGGCGATACTTCAACATAAATAATTACACCTAAATATTTTTATTTATTCGTGCATATGAGTGAAGGCATCTAATAAAGACACAATCATTTGAATGTATAGATATAAAAAAATAAGAGAAAAAACAGAAAGACGAGGAGAATCATATGTCTGCAACATCAATGAGTGCATCGATCGATCGATCGACAGTTGTATGTGAGTGGTAAACTGGAACTTTCCGCATACGAGGACATCGTGCGTATAATACATATGTTTATCGCTCGTTCGATCCGACTGATGCCTGTGCGTATGATGTCAGACTCTATCTTTGGTACACGAAGTAGATGACCACGCAAACGCACTACGTGAACTTCCTGGCGCAGGGCGAGGGGGTTGGTTGAATGTTTGGATCTTTTTTGGGTGTGCTGGATGGGTTCTTGAGAATCTTTGAATTAGATCTCTCTAAATTTTCCCATCTTTGACGCACGTTTGAATCTTCGAATTTTCGGATTCTGAGATCGTTAAGTTTTAAATTTTTCGAGAAACTTAAGATTTTTTTTTTTTAATATATCTAAGAGATTTGGGGATTTTTTATATTTTCGGCCATTTACAACTTTGGATCTTTGCAATTTAGAATCATTGAAACTTTTATGCCGTTTAATTTGACTTTGATACAAAACGTTGTATTTTTAATTTTAATAAATTTAAATGTCGAAACTCTTCACGATTATGAATTATAATATGAACTATATATATTGAAAATAACTATATATATTTTAGTCCAATTGACTTTGTGAATTCTTTTTAAAGATATTTGTTTTCTTTCTTCTTAAAGAGATGCAGTCTCTAGACAAATTACATTATTCTGTAGATGTTTCAGAGAACGTGTAAAGAATAAGACGAAAATTACGTCACGAACTAATAAAAACAGTTTCATTCAATTCATTTATTTAGGAATTACGTTTTCTGTCTACGTAAGCATCGCGTAAGCATCGAAGAATAGTCGATTAAATTTTCGGAATTGGTTATCATATAAATATGAGTGCGTCAATGCCATTATAACGCAATCTTATCTTCCTTGGTCAGATTAATGGAAGGATCTAGGAGTGCATCAATTAATTATGATAAAAAAACAAATCCGAGGATTTCATAATTTCTCAATTAAAAAAAAAAGGAATCATCGCACATACGAGATAATCCTCAGATCTAGAAAAAGATTCAAATAGCTATTAGAAAAATAAAATGTGCCGTGAATTCACCTGAGAAAACAATACGCATGTGTTAATCGTGCTCTCGAACCATTTTTTATCAGCTTGCGTATATACAACATGTGAAAAACGTTGTTTCGTATGTAACAAAATTATCGCGCATATCGAAATAAAGCGGTTGATTAACGTCAAGAAATACTATACAATATTGATTATCCGAAATAATTGACGCATAATTAATCCACAATCTATCGAACGAATCAAGAAAACATATGAGATACAAGTATAGCTTTTTCTTTACACTACTCGTAATTATTCAGACTTCAGTCCTATAACTCTTTTAAGCCATTCTCTTTTAATTATTAATATTTAAACAGCTTTTTTTTTTAACCTTTCTGTGTTTTACTTTGACGTATTTTCTGTATTTCATTTACATTTTCATCAGATAGCACATCATTTCGACGTTGGCTATTTTCGTAGCAGCGATTTAAATTAAACTCATAATCTAGATATACAGAGTGTCTCAAATTAATCGTACTTTTGCGTTTCTTTAGCCAATTTCGAATCGGTTTTTTTTTTTTTTACAGAATTATTGTGGTTACTGATAGGTTTTGAATTTGGTATAAGTAATTGAATTTCGATAATACCTGTTCTTTTTTAATCATCTTTCGTTAATGATTAATATTTTTGGCTTACAATTAAAAAACAAAGAAAAATTAAAAATATTTTGTATATGTTTTTTAGATGCTGCGATAGAAATATTTTAATCCTTAACACTTTTTGGAGACTTGGATAAATTTTTAATTTGTAGTATTTCCGGATAGATCTTTAGATTGATAATTCTTTCGCTCAATATTTAGAGACGATACTATAAATCATAGCTCCCGTTTGCAAATTTATATGTTGGATGTCACTGAGCATTATAATGTACGTTATGCAAATTTTGATATGAAATATGATCATATCATGAATCATCTAAAAATAAGGAAACAATTTTTTGTCTTTATATTTGAACAATTTTTCTTAATCTCTTATTGTATAGAACGTATCAATTACAATTTTTCAAAATTACGCTTATCATCATTTATCATACGATAGCATATAAATATTATTCGGAAAAATATGAAAGTATAAAAAGAAACATATTTTTTCAAATTATAAAAATTACGATAAGTTGAACGAGAGAGAGAGTGTCAAGACGGCGAAATGCTGACGTGATAAAGAACTCGGTGAGACCATTCGATATTAATATTCGAGACGCCGACGACTGATATCGATCACGTGGAAGCCTCTTTACGTCTCTCTCACATTGCTATAGTTCTCACGTGCGATATCTCAGTAATACTATATTAATATTCAAAATACTGAGACTAATATCGATCGAATCGTGTGTTAGGAACTCTTTTCTTGGTACGGCAGTGCCGCCGTGGCGTAATGTGTATCTCGAGACACCGGTTGTGTATGAACGTACAAGTGTACACAATACATGCGCGTGCACATAAAGCGCGTATGCTTGCGCCGTCGTCGGATGAGTCATCTCGCGCGCGTTGCACGCACGATGGCGCAGAACTTCCTTTTTTTTTCGCGATCGTCGATAGCTAATGTTGCGTACGAATTGAAAAGATCTAGAAGTCGAGGAACTATTTGAGAGAATTTCAATAGTTAAATATGTGAAAATACGTGCTTATATATAAAAAAACGTGGTGCACTTGTAAAGATTGTCGCTTTGAAACTCCAGAGGTAAGAGTTCTATAAATTTAAAGATACAATAATGTTAGGAAGATACGAGAAGTTAAGAATTAACTAGGATACATATCGAAATATTAAATTGAAATTCTACAATGAAATCAGAATTGTATATACGATCCTCTAGTGGCAAAACTCCGTTAAAACTAACTGAAAAATATTTCCCATCAGAAGTTTCTGAAATCCCGGAAGAAAAATATGGTGTCATTCTTATGCTCTCACTGTTTATATCTCCCTAAAGGAAAAGAAACATAGAAAGCAAGTACATGTATACGATCTTAATTTATGTATACATGTACCATATTGCAATATATGACTCACACACAAAAACTTTTAAAGTAAATCATTTTTAGCAAGTTACTATAATTATTTGTGAATTTTATGTTCGATTAATCTTTTTTTTAAATTAAAATTGAAGTTTGCAAGATATACTCTTTATCCTAAGAAAATTTCTTATCGAAATTTCAAAATGGATATGATGGACTTTACACAAGCCAACCGAAAAAGTATATTACTTTCGGTTACAGATAAGATACTATTTTTTTTTACGAATTTATATATTTTCTCCTTTACAAAAGGCCGATATTAAAAAGATTTACGTGCATTCCAATGTAAGCTAGGTTTGGTATGAGGGGTTAAATTACGCTCCTGCGCAGAGCGTACCACGATCCCCTTCACCCCCGTCGCGGCCGGTAGCGTTCTCCACTCTTCTCTAATGTTCTCCGCTCTCCTCGTCGCCGGCGAACTCGTCGTCGTCGTCGCCGTCGTCGTCGTAGTCGTCGTCGTCCGCGTATCGCGCCGTGCTTAGCCTGGCTTTTCCCCCTCAGTCTTCGCTCGCCGGCCGTTGGCAGAGGATCCCGCATCGATCGCGCTCTCGCGATTGTAGATCTTCCGTGTCGTATACCTCGCGCATTCGCCGTTCCCATGGGAAGCATGTTGGTCCGACGTGAGCATCGCGGGGCCCTTCGGGCCCACGCGATCGCGCTCTCTTGAGACCCGTGACGTCATCCCGACGATCCATCTCACCAGCATCCTTCTCTTCCCGATCCTTTCCTATCCGATTCCTGCTCGATCCTCGTAAGATCGCTCTTATGGATGGTATCGCGTCGGGAGTGCGTAATATCGGGCTTGCTTTTACACATAACACTTCTCGGGCTTTTTCGTTCTCGAATGTGTAAGTCGAAAACTGGGACGCTCGGGGGCCACCGTTAGATTTCTAAACAGCGGATCGGATTTTTTGGTTCCTGGACATGTAGATGCAAGGTGTGTGTGTGTGTGTATGTGTGCGTGCGTGCGTGTGTGCGTGTGGGTGCGTGCGTGTGGGTGCGTGTAATCAGGATTTCTAGTTTCCCTAACGCTGTAGAGATTTAAGGTGTTTTCGATTGGAATGCATGTATCCTCGGATTTTGAATTCTTTGGTGATTTGTATATCGAGAGATTCTGTGATTGAAATATTGCTTTCAATTTTTATAATCTTAGACGTATAAATCGAAAACTGAAACGCTTAAACATTTGATCATTATTGCACTTCTACATAGATGTAACTAAAATAAAATATTCTCAAGTATTTTTCACAAATATCAATTTCTATAAATATTCGAAATTTTGTAATAAAGACTTTTTCATACTCCAAAGTACAATTCAGCGCTTTTTCAATCATTAAGTTTTAAATCTTTTTTTTCTTGAATGCGTGTCTATTTAAAATACATAATTAGCGAATTTTTATCTATTGAAATTTTCGATTTTTGCACGTGTTTATAACACGTATAAATTTTGCAGAAATTAATAGACTTTTTAATAAAACTTTTAAATGTTCTCTGTAGGACATAATGCTAATAAGTATGGGAGTTTTTTTGTATGCATAGATTTAATCCGTGATAATTGAATCCTTTCAATTTTTGAATCTTCGGATGTTTAATCGAAGCAACCATTTTAATTATTTGCAGATGTACTGGATATTTTAATTAATTGCTTTAATTAATTGCTATCGGATGTAGATCAGGAATGTGATTGTGATGTAAATGAAAAATCTAATTGGGATGCTTGGCCTTCAATTTTTTATATCCATGAATGTATAAATTAAAAGTAGTATATGCCTGAAGCATATTTTTAATTGACGATCTTTACACTTATCGACGATATACAATTGGATCAAGATGGAGAGAGATCTTAAGTTATCTGAAAATAATAAATAAATTTTCATGAATTTATAAATTTGTTGTATTCTTTAGATTTCTTTAAACTTTCTCGAAAATTTATGTGCATTTTTTGGTAATTTTATTGTAATTTATCACTTTGATCCAATTCGAAATATTTGATATAAATACTTAAATTATGAACACGATAGAATTAATTCGGAGAAATTATCATTCTTTTCAAGTGAATGAAAAAACGCAGAGTATTCCGCACGATGGCAGGTGTCGGTGCTACACCTGTTCGTGGGCTGAATGTCTTGGTCAGGTTACGAATAGCGACAGTCCGAAACAAATACCTTTATCTTAATTTTAGTCAGCATAGCAATAAATTATTTTATTTATATCGTAATTTATCTACTATCACTATCGCGTTAGTTTTCAATGACGGGTTCCAATAAATATGAAGCGACTTTTCTTGACTAAACGTTTACCCATTATTCTTTGAGATTTTTTAATCTTCACTATTTAATACTACGGATAAAGTTTCAATTTTTTAAACGCTATTGATGCAAAATATATCAAAGCTAATTAAGGCAGTAATGGAAAACAACAAAATATTAATACTTAAAATTTGTCTCTTTAAAATTTTATATAAAATTCTTTAACGTTTGCTGAGCAGAAAATAATGAATTTATGAAGAAGCTCTCAATGAATGACAGTATATACTATAACTAGGAGATGATATATAAAATAAGAGAATTTACAAACAATAAAATTTACTAGTAGACTTTTTAATTTATTTTCTTCTTAGAGTAAAGCTCACTGAAATTAATTGAGAAATGCATTATTCGTTTACGGATTTCAAATTTGAAAATTTAATTCCTTGTTTTTTAATATGAAATATATAACACTTTAATTATATATCAATTTTAGTTTAAATATTTGCTGGAAACAAATGTCACAAGCATTAGATATTTCTTATACTCGTATTTCACACAATTATTACTGAGTAATTTTGTATGCGCGTCTCTAAAAAAAATATAACGTAACGATATCAAGTCTTTCTTCTTAGAAAGTTTCCATATGTTGATTTTATGTAAATTATTTCCGTTATTGACTTTTTGCAAGTAAATGTTGCTTTAACAACTTTCTCGGACTGTTTGATAATGCCTCTTCGAACGGCCACATACTCGTAAGAGATATCGACAGATTGCGAGGGTATCGGGCCCATCGCTAGTCACGAGGTCCCACTTGCCGCTCGAAGCGTCGAATTCCACAACGTTTACTCATTCGAAAGAACGAACTCTCGAAGACTTCTCGGGGCCGGAGAGAAACTTCGATGGCGGAAGAGAAGTGGGAGAGTGGTCGGACGAGAGAGAGAGAGAGAGAGAAAAAGAAAGAGGGGACAGAGTAACCGATGGTTTAATCGGCCGTTGATTCTAACCGAGTATTATTCAGTTTGATCTAATTCAAACGGCTTTCTTCATGATTCAACGAGAGTTTCAAATACATTGAAAAGCATAAAAATTTAGATAAATATGAAAATAAGAGAAATTAAAAAACTGCCATCTAATTTACGAATCTGAAATCTAATGTTATTCATATTCGACTGAGTTGAGAGATCAAACTTTTTTAAATTTTAATGATATGGTTTAATAGTTCACACATTTTACAAATTCAAGTACCCTTCGTGCGTTCGAGTTTTGATATTTTAAGATATCTTTTGAGAGATTATATAAAGAAATGTAAAAGTAAAACAATCTGAAAATTGCAGAATCCAAGGATTTTTAGGAATCTAAGATGGAGCAACACACGGATAATATATATACACGACGTTATTTATAAAAATATACAAATCACATGCTAGCAAATCCCGGGTCTATCACGTAATTTCTAAGTTAGTACATCGTCGCTTACAACAGATCTTTCGTAATGCTCGAGACATTGGTCGTCGTCCAACTGCCAAATTAGAATTGTAACTAACTAAAAGAATAAAATAATGCAAGGACTCGAAAATTCACTCAAAGACAAGACAATCTGTGCCGTGTTCTTAAAATATAATGTTAAAGCATCCAAAATATTGTTAGTAAATTAAAAGATTCTAAGAATGCATGATATTTTGAAAACTAATACTCGCTTAAACTGAGTCGAGAATCATGGACTTGATATCAGTTTATCAATTTAAAATTCAAACTATTCTTTTTAATTTAGAATAGAAATAATTGTGAAAATGAGATATGGAAAGAAGAGAAATATGTAAAAAGATTAAGTGAAAAAATATATAATGAAGAAATATAAAACACATTCTTTGTAATATTTTTTATTTGATTTAATGTTAAAATAATAATTATGAGAGATCAAACAAACAAAAGTCTCCTTTCGGTCTGTTTAAAATAAAAGTTATTTAAAATTTGTTTCTCGTTTTATCCATTATTTCATTATTTTTGTTAACGCTTTCGCAAATAAACGAATTTTAAATCTGCCAATATGAAAAACAATCGCAAATGGCAAACTGCAAGAAATATGAGAAACACGCGAATAAAGAATGCGCGGAGCTTCTGTTGTATTAACTGACGTAAGGGAAAAAGTTAGACAACAATTGCTGACGTATCGCAATTGTTGATGTTTCAGCGTCGACTGCAGGACCGTGCCACGACGTGAGCATCACCGACGTGAACTCCAACCATCATCATCATCATCATCATCACCATCATCATCATCATCCCGGACACAACCAGCACGACCATCGGCCTCAAGACCGAATTCCATCGTCCTCCTCGATGTCTACCTTGCTATGCTGCGAGCCAGTATCGGCTGGCCGGCCTCGGGCCAATCTAAAACTTGTGCTGAACCGCAGCCTGAGCGAGCCAGGACCGAGTCCTTGTGCCTTCCCAACCTCGCCAACCGCATCGCCGATCGCCACCTCCGTTAATAATAACAACAGCAACCCCACCGTACCGCCCTCGATTATTATCGACGAGGAAACGAACGGCGACGACAACGACGACGACGTCCACCGTCGTGGCTTCCATCACCTCCACTATCACCATCATCATCATCATCACCATCTTCATCATCTTCATCATCATCAGCACTTGTCGATAACTACGAAGCGTTGCAAACTGGAGACCGTCAGTCTGCCCAACAGTCCCTGCGCGGAAAACGGCACCCTTCATCGCCAGCTGGTGCTGAGCAAGACCCGCGTCATCACTTCCGGCGATCTCGCTCAGCGTCTCGCGCGTCTCGAGCGACCCTCCGCCGTTCCGCCGGTGATTCTGGACTGCAGACCGTTTATACTGTACAACGTCAATCATATACGCGGCGCTATCAACGTCAACTGCTCGGATCGTTTCAACCGACGCAGACTTCAGCTGGGAAAGGCCACTCTCGCCGATCTTGCGACCGCTCGCGAGGGCAAAGAGCTGCTCAGGAGAAGACAGTTCAAGGAAGTCATAGTGTACGATGACTGCACCGATGACCTCGAGCATTTGCCCGCACAACATCCATTGTTTTTGGTGCTCGCCGCCCTTGTGGATGATGATCGAGAACCCGCTCTGCTGATCGGTGAGTACTCTTCAGTTTTTCTTGATCGTCTGGCTGCTATTCTGATTCAATAGAAGGACTGCGTTGTGAGAGAAGCTCTCAACTCCTTACTATAATGATATTGGATTGTGAAGCGATAAATCATATAAATCTTTTTCTCTTTCTCTTGCACTACACATGTTAAAATAAATTACACATTGAGATATAATCTTCAGCAGTAACGTTCCAAAACCACGCAGTGGTTAATGCTGAAGAATTAAGGGGAACTATAAACTATTTTTTCCATTTATAAAAAATATAAAGTTTGATATATAAATTATCAAATTATAAATTATTAATTATCTTATCCAAAAGCTCTCGTCGCAAGACGAAAGATTCGAACTGAAAAACTAAAGATTCGTAGTAGTATATGTCAAATAGATTAACAACTAAGATTTTAGTAAGGCTCTCAATGTGAAAATCATATTTAAATTTCAATGGGGTAGTAAGAGCCAGACGCGGATGATAATGCGTCAGTTTCAAGGAAGAATTAATTTTCCTTGAAACTGATTAGTTGTGCACAAAGCAGAAATTTTCTTTGGTATGATGCCAAGAAATTAAATAAATTTCAATTCGAGATTTTTATTTTTAATAAACCCCTCTATCTCCCCTGAAAGAAGCGTAGGTGAGAAAAGATCCTGTGCACAACTAATCACTTTCAAGGAAAATTAATTCTTCCTTGAAACTGACGCACTACCATCCGCGTCTAGTTCTTACTAGTCTGTTCAAATTTAAATATGTTTTTCAAATAGATTAGTTATCGCTATATTTCCTATGGTTTAAATATAGTTTTTTGTCATATACTCTGGTGGCCGAACCAGATGTGCTTTTTGTGTTATCGAATATATGGCACAACTGATAGTGGCAAGATAATGATATACGAAGATATCAGATGACCCACACTAGCAATACATCTTAGACAAATTTTTCAGTAGATAGTGTAATATGAATTGTTACTTGAAAATATATGGACGGAACTTGAAACTTTTTCAAGTTTCTTTGCAAATTATTCTTCAAATACGTGCGAGAAGACCTAAAAATGCGTTTCTAGATATTCAAAAATGAAAGAGACTACAAGACGATATAAAAACTAAGAAAAATATTAACAATTATAACTTTGCAATTTTTCGAAAATTTGAATGTGAAAATTAAGCTTATACATTTAAGTCTTAAAATTAACATTCTTTCACCTTTTTTCTCAAGTCTTTTAATCTTAGATTTTTACCTTTATTTTTTCAAATATTGAGTATTTTGTATTTAAAAGAGAGTTTGAAACTTTATCAATTTCACTGAAAGATCTTAAATAGATACAAAAAAAAATACGTTAAATGTCTACATATCTCCAAAATCACACACAACATACAAGAGTAATATTAAATTTTCAGAAACAGAAAAGAATTAAATAAAATCGCTAAGTAATCGATTAATTAATACAAATTAGTACAAGAGATACTAATTATTGTACAATAATTAATATAATATAGAAAAATTAGTATAAATAATTTACAACTTGTAAATTATCCAAAAATTTCTAAACTTATTAATACGACGAGGCTTTTATCGACATCAAGTCTATAAACTTGAGATAAATTGTCGATGATAATCTTTGCACACGAACAACTATTGGTAATCAATCTTCGCGGGTTTGTCCTCGCTGATTTTTTCTTGTAGCGCGGAATTTGTTTACAAAAGCGAAAAGACCGTGAAACAGAGCGAACTGTTTGTCGTCTATCCGGTCCTCTACGTGGGAGTGAGTCTCTGGTTTTCGGAAATAACGATGATGCGAGCGCGATATTTCTGCCGGCCGCCAATCGCGCGTCGAAACTTTTACGCCAAGATTATTCTCCGCTATTATTTTTGTCACTCATTATACGCTAATCATTTCCTGCACTTTTTTCACGATACGTCATTTTCAGATTATAGTTTGTTTTCTTAACAGTACATCCTGTAGCGATTGTCAGTTTCACATTTTTATCATTAATCTTTCCCTTTAATTTGGTAAATGATTTCAATTTGTTATTTAAGAATGTTATTAAAACTGAAATAAAAGAATGTTATTTAAACTGAAATAAAAGGAAAGAATGGTAAAAAAATTTCTGCTTAAAAACAAGATTCAGCATTGAAAGAGGATATATTTTTTTTAGAGTTTGATTTTTACTCAGGAAATTTTACTACGAAGAAAATGTAATAATTTTTATCGAGATGAAATGTTTTTTCATATTTTTTTATCAATATATAGAATTTATATTTAGAAAAAAGAGATCACAATATATATCAATAACATAGAATAAATTTAAATTTGAAACTAATTTTTTTTTTTTAAGAAAATCTTTGTATGAATGCAAAGCTATAAAATATTAAAATCAAGAGTAATATCTACTTATTACAATTTTTATGTTTCTTTTTTTATCTAGTTTATATTTTTGCTTCTCATTTTTTCTTTTTTGTGGAAGCAATAGCAACATAATTTCATTTTAAATGCCAAGCATCCTTCTGACGTAAAGACATAACTGTTTACTTGCGAGAATTCAAGAAATAACGCACTTTTCATATACATAATTCGATTAGCCACAATCAAATTAATAAAATATCAAATTCAAATATTAAAGAACAATTAAAGAACATTGAGTTTCTCTCTGTACGGAAAATCTTAATAGACATTTAAAATCGTCTTTACTCAGTAATATAAAAATGTCACTTAATAATGTTAAGAATCGAATGGGCAACAGTAAATAAAATATTTATCTCAATAGAATTTTAGATTTATTTATACTCTCGGTTACGCTTTTAAACTGAAAAATTGGAGCATTGTGCGAAAGAAGGTAGTGATTTTATTGAGAAATGCGCTCGTAAGATCCCACGTAAATCTCGCGACATAATGTATGGCAGTTGGGAGATAATCCAGAGGAATCAAGGAAGAAAATGTAGACGAAGACCCGTTTGAACGCTTGACTGCGACGGCGACGACGACAACGACGACGACGACGACGACGACGACGATTACGACGACGACGACGACGACGACGACGACGACGACATCGTACTCGTATCGTCGGCGCGTACGAAGGCGAAAGGTGGGGATCTATTCATAGGAGTGACTCACGTCGGAGATGACGCCGCGAATAGTCGGACAGATTTTGCGCGCCGCGATCTGCGCTTTCGCTGTATTTTCGCAAAGCTACGCACGGGAGATGAATTGTAGCGGACTAAGCGGAAGATTTGTCTAGAATTTACATGATATAACCGCGTCGAATTAAACATTAATCGCATTTAATATGGCCGTATAATTATCAGTCTGTGACGTAAAGCCGATTGCGATAACGATATCACAATTATAATACTTCAGGCAAAAAAATTTTCAAAGTCCGAAAGGATATATATAACATAAATATATGACACATATTATGCGGAAATCACATACATATTATATATAGAAAATTAAAATGAAAGAGAACGGATATGTAAAAATTTAAGAATCCAATAATTTTTAAGGTTTAAATCCTTATATTTATAAATCTATAAGTGCTTAGTTACTGAAATCTATAGATTCTTACATTTTTTTATAATTACTTATTACAAATGTACTTTGTATACATCATTAATAATTATTAAGAAGTTATATCGATCCATTTGAAGATATAATAATAGTAAAATTTGAGAAAAAAAGGTAGCAATAATAATGAATATATCTAATATATAAAATTTAATTTTTAATTTATCGGGCATTCTTTCTTTCATTATTCAGCAACGCGTACAACGGCGTCACTTTTGATATCAATTTGTCTCGGCTAGTTATTACATAATTAGTAACGATTCGCGGCCGCCTATAAACAACGAGACCAAAGCATCGCGTGGCTCGTTTTGGCAAGGCTAATGCGCGCGTCTGCTCTCCCGGTCGGTCCCGATCGCATTTTTCTCAGACGACGACGACGACGAGTACGACGTTGAAAGCATGAGTCACCGTGTATATCGACCCTACGGCATGTTTACGCTGGCTAAGCGCACGAACAGCCATATGTCAAAATCATTGCATAACGTATCCCTCGCGTTGTCGCCACCATGGCGTCTCACTCTCTTTCGGGATATTTAGATATGAGTCAGTTACGCGGATTATGAGAGATTTTCTCTATCAGTGCGATCTTACCTATCTCAGGTGTGACAGTTCTTCCTCGCTCCGATATAACACTTTCTACTTGAAAAAAAATCAGATTAAAGATTGAGAAGAATCAGCTGGAACGTTTTGCGCAAGGTCTGTAAAACCGCGCGTGTTATTGAAAAATTGTATATTTTATTTTTCATCAATAGAGCACGGACAGTTTCTCGTAATTTATAAAAATTTGACATTATTAATTACTAGAAGCTATTCGTTTATAGTAAAATATATTATTTTTTAATAACATCGGCAAAATTTGCAGATAATACTTATAGTCTCGGTTTAGCGGACGTTTCAATTATTTCGCAGTTATATCTTTGTACTTATGTTCTGGATAGTAACTTTAAATAATGCATTGTGTGTATAACTTGTATTTCAAACTAAGAGTCTTATAGTGTGACTCGGCTCTATTTCTAAAATCAGATCTGCATAAAGTTATTTTTGAAGCAAGAAAGCCAATATAGATGCAATATAAGAGAACGATAATTGCAAAGATGCATAAACAATTTTAATAATAAAAATAAATTAATAAGCTAATAATAATATAATATCAATAATGTGTTATGTATGTGTGTGTGTGTGTACCACATATATAATTTACTATTTTATTATTATTATTATTAAGAAGTATAATAAAATATATAGAACGGTGGTATATAGAATGACGATAAATTTTTAGATTATACAATTATAATATTTAATTGCATAATAATATGCTCTTATTACACGAGAGAGCAAACATTTTGGGACGTTTAGAGTCAATAAATGAAGCCGAACTCGAAGCTTAATGAATTAGTCATCGCTCTCCAAAGCCCGGGGGTTGCTGTATTTTTTCCATTGTGCGCTTTTTCATCCCCCTTCCATTTAAGGGTGCGATGAGGAGGTAGTCTAATCGAGGGGGAACGTGCGCCTCAGAACAACGTACAAC
This sequence comes from Lasius platythorax, assembly GCA_963971435.1. Taxonomy (NCBI): domain Eukaryota; kingdom Metazoa; phylum Arthropoda; class Insecta; order Hymenoptera; family Formicidae; genus Lasius; species Lasius platythorax. The sequence goes on from OZ020541.1 coordinate 5,275,120, forward strand.
GCATCTGGATCAGCTGTCGATGACGATTATTACATATGAGTCATCCGATACACAGCTCGCTTTAAAATGTATCAATGACTAACGCGCGTCCAGCTCACAATCGTTCCAGCCCCTCTTGCCCCCTTACCCTTCGGGTCCCTTTGTGCCGTACCGGCGTGATTCAAGTACTAGTAGGATCGTGATGAAGGATCTAAAAATACGGGGTGTCTGATGACTTAGCCTTACCTCGTAACTGCTCATAATCTCGTTTCCACGGTGTGAAACAAAAATGTCATCACGAATATACAAGTATGGATATGTTATTGACACAGACTGAACGATATCCCGGAAACAGGATAATTTTATAAAAAAGACAAGTACAAAATTTTATTTTCGAGAGAATCAAATTTGAAAATGCTTGTATAACTTTTAGAAGCCTGTATAAGTTTAATAATATCGTGCCAAAATCAATGAATCCATTTTAATAGCCACTATATGGATAAGAGTACAATTTTATTTAAGAAAATGGAAATAAATATCCTAGTTTTTCATAAATACATAATTTGGCAAGATGTCACATTCTTTTATTTATATTTTATTATTTTTTATTTTTTATTTCTTTATTGATTATTTAATTTTTTTATTATTTTTTATATTTTATTTTATTATTTTATTTATATTTTATTAGCTGTTGTTGAAATACGTTGAACGATTTAGATCGCAAACTGATTAAAAATTATGCAAACTTAAAAAGGAAATGGCAAAAAAATGTGTTATATTAATCTTCCGATTTTTCAAACTGTTTCCTCTTGAAAGAACAAAGCCTTATGTAAAAACATTGTATTCTACATGTTGACTCTCTTATTTCTTCACGTATTATAGAATCATCGCTTTCTCGGTTGAATCATCTTACATATATTTGTATACAAGTAAACGGCGGCTGAAATAAAGTTCTAGCATTACAAAACCAATGCACATCCGCATACTCTTCGCTGGGAAGCGTAAACGGCGCTATTGACAGTTAATGATACGACACGTGTCATAGAGTACTACATTGTTTGCTGGTTTACGTTTCACTGACGCGTAACCTGCTAGCTTATTGCGAAACGAAAAATAAAATCCTTAAGCTATGACTCTGTGAATACATTAAGAATGCTTAAAGACTATAAAGACGTAAAAATTTAAAAGTATAAATACTTAGCCGTGTAAAAATTTTTTAAGTTTAAGATTCGATTTTATCTTTATCTGCTTATTTATTATATATTTATAAAGAGATCATATGTCATTCTTTTTTCTAAGATCTAGACTCAAAAGACAAATTCATGAAAAATTAAAAGAAAAAAATAAAGCTATAGTAAACAATGAATTTACTTGATCGATGAATCATTATTGAATTCAATTATCATTATAGTCGAGCATTTTCGAGAATGATAAACATATTACTCATCTTTTAGATATATTCGATTATATTTGTTTGATTTACTTATTGTTTAAGTTCTACTGTTTATATTTTTCTATACGTTATATGGTGTGAGCTTTAGAAATCCATAAATATACACATCAAAGGATCTAAAAATATTTCCAATTTAACATGAAAACATGTATTAAACATCATCAAGATTCTCTCATCAAATTTAAGCAATCTCAGTCTGTGTCGAATTTCGATGAAGTCAAACACAGCAAATTCCGCAATAATTTGCAGACGTGTATTCTACACCACCGACATTGTAATGCGCTACAACCATCATCAGGCACGAAGTGTTAATCGGCCATCATGAGCAACACATTCAGACATTCGGTCATTGACTCGGATACCCTCTGAAAATATCGGATGCGAAAGGGGCAGGAGGGAGGGAGGGAGGGAAGGAGGGAGGGATACAGAAAGCTACGGAGAAAAAGAGAGAGAGAGAGAGAGAGAGGCAGAAAAGAAAGAAATGAGGGTCGTGCGGGGTTATTAGCGTGAGATGAATCAGCGGACAAGACAAAACGAGCGACCGTACGTCCTTCGAACTCGTCGGAATTTCCTTGAGACTGGACGAGAGTAAGCGAGCGAGCGAGCGAGCTATGCCGTGCTATGGTTTCCTACTACGCTTCACACAGATGAGTCAGTCGGTCGGCATGATTCCGCGAGTTATTCGTAGCGGGAACGGAGACAGCGTGTAGCGCTCCCCGCGCACGTCTGTCGGCCTAAAATAAGGCCCGCGACCGAATCCGCGCATGATCTTTGGACATCATCTCCGCCAGGTCGGATTTACCCTTAAAACACGCACCTTGCCAGCCAATCGTGATTTAACGCCGATAATAAATCGATGTTAGTTAAATTGCGGAAAATTGTGAAAAATTAATTGAGAGAGAGAGAGAGAGAGAGATTCTCATTAATATTATTAGCAATAGATTATAATTAGGTACGACTGTTTGTAATTTATCGGATTCTCTTTTTTTGTCTATATTATGACTCTATTATAAGTCTATAGAAGGTCTATTAAAGGTATCTCGGTAAACGAAAGGTGGATTAATTTCTCATCGAGAGAATTATATGTCTCTCTAAGAAAATGTGCTGACACACAGCTCATTAGAAGTAGATGTTAATAGCAGTTTGATCTTTGCCATAATAAATAATTCCAATTTTATTGTCTTAGCATCTATATTTCGTGATCAGTCAATTGACGTCAGACTCATAACGATTACAATTCTTGAAAACAATATTTCCTGAATTCTAATGGACGACTAATTGCAAACATATATGCGCTCATTCTTAGTCATAGTAATCATTAACAGATTTTAGTCCAATGTTTGATGACGATATCCGTTATATATGCGTCATATTTTGGAAGTTTATGGAAAAATATAATATATTGCAATAAATTCAGGGCTTTTATCACAATAGGAAAATAAGAAATATATAGATTGTGTTATTTTAAAATTAATTGTTGAAGAGACTAAGAATTTTTAAAATTTAATGCCTTTAAGGGAAGAAACATAAGAAACTTGAAAAATCATATATGCTCGAATAAATTAGAATTCTGGAAACTTTACATGCAATGAAATATGCAATCAAAATTTGTATTTTTAAATTTCCTATGGAAATCTAAAAATTATAGAGTTCTGAAAAGATTAAAATTGAATTGCTTTTTTAAATAGATAAAATTGATATTTTATTCATTTCTATTGGACAAGTATTTTTCGTGGATGCAACTAGATTTTTCTTGAGTAGGAAATACAGGATGCTCTAGGTTACCCGCACTTCCTTTTATCTATCCATTCCTTGATCATCTTGAAAGGTTTTGAAAGGAAGTAAAACCAAGATGTCAAAGAATGCATAGATAGAAAAAAATCCATGTTTATGATAAGAAACTTATAAATAAAAAAATATAAATTGATTAGATAAGTGGCAATAGTTGTTTACTAGCTAAATTTATTTGCAACAATTCTACAGCGTAGTACAATTTCAAAGATTACTTTGACTTTCCGATTCTTCGAAAATACGAGATGAAAAACGAACAACTTGTTCGGTAAATCCCGTCAAATATAAAAACAATTTACGTTTCAAACAATTTTCTTTTAAAGTCCGTAAAGAGTAGATGATTACTTCAGATGGTGATTTCTACTGACTCACACACAATACAGTTAAACCCTCTTACAGGAAAAAGATGATCCATAATCCTATAATTTTTCGCTTCTGACATCATAATCCGATATGTCTACAATGAGAAAGCCAGGAGCCTTTAACAACAGTGTGCTTTATGTAGAATCCAGCAGTGTCACAGAGGTGGAAAGGGTGAGGGGATCAGTGTTGTTCGAAAGATAGTTAACGATTCCCTTGATTGAACGCAGACGATATGGCAATCGGTACTCAGGGTCGTATGTAGTTCTCCGACAGTGAGTCATGCTTAACCGCATCAGGCGTCGATATCAACGACATTTACGAACGTATGTTCGACACGCGTCCTTCTATCGGTCATCGAATGACGTGCGATTGAAAACGGTCAGGAGGGAGGGGGAGGGAGTAAAGGGGGACGTAGGAAAGAACCGACACGAAGTCATTTTTCGATTATCAATGACTTAATCTTCTCTGCCGTGATTTAAGACCACGTGTCTAATTCCTCGCACTGCAAAAAAAAAAAAAAAAAAAGAAAAAATATCGCATTTATTATCGTATTAACGCATTGTACGTTTTAACGTGTCCTTGTACACACGCGACATTCGCTAATTACTTTACTGTCATACGCTTTCAACGCTTACAATATGACATATATTATGACACGTTATTGCGCATTTACATTGATGCTTCTAATTTGATGTATTTTTTGTACATAAAATTTTGCATCGATATTGTATGCGTTTTTAGTCGCGATTGTGTCGTTAGTTTCGTAAAATATGTTGAATATCATTGATAAAAATTTGAGAATATAATTAAGAGAAAATTTCGTTTCTTAATTATTTCAAGTCATCCCCGAGTTTTTCTGTGTGAGTTATTTGCGTATAGAAATACTCGACCTACTTACTCGTTAATTAAGTCTTCGAACGATATGATTAAATAATAATTTGCAATTGAAAAATGCACTGCTCGATAAAACGATAGCTGAGAAACTGAGGAACTGTTGCCATCCCGCAATCTATACGACTGTAAAACTGTGATACGTTCGTCATATTGTAAACAGATTTTTTTTTAAACAAGATATATATTAATTAGTAGTATGATTCATATCATATATCATAAACCTCTTCTCTTTATTTGTATTTGCGTAGATATTACACAGATTTTTTATCTTTAGGGCAATATATGTACGTCATTCTTAATGTATAATGAATTGACATTCGTTTCGCATTCGCTGTATAACGCGTTAATCGTGAAAACAAATGCGCAAATTGGCGAGTATGGTGAGTCTGTTATTTTTGTCTCGTTATACTTTATCACACTCATTATACTTTGGATAAAAACTTTGTAATAGGTCTTTATCCTCAAATTGAGATTTAATTTCAACAATTTGCTAATCTAAAGAATTAAATTTGTGAAGAAGCCCGTTTTATATCGCAATATTAAAAATTTGTTTTTAATGAAAAATATGATATTAAAAATATATAACATTTATCAACGGAAGAAGAAAAATAGAAAATCGGGGATGAAGCTTCTTGATAATAGAATTACATCGTTATCGTATGTTTTCCGACTCTCGTTAAACTATTCTAAGCATCTGAAAATTTAAGTATTTGAAAACCTATCTGTGAACTTACGAGGAATTGAAAAATCTTAAGAATTCAAGTATCCTAAAGTTCATTGCCCTTAAAAATGCAACGGCTTGAAAATATTCAAAACTGAAAAACTGTGATCCGTGGGCTTGTAAAATGAAGAATCTCTGTGTGAATTAAGATTCTTTTTCTTAAGCTATTCTTCTCAATATTAAGAAAAATAAGAATCGGACGTGTAACTACGAAAGAATGTCAGGAGATTCGCAGATTCAGGTTCAAGAATCTAAATATATACTGTGTGTCACTTGTTCGAAATGTGCATGCCGGAACAGTTTACAAATTCCGTGCTGGAGCTGCACAACGTCATGCGCGTACACAATGACGCGATCCTAAAGATCCTTGATCGTACTGATCGTGATCTAGTGCCGCGGAAGACCTTGAAATCACGATAGAGAAAGAAAAAAAAAAAGAACAAAATGACGTTTCGTTGTAAGCATAATAAACGTTTCGCTCTAAGTGGTTAGTCATTGGAAGAAATTTCTACATGCGTAGATCCTTTCAATATTTAAACCTTTAGATCATTCATTCCTGGAGTCTGAATCCGCAAGTTTAATCCGAATTATCTGATCCAACCTAAACATTGAGATTTGATAATTAGAATAAATAAAAACTTTACAAGTTAAATAATTTATAGTAACAGAGATTTATCAAATAGAAGCGCGCGAATTAAAACATTAGAAGCTTTAAAGATTACGACAAATAACATTTTTGCATCTTATTTTAGCGACAAAATTGTTGTGTATTTTATTTCTCTTTTTTTTTTTTTAATTTAATTTACTATCTAAATTACTCGATAAACTTACAAAATTGCATTAATTATTTTTTTTTTTTAAAGATAGTGTTTTCGCGAAATCTAATCGAGATGATCGAAATGTTAAAAGTAACACGATACAAAATCGTGAAACACGATGCAAGTGTTTTGTTCGTTGCAGCAGACCACCCGGTATATCGTGCATGAAAGAGTCATCTGGCTGCATCGCGTAAAGAAACGTACGCGCTCAAGTCGCGTCGCATACGCTCGGCAACGTTCGGCCGCGATTCACTAACGTCAGCCGCAACTACGGCGACTGCCGACCAATCGGCACGTCGTAGGATGACTCATCCGTGGCTAGGGCCTCATGTAAACTCTCTCGTGTTGTTCAGTCCGCAGTCTCCCGCCAACCGTGGCACGATTTGTATCTTGCTTTCGCACGACAGGATCAAGAGGTGCCAAAAACTCGCTCGCGGGCATCGAGTTATTGGCGTGCTCTCCTATTAATAGCTCGAGAACTTTTTGTTTTCGAATTTTGTGTCAAATGGTGAGGTGAGACGCTGTCACAGAGGGGGATCTGTGTCCGCGGGATTAATTTTAAACATGAGAATCAGAAAGGACGCACCTTGCCTCGTGCTCCGATTGGCACCGTACGAGAATCTCGAGTCTTGGGGTAAGCTTGATGGAGATTCCTTTCACGGCTTTCCTCGTTATTTTTTGACAGATTTTTTTTTTTCTATTTTTACACATGCTTTTCATGCGCGCTTTAAGCACACGTGACATTCGCCGACCGGCCGAAGTCCCTCGAAAAGGGAAACGAAAACAAAATAATGAGTCATGCTAAACAATTCATAGGATTATTGATTGATTCGCTTGTTAACATCTCGTACTACATTATGTTGCATTTTTCATTAGCTTGCCCACTTGTTGCTATGATTGTTATTAACTGATTACTATTTTGGTTTCGTATTTCTGAATCATCGTTTCGATGACGTCATGGTTGACCTAGAGGAATGTAGATATTGTTCTCTCTCGGTTTTTTCCCTCTCTCACGCGCTCTCTTTTTATAATGTAAATAAATGTATCAGTTAAGCTAGAGCAGATATTTTATAAAAGCAAAAGGTATGGGTCGGTCCTAAAAAAGAAATTGGTATGTGTGCCAATGAGATATTTCTAGCGCGCATAATGTTTATGTATATATATTTATAGAGCAAAAAGCTTGCAGTGCAACTTTAATTGAATTTTAAAGTTTATAGATCACAAAATGTGGATAGATGATCCGAAAATTTTAATATTTCTGCCTTGAATAAATACATCTTTGGATTTTTAGAAAAATTAGGTTTATAAGTTTTTTTTTTTTTAATATAGAGGCCAATAATTTGTTTTTAGAAAGATTCGGTTTTATTATATATATTGTATATAATTTTTTAAACTTTTAAAGAAATCTTTAAATATATGTACAAACGCGGAACTATCATATATTTTTTCCAATTATTTGTTATCTTTAACGAATTACAGAACTCGGTTTTCCTTTAATGACACAAGTCATATTAAAAATGGGAAAAACCCAAACTATATAATTATAATCCATACAAGTTAAAAAGCGAACATATGTAGTTATTAAATTTAAAAAGTTAAATAATTTACATTACACATATATATATGTATATATATATACTGATTTTCCTGTACATTCTAGTCTATATAAAGAATTGCGAAGATTTTAACAAAAATTTTTGTATTATTATTTTATTAAACAAAAGCCGATCTCATATTTTTTATACATATAAAATATTTTTACTGATACTCGTGGTTTAACAAAGACAATATATAATTTCTATTTTACTTATTTTTGTTATTACTATGATTTGTTACATAATTCATATTATAATCGATTTATTTTTTTATGTTTTCTTTTATGTAGAGTATCCTAAAACTATTTTGACAAATTTTTTAAGATCAAATCGTATATGCAGCTTTTTTTAAAAATTTGATAAAAAATATTATTTTCGTATTTTAAATTTTAAATTTAGTGATTATTATCCTAACATTGACTCAATCGTTATTTCTTTTTTTAATTGCTTTTAATATTAGTAATCTTTCTGTTGCGATACTTCATGATTCTGGTTTTTCTATATTGTATAAATACTTGAGCTCACAACTTTTTTATTTTCATACAAATCCACGGTGCTTGGTATTCTTTCTTCTTCAATATAATTATAAATATAATAATAGAAATTCTTGATACATATATCAGAGCAAAAGCTTGGATTCCATAATTGTAAATATTCTCGAGATGCCGCTATTTCGAATTCTTGCTTAAAGACATGACGTTTGAGTAACAGGATTTTCATCGGGTGCGACGACCGTTGCACGATCTCCGCGTAAATCGCACCACCATCTCGATTACTATACCGACCTAAATCAAGTGACCCACATATACGGTTTTTCCATAATGATTATGCGATTCCCGCGACATTGCTTTGAATGTGCTTTAACCCTTAGATCCGAGACGATTCAAATTTATGTATAAGTCGCCGATTTTTCAATTTACAATAATATATCTTACATTAAATTCTTCATTTCCATTACAACAATTATTTAATTTAATTTACGAATATATATAAATTAAATTTATTTTTTATTTAGTAAATATAATAGTATATGTGTGTTATACTTTAAGATTAACATTATAATTTACACTATCAGTAGATAAGAATACATATTCAAGAAAAACGTGGGATTTGTAAAATAAAATTAAGATTTTATATGTGATAACAAGACTATATTTATGATATCATTGAAATATTATTATATAAAAAACATTAAATATATTATTATAAATCTTATCTACTGATATCTCATCACAATCCAAAGCAGGTTAAAAGCTGTGAAAATAAACTTTGTGGAACAAATATAATTATCGTACTCTGAATTATCGTACTCTGTGTAATCAAAGAATTGTGACAGCAAAAAGATCTATAGTGATTGCAATCTGTAGGAAATATAATCTATATGGGGGACATATCAATTGATGAATTTATAATGTCAAGTTACCTTTGAAAAGTTTGATCTATGAAATATTATAATAATATATAATTTATGAAATATTTATGATATTATTATTTACGGAATGGAAGTTGCAAAATATCAAGAATGTGCAATAATAATAACGTATGGCACAGATTTAAAAATAAATCCGTGGAAGTTAGATATATGGAAACTAGATCAATAGAAGAGGTGTAAAAAATTTATGGAAACTATATCTATAACCTTTTAGATTATTATTTCTCACAAGGCGTTTTTCTCATTAAGAATACTATTCATATATTGTAACGGTCTCGATTTAAAATCGTGAAATCGGAAAGGAGCCAACATTTGGAATAATGATTGGCGACGACAGTTTGGGGTTGGTGGCCGCTTCGCGAGAACCAACCTGGCGAGGGGGGGTACGAAGCGAGGAGGGATAAGCGAGTGAGTCATCGTTGAGCCAGGCCAGGCCTTAGCAGCCACAGGTCAGGAGAGGAAGACACTTTTAGCCCACATTTCTTCCTTGCCTTCTCTCTCCTTTTCGCGTTCTTGGCGTTCCTTTATTTTTATCCACCGTCGTTTATTCTCAGTCCGTTTCTTCTCTCTTTCTAGTCACTTTTTCCATGCATTATCCCATCCTTTATCTGTGTCTTCGTCGCGAGCTGGAGGCACCAGATGACGGCACCACCCTCTGAAATTCCTCTTAGATCATCTGTGATGCTTAAGCATCTGTGACGCTTACAATTGGTTTTTCAGAGATCGCTGAGAAAAAAAGGAACAATAAGAGCCTAATTGGCTAATATATCCTTATAGTATAAGCAACAATTACGATTCGTGTTCCTAGGCCTTTTTCCTCCGCGATTCTTTAAATCGCGAAGATTTTTTTATTTCAGAGATATTTCCAAAAGTTTATGATTTTTGTAATCTTCTGATATCCTTTCACGATTTTGAATTTATATTCAAGTTAAATTGTTTGGTCCGTGAATCTTGTGGTTTTTAGATTCCGAAATCCATTCTTATGTTTCTAGATTCCAAACGCTTGAATTTTTAGATTTCTTCATTTTCAGATTTTTGGAATTTCAAGTCTCTAAAATGCTTGAATTTCAGATTTAAGATCTTAATATCACAAATCTGTGAATTTTTGGAATTTTTTTCGGATTTTTGAGATTTATAATTATTTCAATATAGATGAAATAATCATTTTACGACGCGCATTTATAATCTGATAAATTAGATAAATTAGATAAATTAATTTGCTTAATCGATCACTTGTTAAGAATTTGTCTCAACTTATGTGTAGAATATATGTATATATATAATTTAGAGAGTTATCGCGTACACCTTTTTAAACATATAAATGTATGATCGAACTAAAATGTCCATAGTTGACACAAGATAATGTCAAGCTGATGACGCAAAATAAAATTAATGAAGACATTATTTCCCTGACATTTTGCATATAAAAAAGACTATCTATATTTGTTAATACTTAAAAGTTATAAACGGTGAGTCTCTTTGAACAGCGATCTATGAAGAATCTACAAATAGGAGACGGGATCATTGTGCTAGTTATAATTATTTTGGAATATACGGTATATGTATACTGAATAAAGTGGCTCTCAATATTTCTCGTAGCGTTTCCAACAAATATAGAATCGTGACCGATCGCGTGTTCAGCGTTTAGCGATACACAACAAGCGCTGTATATATTCTATATGCGTTTGCGAAAGCAAAATACGTCTGATTTTATCCGCGATAAATTTTGCCGTGTGAATAATTTAAGAATAAAATTATTTTTAAAGACACGCTATTCTCGTAATCGTTCGAGTTATAATAATAAAACAGCCTTACTAAAATTCTTAAATAATAAAACATTTTTCCATATTCGTATAAGCCCCTATAAGAGAGATGAAAAGAGTTAATTGACTTTTAAAGACAGAAATCGCTTGTTGTCTCTCTCGTAAAAAATTAACCTGTCGAATTAATCATGAACGATTATCTGTTTCCAGGTGGACATAGGGAGTTCCACAGGCGGCATCGAGAACTATGCGAAGACACGCTTCTGCCGAACGGCACCGCCACCGCCACCGATCCCTCGACGACGACGACGGTGAGCGGCTGCACGAGTCCCGGACCGGGTTGTCCCGTGCTGAGCGTTTCCGGTCCATCCACCCCGCAGCCAGCCGACATCGACAATCATCCGGCATCCCGCGTGTTACCGTTCCTTTATCTCGGTAACGGCCGAGACGCCGCCGATCTGCAGCTACTGCGCGCCCTCGGCGCCACCCGGGTGCTGAACGTCACCTCGCAATTGCCCGGCTACCACGAGGAACGGGGTATCACATACAGACAGATACCCGCCTCGGACTCCGGTCATCAGAACCTGAAGCAATACTTCGAGGAGGCATTCGATTTCATCGGTGAGTGTGGCGAGATTTGTACTTGTTTGAACAAATTGTTCCCATCTTCTGGAGGACTCGGGATCAGTTTTGAATGTTGATGACAATTTTTTTATATCGATTGTAGAAAATATTTTTTTTATTCGGAAAATAATTCTTCGTTCAAAAATCCATGCAAAGAATCTTATCGGAGAGATTGTCTCGTGTAATAATAATAAACTCGAAATATATCGACGCGCCGATCTCAGATCGCGGATCCACGTGATCGTCGATTAAGCGTGATTTTCCACGGTTACGTCGATGGCAGATTTCCTGCTGTTCTTCTTCCGGTCGTGTTCATTCCGTTATTTCGCTACAAGTAGTAACGGGCCCGCAAACGGAAACAGGGTGTAACCAGGCGTTTCCGGTGGACCATTGAACCAGAGCGCCAGAAGACCAGAAGAACCTTTCATTCATGAAAGCATGAGTCATGCGCGCGCATCCGTGAAACGTAAGAGACCTCTCCCTTCACCCCTTGACCCTGCGCACTCCCTTCTTCTTTATCCTTGACGTCGATTTCTCCTCTCGCGCGTTTATGCGTGTGCACATCTGTGATGAAACGTGTGGAGGGGGAAGGCGGAGAAGAGGGAAGGAAGGATTTTATGCGTACAAGGGAAGCGGTCGTGCGTGGCGATTGTAAGGGGGCTGGTAAGGGCTCGAAAAGGTAGATACGAAAGAAGAAGGGAGAAAGGAAGATGGATCTCTCCCCCCGAGCGTGCAACTGGTGGAATGCCGGTCGAATAAACGGATTCTGCACCCTTGTCGTGGCACCCGATCTTGGCGAAGGTTTATTCCTGAAAAATTCTTTTCCTCACGTGTTGTGATTCATTTAATTTTAAATTCAAGAATGCACGAATCTTTCGTAAGACACATAACTATTTTTTTTATTGTTCAGAGCTTTTAGTTTTTTATATATAGTTGAATTACACTTTTGAATTATATATATATATCTTTGATGATGTATTGCCATAATTATTTTCAATTTTATAGAATAAATTTACGTCTTTCAAAAGCATTAATTTTCCATTAAATTTTTTTATACTATTAATTAAATGAAACAAATGATATATATTGCCTTATAAATATCACGAGCAACCAAATAGCTGAAGATTTTTTATTAATTGATTTATTAATTAACGCCGTGTGTTGCCAAGTGGCATTGTTAAATCAATTAAAGATAGATATTCATATACTTTTATGCATTATGCGCACTCTCAGCAAAAGATATGTGTATGCGAAATATTTGTTGATTATAATTGATTCAGGCATTCAGATTATCATAAGGACTAATACAATTTTTAAACGTACGATTAGAATTATCTTTAAAGAAAAAAAAAAAATATCGAACGATTCCAATTGCGCGCAGTCGAATTCTTTCGTAATGCGACGTCTGCATAGTCTGCATAGGATCCGGGCGATGCATGCAGTGACTCACTGGCGATACGATAGCGTCCCCCATATATTGCATAATCGAGTCGGCTGTTCGAGTTTCATGACTGCTTCGTTTCAGCGTTTACGAGCTCGACTCATTTCTATTTTTCAAAAGCACACATTGAAGTGGATTTCGCAAGTCTTGAAAAGACTTTTTTTTTTTAATTTTAAAGATGTAAAAATTTTTTTAATTCTAATTTTATTTTAAATATTGTAAAGTAAATTTTTCTCATACTGTCAAACAATTTCTTTTATTGTTTTTGTCCCGCGGAATATCCTAACGTCTTCGCGCGTCAATTCCATTGGAGAAACATTGATCTACGCGATAACCAGCATAATAAGAAATACATTGATTATCGTGCAATTCGTCTTGGTGTTTCAGAGGAAGCGCGGAAAGCCGGAAGTAGCGTGTTGGTACACTGTCAAGCCGGCGTGTCGCGCAGCGCGACGATTGCAATCGCCTACATAATGCGGCACAAGGGCCTGTCGATGGTGGAGGCGTACAAGCTGGTGAAGAGCGCGCGTCCGATCATCAGCCCGAATCTGAACTTCATGGGTCAGCTGTTGGAGCTCGAGCAGGGTCTGCGGGCGTCCGGCGACGTAATCAACTCTGCGCCGGAAGATCCCGCGACAACGACGACGTCGACGGCGACGACGACGACAACGACGAGTAGCTGTCATCAGTGCAGGTGGAGTCACCAGCCTAATAGTGAAGAGGTGGTCACCTCCGGTTGTAGTGTTTGAGAGCGGGACCCTCTCTCGTATCTTCTTCTTCTTTTTTTTTTTTTTTTTTGGTCTTTTTCGAGAGTATCGACCGAATCGTCGACGCGTCGGAGCGTCGCGAACGAGCAGTAAACATATCCCGAGATATCATCGAGAGCGAATTTCGACTCGATTTCTTCCTGTGCCTCTTCGTGACAAACCCGGATGATTAATAGTTCCCGGGATTGGATGGTCGACCGTTTAAAAATATCGATCGCAACTGTAGAAAGAATTGTGCGACGATGAAGCCTTCGATCGATTCTTGAAATTATGGAACGCGAAATTTTTGGTTTTTCAATCTTCGCGTTTTTCGATATTTAAATTATCGCATTTTTCACCTAAGGCTTTTTGGCCTAGAAAATATTCGCCCGTCGAATCTTTAGTTTTTAGAATTAAGATGTTTTTAGATTCTCGGATTCCGTGCCTTCGGGATGACCATCCAATTAAAAGGTAAGCTGCCAACCTGACAGATCAACTTATTAAGGGACTCGAAGGAATATATGAAGAAAATATGTCACACTCTTATGACAAATAATTTATTTCTATAAATAGATGTACATTATTATTCTCCATATATTGAAATACCACATCTCCCGTATCACATATTAAAGTTAGTCCATACACTCCATATGCGACAATAAATCACTTTAACACCAGTCGAGCAGCTTTAGCTGTTTAAGCTTGTTACGAATGTGACATACCTTCTTCATACTTGTATCTTATAAAGAAGAAAATTATAGGAGCGAATTTTCTACATCGGAGAGGCGCAAAGTGGCAGGGAGCGTATTCCGTAATCAAAAAGAACTTAAGCACGCTCTCTTTTAACTTCAATAACGAATAGCAGCGCGTCGCGATTATTTATTTTCAGATAATATTCAATCGCGGTAAACATTACTTGTACTTACGATACACAGTGTTCCCTAATACGCCTGGTCGAGTCAATAGAGAGGCAAGTAAAACGTGCGGAGTGCTCGTTAACGAGCTTCTCGTTAAATAAGCGGTCAAGTGTTGTCGTCCGGCATTGTTTATGCAAGAGGAAGCGAGGGAGGAGGATACGTTGTTGACGGAAGTAACTGTTTAAATGATTAATTATAGGCAGCTTGCAATGTCGAGGAAAACTCGGGACTAAATGTTAATAAATGAACGTTAGTTTTACAGAGACTAAGGAGTAATGTTGATTAGATCTACGATTATTATATCTCACAATTAAAATATCATTTAACGTTAAACATTTTGGTACGCGTTAGTATAAAGAAAAACAGCAGTATATAATGTAACGTATTTTTTTATACATTGATTTTAATCAATTTAAAGAGGTACACAAGATACATTAACTCATATAAGAGAGTTAAGTTTAAATCGATGTAACACTCACAAGAAGTAAATGAGTCAAGATTTATTAAATCCCATATTCTTTAATCTTCCTGCCAAACATAACGATATCAACGTACAACAGATAAAAGTCGCACGCTTGCCTCTCAATTGACTTTCTTCATATCAGGCATGAACTTTTGATAGAAAAATTATCCTCAGCACGGAGAAGATAGTCGTCTAATCAACATGTATGGGGTGTCACGAGAAAAAAAATGAGGTTCTAGTTTTTAGACTAATGGAGTTACTTTTGCAATGGAGCGTCATCTTAGATATTTTTTTATTTTAATTACTGTTTTTGATACAATTTTTTCTGTCAAGTTAATGTGGAAATAATAACAATAAAGACAACTTAGTTAATTTTTAATGTTAAACGTGGACTAGGTAAATATTAAACGTGACAGATGGCACAATTGCATTTTCAAAGAAATTTTGTTTACAAATGTTTACAATATTACGTATTTTTATAATACTACAACTGTTTTTAATCGACGTTTTATTTCGTATGGACAAATAAAGAATTGTTTATTTCGTATTATTTTCAAAATATATTATTTGGAATTAAATGTATTTAATAACCAATGAAATGTATAAATAAAGAAAGAGAATTTTCTTTGAAGACGTAATTCTATTACTGCTACAAGATCGTTCATAAATATTTGCTTACATTGCAACAACATAAAAGCAGTCTTGCAAATTGCAGTACAATATTGCAAAATATTGTAGATATTGCAAAATCTCAACAAGATTGCAGCAACACTATGCTACGTAATTAAAATATACATTGTATAATCATTGAATGTTGCAAATTTTTTTATACTGATTGGGCACTTGTATTTTTCAAAAACATGATAAAGCATTCAAATAGAAAATGAAATCCAATAAATACAATTGATAAAAAAGAGAATTTGCAATCCCCCTCTCCCCGCTAAAATCCTGAAATAATATTATCCAGAATATAAAGGAGGATTCTATGAGTAAACGAATACTTATATGAGCGAGAGATATAGTGTGTACACATTTTTTCTCGAGGCACCCTGTATATCAAGATCAAGTAAAACGGAATGTTAATTTAATGATGAGTCTCTACGGAGTCTCTACGGAAGGAAAAAACTGTTCATTAAGTAAAATAAAAATGATTGTTAATAATTTAAGTTAATACATCCAGGTAAATGAAAGAGTGATAGTGAAAGAGAAAGAAAGAGAGCGCGAAGATGGCGAGAAAGAAAGCAAAGATATATTAAATAAAGCGGATCGATCGAGATCATTAATCGAGAGCGGGAATTCGCCTGTTTTTGCGTCTATATTTCGATTGCAACGCGGTTGATATTTGATAAAAAAATATATAATAATATATCGTTCACTGAAAATAGCTTAGTTCGTTAAGCTCCCTTAGCATTTAAGGATCTGGTTGAGATCCAACCATCGTGATCTAGTCGTTTGTTGGGATGATGATACGTACGATATAAATGAAACGAGATACGAAGCGCGAAGATGCTCTGTAATCTACGAAACCGTGTAATGGTCAGAAATATAAAGCTATATAATTATTCGATAAGGTGCAAAGAGTAATGATGGAAAGAAAAAAATTGACGCGCTGAACTTTCCGGCTTATCCCTAAAAAGGAATAATGAATTCAAGGGAATAAATTTACTGTGCCATGTAAACACAATCTCGCGGTTCGACCAATGGAAAAAAAAAAATCATAATCGTCGCATGGGCGCCTTGTTAACGACTTAATTATATTACCGACAATAACTTGGAGAAGCTATCGTGAATCGCGAGAGGAGAGTTGTGAACGAAGAGGGAGAAAGAACCAAGTTCCTTATAGGATTTTGTCTACCACGACGAATTCTCGGTTAATTAAAGAATTTTCAAAGAACGGTACATATCAGTGAAGCGTTGCCTTGCGATAAACGACGAGAGAACTGATAAATAGTCGTAGAGGCGTACGATATAGACAATTAAACGATTTAAACAATTAGTTACCTTGCCAGCGATCGGGATTGAAGAAGAAAAAAATGGGAGCGGATTGATAGAAATGTAGAGTACCTGTTGCATCACACGAAAGATGTGTACGTATTTTATTGAGATATTGGCAATAGCTAATACAACGACTTGCGATAAATCATGGCATTTTTCATTCATCGAACGATAATTAAAACGGCCAGAATTAATCAGCCGTTTACTTTTGAGTTTCCGGAAACGCGCTTTATTCCTTTTGCGACTCGTAGTGACTTGTAATGAATGAATAGGACTGAAAGATAAAAGTCGGATTTTTAATGAAAGAAAAATAAATCCATTGGGATACATTTTCGCTTAACTTATTCCATTAACTGTCTAAGCTTAAACAATGTAATTTTTTTGAGCGAGTTTTTCATGTCGATCCGATTCAACTTCCGATTCCATACATCCAATTATATATATATATCTTAATAATTTATTATTTTATTTAAAATTAGTTTTTTTTCAATGCAATTGACATTTTTGTATTAATTATTAATTGAAATTGTAATTTTTTTAAAACAATCTTCATCCTTCCTCTTAAGAATTACAGTTTATTCTTAAAAATTATCACTTAATATCAGGTCCGAAAATAGTCTTTTACGATTAGATAATAATGCGTGAGCAATCAAATTGGCGATTATTTATTGCACGTCGTCGTATTTTTTTATTGTTAACGTGCGTGCGTGCGAAGGGTATCGCTTGCCCTTTCGAGGTGTCTGTTTGCGCTTTTTAGAGGTATCTTCTTGCGAATTAATCGATAAAAACGCGACACAAAGTATTTTAACAAAGTTTTATACAACGTTTTGGGAAATTACACGTCGTAAAACTTTACGAATCGAATTTCCGCGGCCTTTCAGCGGAATAAGTTGCGACAATGAGACAAATCCTGGCAAAATCAAAGCGTACATTTCGAAAAAAAGAAGAGTAAAAGGCAAACATATGAAAAAACCGGGAAGGATTTGGGAGGAGACAAAGAGAGAGAGAGACCCCAAAATGTATGATCGGATCCCAACGATTTGTAATGTACAGCTACGTAGCGATTAGGAAATATTAGCGTAAAGATGTAACTATATTGCGTATGTGCGTGCAAGTATTGTATTATATTAAAAATTTATTTAGTTATTTTATGAATAAAAATGCAAACTTTGCCGATTCATTCTGGGAGCTGTTTCAGCCATGTATTTTCGCGTATGTCATACAGCCTGAACTTTATTCTATACCAAATTAAAAGGAATTCTTGTAAAACAGTTTTGAACACTTTTAACATTATGCTAATTTTGAAATATACGCAAGTCATTATTTTCAAAGAACCTTGCGTATCATTTCAGATTAAAGTAATAATTACAATGATATCGTACAGCAGGACAATTAAAATATAAAAAATAAGAGTATAAAATGCAAAAGACTTTTCGTTTAATCTTTATATATGTGACTAAAACATATTTGTCTTTAACGTACAAGGAGAACGAGGGATAAAGTACGATACAAATCACCAACGCTTGGCAATAAAAGTTTTTCTTCAAACAATTTTACATATTCTCGTTATATCGTTTCACGTATTACATATTTGCCGCAGAAGTCTCCTAATTAAATGCATTAATTAATCACTACAGAATCATCTGCGTATCTATATATACATAGAATTTTGTACGGATCGCGTATAATAATATTAATAATAATAATATAATAGTAATAAAATAATAAAATAATTCATAATCTTACATCACCATGTGTTGCAAGTATAAAACTTACGTAGATCATTTATTCTTATATTATTACAATAGAAAATGAATTAAGTCGCTTATGTCGTAATCGGCCCTTTTGCATGGTTTCAATATATCTCTTGCGTTTATATATATATATATATATTTATTTATTTCACTGAGAGAACGCATTGAAACAAATAATGGCAATTAATCGGCAATAGAGATAGCAAATACATATTTATGACAACGTGCGACTGCAACTGAAGCTCTGCAAGCAATGACTTATATCATTAACAATATTTTTACAAGATTGAGGATTACTATTGCTTTTTACAAAATGTAGCTCGCGTTGCAGATTGCAAAATCGTATATTTATACGATTCCGTATAGCCGGCACTGTGATTAGAGAATTATCTATTTATTTGTAATGATTCAATCTGCGATACGCACTAAAAGTTAGGTTTATTCTTACCTAGGTATATCTTCCTTATTGCCTAGGATGATCCATAAATCATGCATCGGAGGGATATAATAGAAAATCAATTACTACGAATGCAATGTGAAAATACTCTTAATTTATTGAACTAAATATCTAAGCTTAATAGGCTATCAACTTAAATTTTTTAACTTTTATTACAAACTAATTCGTTTATATATTCTCTATTAAGTTTTCAGCCTTTCAATTTCATAAAAAAGAAAGAAGTAAAAATATATTATCAACATGATACGCAACTTTATTCTGTATAGCTCTATAGTTATCGACATAAGAAAAAAAAAAGTATATAGCACAGGAAAAAATCTTTGCGATACATTTTCCAGTTTTTTTTATCTTTCGTTGAGAAAACTAAAAATCAAAATAAACCGCAAATAGCAGACGCAGAACTGCGTTGCGAAAACAAAAAGAAAACAATTCGACATCGAACGAATAAAATTATCCTTGAAGCAGTCATTGTATATATTGAGCAAGGAAAACATACAGATATCACAAAAGCAGTTAAGATATTTAGTGCAACGCGCAATATTTGTGCTTTATAGTTAACTTGATGAATTTTCGAAGAATCAATATACATATAACGAAAAAAGATTCTCTACTAATTTAATTACTTAATAGAAAAAGTAGATTGTTCTTTGATCATTTTGCATTATATACTACATAAAAATATGTATATATCACAATATCAACAATGATTTAAATAATTAACGCAATATGCGATTTTCAGTCGTTCACCCTGTAATGGTTGCAAATTTCCCAACAATCGAAAAATTGGGAGAGATACGATGCAAAAATTATATTAGATTTCAACGAAAAGATAAATAAATTGTTCTTGCTACGACAGATGTGAGAGATAGAGAGAATGAAACAAAATATACATGATAATAATCCAAATAATCAGCGCGGTGCGCGACTTACGGCTCATCCTGCAGCTCGGCGATTATCATAAGGAGCAAAGAGCCAAAAAGGCATGATTTTTATTATTCGAAGAGGATTAATTGCTGGCTAATGCCGCCATCGCGCGAATCAACGTAGCGTTCTCCTCGCGAAGCCGTTCCCGTTCCACGGCCATTTCGTGTTGTTGCTTTAAAATGCGAGCCTCGAGCGCCATAATTTTATGGTCCCGGTCCTCCAAAAGGGACAGCAGCCTCCTGTTCTCCTCTTGCGCTCGTTCGATCAGCTGAAAATCGCATCGCGTTTGATTCTCATATTTGTGTTATTTAATTAGTACATAAAAAAAAAAAAAAAAAAATTTCGGAATGCGGGCATTTTTTTTTATTGTTACGAATTAATTAAATTTCAAATATATGTAATTTGTCTAATTATTTTTTAACGACTTACTTCGTGCGGATTGTCGCCGGTTGGTGTTGGCAATCTCGGTCTGCCGGTTGCATTAACAGACGTCTGCGGCTCGTGATTGCCATGGTCCGATTGATTAATGCTATCGGACTGATTGAGAGAATCAAATTCCTCGTCGTCGGCCTCCAAATCCGAATGACTAAAACGCAGACGTCAATGATCGCATGTAAATTACGTTTGATTTATCGCACAGATTAGTATTTTACAGTATGCTGTTTATAAACTGCATTAGGCACGACCGTCGATGCGGATACAAAGATTATTGCACGTAATTAACACATATTTTAATTTTGTGTTAATTTTTAGTATTCTTAATAATTTACATATAATTTTAATTTAAAAAATAATTAATTAAATAAGATGATCTCATGCGATTGAACATATAATTTTGTCCCAAGTCTTTTTCAATTTATTTTATAGTCGTTATAATTACATCTTTAAATTACTTTTTTATTCAGAGGGAAAATTAGTCTAATTATTTTTAATTTAAAAATATACTCAGATCTCAACTATATACTTCGTGCATATTGTATCTTTTGTATCGCAACAAGTCCTTCATTCGTTTGAACTCTTTCCAGTTTTGTGAGATTAATTGCTCCATTATGACTCGTGTTATTGTCTGCATTGGAATATTGGAATATCAGTTATGTGTATGTACATAGATCTTAGATGATGTGACGGATTAGGTAATTTGTTAATCGATTAATCAGGATTCTACTAGCTCTATCGTACTTCGTACAGGTCGTGCCTAATCGTAGTTCTTCCAATACGATAACGCACTTACCAACTGTGCCTAAATATACATGACCTGTATGAAGTACGGTAGTGCCTAGAAAGCGTTTATGGTTTATTATAAAAAGACAGTCAAAGACGGTCAAATTATTGCATCATGATAAAAGGCGCTCATTTCCAATTATCATTAATGACGTGTAAATATGTGAGATACCTTTTGTTTCGCCTTTGAGTGTACATTCTGGCAGTCCGGTCCTGCAACATGAATACTTTTAAATAACTCTCCTAAAAAAAATCTTCCTTCATAATAATAAGAGATATTTATTGCTACTATTTTAATATCTTTTTTTGCTTTTGCCATATAATTTTAAAGAGAAGAAATAATGAACATTGTAAAGATTTTAAGAGCAATGTTTTTGAAAGTTTGGAGACTTGATTGAAAATTTTTATATAATTTTATATAGTTTTATATAATTTTATTTAATTGCAATTATATATATCTCAAAATAATATCAAAGATTGCAATTAATGATTTTTCCCAGATTTTTTATATGTAACTGACAATATATAAAACAAATTATTTTCTGTTTTAATAACAAATTAATCCTGAATAAAATGTGTATATTAAATATATGTGTCACACATAAAATATAAATCTTAATTCTTTAGAATAAAGAAATGTAATATAGATTATGGGTAATTTCAGATTTTTATATGATTCTTTTGTGGTATACACACACATTTGTTCAGACACATTCTGTATGTAAAAAAGTAAAAACTGGCTAAATTATTAACTTATTGGCTACACTTACTTCTATCAATTCATGATCAAGAAATTCATTGTGATGTGTGTTGTGCTTAGTTTCAAGGCAAGTGCCAGTAAGTTCCTCCTCATCTTCTCCCGTACTATTACCGGTACTCTAGGAATTATACATTTTATCAAATGTCGAAGATACTTGTACAACATTTAAACATTAAAGAAGACAGTGAGCTATATCTCACAAGTGAGTAATAGCAAGTTTAGTATTACTACCTAATAAAGACGTGATTAATAGAGAGAGCCATCAATTTTCGCAACATTATAATTGTCTCGGCACTAATTGTTCCCGCAATATAAATTTATAAATCAAAATTTTGTTTGAGAGTTGAAATTAACTAAAGAATATAGTATTATTTTATATTTCTATTCATAAACATAATTAGTTAAAAACAACAAAATTTACTGTAATTCACAAATTATTTTGATAACATAATTTCGATAAAGATATCTCGATATTCTTGTTAAAAAAAGAATCAACTACAAATTGATAATCAAAAAGGCTCCTTAATATAAAATTGTAGCAGTTTAATCTTATTGTGAATTGATTAAAATAATTGTACACAGAAAGGTGTGTTGATAATTTCGGAATATTCTAATGTAGAAATCAAAAGAGTTAAAATTACAAGGTTTTAAAATTGGAGCAATAAAGTCCAAGAATTCGTTAAATTAAGACCTTCGAGATTTAAAAGATTTGATTAAAAAAATACAAATTTTAAAAAATTTCAACTAAAAAAGTAGATTCCAAGACTTCATGGATCTAAAAACGCAAGCTTGTAATATTTCAACAACATGTATATCCAGAGATTCAATGGTCTACAAATTCACAACATAATGATTTTAAAGATCGAAAAAATTAATTTTTAAATTTTTGGTGAAGTCTATCTGAAGGTATTATGTCGTGCCTCAATTTAATCGGTGCGATTACTTATGGGTTAATTGACAATGGCAGACCTCTGTCGACGGTAAATGTACGACTCCTGTGCTACGCCGTTTTTCTCGTAGTTTCCGTCGATCGCGTTGCTGCTTTCCCTTGTTTATATGCGTTGGCCTGTGCAAACAGGATACGACACTAAAGACACTAGAACCAGATCCAGAAAGTATATTAGGCAATTACGTAAAGTTCCGTGTATTAAGGATGTTGCTGGCTAATGGACACTCCAAGTGCGACAATAAGTTTCTATAGTCTTTCATAAGCGCATACAATCGCGATTTACGTACCGGCCGGTTACGCGTTTATCCTGCTTTCTCATCATGGGTTTGCTCTGCAAGTTGTCGTGCTCGGATAGAAGCATGGGGTTGGAACTTGCGTCATAAGCACCTTGCGATTCTTCCACATCGGGTGTACTCTCTGAAAGAAGAAGTGAGAGAAACCATTAGAAGCGATAATAATATCACTGGTCATTAATATTCAATTTCTTAGCTTGTCATCCTTTGGTGAAGTCACACAAATGATATTATTATACACTTTAATCTGTATTATTAACATATATAGAATATTCTAGAAATCATTAGTACTAATTAGCTGTATTAAATAACTATAATTTAGTTATTCATTCTGTGCTATTTTCAAGAGACAATTAAAATTAAAATTTAGTCGTATTTAATGCAACTAGTAGATATTTTGTATTTATTTTTATTCTTAAAAAAAGAATCTAATTTCATATGCTTGTGAACACTTTTGCCAAACACATACTTTGAAAGCTTATGGAAGACACATCTCCTGTTCTAGGCGGACCCACTCTAGCTCTAGCGGTTCTGATCCTGGACCGCCTGGATGTCAATTCAAAGTCATTGTCAAAGTCTTCCTGACTGACGGAGCTGGACGCCATGCCGGCGATATCGCTGCAATGTAAAAATCCACTTGTAACACCACACTCGGGGAGACTTACAAAAGCAATCGCTATAACAGTGTGCGTGTGCTGTGCAAAGAGAAAAAAATGGGTCCTTACAAAAAATACCTGGACATCTGAACAAAGAGTAGGTAGGTTGTGACGTGCGATACCTATGAGGATGATGATGATGATCGTCCCGTGCGGCTTTAGTGCCCGTGGAGCTTAAGTTTGCTCGCTTTTAGGCTACTGTTCAGGATTCGTCTGAGAAAAAGGGAGAGGAAGAGAAGTCGAGAAGAGAGCCTTGTTGAAAAAACGGAAGCTCGCGGGTGAAACGGGAAAAAAAAAAAAAGACGCAACGTGCGCAGGTAGGGATGTAATCGAGAAATTGGACTACCATCAATCGAGGAATCACCTGAAGAGGTCCTCGGCTGCCTATCCGGTGATTCACTGGCGACCCGAATAAGGGATTGACAGCTGTCAGCCGACGTGAATGATGACCAAAAACATAGACGGCCGAAACGAGTACATAGTTGGACCAAGCTAGATCGGCGTATCGATCCAGTCGAGCCGGTGTGGAAGGTAGGTTTAATCGAGAAAGGTTTTTACAACACCTCTATCCTCCAGGAATATACGACTCTCCGACTCTCCGGTTGACTGGTAGAGATTAGAACCCGCTACGAAAACCTGCTAGTGACTGCCAGTAACGCTGCTACTTCTCTGTTCTTTCGCTTTCGCCTGTTGTTCACTGCGCTAACCACCCCCACCTTCGCGTAAGTACGATGCGTAGTATGTCAGATGACAGATAGCCCGAAGAGAGAGACTGGACTGCGTTCAGAAAACGCAACGATTCTGCAACCGTTGAGCGAGCGCCAAGTGATCGATGAATGGTTGCGTTCGGAAAACACAGCAGCTGTGGCTGTGTTTTCACATACGTCATATATGTATATATGAATGAAAGTATACGTATATGAATGATTTTTCTGCAACACTAGCACTTTATATCGAGAAACACGCAGTGTACCAATTCGCTTCTGATGTAACATGATGAAAGGAGGGAAGTCTGAAGAATTATTTTGATGACATATATTAATTTTGTTTATCCTTAATATTCCACGATCAGATGCTATATTATATTTGTGATATTTCATTAATTGGATTTTTATTTACAAATTAGTAAAGAAATTTCTGATTGATAGAAGCGCGATAGAATTAAAATAACGTCGTATAGTTGAGTAATTTGAAATTTGAAAGATTATTCAAACTTTTCATTTCATTTTTTGTATCTTCCACAAGTGTTATGTCAAATAATTTTACACAAATTTAAAACATCTAATCTTTGTAACAAAATATTTAATTATAAGAGAATAATTATTTTATGAGTACTGTGACATCAACATTAAGTAATCAATATTTCATGTATGGGCAACAATGTAATATTATAGAATGAAGAATTATGTTCATATATTTATTTAATCATATATCAAAATGTATGAAAGCCGTTTACATTTATATTTTTATATCTTCGTATAATGAAAACTTAATGTAGTATAACATTACTTTGATAGAACTATAGTTATTCTATTTTCTATATTAATATTACACATTTAGAAAAATTTTATTTAAAAAAAAATAACTGTCTTTAAATTATAAAAACAGAATATTAAAAATAAATCTATTAACATATACAAAACTTTTATATATAAGAGAGAGAAAAGAGTATTAATATTATTAAGATTATTAATAGATTTAATCTTTGTTTTATAATTCTGTATACAGCTTTCTCATTCATTATACTCTTTCTCTCTTCATTATCCATATTTCAATTATTTAACGATCTATGTGTATATGTTCTATCTATATTAATTTCAGTGAATATTATATAACATTTTTCTTTAAAAAAAAAAAAAAATATATAATCTCTATAGAGAAATTTATATCTGCTATAACAGCAGAGAACAGTTTATTAATGTTAAGCTAGTAAAAAAACTTATTTATTTTTTTAATTTATAATTCTAGTACTGATAAAAGAAAAAGGAAGCAAACATTTTTTGATCAATCTAACACTTTTCATAAAAGTAAAATATAGATAGTTCTCTAAAAAAGAATTTGTAGTGAAAAGAATATTTAATAGTAGTTTCAAAATGTTTGTTGTTAAAAATTATCTCTGTTTCTCATATAATGAAATCGACTTTACGATTTTATGAACGTACCGAAAATCATCGAAAAAAAAAGTATTGCAACTTTTTTGTCCACAGCATTGCATACTAAAATGTGGTCATATAATCTTTCTCTCATGAAGTGATAAAATTAAATCATAATCATATTATACGCTATGTCGTGAATGGCATCCAAAGATGATAAAGTCTTTATACTTTTATACTACAACTTGAATATATTTATATATTTCAGAAACACGGCATTTTTTGTTACAAACACTAGCTTATAACTACAATAGAATAAATGGCAAATGTCTCTTATATATATTTAAAATTTTGATTAAAATAATTTTAATACATACACATACATATATACTTTTATTAAACTATTTAGCATCTAATTATTAAACATATTAAAACCTAGAGAGAAAGAAAAAGAGAAAAGCAAATGTTTATTTTTTATTTTTGTTAAAGTATATGTATTAAATCTTTATATTCTTCAAAGGATTATAGAAAAAAAAAAAGAAATTAATATCACTCTATTCAATTATCTCACAAAGAAAAATAAGAATATCATATTACAAAGTATATTTATAATATAATTTCAGATATGCAACTTATCGCATAAAAAGTTTGTAATAAAGCTTGTTCAACATTTCATAAGTAAAAAAATGTAAAATTTATAATTTAAGATAAAAATAAAATGTGCGTATATAGAGAAGTATATTTATATCCAATGTGTATCATATTTTATAAAATTTATATTATAAACTTAGATTTTTTAATATTATAATGAAAGGAGCACGTTATTCAGATATTCCTAAATAATGGTTGTCCAACCCTAAATGTGTATGTTTGAGTTTTGAAATTTTTGAAACATTTTGATGGAACATGTCCTCTTCTATTGCACTTATTGCATATAGTATTTATTGCAGAGCAATCAGATCTAGATGCATTATGCGATAAACCACAAAAGTTGCAATTCAAAACTTTTTTAATCGAACATTTCCAGGAGAAGTGATTTGTTCTATTACATCTATTACATTCATTCATATAAGCAGGGCACTCTCGGATAAAATGACCTTCTCCACAGTATAAGCAATTACCAAAAAATTGAGACGGACATCTTGTCCAATAGTGATTCTCATTACCGCACTTACTACATCGTTTTCCAAGAGCACGACAATTATTTATTTCATGTGTTCTTCCACAATTATTGCAATTTTTAACTAAAAAATCGTGGATTTCCGCACTTCGCTTGAAGTTTGCATTCTCATATGACATCCAAATATATGTCATTTCTTTTACAGTTAACGACTGTATGCTTGATGGAAATGAGAATCCTGGAATTAAACTTTCAGCTTTTCTTGTAAATCTACCTTTGTCTATTTCCATCAGAATTTTCTCTTTCACTACTTCATGTGTATTAGTCATATATTTTGATGCCATTACCTAAAAAACAAAGTTATTATTTAAATTTTTATTCATAAAAAAATTAAATATCTACATTTTATGGAGAACACAAAACGAGGATATTATTAATATCCATTACACTTAAAAATTCCTTAATATCTTGAGCATTTTATATTAATGCCAAAAATAAAGAAAGTAAGAGAGTATACTTCGAATCACTTATATAGAATGATTTTAGAAACTAGAACAAGCTATAATTCTTCTTAAGTAAAGACAGGAAAAAATGGCACATGAAAATTTTGCATAGTTTAATGAACTCTATCTTGTCTATAATTATATAATGTGGTTTAAAAGCGATTTAGCTATGATTAAAAATAACGTTTTATGAGAAATACAAGAGATTGTGAAAATAATAAAAATATTCACACTAACATACCGTTAAGTCATTGACATATTTATCGATATCTTCATCATTTCCTCTTCTTCTACCTCCATATATGCAATAAAAATCAAATTGTTTTAGCAATATATCTATATTTCCTTCAGTGTGATCCTTGTCAAATGTGAAACCTCTATGAATTTCTTGGCCGATAGGACCCATACGATTTAAGAGCATTATACCCCAGTTTTGTTTTTTAGTCTCTTCTGGGTCAATTGATTTCATGTATGTGAGGAACTCATTTTTCCATGAAAACCATTTCGTCATAAAGTCATCTTTTGTAGATATTTTAGGTGGTGCAATTACAGATTTATTTTTCAAATCAATTGTTTGATTTTCATTATTGCATTTTTCTTTATTGACGCAAGTCTCCGTCATAAATTTAGGTTGAACATTAACTGTATCATTAAATGCTAAGTTATGCGGTTTATCAAATTTATGAAATAAATCTTGTGTTCTTCTTTCAGAATTTGGATGACTTTTGTGATCATTACACGATTTTGGAAATTCATTATTAATATGTGGTTTGTTAGGAATAATAACATAATTAATATTAGGATTAATATTAGGATCAATTGCACTTGAAGCACTGACATTTCTGTGTATCTTTTCATTTTTATCTAGAATTATTGCCGAACCTGTGCTATGAGAGTTGTGTTCATTTTTACTTTTGGAATTACCTGTAATATTATTTTGATTAGAGTTACTTAAAACTTATTTAGAAATATTATTTGTAAATAAAATAAATAATACTACAAAGAAAGTAATAAAAAATACCCATTTCTCTTTGTGACAATTGCACACTATTTTATACCAAACAAACTTTGTCTAGTGATTCATATAGGTCTCAAAAATAAAATAATATTTTGTGTTGAATGAATTCTAGTAAAGCCTGTGGACATATAATATTATTCAGTTTGATATGAAACCATATTGTGAAAAAGAGATAGAGAAAAAGAAAAACAAAATACATTTTTAAGGAACATCATTTTTATAACATTTTTTTTCAAAATTTTATGAAACATAATATATGCCACATATACGATTCAAAATAACATAAAGAAAGAAATTCTGGCATAATATCCGTTACACTTACATTCTATAGAAAAGTAGTCAAATATAATCTTAAAACTAATGTGTTAAAATTAATGTGTTTTTAATGTGTTCTATAATTTATAGATGCAAATACAACATAACAAGAGAATATAATTAAATGTAATGTAAAACCAAAATTTATATTTAACTAGAAAATAGTAGAAAAAATACCGATACATAATTTGTAACTTCAAGTTTTACTAAAAAAAATTCTTCTATTCTTAATCAAAATACAAAATACTATCTTAAAACGGTTGCAACTTAATATTATATATTTTTCTACATCTTATTTCTCGGCATGTATTAAAAAAAATACGAGGTTAAAAATTCTGTAATTTTATCACTCATTGTCAGTGAGAAAGTTACAGGAGGGGATATTTATATATCATATATCTTATTTATATATATTAAATATATTATTCATACCTAATAAATAAAGCTTATATACTACGTCATAATTTCTCATAAGTATCTATACTCACAATTTGGCTTCCATCAACAATTTGTAGTATAACAATAGTTATTTCCGAGCTCGTCTTTCCCAGTCTTCGTCTTTACGAACCTTACTTCTACGCCTCGTTGTCTCTCGTCAGCACATGTATAATACTACGTACTTCGTACTTCCTTTATCTTCGGATATAAACTTTCGATTTATCTTCTGTGAATCCCCATGATTAAAGCTTACGACACGATGCGTTTGCGATCAGATTGAATAGAAATGCGTCATGCAGAATGCAGCATTCTCAATAATTTTACTAGCAAAGGAAAGTTTGAAAGTTGCATTTTTAGGATATTTATCATAAGTCTCATATAGCGTACCATGAAAAACGTCGGGATGGTCGTTCTCAGGCTTCTCTATTATCAATTTATACGTGATTTATGGATACATGTGCACTGTGCCACAACCTTAACATTTTGTTAACGTAAAACCGCTATAACATAAATGCGACCGTCGATTTATTGGATTTATTATTAAATATATTGTATCACCAGTAAAGAATTGTGGACATGGTCTATTTTTACGAATTATTCAGTTTATTTTTACTATGTTTATGGGAAGTGCAACAACAAAATCTTTAGCTTAGAGGAATGATAAAACAGAGCATAATACCATGTCGATAAATTTCCTAATGTCAATAATAGTGATATCTATATTACCGATCAACTATAATGTAGGAAATGAAGATTATAAATTATTGTATTAAATAATTATGAATTTTATAATAGGATTTTATATATAATAAACTATATTATAATAGGGAATGATATGCCGAACACTTGTTTTTGTGGATGATCACATCAGAAAAATTAATTAAAAATTTTTGAAACTATAAACAATATAAGGAAAATGTAATTATGTAACAGAGATAATTTATAAATTAGAATTGTAAGAATTGCGTTTTAAAGAATTCTTAGAATTTCTTAGTCTGAGTACTTATCGCGAAGATGTAAAAGGCGCAGGCTCGACCTATATTGCTTTCTCAATTTTCTCGTAAATGCTCCGTAATATAGCCGCGTCTTTCTAGATTGGTAATCCAGTTTAATGTTATTCTAACCCTTGGGTTTATATGCCTTTCATTAATTGCATCACTGATATCGTGTTAATAGCTGCTACCCGGAAAAACGGATGTTCACGTAATCACGAAGTTGCGATATCACACATCCGTTGATTAGATACGCGTGCGGTTTTATAGAAACTTGTCGAAGAATATTTAAAAAAATAATATTCTTTGACGAGTTTAAGTTGTTTTGAAGTTAAGTTTGAAGTTTCTCTTAAGTATTGAAACGCATACATCATTTAGTATTTATACATTGTATATTACAACATATGTAAATGCTACACGATGTATTCCTTTTTAAACGTCTAAATATTTTACATTTATATTGTATACGTTACAACGTATGTAAATGCTAAATAATGTATTCCTTTTTAGACTTCTAAACAGGAATGCATCTAAATACATACGATGTATGTAAATGCTAAATTGTGTTTCGTTTTAGAAAATGAAAGTTAAAGAAAATGAAAGAATATATCAGATATAAAAATTAATAAATAATTATTAATATTTCTTATATTTTGTGTCATCAATTTATCCATTTTATAGTTTTTTATAAAAAAAAACAAATGTCACAAAAAAGTAAATAAATTAATAGGAATTCCTGTGCGAAAAAGCAAATGAATGCAAGAGTTACAAGTTGTCGCAGATGTTGTACATTAGACTTATCGTCTACGTACATGCAAATTTTACTTATATACTTATTTTTAGTAATAAAATAAACGGCTAATAAGAGCCAGACCGCATAGGTAAAGGCGCGAGTAAACACAATTGTTTAGATTAAACTATCCTTTATTATATAATTAGACGTTTCGATCCCGCTTCGGGCCATCTTCATGTCGTACACGGGAATAAACAAGCTTAACAATTATATTAAAGTACATAAAGACAAACAAGGCAATGAGTTCCGGAAAAATGTTGTTTACAAAATCTCGTGCAATAATTGTGATGCCTCATATGTGGGCCAGACCCGTAGATTTTTAAAAACCAGAATGAAAGAGCACCGCAACCATATTAATAGGAACACATCGCAACGGTCAGTGATAACGGACCACAGATTGACGAACCACGAATTCGATTGGGAAAATGTAAAAATTTTAGACGAAGAACCGATTTTAGCGAAAAGACTGCTGTCAGAGATGATATACATAAAGAGACAAAAAAACAGCATTAATTTGCAGACCGACACGGAACAATTAGAACAAATTTACATTCCGATTATAGATAGCTTACGGTTTGTTTAGTTTTCTTTTTCTTTTTCTCTTATTTTTTTTTTGTCCTTTTGTCATCAATAATCCAAAAAACATGTTTATGCGAACCACAGCTGTTGTTTGACATTTACATCTGACAGTATAGATATTGTTATGATCGATGTGCGACGTGAGTTAAAGCAATTTCTCAGACTTGTGCGTAAGGATCTCGTGGCTTTCTGTGCGGCTCTGCGATTGTCTTTGGTGAGTTGCCTGTTGTAATGTTTTATAACAGCAATTGATATATTGCTATTTGATACAGCGATGTGCATTATTTGTCAATGCACATCCCGCTTCCTACCGGCGGGTACCGGTCGGGAGGCGTCTCTAGAGGGGATCGCGGGGTAGCTTGGATGCCGCGTAGACACATTGCTAGTCGTCTCATTATTCGTAATTCAAGCGTACGTTTTAATTTTTTTCTTTTTTTATATAATCCGATCACCGGTTATGGTTATAATGTTTCTCATGTCATGTAATTCACTTGTCTATACAGTTACTGAAGATGGCCCGAAACGTCTAATTATATAATAAAGGATAGTTTAATCTAAACAATTGTGTTTACTCGCGCCTTTACCTATGCGGTCTGGCTCTTATTAGCCGTTTATTTTATTATTATCATTTCTAGAGCCTTTATTTTGTTTATTTATTGACTTATTTTTAGACTTAGATTTTTTGATGAAAAAAATTTTTATTTTATTAAAAAAGAAACAACAACGGAGGATATATGTGCACGCAGTTATGCATGAATTAGCAATACATTATCAAGTTTAAAAATCGGAAAAACTTGAGAAAAATAGAACTAAAATCTCAGACAAACTAAATTTCAGACAAAAAAATGTTTTTGTCATAAAATTTTTGAATGTTTCGTTGTGATGTAATTTTCATAATTTTCTAATGTTATTTACGAATTTATTGTGGAAGAGAAAAAGTGGATCTACAACAAAAAACCGGGTCAGTTTGTAATCGTGGAAATAGAATCTCGCGAGTTTTTACAAAGGCGTGGTTTTTACCAGTAATTATTTTAATGTGTTTCTCATTAATTATAAAACATGTCATCCATCTGCACGGACAACACGTGGAGTTTTTTTGTAGCATCACGTACTCTGAATAGCTCCATAATAGTCATGTTTAACTTGGTAATACTATTTGCAATGTCGCTTTATGTTTACAAACTCACGACACAATTCAATTTGTCCTGAAGCAAAATTATATTACGACTGATGGTTTTACCATGGCACGACATGTATAAAGTCTACATAAAAGGGGTTTCTATGATATTATAAAAAATTATTCGATCTTGTTGATTATTGCGCTTTATATCGCAGAAGCGCAAGATATTGTTTTAATTTCTTTGATTGTTTCTTTTATTAGTTAAAGAAATCGATTGTTTCTTTTATTAGTTAAAGAAATCGATTGTTTCTTTTATTAGTTAAAGAAATCGATTTGTTCTCAACAAAAATATCGAGACATCTATAGTGCTATCTACAATGCTTGAATAAAAAATAAAGAATCAAAAATAGGAATAAGCAAAACTTTAGGAATGATTCTGGTAAGCTAAACTTTAGAAATGATATCTCCAAGTATCCGCTGTTGAAATTAATATTACATGAAGATGAATAATTTTTTAGAAAGTATTGTACCGTACACTTTCTAAAATTCTTATTTTCGAAAAAACAGAAAGAAACATTCATTAATATTAATATGATTATATAAAGACATTATTTAATATGTTATTACACCATTCTATGATTACTTCTTTTAAAGTAAAAGTTTTTCTGTGCATAAAACATAATTCAATTACTCTGAAACAATTTTAAATAACTTTTCTCGCAATAAAATCTCTCGATCCATTTCGAAACTTTATATTTACTCTGATGCATGAAAAAATTGTTCAATCATTATCTAAAATGAAGTTCTTCATCAGTTTCTTCTTCAGTAGCTTACTCTTCTCAGTGGATTCTCCACTGTTTGTCGCTTCAAATAAAATCTCAATTTACCCGAAGCCACAGGGTTCCCTCCTCTTGACCGGCCCTGTCACGGGTCGATAAAGCCTCTCACTCTCTCCCGCTTCCACATCGCGCACCCTCTCCGTGCCGCGGCCTCCTTCCTGACATTCCTAATGAGAAAGAGGGACAGAACGAGAGAGTGAATGGTACGGCGGGGGCGGACGAGAGACGGCCGAGCAGGACGGAAGATCTCGGAGTTCTGTCAGTGGCCTCTCGGACACGGAAGCGTCGAAAGTGGAGAACGTCCGCGAGAGAACGTCTCTCCTCCGTCGTCTTGACACATCGCCGAGGCATCGCGTGCGCGAAGAAACCGCACGGTAAATTGATCATCGTGAACGCGGATCGCGGACGGAATTGATGTGCGCGGAAAAAGCGACGATGGTGAAAACGCATCCGGTCCCAGCCACGCTCGTCCCGCCGACGACGTCCCGCGACGTCGCTTTACGTACGCGTTTACACATCGCGAAACGTCAAATCGAACATTCGATCGGCTCTCCTTGTTAAAATGCTCTCCTTCCTGAACGTGGAGGACGCAGTTTCCGTTTCACCTGTTTATGGGATGTTTCACTTCTTCCAGCTTCCTCGAGAAACATCCACGGAGATGATGATCGGCGTGTGATGAGATATACGTGACATGACAGATCACGAAGTATCATCTTTGTCAAAGTCAACGAGAGCATGGCGAGCAATTTTCTCTCTGCTTATCAATGTTAATCAATAATTTTCCGTATCCCAGTTTAGTTCTTTATTTGTTCTCCAATATCCACCCTCGACGATAATATCAGTCCGCTGAACGCACGAGAAAAATATGTTTAAGGAACGTCGTTGGCGCGGTTTTTTTTACAAGCTTGTGATGGTCTACAGCTGTTCCATACATAAAAGTGTTCTAAGTTTCCTACACTTTCTTTTATCTGCAAAAATTCTTTGATCAATCTGGAGCCGACTCTTCTTAACCACTGACTCGAGATGCTGGTGTGATACCTTATGTGAAATTTCAATACAACAAAAAAAATCAGAATATTCCTAGTTTTAGAATTATACAAGTGATCAAAGAGAGATAATTATTTTGAATTAGAAAGTACGAGAGTAGATAATAAATCCTTTGATTAATTTTAGATAGATTTATCTTAATAAAGTTAATGAAAATTTTTTAATTTAACATTTAAAATTTAAATTTAAGATTTTGTCTTATTTTTTTATTTATACAGACTAAATGCATTATTTCTAAAGAGAAAATTGATTGATTTTCAAACACTTGCATCTCTTTAAACACAAAACTGCTAATCTTCTGTGATGCTCTTGTTAAAAAAAAAATTTGCTATGGATTGATCTATGAATTCGATGAAAGCATGTTTGAGAAACCAGCTGAATATTTGAGTTTTCCGATAAGTTTTTCCATTTGGCCAATGATACATATTCGTACATTTTTCCGATTTTTATTATAGTACATACTTATAATTTATTTGTCTTATTACCGAAGTTTTTGCCTTGAAAAAAATGATAATGCGCTGCAAGAGTCATGATGTTGCACACTATAGACGCAAAATAGAGACCTGCAAAGTATAGAACCGTAAAATATTGTCCTTGAACACTTATTATTAAAGATGTAGGTGTTTAATTTTCATGACATTGATTGCAATTTTCTAACTAATTGAAGAAAGCTTTAACTTAGACGGTCGCGTTTTAAATGTGGGATATGAATACCGTAATGTAAAACCGAATTAAATATATGCAGAAATTTCTCTTCTTTTATCTTTAAAACACTTGGTTGGTCTTATCTTATTTAAAATGTTTACAAAATTTAATTTTATGATATAAAATAAAATCTTTATAAAATTTGATTTTTTTACATGAAATCTTACATAAAATTATTGTAACAAAAATTGTTACTAAATATAAGGTCAGTGCAGCTAATTACGCCACCTATCTAATTCTTCATTAATACATACGTATGGCTTTAAATGACGAATGCTAATTGTGAAGGCATAGATACTAAGTTGTTATCAACAAACATTTTGCCGTTTTGTACTTTCAGTGATTTGTAGTAACAATTAAAACAAAAGTTGTTATCAAAAATGCCACTATAAACTTGGCACTATACTCGCCGTTAATTTGCCAGCAGTAATTATTACATTTTAAATATTTACTAGCATTATTTTCGTAGCAAATTCGACGCTTTTTCCGAAAGTGTAGTTGTATTTGTCATTCCATTTCATGTAAGTACAAAAAAAGTAATTTATTTACAAAATTTCAGGCTGCTGGTAATTACGCCACTTTAAGAACTCATAAGAATTACTAATGAATTTGATCTCTATGTTTTGTATTTAGATCCGTTTTGATTGTGGCAGTTTTTTCGATATAAAAAATGAAACTTATACTTGATGATAAAAAATAAAACTTATTTTTGCTTATTTTTAAAAAATGAAATTTATAATCACAAAACACGTTTGTCTCCCCGTTCCTTTTTATGTGCATTGGAATTGCGAATAAAATTCACAACATGTTTGTTGCAAAACCTTGAGTTGGTTTCTCACGTAATGCCACGCCTTAAAATCATTTTATATGAATTTTTTATTAGATGGCGTAATTACCTGCACGTGTCGGTAAATACGCCACTTTTGACGCACTTTTTTGAAACGACTGGTGGAAAAAGAAAAAGAGGAGATAAAGCGTTGAAATATTTTTTTTGAGGCAGCCAAAAGATTACTTTTAATTATGGTACACTTAATTTTTTCACTCGATCCTCAGCAAAGTGTCCAAAAAATCCAAAAGCTTAAGGTGGCATAATTACCTGCACTGACCTTATATTTTTTATTAAATTACATTTTGCAACTAATGTTATGAAAATACGTGCCAGTGCTTAAAGATTAAAATAGAGAAAAGCGTAGTACAGTTAATTATGATGTATACGTGGCAATCCATCTTTTTTCTTTAATTTTGAGGATTGATTCATCTTTTATGATCTGTTATTACATCGTTAATCATTATATAGCAATATAGTTAGCAAAATTTAACATTAAAAGATGATAGATGTCTAGTATTGAGAAAGTTTTTCAATCAAGACGCGCTATCGATCCCGGTCACCCGAAGATTCGTTCGCGCGTCTCATCTTGCACTCGCTGACTTCACGGGGGAAGTTTATTAAATCCCTTGTCACACACTGAACAAAGCAAGCTCGCTTTTACAAAAGCGAAATCTGACGAGGAGATTGTGAGCGTTTCGGCATACCGAAATTGATTGCTCCGAAACAAGATTGCGGTTTATCGCCTTCATATAGAGATCACCGCGCAAGTGTTGCAAATAATTACGCTATCGTTAAAATAATTCGTTCCAGCACTTACATAAGAGAAGATGAGTTGAGAAATCAAGATTAAAAGAAACTTGTGTGGAGAGTGCGGTCAAAATCGTGATACAACCGAGAAAGAGGTGATTTCTTGTGCAAAAATATGTCGAAACTGTAGAATAAACCTTTTTCTGAGACTTTGTTTTAGAAAAGATTGATTTTCACTATTGGAAAATTAATATCTTTCATTTTCTCTCGCAAGAAAATCTTTAATGATTTTGTATAATACCTACATTATATAAAGAACATATACACACACATAATGAATAATAAATTAATAAATATTTCTCCATATTTTTCCTTTAATGAAAAAATCGTTTCATTGCGTACTTTTGAAAAAGAATCGGAAGTTAAGTTTATTTCAAATAAGGCCATATTTTTGAGGCATAAAATATTGAGGTACATTTAATAATTTTATAATATATTCTGTATATAAAATAATCCAGTCATTGCCTAAAATAATGCAGACTATTTAAAATTATAATATATTCTTTGTCGAAACACACGCCGCATGTATCCAGTTTGGCTAAAATTATACGACCGTCGGATGACACGAATGCAATTTATGCAAGCGGTTAAAACGTCATGTTTTCAAACTCTTGAAATATGCACTAATATATAAGTTAGTTTTCCTATTTTTGCTTTAGCGCTATCGATGAAGATACCTTCTCGGTCAAAACTTTATGAAGATATTGACACGGAGAACAGAGTAATTGAAACAAATATAAAAATCAAATCGAGAGAAAGTGCAATAAATCATATATTCGCAAGACATTTTACCCACACGATTAATTCTTAAGTAGACAAATTTATGCAATGACTGCCTCTAAGTCTCCAGTTATCTATTAATCATTGTATATCATCACTCATGTGTAAAGAAACTAAAAGGACTATTTAGTATCGAAAAAAATCTATATGATACACTTTTGTTTATTCGGATAATTGGCAATTCAAAGATATAAAAGAGTAAGGTTTATATGCGAATTCTAAAACGAAAAATTGATCTTTTAATGAAACGTTGAATTTATAGCAAACTATTTTTTACTTGACGCGATACTAAGAATCATTGCAATTTCCTGCTTGCTCTTACCTTACACCACCAAATTAATGAATTTTATGTATCATATATAACGTATCGGGATAACGTGCAATTGCGCATGGTAAAGCGTAATTAGTAGTGCGTGCTAACGATCGATGCGATTAGGCTGGTGCGACATTGTGGCGTGTTTTCTATCGATGGTGCTGTTGCCGTATATATCGATCTATGTATTTCAACCCTCTAACGCACTTTACGATTTTAGTCCGTTACCTCTGGGAAATCTCTGAAGTTTCCTCGCGTGATGAGAAGTAATGAAAGAAAGTATATATATATATGTGTATATATATATAATATAAGATATTATATATAATATAATATAATATATTATAGATATATATATAATATAATATATTATAAGATATATTATATATATATATATATATATAATATATCTTATTTATATAAGAAATCTCTCAAAATTACGTCGCGTATCATTAACTTAAAGATTTGTTCATCAATTATTTTGAATTAGAATTTTTGTGTGAATTAGATAAAGATGGATAGAAAGTGTTTTTTTTTCAACAAATATCGAAACATTAACAGTTCCTAAATTATAAGCGATTAAAAAAGAATTTTTAAGAGAATAGATACGTAACATTTATATTTTGCAATTAATTTTAAGTTGAATTTATTTTGATAGAATTTTAACTTGTAACTTGATTGCAAAGATATAATATTGAAAATTGGAGAATTGCGCGATAAATAAAGACTTGTTCCGATATTTTTACTAAAAAAGTCGATTGCAAGTTAAAAAATATATTGTTAAAATTATAATAGCGAATTGTAGCACTGCCTATTTATTATCTGTGTGTGTGTGTTACTTCTGATTTTTTATTCAAATTTCCACGTTACACGTAATATATGCGATAGATAATATTCTTTGTAATTCTATCCCGTGCATTACCGTCCAGCCAGAGCCAATATGTTTCCTCAAAGTTTATTCAATCACGCTAATTGGATTCTACGGCCGACAAATATATCGTCAGATATGACGAAAATCCTGGATCTGGAAATTGCCGTATATTTCGTGTTTAATTGGAATTGTAAAATACCACTGCAAGCTAAAAATAAACAAATAGCGGTTCCATTATAATTCTGAATTCAGCAAACAATAACATATTTGTTTAATAAGTTAAACGGTATTTGTTTGTTTGCGAATAACAATTTGAGATCGGAGTAAACTTGGACATATTAGATTATTGCATAAAATGTAATAAAAGAGAATGAAAAAATTAAATTGTTCTTTATATAATTATTATTTTTTACCAATACTTTTGTGTCAAATAAAATATGCTTTTTATACAGGATGTCCTACAATTTATGATCTTAATTTTAATGCCGGATCTAAAATTTGGCATTATTAATTCATTATGATATTTAATATAAAATCAGTGAGACCATTCAAATTTAACGAAAAGCGCAAAGATATATATTATTAATCTTTCGATTTTCAAAATTCTTCGCGAAATCTTGCGTGAGAAAATTTTAGTCTACATTTTCCATTTATTTTTGCACGTAGAATCATCTCCCCAGTTGTACCATCAGTTACGAGACATTCTGTATTTTGCCTAAAGCTATTTATCCGTCGTTCCGAGTGACTTTTTCAATTTAGGGCCCAATCTTCCAACATTCATTCGTATTTATTCGAATACGTACATACATATCTTCCTTATATACAACAATGTAACAGCAATTAACGGAAACTCTTCAACACCTGTGCCTTAAAAGGTGGACGATAGAAAAAAGGAAAGTTTCTAATCTCTAACTTTAATCTCTAAACTTAATCTGTAACTTTAGCTTTGTACTAAAACGCACGCTGTAAAACTGATTTACAACGACTTGCAAGAAAAAAAAGAAAACACTGTGCTTATGGTGCTGCAGAAGTCATCGAGCATCACGTGGACACTGCGAAGTCAGAATATGTGCCGGTTAGTCAATGTTATTGAAATTCATTAATTCATAGACGGAATCATGCTATCGGAATGCGGCGGATTAGTGCACTTCAAGAAGAGACTAAAGCCTTGCAAGCAACGGTCTCGAGAACTAATTCGCGTTTTTGGAGGATAAAATGAGCAAAAGTGTGGAGTTACTCGCTGGATCGGAGGACAGTGAGCCAACATCTGCAGGTGAGTAATGTTACGATAATATTACGTTAAATGTACAACTCTTTTTCGTTTTTGCGTATATATGATTGTAAATGATTTCTTTACAAATTTTTGATTTTAATAATAGTTTTTATAGAAAAAGGACTCTACAGATTCCACGATTTATAAGAATTTAATGAGAAATATGATAATATTTTTCTGTTACAGATTAATATAAAATAATTAATGAGTGAGAAATAATATATGCATTTATTCCGCGAAAACTTTTTCCAGATAAATTTACTTTTTGTGTAATTAACTGCATATAATATTCAAGAGTTTTAAAAAAGTCAAATAGTAGGACTCACAGAGTGTTTAAGTTAAATAAGGTCATGATAAAAAGATTGGACACT
Source organism: Lasius platythorax (assembly GCA_963971435.1). Taxonomy (NCBI): domain Eukaryota; kingdom Metazoa; phylum Arthropoda; class Insecta; order Hymenoptera; family Formicidae; genus Lasius; species Lasius platythorax. Next base: position 5,315,935 of record OZ020541.1, read on the forward strand.
GTTAACTTTCCTAACTTTATATTCTCTTTTCTAGATAGTTTATATATAGTTTTTTTATCTAAAATTTCTTATAGACTCCGAGAGGAATTATAAATCTTGTGATTATAAAGCTCTAATCAACGATTTTTTTAATGTTAGATAAAACGTATATCGAATTTCTTATTTGTCTGTACATGTCAACCTCCGATGCAATATCCCAGTTAAATGACTGGAATACCAGATTGATTTCCGCGATACATTAACGTGTTAAGATCATTTCCGGTGAAAGGGAGACAAAATCCAATAAACGTCGAATGCATTTGCTCTCTGCACTTCCGGACGTCATCCCCATGTCCGGAAGATGCGCGTTCATTGATTCCGTATTGTGCACTATACTGCACGATATTTTTTCGAACGAAAAATCGACTTCAAATTCGTCTAAAAATGTTTAAAATTAAGATCACGTATGGTTAGTTATATCAGATTTGTATCAAGAGATGTTATAATTCGTATTTACTCATTGATGCAATAATTTATTTGTTGTGAAATAATTAGAGCAAATTAATTTAAACATTCTAATTTTTTAAAAATGTTTAATTGTTTTTAATATGAGAAATATCTACAATAAATAAATATTGAACCAATTGTTATAAGAGTTAAAAACATATTAATTGCTCGACACGTTATCATTCTTGGAGTATAACGGAAAGCATGCTAAGTCTTTCAAAGTCAGATGCGTATTACACTATGTTTAATAATACAGACGGATCAATATGCTTACATGATATGCGAGTACATATAATGTACTTCCCTTGTCATTCTTCTAGAGACGTATTATTTTATATCCCAATCCAAGTTCACCCTATTTTTCCACCCTGTTACATCGACTTTCAATTCGGGTGCTAAAGGTAAGAAATAATCTGGTGGTCGAAATAAATCTATTTTTGTTGTTTCTTTGTTGTCCCATTACTATATATGTTAGATGGGAGAGTAACGTGCTATCAATAATATTGATAGCATTATTGACCAGGATCGTGAATTTTCATTATATTATATTATACATAAATTATATAATATATATAACTATAGAAATGTCTTGTAATATAAAAACAACAGTTTTTAATTCTTCCCCAAAATAATAAGTTCGTTATACAACTACGAAGAGGCGTGTTCAAGCGAATTATCCACACGCGTTAAATCAAATTACTACAGATATGTCATCGAAATACACGTGTATATAAAGTTAGCTTACTGTCTTTCTGAAATTAATCATTATTTTTAATTTTACTTATCTAGAAATCTGTTGAATAATTAACCGCTAGATTGAAATGTTATTAAAAAAGTAGATTACATTATGGATATCATAATAGGATATAAAAAAATGCAATATTAGCCACGGGTATAATTTTCTAATGTGCGAATTTTCTTATTGTAAAAGCATTTTCAGAGATCGATATTGTTCAATTTTAAATTTAATAAGCAAAAAGGTGTAAAAATGTAAAAAATTTGACTTTATCGTTTTTCCTTCTTGGAAATTAATTTCTTTCTTTTTTTATAATGTATTTTTCTTTCAACAGAATTAATCATAGCTGGCCGAAAAAAAAATCTATCTGCAGTCATCAATGACGACATATCAGTTTAATATTATTGCTGCGTGAATATTCTCTTTCCGGTATGAATCATTAATGTAATGTCCATAACGCATGAGTGCGATATTAGTATATTGTTAATGTCAGTATTCATCTAGCTTGTTAAGAATGCGAACTTATTGTTAGACTGTTTCCTATTTATCGAAAAATTTGTTGTATAAGAATAATTTTAATATTGGACTAAAAGAAGAGGAGAAGATTTTAAAATAAAGAAAATCAGAGATACATCTCGTACTCTAGTAAAATGAGAAATTTTATTTTACATCTTTTTCCCTTTTGATCCATCGTCCTCAACGGCATCAATGAAAAATATCGTAACTGCAAAACTATAACTGTTTAGAAGAATTGTTTGTATTTTTTGGAACTCTCTTCACGAATCACTGTCGCAGAATATCTTGCAAAATTATTTTCAGTAAAATAAAATTAACGATTAAAAAAATGAACACACTTCACTCGACCGTACTGGCAAATTTTATTTATTATTAAGTGCACATCACAACGTTTCGACCTTAGTTTTAGGTCCTTATCAAGTGATCTATAAATCATAAGAAAAAGAACGAAGAACAATTAATATTACAAATAGTAGTAACGAATGATTAAGATAAAATATTGAAAAATAGATATGTACTTGCGAAATATAATTATACTTTATAGATGTCAAAGGATAGAAAATTCATTGTGTCAGATAAACAAACACGTCAGATACATTAGACGAACTGAGAGGACTAAACAACCTTTATTATTAAGTCGTATATGTTATTTAAATTGTCTGTGTCCTTTTGTAAATTTAAAGTGTTGTTGTTTTTCTTGATGTAGAACATTTCAGCAATCTCTCTTTTTCTAACATGTTTTTCATTATGTAAAATCTTGGGATTAGCCCAGTCGAAAACATGGTTAAATTCAAAAATTAACGATGTTAACTGACGAAAAATTTGCCACGACGAGAGCATGAAATACGCCGTGGCGATAAACACTTCTATCCGCTTGATAAACACGAGTAACTCGATCGAGACTTGCGTTTCGATTTGCAGGTAAGACTTGCACCCAAGAAAGAGCCAGACTGAACCTGAACGGAAGCCGTCAGCTCTCGAAAAGCGCCACGGAGCTCCGGGACAGCGAGATCGCGAACAGCTCGCCATCGAGGCGAGGTGATGGATCGGGTGACTCCGTCGTCCATCATCATCGGCATCATCGGCAGCATCAAGGTTCGATATCGGTGGCACAGCGCACCCATACCTTCTTCGCGACTCTGAAGAGTCGTTGGGCGCGCAGCAGGAGTAAGGAGCGGAAAAAGTCAAAGGATGCCAGCAGCGTGCAGTCTCAGGATACGAGCCAGCTCAAGAATCCTGGCGTCGAGTCCGATTATGCCGCCGATTACTCTTCCGAGCATAGCAGAAGTTCCTCGGCCACTCAAAGTCCGGCCAGGCATTGCCTCAATCGTCCAGGTGAGCGATATTCTTTTGACCGATCAACTGACTTGTGTGAAATTTGTCTGTGTGTGTGTGGAGGAGAATAGACAGATTCTATTTTAAATACAGCTAATAAAAAAAAAATATAATTCAAAGTGAAAAGCAATAAATTGTTAAGGAACAGTATGATGCTTTTGTATGCGCGCTGATGACCCGGTTGCAAAGTTTAATCTATAGCCAATATTCACATATTGCATATCTATGACTAGTTCATGGTCTGACTGTCAAATAGAACGCGAGCTTCGAACTGTTATACATTTCCATCCAGTTAAATTAAAAAATAAAAAAATTGACAAATATGTTTATTAAAAATATTTTTATTAATAAAATAGTTTCTTAAATATTTAGAAAGATCTGCAACTAAAATGAATTATTAAATAAAAGGATAATCCAGAATTAAGAGATATGTATTTGAATTTCAAAAAACTTAAAATATCTATATGAACGCTTGTATTATTATGAGTTGCGACAGAAAATTTTCAGGATTTACGAGATATTTGATCTGTATAGAATGATGGAAAAGTTCACGGTCGTCACATGACATAACAATTGTATGGACAGTGTTATGACACGCACGCTATGCATTGAATGAATGCACAATGAATTGAATCACTGTTATGCAATGACAATGAAGCTCTAACAATAAGTGGCGTCATTGCTTCCCGCTTCAAGCGCTTATAGCAGCGCTTTTCAAATTATGTTTGACAAAATATCCATGCTTTAAGAACACAGACCAAGTGCTTTATCTAATGTCGCGAAGGAATAAAATCTTTTTTATAAATATTCGCATTTAAAGAAAAATAAAGAGTGTATTTATCTTGTTTTTATATTAGTTATTATCAATCTACTAAAATTTTTCAAGCGTTCTCAATATTTTAAAAAATTCTGAGCGTGTTTCCAAATTTTTAAGAGAAGAAATGTGACATAAAGCTGATCGATTCATTTATATTAGTGTCTGTAAATTTTGAATCTACGTCTACGGTCAAGCATGTTTTATATAAGAATGCTCTATTTAGCATTTCTTTTTTCAAGTTACTTTGCACAATAAAAGTCGAAGCGTACGTGTCTATAGTATGATTGATGATTCTATTAAAAAGTTAAAAAACTTAACCTTTGCAATCTTTTGTGTGTGTGTGTGTGTGTGTGTGTGTGTGTGTGTGTGTGTGTGTGTGTGTGTGTGTGTGTGTGTGTGTGTGTGTGTGTGTGTGTGTGTGTGTGGGTTAAATAGATACGATTTAGAATATCAAAGAATGAATACTTGTAAAATTTATTTGAATAACTGGCTGCTGAGAAGTAAGCTGCTGCATTCTTCAGTGAATTAATTTAAGTTTATTGACAAACCGCTCGATTTAGTAAGTGAACCTTCTTGCAAAATAGTTATGTCGTGAAAACTAATTTTCTGGCGAAGCATTAAAATAGGATGATAAATATAAATAAATATGCTTTGGAAGGCAAACCACTTATTATTGAAAATATATTTGTGTTAAATGAAATATTGTATATTAACGAATAATTTTGCTTACACACAAATCACATGAAAGCGAAATCGCAAACAGTTTTATGGGTATTCATGATTACGTGTGCAAATATTTTTCGAGTAAAGTTTAGCATTAATTACCAATCTGCAGAGAGCGTGTAAATAAAAATATCAAGCGTGCAGTTTGTATTTAATACTGAAAGTCGATATGTGCGGCACGTTTAGACCCCATTATATCAATTGATCCAAAATGCTTCAGCACGAATGCCTGCTGGCGTGTCTTGCTATACTTAGACAGATTAATCTGAAGGACTTTTCATGCACTTATTTTATAATACGAGCGTCAGTACATAGAGACTTTTTGATATGTTTCATCTACGAGAGAGACCATCGCGTAATTTTGTTTTCATTTCAATTACATCTTTATTTTTACTACATCCTAATTTTCTCTCAAACTTTTTTCATAATGACTTTTTACTCGTCCAATCTTGCAATAATATAAGAAATTGAAAATATTATAAATTCTAAGAATATTATGAAATTCGGCTTTATATTCAATGTATCTGACAACAATGCTTACCTCAGTGCTTCAAGATTAAAAACGATGCAAGTAATTAATTGATGTTAAATGTAGTGTCAATCACTGAGATTCAAAAACTAATATTATATATTATTTGAATTTCTCTCAGAGACAATTTTAGAATATTTTGTAAAAAATACACAAAAAGTTTACGATGATTGACGAGAATCCTCTACTTTCGATAATTAAGTTTGTGGCAAAATTATGGATGTCGCTATCAAGATCGAGACTGACCGAGTTTAAAGATTAAAACTGACACTAATATGACACGTGCATCTTGGTACATTTTATACGCGCAGAATCTCCGTTGGCACGTGGTGGCCGAGAAAAAGTCATGACCATGCAAGAAGACAACATCGGAAAATGCGGCGAGGGATACTCAAGAGGATCCGTGAGTTTCCAGAAGGAAGGACACACAAGCGAAGGGCCTCAGGATGCTGGCGAGTTCCTTCAGAACGAGATAACGCGAAAGAGAGAAATAGCATTGAGGCAACATGCCTTCTTCCAGCTTCGCTTGCATATAAGAAGAGGCGCGAATCTCGTTGCGATGGACAGAGGCGGTAAGAGAGAAGAAGATATTTTTAACTATTTTATATAATATTTTATCGAAGAAAAGATTCACAAAATATATGTAATATATATATTTATATACGCATGTACTTGTAAGAGAATACACAAACAAGCCCCACAATTATTTTATGAAGTAAATAAATCATAAAAACTGTTATCTTAAAGTCGGTAAAATTATCTAATGTTATTTGAAGGTGTCACCGTTTTTATATCGATACATAAAATATAGCTCGAGTTATTTTCAAGCTCATTTGTGAGAACATAAAGTATCCTTTATATCCATTGACACACAATCCATAAAATATTACAATTTATGACTGCTAGTTTTTCATTTTAGGGGCCAGCGATCCTTATGTAAAAGTGAAATGTTTAGGACGACTATTGCACAAATCGCGAACCGTTCATCGCGATTTAAATCCAGTTTGGGATGAAAGCGTGACCTTGCCCATAGAAGATCCTTTTCAACCGCTTACTATTAAGGTATTTTTAATGCTTTTCTTATTACACAAATCGAAACTTCGAGTATAGATAAAATATTGTATATATAGAAGACTAAATATAAATATATCTTTTTAAGATAATTTCAATTTTTTATATAAAACTAAAGATTTCCATAAAAATAAAATATTTTGTGTCTAATTTAAATTAAAATAATTTGATTTGTTTAATAAATATCATGACATCTAAAATATAATTTTTATTTAGGATATATAATATTATTGAAAATTTATCTTACAAAAGTATTCTGACGAGAGATCATCAAAGGACTTTCTATATATTGACAGGTTTTCGATTACGATTGGGGCCTGCAGGATGACTTTATGGGAGCTGCTCAATTGGATCTTACGCAACTCGACCTTGGACATTCTCAGGATATAACATTAGAACTGAAAGATCCGGGCAGACCGAAACAACATTTAGGCGAAATATATCTGACGGCTACATTATGGCCGAGAAATCAACAGGAAAAAGAACAGGTATTTTTTTATCTTCTTTAATTCGAAAAAATTTTAATTTATTTGAAACTTTTTAATGTTTTCGTTTATTTATATATTCACGGGAGAAATGGTTGATTAATTAAACATACGTAAATATACGTAATACCGAGCGAATATTCGAGAATAGCATGTATCGAAAATGTATCAACCACGGCTCTATGAAGGATATAAGCAGGGATGAGATAAACTACTTAACAATAAGCGATCGCGACGTCGATGATTCTCGGTCGCGGTAAAGAGATAGATGTGCCGTGCGTGTATTTATAGCGTATATATGAAGAATCGGGAAACTGGGTTGTGAGGGAAGTATATGCGCCCGTATTACGGTATCGACTTGGCGGCTTGTCGTTGAAAGTGGAGTGCAAGGCCTGGCTCTTATCACGGGAGCTCCACTTACATGTTAACTACATATTATTAAATGGCATTCCGTCCTGTCGCGATAAATAATTAAGCGAAAACTCGAGTATTTACGTTATACGTCGGACATTAAAAGTCTGCTTTATTTAGGAACTCATAATTAATTTGCGCACACAGGAACCCAGTCCTACAGGCATGCTTATTTCAGACGCGTTGCACTTTGTTGATTTAAACTTTGCGCTACATAAGTTGCCATTTATATCTAGACCTACCGTTTAACTTTTGTGTTACTTCTTAGAATGTTAATAATCTAGAAAATTTTTTTCCGATTTTATAATTAAATTTAACTGCACTTTTTATTGTCTTAGAAATTTAATTTAATATATTGTCATCGAAATATTTTATGGTAAATAACAAAGTTAAAGGAGTAACAAATTACAATAGATAAGATCCGCTTTTAAAATTTGTGCAATATAGGGGGTCATATAAAGTAATTAGATAATGTTTTTGATTAATCTTCCTTTTCACTCATATATAATGAAATAAAATATTTTATTTATTTACGATACCGTGGCATTATATTGATTCTTTAGAATTATTCTTTATAAGTCGACTTTCAAAAATAAGGAAAATACAAATATTATCTATATAATTAATTATAGTACTTTGCTTTTCTTAATTGCGCAAATTTTTAATATTGCTCTGAATAGCATGTAATATTTTTTTCTTTCTCTCCCTGTAAACTGAAAAACACTCACGCTAGAATATTTAAAAAGAATCAAGTAAATTTTACATTGTGATGTGTCTCTGTCTCTTTCTCTGTGAATTGAGAAACATTCACGGCAGAATATCGTGCTGTGCTGTTATAACATCGTGTATATACTGTGTCTTAATGTTTACCGACGTAACATCAGTTTCTCGATGCGAATGGAGAGGGAAAGGAAGGCCAATTGTGGTCAACATGTTACGCCAGTTGTCGACGATGAGGCATACTTAATAGTCGGACTTTTGCCATCCGACTTGTGAGCGTTAAATACATCGTCGCTTATCAATGCGACGCGGATACAATAGGATGATACTGGCTTGTGAGTGAATTTCATGATACAATGCTAATAGGTTTTACCGTTGTTCGTGATAAGAGACTTTCACGTTGGCCACGTGATCGAGCTGCTCGCCTATATTTCTCATCGTGACTCAACGACGCTAATCGGCAATATCCAATACCGTTATCATTGTAAGTGACTGAATATTTGCACTTTATGCTTTTTGTAAATGAGTAAAAGTGAGTCATCGCGCACAAGTGTCTTCTCGCGAACAGTTTCTTTCACACTCTTGTACGTACCGGCCACAGTTGACATCAGTGTGTCAAGTGAGCTTCAGTGCGTCAAACAGCTCTTCAGACTGTTTGTTCGAGAGTTTGTTTCATTTCGAGTTGCAAGAGATGTACAAAATGATATAACGCGTATAAAGTGCGTGATTAATATTTTAGAGTATAATGTTTAAAAAAAAAATCACTAATTTTGAAGCAAACTGTAGAATTTCTCAAGGTCGCACGTGCCGAGTCATCCCATTCAAATACAGTTTATTTCCACTGCGTTATGCAATTCACCCGATGACTTTTTCATGCAAAAACGTATTTGAATGCACTCTTTAAGAACCGTGACAAGCTAAATGACAGCGTTTTGACGGATGAAAGACGGGGAGCAGAGGCGATATCGGACATCTGGTTCCATCATGACGTGAATCCATTAGCGATGAAGGATGCAAGTCAATCGGACGAAACATGATAGTAGTGACCTTGGATTAAGAAACTTTTATGAAGAGCATCGACGAAAATAGCACGTTGCATAGAGTTTTTCTCTTGACGCGAAATAAAGAACTCGATTATGATTCGTTCGATGTACTAGTAGAAGATTTGAAAAATTTCAAAACTGAGCATTACTCTTAAAAACAAGTTCATGCGCAGAAGCAATGCTGAATTGATAAGTTTGTTGAACTTGGACAGTATGTTCAACCTAAAGTCAGTACACGCAAAATCGATATCGCGTCGAAAAGAACAGTGAGCGACAAATCACGTAGAATTAATACTACGTGGAAGATTAAATCCGATTGAAATTGCGATTATTGCATCCAAGATGAACGTTGCATCCGAAGATTTCTCATCTAAAGTGAATGTCACGAGCGAACTTAATCTCATACCCGAGATCAAAGTTACGCCGGAAATTGATGTCACATCCGAGATTACATGCGAAACAGATGCCGTGCCGGGGAAAAACTTGGTCGATGACGTATCTAAAGTCGACGCTGTATCTGAAATTCACGTAATGTCTAATACGGATATCGTATCTAATAAAATAGATAGGCCGTCTATCGATAAATCATTCGATATTGAGGCGCCTCCCAGAAGATTGCGCCGGAAACTTCCCGTGGACCAACGAAAACGTCGTCCTGTCGAAGTATTAAATCCAACCGTGTCAAAACAAAAATTCGAGACGGACGATACGGACGACACTGACACGGAGAGCGTAGCTGATGAAAGTAGAAATGACGACATCTTGACGACAGATGGCAATATTTTCGAAAATATTCAACACGAAGAAAATTCGAGAGAATCGAGCTCTCTCGTCGACGAGAAATCAAAAATCCAACAAGCTCCTGCGACTGAAGAATCGTTTGCCAAGACAATTGCCGAAACTAAGGAGACGGGATCGAACACTGTTGAAATCGAGAAATCGAAGTTAGAGCGAGCGTCCGCGATGCTAGGAGCCTGGAAGACGCGAATGGCTGAAGCATCAATCGAAAGGCGGTCCGGAATCAAGAGAAAAAAGGCGAAGCTAAGAAGTACCGTGGAGCGAAAGATGGAATCGATAGAGAGGACACTGGAGGATCACGTGGAGCGGATCTGGGAAGAGAACGTGGAGAAACATTCGTGGTTGCAACCGATCGATACATGGATCGTCGATCATCGCAAGCCTTCCTCCAGCTACGCAGTGACGTATTGTCAAGGAGATGCCAATGAAGTTGAGCCGGATGTTGTGCCGGAACCCGTGTGCGATTTCAAGCCGACGATGACGGCGGACGAGGAGCCGAAAATCGAGAGCGGATCGATGGAGAATCGACGAGCGACGACGATCGACGAATCGAAAATCGAGAGAAGGGTGATTGAGCATTTGCGGAAACTGCGAAATCGGGCCGGTTCTCCGAAATCAGATCGAATCGAGTCCGCGAATCTAACCGCACAGCTGAAGAAGCAAGAAGCTATTCCCTCGCACGAGGAAACTGGAGAGGAAAATCCTAATGTGTTAATCGATCCCGGTGTTTTGGAAATAAAGGAGGTCAAACGCCACGATCTTTTGGATAAGCTGAAGGACAACGTTAAGGAGAAGATGGAGGATATTCATAGGGTAGTCATAAAAAGAATATCTTTCTTCCTTATGGGTAAAATTTATAACGAATTATAAATGAAAGTTTTTTATATCTCTAATATCTCGTCAAAAGCAGTTGCTGTAGAAATAATGTTTTCATCTTAAAATTTAATATTTATACGTCAATTGCATAATATTTTACTGATACCTTGACTTTTTTTTACATATGTTTGTAAAAGAGTGTAATTAGAGCTGTTTGAGTGTTTAATTTAAACAATTTTCTTCAACTAAAATGACCTCTTAGCTATTTAAAAAATGAACGAATAATTTAATTTTATATTTTCATAATTTCAAAAAAAAATTCGAAATAAATTCTCTTTTTAAATAAAGTTTTCTAAGAACAATATGTGAATTATAATAGATATTTGTGTTAAGCACAGGAATATCAGTAAAATTAAAAGGTCAAATCGATTTTATAGGGAATTACTTTTCACGCATTGCTTCTCTTATTAAGCTTGTTCTTTTCTTAAGTCTATTGAAAGCTTTTTTAATAAAGGGCGACTTGAATAATTGCAGCATTTCAATCATGTGTGCAATCGTTGATTATTGTCTCCAATTTCCAATAATTATCATTATATTAATATTATATTGCAGTTATATACTGTGCATTATTATTATATTGCAGTTTAAGTCTTACAGTAGTCCTGCTAGTGAGAATTTAATTTATCGTCCCATTTTTCAACGTTGCAGTATTTCCAGAAGACCAATCGATTGGCGGACGTAAATAGACGATTAAAATCACAAATATGGAGTTCGGTGGTTACGATTGTGCTCGTGGAAGGAAAGAATTTATTGCCGATGGACATAGATGGTTTATCGGATCCTTATGTAAAATTTCGGTACGTAAATCTCCGTTATCACAAAATGAAACTATGTAAATTAAACATTATTTATTCTTGTTATATATATATATATATATATATATATATATATATATATATATATATATATATATATATATATATAGAGAGAGAGAGAGAGAGAGAGAGAGAGAATTGATATAAATTTAATTTTACTTCAGATAATTTGTTTTAAAGAAGACAAATTACAGGGTGATTAATAGTTAATTTGTCTATTATTAACTTTGCTGTTTTTACTGTAGATCAGTGCAAAAATAAATTCTGCTCTAGACGTTACTGTAAAATTAAGTTAATTAAAGTTTTGAAAATATATTAGAAATTCAAGCCGCAATCGTTCAAACAATGGAAAAGTTCGGTTATAAAACCCAGAATTTCGCGTCCTAATTTGCAGACTCGGCACGGAGAAATACAAGTCGAAAGTCGTTAATAAGACGTTGAATCCAGTTTGGTTGGAACAGTTTGATCTCCATCTCTATGAAGATCCGTATCTGGGGCAAGAGTTGGAGGTGACAGTCTGGGATCGGGATAGAGGTCATCAGGATGATCAAATGGGCAGGACGGTGATCGATCTAGCGACTCTGGAGCGAGAGACTACGCATCGGCTATGCCGCGAACTCGAGGACGGTTCGGGCAATATTTTTTTACTTTTAACGATAAGTGGTACCACGGCCAGCGAGACAATCAGCGATCTGGCCGCGCACGAGGAAACGCCGATGGAGCGCACTCAATTAATCGAGCGTTATTCCATTCGAAATACTCTGCAGAGGATACGCGACGTAGGTCACCTGACAGTGAAGGTAATTAAAGACGATTAACATTCATTGCTAACGTACTGACATATTCTGGAGTGCTAACTTTCTTAGAACGTCACCTAGGAATGGTAATTAATATATAATATATAATTAATTAATATATAAAGTGTTTCTGAAATAGATTATTAAGATTGTTAGATAAGTCATATTAATTTCTTGATTGTTATTGAAAATTTTATTTTTATTCGTGCAATTAAATTTATATTTTGGATTTATTTCTTTTCGAATAACTTTTTAGCAAGTTTATGCTTTTCTTATTAAACATGTATTATAGCCAGAGGTAATTATTCTGATTAATAAAAATTATACTTTAAAAGTGTGTTGAGTTTTGTTCTTAAGTTATTTTTTGCAAATACTTTTGAACTATCTCTCAATCGCAATAGAATTAATAAAAAAAATGATTTATTTTTTCTTATAAGACTTTTATAAAACAAAACAAAACGAACAAACTTTTTGATGAATTTCATATTATGAGTATCTGCTTCTAATTCAGTTTTTTTTACAGGTATATCGAGCGCAAGGTCTCGCAGCGGCCGATCTCGGCGGTAAGAGCGATCCATTCTGCGTTCTGGAGCTCATAAATTCCAGATTACAAACGCAGACGGAATATAAGACTCTGACACCGAATTGGCAGAAAATTTTTACCTTGTAAGTTAATTTAAATTTAATTCGAATGCTGTTAAACATTCTTTACGCGAATTATCACATTGTCAAATACGAAAGTAGGAAAAGTTAGAATATGATCAGACAGTCCGTCCTGTTCGAAAGATCGAAAGTAAGCTCTGTTTTTGTTTCAACAGTAACGTAAAGGATATCAACTCCGTCCTGGAGGTGACGGTGTACGACGAGGATCGGGATCACAAAGTGGAGTTCCTAGGGAAAGTGGCGATACCATTACTAAAAATTCGTAACAGGGAGAAACGGTGGTACGCGTTGAAGGATAAGAAACTGAGGGGCCGCGCGAAGGGTAACTGCCCTCAGATACTTTTGGAAATGACCGTCATGTGGAATATATTCAGGGCATGCGTCAGAACGCTTAATCCGAAGGAAAAGAAGTACATGGAGCCGGAATTGAAATTCAAGAGACAAGTCTTTGTGCAGAACGTTCTCAGGCTTAAGGCTATTATCGTAATATTTATTGACATAGGGAAATACATGCAGTGAGTGGCCTCAATTCTCTCTCTCTCATTTCTTTCGATATAATTTTTTTTTATTTAGATGATAATAAAAAAAATATATAAGTGTTCTATATTTTTAAAAAATATAATCCCAAAAATTTTATATCATATGTACTTTCTGGCAAAAGAGTCTCGGATGGAAGTAAAATAGATTTTTTAATTTTCTAACTGTTGTTACCGTTTACGATACTATGTATTTTCCGTTTTTTTTTTCCTACGGTTAGGAGCTGCTGGGAATGGGAAAGCAAGATGAGGAGCGTTATCGCTCTGGTCCTTTTCGTTCTCGGATGTTACTACTTCGAACCATGTATGATACCAGGTCTGGCGTTATTGATTCTTCTGAAATATTACTTGGTACGTCATTTTTATTATTAACATTACTCAAGTTTTAATCCCGCGCTCTCGCGGGTACTCTATCTCTGTATTCCAAAAGTTAATATAATTATCTTGACACTCTTTATATATAAAAGATGAAGTATCATTATTTCATGAGATTGCGCTTTAAAATCGTGATATTAAATTTATTTTTGCTCACGCTATATATATACAATATATTTTTGAGTTGCTAAATCTAGAATCCGCAAAAGAAAAATCGAAAGTTTAATGCAAGGGATTAAAACTCAACTTATTGCCAGCACGATATTCTAAATCCTTCCAATTCTTAATTGTTATGCTGAAGCGCTTTACTATACTTTAACTAAACATCTATTTTTGATTCTTTAGTCTTTATTCTTCGCTCCTTATTGCCTCCCGCAGACCCATCGGCCAAGTATGTACAGTGATAAAAATCATTGATTCAAAAACCATCACATCCAGTGAATGGAGCATGCGCTTCTTAAATATTCACACATTATTCAATAATTTTATTTTGAAATCTTACATATGTAAAATATTCATCCATGTGTTTGCGACTTAATTTTGCATAAAAATTCCTTTAATAGGTTTTCATAACAAAAGAATAAATAATTGTAATTATATGTATATAAATCGTGTCTGTAATGTTTAATGTTCTGCCGTGTTCTGTACACATTTAGTTCGAATTCAAATAGATTCACAATGGTGCATTTTAATGATTTCAAAAAAATATATCCGTTCCCTTATCTTGTACAAAAATTTATACAAAAATTAAAGACTAACAAGTTCATAGAATTTAAAAATGTCAGAAGCAAAATCTTTTTGTAGAGCTAGTGTATCTTAAAAATAAAAATGACGTCACACTTGATTTGAATGGAATAGTGGGATTAATAATCAACTATTATCTGAAATATTCTTCAATATCTTGTAAACGAAACAACATATTTGGCATTTTTTTGTATTATAATTCATTTACCCTGTATGTTGTATTTTAAACTGACCCATCCTGCATAAGTGCAAGTTACGTCCGCTTTGTTTCTTTATTGGCTATGTTGCATGTCGAATTTCTTTGCTACCTGTCAGCTTAGCGGCGAGAGGAGCGGGTTCAATCATTGGATTTGCGGACAGGTTGCTGTGGTGACGGGTGCACCTTTGATTTACGCAAGTTGGCAGTTTCAAGATCATACTGAGCTCGGGTTCGACGATTTTCCGGCAACGCCAGGGGACGACGACGATGACGACGATGACAAGGATAAAGTAAGTCATTGCGTTTTCAAGAAATATGGAATTTAATTACGACACAAACAATAAGAAAGTATTTTTTCGTGACAAAAAGTTTTATGTATATATATAATTTTATATATATTTGATATACGAGTTTTTCTTCATTAATATAGCTGTGTGTAAAAAGTGATGCAAGTAATATTGTTACTTGTTGTAGACTGTTAAATCTATAAGATATTGTTAAGGGGATCTCATTATAGATGATAATGCGAAGATAGTGATAAATATGGCAAATTCTCATTTGCTTGTACCGTGCTCCATTCAATAAACTTAACATTGTGACCTTCGACCTATGCAAATTAATCAACGTAGATTGCTCTCCCTTGCGTTAGCTAGCTTTAATAAGCTGAAGTGTTAAGAATTAAGCGCCTCCGCAAAATATTCTAATGCATCTCATTACGCTCTATGAATCGCAATAATGCCCCGATAAAGATGCTATCTTTATAACATGTTATTTAAACAATGTAGTATTTAATCGTACAAATTTAACTGCGCTCGCATAGATATCATGCATAAAACTCACTCAGCAGATAGAAGAAGTAATTAATTTTACAAACGTTAAATATCCAGAAAGCATACTCATTTTCCTGGAATATTTACTAGATATATTTTATATACGATCCGAAAAATGTTTTATTTTTATTTACATTTCAATTTTGCTTTTTGCTTGTATCGATTTTTTATTTAGTTCTAATTTTGTAATCAGAGAATCTATTTATTGATTTTAACAGGCTGGACACATATCTTTAAATAACGTCTGAAGAATTAGAATATCTGAAAAATTAGTATGTCTTCTGGATGTTTAAGCAACATAAAATTAGAACGTTTCACCTATTAATATATACGACTTTTCAGGAAGAGAAAAAAAGTCTGAAAGAGCGTTTACAAACGATCCAAGAGGTGACGCAAACAGTTCAGAACACGATCGGCTACTTAGCTAGTCTTTGCGAGAAAGTGAAAAATCTCTTCAACTTCACGATTCCCTATTTGAGCTATTTGGCGATCATCCTGACGATCGTCGCAGCAGTTGTGCTCTATTTTATTCCTGCCCGGTATCTGATCCTCGCCTGGGGAGTTAATAAATTTTCTAGAAAAATCTTCAGGCCTCACTCCGTGCCCAACAACGAGCTCCTCGATCTTATATCTAGAGTGCCTGACGACGAAGAGCTGCTTAGTTATAGGTGAGTAATTAACGATAACCTACATTAGCGCGCGTATCGTTATCTCTCGGAATTAATCGGATTCTTTCGCTTATAGATGTAAAACATCCGTGCGAATGTTTTGGGAAACTCAAGTATAATATGGTTTGATACTGCACCTTTAGTTTTATGACATTAAAAGATATATCATAAATTTAACTGGATTATATAATTTTATATTCTAATATTACTGTATCTTTGAGAAGCAGAAAAAAATAAGTCGAACATTAACAGTTTTTATCTTTATCTATATCGTTATAAACAAAAAAAAACAAACTCTATAAATCACAGAATATAAACAAAAATTAGAACAGAAGCTGCTAACATTAAATAATTATTTGAAGATTAGTAATATTATATAGCAAATAGTAAACTGTTAACACAAAAAAATTACTGAAAATTATATGATTTTTATATATCAGCGTAGAAATTTTTATTGTCAAAATTATCTGTGAGATTCTGAATTTTTCTTGAAAAAGTTTCTTCCGCTTCTCAAAGAGAAAGGGGAAGGAGTGTAAGAATGTACGTATGTACAAAGTATACCGAACATAATACTAACACAATAAAGTTTGATTTTCTTTAATAGTGCAGTGGATGTTTTCTTCGTAAATTATCATATCAGCGAAACTCCATATCATCTTCACGATATAACCGATTTTATTGCGCTTGGCGCTTTCGAGTCCACGAGAGGATGCGAAGGGAATCTTTCAACGCGTGTCCTTTTACAGAGAACTGAAACCCGTGCCGACAGCTGATTGCGAAAGGGGCAGTCCCGGTTCAAATACGAGAAGAGAGCAGAGAAAGAAGCACAAAGCGGCGTAGCAGAATTACCCGCGGCCGGAAGTCGCGGGTCCAACAAGGTCGTCCAGTATCCTTAAAACGGTCCTGCTGCGCCGGAAATTTCGACAGCGAAAAGGATCAGCGGAAAATATGGATGTGATCGACATAGACTGAATATACTTTCATTTTCTACTCTCCCTAAATCGTAAGAATCTTGTCTATCGTCAGTCGTTGGCGAAGGTATCGCGCGTGATATTGCTTCGAAAGAGGCAAAAAGATGTAGAAATTATTGACAATGAAAAAATTTTAATGTCGAAAGAAACTAGCAAAGAATCGGGATGGGAGAGATATTTGTTACGTGAATTATCAGAAAAAATGTTCCTATCGCGGAAGATAGGAATATTATGTACTGCGATAAAAAAAAAACGATTGATGATCATATGATGTATCTTAAAGTATATATCACAAACATAAGAAGTTAAACATAAGAGAGAATATAAAAAGACGCAATACGTGTTGAAATATATGTCGTGGAACATTATATAGAATACGAAATTATATAGAATTACGAATATGTAGCGTATAATATATTAAAAATTGTCATTATCATTTTTTAAAATATATTATATGATCATGACGTTTTTCCTTTCTGCAGTCGATAGTAGCTCTCCACGATACTAAACGGAGAATTATTGTTATTTTTTAAAATGTATGATGCATGTGGTCATTGATAGTTTTCTTCCAATCTTTGAATAAATCAGAAGAAGTCAATTGAAAATAAAATTATATCTAATTACCTAATTCTTTTTAGATATAAATCCACGATAATAAATGCTTGAAATTCGGATTATACTGGGTTTCTATGTTATTGACGATGATATGTGTAAAGGTATGATCAGCGGAGAAGTTTGTATATTGTATTTCAAGATCTAAATTTAAAAGTTAAAGAAGGTTGATATCTGAGGATTCAAAGATTTAAAAGAATGAAAAATATAAGAGTATAAGCAAAAACACAGAAATAAAAGCTTCGAAAATTGCACAAACAGGTGGTAAAAAATAAGTTAACACCTGAAAAAGAGAAAGAAGTTATAGAATTATTTTAAGATTTCGTAGATTTTGAAAATATTTTATTGGAAATTCTGTTTTTTTTTTTTTTAATTTAACGATATTAAAATCGAATGAGAAAAAAAATCATTTGATTTAGACAAAAAAAATGTGCAATGACTTTTTTACAATAATATCCCAAGAAGCAAAAAAGAGAAAGAGAGATAGATAGAGCCAGGGAAAGAGACAGTGACACAGGCAAGGCAATCTTGAAAGTATTACGTGTTTAAAGGGAAGATCGCGTTTCGAGCATATCAAGGAGAGCAAGGAACGTGTGTTCTTAGAAATTCATTAGTTAAACAAATTGACAAATTAATGAATATAGATATTTAAACAAAGCGCGACGACAGTTCTCTTAAAGGAACGCATGTCGATCGTTTCGTCCATCGGTGTCATTAGTTAGCCATTAGATATCGTTACAAGGACTAGAGAGATGTAAGAGCAAGTAAATATTTTTCAGGACATAATTAAGTATTACTATTCTCGCGAAAAAAATTTCGCATAACTGGGCTTCGCAAAAGAATATTATAATTGATTTTAAATTATAAATTCGGATGTTCTGCCGAGCTTTTCTTATCAATACTAAAATATTACTTCCGAAAATCTCTATATGAAATGTTCACTGTAGCTTTTAAAATTAAGGAATTACGTATTAGTATTTGTAATTAATAATTTGATGAAGATGCAGAAAAGTAGTTATTTCGTTATTATTTAAATAAGAATTACACGGCAAAACTTCCGCATTAACTCAATACATTCGCGCATGCGATCACACGAAATTGTATACGCACGCTTATATAGGTTGCGCGCGATGATTCTCTTCTAAAGCGTCTGACGTTATTTAAGTCTTCATTTTAACGCACAGGTTTGTTAATTAAATGAGAGAGAGAGAGAGAGAGAGAGAGAGAAAGTGCGAGATTAATTTATATGGGCATTTCTGTATCGCTGAGGAAATCGTTGCTGTGTGAGACAAGCTTTGCTTTTTCGACTGAGAATTCACGACGAGTGTATTTTTACAACGACGCATTTGTATCTCCGATTAAATAATATTACTACCGAAAATATGCAACATACTCTCTATCCAATAACTTTCTTATCGCGTGGGTAAAAAGTTCGATGTACTGCTGGTGTTACCAATGGCGACTTTATCATGCCTTTTTAACACGATTATGTAATCGTCGGTGCCGTGACATTTTCTGTCCAGCACGCATTCGTTTCCTTCTTATGTTAAATTTTATGTTGCGCAATTGTGTAATATAAAAAATTTATAGAGCTATATTGAATATATAAAACAATCGTGCGAAAAAATGCCTACTTTTATAATACATAATACTTTGAATAAATAAATTAAAAATATAATTTATATCTAAGTTTGAGAAGAAAAAAATGATTGAAGCATATTCTTCAATTAACTTCAAGTAGATTTTTATAAAATTTTTATTTGAAACTTAGTCGCAAAAAATGTACAATATTGGAAATTGAAATGTACGAAAAATAATGACCTTCCTCGACGTTTTTATTAAGGAAAGATCGTTTTCGAATAACTTGATCGAAAAAGCTATAATTGAAAGGACAATCGATGGTTCCAAGCCGCGTATAATGTATAGTTTTACGTTACCCGTCAATAATGTGTTAAGTCATTAATTAATTAGAAAATGTGCAGTAGAGATGAGATTTCTTTGCGAAAGCAGAAGGAAATGTCACGCGCGACGATTACAATTGCAGGTTTGTTATGCAAAAATGCACTCGCTCGAGAAGGCGGATAGTACGTATAAATATTTATTTTTAGCCTCATGATTTTACCGGTTCTTAGCCGATAGAGAGAGAGTCGGAGAAAAAGAGAGAGTGTCTGATAAAGAAAGAGAGAGAGAGAGAGAAAGAGTAGTATCGCTGATCCATTTTTCGCTTTTCTAATTATATACTATAATCGTTATACACTGTGCATACGTCTGTTTGCAATTTTTAATCCTCAATTTACTCATTCTCATCCTATATAAGCGCCTCGATAATCCTTCCGGCACAATATTTTAAACAGTCTCTTATGGAGCACTTACACGCGCGGAGCGTATTTACCCAAACACATGAAAACTTACTCGTAAATAACATAACAGACAGGGTATTTCACAACTATTGGATTCTTTTCAGGTTTTTACAGATTCTTTGATCAATTGGTAATGTTTTCTTCTATTAACAAAAATATCGAGTTATCTATGTATAATTTATGTATTATAGTAATTAGCGATTGAAAAGAAACAATCTCTGGCAAATAAAAGTTTAGCATGGAAAATAGAAATGATAAAATTATATTTTCGATTTTCTTAAGTCAAATTTCAAGTAAATTTTGATAAAATTTTAATTTAGCTACAGAGATATACGATAAAGTTAAATATTGAAGAAGTGCGTGCAATAAATAATGATTTTTCTTGACATTTTTGTTAAAAAAGAAATCTTCAAATGCATCAAAGAAGCTGTAGTTATACATTTAGTTATAAAACATACACACACACACACACACACACACAACGCGTTATTTCTTTTGTTACCAAAGGCCTAAGAGGCGAGCTAAAACAAATTACATCACGCACGCAAATGCATTGTGACAGAGCTTTACATCATCTAGTCAACGAATTTACTTAGACACTCGTGATATCTATGAAATCATTTTCCAATGCATTTCTAGGACTTCCCAATTTTCCCTGGTTAATTTTTAATGTTTATAATTTTATCTACTTTTAACGAATTGCCAAATATATTTCAATGTAATATGACATATCGAGTCAGTACATCGCGCTTTTTTATGTTTTTTTATTTGTAAAAAGTATCCCAGATATATATATTTATCTAAAAATGAGTTTGGTTATTTAGAAATTGAAGTAATTAAAGAAAACAGTATCATTTCGATTAAATCAAATCTGGATACCGTTGAGTCGAAAATTACCTCTATTACGAAATCGAAATGCAATAAAATTAATTCGCAAAGTACATTTCTCTGTATCTATAGAGTGTAATGAAGGGACAATAGTTTGAGATGGAGTAGAAAACTCAATATTAAGTGTAAAAAAATTTTAGTTGTTCGAAAATGCTTTCTTAAAAACATATTAAACCTTATTGTTAGTTATAGCTTATGTATTGAAGAAATTATATTCTTGATAAAAGAATTCCTGTTTTAAGTCTTGATTGTAAATATATCATTTTGCATATTTTATTTACGTACAAGATATTATATAATAATATATTATATTTTCATACATTAATTATATCAGTTTTACTCGAAGATATATATATATACTTTATTCGGATTATATATATTTATATAGAAAGCTATTTCATACAATTTTTAAATATCTTATCGAATATTTTACTGTAAATTTAAATTCTACTTGCGTTTGCAAGTAGTTGTGTTGTGTTTTTTCAAATCTACAATTCATGCCAGAATTAAAAAGCGATTCTGATTATCGAAACAAGTACCTGTTATTAAAACCAAGCATCAGTATTAACGAATAGAAACGTTGCGAATACGCGATAGATATTTCAGGAGTTAAACTCGTTTTTTAACTACTCCTAGTCCTTTTCTACTCTTCCAGTTTTGTACTTCAATAAAATTGTGTCTCCCTTCTGCAATCGACACAATCTATATTCTTTTTCCATTTTATTGTCTTCACTATTTTCGAGAACACGTCAACTTTATACGAGCCACGTACATACATATACACACACATACAATATGCCTTAGATTAGTGGTAGAGCTCTATTCTTGAAGGAATCAAAGGTTCAAAACTTTCATCTCTAACACAAGTATAATCTGTACGCTTTACTTATCGCTATACTTAATTGCTATTAAATGTCGATGAGATCTATTGATTCTCAAATTAAATATTCAAAGAAAGAAAGATTTAGCTGCATCTGTCAATTGATAAATTTTCAACTGTCAATTTTAAAGTCCAAATTGAAGAGTTTATTTTCACAAATTGCCTTACATCCATAATTTAAAAAATATGAAAATTCAATATATATGTATGTACCACATACAGCTGTGGAAATTTTGGTGATACTGCACAAAATAAATAATTTCCATAGTTTTTTTTTGTGTAAAATATAATTTTTACGTTTTAAATGGACTTAAAACAATTTGAAAAAACAAACTTTACAATTTCATTTCTTTCTACAAGGAAGTGACTTCCTTGTATGAGCTTCGGGAACACTACTTGAGCGATACGCACCGATACGCATCTTTTAGTAGAGCAGTCTTAAGCGGACACGCCTGTAACACATATACACACGCGCACGTTTCGAATTTGCATGCTCCAGTTTCTTCGTGTGTTATTTGGATCTTCATTCGAGTGTTTAGTCGTTAAGGGAAAAATGCGAGTATCGCGAACATTTACGAGGGCCGCGTGCGTTTTTCTCGATATTACACCGGCCGCAGATCTATGTAGATCGCTTAAATCAGTCGAAACGCTCCGCACACATTTGTCTACTTCCTAATTGATAAGAGAGAGAAAGGGAAGCTTAAGGAATTTATAGATAGAGAACGCAAATGTGATTCAATCAGTTGTTCGTCGACAAGAGATAGAAAGGCGTTACGAATCGAGGTGAAAGGTCGCGTTTGAGTTCATCGGAGGATCTTGATCGATGAGTATGTGAGACTCGTCGCACTATATGGAATTTAGCGAAAAAATGCGGATACCGTCGGTCCAGTTCGCTCCGATGTCCTCGACCAACATTCTCGATATTCCGATAAGATGACTTACGACAAGCGTGATAAGAATCGTTATTATATTCATAATATATGAAAAGGGATAAAATATTGAGAAATAAACGAAGCTTTTAATATCCATCCGCTGTTCTCTCATTTCCTCTTTCGTATATTTTCTCTTTGCATTTGCTTCTTCTCATACTTCGATCATTATTTTTCAATGCTCTATAATGAAAAAATTGCGAATTGTGAGAGACGCTTTGTATATTTTCTAAAAAAGAGTTTCTACTCTGAAATTTAAATCTCTGAAGGCAAATACAAATTTAGATTTGCAGCAAGAAAAGAGAAGAAATTGGAAAACTCGGTAAGATAATGTAATTACAATGTATCCTGCAATTTTGCGCCAATGTCGCTTGATTACAGCTTTATGTAGATAACAAAAAATGTCGCACAAGGCAATTTAACTTTGCACACAGTCATCGTTAATTCGTCTCGCGATAAAACGGACAATTCCCTTTCTATCACGAACAAAGAAAATTCTTTCACACGCGTGTTGCATGGTTACGAATAATTCCAATGCGCGCTTTTCATCCCGGAACGCGTCTATTATAAACGTATCATGCGCGCATAAACTACATCATATCCGTATTATGCACCTGCAACACTCGCGGATTTTTCGCAGCCAACCAAGAGATTACACAAGTAGGAAACACCGTGTTATCCTTGACGGCCGTTTACGCTTATTTCGCAGTTCCCTCTCGTATCCTTTTTGCGACCCCGATGTGTCAAATGCGGTTTACTTTCCATAGCCGACTTGAAGAAAGAGAGGTAAGAAAGGTGCACGCGCGCCGTTATTAAAGAATGCCGCCGCCTCGAACGGTGAAAGTAAAACCCCGCCCGTCGAAATGAAATTGAAAAGCTTTTATCGAGATGCGTCGAGCCGTGATGGTCCTTTTTCGTACTCGACGTTCGCTTAATAATACACCGTACTCGATGCGCGTGATGAAAGTAGTATAACTATGAGAAATATAAAAAGCAGCGAGGCTTTAAAAAAAAATTTTTTTTTAAGTGTCAAATGTTAAATTTTTTTCGACACTGTTTATGTGATACTGAATGATGTATATAAAATATGTCCCTCTCCCACGATCAATCATGATTTTTCGTATGTCATTTCAAAAAATTTCTATGTCCCGAGAAATGAAAAATTTTTTCGCATTTCCGGCTTTTTGATTAGAGTTCTGGGTAGCACTGAGTAAACCTCACGAATTTTTAAAATAACTTTTGACACTCAAAGCGCTAAAACCAATATTTTAATAGTTATACCGTGATTTAAGTTTTTACTTTTATTTACATTTTTGTATAAACTTCTTTAAAAAAATATTATTCTTCCTTAATTAGTAGAAATATAAGAATCTTGAAACATTTCCAAAGTTCACTGAAACTTCTTCGCTAAAAATTGAATTTCCTTAATTATCTGATTTCAAACTAAAATCTTTTTTTTACATTTCATATAAAATTATCTCTTCAAAGTTCGAAAAAGGAATAATTTTTGTTCTGCCAACAAACGGAAAGAATGAGAATTATAAGAGACGTCCTAGACCTTGTACGAGGGTGAAAGTCGAGGTCATGTTTGACCGGTCGGATTTGGGTCCTCATCAGGAGAACATGGATGACCAAGCATCAGAGGATCGATAAACACGTCGGAACCACTTTCTCGTAAAACAAGCATCGTTTAAAGAATTTAAGCGGTCATTGGTCCGACATACATAATCCAATGGAATATCTCTTCTCATGTGTGTGCATTTATCTTTTTCGCTCTTACTTCAAATAAACAAATTTTTGAACCAACAAGTGGAATAACAGAAAAGATTATCGTTTAGAAAAAATTTTTTCAGCGATTTTAATTACCGAATTATGTGAAATTGAAAACGAAATAATATTCACTAATGTGTGTATAAATTAAATAAATATGACTAGTAATTATCGGTCCTGCACATTATAGGAAAATGATGATCGCTCGTGAAAAGAATTTCGAGAATTATTGAGCCTGAGAAAAAAGGAGACAGATGACCACGCAAAAAGGTCTGGTTTGTACTCGATCTGGATCTGTCGGTCAGAATCGTGAAAACTGGATGGACCGGCTATAACCATTACACTTGTAACTTTCCAGTAGAGTGCCCACGTGAAAATTTCAGTTGTCCGGGTCAATGGATCCGGTCTCTGGTATTCTCAATGTAAAGTATATATATTCCGGTCTATATACATTTCTCTTTCTTTCTCTCTCTAGTTGAGTAGTAAACTCAAATTTATCTTAAGAAGTGTAGTTATTAATGCAGATATGGAAAAATATAACCATGCTAATTTTGAAAAGCTTCGAAAAAGAGATACGATTAACCTACATTCGCTTTAATTTACATAAATTATAAAGAAAGTTAAAAAGAATCTAGAAAAGTGAATGAATAATTATCAATAAAAAACAATATCGCATTAAGTCGCATTACTCATTCTTCTTAATCTCTTTTTCATATTTCTTTCTTTTAATTCCTAATGCTTCCTTTTATTACTGATCATTATTCGAACATAATTAGATTAAATGATAAAAAGTTAATGTAAAATTTTAAACGCAAAATAATATAAAATAAAAATATTTAACGATTGAGTTCTAAAACTAATCTAAAAAGTCTAATCTATCGTCTTTAAAAAAGAAAAAAAAACAAATAATAACTTATCACACTTGATCTTAAAACTCTTTTTAGGCTTCACTATTGTAGCAACATCCTATTGTCTGATATAAATGTAAGCGTAATGTCTCTTAAAATTTAGAAAATTATGGAAAAAAATCATAAAATGAACGCATGACATTGAACCAGAGATCCTGGACCAGTGCGGTCAGAAATCCAAATGTGAAAGTAAGGTATTCCGCTACTCTCTCCTTACTTATTCATATTCATCGTCACGTATATGCATATTTTGTGACACGCAGGCGGATTGTCTACATCAGCATAATGCGATCGAATCTACAACGGGTCCAACATTTCCCATGGAAACAATTAAAAGACTTTCTTTCTTGGCCGTGGCCTAAATATTGCATTTTGATAGTTAAACACGCGAAGAAAGAATTAAAATGTAAAATAAGAATAATCTATTTAGAGTATAATTTTACCAAAATGTATATATTTTTATCTGACTTAATTATTTTGTGTCAACAACGCGTTAATTATTCTCATCATTCCAGAAACATTGTTGCTCTTGTGAGCTCCATATATTTCGAGACATATTTTCTAATTTTATTGCGGATTCTCTGAGATCGATAACTTTAAACACGTAAAATATAGTTGGCGATCGCCGAAGCAAATTGGAAGGAGGTGAAATAAATCGTGCGCGAGTCACATTGTAAGAGTTTTTCACAGGGAAATGATAGTTACAATCTTATAGCTGCACTTCCTCTTTGATAATGTAACGCGAAGCAGTTTTTCTCTGTCTGTAGCACAGTTGAAGTTACGACCACGCAACACATTCGCGCTATATAATCTCTGCGGTATTACATTTAATATTCGTGACCGACGAGAAGCATCATACGTTGACCAAAGCAAATCGACATTTCACGAAACACTTGTTTTTCTATCCTCGTAACGCTTGGATAACATTATTCATGGACGATACAACATGCTACATAATTCTGTAAAATGATATAATAAAATATATAAACTTGCGTTTTCTCTGAGTAAGTATTTGATAAATTCTATATTCAAATAGAATATCTGATAAACAGCAATTATTTTGTTATTTATATTGCATTATATGTACGGTACTTTTTTATATATATTTTTACTGTTTTGCTTTTCATAGCACTTAAAATTTTTTATAACCAAATTACACAGAAATCAATAAGTTTATAAATGTAATCACGTTGCGTATTGGAAAAAAATTAAAATGCGATGAAAATTTACATCTTACGTCGAAGTAAAAGTGTGCCCTGCTTTCGTTAAGTGACTCTGATCACGCAGTTGTTACACGTGGTAATTAATTTTTAAACTACAGTGCTACGTAAATCAAGGGAAAAGTAGTCTTCTGTATTATAATCATTATTTTAAGTCGTAAGAAAATATTCAAGAAGACTACAGTTAACTGATTTAGACAGGAGTTTTTAGTTTTTATTTGTATTTCAATTTAACTATAAGATTAAATCGAAGTGAATGTTTATGAGAGAAAGAGAGAGAGAAAGAGAGAGAGAAAGAGAGAGAAAGCACGGAATAAAAACTTTATGTATTTTTATTTTTTGATAAAAAATGGATTAAAAGCTATCTTTTTAATTTTAATCTTAAATGAATATGTATATCACTAATTTTGACACTAAAATATCTAACTTATTAAATATTTTACGTGGGAAGCAAGGGAAAGTTCCAATTATAGATGGGATAAAATCGATACCATCTTTGATCCGTGAGAAAATCCAAAGAAAGAAAAGGCAAATTCCCGATTGATTCAAAAGGTCGTTCATGCAATAATGGATTCGTCGATTCCATATGTAATCGATCGCGGCTGCACCCTTTAGTAAAAGTTAAAACTGATATATTATATCAGATCGCGATAGACGTTGTCCGCGAATTTGTACGAGCATCTGAAAATAGGCTGCGAATTTAAACTCGACCTAGAAAACATCTAATTTGTATACATTGCGACATGAGTTACGTGGGTAAAAAGTTATTATTGTAAGCACATCTTTCTATGTGAATCCGGGTACAACGTGATATTGAAATTCTACCGAAAAGAAACGCGAGAGTTTGGTCCGAAAATAAAATAATAATAGAAACGTTATATATACTTCGATAATTTTGACAATAAAAGAGCGAAATCTGTTTTTATTGAAAATTTATTCAAAGTATCTAATTTAAAAAAAGATCTATTATTCTTCAAAAGAAAGAATTGTCAGAGTGACCGAAAGGATTAAGGAAGATTAACAGGCTCCTCCGATAATGGCATTATTGATATTCACTGCACGTCAGTTACATGCGGTTACTCGTATTACCGTGACGTGTCTGAAAGTGATTTCATAATGCACAATAGCGAACTAAGTCACGCTCAGAATTCTGTCTGCGGTCTACTGTGATTTGGCAATCCCTTGAAAACTTTTTATTTCCCCTCGTGAACATCCTCGCTGTCGCGCACCATTAACTAAACAGGAGAAAGCTGTCCTCCTCCGCGAATTCAATCATCACGGAGTTAATTTCTTCGTTTGTTCAGAGACAGATTGTTGGATTGTGGAAGAGAGAATACAGTATACAGAAATTACTTGTTCGCGTCGCGATGCTTTCTGTGCAACGATTCTACCTATTACGTTTGTAATTCACCTTACGTGGGGAGACGAAAATTGATGTATAACGTGATTGTGTCAGCCAGTTATGCAAGGTTCGCATTAAATCTGCTCCATATAACAAGAAAATTGAACCATATCACTTGTCATCTTCGTGAGATTTCTATGAAACTTTCGCGCTATCAATATAACGACACCATATTTCATGCAATCGAGATACTTTAATTTAACGTTCGTCTTTTTTCCGAATTAGCGTAGGTTTTAGAAGTTATAATTTCCATACAATATCAAGCGTTAATAATGTTATGATAATATGCTCCTATACGATATTTTTTGTATCATTATATTATAAGGAGAAACGATTCTGTGTATGTGTGTGTATATGAATCAAGTAGTATTCCTTATACATTATATAAAAATTCGACAGACATACTAAAAATGAAGATATACTTAAAAGATAAAACGTCAGAATATTTTTCTCTTTTGATGCATTCAAAATTATCTGCACAATTTTTAATGTGATGGCATACCTCCCTACATACCAACACTTCCTAAATTATTTTTAAATTTTACAGCACAATTTACGTATAATAGTCGAGTTTTACGAAGAGTGATCCGTAAGATTTAGAAGTATGATCCGTATTCTAGACATTTGTTAAGAAAAGGCTTAGTTTAATCTGACAAAAATATCCGTAGATATTTATTCGAGGAATTTTTAAATAATCCGTTGTGCTCTAGAAGTCACATGGAGGATAGTCACCATGCTCAAACAAGGTTCACCCTGACCTACTTCCGGTCAAGTTCATTGCTCATCCGCCATAAGAGTTCCCGCACTCACCTTCCTCGCGTCGCATGCTTTTAAATGCTCCTTTCGTGTAACTTTCTCGTGTATGCTTTCAATGCGTTATGAATACTTTATCAGAAATACAATAATTATAACTGAATGATATTTAAACGTTATGTGAGAGTCTATGATAGATGTTATATATGAAATTAATACATATCGTGGAAAAAATATATTTGTTATGTATAGTCTGTACTATTACACAGAATTATTATATAAAATAAGAATTAATTCTAGTGATTCCATTTCACAAAGAGATCACAAGAAAATAATAAAATTTAATTTTATACAGGAAAAAATAATTTTTCTGTAGGACAAATATCAGTTTTTTTTTTAGTATCGAAACCGATAAGACATCGACACTATGTAGCTCATATCGTCAATCAACGATAAAACATTGATATATCAACGGTATCGATATTTGTGTGTGTGTGTGTGTATGTATGTATGTATGTGGGTCTATTCTCAACTTCCGCATATTATTATTACATCCTGTAGAATGAATAAGCAGCTACTATAATATAGAAATAGATTGGCTTTGAATTGAAATTTCAGACAGTCTGTCGACTCTTTATTTCGCAAGCGATTAGATTGTTGAGTTGTATAAAATGCGATTACATCTTACCCAGCACCAAAGTGGAGAGAACCCAGTTGCTCATTTAACAAAGAAACGAGTTCTTATTGTTAGAATACTACGAGTATTACGTTGTGACGTCATTGCGTTGTGATTAATCAACTCACAATGCTGCATCGTCAAGCAAATCAATAAAGAGAAGCAGAAAGAGAGAACGAACGAACGAGAGAGAGAGAGAGAGAGAGAGAGAGAGAGAGAGAGAGAGAGAGAGAGAAGAAATTACTTTTGATATAATATCGTTTCGCAATAAAATAATTATGATACTGTCGAAGGAGACGCAAAATTGCCAGAAAAAATTGAGAACTTAAACCTCATTGCTTTATGAAATTTGTAAGAATATAAAATAGGTAGTTTATATTATTTAAATGCATATATAAAAAATAATAAATAAAAAACTAAATATAATAATAAAGAAAAAAAATTACACATTCTATTTTTTTAAGATACACTTAATCTGACTGATTTTCCGTTTGATCTATATATTAATTTATGCTGTTGTGCAAACCTATAATTGCTATTAGCACTTACATTATGCAGATAAAATATATTCATATTAATATTATGTTTATTAAAACCTGTACTCGTCGGTAATAACATCATAGCTATTATTGTATAATATTATTTTATCAAAAACCGCTAGCTCAATTATTATTATTTAACGAATAATAATGCAGAATAGTTAATTGTATTTTTCAATCAAACGTTTAGTTCTTTTGAGATGCTTATATCTCATTTAATTTTATCACCATTAAAAAATCAAATTATTTACTTGCAATTAATTTTATTCGATTTACATCGATTAATTGCGCCGCTTACTTGTCATTTATCGTATTATATTTCGCTAATTGCAGGCTAAAAATTATTGATCATCGAAACGATTTATATCGACCGGAAAGACGTTCACTTCTCCATCCGCGTAATTCTTTTGCAAGAAGCAAATGGAATCAAATCACTGTAAATTGAGCCGCCACAATATCCGTCGTTGCGACCACGAGACAAGGGGAAAGGACGTTTGCGACAGTCAGTGGAAAGACGGTGATACGGCGGCAGCAGATTATTAAGATAATTGCATAGGAGAAGCACGAGATGAGGGGGCTGGCCATGAGATAGGAATGCATTTTGCTTTACAGGCGGACCGCTTTCACCTGCGGCGATTCTGAAGGCACGAGACCACAGGATAAGACCTCATTGTTTCTGCTATCAATTAGCGTCATTCGTGATGACAATCTCGTTTTTCTAGGACTCCTCCGCACGTTCTCGGGTCGACTTTTGCCGCATTAAAATTTGATCGATTGTTCAAACGATCCGGCTCGAAAGAAGGTCGATAATTTATTATTATCAACGAGAGATATATTTTTATAGGATATTTTACGAGAAATTTTGTCAAAGATGATTTCAACCAGTCATTTACAAGATATTGCCACTTATTTTTTTATCAAATAGGCGGACAAGAGAAACTTGTTGTAAAAGTATTTGTTCTTAGAAACTTCAATTGTCGCGTAAATTTTTTATGGTAATTTCCCTTAGTAATATATATATTTTACAGGTTTATTCCCTGCGGCATTTCACGAGGATTCTAATCACCCAGCATTTTACGAGGTGGTTAGAAGCTTCGTAAACGACTGTCTTTCGCAAAAAGCCTACGACAAATACACGCGCGGAAAATCTCGCATAAGCCAGCAACTTTATAAATCGTAACACAGTGAAAGGAAAGGTGAAGGTCTAAGTGCGTGAGAATAGGTATATAGAGTGTCCGCAAAAAGAGTCTTTTCCTTCATGAATTTAAATTAATCTTGTGTAAAAATTAATTAATCAAAACAAACTAATAATTGTTCATAGAGAATGTCGCATTTCAAAGAAAGACATATAAAGCAGATCGTGTTACTATTATATTATATTACACGCGTACGTAGTGTAGAAAAACACTAAAGTGCCAATTAAAAAATTTTTAAATTATAGAATTGAATAGCGTAAGAATTATTCACGTCGCTTTTCTAAGATTTGCTAAATAAATTCATGAACCTATCTGTGTAAATATCCTAATGTATCGTATATGGAAATCTAGGTGAAAATCCGTGATTGCTTATATAGATATCGTATATTCTTTCTTTATATTTATTAAAGTCGTTACTTACATTAGCATAGCTCAGTTGTTAGTCTAAAAATATTATAATAGTAGTCATAATATTTCTGTCCGCGCGATTTCTCTCTCCTTCTCTCTTTCTTTTTCTTATTCTTTCTCTACTTGTTAATCAACTTTCGGCTATTAAGTTTAGCCTCTTCACTAACTCTTTTCTAGTAACGAATGTACAATAAAACTAATATATTGACTGAACATATTGTACTTTCACAGCTTTTCCTCGCAGATATGAATACTTTCTACAGTAAGGAGAAATTAAATATTTTTCCAATTGATACAGACTGCGGTTCGTGTTTCAAGGTTACTCACAACGTTCGCGTTTTAACAGCCACTTTGTGGAACAACGACACAATGTAAAGATCTTCGAGTGCTCGTGTTTGTCACAAGTTTATGTAGATTCGACAAAACAAACTACGAATTTCTCTCACTTTCAATCTTGTAACAGCCATTTGTTTATTTTATGCGCTTATGATATAATACATTAATTGAGCGAATTTTAGTCAACAAGAGAAGCCGAATGTCCTTGCGAAATTAAACCAAGAAATGTAAAAGGTATCTTTGTGTTGTGTATTCGAATTTCAATAGTTATATAAAGAGTTTAAAAATATGATTCAAAATTTAATTAAAATAACATCTCTAACAAATTGTCAAAGCTTACTATGAAATATATTGTACAGCATACGCCTAATGTGAAAATGGACTTACTAGATCAGTAATTTATCGGCCACTGTATTTTTGATCGTTCTATGCAGAACAGCGTGAAAAACGTGCCCGGCGTCGGGGGGCCGTGCGAATGTTGAAGGCATGCAATCATCAGCACCCCGTATATCCGG
The DNA here is from genome assembly GCA_963971435.1 of Lasius platythorax. Taxonomy (NCBI): domain Eukaryota; kingdom Metazoa; phylum Arthropoda; class Insecta; order Hymenoptera; family Formicidae; genus Lasius; species Lasius platythorax. The sequence continues at coordinate 5,348,471 of OZ020541.1, forward strand.
TCATTCAATTCGACAATTCACCTCGTCCTTCTACCTCTCTTGCTCGTCCTTATTTCTCGCCACTTAAAAGGACATTAGAAGGATATGTTTCCAAAGAGTGCTACACGCCTTTACGATTTTTACGAAAGTATCTTTACATCAAAATTCCAGAAATAAATTCCAGTGACGATACCAGAAATTTCATACAACAAAAGATTTTAAAGCATTTTTATATTGCGTGAGATGTTATTATATCTAAATACATATTTTTAGTGGGCTGTGATTTTTAAGTTACTGGTATTGCGGTCTGGAATTTGATTTGTTGAATTATCAAATTCAAATTTCAGATCTGAAAGTTAAAGATTATTAGAATATTAGAATCTCTCTTTATGTGTATCTTAGATTTTCAGATTTGTAAAGTTTGAGTTTTTAAAATGTGGATATAGATTCTTAAAACTTTGAAATTTCCTTATATTTTAAAATCCCATCAGCCTTCTTTTGACAATTCTTCTATAGATAACGTGTGACACAGAAACATGATAGTAAAAAATTTTTAAAAATTAAAAAGAATTAATGTATAATAAATGACAATTAATAAATATATTATACAACGCACTAAAATTATTTCAGCCATGTAAAAGAGAACATAAAAGAGAACAGACTTTAATCGACATATCAATAAAAAGCGAAGAGTCAGAATTCATTGCGCACAAAAGTTTGACAGAAACATGACACACAAAATATTTCTAAATCATCAATGTCAATTCGGAGTAACGGTTATTGATGAATGAATATGGCATGAATAATGCGACCGTTTACATTGCTTTCCCGTTAACCAATTTGAGTTTGATTCAAGCGCCGGAAAACGGAGTAAGAAATCGATGTTCGCAGAGAATTACGAAAGTTACACGGGGTCGTGCGTATTTCCTTCGACCAAACTTCTATTCAGACACGGCGAAATATCGAATGCAATATCCTGAGAGCAGCAGCGCGCGTATCAGACGAAAGGACCAACGATACGTTTTAGACGCGGCCGATGCGTTTCTTAATCCCGACGTTCGCGCGATTTCCTTCCTATGGGCGAGAGGATCGTAACAGCATATATTTCCGTAAAACTTCACGAACTGACCGACTCACGATTCCAATCAGATGTTGCATAAGAACGAGTAACACGCGCACACCTCTTGCGTTCGCCTCTCACTTCTCTCGCTCGCCTTGTGAACTCCGGCCAAAGTAATGCGGCTCTCTCATAAAGTCTATTCTAAACTATTCATAATTCGCGATAGAATTTGTAACAAAATTCTATACATAACTTGATATGTCTTTATAGAACATGAAAAACATTTCTAAAAATCAAAATTATAAAATTAAAACGTATCCTTCTCTGTCGTCTAAAATGAGTTTAATATTGTGTGCATCATTTTTTTTTTAATATTTATTCACTTTATTAAAATAAACTAGAGATATTTTGAAATGTTATATCAATATAGTACAAATACGAAGAAAAATTGATAAAATAATATCAACTCGATCAGTTCTGATCGATCAGTTTAATAGATACATTGCAGTAACGGCATTCAGTGTGCCTGATGCAGAAAACATGCTTTCAAACACGACATACTGCAATCGGATCACCACGCAAAAGAAATCAAGTGTGATAAATGTCACGGAACGGAATTGAAAAATGATTGTGTCTAATAAAAAAGGCGATTTTTTTAAAATTTTTTATATAATAAAGTAGAATCTTATATCTCGAAGAAAAATCGAGCAATAAAATAAAAGTAGTTTGAAATTATGAACATAATTTTTTCTAATCAGTTCTGATATAGAAAACAAAGGTGATAATTATCTGAACTAATTAAAATTGAACTTTTTTAGAATGATATCCAGCGTACAGCGATACCATGGGGCCAATCGAAAGAGAGGCTTTCTCCTGGATCACGGCCGGTGGTATCCGCGAGTTCTCTGTCTGGAGGGGATATCTATATAGCCTGTCCATTCTGGGACAGCCCGTTCAAACTGCTCGTGTTCCTAAGACCGCACGTGTATGTACTACCGTGTCGACGAAAAAAGCACGCGCACGTTGACGTTTTCGCTCCAAGCACGCGGGAAACAAACGGAGGGAAATACGAGAGTGACGGAAAAGAATCAGGGGTCCGATTAAGTTCGATAGGATCGGCCACGGGGAACATGTGCCAGTGGTGCGATGTGAGCGAGTGCAAAGGGCGCGATCAGTAAATAAAGCGGCAATCGTCTCGAGTTTGTAGGTGAGAGAGAGAGAGAGAGAGAGAGAGAAGAAAGGGCGCGAGAGGAACGAGCAGTAGGTCGAGGGTGGTGCTGCGGTGACCCAGTGCGGAAGTACAGAACACCCTGCACAATGGTGAGTTCGTGGATATCGTTGGGGTTGCGGTAGACCGCGCGCGTGAAAGCCTGCGTTCAAAATCTTCGAGTCCTACATTCGCACGAATCGCAGCTATTAGCATAGAGAGAGATAATTTATGTACTTGACTCTAATCGACGTAGAGTGGAATATAGTGGACGTAAAATATCTTTGAAAATTATATTAGTATATGTGTGGATGCGTGTATTGTATATTTTGACATGTTTCATTTTGACGAATGAATTTTGATATGCGTTGCGGTTGATAATAATCCGACAATTGTATTACTTAAGAGAAATGTCAAATTCACGACGAATTGCTTGAAACAAATAGTTTCATAAAAATTTTTCTAAAATATAAAGCCGAATGAACACGTTGATCATTTTTCTTCACTTCACATAATGTACAAAATATATAAAATATGTAATAAAATGAAATTAATTTGATATTAATTCTTATTTATCTTTCGTAGTGAAATAAATCGCTATGCAATTTTAAGAAAAATTTGGACGGAAAAGATATAATAGTATTTTAATTCTGTATAAATTTGTATGAATGGCTCGCGTTCAATCGTAACCTTCCATTAATAGAACGTGTATATTATCAATAGTAGAAAGTAATGTCATCGATCTTCGGTATATCTAAAAGAATAAAACGTGCAACTGCAAGAAGCTCCGAACAAATTATTGCTATTCATTATACAGTGAATATATCTATTACATTTTATGCATAACGCGCACATGACTTAACTCTTTTACTTGATATTATTTATATACTTTCAATAAATTTCAATATTTAAAAAAGTAAAAAAATGATATAAATGACTTCTTTTTATAAACTCGTATAATTGTGCAAAAGTTTACCTAAAATTATTTCATCACTTTTATTTAAGAAGAATCAATATCAAATATCATAATTTTATATCATTTTGGAAGAAAATATCTTAAAGAAAAAAATAATATAAAAATATAAAATTATTTATTTAAAATACTATAAATAGTAGAATAATATAAAATATTTCACATATTTCTCTGGGTTTTTTTCAGACTCTAATCATGATTCCACATTCTCCAACAAAATAACAATGTATAACTTATCCGTAAATGTTTATGAAATCAAACAGAATCTCTTTCGATATACGTAATTCGAAACATTCAGAATATCGGCGATTGCATTCCTTTATCTCGAACGGCGAGATAATTGTAAAATAGACCAGTGTGTCGATGCGTCTCCCGCGTTACTACGCTTTCTAATTTGCGCTTTGTATGTCGATACTGTAAAATTTCACAGTACATAATTTACGACTATTAAACAACTTAAGAAATACTTCATCGGGTATTTAACAGTGCACGATAATGTTCGAGACCTGAAAACATTTCTCTATATATATGTGTGTGTGTGTGTGTGTGTGTGCTAGGTAATAAAGTATTCCTTTATAGATAATATTAATAAAACGCGCTACTTTTTGTTTAAAATTTATGCGTACAAAGATATAAGCACTGTTTCGCTCAATCACCTATAATTGGGTCGTAATATGTCGTGTGTGATTTATGATTCTTTTTCCGCGTAGTAATCATCGTGACTGCAGCCTACATTCACGCTTTCATGCTTAAACGCAGAATTTATTATTTAAAGAAAATGAAAGAATTTCGAACTGCGAAATATATAAAATAAGCGATCATGTACAATGTGGCACAAAAATTACTTCAAAGCCATATCAATTTTTAATTAACGTTTCAAAGCGAAGGGCGAGCCAATATAGAAGCGTTAAGGATCGCCGAATCCATTACACGAAAAATGGAAAGAGAAAGTAGTATGACTTCTTACATGAAATATCATTTCGCACGTATCGATAACGATCGTCGACTCCTTTCCTTAGGAAAGCACGTTTCACGAGTATCAGGACCTCGTTTCAGCCTTTTGCAAAGATAGTTAAGATAGATTGTATAACTTCGATTAACTATCCTCTATATAAAGGTGAATAACCTAAAGATTCATACTCTAATAGAAGATAATTATTTCTTCAAGTCTTCGTAATTTTTATATTTAAAAAAATATACTTGGTAAAGTGCGTCTACGATTACTAAAAATTCATATTCTAATAGAAGATAATTATTTCTTCAAGTCTTCGTAATTTTTATATTAAATAAAAATATACTTGATAAAGTGCGTCTACGATTACTTTTTGTGCAAATAACAACTGATGAGAATAGCTAGCTAGCGAGTATTGACAAAAATGGGGATATTTGCACATCATATTTATTCATCATCGAGAGGAAAAAAAAAGATAAATCGAGAAGAAAGAACGGATGGTGACGCGATCGAGAGGATCGAGATAGGAGGACGGTCGCCGACCTTCTGAATTGCGACATAAGAAGCGAAGAGCCTGTTCACATACTGACCCGCATTTCATGCCCGTCGGCGAACTGAGCCCGCGACTTTTGTCTATTATTCGATTTTCAGCTGCGAGGTGACTACACGAGCGGTTCCTTTCTCCCGGGTCGTGTGGAATAAAATCTGAACAGGGTATCGAATAAAATCTGAATTCGCGTTCAATCTTCCCGATCGCATAATTTAATGCTCGAGTTATAAATTCGCGATTCACTTGCATCTATTATGCAGTATTTGTCCAATCCAGGCGCATAAAAGTATCCATATTTGATCGTATAGAGACATAGTCTCTCTGCATCTAATAATGCGATAATAATCATTAAACTATTTGGCTTTGTATTTCTTAAATTAGCATGAAATTAAACATTACGTTTATATTATATTTATACGCAATTAGGTCAAATGGCTTTGTTTATCTAAATTGAACTCATTTCAACATGTTTTCGCACCAAATCCATTATGTGTGCATGATACCGTGTAACTTGCCAATTACGTTTGCATGTTTAATTAATGATAATACGAATGCATACATCCACACACAGTCGTTAATTAATTAAACATCCATATTCTATCTTGAGAGAATTCGTTGTTGCATCAGGTGCTTTATTTTTAGCATAATAGTTCCAAAATAAAATGTGTGATTATTTTGTTCCGCTAATAATATGTTCAGTGTATTTCTGCAGATAAATATTTTTTATATATTATTTCGAGAAATTTAATTTCATACTTTAAGTCATATGTCAGGGTAATAATTAATATAATCATAAGTCTAAGATATTTTAATAATGTTAAGGTTTTCTAAGCAGTTAATGACACATAGAAGAAAAATGCTTTAACACGAGACATTACTAATGTCTAAATAAAGCTTGTAAAAATGCAAAAGTATTTTCAAAGTTTCACGAAACGGGTATGATGTTGGATAGAGAAAATATCTCCTCCTACGCTGAAAGGTCAGCCGTAGGCGGAAGTCTTTGCTGACAAAAGTCTAAGTTAAGTGGCACGTAACCGGGCGAAGAAAAGGAATCCCTGCCTGTGGCTTGTTAATACTTCCATCGCGTGCCGCTCTCGCGAACGAAATGAAACTAGGAAAAACCTGCGATCTCTACTACTCTAATTACGTTTTGCCGCGATCAAGTTGCGCGTCACGCTGCTGACACCCAGCGAGCAAGTCTCGTTTGGTTTCGCAAAAAAAAAAAGAAAGAAATTATTTCCAGGAAAGTATTCATTGAGAAAAAAACTCAATTCAATTCTTTATGTAATACATAGTATAACTTCATTAAATTCTATATAAAGAGATATTTTTATTACCGAAGAGGGGGAGAGAGAAAGAGAGAGAGAAATAAGAAATGTTTAATATTTTTATATAAAAATATAATCTAAATTTTTATATAATATTTTTATATAATCTAAATTCTATATAAAAAAATATTTTTATTACCGAGAGGGAGATATAAGAAATGTTTATTATTTTTATAATAAATTAAGTATAATTATTTAGCATGAGTGCACAGAGGTAAAATTTCTCAAATGTACATATTCTTCAGGCAAACTACATCTTGTCTCAATTCTTCTGCAAACAAACGTCGCAGAGATACTGAGAAGACTCATTTGCCAAAGTTAAAGTTTGTTACGTCATAATACTTCCCTATGCCTTCTTCCATATGCCGCGTCAATCATTATCGTGGATTGTAAAAGCTCGCACCACGGCGTGCGAACGATACTCACGCAATCGCGATTCACGTGCGATTAATTCCGCAATCGTCCTCCACGCGAATCTCACGATCGCATCCTGCTCAACGAGCTCGCGATGTCATTATCTGAGCGCGATACGTCTCGAGAACGACGGCGACGGCGCAATCTCTTCAGACTAATTAATATTCGAATTAATTCAGAATTTGTTCAAATAAAATAATAGGATATTTCTTCGGAAGAGAATGCAGAATATTTCTATATAATCAGATAAAAGATCCTTGTCTTCTTTTAGACTGAGTAAATCTCACATTATACGACGTTGCTCTTCCGTTGGGCGTAACCCGTACGTTCCCTTCATTTCCGGCAGGGTACTATTTATTTTCTTTTTATGGTAGGAAGTCGCACTGAGTAAGCGATCTTCCGCGATAGTCAACAACCGTTGCGAATGAATCTCGGTGCAACGCGCCCGAAGTGGGAGCCGAAAAAGTTCGAAGGCGAAAGTAAAGGTGGAGTACCGTAAAGAAAGTCGGCGACAATAAGTGGCACGCCGGCGAGACATGTGAAACCTGTCGATGATTCCCCGATGATGGGAACTGGTCAAGTAGATTGATTCCTATCTAAAAAAAAAAAAAACGTATATTTATATTTATTCGCGTCAAATAAAACGATGAATCTGTATTTCTTAGAGATATAAATATACGAAACTATTTGCAGAATGCGTGATTGTTCAACCGTAGAGAAAATGAATCCATACATACCCGGATGTCCAGGCATCGGTTTTCCCAAAGAAAACAATCGCCTTATTTGTTGCCTTTGCATATTGCATCTGACTCTTCATCAGATAAATTCGCTGTAGCTGGTTACATGCAGAAAGAACAATAGCCTGTAGAAATTCTAATAAGATTGTACAATGTCATGATTTAGCATGTTTTTAAAGAGAGAGAGAGCGAGAGAGAGAGAGAGAGAGAGAGAGAGAGAGAGAGAGAGAGAGAGAGAGAGAGAGAGAGAGAGAGAGAGAGAGAGAGAGAGAGAGAGAGAGAGAGAGAGAGAGAGAGAGAGAGAGAGAGAGAGAGAGAGAGAGAGAGAGAGAGAGAGAGAGAGAGAGAAATGTCGTGTCAATAACAGATATAATTTTCTTAAATAACTCAATAATTTATTCAAGTTTGTATAATTTTTTATTTTCTCTAGATAAGAATTTAATTTTCTAAGATATTCATGATTTTCTAAGATAATCATAATTTAATAAGATTTTAATTTTCGCATTTAATTTCCACACTTTAATAAGTTTATGCTCGCGAGTAAGTTATTTTACATAAGGAAAATGAGACTACTATACATTTTTTCACAAAAAACTTTTTTTTAAAAATTGATTTATAAAAATATAGACTTATTAAATTGTGCTATATATTTTCATTTTTATAAATAATTTTACGCTTAAAGTTAAAAATTATCGATTCAATTTTCTTTGCATAGATCGTAACGCGCTCGTGCATAAAATTTCCGCAACGAAATATATTTTACAATAAGTTACGGTTGTGCGAGATACAATCGCGAAGTATAGCGCTATTTCTGAGTTCGCGTGTAAAGATTATCTAGAAGAAACACTCGAAAATTTATATCATTCGCTACTATATATTTCTTTTAGACGTGGCGGGCACCCTCTCGAAACCCAAGAAACGAAAGTTCGCGAGCAAGTAGAGAATAGTGTAAACGTATAAGTAGAGCGTGAAATTCCGAAGGCCGCAAATATGGCATTTTTACGGTACATTCGATTCGATTACGCACACTCGCGTTCGAGTTACTATATGTCGCTTTCGAGGCTTCCAGGACTTAGGTAATACTTAAACAGAAACACATCCGGATGTGTGAAAAGATTGTCGGTCTTTTTCACAGATATCACGAACGTTAATAAAATTCGACTATTTCTTTATTATAATTACTTTCAGTATAAAATTAAAAATTTATACAATATATTTTTATTCTCTACTTCCTTTTCAGATATACATTGAGATTCATAGTATTAGAATGAAATTAATAATCCACTATATTACTGCCAACCAACCCACAAGCAAAGAAAACAAAATACATTCTTTAGTTTTAAAACCGATATTTTAAATTTCCCAAGTGACGATATCAACCTGGAATTCTCGTAACAATTGATTATTTAATCCCTCGATGCAACATTAATTACTTTATATCAGACAATTTTTTTATGTTACATATTTTTAATGGATTTTTCAAATAAACATTTTAAAATGCAACAAAGTATAGAAGCAATGTGATGTAGCAATGTGATGTAGCAATGTGATGTAAATTTGACTTTATCGCGAAGCTATCTCAACGTGTTAAAAGCAACATTGGACCAAAGTGACGATATCGAGACCGCGCCTTTTTCCGAAGATACAAGCTAGCTTCTCCTTGCGCGTTGAAGAGAAAGGTGTTCGACCTCCTTTTTAACGCCGTCCCCGGATCCGGCATGCAACGAACACGAACGATTGATAATTGTACACATTACCGGTGGAATTGGCTGGGCGATGTTACGAGCGAAGCTCAAACGAGACCGAGGAATATCGCCTCATGCTTTACGCGCTCCTCCGCCGAGAGAAAGTCATTTCTTTCGACGGCGATCAGATCGCTTCAATCGCACCCGGAGCTAGGAACGCGTGGGAAGCTATTGAATAGGATTGAAAACGGAATTGTGATATTATGCTACTATCATCACCCCATATTTTCAACCCTATAGTTGGAAAAATGTCTCTCGAGAAATTTCTTGAGATAACACTTTTTCACAGATATATATTTTCCAACAATAATGCCTATTTTATAATCGAATAAATACCAAGTAATCAAGAATATATTCGTGCGCTTTTCAATGTTAAAAATAAAATGATATTAAAAATGAAAAAAAAACAATATTAAAAATAAAAATAAAACTAATGAAATTTAAAGTATACTTACCTATGATGTCAGCATGCATCGATCGACAAACTTCTCGATATATTTATATTGCACGCACGCTCACATTTGCAGCACATACTTATAATACTATATTTTTCTTCTGGAAAGCAAATTTTTCGCTGCTTCTGCCAAACGCGATCGAACAATATAATTCTCTGTCGGAATTTCGTTGCTACGCGCAGTATGCGCGAACGGACGTTCCAGGGACGGGATCGATTTCTTTTCTTTCCGACGAGGAACCCCCTGTCTGCGCGAATAGCATCGTTATTTTACACTCGATGGATTCGTTTCTAAAACGACCGGTCGGAATGCGTCTGGAAAGGATCGCGAAGAAAGCAGAAAAATCGCGCGCCGTATCCGACACGCAATCTTCCGTAATGAAAATTGCATTGCGCCTCGTGTATGCATCGCGGCTCGTAATCAAAATCATGTCAGTGGCACGCAAAGCTGACGCTCTTTCGAAAATCGCCGTAATTCGGAAAACTCGCGAATTCTTCACATCGCTTACATACACCCCACGGATGATGTCATCGTTCTCGATGATATCATTATACAGACATTAATTGCACCGATAATATCGAAATAAGATAATATCGATAAAATTCTCTAGCTACTCGAAACATTTTTTCGAGATTGTCGATATTGACCGTACGTCATATTGAAAATTCAAACATGTATTAAAGTAAAATTGATACGCATATCAGTGTATCGAATATACATAAGTTCCGCAATTCATTGACATGGATATCGCAACTGAATTATTACACAATTATTCTTGAGCCCATTTTTCTATTAAACACATTTGTTTTAATTTAAAATGTGGTTTGCAGATAAGCTCTTCGATTATATAATAGCAAGTTTAAGTGTTCACTTTTCACAGTACTTTTATAATATTTTAAAAATACTTTTAAATTATGTTTACGAAATATTTTAAAATACTTTTAAATTATTATATGTTTACGAATGTTTACGAAAATGTTTAAAAAACATTTTGATCTTAATATATCTAATCTTAATATATCTATAGATAGATTTATATAGCATGTTATGAGTTTAATTGTGATAAATTTATTCATTTTTTTCGTTATGTGTTTGCTTTCTACATAACTGCTCGTGTAATCCATCAATTTTCGTAAAAGCTTTACTTCGTAACTTATGATCTCGTAAGATCCGGTAAAGAGTCTTCAAAGCATTTATTAGAAATCGTATGCTATTTGATACGATTCACAGTTCGTTAGCTCCGTCATACTCCAGAATTTTCTCGATTCGCAGGCAACGTACAATAAAACCAAAAAAGATATCAGCTCTGAATGTTGATAATTGCAATGATAACGATAACAATAATATCCTCGATAATCGCGATAGCAATATTAATAGAATAATTCGGCTATTGTTATCCGAATAATCATTAATGATGTACTGGTTATAACACCGCAAAAGCTCAAATAAAATAAAAGAAAAAGCTGTTCAGATCTTTTTTCTATATGTCTACTTACGTGTCATGACAATCTCATTGATATGCTCGAGAATGTAAAATAGGTTTAAGACAGCAGACCGCATGCGTACATTTTCCGTGTCCATAACTAGAAGGCCGACTACATTCACTGGCACTATATCACCCGATACCGCCTGCAGATATTTCCTGAAAAATAGATCATATATTATTAGAAACAAGATTGAAAATATACAATTATAAAGTTGTATATTCTAATTAAGGTCGTATATACGATCGAAGCAAATTAATCCTTGTCGTCTTTTTAATAGAAATCTTTGATTTTATTTATTTTCACCCGAGTATTAATAAAACTTGAATTATCTACATATATCTAATAAATTATATCACTAACAACTTTCCTTAATATGTTAGTATTTAAATCGCGTAAATGTATAAATAGATGAAAGCGACAACCTCAGTGAAAGTTGTCTTTATAATTCGACACGCAATTTAAATGTGTCTAATGACTCATACGTTTACAGCACTATCATTTTAACTGTAATTTAGTTCGATACTATTTATTTGTATTCGCAAATCGATTGAAAACCGGACATCGTGATGGAGCTATCATAAGAATATTACGGGATACGCTTGTTGTCGATTTATTCCTTCGTCTAACGACTTTCCTGGCAAAAATATAACGAAAAAGAACATTAATGCAACGGCAATGTGCAAAGTCGCGTAAATCAAATAGAAGCGAAATGGAAAATTGTATCGAAAGCAGATATCGGGACAATTGTAAACCGCTATATATTGTTTCGATGTAACAATATGCGTCACTTGCATCTCCATTGAAGATGTACGATCGTTCGATGACGTTTGCGATGTACGTGGAACAAGTCACTCGTGAATCGCATCAGAAATCGAAGACGTCTCATGATATGAAAATCTCCTCTACATATATTCGAGGAAAATAAAAATATTTTATCTGTTTTTTCATATATAAGTATGTATAAATATACAAGTGTAATATTTAATTTTAATTTACTATTATTTAGCTATATAGCAAAATATATATATATTTCGAGTATTACAAAGAAACATAACAGTTTTATCTTTTATCAATAATTTATAATTATCAATATTTTATAATTACGCTCGCATGCCTGTTGTGATATATATATATATATGTATATATATATAAGTATTTTTTAATTAAATTTATATAATTTTCTAATTAAACAAGATGTAATCTTGATAATAATTAGATTTTATCAATATAATTTAATTTGTTTCATATTTTATCATAAAATTTTATGACATGAGAAGAAAATATTAAATGACAATTCCATCTGTATTGACATTAACACAAATTACTACTAATAATGGATAACTACGTGTTTAATATTTTACTAGACAAAATGATATTTTGATACTCTTATCATTGAAGATCTAAGAATCTTGTAGAAAGAATGGAATCATTTTCCATAATGAGGAAATAATTTATTCAAAGATTTTTAATCATCATAAGTTTACGAAATGTTTGATAAGTAATAATATCGGAAGTAATTAATAGCGTCGCTTCTTCATCGCAGCTTTGTCATATCATAAAACCGCAAATTCCATTAGAAGCTATAAAACCGAGTCGTGGCCATCTCATCGGTCTATGATAAATACTTCGCTTACTTATTCGCATCATTATAGACGCGGTGAGAGATTGCGGTTAGTTTCTTGTTATTTACCGCACAAACACCGTTACCGCATTTTGACTGTTACTCTCTAATGCATTAGTGTTCTATTCTTTGATGCATAAAATAACACAATAGTCATTCCGAGAGGACTCCTTCATTATCGTCCAAGCAGAAAATATTTTATATTTTCGGCTATTAAGTTCATTTTAAACGATCTAACATTCTAATATAATTCGCGACAGAATTCAATTTATAATTCTACGTACTGTGTACCGAAATACACGATTCAGCCTGCGTTTCAAAATTGCATCTGTACCACTTATAACACACGAGTGGTTTATTTTTAAAATATGAATTACGCCAAACAAAATGATGTCGATGTTGACCTAGATTTATCGTGAAAAGTCAATCAAAGCAATTTTACGCTGTCAATATAGCGTATGTGCCGTCGATGGAATTAATTGCTTAGCGTCCACGACCAATTAATCGATAACGTTGATTTTAGATTGTGCGGAGGTGCTTCGCACCAGCCGCGGTGTTCATCGTCCTAACGTTGTTAGGCAAATTCGACGGAAGTGCGGCCGAGCGATGGTCACGACAAGTCTCCAATAGCGAATGGATCCCCCTGGCTAATCCGAGGGCTGTTCAACTGCCACAGAACAATGCAGGAAACGGCCTTGTAGCCAGCGGCACACATTTACCGAATCCGATCCAATCACTCGCGTTACCGCCCGCTCTTCAGCAGCAATACCAAGAACAATTGATTCAGTTGCAAAAGACACAAGAGAATATTCAAAAGCTCCTACTGCTGCAACAACAGCTCAAGGCTCAGCAGCAACTTCTTCAGGTAAAACACTTTAGATTCGATTATATCAACAATCATTATAAGGAATACTTGATATCGCTTAGTTTCTTTCTTTTTCATGTAAATTGCTCAGCGCTAATATCGAAAAATTAATGCTCCATTTAGTCTACTTTTTTCTTATAATGTATACAAAAAAGCTTAGGCTATACTTGTATATAGTAAAAAAAGATATATTTAGCAAAAGTTTTTTTATACAAGAAACAATTGGAAGATAATAAAGCTAATAATGAAGATTCCTTCATTACGCGAATTTTCTTCGAACTGAGGAATTATTTATTAAAAACGATGGTTTAAAAATTTGTATGAAGGATGTTAGTCGGTTTTCCTTTATTTTTTTATTCTTTAAATTGATTTTATTTTCTTTTATAGTCCCAGACGTTCTTGCCAAGCGCCGAAGACGAGAAGCAAGCGCTGCCGCCGAGTTCCTTAGGCAACTTGCAAACGGCACCCGAATTAGCGCCAGAAGTCTTAGTCCCGCCACATCCATCCTCGGAAGCGCTTCCACCGGTATATTCCGCTCAAAATTTCTTTTCTCGAAGACCGGGACAAGTTCATCAGAATCTGAACGATAATCAAGAATCGAACTTGCCTACTCAGGGTCAAGTAGTATTGCAACACGGTGATAACACGCAAGAAGGACCTCATACTTATGTGACAAAACAAGGAAGTCGAAGACCCGACGGAAAACATCTGAAAGGACGGCCGAATCCAGGATTATCGCAATCTCCTTTGATCGAAAGCGATGAGGAAGAGGAGGTTTGTAGAAAGATGAAATAAAGTGAATAAAATCAACAATAATTCGCTCTTTTCAAACGTATGATTTAACAAGTTCCATTGACCGATTTCTATTTGTATATTTCTGCAATATTATCACTATCGTCGAATCAAACAGAATTAGAGCGTACATGAAATATACAAGATGCGCGCACATTAACCGAGCAAAGCAGGAAGCAAGGCGATAAATTGATCTGATTTCTTATTATTAGATAAAAGTTGAATCTATAATAGTAATTAATTTCAGCAAAATTTTGGAGTTTAGTAGAAAAATAAGTAGATAAAATCTTGATTCCGATTTAAACCGTACATATAATTACTTACATACTTTGTGATTTATATAATTGATATAATTTTAATATAATCACTGCGAAACAAAGCAAATATAACGCAATAAACATTAATTTTAATTAATGTTAATATTTATGATGTATCATTGTGTATCATTACATAATAATACACAAGAATATTATACTAAAAAATAGCTAAGCTTGTAATTTGTTAAATTCAATATTAATTATTCAATTTTATAATCTATCAACCAAAGATTAAACACATACGTTTTAACTGTGATGATATAGGTTCAACTGGTGTACGTTCCGGCGGAAACTTTGGCGCAAACAGGCCAACTAAAAAGAGGTCGCGGGAGAAAGCAATATCCCGTTCGCCAACAGTATCATCAACAAGAGAATCAAAGAAACGTCGAACAAACTTCGCTCTCTCCCGATCAAGAAACGTACGCGCGGCAGGTGTTGCAGCAGATTCAAAAAGAGCACGAAGAGAAGGCGCAATTCCTGAAGGAGGAGCGCGTGAAAGAATACACTAGATTAAACGAGGAGCAGAAGGCACTCGAGCGAAAGACGCGATTGCAACAGGAGGCTTTTCAGAGAGAACAAGAACTGTTGCGGCAGAAGGAAGCCGAGAAGAAACGGAAGGAGCTGGAAAAATTGGAGGAAATGGCGAGGCAACGAGAATTGGAACGAATCCGCGAAGCGAGAGAAAAGCAGAGGCAGGAGGAACTCGACCGACGACTCGCTGAACTTCGTGCTAAGGAAGAGAAACGCCGTGAGGAAGAAAACAGAGAGCGCGAAGAGAGACAAAAGCAACTGGAACAACAGAGGATCCTGGAAGGCACCAATCTCCAGCAAAACGCTCAAGCTCTGATCCGCGAACAACCGCATCGCCAGCATCTCGCGGACGGCACTAGACCCAAGAAGATCCGTGGCAGACAACGTCAACGAGTCAATCAGTACCAGGAACAGCCGAATTACCGCGAAGTCACGACCACGCCGTCGCCTAATCAGCCACCCCTCTCCGTTTACATGGGCAGTTCCAATTCCGAGCTAGAATCCGTCAAAGTCACCGATGTTCTGAAGATCTTGAAAGACGCGAAAACCATCGCCGTTCTGGACAACGTCGGCCCCAGCGCCCCGCAGGTCTTCGTGGGTCCGACAAACCTGGATCCTCCTTACGGTTACGCCAAGTTCGATCTTCCCTATCTGTCGTCGATCGATCACAACAGGGTGGAGCGCAAAGTCGACAAACTACCCTTCTTCGTGGCTCCGTTGAGCTTCGATCCGCCATCGGGTTACGCCAAGATCCCGTTCCCTGCGCCGCATATCGGTTCGGTCGTCGTTAACACGCTGTCGGAAACGTCCTCGGAACCGAACGCACAGGTAGACGAACAGAATTCTAGTCCGACGTCGTTGATCGAACCGAATTCTTACAACAATGCCGATCAAGGCGGATCCATAGCTACTACCGCGTCTTACGAATCCTCGACCGCTCAGAACTTTTCCCCAGAATCCAGCAGTGCGAAGCACGAGTCGCCGTCATCGGGTTCCAGATTTAGATTCAGACAGTATTACGATAATAAGCCGACCTCCGTGATCAGTACGTATTACGGTGAACAATCGACCACGAAGACGAAGCCGAAGCAGTCTTACTACGAGCAGGAATCCAAATCGATCACTCAACCTCCCAAATTCGATACGACGGATAGCTATAGACAGGAGATATCCTATTCTAACACGCCAAGTTTCCAGGACGGGACGGCAAGTCCGCATGATCCTTCCACAAAGAAGCAAGATCTGACAGCTCATCAATTGGCGCTCATCAATCAGGAGCTTGCCCAGCAGCAAATAGAGACGCAGAAATATAACGCTGCCGAACAATATCACTCCCAGGCTAATCTGGATGAATCGTACGACGTCAATGACGTCAGAGCGCCAGTTGGACCAACACAATTCAATTTACCAGCGGAATTACCGCCGATATCCCCGCATCTGCCAGGCTTAGTGAACTCACTGTTGGATAAGCAAGAGGAGAATCTTTCTGTCGCTTCGACGCCACCACCAACGACGACCACGCCGTTAACGACAACAACTGCTCGTGTAAGCTCCACGACTTACAGACCCCGAGGAAGGTAAGCGTACATATTCAGATATGTGTGTGTGTGTGACATCAAATATGTCATTAATTTTATTATAATTTATAACTCTTTTTGCATAACGATTTTTTAAGATAATTTTTCTCGTAATAAAATATTTATTTTTCTTTACTTAAATTATTTAGGTTTTGTCGCACACATTTATAATTCTTATATTTATAGATCAAAGATCTATAAATGATATGCATCGGAGATAAAGTTTTCTCACATAAAATTCTATCATATAAAAATTCTCATATAAAAACTCTCTTTTCTATCATCTAAATGTAAATAAAACTAGTCTAGGATGTCTGTACAGCATCAATAAAAATTTTTCAATTTTGTCATGAATTTCAACGTGACGTTAATGATTAGACATACATATATCTGATCACCTTTGCACAGGGGCAGAGTCATACCAACGAGACCGAAAACGACTCAGACACCTAGTAACAAAACCGAGAGAATCCGAAGACCATCGTACAACAGATCTAAATCTAGATTTTCGACTACTACGGAAGATTATCGCGAAACCTCTTACGAGCCCACAAAGGGAAAAATACCAGAGACCACGCAGAAATATAACGCGATAGAATACAGGAGAACAACGCCCAGAACGCAGAAACATAGAAATCGAGATAGAGGAAATTCTCAGTCGGTACGATTATAATTTTTAATCTCTCTTTTTCTCTCTCTTTTACCTTTAAATCTTAGAAATGGAAAACATAAAGTTAATACATAAACATTATCTTTTAAATTTTAAATCCAGATTCAAACTCATCAAGCGGTCAGTTACGAGAACTATCCAACGCAAAGCGATTCGCAAAACAATGCATCTCCCGACGCGTATTCGCCAACGAGCGGATCCACTCCTAATCTCCACCAAAAGGAAATCTCTTCGTCGGGGGTGAGCGATTATACCCGTGAGAATTATTCGCCGACCACTCCCACGCAGACCGAGAATTACCCACCGTTGCGCGAGATACAGCACAACATACCTTTGATGTCCGACGATTACTCCAGAAGTCAAAATTACCCGCAAAATCGCCCTCAAGATGCCACGTACGATCAGAACGGCGCCTTCGAGCAACCGAGACTCGAACAGGCTCCGGTAAACGGATTCAATTATCAAGTTGTAAGCGAGAATTCACCAGATCAGACGAATATTCCTCAGAGACAGAAAGAATATTCGCGTTATCAGGAAAATTCCAACTACAATCTGCCCGTCACGGAAGATTCGCGAATCAGACCCGGCGAGGAGCATCGATATTCCCCGATTTACGAAGTCAACGTGGCGCAAACTCAGCCGGATTATAACATCGGTGGACAGAATTCATTCCGCAATATCAACGACGGCAAAATCGAGAACGGCGCGATAGAGGTCGATCCGAATTCGTCACCGATTTTTATTCCGCTTCAACAGAGCAAGCAAGAAGACTACGAGCTGCAGATTCCCTCTACAGAAGCATCGATTATCGAAGTACGTATGTCAAATTGATATTATTAATAATAATAGATGTTTTATCCGCGAATGTTTCAATTAAATGCATTTCTTAGAGGCATCATTATATACACAAAATAAAATTTCATTGAAATTTTGCAGAAGATGCGATAAATAATAATTAATTGTTAAAATTTTACATTAAAAAAATTTATCATTGATACATATGAAAAAAAATAAAACGTCATATAGAAATAATATAATATTGCTATATTATACGTGTGCATTACTAAATATATACTAACACACACACATGCGTTTTTCTACATATGATATTTTTTCATATAATATTTATAATATAATATAATATATTCTCGTATAATATTGAAGTATAAGTTTAATTGTTTTTATTTCAGATCGCTACGACCAGCACGACCACTCCGGCGCCCGTAATAATACGCCAGCGAGTTCGAGGTCGACTAGGTGGTGGTCGCCCTCATCAGGATTCCGCGATTCAAACGCGACCTCGGGGTTCTCAGGATGAGTATGTTCGTTTTAGCGTCGTGAATCACGATTCCGGCCGCGGCTCGAGTCATAGAAACCGCGATGGATCGAGGACGAAGACGCGCGCGCGTCCGCAGAATCACGGATCGCAAGTGCAGACCGAGGGTAACGAATATATAAAGATACACGCCGCTCAGCAGCAGAGGTTGATCGCCACCACTACACCGTCGACAACGACAACCACCAGCACGACCGCCCGCGCTGTGGAAGAAGACGTCGATTACGGATTTATAAGGCCGCCGAGCTTCCGTCCGGTGCAACCGGTGCATCCGGTGGATAACAGATTCCAAACGCCCGTTACATATAGACCCACTTTATCCGAGGTACTTTCCGCGTATGACATATAGAGAAAAGAAATGCGTAGTTTTGGAAACATAAATTAATTTTAACGTCTAATCATTTTCAATTAAATTTCAAGAGAGGAACTGTCATAATTCAATATCAGATCGTGTACTAATTACACAGAAGCTTTTCACACAAAATTTTCATAAAAAATATTATAAAAAATTATCTCATATGTTTCACAAATTTTATCTTTCTCTACCTTTATGACATAAATTATAATTTCGTAATTTCGAATAAATAAGAACTCATTCTTGTAATACATTTCAATTAGTCGTTAAAATTCTCACATATTAAAGGCAGATGTAGTTAATTTTTTTGCAGATTTCTATTATAATTTATAATGGCGCATTATATGTACAGTCAGTTAACAAAACATATATTTTTATGATTTTATCCATTATATTCTATCAAAATTTTGTTGCATCTATTAAGTATCGATTTATTTTTTATTAAAAAATATATAAAAATTTTTTATTTTTTTTCTTTTTTAACATTACATCTCTCTTCAGATATTTTGGAGTAAAACTGTTGTGTTTCACTCCAAACCCATCAATCTTTTTCTCGGCAATCATCTAAAATTTTTCAATGTTTTCAATATTACGCAAAAGTCACTTTTCACTAAGCACATTATGAAACTTTTGTGTGAAACACTCCATCAATCTTCCCTTCAACGTACTGTATCGCACAGGAAGCATTAATAAATGCGAATAAACCCGTCGCAGATACAGCACATAATATCCAACGACGAGACGGCGGTGGAATCGAGTCCGGCTCACGTTTTGAAGAATCGTCCGAAATACAATCAGATTCCGACCCGTCACCCGACCACGAAAATATTCACGACAACGACGGAAACCGTACCTGTTGCAACGGCGATGCCGGATAACACCGTATATACGGTGAAACCAAAAACGAAGCCGGAGGAACCGAAGCAGACGAGGATACGAGGAAGAATCCGCCGTCCGGGAAAGAAACGCACGATGACGAACACGGAATCCGGTCTCGAGGCAAACAACGAATTGCCGCTGGACGAGAACTATCCTCGAATAACGCCGCAACAACTGTCGGTGACAAGACAGCAGCCTCTCTACGATGACAATTTCGACGTGCCGCAATTCAACGTGCCGAATCAGAATAGACCGACCCAGTTCTACGAGGAGAGCGGCGAAAACGTAAGTAAATTCTCTAATCGTAGCTCGCTTTAAAAAAATAAATTAATAAAGAGAATTGCAATCCGAGAGAAATGCAATCAATTTTTTTTTTTTTCATTCAAAATTTGATATGAAAATTTGTTGTGCTATATTAATTTTAAATATAGCAAACTTATTCTTCAATATTTTTCTAAAAGATGCGATTTACTTCTTTCTGGACCGCACTTATGTAACGCGCGATCGTATGATTCTAGTATCCACCTCAGGAATTTATTCTAAACTTCGGTAATCGGCCGGAGCAGGTGTCACAACGAGAAGAATACGATCAGACTCAACTGGCTAGCCGAATAATTTCATCAAGCAAGTATAGTCATTCGGATCGCGTGAGCGAGCACTCTAGCGGTGACATTTACGGCGCCGAGAGTCAATGGTCCACGAAGCTGTCGAAGACGTCGTTCCAGCCGAGCTTCGCCTCGAATCGCGTTGCTGACGAGACGAAAAAAGAACGGGGCAGGATTCGCGACGATCAGGAAAACGAGAACGCGCCCGAGATTATTACGGCTAAGCCGGAAATGCCCTCGGGAGTAACGGTGGTCGTTTCCTCCGACTACCAGAAATCGCCGAACGACGCCGGCGGCACGGATGCAATGATGGATAGCGCTGTTTTCGGAATGAAGACGAATGGGCAGGATCACACGGAGAAATTGAATGCCACGACGGCTGTAACGACGACGGTACTTCAAGATCGAACCCGAAGCGATAAGGAAACGTCATTCGAAGCGCAGGCCTGGACGAGAGACAAGGAAGATAACTCTACGGAACAGGCAGATGAGGACACAAAGATGAAAAAAATCGCCGACCCTCTTACTGGTAGAAAGGTAAAATATTGTATCTGAAAACACTAATTTTTTATACACTTTGTCATTAATAAAATAATATATTTTCATGTGACAAATACTCTCACTTTATCTACAAGTTTAAAGTAATTATATTTTCTCTGATTTTATATAAATTATATAATAATTTAATATAAATAAAAAAAATCCAGATTATACAGATATAAAAATATTTCGATCTTTGGTCCTCAGACTGAAATGTAAATTATGAAAAATTCATTGTAATATTGCAATTGAAATCATACATTATAATGACTTGTTTCGTGTGATATATGCAAGAAATAATAAAAAATAAGCTGAAAATTCACCTTTCAGACACGAAGAAGAAGAGTTCGCGTGCGAGTAAGGCCCGTGGTTAAAGATGATTTTGTCACTGCCGAATCTCAACATTTCAACTCCGCAATGAACAACCTGATTCAAGATCAATACAAGTATAACTCGGTCCGTGAATCGAAGTTCACCACCGTCCAACCGACAACCGTCATCGCAACCACCACAATTGCCGCAGAGACGACGCGGAAATCTCTGCTGCAAGACTTCTTGGAAGATATGCTGAAGAATGACGAGGTCTCAATTCCGACGCGCGTTACATCAATCACCACGGAAATACCCGATTGGACGATATTAACGCCGACGACGACGCCGATAACGACACCGTACGTCGCTTCAGACGGTGGCGAAGCGACGACTTTGAAGGAAGACTACACGCAGACTAGTGCAATGCTGACATCGAATACTGATGAAGAACGCGTTACAATGGCAAATAAAAGTTTAATCGGATGGAAAAACGATACTGAAGAAACGACATCGTCTGAACAAACTGCTCGTCTGTCACAGGAAGAAACTAAAGTGCGAGAAGAAGCAAAGTTGGATGAATACTGGAACAAGAATTCTCAAGAAGATAAAAGTGAGCAGAATAATTTGGAAAATGTCGAAATATTCAATCAAAAGGATAATCTGCCATCGAACGATCCTGATAAATCAGGAATTTCAAAGGAGATTGAGGATACCAAAGCGGAACTGACTGACTCTTCGGCTACGAAGGAAGAGATACGGAAATTGAGTGCCATCAATAAAGGGAAGCAACATATAATGACGTTAAAGAGGCATGAAGAAAATATCGATGAAAATGACGCGCACCCGAAGAATCACAGAATTAAGTGGAGCGAAGTAAAATATCCGTTAACCCTCGACCAATCGCAATCTACGTTAAAACTGCAATTTACAACGCCCATCCCCGGTGTTGTCACGCGAAACGAGAGTGATTCCAGCGTAAAAACGCTCTCCGATTATGTAAAGGCCATCTTCGACAGCATGAAGAGTGCCGAGAACCAGGAGGAGGTGGAAGAAGTCGCGAAAGTGGTCGAAGCTAAACATGAGACTCCTGAAAGAGCAGATCAAATAATCGGCACGACTGACTCTTCGCGAGACATTTTTACAACGCAGCGTATCGATGTTGAAGAGAACGCGACTAATCCCGAAGAAGCGCAGGATATCGCAGAGACGACGACGAAGAAGTATGCTATGATTTTCGAAACAACCACACTGATCCCAGACACGACCACGAATACGGCGGTTTCGTCCGAAGAGATCGTAATAACAGAGCCTTCCACGACCACGTCGACCACGAAAACAGCATCGATTAGACAAGCTACAGGCACGGTGATTAGAGCGAATCAGACGATGCTGGGCAAGGTCCTCAGAACCTCAACCACCACGAAGGTCTCTCACATGACAGAGATTTGCTATAGAGGTCGATGCGTGATGACGAGGCCCAAGATGGACGACGTTATGGAAAGATGAGAAAAATTCGACGTAACGCGACGTCAGAGACATCGATTCAATCAGTCGCAAAGTCGTCTTTAGCACTTTCCTGTTCGGTTAATAAAAGATAATAATGTGATGAAAGACAATTTCTAGAACGACAATCTATCTTTGTTAGATGCCTGTCGTTGCTGAAAAATGTAGCAAGATGAATCGAGTAATGTTTGAGATAATTTAGTAATGTTTTAATATCAATATGTTTAGAAATATACATGTGTTTATTCTTACATAAATATAAAATCTATAAAAAAAATCGTGTAAAAAAAACAAGAAATTATGCAAAAAAAATTAAAATATAACCGAAGAGAAAAGTGTTAATTGACGCAATTTTCAAATTATTTTTTTATTTATCGATCGACATACAATATCGTACTTATGAATCGGATTTTCCGAAAAGCTATATTTGTTAATCCGCGAAATTACAGTTCAGTTTTCGCATTATTTTACATTCTGCATTCTCTCATGCAGTACAAAAAATTATCATAATTTTATATATAAAATTATTCCATTATTTAATTCCATTATTTATGCATTCAAGATTATAAAATATGGATATTAAAAAAAAAAAATGATATTTTATTTAAAATATCGGTCGCAAATTAAGGTTCAATGCGATAACAGAATATGAATTGATTATATGACTGAAATTGCTTTATACGTCATACATGTAGAGAATGATCAATGTTCTCCAGCTTCATTTGAAAGAAGATATTTTATTGCTGAGAGATAAGGCATCGTTCAACATGTCGCAATAAATTATGTGTATCGGGGTTAAAGGCGAAATACCAACATGATATCAGCCGTGAAAAGGGACTTCCCCTTCTGAAAAGGAAATTCCGCGTCGCCGGCGGCAAATCGATCGTTCGTCGCGACGCGTGTTTATAAAAAGGACGCCGAGCGTCCTTCTAGCGAGATCGAAGCGCGAAAGCTCGACTTGGACGAGTAATCGTATATCGCATCGCTTTAAAAAAATATAGAGAGTTAAGTCTATTTAATTTAATTACACATACCCGTGTAATATACGTGTAAGTTAAGCGTGTAAGTATTTTAATAAAGTGTATTTTAATAAAGATGCGAGAATGCAACAAATTTGTATACTCTAATTCTTTCTCATTTTTCTCGGAGCGAAAAGTATTTTAATCCTTTCGAGAGACTGGGTTTTCTTTTATTTATTCGAAAAAGAGATTTTTGCGAAGGTCTTGTAAATTGCTTCGAAATGAACACACAATTATCTCGACATTTTTTGAGCGAGTTTATAAATAGAAACTAGTTTTAAGATCTGCGCGCTATCGCGTATTCTAGTAACTTTTCCTTCACGTCCAAGTTAGCTTCATCCCTCGCGTCGGCCAAAACCCACCCTTATACGTCGCCATCGATCGGTAAAGTACAACCCCACTCGTGCAGATGGTGCCACGTCACGGAGGGGCGGCATTTCGGCGCCGGAAACGTAGTAGTAGTAGGGGATGCTCGGAGGGGTCTCACCCGATATACCCGTACGTCGTCATCGTGCGAGTAGACGACTATGTTGCATGGCTGGCCACGTAGGCGGCGAAGGGTGAGAAGTGGTGAGACGTAAGGAGGGTGATAGACGACGGGTGCGGGAAGCGAGGAGAGTGAGAGACGAGGACGCGAGAGCGCGGCAAAGAGAGAGAGGGTGGGCGAGAACGACGTAGCGAGACGAGTCACAGTCCAGTTGAGGCGCAAGGGTCCTCCGGCCAAGGACTACGATCCCTGGCAGTCCGGGACATTATGCCAGGCGGCGAGGGGTCCTCGATCAATCTCCTCGACCACCATCATCACCATCGTGCGTCGACCGCCGCCACCACGTCCGCGACGGACGAGTGCGCGAACGGCGATGATGTTAGAACCGGGACGACGAGCACCGGCGCGACCTTCACCAGCACGATGACGAGCGCCTTAGCGGGCGACGGTCTCCGGCGCAGAAAGGTCATACACGCGGCCCGAGAGACCCTCGACAAGGGTAAGTCAGGCCCCCTTCGTCGCCCGATTTTTGCGGTACCATCGCGTTCCTCCCTTACGAAACCTCGCGCAACCCCGTTGCTGTCGTCGCGGGTACCAACCCCGAGACACTTCCGTGCCCCGTCGATTCTCCGACCGCACGGAATATCGGGGGATCGATCCTCCTTCCCCAACATGATACCGCCTGCCGCCCGATAAGGCGGAACGCTCTTCGATCCGTTCCTGGTTTCGTTTAACGGGGATCGCGGAGAATCGGATCAACATGCGTTAAATGCCGTTAATTCACGAACCGACTTGGCTATCTCTCCCGATCGCGTACGCATTTCACGTCTCTGATATCACGATCGGTGTGACTGGGACTTACAGAATGCAAATTTAGTCGTCCTAAATCGAAAATCTCTTGCCGCGTTGATTCATTATCAAGTTTTCTTAAGAATTATATCTGGATGAAACTTTTTATAAGTTTCTCCATGTTTTATTTGTATTTACATTGACTTTTATTACGCATGTCATGATTTGTTCCATGTGTCGATTTAATATTCAACAATATATTTAATATTGTTGAATAATACATAATAATGGATTCAACGAATTCATGCGATTATTTTCACATTTTTGAATTATTTATGCTATCGTTGATATATCTACTAGTATGCTGGATGATGTATCTACGAACATGTTGAGATTCATAAATAATACATAAACTGGAGTTCAATGAATTTATGCGGTCTTTGATAAAATGACGAGACGACATCATATTCGATTTACAATGATGAATATCCTTACAAAAGGAACATGTTTTATGTCATCTTAATCTCTTTTGACGATCGATGTTTTCAGACCGCCATGTTGCAGTTGCATTTTCGAAATGGTTGCTATTATGACATTTATGTGGATATTATTGTATACATCATCGGAATTCCGAGATCGAAATATCAAATACAGATGTTTAGTGTTAATCCTTTGTCGACGACATTTTTCGCAGTAATTATATCCACTGTGAATTTAAATTTTCTATTAATCATTCATATATTACATGTATATAATCGCAAATCAGTGCCAGATTTAAACTCGTGCCCCCTATCTCCTTTGAAATTATAACACGAATAAAACAGATTAAAATTCGAAAATGCGAAAATAATAGCATGAATTTATGAAATCCATGCTCATATATTATTTTTAACGATAATATTAATATTAATGTAATATATTATATTAATAATAGAGCCCCGAAAGCGCTCAAAAGCTATAGCTGGTTTATTTGAAAATCCAAATCTCGAAAGTAGCAGCTGCAATCTGCGAAACGCTGCAGTTCCACATCGTCGAGTCTCCTACGCTTTGCCAATTTTAACATGCGGCGTATCACGGACGTTACGTAAGAATACCTCACACGTGGACGGAATACACTATGTATAGCCAAAATGATTCGAGCAAACACTATTTCCTAAATGATTTCTTACGAAATGATTCGTATATAATAATAATCCATAATAATAATAATAATAATAAAACCATCAAAATCAATGATGATTGGTGATCTAACAATAAGTTTATGATAGCACGAAAACCGCGATGAATCATAGCTAACAAACGTGGAATTTTAGCGTTTACTGAAGTTCAGTTGTTTCAAACATTTCTTATTAATTAGCTGAATTTGATTAGCATGAAATACACGCGAAGCTAACTTCAAATTTCGAACCCAACTCCATCGAAAACAACGTTAACCCGAATTCGTTTGATGCATAGTAGGATGCATATAGACGAAAAATATTCTATCTGATTATATGCACATATTCTACATTTTTTCTTTTATTTTAAGATTATTTAATTTAAATCAATCTGAACTTTATATCTCAGTTTAATTAATTTGAATTAATTATTATAAAAGGAAATTTTGCATTGAGCAAACTTTGGAGTTGTTGTATTTTGTAAACATTCAGAGAGGACAACTTTAATGGTTGTGAAGTTGAAAAGGCATGGAGGATCGCCAGTGCTCTCAGAAAGTGCAGTTCTTCAAAGACATAAAACGAAGAAGAAGTTTAACGTTTGTTAACATCGGTTTCAGTTGCGCTGCTCGAATACGGTTACTCGACCTGTTTTTATGTCACATCACAATTGCGCATTGAACCAAACGATGCGACACATTGTGCATTTTCTATGTTGTACGTTATTCACTGATTGCCGGTAACTCTATGATTATCGTTGTCGTTTGATACTTGCAATGCAACTAAATTTCCAAAGTTGGATAATACAAGACAAACACAATTATTTTACGATGCGTTATTATTTATCTAACGATTGTTATCTAAGAAATTGGATCGTTTGTCAAAAATTTTATTGAGCTCTATATGTATAATATCGGATCTTGTTATTTCTTTCCAATTTTACGTAATATTATAATTTTCTCTTTCTTATCTCATTCAAAAAGACTTGATAAAAATACGAACTTTCAACGTCTTATGTGATTAAGTTAAATTATATTTGTAAGATAGATAAAAAGAAGATTTATACACTCCGTTAAAGTATACCTGCGGTAACTACGTCATTGATAAAAAAATATTGCAAGAAAAAATGCTTCTACGTGTTCTGAACGAGAGTGTAATATAATGTACACCGTAATATAATCGATTTTCGATTAGCAGTTGTGAGTTATGATAGCACGATCGTAAAAATACTTTAATACAGGATAATAGTTTAATAAAGCAGGATAACCCTTTAAACCATATATATCACGCTCTTTATATATTGAACAATTGTTTAATTAATGCTACTGTTATTTCGATAAAATTGCGTCATTTCATTATCACATTAATGTTTCATTACAGCAAACTCTAAAATAAAACTAAATTGAGTTTATTGTATTGTAATCTTTTTTTGTATGAAATTTTATTACAGTATTAATATTATATGTTTTACTATATGATATATTGTTTATAACAACTTCTTTAACAAAGTTTTTTTTCTCGAAAGAAGCGCAACTTGAAAGAACTTTTATAATGATTGCACTGACGCCTCCAAACCGTTCGCTATTCGATGTCATCGGACTACAAATGTAGACAAAGTTCTCGTGCACTGACCTTATTTCGAGTATACCGAGTCGATGAAGCATGACTATTCCAGTAAAAAAATTCTTGTGTGCCTCACGATGTTGTTGTTTACATGCATCGTCGACTTCGAAGAACGCCGCGAGCTTGTAATGGTATGCCTGCGAAAAAATATAGAGTATATTAAAGGTATAATATTAATGGATAAAGAATATATTAATAGATTAAGAACGTTGTTTAGAGAACAAAAGATATAAATAAAGTAGATCTCAATTTATTTTGGAATTACAGACGCAGTAGCTTTCCATTAACATTTTTCTTGAGGATTATATAAAGGGAAAAGTGTACACAGAAATCCAAGATTGAGGAGAGCGAAGATCCATCGACCATTTCATGCAGCTCTGCAGTATGCATGATACACGCACCGATGTTAAACGACGATGTTAAATAATATTCTAACGGAAACGCGCGATTTTCTCGTTCGCGAAACAACCGTGTCCGTAATTTCCGTGTTTTGTACTGCATGTCCGAGATGTAGATAGCGTACATCTCGCGTGAGAGAGTATATCTGTATATACATAGCGGGCGGCTGTGACGTAAAAGGGATTCTCGCTTCCCCTTTTCATCCCCCTCCAAAATGAGATACGATGGTAGCATTTCAACAACGGTTCATCCGAAGGGATTCGGAATGGGGACCTTCTGAGGCAGCTTAACCGCGACGTATATTCTAGATGCACTTGGAGGTGCGAATTTCTGGCCTGATGGTACTTGCGAATTATTAATTATTCAAATAGTTCCGCGCGAACGCGCATCATTCTACGGCGTACTAGAATTTAATAATCGACGGACTAATAAAATTAACAAAACTTATTAATCATTTTTAACACTAAATCTTTTTCACCATAATTTTTCTGCATATGATATAATATGCTTTGGAAAAATTTCAATTTTAAGACATTCCTGAACAAATCAGTTTTGAACAGAATTAGAAGAACTATTTTTTTGCGTTTATATTGCATGTTACATATTAAATTGATATCTTCTTTTTGTAATATTAACTTAACAATTATATTGGTTTTTTCTGAACTATAATCATATAAATAATACGAGAGAGAGGAAGAATATAAATATCTTATTATTATAAAAATACAAAAAGAATAAAAAATATTATACAAGAAGATAAATTCTTAACACAAGATGCTGTGACTTGATTGTTTATTATTATACATGAAAATCACAGCTGATGCTAACGAAAATCACAATTTGAATTGTGTCTTTGAACTGGGAAATAAAATGGAGTAACTCAGTTTACATTAGCAATCTTTCACAACAACTGTTGGAATTCTGCCATCATTTACGCTACATTGTTTCACTACATTGTTTGGGAAGACTCCAAAAGCAATAATTTAGTGGGGAAACAACGGTTCAGAGCTTATATTTACTGTTGCAGTGCTGCTATTTTTTACAGTCGTAATTTTAGAAGAAGAAATTCTGTGCGTAGAAAATTTAGTAATTTAAAAAATAATGATAAAATATCAATATTTCATAAATAATTCGCACGAATAGAATATTATAAGATAACATCAAGACGATTATATACGTATTCATCTTTCCCTAGAAAGTCCTAATATTACCTATATGCTTGATTTTACCGCGTTTCATGACAATATACCCCTGATGAGAGATTTAAAGTTTTGCGGACGACGTAGATGAATGACTATGTTCAAACCCACGCTAGATACTTTCGGATACATCCGGAGTAATCGCATACCCTACTTTATCTTGTCGAGAGATTTTTAGTCATTATACGTTTTCGTGTACATAAGATTAATGGTCGCATCCCTTTACATAGTGTAATATATCGCTCGATTTCCGTTACATATGTTTGGGGAAACCGATTCTTACAACGTCGATTAACTTGAACCATAGTTTAATTGTTTCTCCATCCCTTTCTGGAAACTGTAGAGGCAATCAAACTACAACTAAAGTCAGCTATACTGACGTCAGCAGAATCGGCTCCAAGCGATGAAATGACAGAGATAACATTTTACGAATTACATTGTTACACAAGAAATGTATAAAACTGCAATGTATATCATAAGAAACAGCAACTTTATAATTTTTATTTTACTAGATTTTTATCAATTAATCAGAAAATATGAACATTAAAAATATATATCATTTCTCTCTCTCTCTGTCTCTCTTTCTCACCAATGTAAAAAAATTATTTGCCATTACTTATTACCATTACTACTTATTTACCATTATATAGTATTAGCACTTCATAATAACATATCGCTTGTAAGAAAATATAAGAAAAGGAAATGTAAGAAAAAAATGCTATATAAACTTGTAAACTGATAAAAATGTAAATTTAGATGCAAAATTTCCATAATTGATATACGCTTCAGATAATTCTCAGAATCGATGTCCTCTTTTTCTATTAAAAATACGCGCATGCTCGTTTATCACTGTAACGATTTGTAAAATTTTTAATTTTTAATGCATTTTACCGACAAACGTATAGCTAGTCTATTTCAGGGACCGCCATTTAATGTTGCAATATGCATAAATTTATTTTCTTGATAAAGAGGTCGCTTCAGTTTGCGAGAATTCAAAAGTCGATTTTTAAAATAAATATGTACCTACGCTCTTTCTCTAAGTTAAATGATTTATGTCACAATATATAAAATGTTGCACGTGTCATATTATATATAAATAGCCGGGAAAGCTAAATTTTGGGCGCAGACAAGAATTGAAATTAGTGTTGTTAATATTCACAAGTAATTGAGTAGTATCCGAAATAACCAGACATTCCAAATACACAAGCATTTAGTTTGTTTCAAAATAATTAAAAAATTAATATCCGGATGTTCTGGAATTTTATACAAAAAATACAAAAATTTTTAATAAAACGATGCAACGCATAATATTTTGTAATATTTAAAATTATTATAAAATATTATCGCGTAGATTTTTATATCTATTAGTGAAAAGTAAAAACGTAGCAATTGATATAAGACGTATCTTTTTTACGTATTTATAGCATCAAACATTCAATTCAAGAAAAAAATTACTTCAGAATTTTCAATTCTTAGTACAAATAATATATATACAATATATCGATCTAATACGAATTTAACATATGGTTACACATGTATTTCTCTTTACAGCATCCCGTCTTCTAAGACGAAAAATACCATGTACAGGCCATCTAATGACCCCCCGCCGCCTATGGATACAAAAGGTTCCTACTCAGGTATGTATTTAAAACTTTATATGTTACTTTAAATAAATTATATATATATAATTAGTATTTTTATACCCTCACTGCAACAGCTATTTACATAAGTCAATTATCAAGTTTAAACAAAATACTAAAATATGAGTGTTATACGTTATATTTTACTCCGATCATCCCTATACGAATTTATAATACGCGAATGTTTTTTGTGATGAAAAATATATATATAACGCTAGCCTTCTCGACTTGTAATACAACAACACGCTCGTATAATATTCCTTTTATACTTGATTGTTACGATCACAGCGATAATGGTAGTTCTATGTGCTTTTATTAACAATATGTACTCAAGTATCTCTATTTTTTCTCCGTGTACGTGACTATCTTGCATCAAATGTAATATATAATGTGATGCGATGATATCATCGCAAATAACTAATCCGAAAAGGAAAACGTTTGACACAAATAATAAGAATACGGGAATTTTATTTTATATATATAAATACAAATAAATAAATGAATTTATATTCTAAATTGATTCATGCCGAATTGATTATACAAACGTGAGTAACAGTCATTAAAGAACGTAGTTTTATGGAGGTAATAATATCGACTTTATACACATTAAGCCATTAGTGGATATCAAAGTTCGCGTGTACTGCGATGTTTACTTCGAAGCTACATTGTTGATTTTATGCTATTCTGTTTGTCTTTTACTATTCTTGTCTTGAATTGTGCGGGTTCGATTCTTGTCGTGTTAGCACAATGTGAGGTGAATTTATCTTGGATATATTATTTTACGTAATATAAGATGTTCAGAATGTAATTGTATTAAATTCTAACGATATGTTGTATATATTTTCAGTAAAAAGTATCATATAAATGATATAAACTATTCGAAATAGTTGCGTAACTACTTATAAAAGATCAAAATCTTTATTAATACTTCAATAAATTCACAAGCTTAATATAAAATAACTTTTCAACAAAACAAAACAAAATACTTGAAATTAAAATAACATTTTAATTTTATAATAACTTTATTTGTCACAATAATTCTCAATCAAGTAATTATCTACATGCGTTTATTTTAACATTTTTAAAATTTACTGTTTTAAACGTCTCGAAATATAATAATCCAAAGAATTTAACTTTAAAGATCTGGAAAAGGCAGCGCGAAACATCAATGTCAAACTTTTGAATTCGAAAAGCATATTCTGAAAAGAGAGTGTAGTATAAGAAATAAATAATATTATTTCTACTTCAAGTATATTTTGTTTTATTTTTCAAGAGTCACTTGATATTAGTTTGTAAGTTTTAATATTATAACACCAATATAAAACTTTTATTTCTTGAAATTATATAATTACCTAGAGCAAAATCTAAGATCCATAATATTTTTTATTCTTGACATAATCTCAACAAATTGTCAAAGTTCTTGATACTTGTTATAAGGTATCCTGTATATAAGTACCGTATCGTCTCTGCACGATTCTCTCTTATTGTCTTCTCAAGTAGGTCATCACCGTACAGCAATTGTAGTGAAGCATTGAAGCCTCAATGATTATGATGTACAATACTTTATCGCGTATCGCCAGCCATGGCTACTTA
Organism: Lasius platythorax; assembly: GCA_963971435.1. Classification (NCBI taxonomy): domain Eukaryota; kingdom Metazoa; phylum Arthropoda; class Insecta; order Hymenoptera; family Formicidae; genus Lasius; species Lasius platythorax. The sequence goes on from OZ020541.1 coordinate 5,381,164, forward strand.
TTGCGTGCGAAATATGTATAATCATTCGCTTTGTTGCTGCTTAAGTACCGATTTCACGTAACTCTGCCAGTGTTATTAAGCGATGCGCGATCCATTTTCCAACTAAAATGCATCTCTCGCATATGGAAACAAATGTTATGTTTGTCTGTTATATCGAGAATTCAGAAATTAATATCAAATTTTTCCAGCTCTCATTACAATGTTCTTCTGCTTTCACGTAGGAAAAAATACCGATTCCTTTAAAACTGACGATATTGTTTATGACGACTCGTTTATTGACTCTGAGGCTTATTTAATACTATCCGCGTTATTAAATAATTATATTCTTCCAAAAATGTCAGGTAAAGTCATTTACTTAATTTTAAAGAGAAAATTATATAAATGCAACAGGTATCGTGACACGCAATGTTGACTAAAGAATCTGCATATTATGCATCACTCGCAAGCTAATGATTTTTGTAGCGATATCCGTTTTTACTATTTGCAAGAATGAATATTTTTGCATATAAATGAAAATCATGCATATACATTTTTGGAATATTTTCATTATAATCCATTTTTTACGATAAGTAGATAATACAATGTACCGCGAATTTTTTTCGATTAAATGAGATGAGAAAAATTATTACGTCATTACAAGATCTTCAGTTAATCTTATTAATTATACAACAAATAGATGGCCCGTTATTGATAGTATAGTAGACTGTTTAAATATAAGGTAACAATTTCTTGTGCAAAGGATTGCTTAATTGCACATGTGTAACTATTTCTTTTTCCGGTAGTAGTGTCAATTTTCTCGACTAATAGTAGTTTCTACATCAAATCTTTGCACTCGAATCAGCATAAGTTGGCTAACATCCAAATAAAATTGCATAGCGCTTGGTATTGCCAATCCACGTACGATACTCCGATAACACGGCTGACCTAGTAATGTACGTAACTACTTGGCCACCCCGCTAAACCTTCGAGTTTCTCGTTTTCTCGATCATTTGAGATCATTAATATTTCACGAAACGACGAAACGACGTAAAGGATCATTGAACTATTTCTTGAAAAGCGTATACGGATCAAATCGATCTATGTAATGATCCAATAAAAATTCAAAATATCTTTCTTTGTAATCCTTTGTACATAAAATTGAATCGAAATTTGATTATGAAATTTGTTTCCGTTCAATAAATTACAATATCGTTCGTTATTCAGTACACATATATGCAATATAAAATCAATTACTTTTGAAATTTTACTACGTATTTCAGTTGCATTGTATAACATTTGTAAAATTATAATGTCAAATTTGATTTTGGAATTTCAAAAATAATAATATATAAAAGTAAATGTTATATAAGTTCAATGCAGAACCTAAGTACAAAAAATAAAATATTGTTTAAAGAAAAATTAAATAGAAATTTTAACATACACACACACACACACACATATTTGTGTGTGTGCCTAGTGATTGTTTGTATAAAATTTCATATTTAAATCCTTTTTGACTTATATTCGCTCTTCCAATATATATTTTAAATCCAATTAAATTTTAGTGTCTAATGTGCAAACTGCGCACAAAGAAGCTTAATAATTCGACTTCTTCCAGGAATGCGACGTAGTCATGATGTTCCCTAGCGGGGCGAATGACGAGTCCTTGATGTGGTTTTTAGGACGTCTTCGGGCTGGAACCCCGGGGTTAATAGTTCACGTGCGACATCATGCCTCATCGGACAGTTACGGGTTTTACATTACGGCACCTTTCGGAGTGTGAGTATCCGATTTCCAGGTTAAACTTTAATGAAAGCGCGAGGGATCGTACAATCGAATAGCTTTAACTCCATTGGCTCACAGTCTACTCAAGGCTGCCGAGGAAGTGCATCTACCGAAGGCCCTGCGACAGGAATTTGGCGGTGGATTCAAGGAGTTTGTCGGCTCTGAGGCCAACTGCTTCGAGGGCAGCGACGACGAGATCCGATTCTTCAGTACCCAAGAAAGACAGTCTCTAGTGCTGCATCTGCTTCACACCTTGAGAGCGGGCCCACATGATCTCCACAGTCTGTCTGGTCTTAAGATGGTGGAGGGTCAAGCGATCGTTCCAAAGTGCATTTCGTCCGGTATTATTTCTCAGGTGCGATATATACATATATATATAATATATATGTAATATATAATATATAATATATATAATATATATGTAATATATGTAATATATATAATATATTATATATATATATATATATATATATATATATATCGATTATTTACATGCTTCATCCGTGTCTCCTCGAATTTCTTTTTCGTCGAAAGAGAGATCTGTCACTTTCGTCACTTTATTCTCTTTCTCTTTCTCGTCAGGTCTTCCCCCTTCATGAATTGCCCGCGTTAGAAAAATTGCAACGAAACTGGGTTCGCGCGTTTCTTAGCCCACAGCCCTTGGATGACATTTGTAAATACTTCGGAGTGAAAATTACTATGTACTTTGCCTGGCTCGGCCACTACACCACCGCTTTAATCGTTCCAGCTGCAGTGGGTGTCATATACTGGGTATGTATGCGTTTCGGATATATCGGTGTAATCCGAATAAAATAATCCAATAAAAATTAAAATGTACATGAAATAAGCGCGTGTAAAATGCTAATATTTATTGATATTTAGTAAATAAAACAAAGCAAAATTTGATGACAAATTTGAACGCAGAATAAACTGATCCTCAGTCAATAAGATATTTTGAGACTTGAAAATATAAGAAATTTAGTAAGCGCCGTATCCCGACTGTTTAGGTCGGCATCATCGGCAGGAACCAAGCGGTGGAGGACGTGGCCTACGTTCTGTTTTCGATGTTCAATGTGATATGGGCTACCGTATACTTAGAGACGTGGAAAAGGAGAGGCGCGGAATTGGCGTACAGGTGGGGCACTTTGGATCAAAGGGACGATTTATTGGTCGAGCCTAGACCTCTGTTTACAGTAAGAACCTTTCGAACATTCTTAAGCACTCCGATATCGGCATGGTAACGCCGTAGCGTGCTAATTCAGCGTCTACATCTGCACAGTGCTATGAGAATAGATACGCTTTTGCTACACCATTTTAACCGAGAATATAGCGAATACCACACGGAGGGGTTTTAACGAACGAAAATCTATTTATAAGACTTGTTCGAAATTCGATACTCAATTACGAATCTAACTCTGTTAAGGGAACTCTGGAAATCTCACCGGTTACAGGAAGACTGGAACCAACCTATCCCAGATGGCGTAGAAACATGTTTCGGTATTTCGTGAGCGTGCCTATCATCGCAATCTGTTTACTCTTCGTCTTCATCGTTATGATATTGAGTTTTCAGATACAGGTATATAATCGCATAAAATCACGTTGTAAACTATATCATACGATTAATCACTACTTAAAAAATATTTAAAATGATTATTAAGACCATTCCCAAAAATTCCGACAACATTTATATATACAGAAAAGTGATATAAACATAAAACTTTTCCTACTTTAAGATTCATAACACCAAAAGATAAATAAATGTATAAAGTTCAGAGTAAATAAGTGTATAATTTATTCTGTATTCTTATGAGATACAGAAACTGAAGAAAATGTATATAAAATTTGTACTAATAAATCCCTCGATTTTTTTGTTGCAAAATCGCAGGATTGGTGGGACGCGCATCTTGAATCTGGAGGCTACGGATTCTGGCTTAGTTACGTGCCAAAGGTTTTGCTCGCAGTGGTCATCGCATTGATGGATGAGGCGTACTTCAAGGTCGCGGTGTGGTTAAACGATTTGGGTATGTATGCCAATAATAATCGACTCTCTACACTTCAACACATATCTCTATCTCTCTCCTTCTCTATCTATCTATCTATCTATCTCTCTCTCTTTCTCTCTCTTTTGACATAATCGTATCTCTATGCGACTCAAAATACGAACAATCGCCATTTGCCGACTTCTCCGCATCGATTTGTGTATTTTACATACGGTACACTATGCACGTCTAGTTCAAGAACATAGCATATACTTGCGATAATTTTTCCACGGCTTAGCTTCTTCTAGAGAATAATTGGGAGACTATGTAACAAGAACATTTACATTAAAGATTGTTGTTCTGTTTCTTTTTGTTTAACTGTAATAAACCTGTGAGATATAATATAGATACAGTTCCATTTTCATTTAAATCTTGGAGAGCGTTTATGGTACGGTAGATAGTATTTGTAATTTTTGTGTGTTGGACGCAGAAAACTATCGACTAGACACCGAGTACGAGAATCATCTGATCTACAAAGTGGCACTGGTAATAAGACGAACTCTCCATTCTCAATGAATAGAATATCAATGTTGTGTTAGACGTTGTGCATATGTCCTTCTCTAATTAAACACAATGAATAACATTAGATCGGTATAAAACTCTATCATTTTTCTTGTATTATTACAAATTATGTAATGTTTTTCTCTTATTTTTTAGTAGATATTTTAAACTTATTAGATATCTTTATATATTTGAATTTGATCAGAGATATAATAAACTTTTTTCTTTGTGAGAGAAATATAACTATGAAAAATACAATACTTATACAAAATAAAGTACAAATTAAAGTTTTATAGTACTTGTTCAGGAAAAGTTTAACGTTCAATATAGAAGTTGTTAAAGCGTTTATAGAATAAAGATAGAAACAATTGTGCTAGTGTAGCTTTGCAATTTAATCTAAAATGATCTGCGAACCAGGCAAACGTGCATAGCGTAAATGAAAACAAACGACAAGTATTTTGCTAATTTTAGAAATAATATTGAAAGATCACTTGTAAATTTAGAGATGGACGTATGAAAGAATACAATATAGATTTTAAGCTTTTTGTTTTAATGCCTGCTCTGGCTGTCTCTGTCGCTGCATGAACATTCTATTCGCAAAAGAACACTTTTTTGCTTAATTATTTTACGTCATAGATCATTCGTATAATTGCGCTTTTATGTGAATTTGTGTACATACGATGTGTATGTTAAAATGCCGTATTGCGATCATCATATAATCTACAACGACCATCCTATATTTCAGTTTCAGTTTGTAAACTCCTTCCTATCGCTGTTTTACATCGCCTTCTATCTTCAAGATCAAGAGAGACTCAAGGAGGTGATAATTCAATTATTTCTCTCGCAAAGCGTTATAATCACATTGAGAATATAAACATTCGTTTCAGCAATTGGCGGCTCTACTCATAGCTCGTCAGGTGATCGGCAATCTAAAGGAATCCGCGATACCGTATGTGATCGAGCAGCTGCGATTGGCACGGTTGAGTTTCGAGCTTTTCGGAGCCTTGAGTCCCAGCGAAGCGAGGCCGCCCCCGAGTCAAGAAGGCGAAGAGGTACAGGGTAGTAAGGAAAACGAGGAGAAGGAAGATCGGCCCGACAGCGGCAAATCGAAGCAACCGCGAAACGTCAGCCAAGCAGAACTGGAGAGTTCCCTCTACAGAGTAGGGCATCCCACTAATTCTCTACTTAGTGACGTTACGTTCAAGGTTTGGTCTAGATTTAGCCAATTTAGGTTTCTTCTTTTCTCTTCGGAGCACTCCGCCACACATGCATATCGACCTTGAAGCACTCGCAGGCGAAATGGAAGACCATCGATATACTCGTTTATTGAGCTATTACATTTAATGGGTGCTTCAGCCACCCCCGTCAACGTTTCTGCTCCTTGAGCAGGTTTTCATTCTCGACGTTGCGAGTGACTCAAACACTTCACATCATATAGATCGAATTATCTCGCCCCTTAAATTTTTCCGTTCATTCTCTCCGCTCACAGACTGCACTCTGCGCACTCAATTGCATGACGACAAAGCTGAACTATTAATAGTAATGTCAATGTCACGTTGCGTTTGTCGGTCGTTTCTTATTTTTGCAGAATTTTAATGATTTCTTTCCTGTTTTACACCCATTCCATCGACGACGCACAGGTATCGACTAGAAAGGTAATATCATATTCATCCTATCATTAAATCTCAATCTTTTCCGTCACGAACAATTGCCATTTGTCTCATATGAATATTATACAATTTTGGCTATTTGTTTTTGAAATATACGCCAATAATTATAGCAACATAATAATCAAAATATTACTGAATAATTTTGAATAAAATTAAATCTTATTAAATATATAAAAAATACAATTTTCTTTGCAATATTAGAGGAAAAGTACAATTTTCTTTGCAATATTAGAGGAAAAGTTAATTTAGTTCCAAATATTTGTGTATTTTTTTTTATAAATAACGTCGTAATAGAAATCTTTGGAAACACGGCAAGTTACGTGACCGAAAGATATAAACAGAATTCTCATGGCTTATCAAACAGAGCCCGTGTTTACAGTTTGTGTTTCGCTAAAGTTTGATTTTCTTTAATGTATGCACGATTTATGCCCAAGACACGATATATATAATCTTTAGTGTTTTTCAATTATCTGAAGACAAACACTGGATGTGTTTTTTGTTGTATTTTTAGCAGGTATTTATAACAGACAAATTTTTTTGTTAGTATCGTGTTAATCAGATATTCTATAATATCAAGAGAACTTTTATTATTTATTTCACATTGTCAAATATCGCCAAGTTAAGGCCTATTTAGACGATCTATAATTTGTGACACACAAAATTCAAGACAGAAGTTTATTTATAATTCTATACATCACATGTTTTATGTATACGTGTTTTCTGAGATATTTTGATTTGTATAGGCAATTCCACATCAAATCGGACAAGAAATGACCTCGTATTTTTTAAATCAATCGAAACTTTTTTCACGTAAAATATACATAAAATAAGGAGATACGTAATTTTGTATTTGTCCGAAATATTTTTTTTGCAGAAGTTATAAACAACAAAATTTTCGTGAAAAATGAAGAAGTTGTCAACATTAAAAATTAATATCTCTAGTTATATTTGTCGTAGAGCAATTTTTAAAAATGCATTTTAAAGCTAAGGAGACAACCTTTTTTATAATAATAGTTTAAGTTACAAGAAATTGCTAATTACACTTGCTATAAATAATTGAAATGTTTAATAATTTTTTTTACCAAAAAGTACACTTTTTAAGATTTTTGAAATAATGCTATTTCATTCTCCATTTCATTCTGAAAGTGGACATTTTTTATTTTGTGGAAAATCGATAGATTCTATTTTTTATATATTTTTAATGAATGAGGCGCCGCGCCGTGCTCGCGTCACTGGCTCGACCAAGTAGTATGCTACGCGCTATGGCACACCGATTTGTTCGGAAATTTTTTGTAAGAAGAATGTACAGAATGAATGACATAATTTATAATGTTGATTACATTCAACATAATTTATAACAAATGAATGTAATCAACATTATAAATTATGTCATTCATACTGTACATTCTTCCTACAAAAAATTTCCGAACAAATCGGCGCGCCATAGCGTAGCATACTACTTGGTCGAGCCAGTAACACGAGCACGGTGCGGCGCCTCATTCATTATAAATATATAAAAAATAGAATATATCGATTCTCCATAAAATAAAAAATATGTACACTTTCAGAATGAAATGGAGAATGAAATAGCATTATTTCAAAAATTTTAAAAAGTGTATTTTTTGGTGAAAAAAATTATTAAACATTTCAATTATTTTTAGCAATGTAATTAGCAATTTCTTATAACTTAAACTATTATTATAAAAAAGGTTGTCTTCTTAGCTTTAAAATGCATTTTTAAAAATTGCTCTACGACAAATATAACCAGAGATATTAATTTTTAATGTTGACAACTTCTTCATTTTTCACGAAAATTTTGTTGTTTATAACTTCTGCAAAAAAAATATTTCGGACAAATAAAAAAATACGTATCTCCTTATTTTATGTATATTTCACGTGAAAAAAGTTTTGTTTGATTTAAAAAATACGAAGTTAAAAAAGGTCGATTTTTGTCTGATTTGACGTAGAGAATTGCCCATAATATATTTTACGTATTTAAATGTGTTTTCTGTAATATGCGATACATAAAATTTATAAATAGAATTCTGTTTTTAATTTTGTCGTAAATTGTACATATATCATCTAAAGAGGCCTTTAGTCTAAATGTTCTTTTATTAATTCTCTTTGTGTGTATATGCAGTGAACTGAATCAGCGAACTATATTACATAAAAATTGTAAGGCAATTTATATACTAATATATATATAAAAATTATCTATACACTTATGTAAAGTCTAAAGATAAAATATTTGATTACCTGTTTTATTTTTATCAGACTAATCAAATATATAAAACAGATTATTATATATATATATATATATATATATATATATATATATATATATATATATATATATATATATATATAATTATAAGACAGGCGAGAAAACATTTATGATAATTACTAAGATTGTTTGTCTGTACAAGCTTAATAAGTAATTATTTTTAATTCACAGTACGACGGGGCGTTTTCGGAGCATTTGGAAATGCTGTCGCAACTGGGATATGTCTGTCTCTTCTCTTCAGCATTTCCATTAGCTGCGATGGCCGCTTTACTTGGAAATTTACTCGAATTACGCGGTGACGCGTTCAAATTATGTTTCGTGCTTCAACGACCTTTCGGACGCAGAGTGTCGAATATCGGCACATGGCAAGTAAGTGAAGAGCAATCTTCGAAAGCTTATGCACATAGGCATATAAATTTAAGATTGAATTCAACGCGCGTAAATAATAGAAAAAGATTTACAGAATTATTTACCGTACATTTGATCTTTTTTATGAATTATATTAAATTTTTTATTGTGTTAGTTGTTCATTCGCCTTTACAGAAAGTGCTTAAAATAATTTTCTTACGCTTGATAAAATTTTAAATATGATATTGTCAATTTCTATTGAAAAATTACTATTGCGATTATCAAAACAAAAATAAAATATTGAATAACGAAAATAGCTGTAACTCAGAGACAAGATTAAAGAAAATAAACATCTTCGTAAATTTTTATTGTTATTTTTGTGCGCGTTTTAAATTTATCTATGAAGTTATGCCCGCATATTAGATATAAATGATGTATAAATTATATAAATAAAGTTAAGCTCAAATGATACAAGCTCAATTTTGCAACTTTGATAGAACGCTATGGAGGCGATGGGTCTGGTCGCTATTTTAGTGAATTGCGCCCTGATTGGATTAAGCGGGCAGGTGCAACGAATGTTCCCAGAGATGTCGGCAACGCAAACAATCTTATTAATCGTAGCATTGGAGCATATAATGTTCGCTATTCGATTTGTGATTATTTGCGCGATTCCCGACATACCTCATTGGGTCGCTACCGAGATGGCTAAAGTCGAATTTTTACGACGCGAGGCAGTCCGAAGATTATCCTCGACCCCGTCACCGGAACAACAACCAACAACAGTGATAGGTACATAATTCATCTTCATATAATGTTCATTCATATATGTGCATTGTCTAACACATCAAAAACGTATAATTATTATTTTATGTGACTTCATGAAAATCTCATGTCTTCGTATCCTATTTTCGTCTCTCCCGATTCGATAACCGTTTTTAACTACCAGCCTATCCAGTGCCAGTTCATGAATGATTCGCTCTCTATCAGCAAGAAAGTGCTAATCGCTTTGCCTGTCGCGTTACATCCTCCCTCCTATCAGCTATTAATTTCGCTCGAACTCAGGGAGATTCGTGGTGAGTCCAGCAGACGGAGAGAGCGAAGAGCAGCACTTGCTTTCCGACCGTACCGGTTACGCGACCACGTCCAGTCAAGCGGACACCCCGACCCTGGCTTCGACCACCCATACACCCAGTGGACCGACAACGCCTAGCGCCGCGTCGGTGCCGAGGATCGCGGAAACACCACCCACGGCCGAGACGCCCGGCAGCGGCGGAAGCAGCAGCGAGATCAACAGCCCGTTCCTACCCGAGAGCAATTCCAGCAATGTCACCCGCGATATTCGTAATACGCCGAGATGTTCCATACCCGGAGGCGAACGAGGTTCGATTCGAGCAATTGATTTTATATTTTTAAAAAAAGACCAATAAAAACTACTTAAATTATCCCGATTAAAATTGTTAATGTGCCACACGCGGACTTTATCAATTGTATAATAAATAATTCTGTTATATTGACGAGAGATCTTTCACTAGGACGACGCTCGAGGGAGTGGTTGACCAACGAGCCAGAAGCATCCGGTGCGACCGATCAGTACAGCCATCATCTAACTATTGGACCGCACGGCGTTGACTGGGTACGTCGATTAGGTCTAGAGCCCGGTGGACGGAAATCCAGCGATTCCGAAATTAGCGGTGCCGGTGCAGTGAGCGGACGAGAGGAGGAATTAACTTTGCACAGATCGACCGACTGCATCGTATCCAAGGAGCTCGCCTCTTCCTCAGACAGCGATCTTCTCAGGTACGGAAGGAGAAATTTCGATATATACGTGACACAATTTTTCTCTACTAGATTACGCGAGGTGTTTCTTTTATCATGCAATCTTAATATTTTTTTTTTAATTCTCACGATATATAGAAATGTTTTTAAAGTCTTGTATCTTTTATGTTTTTTTTTTTTTTATTGCTTTTACATTTCGACACTAACACGTCAATTTCATGCTTAAAGGTCGGCACCACCATGGGCGGTTGCTCACAGAAACCAGAAATTCCGCTTCTCGCCAGAAAAGGAGAAAGAACGTGAGAGGACGGAGAAACAGCAATACCAGCAGCAGCATCCGCGAGAAACGACGCACGATCGTGACCGCGATCGTGATCGCGATCGCGATCGCGAGCGGCAATCCTACCTCACCGAGAAGGAAAAGGACTCGAGCGGTCTGTCAGACTCCAGCAAGACGATCTCAAGTCAGGAAGAGGAGAAACCGACGACAAAGGAGGACCGGGAGGCGAAAAAGACACGCGTCAAGCAAAGCCTGATGAAGCGGGCGCGGTCGGTGGCGATCTTCTCGTTGAAGTTGAAGGAACGCCGCGCACGGGAGGCCGAGCTTAAGGCCAAGGAAGCGGAAAGGGAGGCCAGGTGGCAACAACCGCAATCCTGCGTCGGCGGCGAGCTCTCGTGCATCCCCATAGAAAAGCTTATCTCCGTGGACGACATCGCGGCCATGGAAATGCGTCGGATGAATCATTAGCCGCTTGTCTTTCTCACACATTTTCATTTTCTCGCTACGTAGAGAGCCGTTCGTGTACCGCGACGCGTGAATGCATCGATGCCATCTGGCCATTTCGATGGCAAAATTTAGACGCGAAAAAAAAAATCGCGACGGTGAGAGAGAGGAAATACTTTGGCGATCGCGAGGCAGAAGCGCGCGATCGGAAAAAAGAAAAGGCGCACAATTTGTGAATCACACAAGATTTTAGAAATTTCATTTAGAGAAACTTCCGATACACCGGTCCCTAGACTCAGGGCATCGAACCGCTCGACTCGGTTTCGAAATGAAGCAGACAGACAGATACGGGATATTCCTAAAGGATCTAGGATCTATGATAATGTCCCACAAGCTAAAAATTCTCAAATATCATTTGTGTTGTTTTAAACAATGTCACGAATGAAAAGAGAAAAAGGAATAAAAATACGAATTTCGCTAAATTGACAAAATAATTTTACAGAATGGCAAATTGCAGATTATATTGGCCTTTCAATAGAAAAATGAGGAGGATATAGCTTTTGTCGATTTCAAAAATTTAATAAAATAATTTTACAGAACGGGAAGAGATTGTATGTAATTGTATTAATTTTCCAATAAATAAGTGAAAATATGAATTTTGTTGATTTTAAAGACTTTTTTATCTAATTTTTATAAAGATTTTAAATAATTAACCGAAATAGATTATATCAGAACATTAAACGGCTTGGTCCGCAACATATTGTACAATATTTCCATTGTAAATTCTTCTAACATATCCATCGAAATAATTTTAATTTCGCATCGATTCGATGCCCTGTTAAATGGTACATTCTCCTAGCTTACAATTAGATCGCTCGACGTCGTAGATCGTTGAACCGTAAAAAAAAAGAGAGAGAAAAAACGTCCCGTTCGTGCCGTCACAGCATTCTACGCCGAAATTGAATTATCCTCAGCTGCTCTATAATGGAATCCGGATGGCGCAGTCTCACACGATCTGATTATCGCGGAAAAAAAGAAAACCGGGACGCTCTCAACAACCGCGAGATTCTTTCGGAGAAAGATTGCAAGTCGAGCAGATTGTAAGTATTCGATTACTTGCTGAATAGCGAGCATCGGGGTAAAATTCAACGAAAATGGAGGCGAAAACTTTGTTGTTGTTGCGGTATATATATATAATAAATATATAATAAGTTGTTAATTAATCTATAAAAATTCTAGGCATTAATGGGTAAAAACGAACCTTTTGCTGAATAGATCTCTACGAAGGCATATCACGTTGTCGAGACCATCCGCGTCACCACCCGCGTCGCCTCTCACGTTTCGTATCCTCGGTAAGATCGTCCTCTTCCAACATCGGACACGTGGATGCACTGCAGATGCAGGACAAGTTCGCAACCGCGCGACACTTATTGACGATGAGATAGAGCGCAATGGCACACGCGAAGCTGTCCTTCGTCCTGTTCGAAAAAAAGAAAAAAACGAATGAAATGATCTAGAGACCGTTTTTTGTATATAGTAAAAAATGTTACGCAGATTGTAAAATCGGTTTTCATGGCCTAGCCACACGTCCCCGTCCGCGGCTGAACTTTAGCGCAGAGTTGTTGAATACTACACACACACACACACACACACACACACATACATACAAGATAAACGTACACACACACACACATGCATATACACAGTTACATAAATCACATTTTATTACATTTACGAATATATTGTTAGCGTTAGATTAACCATTAGATGCATCCACATTGAGCACCGTTGAGCAAACCGATAATCGCATTGTATTTAGCGTATCCTTCGGAAATTTGCGACACGCACGAGTGCGTTTAGATGCGAAATCGATAGATTAGCCGCTTTCGTAAAGGCAGGTCGAAATAAATTCAGTCCGAAGCATCTGTGTTTGTTAGATGTTTTGTATAAAACAGGGAGAAATTGAGTCAATAAAAAAATATTCTACAAAAATCGCCTGCGAAAATGCACAATTTCCTTCCTTCTGTTAAAAAAATAATACATAAAGAAGAAAAGTCTAATTGTTTTTTTTTTTTAGATGTGATGAGAATAGTAAAAATGAATTTGTTTAAATGCGCGAAGATCTAAGAAAGTTTCAAATATATTTTCAACAAATTGTCCAACTTTATTTAATCGTAAAGTCCTCTCTCGTAGGAGGAAAACGCGGGAATGGACGAGTCCAACATTTATGCTTCAATATCGAAAATATATCGAATATATTATCCGCGCAAATATATGTTATATTAAATTACATGTAATCGTTTAGATACGATGGAAACAGTAAAAATAGATTTTTCAAATGCGCGAAGATCGAGGAAGGTTCCAAATATATTTTCAACAACTTTTTCAATTTTATTTAGCCTTAAATTCCTCGGTCTCGTAGGAAGAAAACGCGGGAATGGACGAGTTCAATGCGCATGTTGCAAAGATATCGAATATATCGTATAAATATACCATATCTATATAAATTTTACATCGTGTTATATGATATGCATATAATATAACTTCGTTGTTATTATATCATATGTATTTTAATTAAACATACCGTTAAATCGTATTATTTTCCGCAATTTTCGTCCCGCGATGCGCGATGTGACTAGCCTTACATACTTGGACTTCTTACCTCTGACAATACTCGTCGAGAGGGCGCTAGTGCACGGCGTGTTTCTCAACTACGTCACTTTCGTAAAGCCCGTATTCACACTGCGCGTTGAAGATGAATATATCGCATCGAGAATTGCGTTGAACTTGACCAATCAGGAAGGAAGAGATGCAACGATTTCTTTGTCCCGATTGGCGGGACAAAACATATGTTATTAATCGCGATTAACGCATGCGCTCGCATGTAATTTGCGATTTAGCGAACGTCTTCGTGACGTGAGGTCGAAGATGTTTCGTTCCGTTACACGTGAGTTTTTTTTTTACTGTAAATTGTATCAATAGTTATTAATTAAATATCTTTGCATTCTATTCCGACGCACTATTAAGCATAATATGTGTATTTAATCTTATATTGACCAAAATACTACGTTGATCTAGATGATGAATGATTGATAATTTGGAAGTAAATTTCAATTCTCGCTTCACTTTTCTTAATACTGTGTTATTGCATAAGATTGTATCTGATATATGTCATAAAATTTAATGCGCATTCGTTTATTTGCGTAGGTGAAATTTATTTTATTAAAATACTGTTAAGATACCTTTCACAAACACAGCTAACTCATATTTACTGTGTAAACACGTAGTGATACATTGATCTTTTTTTACATTCTTTTAATTCTTTTTTCACAGATAACGTCCCGCAGGGACTGGTGTCCCTAGTGCGTAACAATGTGGCATCATCAGGATGTGCTGCTGCTACCACAAAGATTCAGACTAAAGATATGGCTACGGAGTCATCTGTACAGGAGGCAAAGCCTCCGCTGCCAGAGAAACCTAAAGTCGAGCCCTACAGTCCGTTTCGACCCAATAATATGGCAGAGTATGCCTTAGCTAGAGTGGATGACCTGTTAAATTGGGGACGCAAGGGATCAATATGGCCGATGACTTTTGGTTTAGCTTGCTGTGCTGTAGAGATGATGCACATTGCGGCGCCTAGATATGATATGGACAGGTTTGGCGTTGTATTTCGTGCTTCCCCTCGACAGTCAGACGTTATTATAGTCGCTGGTACCTTGACGAATAAAATGGCGCCTGCCTTGAGAAAGATCTATGATCAAATGCCTGAACCACGATGGGTTATTTCCATGGGAAGTTGCGCGAATGGAGGCGGATATTATCATTATAGTTATTCTGTGGTTAGAGGCTGCGATAGAATTATACCTGTGGACATTTACGTACCTGGTAAACTTATATCTATTTGTTTAGTTGTGTTGATCAGCTACTATTTATTTTATTTATTTATTATTATTATGTCTATTACATTAAGACTTCATTATTGCAGGTTGTCCCCCAACAGCTGAAGCATTGTTATATGGTGTCTTACAGTTACAGAAAAAGATAAAGCGTATGCAAACAACACAAATTTGGTACAGGAAATAATGTATAGTATTTATGACAATAGTTATATGTGTAATAAATGTATAAATCATTTAAAAATTGTAAGATAATTTATATATATAATTAATAGAAAAATTATAGATTGTCCAAAAATGTGGTTAATGAAATAAATCACATTTTAGTAAAAATATTTCTCATTACACTAATTTTTCTTTGGGGGATATGTAAATAAAAAAAGGGATATATCTAATACAATAAATCAAATATATCACAATTTGCTAAATATAAGAGAAACTATAAAATTTAGGAAAATGTATAAAATATTCTTCAAAAATGTTTTTTTCTGCATTTTATCTAAGATTTTATAAATTTTTATAGAATATTTTTATATAAAATTTTATAGTATATCAGCATATTTTTTTTAATATGTCTAATATTCTTGCAAATAATGTAATTAATGTAAAATCGAATATATCCATTTTATTGCACATAATTGTGTAACAAAATAATTAAATCTAACAATTTTGCTAGTTTTTTCAACATTATATAATAAAAAAGGAGACACAACTGTATATATAATTAAACTTGTATGCAATAATGTGTGAAATTTCATATTTCTTTATTTTGTCAAAAAAGATCTCTACTATATCAGTCTATATTCTTTATTTTTTTTTCAAAAGAAAGCGATATATAACATCAGGGACTCTTTAATTATATGAATGATCCGAATAGTACCTATACATTATTAATATAATGCTTAATATATAAAGAAACAAACTACAAAACATTAGATTTATACTGTCTTTATGTTGCGACAACAGTAAATATAATAAACAAACCTGTTTTATTACATTCTTTTTTCCATTGTTTGCATGTGTACTTTTTACTTTTAAAAATATATACAAAATATGTTCAGAGTAATTTAAACAAAGCAAAGAATTTTAAACACAAATTCTTTGCCGTTTAAGTTACTACGGTTTTTTTCTAAGGCCCCTTTTTTATTTACTGTAACTAATACTAATAATAATTACATTTTTATTATATATCCATACAATACATATACTGAAACATCTCAGGTGTATAATAGGTAAAAAAATTGCTTTATCAATTTGCAAATTTTTGTACCTATCATCCTCTATCATACCATTTAATGAACGTCCTGTTACTCTGTTATGTCCACAGCCAAATTATTAACATTTACTTTGGTCATTAAAAAAAAGAAAATGTATGATAAGAAAAAACCAGTAAAATCATCTTAATAATTCATTAAGATAATTTATCAAATCTGAAAGTTAATGAACTCAGTTTTATCCTCCTTATATATATATGTTTTATATATATATATGTATCCCTATACATATAAATTATAATTCATTATATACAAAATTAATCTAAATTTTGATACTTGTTCCCCATCTCCTTTACTCACGACAATTTAAAAATTGATTGTGTTTCTTCCAGCAAGATTTTGTCATTTTTACAATAATATCATAATTATAAATTTAAAGAATAATACATCTAATACATATATATATATTCCTTCGGTTTGAAAACTTAATATATTAATCTTTATTTGCTACAGTTCTAATGTACTAAACACAGTAGATTGACAGTGTATAGAGAAAATTTTGCAAGACCGTATTAGAATCTGAAATATGGAATTGATGAAACTTTTAAACAAAAATAAAAGTTTTTTATTCTATATTTTTGTGTGATCTATACTTTTTATACGTGCAGTACAAATCTTATTTAAACATATTGTGCGGCAGAACGAGTCATAGAGTTTTAAAAACGCATCTGATCTGTATGTTGATAATCATTACTTGTATCCCTCTTATAGAGAGTATAATTCCATGTAAAAAAAATATAATGTAAAAATTAATTTAAATTATACAAACTTGAAGTAAACAAAACATATCAATGTTCTAAATGTATAATCAGTCCCTGCCATGCAATTTTGAAGACTCAAATACTATTATATCGCTATCACACAAGCTCTGCAGCTATAATTAGTTGCCACATGTTTTTGCAAACATCGTATTTAAAAAAATGGATATTATATAAAATATCCAATAATCCTTTCACTTCTTCATCATTCACAATTAAATCCAATAAGATTTTCTGAAACATTACCGATTATAATTCTCTTAATATCTGAAATTGAATCATGCTGAAACAAATTTTACACTTTACAACCCAATAAATAAGTAATACAAATATATACGGCTTCAGCAGATAATCTGGACAGTTTAAGTAAATAGACACACTTAAATATCTTTTTATGTTATTAGAGAATTGCTTGCGACGTAGATGGTGGTGGATTGGTTGGTAACGCAGGCACCGGACCGTCTGTCCAATGAATAAGCGAGTGCTCATTCATTTGAGTACTCTGAAAATGGTCCTTCAAAAGAGTTTGGGAAAATGTACAGTGCATTTGATACGCTTCGCTTTCACGAGTAGGATCACCGCAAATTCTATACAAATCTGCAATATCAATTATACATGTATAACTAATCAAGAAACTAAGATTGAATTATGTTTCAATGCACAAAACACGTAAATATATACCTTTAAGAATGGCAGTAGCCCACAATTGTACATGTACATCAGGTATTTTAGAAGCTAACTGCATCGCAGGTGTGACCATATTCATTGATTCTCTACTATTTCCCAATGAAAGAAATATATGTCCCAAAAGCACAAGACTACACGAAGTGAGTCTATTCAAGTCTTCTGAATTTGCCATTTTTAATGTTTCTCTAAGATACCGTCTAAAAATCGTTTTATATATTGATACACAAATTATTTTATATATTACTGAGAACAAATTGTTCTATCTCCATTTCTCTACTTTTCAAGAAATTAAATTTTTATATATATTACTTATAAGAGACATGAGAATAAATTTAGGAAAAAATCTTACTTTGCTTCATTATATCTGGCGCCAAAGAAGGCTTGGAGTCCTTGTACATAATATGCAGCTGCCCTCAAGGAATGAGAATGTGATGGTAGAGATTCTGGATTTATCCTTTCTAATAATGCTCCTAGTTCAGCGTCTCTTTTTGTTCTGAGATATACTATCGCTAAATTCAAATTTGCGAATGTCCAGAGTTCCCTCTCTTGTGATGTCTAAAATTAAGGTAAAATGATATCTTTCACAATGTTATTAAGTAAAGATATAGATACTTTATCAACATAATTTAAAATTAAATTTCTATGTCAAATTCGCGACAGCAACCAAAACAGTAAAAATAAAAAAATATAAGAAATGTCAGGTTTAAGTACAATAAGACAAGTTGTAATTAAATCATTACAACTTGTATAACTTATTAAAGACACAGATGATAACACATAATTTTCTTACTCTGAGTGCAGCAGTAAATTGAGCCTCTGCAGCTTCCATACAATTCATAGACATTGCATATAAACCTAGTAATGCATGTAATTGCGGTCTATGGCCTTGAAGTAATCTAGGCTGTCGCCTGCAAAGCTGACAAGCTTGAGAAATTTCCGCGAGAGCCACGCTTTTATTTCCCATTACAAGCCGACACATAACTATATGTTCCAAAAGCATTAATTGAAACACGGACAAGATAGGCTTATTATCGACAACTGTAAGATAATAAGAATTTTTAATTTTTTTAGCTGAGCATTAAATTGATACAACGAAGGCTTATTATCAACAACTGTAAGATAATAAAAATTTTTAATTTTTTTAGCTGAGCATTAAATTAATATAAAGAAACAAAAGATGTATTGCATATTCACTTTTCAGTTTTTCAATTTGAGTAAGGGCTTTATCGGTATATTTCTGTGCTTTATCCATATATCCGGCTTGCATAGAATGCATGACAGTTACTAAATATACCAAGACATATAGATGATCTTTTGGCATCCATATAAACATATCTCCTATGTTGGAACCTGTAACTATGTCGTCAGTCGGCCAACTAGGAGACATTATAGTCTGTATACTCTGTTGCAATTGTTTCAAACAAGGTTTCACGCTCTTCACCTAATTTGAAAACATAAAAAGATCAAATATATCCTTATAAATTAGTATTGCATAGTATATTTACTATATAAATTCTAATGCTCATAAGTATATTCTTACCTGGCCTGCCATGAGGTAGTGACACACTTGGAGAACCAGAAAGTACACTTTCAGATATTCCTTTTGATGCGGACTACCTTGCCAATTTTCTACATGATGTCCCGCTGAACTTAAAAGAGGATGAACCTCTGTGAATTTTTTGTCTATTAAGAGAAGCATACACCGAGATAGAAGAAAGAGAACTCTGGTGTAACTGGCGTTGCTTATGTGAGAATAATCCACGCCCACTGCGAGCAGACTGCTCGCTGCGACAAAGTCCTTCTCCGAGGCATGAATTTGCTATAAATCATAAATTACCATTTTACAGAGATGCACTACTTCTAGGTACTATTTCAAGAAATGCAAAATAATCTTTATTGAATTTACCGCGAGTTGAAAGATAAGCCTGCAATGCCAGTAAACATTGTGCTGAGATAATTCTATCGCCTTCCTTAATATCGGTTTACTCAGGTTTGGCTGTTGCTGTTGTTCGTACAGTTCCGCAACAACACTGGCTGCTTCAAACTTCACATCGTCGAATGTATTTATGTTCTGACTCAGTCGCCACTAACGAGAATAAACGAGAGTCATTAGTTATAAGAGATAACAGTTCTAATTAACGCTGATTAATGTATAATCGATCTAATGTTTCAAGTCACATATACATATCGCATACTTATGTTATGTTATGTTATGTTGGCGCGAGGAGAGGTTAGAACGAAAGAGGGACGAATGTGCGAGGAATCGCTTGAATTACGAGGGAGGAACGGGACGGGAAAGGGACGGGGAGTAAACAACGATCTCGACGTACGTGCGAACGTAATAACGACTAACCGCTTGATCTAAGTGAGATCGCGCCAAATCGATGTTTTTCGTGTGCGTGAGCAGGATGTTGCCGAGCTGAAGGTGAGTTCGCGCCTCGACGCGCGGCGGTGGCTTGAAGTGGAAAACCGCCTGGAGACACTGGATGCACGATTTGACATTGGGCGGACTTGACGTGCGAAAATTCTCGGCCAAACCCAGCAACGAGAGATACCAAGCGTCCTGAGAAGACGCCATTTTGACATTTCACGCACGGACGGACGGACGACGGACCATTGAGCTCTATACATACAAGCGAGCCTTCGAAGATGGGAGAACGACCCAATTCCTAGAAAAGGATACACGGAATCGCCATCTTCGTCAGGGATTCGCTGATTGGTTGATGCTGCTCTTCGTATCAAAAACATTGACCTCATGCGTATTTTACTAATTGAAGGAGAAATAAATAAATAGGCTGGATAAAATCCTACCATAGAAAACTACGGACTTATTCTAATCCGATCATGCGCACAACAATATTTTTATTTGTAGTAACATATACATCCATTCATCTCATTTTGTGAATAAAAGAAAATGCAATGTGTAGAGTGCGTTCGAAAATTCTACCCGTGACTTTAATTGACCAATCAGAATAAAGAAATCTCTCTTTTCTGGACGCACTCTTATGTATGTGCGTATGTCTCTATGCCGATGTGAACTTATCTGCGCGTATCTTCCACCGATCATTATAACATCGATTGTTTAGCAATACTAAAGAATTCACAACAGTGTCGTAATGCCGATAAAAGAAAGAAAAAACTTTCGTGTCGAAATCGTAAATAAAATTGTCGATCAACACGAGACGTTGATCTCGCTGCGTGTATGCGTGCTTCGCGTAAAAACATAACACACACACACGCACATACTTCTACGTCAGTGAACACGGCATCGCACGAAGCATGAAGTTGGTGGGGAATGGCATGCGCAGATCGACTGGACGGCAATGGTGGGGATTCTCGTCTTTCCGTTACGAGCAAAAGAGATCTATAAAAGTTGGGGCAGCAGAAGAGAAGAGGTAGTGTTAGAGGAGAGTGTTGTAGAAAGGATGTAGATATATACGAGAGCACGAGTTTGGTTTTTTCCTCAGTTGCAGCGACTGTTATTTGTGTGTACGATTTTGGAAGCGAGAAGAGAGGATAAGCGGGTAAACGAGAGATCGACGGTGCACGAAGAGAGAAACTGAGCGAAAAAAAAAAAAAAAAACGGCGCACGAGTGAACATACGGAGAGCCCGAGAAACGTAAGAGCGCACAGCGCGCGCGTGTGTGTGTGTGGTGCGTGTACATACGTCCTCTGTAACGAAACAGGACCTCGCTATATAGCGAGGTCGATCTCTCCGTGTTCGTGGAGAGTTCGGGTGCTCGAGCGATCGGCATATTGCATAGCTGGGATCTGGGCAGCGCCAGAGAGACGTCGTGCCCGCACCGCGAAGCCAAACAACTCGTGTCCGCCATCTTGCGATAGAGAGAAGTCGTTGTTGTGTTTCGTGTCGGCGTCGGCGTGGGGAACGCGCGTTGTTCTCTGTAATCGGAGAATAAATCGCGCGAAAGCGAGCACAGACGGGAGGAAAGAGGAGCAGGAGGAAGGAGGAGACGCTAAGGTGGCGAACGGTCACCGGATGTGGTCGAATCTGCGAGGAACGCGCACTGGGAGGACCGCGAGAGAAGAGGAACTCGAAGCAGCGAGGTAGCATCGCGCTAACAGGTTTTTGGAGTACCCCGCCGCATATTATTCCTTCGCATCGTCATCATCATCGTCGTCGTCGTCCCCACCATCGCTCTACCCTGGATACTGTGATTATTGCGCAGTTGGAAAAATTGCCGAGACGCACGGACGTCGAGGAACGTGGGAGATCGTCTCCGAGAGGCAGACCCGCGTAAACTATCGGTAAGAGAAAAACGCATTTGCGTCTTTTATCCGCTATACTCCTAATCGTATTCAAATCTTTACAAGTTTCCGCTCGAGATTATTCTTCTTCGGTATAAAAAAAAGGGCTAATAAGAGCCAAACGCGGGCTAAAGGTGCGAGTAAAAAAAAACTAAATAATTTTAGGCACTGTTTAAAATTAAAGAAGAAAAAATCTATTTTCTTTTATACAGTTACTGAAGATTGCCCTAAGTAGGACCGAAACGTTTTATTAATACGTTAATAACGTATTAATAAAAATAATTTATTAAATCTTTTTATTAATTATTCTTCTTCCTTGAATTTGGTTAGCACCGGATGTTAGTATGTTCCACTCAACCGTCCATAAAATGGTTTGAAATGTGTTAAAAATATAGCTTAAAAATTTTTTCTATTAGTTATTTTATCTATTAGTTATCCGTTTAATATGTAACTTGAGTCTACGTAGTATAGGTTGAACTGCTGACATTGAGTTTGAGAATGTTCGAGATACGAGATTTGACTTGCACACAAAAATTGGATCCAGACAAAGGACGGACGATAACGGACGAGATTATAAATGCGTTTGTTTCGTTTTCGTTGTGGCGGAAATGTGTCAGCAGGCATCCAGGAAACGACCTCAGGAGAGAAGGAAGGGGCCGAATCACAAAGCGTAGAAATAAGATAAAGAGCGAGGAATGTATGTGTGTGTGTATGCAAGGACTCGGCTTCAATAACGTAAACAATGTTTTATTAATACGAATATCTGTTCGTGCTTGTGTTCTTCCTATAAATCTCAATGGATGTGTAAAGTTTTGCTTAACTTGTAGCTATTACACATTGTCTCTTGTGAATATCGTTTCATCGTGCATTGATAAAATTGTACTTTACTTTCCTTAATACTCAATGAGCGTAAATGAGAATAAAATCGACGACCGAATGATTTATTATGTTAACCAGTTATGCCAAAATTTCACACAACATTGAGATTTATGGAAAATAAAACACACAAGTCCGTATAGATATTCGTGTATATGCAATAAAATTATGTTTTTATTCAAATCCTTACGCACGTTATTCTTGCTCTTTATTTTATTTTTACGTTCTACTATGATTCATTTCTTGGATGCTTGCCGATTTAATGTGTTTGCTGTAAATTACATAATAATATTTAACAATGAAATTAATGAATATGAAATTGATTTTGCTATTAAGTCTTATCTATGTCCATTAATAGATTAGGAATAGATTAAAATATCGTTAAAACGAAGAGATTTGGGTTAAACGCATCGCAATGCTTGAGAAAAATGTTGAATATTCTTTTTTAAAGATAAATATAAATATTCGAAATACGAAATGATAATTATTGCGCATATAGCAACTTCGAACAATGCCTTGTTACGATATATAATAATAGAGTTATAATATAAATTTTACATTTTACTTTCGCATCTTAATTAAACACATCGATAAGAGTGTTTATTTTTTGTCGCGATAATATACGGGAGTCAATAATGTTTACGCGGAAAAAAATGCGAGACCTATCGGAGGATCGTTGCAGCGCATTTCGTGCTTATCATTGTTGTGTAAACACGCAAATCGTCAGCGTATAAATATTTTTACGCTGCAAATATGTCCTATAGGAGGACTCGCCATAATGTCGGGATGAACGAAGTTCACAATATGATAAATTTATTTCGTTTTATGTCGCGCAAACAATCGGGTTGCATAAAATATGAATCAGCATGGCATTCACGAAATCTTATGTTTTTAATAATAAATTTCAGTAAGAGTATAAAATCTGCTTTCTATATTTAACACTTTTTTTACTTTTGGTGAAGACAAATTAATTTTCAGTTTGTATTTACATAATTAATGTGAACGAATAAGTATCTGAATATTACGTTGAATGGTGTTTTATTTTTTTACAGTAAAATATTGTGTAGCATTAAACATTTATAATTCACCATAGCACTCTTTATAATCTTTGTGCAATTATATATGCACTAGGAATATACTTGTATAATATTTAGTAATGTTCTCTCTTTTCGAACAAAGAAAGCAGCATTTTCTTTTTTCGAATAAGGAAAGTAGCACTTTAATATACCATCATCTTTATAAATACAGCGAAGATATCGGCGTAAAAAGACAAACGGAAGATTTAAAAAATACAAGAATTTCGTGTGTTTCGATGAACCGCTTCCTGTTGCAGGCCGACGGATTGGTCGGTCTCGTGAGGAGGGTGAGTGACGAGGATACGAAGACGAGGAGAGAGAGAGACAAACATCCGAGCCATGACGAATTCCGCGCCCAAGTTAGACAACGCCAAGGTGGACCGACAGGCCTCGCCGAAGGTCGGGTATCAAACCCAGAACAATCATCATCACCATCAGCATCATCGTCCCAACAGTAAATCGTCGCCGTTTCTCTACAAGAACGGCCGCCACGCCGCCAGGAACACCAAAGACGGCCGGCAGAGCTGCAGCCCGTATAGCTCGTCGTCCAAAAGTCCGAGAAACTCGCCGCAACAACAGCAGCAACAGCAGCAGCAGCAGCAGCAGCAACGCTGTGAACAGCGCAGTCCAAGCAGCAGCCCGACCAACAACAGCTTCTACGCGGGCGCCAAGTTCTCGGAAACGCCATCGCCCGCGAGCGTGCCCAAACCGCCGAGCCGTTGGACGAGCACGGTGACTAGACTGATGGACGGCTGTCGCCAGTCGAGTAACGCGAGCGAATACGCGAGCCAACTGCATATAGTGCTAAACGTCCAGGCCTGATACCCAAAGACTATCAGCAACGGGTCCACCATCACCGTTCAAGAAGGGAGGCGGCCGACAGCAGCTCCTAGAGAATCAGGTACGATAGGGAATCATCGTCGATAAGGTCATCGGCCAAGAGGATAGCGAGAATAATATTAATGATAATAATAACGATGATAACGATGGATGATGATGGTGACACCGTGTGCCGGCCGTACACACGGGTTTTTCGATTTTATCGCGCGAGTGGATATACCATAATCCGTTCTTTACGCTAAGATACACATACAGACTTTAACCGTAGACTATGCATACGGCGGGATTACGACGCGGTGCATCGGTGCGTCCCGATGTCGCGATCGATGTGTGTGCGCGCGCGCGCGCGCAAGAGATACATACATTATATATGTATATTGCGTTCTCTGGAACTCTCATCACGCGCCATCATACGCTGTGACAAAATGTAAGTAATACTGTATTTTAGATTATCGTATACCGCTAAACTTTCAAAAAGGAGAGCCCTATGTACGTACATACATATATTATCTATACAACATCCGAACACACAGAAAGAGAAAGTACATCCTCAGTCTGACGATACGACAAGCGCGGACGAGCGAAGTTGCGCTTCGCGATTCTGTCATACGAGATGTGCTTCAATATCGACGCGTTGAAAAAAATAAGAAAAGACGTCTGATAACTCTTTGCGACAAATCTTTTCAAAGCAGCTCTGGAAGCCCGCGTTTCGCGTTGCTCTCGAGACACCCAGTGTTTCCGCGCGCGTTTTTATCTCGTCAAACCTCCAATTATCCTAAGCAGCAACATTGGAGACGTCGCGGTGCGTACAATTTGCTGCTCCGTAGCGCGGAGATGCTGGACAAATAACTATTCGTTTAACAGCCGCCCGACTAATGATCGTTATCAGTATACTTCTTTATTAACAATTTCTTTATCATTTTGGTATTACAGATTGTAGGAGATATAATAGTTTCGTACGGGAGATTAATTTCAAGTAGCCCATTTTAGTTTGTTTATTTTTCTTTTTTTGTTTTTTTTTTTTTGTTGGGGATATTTTTATTTTCTTGCTATTCTGCTACATTGTTCTACGTGAAATAAGTATATAAATATGTAAGTTTTTGAGTTTCATAGTGCAAGTTAGGAGAGTGGGAGTTAAATGAATGTAAACGACATAATAGACAGAAAGGATAACAGGGGAAATCTGAATGATAGACGAAGATTCACACATGAATGATTACGAATGAATGCTTCGATTGTATGAATGCTTCGGACATATAATAATCATTACGACATTGCATCAAATCCAAATTTTCATCAAATTTTTCGTGCTCGATTCTCGGCATGTTTCAATAAAATTATTAATAAATTGCATATAAATTTAAGGTTTATTTTTATGGTGGCAAGAGAGAGTGATATGAGAGCAGAGATGGACAGAGAAATCGAGATAAAGCAGTATTGTCGAGATAAAAAGAGTATTGTCAGATTCGATCGTTACAAAAACGAAATATCTTTCTTATTTATAATCGATTTATAACAGATTTAATCTATGCTTTTAATGTCGTGATGATCGTTCTGTTGCTTTTGAAAAATTCAAATACTAACGTATTCTGATGCTTTATTTAAACATGAAGGACGAGAGTTTTTTAAGGGGAAAGAGAACATTAGCGTCGGCATTATTTAATAGCCTTGGTTAACGTTTGATTAGCTGATTATCTGTCTTTTCTTAGGTCGTAATCATATATCTGTAACAGAGAAATAGGTCTTGATAACAACACGGTTAACTGAGGTGTAATATTGTGTCCCTATCAATGGGATGAAAATTCATAAGTAGATAAAAAGCAGGAACAACGTTTAACGATAACCGACGTTGACTCAACCCGTCCTTAAAGACTCTTCTTTGTGCGAGTTTACGGAAAGTTCTATCATGCTAACAGGTTTAGGAAGTAGGGCGATGCACTAAAGTTTTTCGTTGTTCATAATACTTTACGGGAGTAATTGTCATATCAAACTCGCATCACTTCTATCTATATTGGACAAGTAAATTGACTTATCTATAATACAGTAACGATAACAATAATATTAAGGGTAAATAATAACAATGATAGTAGTAAGATAAGGCCTTAATGATACAAACAGCGTGGAGAATACGATCGATTTGATTTAAGTTTTTAAACATTTCGTATTATCTATTTTTCTTTTTTTTTTTTTTTTCTTTTTTTCTTTGTAGTAAGCAAAATTATTTCAAGCCACAGACTGAGTAAAATTATTTGACGTAGTATTTTAACTAATGTTATTCTTTTTTTCTTTTTCTTTTTTTTTAAGTTTTCTGATAACTTGCAATAATTTCCTTGCAGCAATACATTTATTTTTCTCCTTACGTCAATTCTTTTTTCGAAGCGATTAATCTTAAGTAGGATGAGTTTGTGGAACGGTTGTGAATGTGAGATACGAAAAAAAATAGACTCACAAGTGAGGAGGATGCAAGATTGATAGGAAGATAGAGAAACGATATCAAAATATGCAATTTCGATTTTTCGATTGCTCGCTCTGTATTTATAGTTTTGTAAGACGCAATCTTCAAAGCACGACGGTATCTATAGCAGTTAACACAATCATGCGTTGAGCTAACGATTGATCGATTTGATTTATGACGTCGGAGATTATTGAAAGGAAGTATATATTTCTATGTACGGATATAGAGACAACGACTTGTCGAATGCAAGCTCGAATGTGCGCGAGACTTTTTTTTTCTTTTTCGGTGTTTAGTGCCGTGCGCGACGACTCGAGAGAGAAAATCGATATCCCGGGATACGCGCAAGGAGAAAGTTTGGAACTTGTTTCCTTTTGCCCGTGCGGACTTCGATTTATGTGCGCGAAGAATTACGCGAATTGTCAGTCCAGAGATTATTTTTATACGATTGGTACGCACTTTCACATTCGGAATTTAATTTAGTTTATCGTTAACGGCGATAATGAATCCAAATACATGTCTCTAAACGAGAATCAGTCGAAGAAAATGAAATCACCACGCCGAAATTTAATTGCGTGGCAGATTACGAGGAACTAAAAGAATAGCGTAATGAAAATGCAATCGTTTTGCATTTTATATATATATATATATTTTTTTTTTTTTCGTTCTCGTCTTATTCTTTCCGCGAGTTTTACAACGATATACGGAATAATACTGGTTAACATCTTAAATTTATGCTTTGTTTTTTCAACGAAATAAATTGCATATTCGGTCAATATATATATATTATTAATATATATATTAATACACATATGTATATATTAATACACATATATACAATATATATTATTAATACACATAGCTCGGTTATCTTAAACGCCTAATATTGATAAATCGTGCCGTTTTTTTGAAGATTTATTTATTCTTTTTTTTATGCTAAATCGCTTTTCATGAATCTATACATTTCTTGCTAACAATAATGATCCTATGTCTTACAAAAGTCGAGGAATCAATTTAGTCGTTTCTGTAGATGTCAAGAAAGGTCAAAACTACGTCTCGAAACACATCGCGCTATTCAGTGGCCGTAAGAGTCTTCGAATCAGTATGCTTCAGGGTCGATGAATTGTCGAGGTCTCAGAATTCGCGGTAGATTCATTGAGCGAGAGAGAGAAACGAATTAAACACTGCCGTCCGGTGAAAGAGAGAGTGAGAGAGGAAAAGAGGACAAATTAAAAACGGAAACATATGTATTTATTATTATAAAGACGCGCATGCCAATCAATCTCACGAACCCGGAATAATAATGTGTAAATATCAGCTGTATAAGCAAAAATTGTAATTTCGAATTGTATAAATTTTTCTCTGTAAAATTGATGTACATATTGTACGCGCGCGAATCGTCCAGTCGCGAATCGATAGTAATAACAGTTTTCGTCTCATTTCTTGTCGAGAACGCGAGAATCACAAGTTGAACATCCTGTGAAAGCACGCGCACATGTAATCGGGATTTCTGTGTGGTTGGCGTCAGGCTCGATTTTTTTCCTTATCGATTTTACGGCACAAACGTACAACCGGAAAAAAATACGCGAGAAACCAACGAGGCAGATGGGGTTGGAAAGAGAAAGAAGAAAGCCACCAGAATAGTAGAAAAATCAATCGTTTAATGAGAAGAGTTGATAAGAAATTAGCTGTGATGATGACTCAATAGATACTATTAACTTTTAATTAATAACACTAATTGATATAATACGTGTGTGTCTGTGTATGCGTGTGTGATGTATGTGTGCGTGTACGTATGTATGTATGTATGTATGTATGTATGTATGTATGTATGTATGTATGTATGTATGTATGTATGTATGTATGTATATATATACACATGTACACCAATTAGAGAAAACATAAAGTAACACTTAAGTATGAGAATAATGATGTTAATAGTTGGATAAAGACATTATGATAAATAAACGAGCGAACAGGAGGAAGAGAGAGAGAGAAGGAGAAGCACCTTCTCTTTGTCTCTTTCTCTCGCTCTCTCCCATAAGAGAGAGGGCATCCGTATTCTTCACGCTTTAATATTAATTAAACGTAAATTTTTGACAGTTCGATAGTACTATCAATACGCGGACGCGCTCGGAGGCTCGAGAGTGCTTTGGGCGCGATCGAGAGAAAAGAACAAAAAAAAAAAAAAGAAAGAGAAAGAGGGGCACAATAATCCGAGCGTTATCTAGCTCGCGACTTTAAAACGCGATTAAATTGTCGTGACTATAAGACGTACACACACAAATATAGCTGATAATTGTAGTTTATATAATTGCAACGTGCCGACGTGCGGTTGGGTCGTCCCGAAGAACGTGGATCGACGAAAAGCGATTTTCAAATGTGCGATCGTCACCGCCGCGGCGATTCTTGGTTTAAGGAAACGTGCATCTTAGGAGATACATATTTCCATGCGTTTTGACGTGTATCTAGTGTAACACTTGATTAGACTTGCTTCGTTTCTGGGAGAAGAAAAGAACGATCGAGTAATAATCATCGTGTATGATCTCTCTTTGCAGAGAGCTCGGCGGAAAAACGTCGAAAGTCCGAGCAAAATCATGAGCTTTTTTTTTCGTTTCGAGAGAAAATGTGCAGACGCGGGACGACCCATTTATCGGTCAACCATACAATTGTGATATTGTAATGTACAAAATCGCAATATAGGTTTGGGCTTAAGCGAGGATCGGTGAGCGCGAGAAGAGGATAAGGGAGGACCGTCTTCAAGGCGACCGCGATAAGTTTGCGAACGTTTTGCGTTATACTTATGAGTCGAGACGTGGTAATCGAGAAGGCTGATCGTATAACGGGATATTCTATCGATGCTTTCGATAACTCCTCAAGATTTCTCTAGTGATTGACATTAACTAGTTACTTTCACGAAACGAATTTTTGAGCGAAAGGACGGTCGTGTCGCTGAAGCGGTATAAATTCCTCGATAAATTTGCAATTTTTTCATGGCAATGTACAATGATGAAAATAAGCATCGGTTTATTTACAAAGTCAGATCAAATTCCGTCGCAAATAATTTAGACTCGAGATGCATTTAAGCGTTTCACTTTCTAGATTCTCAGTAGTCATATTTTTTGCTTAACACAAAATACATAATTAATCTCAATTAGTAACACAGACTTAAGACTTTCACTTTCTGAGAGTAGAAAATTTTGATTGCGTGTATATATCCCGCCTTCGCCGTATTTCCAAATTAATCAATATGCCTATTTTCATTAGTTTTATTTTGCTTTACGCTCGTATTTTTTCTATTGGCATATAATTAAAAAAGTAGATGATATTTCAGAAATATTTCGTTCGTGCTTTCTCGGTCGTAGTAGTAGTAATAATAGTAGTAGTAGTAATTGTAGTAATGGTAATAGGAAGAGGAAGAGAAGGAAGAAACGCTGTTAAAATTTCACGGTGCTTTTTACACAGATTTTCCTAAACTTTCTTACAAATACTTCTTAGAAAAGTATGCAATATAAAGATAAAGAAAATCGCTTTGGAACTTTCACGAAGAATCCTTTGATATAAAGTTGATTGTTTTTTAATTTTAGATTAGGTTGCTTCGTGATCTTTCTGAGGGACTTGTTTCTTTTTTGAACAAACACAAAGTGTGACATGAATGGACTAGCTCTTGATGAACGTTCGTGAATGGATTAGGAAGTTAAATGCGCATATAGCTTTTTAGCAAATAATAACGTTTTCGCTTAAGAAAAAGTATTAGTTTTTTTTTTAATGCATCTTTTATTTAGTGGAATATACGGTACGCTTTTTAAAGAAAATTTTGTAGACACGAGGACGAACAATTGATATAGTTTTTCATTTTTTCATGTAACGCAACAGTTAGGCGGTACTTTTTTTTTATTTCGCATTGTTGACAAAAATTTAAGAATGCTTTTATGAAAGATGAAATGGATTATTGAACAGCAGCATATTTTTGTTAATTAACGTAACGATATCAAATCTTTTGTTTTGTTATTATCGAAAGTGTACAGTATGCAAAATATTAGCGAAAAAGAGTTCAAACTTTGCGAATCTCCATCGTCGTAGAGAGCAACGCGGGCTACTTGAATACGTAAGCGAAGATATTGAAGCTCATCGAGAAAAAAGCCAACGTGTTCGAAAAGATTGCCGAGCTTTCTCACGATTGCGCCTCGAATTTTCCGCTTTTCGTCCGATCGACAAAGAGGAAAATTCTGGGAAGCGTTCTGCGAGAAAAATTTGAAACTTTTTAAGTGTCCAAACTCGCATACGCTCTCGTCTTATCATACCGAGCACTGATCATAACAGGGACACAAACACACAGCCACACGAAACACTATGTCGATTAATTACATAAGCCTTAAATTTAGGATTAAGTTTACAGAGCGAAACGAAGGAGAAAAGGAGAGAGGAAAAGAAAGAGAGCGAGAGAGTATAATTGTTGTACCGAAGCACTTCATGATCCAATGTTACAATGTTATATTCAGAATCAGTTTTAGAACCGCGACAAACGGCGCATAATTCTTTTTTTTCTCCGCGATATCATTTAATTATTAATTTACTCTTCGACGAGAGATACAATACTTACATTCCTTCGATTGTTTTCTTCTCTCCGCAAATTTGTGTCATTTGCGTTTGACATTAAATTTTGTCGTGCCTCTTTTCGTATCGCTCACCGTCTTGTCCGATGCTAAAAAAAATCCTCTTCTTTTTTTAATTAAATTTTAAGCTTTATTATTATAAAATTTTCGAGGCACGAATTTCGATCTCAATCGTTTCACGAGCTTTTCATCTCGCCAAATATGATTTATTGGGATCGCGTAAGCGCGTGTGATGTGGCATATATTTGCATATTTACACTCCGGAAAAGCATCGCATACACGTATGCAGAAGAGAACGGATAAAACTGGACGTATGTAGCCAGTACGGGTCATTGATTATCGATCAACATTTCTAATGTAACTCGATTCTTTTAATTCGTCGGGCAAAAGCTCGCAGGCTGCGTCGGAAAGACGAACGGATCATACTTTAGAAATGTACCATTGTCCTCTTCTGTACAGGTGGTACACCTTCGTAAATAACGTGCGATGCGTTTCCGGCGCGAAGCCGCATCTCGTGCTTACGCGCGTCTAAACGTACAATCCCCCGGTGAACGTTTTGATTTAAAAGACATTTCGAGGCGCTAGGTTTGTTTACAAGTGTGTGGTCGGACATGGCGTTTTGTCGACGACGGCGGGAGGGAGAAGTTTCTTCGCCGCTTTGCAAAGCGTTTCGCGCATATCCTCCTGGATGGAGGATCGACGACCTGTCGACGACAATATTTTTTATCCTTCCTTCTGCCGCCGTTCTACGCGGCCGCGCGACGCGACGATACGAGATACGTCGGATAACTTATACGTACACAAGGGAGGATGCGATACCTCGCGGGACGCGTCTCGCGAGAGATAGGATCGTATTTCTCTCAAAACGCGGAAAATGCACGAAATGTCCACGTCTCTCGTATCGTGGCCGATCGTGTCGCCGACAACGAAGAAAAGATTGTTCGCCAATACGGCGAGAAAATGCATTGACTATTTGAGCGAATCGAGAGACCATGTACCTTGATATATATACAATATATATAAATATAGTTTAGCGTATTTCCAGACGAATGTGTATGTGTGAGTGTATACGAGTGATGGTAAGAATGAGTGTGTGCCAAAATCGGGAAGATCGAGAGAAAGGATGAAAAAGAGAGTTGAGAGTAAAAAGAATACAAAATATATATAGAAATATATATACAGAGAGAAAGAGAGAGAGAGTATATGTATGTATGTGAGCAAAAGAGCTTCCTTCTCAAGGACACATTTTTCCTGTCGATCCATCGTCGAATTTTTTAATAAGATATTGATACCAATGATTTAGTAAAAGAGAGAAATAAAGGATAATACGCGGACGAGTACTGTTAAAAGTATTCTATCGAGTAAACGTTAAATGTACTTTTGTCATCACATCTACGCTCGGTATTAGCCTTTATTCATCTCTTGATAAATAATCGGCTTTGTAGAAGCTGGTAACGCAATGAAATACATCAACACGTGACGCAGTAATTGGAAAAATTATTCGAAGAAGGATCGCCGGAAAAAAAATGTGTCATTTTAGATTAAAATTGCTTTCGCGCGCGCGTGACGTAAATTTATATTGTAAGACGTTTGATCGTCGTTATACAAATGGCAACATGCAAAATACGTATTCTCTTTGGCGCGCGTGTGAAAGCAACTTTCCCATTCGATAAATAAGCGTGTGTGTAAGGTTCTATTTTTCCTCTTAATTTCTCGACGCATAGAGAGGAGGGGAGAGGAATATCTGTGCGTAAAGTCTGACTATAATGAGATCTCGCCGCGTGATTATTGATGGCGTCGCAAATCATTAATGAAGAGAAGAATTATCTCGAATTCTTAAAAAATTTCGATAATGCCCGATAAAGATTTGAGCCGATGATTATAATCTATGGCGTCTTATTTTTAAGAAGATATCATATCGTTATATATTAAGAACATATGAGCAAAGATTATGTTCTTTGTCCTATTTCTTTTTTTGTCTTCATTATTTCCTTTACTTGCTGGACAATCCTTTAGACATGCTGTCATCAAGTTCTTTTAAAAGCCATTATCGTCGATTTATTTTATCAAATATGCGAGAATAAGACGAATATTATATATAATATAAACATTTTAAAGATTTATATTTTTATTTGAGGTACTTGAATTTATATTTATTTTAAAAATTTATATATATACATATATATAATACTTATATTTTTATATTTAAATATGTAAGCGCTGGATTTGAACACATGTTCAGTATTAATCTTACAAAGACGAAAAAATTCGATGTATTTTGCGCTAAATGAGTACATATTTTCAAAGTTAAATCGGTGACGCCATCAAAAATTTTGTTGAATTTTGCGAGACAAAGAAATAATTCTCTGCACATGCGTGCATATTCCTCCCTCGTTCGAACACGCAATCTTGTTTCTTCGTGTCTGTTTTTTCTTCTACGTTCGTTCGTTCGTAAGTTTACACTTTATACTTGAGCATCGCCGTACTGAATTATTTCTCGAAACTCTGGTCTGCTTTAATGGAACAATGATAGAAATACATATTATCGCGCGAGAGACAGAGAAAGAGGAGAATGTGTGCTTCGATATCACGCGAGTTGTTTCTTTTGAAAGTAGGCGTGAGCGCAATCTCGAAAAACTATGAATATAAATGAGACGCGGGAACAAATTGACATGACACGTATTATTTTTAAGAGAACTAGACGCTTTTGAAAGAAACGGCTCGCGTATATGTATAGTGCGTACATTTTGTATTTGCAAAAATATAAAAGCCGATCGAACAATCTAAGCGTGTGCAATCTTGGAGAATAGTAATGACGATTATCACAATACGATCGCGTAGGTCGACGCGAAAGTATTGTAAGATAAACTTGCATGAATAATGACGTTTTTTTTTTTTTTTTTTTTGTTGATACAAGATGTATGCCTATATGAGATTGCGAGAAGATAACGGTATCGATTCCGTTGTCTAAAGAGAGAGAGAGAGAGAAAAAGAAAGAGAGAGAGAGAGTGAGTGAGAGAGAAAGAGAAAGAGAGAAAGAGAGAAAGAGAACTGCGAATCTATTAGAGGAAGTTAATAATAGTTAGTAAGAATACCGAGTCGCGATCTCTGTGATGATGATAACAGTTGACGATGACAATGATAACGACGATGATTTTCCCCCCTCCGTGTTTCTCTGACAATTTCTGTCGTGGGCACGACGAGATGCAATTAACCCTCGAGGTTTCTAGAGTACATAAGACATAGAGTCGTAATCTACTATGTAGCAATGTAAAAGAAAAAACAAAAAGCTAATACTTTTAAGGTCTGACCGGAGCGTAATAGACATCATGTATTATATCGTGATTAAAGATTAAGCTGTTTACACATGAGGAGGGATCATCGATCGACGATGATTGAGAGGATAGTAATATAGACGATGATACACATTTAAACAGATGTAAATAAGCGAAATAAAAAACGCGCATGAGAGAGCGAATACTCTCGAAAAACAGACAAAGAGGGAGATAATTATTTTGCTACGCGAGAAGAAAGGAAGACTTCCGGAAGCTGTGCAGCAAGTGTGGTTCCCATTGGCGATCCGGTTCAAGATCATACAAATACCATTGCGATCGATTGCTGAGATCGCGCAAAATCTGCAAACGCGAGAAGACAGAAGAGGACGAAGAAGAAAGAAGACGGAGGGAAGAAAGGTGGCGAAGGAAGGAAGGAAGGAAGGAAGGAAGGCTCGTCGTTACGCGCAAAAACGAGATCTATCGATCGTCTGTCCATCCAATAACGATCCGATATTCGAGATTTGCATCCCCGACAATCCGTACCCGGACAATTCTTGCAAGAGAGTCACTTTCGCGATACACATTCGCGAGGACAATACCGAGAGCTGTAAGAATCGTGGTTTTCAACAAAGAACGAAAAATTATCTTCGACAGAAGTATTCCAGCCAATTATCCTCAGAACGAATAAGTCACACACAGCCGAGAAACAAAACTTTTACCTGCTCGGGACGATTCGAGGGAGAAGAGGAGGGATATGCGGTACCAGAAGATCGTGGCGATGGCATCGTCGTAATTGCGCGAGAGACGAGAGGAGAAGGTCATGTGAATAATCAGCTGACGGCCACCTTTCGACGCGCATCCCATTGTTTTCGCCGCGAAACAACCGTCTCGTGCTTGCGCGTCCGACGAGGAGAATGAAGAGTTGGCGAGAAAGAGAGAGAAAGAAAAGTGGAATGGAAGGTTGACATATGCTAATTTCGCTGTTGCGTTCTATCGAGAAGTTGTGCGCCAGGAAAGGATCGTCATAACTTTCTTCGTCTTTATTCTTGATATATATAAGAAAAGTATGTGAAGATCGATGGAGATTAAAAGAATTAGGAGATCGAAATGATCGAACATAATCGAAGATAAATCGGAAGACGAAGACTGTGGCGTTCGAGAAAGAACAATGTATAGGCATAATAAAGTTGGAGGCTTTCCGGAAGTTATTCGCTTAACACGCTCGGCAAGAGAGATGAAGAATCTTGCTTATGAGCGTAACTGTTTATATCATACTTTGCTTTGCACGTTTATAATGTCGGTGCGTTTCTCGAGGAAGAAACAAAATGAGAAGTAGCAAAGATTCGACATAGAAGAGTGACGGAGAAGAAAGTGAAAGAAGTAGGAAGAAGAGTAAGAAAATGCAAGTTTTTCGGGTGTGAATGATCATCAAGACACGGGGCAAAGAACGGAGCAGCAAGTATATATGAAAAAAAGCTCTCCGTTCGTTAGCAGAGCGATATCTTGAGTCTGAATGGTTGAAGCGAGTGTCAAGATTTCCAAGAAGAAAAACGGACCAGAAAATGTCTTTTTGAATACAAAAGGCACCAAAAAAAAAATTATAAATGTGAAGGTGAAATCAATGAGAGAAAGAGAGAGAGATTGCGCGTATGAATGTACGAAAGATGCGGGGAAAGAAAGAGTCAAAGGAAGAGATACGAGAGAAAGAGAGAGAGAGAGAGCTTGACGAAGAGAAGAAGCGGAAAAAAATTGAGAGCCAAAGAGCGGTCGAGAAATATATTGGCGTGCAATAATATCCAGTAAATTGATTCCGGTCGACGATAACCAGGGAAACAAACGTGGAGTTTTGATTCCTCGATCACGCGAAGAAATCCAAACGGAATCTTTATGCAACAGTCGAGTATGGAGTAAATCGTAGTGAGTTTTACTAGAACTTTCCGTTCCCGAGGATATATGATGACTTCCAGAGTATATTTCAGCGCAGCATGATTATACATCTACTTATACAGGGGACGGAGTTCATATATTTCGAAATGTTTATGTGAATCATGTGTGACACACATATTCATATCATTGTTAAACAAAAGAGGAAGAAAGAAGAGCGAGAGAGAGAGTGAAAGAGAAAAAGTAAGCGTAAGTCAGGAAGATTGTATTGGAGATTGGATTCGATGGAGATAGGAGAAACAGAGAAGAAGAGGAGGAGATGAGTTGCGAACTCGTCTGACGAGTTTCGCGTAAAAAGGTGCTGTCGCGTTTTTTTAGAAGACATGATGAAAGAACCTTTGAAGTTTGTACGTGTCGAAGAGAATGGAGCCAACATCTTTCCGTTTACGTGAGAAGCGATGAAAGAAATCACCAAGATGGAGTAGAAGAAATTTTCAATTACCTCCCATTTATTCTCCCATTCCTTATTGTTCCCTTCCTTCCAAAAAAAAAAAAAAAAAAAGAAAATTATTTTACATCAATAGAAAAAACTGAAGAAAATAATCTGCAATTTTTGGTCGTCTTCATGATTCCCAAGATATTTCACGAGAGAATCATCTTTATTTTTGATTGCCCACCATTTCCCTACCTCCTTGCATCCCATTTTAAACCAGATTCTCCCGCATAATCCTTTTAATTGTTTAGGGTCCCTTTCGGGGGACCCGCAAATGCATAACAGACGGTGCTGCATTTCTCGGTTGAAGCAATAAACATACGCACGAGTGTGCGATTAAGCATCCAAACTGTCCTTGTCAGGACAAACTTCAACTTCTCACAAAACTGTCCTTTTAAGGGCAAGGAACATCAAAGCATCTGCAATATAAACAACTGTCCTTTTCAGGACAAATATTCATCGTATCTGAAATATAATAAAGTATATTTTCTCCTTATACATAATTCCCCCCCCCTAAAAATTATCTCTTTTCAGATTGCAGTTTTATAATCATATTAATACACATAGAGGTAATAGATTTATTTATATAGCATCGCATAGTTTATAGAGTGTATATTAGCATTTTCTCAATCAATATTTCGAATTTTTTTAAATAGCCAAATAGTTCAAATGTGAAGATAGATTTTTCATTAAAGTAATCTAAATCCATTTCTCAATAGATTGCAAAGTACAAAATATATCTGTTATTAAATTGTTTTAATAACTTGTTTTACAAATATGTGCATAATACATATGATGTTTCTATAATTTTCTAATAATTTAATTTTTATCTGTGTTATCTTCTACTAATTTAACTTTTATCTTTGTTTCAGGGATGATCTTTGATTTTGATGGATATTTTCAATCTTAAAATAACGATGCCCCTAATCTGAGATAAACATGTTTCCATGAATTATGCGTGTGACGTTGTTCCTTATCTATCGAGGAATAAAAAACACGCTATGATGTATGAAGAGAGAAAAAAAATCAGTGTTTCAAATAGTTTATTTGCATAAAAACGCGGATATACACGTGCAATATAGAATATATGTAGTGGTGTCAGTCCATTCAGCAAATATTGCAAGTAATCGGCGTCGATCAGAGCTATATTCAAAACAAGTGACGCGGAAATTTCCATATTTCAACATTCGCCCCAACATCTCCAACAGCCAGCATATCTCTAAAATAAGTAAAATACATATTAATTTCTATATAGTATATAATATATTTTTTTATCGATATTTTTTTTTATCGCGTTGGAACTATGAATACATGATTGTGCAATCGCATTTGACATGATAGATGGGAAATAAAAGGTCTCATATATATATATATATATATACATATGTATATAAACTAAATTAAAAGGTCTAGAATAAAATTTGAATATTTTAATTGGTTGCATTGGAATACGTATGTTTAATTTCCATATTTTAAATAAGAAATTGCTAATAATATGAAGATAACAGAACAAGAACTAATAAATATATATATATATACTGTTCTTCACTTATTTTTTTATACATTTATATATATATATATATATATATATATATATACATATATGTATAATCATATTTTTTATACATATTTATATATATATAATGTTCATATTATTAGCAATTTCCTATTTAAAATATGGAAATTAAACATACATATTCCAATGTAACCAATTGAAATATTCAAATTTTATTCTAGACTTTTTAATTTATTTTTATTTTATATGTAAAAAATTGTACTGCCAATTTTTATCAATTTCAGCTCTAGTCATGACACCTATATATTTTTAATAAAAAATTAACAAAATATTTCTCTTTATAAATGAAAACACACGCATGCCAAGAGAACGTATAAGCGAGGTCTAAACATCGTAACCATCGTATCTAAAATTAGAAAGAAAGAGAAAGGAGTTTTCGCGAACGATGAATCATCCGAATTTAATTATCTTTACGCGTACCTCTTAGAATTGACGCGTAAGCTGCTGATGCTTTGTTTGCCAGTAATTTCGAATTTTGCACACGTCATGGGTTTAGCATCCGTGACATTGTAGAATTTTATATACGCGTCTGCCCCATACGCCGCAAATATGTCTTGATTGCCGATCATCCATGTCAATCCCACGACTGTATTGTCCACAGAAATGGTTTGTTGACTAACGTGCTACACGTGTGCCATGTAACAAACAATTACAAAATTTAAAAAATTAAAATTGATATTAATATATAATAGATTTTAATTGTCCTTAAAAATTTATCAATCATTAATTTTACGTTTTTGTTCTCGTGTTTGTTAATGAAATACTTTAAAAGGCTTTTATCTCTGACCTTGAATGATAAATGAATCATCCGTGAACGGTCGAACAAGTCACGTTTTGCAAAAAGATTGCACGTTCTTACACGGATATTGCATCTATTAGTGTCACAGTATATTTATGCACGAAAAAAGTACATTCATATACTTCGAATATTTTTGAAATTGTACGCAATATTTGTAGCAAATTATTAATATTTTCACAGTATAAATTATGTAGACTTCAGTTTTACATTTTTTTTTTACTTTTTATGCAGAGAATTATATGTATTAGAATTTTTTAATATATAATGTAATATACGGCACGATTAATTTTTTTAAACTCAATGTTTCAACTATTAACACACTATTGATTGAAATTTGAAACGTACAAATCTCCTTTAAAAAATGCATATATCAAGTATTACTCTTTATTTCCATAGGATCAAAGTCGTGCCTATTGCTATGGTAATATTTAGAAAAAAAACTGAAACCTGAAATATATAGGAGGATTTACCTCGTCAAGATTGTATATACGGATCTCTTTATCTGTAGTACTGGTGACAAATAAATTACGTAACGGCGAGCACTTGATACAGGTAACGCTACCTCCGTGTCTTTCATACTCGTCGATTACGGGATCTATGAGCGTGGCATCTCCTGAAATTGATAAGAATATTTTGTTTATAATGAAAATCTTACGTTTTTAACAGGTACAAACCTTCGATGGGAGTTACACTGTCCAAACTACATTTATAGATTCCACCGCATAGCGTTCCAACGACAAATATACTAGGATGTCCTGGAGAGAAATCAAAACTCGTGATACACAATCCTGCTTCCGCAGCGCGCTCGCGAGTACCTCCAGCGCTGCGTGGCCTAGCATTTTCCACTGGATTACGTTCTTTGACTATCTTGAATCTAAAATACGCGATAGACATTTATAAATAAATAAGATCGTATCTAATTATATCGCGAAGGAAGAGAGAGAGAGAGAGAGAGAGAGAGAGAGAGAGAGAGAGAGAGAGAGAGAGAGAGAGAGAGAGAATACAGCTAGTAATACCGTTTATGCAACTGGGCGGTTGTAAAGTTAGCTGTCAATTTGTGAATCAGTATATATCCATCTCTGCTGGAACTTAATAATAGAGTCACGTCGTTCACTGATCTCGGTCTCCAATACACTTGAGATACACAGTCGCTATGCGTACATACATGTGTGGGTGTAATAGAATCATCATTTCTAAGATTCCAGACCAACACATCCCCTCAAAGAAAAAAGATAGAAATTGTATGGACATTTATTAAATATAACGAAGTTTGAACTTTCCTTAATATTGTTTTTAATTCATGTTAAAGAAACTCACAATTAGACAATCCAGCTGCGAGAATAGAGGGCTCCGTTGGATGATAACATAATGTTGTAATACATCCATTTGTCTCTAATGTTTTGGTAGGTGCATCAGTGAGATTATCCTCTATTGTCAAATTATATAATTGAATTGTTGAAAGATGGTCGCACCATGCTTCATGATAGATATGACTGAGGCCTACTGCTAATGTACCGCCAACAGTGCTCCATGATAGGTCGCTTACTTTGATCTACAAAATGTTTGGCATTAAGCAGTGCATGATGTGTATGATGTGATTGTTTAATTTTATTGAAAAAGACATACCTGAGTGTCTGATTCTTTCAATGCACTTATTTTTTTCAATATCTCTACATTAGCAGAGGAGGCTTCCGTAACATTAGGGTCATAATCGTCAAAAGCATTGCTACCATAAGCTTCATCAAGGACTTCCATGACCCCTGGTGTAACTCTCTTTAGAAATTCTGCCAATTTGTCATAATCTACTTGCATATCTGTTTTTTGTTCATGTATTGTCTGAATCTAAAAATATGAAAAGTAATGTTACATACGTTTTAAAGAATTTCACAAAATGCAATATAATATTTATGATATAAAATTAGTTATTTAAAATGGATGATATTGAAACAATAATAGTTTAGAAGTTTGATATGTAAAAATTAAGTACAGGAGATGTGGAGAAACATTATTTTCTAGTATTTAGCGATATTTTATTTACAACTTTCACCATTCATAATTTTTGAAGCACTTTTTATTTATTAAGTATAAATAAATTGAATCAAACTGAAATTCAATAAAATAAAGTATTTTTCATAATAAGGGATACCCCAATGCTCCTTGTATCTGTGGTTTGCGTATCATCAGCAGTATGAACTATTTCTGTGGTTTGAACATTTGCGGATGTTTCTAGTCTGGAAAACAATATATGTATACGATATGTTTTAATTATCAATTAAAACAAGAGAAAATATTTAAGTGTTTTACAATAATACACAAAAAATAACTTACTTCGTCGTAGACAATTCTGAATTGAAACTCACAACGTCAAAGGACTTGGTATTAAACATTTTTCAATAAAATAAATTTTGTCACACTTGTCTCTTTAATTTTAAAATTTAAATATATATTTATTCATAAATGTGCAAGAAATAAAAAGTATTTTAGATTACACTCTGCGATTGATATTTTAGCTATCTGTGAGACGCTGCACTGAATTCTGAATTATAGTATATTTACAGAATATCAGCTGAGAGATAGAACTGCTCTCGCCATCTATGCATTGAAGGTAATAACTATTTTGGTAATAATTATCGGAAGGTAATAATTATTTTGCATAAAATTTTACAAAGTGATATTTCTGTTCAGCAGATAATGTAGATTATGGCAACATCACATAATTTGAATGTCTAAATCTTTTAATCTTTCGAACTATTTTTCTTTTTTTTGTAATGCGAAGTTAACATACCTCTTGCAGTATAAACTAATTGTAAAGTAATTTATTATTTAAAAGAGGGATTTATATTTGTCAATTTTCTATCGATTCAAAAGATCTATTAGTTAACTTTTACATTAGTTAACTTTTACATTCACAATTTTTAGATTATTGCATAATATCGTAAATACATGTAAATACATTTTATAATATTATTTAAAGAGAAGTTTGTTTTTTAATTATTATTTTTGAAGAGAGATAATTTATATTTTTTATTGCAAAAAAAATATTTTCATGCAACAAATGTAACAAAATGTTTCGCTGATGTTTAAAAGAATTATTTTTTTTTAATATTTATTAATTTTGTCATATATATGGGCTTAAGACCTTCGATAAAATTAATTAACGCACGACGTATGTGCGCGATGCCAAACATTCCAGATGCGTCTAAAAGTCAGGTCACATGATAAGTGATATCTTTAAACTTAATGTATACGTTCTGATCTCCATTGAACAGTAGCATTATTTCATGAAAAACTTTTAGATTGATATTATTTGCCCAAAGTAATTTATTTCAATCGATTATAAAAATAGTATTCTCTTTCTCTCTATTCTCTATTCTCAACAATCACATTTTTTTCAAACATTTCTTGCTATAAATGTAATATTTTTTAAAATGTCTTTTGTGTATATATAAAATACTATTTCTATAAATAAATATTACTCACAATAAAGAGTTTTATTTAATTCAAATTATTAGTCATAATTACAATTAACACTTGACTATTGTGTTAATTTCTCCGAATGTTGTTTAATTATGACAGTCAAGCGGTTTAAAAATGTGCAATTAAAATTACTTCGCCACGATATAATTCTCCCTGAACAATTCGCCTGTTACAATATTTTCGATCACACTTAAATTGATAAACGCACTTTTTAATTACAGATACCACGCTTGCAGGATAATCCGTTTGCGCAAGGACATAAGATGAAATTTATCTCTTTAATTTCTAAAAACCGCGAATTATTCGGATAAGTCAAATTAGCCGTAACAGTATCAGCGTTTACTCGGCATTGTTCGCCCTTTTGTTGAAACGGCATACAAGTCGGTACCGCGAACCTTGAAGGCCCTAAAAATATATCAGTAATATTGAATATATTGTTGTCAAAATCTTGGAGATGTTAATCTTTAACTGAAAGTATATATACATGTCTAAAATTGTAAGTATATAATAATATATATAAGGCACTTATATGAATTACTCAACTATTATAATTTCTTTTTATAAAGCTGTCTTATATGAACTGAATGTACAGATTAACGTAAAAAATATGAATCTGAAAAGCATTTTAATATGAGAAAGAAAAGAGACACAAACCTAGCAAACAGCAAAGACTTGATGGACATTCCGAATTAGTTGTACATTTTTGAATAGATGAAGGGTCGAAAGGGATGGCCGGAATTGTCCCTGCTAAGGTGACGAGTAAAAGTGCACTCAACATCAGCGACATAATTGCTTGATAAGCTGTGGATAATAGAAAGTTATGGTAAAATAGTCCTTC
Source organism: Lasius platythorax (assembly GCA_963971435.1). NCBI lineage: Eukaryota > Metazoa > Arthropoda > Insecta > Hymenoptera > Formicidae > Lasius > Lasius platythorax. The sequence continues at coordinate 5,425,353 of OZ020541.1, forward strand.
GAATTAAATTTATAAGAGAAATACAAGAGAGAGAGATGCTCATCAATCATTGTATTTCCTATTGCAACACACTGTCAAGAATATATAATATAATAATAAATATAAATAATATAAATAAGTACATTTAAAATATAAATAATAAAGTTTTATTGCAATGGACTTGCATTATGCATTTTTAGCATGGATATATTTTTGTATAAAAATTACTGACACCATCCCAGAAACGAGTATCCGGAAATGTAATGCGCATGTAACGCGTAGGTCGAACTTGTATCTGTTAATCTGATTTAAATGTTACTCATAGCACTCGAGCGGCCATGAAATTCTACATGCGTTATTCTGTATAGCATTGTCATTTCTGATTAATGACATAGTTATCTACGATTCAAAAAACAAATACATTACATTACAAATACATTACATTACAAACAAATACATTATATTACAAATAGAAACTTTGATGTTTGCTAACACAAGTAGTTCGTTTTTCGATCAATAATTGTTACGAAGTAAAAAAAAAAAACTTAAAAATGAAAGAGATTGTTATTTGAATAATAAAAGTTGGATATAATAATTTTTATTTTAAAAACCTCTTAAATAAATGCAAAATTATTATTGTCGAATTAAATTGAATTAAAAAATGTCAGACTTATATTATCAAAAAATTGATGACGGTGTTAGATAAACATTCTTTCGCGAAATTCTTTCTCGAATTTTCACAAAAGTCGGTCGTGACATTTCACGCACGTTCATGAATTTTTGATTGCACTGTTCGTAAATTATCGCGAATAAAAACGAATATTTTCCACCAGTCTTCTCGGACACGAACATATATTACAAACCTGCTGTAAATTCGCGGTCCACACTTGTCGCGCACTGCACAGCATATGATCTCGCTAACTGTTGGACGCATTGTTTTATACCTCCAGCTCCGCGTTCAAATTTTTAAGGACATATTACCACAAGTTAAGTTGGCAGCAGTCGCAGACTCAAAACAAAAATTTTGAAACTATGTTATTATATGGGCGATTGACACGTGTTGATAAAATAATATTTATTTCCTAGATAGTTTGTTGTGAAAGAAAAGAAGTATAAGTGACGCGAGAAGTGATTAAGCGGATGTATAAGAAGATGGTAAGCGATAAAATTAGATAAGGATCTAAGTTTTTATGTTAGCGTAACGTTTTTTCTTTTTTTTTAATCATTAAAGTCTCTCTCTCTCTCTCTCTCTCTCTTTCTCTTTGCGGTTTTTCTAATAAGTTATTAAAAATAAAATGCAATAATTGTAGTATCTTTGCGTTATACGGGTGAGAAACATTTTTCTATGCATCTCTCCCGCATCTACCCGCATTCATTTAAAGAATGTTTACATTTCAAATTGAAAGTTTGCTTAATAGATTATCGGAAATAAATTAAGCAACGTATACTTTTACTTTATTTACAACAACTTTTAGAAATTGCCAATATAAAAATAATATATGTATGTGTGTGTGTTTGATTATACTTATTTTTTCAATTAAAATACAATATTTATTGTTAATTTTTGCAAAGCGTGAAACATGCCAAAACGTGTGTGATAAATAATTAACAAAACTTAATATATTTTTTTTATATTGATTATATAATTGTGCTAATAATGACTCTCTCTTTCTATTAAATTATGTCATGGTTATAAATGATGACGTGTTTCTAGAAGGCAAATGGTTGTCCGATTGTCGATTAAGATAATAAATATAATTTTCCCAACGGGTGCGTCATTGTTAATATAGACGTACTTAACAATGACAATACGTAATTGGACAATTTGAAACCTGTTTAAAAGACATTGGAGAATCATATATTGACCATTACGTAATCAAGGATTCGGAATTTCCAAGATGCAAATAAATTCATTAATGCATGGAAAATATGTTTCTGGGAAATTTCATGATCTGCTGAGTATTTTCTGCAACATAAATCATCCAATTATTATTCTATTATTCAAAATTATGTGTAATTATAATTTGTGTTATAATTTTATCGCCAGTTTTCTTATCATGTATAATGTTTCCATATTTTCAAACCGTACTATTATTTATTTTTATCAATCTGTAATAAAAGCATTAAAATATTATGAAGATATTTCTTCGTCCTCTATTATTTTCTCTTTCTAGATTTAGAAAGGCCCGGGAAAAAAGTTCATATTATAATTATACATAAATTTATATATGATTATATATGGGCAATTTCCTCTCACTTCTTCAAATTTCACTTTTTCTAAATAAAATAATACAAAAAAAAATATTCTTCTAGTTATTTTTCAATTATTCTTTTTATTATTTTTCCTATATACGGACAGAGATTATATAAGAAAAAGAAAATATATATAAACATATTTTATATATAATTATATACATTTATATTTGATTATATATAAAATATGTCTATATACATGATTATTAACTTTTTTTCCCGGGGGTTTTGAGCGTTATCAGGTGACAAAATATAAACTACGCAATGTGTACTATTATTGTCTAATACCTGCGGGTAGAGCGATAAGAAAGACCAGCCGCGAAATAAATATGCATATCTCACATTGCAAAACATTTATCCCTTGTGTAATTATGTAATTTTGTGACGTAAAATTATATTATAAAACTATAATATTTCTAATTATTTTTGAATGCATGTATATATGTTAGTTTATTATTATAGAATAATTAATTACTAGAATAATAAACTAACATAATTACATGCATTCAAAAATAATTAGAAAAATAATTTTTAATTGCGTGTTACGTGCACTTTCCAAATAAAAAATTTTGTTCGATATTTATATCATAAACGATCAGTTGGTAAACGATCAGATGGTAATATCCTTTAGCTTTCTGAATTCTTAACTAGATGGCACTACTTGTTCTGTTCTTCGCCGCAGGTACAGAGCGATGATAACTGGAAATAATCCGGTGTCCCATGTGAGGCAATTTGATGTATTCGGTATTATGCGCCAGGCTATAACTATTTATAAAACCAGCTCGGTGGACGGAATATAAGATGGTAGAGCAAACATTACTCGTGGCTAATTGGATATATTTCGTTATTGCTTCTTTCAGAATCTGTTAAAATTTTTGGAAACATTGTTTCTCCGATGGAGCAGTCTCGTTCGTGAGAATTTGAGAACAGCCAGAACACATTCAATTAAACATGGTAATCCTAACAATAAACTTATTAGTTCATCTACAGAAATGATGTTCATATAGAAATCGTATATATTCTATTTTGTATTTCTTAAAATTATGCTTCTTGTCATGTTTGTTTCTTATTTACTCTCTGTGTAATGGCAGATGATTACATATGATCTGTATATTTCTTTCAGGCTCTTTTAGGAGCGCAATTGGTCATCACTCTTGTAATGGTCAGCGTCATACAAAAGTTAAGTCCACATTTTTCTTTCGCAAGATGGATCTTGTGTTCTACTGGGTATGTATTTGCTTGCACATGTGTATATTTATGAGAAACAATGTTGTGGACATGATAGTAAAATGATAAAATCTAAAATCAACGCACTTTTTTTATTTGCACAGATTGACACGCTATCTGTATCCGACAGATCAACAACTTAGAGCATTAGCTGGTGTGCCAAAGGAGAAACCAAAGAGAGGAAAACACAGTGAAAATGGCAAAGTGGGAGATGTATTTCATGTTCCTAGAAATCTAGATATCCAGCTCGAAAGTGCACAAGTGACTGCGCTTGATGTTGTACATTTAAAATATTATATGGAATTTCAATGGCTGTTGGATTTCTCTCTATATGCTACTATTGTTTATATAATGACAGAGGTTAGTGCTCGTTAATTACTGCTCATCTGATACATGGATACTTATGTATTCATATGAATATATCTTTCTCTAAATAATTAGTCTATTAATTAATGTTATATTTATAGCTCGTATAATTATATGTTTTGTAATATTATCTACATTCTTTCTTTTATTGTTTAACAGGTATACAATTATTTATATCCAATCAAAGATGAGATTAACCTCAGTGTACTGTGGTGTTTGGTAGTTTTGGGTTTTGCATTGTATCCTTTGAATTAAAATGCCTATTAAAGAATCTGTTAAATTTCTTTTTTCGGAGGTATGATAAAAAATTATATTGGAGGAGAGAGAATGTATGGCTTTGCTTTCCTTACATAATTTATAGTAAAGTGCTACTTTCCCTCTGGGTACAATATTTCAAGGGAGAGGAAAGTGTAGGTGAAAGATCTACATGTATTGTTACTGGATTTGCGTACCTTCTCATTGCTATGATGGTACTTATAGTCGATGAAAATAAGTTGGAAATTGGCTTGGAAAATGCATATACAAGTTTTAATTATAGTGCTTCTTGGTTTTTACGTAGTCAAGGACTTTCTTCCACGTAAGTTGATCACATAATTCATCATTACTAATGATTTTCTTAAATCTATTACATAATTTAATTGGTTACTTATATAATAAATAGGAATAGATGTTGAAGATTAGATAATTTTTAGGTTTATTGATAATTATTTGATAATTTTTTTTTTTATATTGTTACTTAATAAATATGGAGGACTATATTTAATGTAGGGGGCCAGCTTCAAAAATAGTTGTAAAGTTTTTCCTTGCTATATGGTGTGGTCTATTGGGATCATTATTCACTTTCCCAGGATTAAGGGTATCAAAGATGCATTGGGATACATTAAGGTTAATTACATTAAATTAAATAAACTTTATTTAATTTAATCGATATTGAATGCTGATTATTTATTATATACGAAAATAATTGCAGGTATTATAGAGACCACAAACTATTGTTGTTAATAGCAAATATCAGCTATGTCTCACCATTGCTACTGGTGAGCTTATGGATTACACCTATTAGCAGGGATTATTTGACTGTTCGAATATTTAGCGGTATGACTAGTCCATTGTAAGTCAATATATATGTCATATATCTAAATCAAATTAGATAAATATGAAAAATAAATTAAAGATTTTTATTACAGAATGACAGCTGCAAGCTTTGAAAGCATGAGATTGATTATTATCGTCGTTGCTGTTTTATTAAAGCTGGTACTCATGCCAATATATTTGCAATCTTACTTAAATCTCGCCATTCAAAGATTAGAAATACAGAAAAAAGAGGCTGGTAGAATAACTAATGTTGATTTGCAGAAAAAGGTGTGTCATAATGGTTGTATAATACACAATGTTATATAATAAAAATAATAATTATCTTAATTAAAAAAGAGAGTTTTCTCTCCTATAAATATCTAATAAAAAACGATTTATATTTTATATATTACAGATTGCAGCTGTATTTTATTATCTATGTGTAGTTGCGCTACAATTTGTAGTTCCAATAATTATGTGTCTATTTTTTACATTTCTGTACAAAACACTCGGTAAGAAAAAATGTTTTTTTATTATGAAATACAGCCTGCAATGATGAATCTGTATTTCTTGTTGAATTAGGTGGTTTTACTTGGGAAGGTATCTTAAAAGGCACACCAGAGGAAGAGAGTCTAGTGACCGAATCACCAAACCCATCCTTCATGCACGTGAACACTGATAATATGAATATTGATAAGACTGTTATAGAAACTGCTGAAGAACTTCAACTTGCGCTAGGTTCATTGAAGCAGGTGATATGTCTCAATATATTTATTACAAAAATATTAAAACGTTTTTTTTTTTAAACGTGATAATATTAAATCTTGTTATATTTTATAATATAAAAGAATATATCCCTTTTGTTACAGATCTTTACCAGAGATGTTTACAGAGGTATCTTAGGATTGGCAACATGGTGGAGTTGCTTTGCATTGTTTGCGACTAGCGCTATGGGCATGTTTTATCAATCATATTTCTCCAGCATATGAAGAGATCTATTAAGAAAAAATCGAGACATCGCACAAATCTCCATTAATTCAAAAATCAGTCATTCATTATTATAATCATAGCATTGTCCATTAAGATACATATTTTCAGACTACCTATTTTAACACATGCCTATCGTCAAATAATTAGGATGACAATTATGATGTATTATGTAAATTTATGTAAGATTATCTTATTATGGAAGATTTTGTAATATATATATGGCAATAAATATAATACTGTAGTTGTATTATAAATGAAGATATCTTCGAAACTTAAAATCTCGGTCGTGTTAAAAAAACGTTATTAGTATATTAACACGCTATTCATATGATATACAGATAAAACAGGTTTAAGTTAGTAATGTTCTTGTGAATGTTTTCTGTGGTACAAACAATCACTGTAATGATTTTATTTCGCGAATTTAATGTAACACAGAGAAATAAAACCGTTACCAGTGAAATACTTAACATTCCACAATCGTCTACTTGATTGCAATTAATACTCATCGTACGGCCACATTGTTGTCGCATTAGGCATTCTGAAAGTAACTTTCTCCATTATCAGTGATCTTAATCTCGATGAAAATAATTTTCAAACTTGAAATTTGTTTTCGCTTATAACGTAAAAACGAGTGATATTTCGTTATGCAAATCTTATCGTCCCATGATTTTTATCTGTCATATTTTGAGAAAACTATTATTTGTCATCTGATTGCGATTCACAAATTGTTCAATACCGATATCCTGGAGAAAGTGTTCACTAAAGTGATGTCGATCGGATGCTACTCACGTTTCACGCCAATTGCTTCCGTGGTATATAGCTCCCCACAGAATTTCTTAGCGTCGTAATACCATCGTGATTTTTGCCGACGATAATACTGTGCTTCTATTATACGAATATCACATTAGGAGATAATTTGTACAATTTTTCATAATGTTGGTGAGTAACAAACAGCAGATTATGATGTAGAGAATATTTAAGAATATATTGTTTCGTATCATATATCAAATATATTGAAATATTAGCTCTGCACTTCATTTACTTCACTTCAATTACTTTTTCGTAATTTTTACTAGAGAGGCTTTTTAATAATTTTATAATCAATTTTTGAATATTTTATGAAGTGTGTTGCTGCTTTTTATCAATTAAAATTTTATCAATGAGGATAATTGTGACATTATAGGGGGGAATATATATATACATTAATTAAATTAAAATTACATTTTTTTAAATGATAATTGAAAGAGTCAGTGCTCTCTCTCTCTCTTCTGTTACAATAAGCTATCCTTTTTCAAGATTTTATTGGCTATTACATTCAATGTTAAAGAATAATTAAATACCCATGTCACAATTATCTCGATTGACCTTACAAATTGTAACTTCCAGAAACACGCGATTGTCGTCAGTGCATTGTGTTACCTCGTCACAGCTGAGCCACCGATTCAAGGTGCGAAGCCGAACGTAATAGGAAATTCCGAACAACACACCTCTTTCAGTTTTATCCGACCGGGATTAACGCAAACGTCTTTCGCATTCAGTGGACCGAGCTCCCATCAATCTTTCGCATCTAGCATCGGCAATCCTCAGTTAGCGCAAAAAGTTTTGCCAAGTTTAGCGCATGCCCTCGCCTACAGAAATCCTGGCTTAGGTTCGTGTTTAAACAAATAATATATCCAATTCATTTTTTTTTTACTACGACGATAATATAACTTTGTATAAAACATATATAATTTTTATACATTATATTATAAATATACTACAAAATCAAAGATAGAAAAAATAAACGAATAATTAATTTTTGAATGAATTTGCGACGAGCTGATAGAAATTTTTTAATTATAGGATATTATCCACTTGGTTCCATTGCGAATGGCTACGGAGCGGTTCCGCAACATCCGACTTTTGCAGCATCCGCAACCGGACCATTAGTTTATCAAGCCGCTATAGATCCCGTTACTGCATTAACGTATATGCAGCAATTGCAGCAGCCACAACAAGCATATTTGCATGCATATCAACCGAACGCTGTTTCTCAGTCGCAATTAGCGCAATTACTTGCTCTTAGACAGGCACAGTTTGCGCAAGCTCAACAAGGACAGTTACAAGCGGTTCAGCCAGAGCAGGTAATTTTTATATTATAGAAAAACTAAAATAGAAATTAAAATAAATGTCGCACAATATTAATGACAACATCGAATTATATTACCTTTTCCTGTCTATTTAAATTATTAATAAAATTGTCTATTGCTGTTAAATTATTTTGCATAAAGAAAAATAATTATATGTGTGTGTGTGTGTGATGTATTAAGTATGATTTTTGTTAATAGTAACTGTATACAGGTACCTGAACAGATTCAGTTACAGCAGCGACAAGAGCAGCAACCGGAACGACAGCAGAATTTGCTAGGAATCGCTTACTCATCTGCTCCATCAGTGGCACATGTAAAGGTTTCCGGGAATGGATACAAGTTCAATTTTTAATCCTAGATATATTTATCGCTCTCCATACTGTATATAATTCTTGCTGTAACAGAAATAATTCTTATTTATATAATTTCTAAAACATATATATATAATGCAGAACACGAGCGCACTGATATTTATTATAAAAAGATGCTATAAATAAGAGTTCGTAAATTTTACACATGCAAATACTTCGTATAGCGATCAAGCATGATATTTAATAATCATTCATTGTAACTATTTCATAGAAATAAAATTTATCAGCCTATGTAAAATTTATAGATTTTTCTCTTCATTCTTAATAAGGTTTTCCAGCTCTCTATAGTTGCGATATGGAATACTTACAGGCGTATATTATCAATTAAATAATTCTGCAAAAGTATATCATTGTTCATCCAAAATGACAAAAATTATCCCCACAAGGCCCCGGGGGGATTCGAACCCCCGATCTCCTGTTTACTAGACAGGCGCTTTAACCAACTAAGCCACGGCGCCTTTGAATTTTCCTTGAAAATATTAATTTCTTCAGCAGTTGCTTCATATTTAAACTTGTAATTGTGTCGATTGCCTCTGTATTGTATTATAATTACATTATTAATATGAGAATATAACTGAATCAGAGTTATTGTTGAATATATAATCTATGATTAATGATATACATAAGTATATATATTTATAAAAGATTCTTAAAACGTATAAACAGGATTACAATTGTATAGGATACTTGTATTATCGAAGCACGTTAAAAATAGCAAAGCGAATACAATTGTATATTACAAAGCTTAATTCAAGTGAGATATTTTTAGATACAGATTATTAATAAATGAAAAGTAACAAAAGAATAAAAAGAGATCCTCCCCGACGGGGAATCGAACCCCGGTCTCCCGCGTGACAGGCGGGGATACTAACCACTATACTATCGAGGAATTTTTAATTTCCTCTTGAAAATTCATGATATATAGTTAATTACATATTAAATATCCATAATAAATATATATATACTTAAAAGTTTTGCACAATTATGCAAAATATTTAAAACAAAATTTTATATTGTATTTTAATTATATTAAAATTTGATATGCATTGTACATATTAGAATTGTGAAAATAATCATGTTACATACGTTACTTCGTGTTCACAGATGAACGCAATAATAAGGATGAAAACAAAATAGTTCCGTTATTTTCTGTAATATTGCAAAAACATGTATTGCAATAACAAAAAATTAATCCACCCATTTCACCGCAGTCGGTAGGACTCGAACCTACGCTCCCAGAGGGAATCTGATTTCTAGTCAGACGCCTTAACCACTCGGCCACGACTGCTACGTGTAGTTACTCGTACAAACTGAAGAACCTACGTACAGACAAACTAATTTTTAATGTGCCAAAAATTTTACATCAAGCATGGTTAGTTAATAAACGTGTGACGCGTAAAATATTTTGATATATCAAAGTTCTTAAATAAAGTTTTAAAATAGAGAGAACTTTATACAGATCGTCTAATATTTTTTTTTTATATTTGAGATCTCTGAGGCAGTTTTTATACTATATGAAAGAACAATAGAATCATCAACAATTTCTTTATCGCTACTTGTTAAATTATTTTGACCATCATTACGATGTGTGACATATGAAACTACCTCTCGGAGTCAAGCGGACGCGTTTAAGTCTTAGGCGCGGATAAGCGGGGTACGATTTATACGGAATGACGTGCGTCACGCATACACACACCAACGTTCATTGATTAACCTATTCTTCCCGGAGCCCGGAGCTCCCGTCCCGTAATGTCGTATGTGCCGTATAGCGCAGAAGCGTGGTGGAACTCACCGGCAATGCGACACGACGAGTCCGATCGCCGCCCGATTGTCACCCCAGTCTGCCCGGCTTGGCTCGGTGACGAGCACGTGGTGCGTGCTCACATCCCGCATGCGAGCACCACGGTATCCGAGCAACACGCGACGGCAGGAGCCAATACGAGACGATCCGCTCTCCCTACGTTGAACAGAGTTTCGCGCGGGTTGTCTCGCCGAGCCCCTCCTATTACCAGGAGAGCACGCGGCGCGGGGAAGCTGTTCCTCCAGGCCGGTCGATTCCGTCATACCTTGACTTTCGCCCGTGAGGAATTTTTTCAACAGGAACGCATGCGGCCGCCTGTAATTTCGTGACGCCACCGATAGAAGCGCTAGTGTCAACAAGCTGCCGGCCTATGTGCACACGCACGATTATGTACAGGGTGTATCGCGAAGTTATCCACGAGACAACTGTGTGATTCCGAGATACATATATGACGAATATGTTAGAAAAGCGCGTGTAAAGCGCGGACTCGACATAACTTTTGTTACGGCTAATTTTAATATCGGTGTGATTCACGACGTGCGAATATACGCAACTGTCAAAAAAATGCATATCTCTGTTTTTAATATTTATTTATGATAATATGAACATAAGGAATGTTTATAGATTATAACGTAATCGTTCAAATTTCGACACAAACCGTGATAGAAGCTTCACGATAGAAGCAGATGCAAGAGATATATAATAAATTTCTTTTTTTTTTCCACGATAGAAAGAAAAAAGAATTAAAGAGATGCATTATTGAACGAGAAATTTTAAAAAACTTGAGGTCTCGACAAATTTATTAAATCTAATAATTAATACTTCAATCTATTTTATTCATGATTCGTAGATTGCACAATTCCATTATCTGCCGCCTCGTTCGTTGATTCATGAACATCGTCGCTTACTCTAATGCCGCGAGTCACCCTGTATATATACATACACATCGCCCCTTTTGCAGGTAGCGGTCCCCCTCTTCGACGCGCAGCGGCTTTAATTTTAGGGGAAAACGTAATAACGTTCGGATCCACATTTTGGGAGCCTGTCAACCTGAGGGACGCGCGATGACGCGGCGTACGATATAATGATGATTCGACGAGGCTCTCGAGCAACCGGTGGTGACCTCCGAAGCCGGGGTTCGGGCGTCGCCGACGACGGAGGGGAGGGAAGAGAACCGCGTATTATTAATGCCGATTTTGGGGAAAAACGGTGTCACTGTCCCGCGAGGACGGTCTCTTGGCGGCATTCAGGGCGGTTACACGGGGGCGGCCGTTCGACGCGAAGACGCGCGCGTATCTCCGCACAGGCAGTCGCAGCCCGGCTGGTTCCGCGCCGTCCGGGCGGCCGCAGGCCCGTTAGCCCTGCCGAAATTTCCGTCCACTCCGGAGTCAATGAACCAATAAGCAGTGGAAAGAGATCGCCGTGGACCAATGGGATATGGCTGAGTCGTGGCCGCGCTTAGGGCCCGCGCGGCTCTTCCTCAAAATTGTGTCTTTCCGATCCACGGCGAACAGGAGGTGACAGGAGGCGCGCGTGCGCGCGAGAAGACGTCCGGTCGGCGACCGGACGCCTTCTGCGCGCTCCTGCGTCCCTGCTCGTCGCTCGGTTAAATTGTTGATTATGTCCATTCTGCCCGTTGACTGCAGATTACCGTGCGGGGCCACGTGTAAATTAGCGCGTGTAGAGAACGAGCGGGGGAGGAACATGCGCTCATGGGCAAGAAGCGTGTTTCGACATCGAAACACACTTCTGCGCGAACCTTCGTAGGTTACTTCTCGAATGGGGTTAGGTTAAAGAATCCTTTGATTAAGAGTTACCCTTGCTTATCTGTTGATTGGCGCATTGAAATTAGAAGTACATGGATAATCGTATATTTTTGACGATGTTTTTCTTATATGTATAATATTTATTATTCCATAAATGCGAATAAAGAGATTTTCACCTTTCACTTATTGATTATTCACGCATTTAGACGTACATGTATGTATACCTTGATATAACTATAATTTTAGTCTCGAGTCTCGAAGAGCGAGGCCTGCAACACGTATAAAAGAAAGAATATAAAATATCGTTCGACGAAGTATGTAAAAGATTTTTATTTATTCAATTGATATTGTGTTATAATCGCTCGCGATATCGACATGCAATCCTGTTGAGCGAAAAGCATTTCGGACGAAAGTAGGTACCATAGGTAATACAAGAATACGCGCCCACACGGATAAGACTTCTTCGTGCCGCGTGTTAGCCTGGTACGAGGAGGGGCTAAATGAGACAACCCGCGCGAATGACGCTCAACTGTACGAGAGAGGAGAAAGGGCAGCGTTCATGCTGCCCTGATAATGTACGGCCTATGTGCGGGATGTGAGCACGCACCGCGTTTCATTGCGGTCAAGGAACAACGGCCGTAAATGTGACGCGACCGACACTCTTCACGCAGTGTGCGTACACGTACACGAAGAGAAAAGAATATTAATTTACCTCTTGCACCAAAGCGTCGAGTGTCTCTGCGAAACGTCAATGTAGAACGCACGTGTTTCCATACGCTTCGACCTTTTTTTTTTCCTGCCCAAGCGACGGATCGCGATAATACTGTGATAAATTCGTAGTCGCAGCTGCAGCAACGTTCTTACGAAACTCGACAATTTACTGTCAATTCATTTCACGATGAAAATTAGTTCGCTTTGCTGAAGACTCTTCAAGGGATATAAATTCACATGTCGCATCCTTCACAAGCGCGATTGGTATATGAAAAAAAAAAAAATAAATAAATGAGATATACATATAAGAACGGATGTATCTCCTGTGTTTCAATCTTGTCGACAAAAGTTTTACCGGTCTTTTGACCCCGACGTGATTTGAACACGCAACCTTCTGATCTGGAGTCAGACGCGCTACCGTTGCGCCACGGAGTCTATACTTATATCGGCATCTTTAGATCGATAACTATTCTTTCCGCGTGACAAACCATCCGATTTTTCATGAGAATATCTGATAGCATACGTTTAATCGGCTACGCGTTGCAAGAAGCTTTAAATAAAATTTTAGAAAAACTTATATCACAAAAGGCTATTATATAATGATAATGTGACAGAATAGAGAAAAAAGAAATTCTCTTATAAGATCGTTTAACGCGTTATATAAAAAAAGTTTATAAAAGATGATAAATTTAATAAATTGTTATTGTTATACCAATAATAACTTATATAATTTTTAGAATACTAGTGAGAAATTTCTTTTAACTGTATCGCATTGTATATAAATATATAAATATATATATAAATATAAATATATAAATATATGTATATATATTTATTATATATATATATATATATGTGTATGAAATTAAATTAAATTATTCATTTACGATGTATTGACGGGTCGACGATTTCTCTTGAGTTGTAGAGAACGTGTCAATTGGGCGTGGTCCATGGTAGCATCTTTTGAATGAAACCCGTATCAGGATACCACGTGGCTTCGGAGCATACTTCCGTTCTCCTTTTTTTTCGATATCATGATTATTATTACATCGGCCGTTCCGTTCTCCCCTTCGCCATTTCATAAACGTTCAATAAACGATCCCTTTTAACCGAAACGGGCAGGAATGGCGAGCCCCCGACGACAACAACGTCAACAGGATCCCATCTGCTCGCAAGAGCATTGAGACTCCACGAACAAGCTTCCGTAAGGAGCATACGTTCCTTCGCTCCGTATCTCGTAGATTGGAATCTACACCTTGTTCTCTCCTCCAAAAATGATTCTCGCTGTAGATAATAATCATATAGCGTATCACATTATATGACAAAATACAAGAAATTTTAGATATTAATAAGAGAGAAAACAAAATTAATACCTTTTTAATCAGATTCTCTCTCTCTACGTATTTATATAAATCTTTTTGAGCATTTATTTTGACCAAAGATATGTCATTCCATTAAAGGTTATAATTCTTCACTTGAATAGTGCATAATATTTTCTACCGTAAATCCTGCACTTCCGAGATTGTCGCACGTCTCGTAGTAAATCCGCCTTTCTACAAAGAGACAGATAATCATGGTTAATCAGGTTACGGTCAACTTATAATTGTAATTAATGTTTATGTGTGAAACTGATTAATGTATAATTATTTTTTTTTTGTCAACAGTAATACTCTGCTTGATCGACTAAACTCGTTCACTATCATTTACTAGAGAGTAAGACCGTCGCTCCCACAGATGTCGCCTGCGGACAGAATACTCGGGGGATACGCTACCTCCTTCAATTACATGTGTTCTTAATAGGTGTGAACCACGGCGCCGCGTGCCGACGCAACCCATTGGACCTTCGAAGGAGACGCTACCACTGCGTTTCGCTAATCGTACCCCACGCGGTCGTCGCGCAGCTCGAGTGCGAAGCCGCGAACGTGGGGTGCGTAGTTCACACACGCGGTGCGAGCGAACAAAAAAAAAAAAAATGGCAGCGGTGGGATTCGAACCCACGCCTCCGAAGAGACTGGTGCCTTAAACCAGCGCCTTAGACCGCTCGGCCACGCTACCGCTGTCAACTGATCGATTCGTTATTCAACTGCTTCTAATGAAATTCTCAGAAAACTGGAGCAAGCCTTATTCTTATTCTCATTTAACATGTTGCGGGACTGATGGCGGAGAAAAATCTGAAACAGGCAAGTGAAGCCAAATTTTACATCGAGAGAAACGTAGCGTGCAGTTTCTGAGAGAGAGAAACATATATAATTTTTCTTTCTCTTTATATTTTTGCAGCGATAACACATACATATGCATATAGCCTGTGCGAGCGAAACGTCATGCTCGATTCCTTAGAGGGATAGAAAGGAGATGAAAAATATAAGAATTATGAAAAAGTGCAAGTACATATATTTTGAATCTGATTTCAATCGCTAATCGGTCGTCATCGCATTTGCGTCAGCCACTATGCGTCCTCCCTGTAGACATGCGATGGATCGCATTCCAGTCTGAAGTAAGTAGTGAATAAGTGATTCATATATACATATATACATAGAGGCGCCCCCACATTCACCAACATGGACGCGCATCTATCACGCATATATACGCAGCACCACTGCGATGGAAGGCACTCTTTTTGTGCTTCAGCTCAAGAGTCGGTGAAAAGCTGAGAGCTGTTGAGACACGTCGCGGAATTTCGGAGAAGAAGCACACGACGAATTACGCAAATCCGCCATGCCTGGACGCCCACTTTGGCAGGTAAGTGACGCGTTATTCCTCCATAAAATCGAGACGTAATATATACGAAATACAACAATGTCTTTTTTGCAATCATGTCTTTTCCTAATCACAATCATCGTCTCAATCACGTTTTAATGAAGTTTCTTGCTTGACTGTATAATCAAGCATATACTCATTGCGATCGTTATTTTATTATATATATCGGGAATATGTATTTTATCTCATATTCTTTCATGAGTGAAATGTTATCTCTTTCTCTCTCTCTCTCTCTCTCACGATCAGTTAGGTTTGAATATCATTTTGTTGGTTAGCTATGTATTAATATTATTTATTTTATATGATTATTGTGTATATTCTACAATTGCTATTAAAATTAAAGATAACTTTTTCACAGAGATCGCGAAACGTTATAAAACATTATTTAATTTAATTAAAATATATATGTTTTACAAGAGCTCATAATATTGTACAATTTAATGATCGGTTAATATATTTTTAATGTTATTTTCTTACGTAGTAAGAACTTAATTTATTAATTCACGGGAAAGAAAATAATATTTTTAAATTTTCTCAATACTTCTCCAATTTTTATTCATATTTATACAATTATTTTACATAGCATATTATCGTAAAATTTTACATAGTATATTATCGTAAATCGGTTATTATATTAACGATATCTCTGTGTCTTTCTCGAGTAATGAAGAAAATGTAACGATAATATGCTATGTAAAATAATTGTCCTAGACAGCACAAAAAATCAAAAGACATCTTAAAGATGTCTAAAGGATGATAAGATGTCATCTTTAAGTCATTTTTAGATGTCTTTTAGAAATATGTGCTGTCTGGATATGGATAAAAATGGAGAAGTATTAAGAAAATTTAAAAATATTATTTTCTTTTCCGTGAATTAATAAATTAAAACAGAAAAGTTTTATATAATATTATTATTATAGAACTAAATATTATATTATTTGTAATATATACATATATAATATTACAATATATCAGTATATATTTTCGTAGCTTCTAAAATATAAATTATACTTGCGTATAAAGTTAAAACTAACTTATGAGCATTACAAATTATTAATACGATAAATTATGTTTTATTTAATTTTGCAACACGGGAATGTTATAAAATTGTACATCACAAATAAGACTTTTCTATATATTGCGCTTATATATTTTTAACAGTTTCTGACGTTTAAAGCAGTGACTTTTCTTCTATTTAAATACTCTGACTCAGTACGTCAATCTGCGAAACTTTTGTAAATCCGCACATTAAAGCGCTTCTAATTCGGGAAACACTTTTAACACCGTGAATCATCATCCAAAATTTATCGTTGTCCATGTTTCTCTTACCAAAAGCAAGCCAAAATTCTCAAGTACTATCACATTAAATAAAGAAAATAGAGAAATGTGCAAATATAATCGTCTTCTGTGGTGTCAAATTTCGGAATAAGTAAATCTTTACGCAACACTTTATATATCGTCTTATGAACCATATTAATAAAGTAATAATTAATAACGTGATAAAAGCGTGATAATACTTTTTAAAACTTATTCAAAACGAAATATGTTATTTAGTAATTGGTAATAAAAAACTCCGAAACACACATACATAAAAATTGTTTTTCGGAAAGATCGATTCTGTTACGGATTAAACTGATATGGAGCCATGACCAGAGTCTAGCGATGGCTGCTGTGTGTATACCATCGTGATCCAGAAATAAACCGAAAGGCACTCGGATCTGCCAAGGAAAGCAAAAGTATATGAATTAAATTTTACCAGAACATACGGGAGCGCGTGCACGGGCGCGCTTACCTTCCTCGAAAAATCTAGAAAAGCGTGTCACGATGACGCGATTGCGCGGTTCCTAATTTATTTACAAACAGTAATGGATATTTTTATACCAGCGTGGGTGCAAAGATAAACAGGACAGTGCGATGCAGGGTAGATCGTGGCGGTGCGCAGGAAAATTTTTTATTCATTTAAATTGTGCCTATACAATTAATTAATTTCTAATAATTAATATTTATACATTACCCTACCAAAACGCATGTAAGGCAAAGAACAAATTAAATTTTGTTCTCTCAGAGAGCAAGAAATTATAAATTCTTTATGTTTTGGCCAGTATTTTTTATATTCGTTAAATATAATATCTTTATATTAGTAATTGCAACTCGCTTCAATGACATACTGGTATAAGATTTACTATTCAAATATTAACTTCATTCACGGAAAATGAATTACTAGCATATGAGCGAAATTGTCATTGCGAACATTGCATGAGATTGGCTTAATCCCAAACTGCAATGTCAGTATTTCTTGCATTGCTACATTATTTCTTCGTTTTAATTACTTCAAACATTAGTCTATATTTCAAAAATGTATTTATATATTGTACGTTTTAACGCACATCTTTTAGAGTTATGATAAATTTTATTACAGTATATAAACATAATTAACATACATATGATAGAAGAGAACAAGTTATAAAAAGTAACATCGTTGTATTTTTTGAAAGATATATATATATATTTTTTTAAAGATATATATATATATATATAATTTATTTATTTAGATGCATATTGTGTCTTCAATATTACATTATATATTGCAAATATTAACAAAATTGTAGAAGCTTGTTGATTTAATTTATCAATTTGCAAAAATAAAATGTTGATACAATCGAATTAAATTATACAATTTATGCAATCGTCTATTGCAAAACATTACATGAGGTTAACGCTGGTTTTATCATATTATATAAATCTTAATAACTATTTTTTTTATATATATTCTAAATTTATAACTCTTTATTAGAGATGTTTGGTTTAATTTTTTTTCTTTATATACATATTATTATATGTGTAATTGTAATGTATAGTATTGCGCGTGTGTGCGTGTGTATATATTTGTACATGTGTATATGTCAAATTGTGTTAATGTGCAGGTATATATGAAAATATATATAATTATATATTTTTAGTATTCATGCATTTAATGTATTTAACATTTTGATTAACATCATGTAATGTTAATGCAACAATTTATTTTATCATGATTTGAAATATATGAATCTAACTGTGAATACGTCAATATGCATTACAAATTTTTATTCGTGTATTTAACATAATAGTTGTGTGTAATTGTGTAAAACTTGTTTATGTAGGTGTATATGTGAATTCGAGAGTAAAATAGGATTTTATAACGCGCTTTTTTTACATGTCATCAATGTGTGACAGGAAGAACTCGTACTTATATTTGTATGCAAATTACAAGTGTTATAAATTCATATAAAAAATATATTCTTGCGCGACTAAATAGAAAGTTAATAATTAATGCTGCTATTATTGAGATTTGATATAAGAAGAAAAATAAAATAACGTATTAGCTGTTAAATATCAATATCTAAAGTATTGATTAAGAAATAATTAAAGTTATTAGATGCTACAGAGATGCATATATATGACGATATAAAAAGCGACTTACTTATAATATAGAGAAGTACACAAATTATTTGATCTCATTTATGCGAATAATCATGACAATAAAAAATAATTAAGCATTATTTACGATAAAAACTTATTGAATTTGATGAAAGCGATAAAAACAAATTTTAAAAATATTTCAAAAGCTTAATTATTATGAAGGTATTATCTTCACATTTTACGCGTGGTTAAAAATGCGATTTATTTTGATGTGTTTGTTGTATCATACTCCGCGTTCGATAGTCTAACCAGTCATTGTAGCTTTTAATGCATTATATGCATTTTTTATTTAGACGTATGTATGTTAATTCGCTTCTATAAAAAAATTACATATGCCGAGTATTTCCAAAGCCACCGTGGCCGGCTTGGGTGGCACCCTTATTGTAACCCATTTGAAGATTCACTTGACCTTCGCTGGCACGAAGCTGTTCCTCGGTAAAGGATCGCTTGTTCTCTTCTGCCATCTTCGGTCCTAAACTTGGCCCATTCCAGTCATGTTTCTGAGTCTGTTATATCGGTGAAAATTAATCAATTAAATTTTATATCATTGTCACATTTATGTGTAATTTCTATGAAATGGAAGATTTTTTTCTTGTAAGTCTTATCTTTATCTGTAGATTTAAAATACAAAGAAATGTAAAATCTAGTACTTTCTACAAGTAAAAATATAAATGTAAATATTTTTTTCACTGCGCATAGATGTTTTTATATTTTTATCATAAAAGATATATTGAAAATAATAGATTAATTTCTAATCTTGTAAACAATTAATTAATCTTTCATTAACTAATAATGGAATACTCACGATTCTACCCAGCGCGTACAGACAGAGGGTAACTTGAGGGATGTTACGTCTTTCGAAGAGATCCGCGGTTTGGAAAATTTCTTCTTGCGGTACACCGTAATTTTTAATCGCCGCTTGAAATCTGTTGAGACAATGCGTACGCAATGAAGGATTAGATATATATTATATAGAGATGAAGGAAACGAGATAAGATAATTTGATGTCGCTCACCTTTGAATGTTTTCCATAAGTTGAAAATTAGTGCCCTTAGATTGAATCTTCTTAACCGATCCGGGTGCCAGTTTGTTAATTAAATTGCAAAGAACCACACCATCCCTCAAAATATCTTCGTAGTTTCCAGGAGGGAGTTTCTCACCCAACACAGCCTCGATCCAGGCAAGAACTTCAGCCTCCTGTTCTTTGTTGCGACTCTGAAATACATATAATATAATTACATATAGATGTAAATTAGTTTTTTAAATAGATGCTAACATATGAAACAGTTATTTTGTTAAATACTACAGAGACTTATTTTTTATTTTATTACGAGAATTTATTCTAAAATGCATTTCTACAAAGAACACCGATTGTAAGCATTTTCTGGATGACTTAAAAATGGCTGTATCAAAAATAGATCGTACGCGGTGGTGTAGGATTACTCGCGTGTTAAGCCCAACATCGAAAATAAAATACGGCGTCTGAAATCTTGGCTTTTACGAAAACTGTCAAAACGATATTAAGCTATCGAACACTTGTTTTGCTTGAATGTATATTATATATTGTATTTTTATTCGTACATTAAATGAATTGTCTTTCGAAGAGTAAAAAAGTTTTTAGAGAAATGCAATATTTATTCATGAATTATATATAAACGTAAAAATTTTGCGGTATAATATAAGAGATAATAGCGAATATAATTTTGTAAATCTCTAATTATAGTCTCTAACTATATAGTTAAGACTATAATTAAAGATTTATAAAATTATATTCGCTATTATCTCTTATATTTTACCGCAAAATTTTTACGTTTATATATAATTCATGAATAAATATTACATTTTTCTAAAGACTTTTTTACTATATTTAAGTGCATTTTAAGCAGATACATAAATCTCATAAATTAGAAATGTTTCACGGTTTTACAAATAATGAGCATCTTAATGGCTTTCACGCTTTTAGAATTTCTTAACATTTATATGATTCGATTTATGACTCGAACAGCTGACCGACGCAAGTGAATCTGGCACCATTCAGTCAAAGCAATAAATCAATATTTATAGCAAAATTAAATTACAATCTTTTAAAACCGTGGATTTGAAACTGCGCGATAAATATCGTCGTCGTCGTACAGTGATTGTTTTCACGAACTTTCCGATTCGCTCAACCGTGTGATATTTTGGGAAGAGTGATGTTATTCAGATATATGTATAATGGACTTGTGCAATTTGTAATAACATCGTGATCGGGGTTTCGAAAACAGCCCCACTGCACGAATATAACAATTTCGGCACGTAAATTTAGCCAAGATGCAACATCGGTTTGAATGATGAAAGCGACTCTAATTGACTCTAATTGAGTGCAGTATTTCTACGATTCGCTTGTGAATAAATGCGCAATTATTGATATGATTATTTTTAGTATTGTGATTTTAGCGCGACATTGTATTATATTTATTAAAAATAATGGCAAAGTATTATTATTGCAGATAATATATAAAGCTAGATTAGAATATATATGAAATCGAGAGAGAGACAGAATAGATATTAAACAGATGTCGAGTGACAAAGACATATTTTTTTTAACCAAATTGCATCAACAAAATAAATATAATGCGCAATCTATCTGCTATTTTAGAGCTGACAAAAAGTGAATTCTCGTTAACTGATACTGGCCATACAATTAATAAATATC
Source organism: Lasius platythorax (assembly GCA_963971435.1). Classification (NCBI taxonomy): domain Eukaryota; kingdom Metazoa; phylum Arthropoda; class Insecta; order Hymenoptera; family Formicidae; genus Lasius; species Lasius platythorax. Next base: position 5,446,934 of record OZ020541.1, read on the forward strand.
TTCGAATTCACTGCGTTGCGAAACTATAATATATGAAATTTTTTTACTTCTTATCTACGACACGTCAGACGTGGTTGAGGCAACGTGTTTCTCATCGCATCCACTCGGGATGATATTTTAAGCTCCATTTTCAAAGGGAGCAGTTTCCGTTCGGACGAAAGCGGCTTCACCGCTTCCGAGGATGTTTTGCGAACGTGACGCGCAACATCGTAGTAAATCACTAAATTTAAAGTTAAATTGGGTGGGTCCGTACGATTCGCAACACACTCCAATGAATTGGCTGGCGACAGATCAAGTCGCACACCTGTGCTGAAGACGTATTTCGACGTATCGTTCGCATGAATTAGACATTATAATCGAGCATAACATCTCGCGCGCGCATAGGACAAAATTTTACATTAAATTAGTAAATTAATATAAATATATGTATGTATATATATGTATATATAACTAATAATATAAGAAACGAAAAAGATCAGTTTTTAACTTGTACAATTATTCTGATTAATTTTGCCATTGCTTGCTTGCTTGCTTCAAATCAAATATAATACGACAAATTAACATAATCGATGAATCGTATTAATTTAGATAATAGGCAGCTTTAACTATTGCAATAAATTGAATATTAATGTAATATTTTTGAAAACTAATTTTATTATTTTAGAATAATAATTGACAATTGACAATTTGAATTGAATAAACTGCAAATATTGTAATTTCATCTTGGTTAGATAATTACTAAAATCTTTTGCACTAAACTATGCCCGAAACCACATCTAAATTTATTGAAACTGAAACTCTCATCGTTAAGCGTTATCCATTGATATTTTCTAAATCTGTTTTACTTCTCGGGATAACATTTAAAAGTCTGCGTTGCATAACGTTATTTATGTTAGGATATAAATACACCAGATGTGAAGGAGAGAGAGAGAGAGAGAGAAAGAGAAAGACATACATCAAAAGAGAGTACTGACGTAAAACGATGTATCATGCAGAATGATGAATTGGATCATAACTATAAATATTATAAGAACATACATAGGTATGTTAAAAATTTCTGAATTATTAATAATATATTAATTGTAATATATGTACATATACATCGATGTCCAATCATACGGTTTAAATATACGCGTATGTTATACATTTGTATAAAAAAAATATATTAAAACGTACATATATATATTTTTTTTAATAGAAGCGTTATACCGGAATCGGATCACGATTAATCATTAGAACAGAAACAAAATAAAAAAATGACAGTTTTGGAAGAACAACGTACCGGCATTTTGCTGCTATGTCGTTTCTTCGACGATGATGATAACTTTCCCGGATAGTGTGACTTTGAAACTTTGAGTAGAAACTAAATCGGACGCTGAGCGTCGCGACGCTATATGGCGTCATCCCCTCCGCGGTATCCTTCCTACCGATATTCAAGCAACGAGTGCTTTTGGCCCGCTGCCTAGTTTTTGGATGGGTATTCCCACACCCCCGCTCGTAACCAGATCTTGACACTGCGGCCCTATTTACAGGACGCGTTGTGGTCCTAAATTAAATTACAATTCTCGCATTCAGACAGACGATCGCGGGAAAGCCATCTGACATTGCCAATGCAATACTTGACACTGTATTTTATATACGGACTATAAAAGCGAAACGAAAACAAAATAATGATATAAACGATAATTTTTTTAGTAAGAACAAATATAAGAAGAAATAACGATTGATGATTGAAAGCTACTTAAGTAATTTTATTTATATGTTCTATACAACATTGCACGAAAATCTCATATATGAAATTTGTTGCAAATATTAATGAGCGTTAATAAGAGGTATTTTTAAAAAAATTATTTTTAAACAATTGTTTTGATCTTACATGTCAGTCAGAAAATTTCCTTACTGATACACAGCTGCGTGGCATCTGATGTCGTAATCTATTTTTAGCGTATGTATACATTATGTGTTTTATGAAAATCTTACTTTAAACTTTCGATGTATTAAGCATTCGCGATTTAATTCATAAACAATCTAAATCACAAACGTATTTTAGTTCAACGTCCCACTTCTCTGCGGTTCGTAACCGATACTTAATTTAGATCATTAGCTGTCAGATTTATTTTTGTTCTAAGCAATTTCATTTTCAAGAATATTTATTGTTATCATTACATCCTGACTAAATATGTTAATATTTGAATAGAGACGTTGAAAGTTTAATATTAGTTAATAGCTGGAAGAATCATATGCAATTATAATAATTCTGTCGAATCGTGAATCTAAATAAGAAATAAAAAATTAGTGCGATACACACGCACATACATAATAAAAAGTAATTTAGAGTTATATACTTTATATTTTATTTATACGAAACATCACTTGTGACTTTTGATATCATGCATTATAATTGTGCATTGCAACTGCTGCGTACGCGAAAAAGGACAAATCGGTGAAGCGAAAAACTTTAAACAAGTGGGTGTATTTTGCGCAAAAGTACGGTTCAACATGCGTGGACATTCGCCAGATGAAAACGCCGATACGTAAACGTCGTAATTTCTGGACTCTGGCCACTTCGAAGGGTGAAGCCACCGCCGAGTTTAGATTTATCAATCGCTATTTCCAAGTAACACAACGGATCTGTGTAGACGATCCTGGAACGATTTTGCGTTGATGATGCGTTCGTTCGAATTACGTAACAAAACATGGTTTCGGTAATAAATGGTACATCATCAGTAATCTCTTTAGAAAATGTCACGATTCGTTGGAACGTTTTGTAGTAAGTGATTTTAAAAATCTTTCAACATTGACGTGAACAAATATCCGATAGTAGACTGAAAAAAACCTGGATATGTGAAATAGAATTAGATATTTCTCATTGATATATATTCATAAAATAAAGATGTGAATTGTCTTATAAATTATTATTATTTAGTTTAATAATTTATTATTAATCTGTGATCATTAAAATAATTGAGCATATGTAATAATTATATTAGGCTTATTTTTCACTTACTCAATATTAAAGTACATTTAATGCTATTTATTAAAGTTCATTGTAACTCGAGTGTGCAAGTGGTAGTTTGTACTAAAACTGCCATTGATTGTATGTAATTGTTAATGTAATCATAAATGTACTTAATAGTTAAATAATATACAAGTCATTGATTTATTTAACTTCAATTACATTTATTATTACATGAAAATTTGTTGAGAAAATGTAACAATATAATTTTATTAGCATTATAATGTTACTGTTAAAAATTGCTTTTTATTTAATTCGACAGATTATTTAATTCGATATAATTAAAATATCAAATAATGTATTTTAAAAAATTATATTATAGAAATTTGTGGCATAATCTAAAAGAGAAATGAAGAGATAAAAGATATTGAACGCTGATACCGTATCGGGCATGTGCTTCCTCGAGTGCGCACTTCCTGCTGTCATGTTCTCCTGTTCAGATATATTTTCTTGCAAATATCCAGCTAGTCTGTCATTTAAATTATCCGTTAATAATGGCAAATTTTATTCATCATTTTGTGACAGCACATCGGAGTCACGTGTTTCCGATGTGCGAAGCTATCTCACTTCATCTAGACTGCCTTTTAGTTTGTGAAACAGACGCTACGTGGTGCGAGTATAGAAAGCTTTCTCGGGATTAAAATCCCTCCTTGCTACTATGAATACTGGTACGGCTGAACGTCTCGTCATCTTTGCGCAGTGGCGATATCGTAACCAATGAGGTTCTACCGAGGTGCGATTATTGCTAGTTGAAAACTTTTACCAATACCCCGCCATGACGATGTGAAATACCATCGGCTACGGCAATTTTTGAAAGTTTCTGCGGAAACTGATAATATATTTCAAACATAAAAAATTGCCCAGAAGAACGAAGGAAAAAACTCTTTTTTCTCTCGTATTGTATTATTTATATATTATTATATATAATATAACGCAAAACATCTCTTATTAGCTTTATTCTTTTCGGAGTAATTACACGCGCGAATACGGATTTTCATTACCTCGTAATTAATTACTTAATATATTAGAAAACGACTAAATTTATTTTGTAACAATTATAATTGTTATAAGTAAAAGAAAAGAGAATTGAGAGAGAGAGAGAGAGAGAGAGAGAGACTTTTATATTTTTTTAGAAATTATTCTTTCCCTTAAAATATCCTTGTTTACGAAAGATATAAAATTAGATTTCTTGGCTAAAATTAAATGTCTACAAGAGAAAATGTAAAACACAAATAACATTCATCATTTGTCTCTTTATAGTTGACAAGCGTCACTAAGCTGTTATTTTTTTAAGTTGTTTAAAAGAATGCAGTTGGATAGCATATGTCATCTTTATGACTAGAGAATAAGAACTTTTAACGTGACATGTTTTTTTCTAAAGAAATTTATAGCTTCTTCTTTTAATCGCAGGTTGCTGGCAAGCGCGAAGCAAGCCAGGAAGCAGAAGCTCAACAATGGATTGAGACCGTAATCGGCGAAAGATTTCCACCCGGTGAGTTTCTAAAACAAATTAATTTAAATAATATTTTGTATTATTTAAATTTTACATGCAATCAATATACTTTGCATGAACTATTTTATAAGATGTTACAGAATTTTTATAATATATCGTTCCTAAGCGCATGTCATTTGAATGTCAAATGATGTATCTACATAATTATTTTTGACAATAATAAAACATGAAAAACATTTAACATAAATAATTTAAAATTAATATGGAATTAATATGTAAAGAAACAAATCAGACTTATATTTCCCATAGAAAAAATTAAAATAAAAGTATCGAACCGTGTATTGCGAACCTTTATAAAATATCATCACATGTTTTATTGTTAGTTAAAAATATGTCTTCGCTCTTTTTCATAAATTCTAATGCAATAAGTAAGGATATTAGAAAAACATTCATTTTGGGTGGAGACAGAATTATTACTATACTATATTCTTTATCGATTGGGGAAAAAATCTTGTTCGGATATGAAACCCTGATATGTGAGGGCGGCTGAAAATCTGCAAGCTTAATAATCCTTGCATCTTAATTCACTTGAGAATTTATTGTCTAGTGTATGTATGTGTCATGTGCATTGTCTAGTGTCGTTTTATTTCACATATTTTTAAACATAAATTACATATTTCTTAGAAAGCAAATAAATATATAACTTCGAGATTACATTTAACTAATTAATTATGATTTTAAATTTATCTCTACTAAAATATTTATAATTCATAATAATATTATATTATAATTACATTTATATATAAGAATTAGTGATCGACGAATCAACTGAGTATTTGTTTCTTTAGAGTGTTATAAAAACCAATAGCTCTTTTTAAATGCTTTTTTTAATATAAATATTTTCCAAAATATACTTTACACTTAAAAATAATCAATATAAATATTTTATCTCTTTTAATAGCTATAATAGCTATGCACTTAATGATACTACGAACATATATGAGCTCCTGTTCCGCGGAGGTGATACGAGTCCGAAAGCGTTCCGACGTTTTCATCCCCATTGGGGCGATGCTGAACCAAAGGGGTGGAAGCGCGCGCTGTTATCTAACTAGAATCGCATAATTGCCGGATACAAATGTCAGGCCATGTGACGTCGCAAAGGTTAAGCTTCGTCGAGGTCAGTTCCCCCATATAGAACACACATCATATGATGTGTATTGTAATAATAAGTATACACGCGTTATACCAAATAATATTTATTTTAAACATTTGCACATTTATAATGTGCTGGAGTCATATATTAACATTTAAATTTATCTCAGTGTTATAAATTAAATCGTCGAAGCTATTTGAAAAGAATAGACACCTATCGTGTAAATACAAATGTGGGAGATGTAAATATAATTTACATGCACAGATATACATATAATTTTATAAATATAAATAATTACTTAAAGATATATATATATACACAGATATGTAAATATTATAGCCACATACACATTATATATGTTGTATATATAATATACATATATATGTATAATGTGTATATATATATATATATGTATATAATGTGTGTGTGGCAATAATATTTACAATTTTAACTCATTCTTTATTCGTGCAAAACTTGTTGATAGATATACAATTGTTAATGAGCTCCAGTAAGAAAATTTTATATTCTGGCAATGAATGTTACAACTTGATATAAATAAAGTTAGAGTTTACGAAATGGTGTCAAGAGATTTTTAAGGGATCACTGAACTCTGCCCCTGAACTACTAGGGGTAGTTCTACCTCCTGTCGCATTATACTCCCCTGGCAAAACGCGCGCTTTGTTACGTCATTGCGAGCCACCCTATCGAGCCTGTCTCGGCGAACAACCCTCGATTCGACATACATCCCTGATGCGACAAACACGCCAGGCATCGACGCAATCGGCGTTGCTTCACGTACGTTTGCGCGGCGCGTTGTTGTTTTTTTCTACTCGTTTCATCCCTTATGAATACTCGGAATAAAATTGACATGGAGATCGAAGAAGTCATATATCGCAAAATCTCATTTAATAATCGTATTATTCTTAAACGTTATATTATGTGTAATAAATTTAATTATCAGTTTTACAATTTAATTCGTTACACATTACTGCAAATTCAGTGAATATTTTCAAATGTTGAAAAGAGAATCTCTATTGTAATCTTTTTCTTTATTTTCCTGTTTATACTGTTTTTATAATACAGCTCTAATAATTCAATTTTTAAGTGGTGAAATGTACTCTTAAAACGTAACGTAATAAAATAGAAATATATCACGAACTTTTCATTTTTTAAAGAAAGTTTTTATTTCTGAAATTAATAATTGTTTAATATATTCTTATTATTGCATCTAAATAACTAAATGGCCTATTTACTTATTAAAAAACAGCACAAATAATCAGCGTAAGATAAGATAATTGATAAAGTTAAACATACGTAATCAAAATATTGCGATTTAATTTACTACTTTAATATACCAATTGCCGATTACGTCATCTTATTAGTTATTAAATATTGCTTCTGAAATAATAATAAATGATAAAAATATATTACGCTTCCAAATATTTGATATAGATAAATCGAAAAAGGATTTCACTCACGAGTTAAATAAATTTTTAACGTTTGAAGTTCGACGGTTCTTGCTGATTCGGTCATTCGCAAGTGCCCGTCACGCGTGTCTGTGGTCACCGAAAATATGAACTTCGTTTTTGTCGCATTCGCTAACATAAGATCTATGGGAAGAGGAACTCGTGGCATATTCGATAACACTGATTATGGCAAGTGTTTAGATTTAACGAGCCTCCACCCATGACTGTCATCCTGGTTGTGTCGAGGACGCGGTGGAGGTGGCCAAACGACGAAACCACCCCCACTCGAGCACATGATTAATCCCCACTAGAAACCTTCGATACCTACGACCATCTAACAAGTGGGGGTCTCCTCGGCACGCAAGAAAGCTCTCTTGGGCGAGTGGCAGCCTGGTGCCAGCAAACCTTGAGCGTACCTGTCGGAAACAGGCAGAACCGAATGTGTTTATAAAGAAAGCGACACACACAATTGAAATCTCGATAGTATCGGGCGCGATATAGAGAAAATTCCGTGATACAATTGGATCCGGTGAGAGCTTAAGTAAGCTTAAATAAGCTTCTTACGAAGAGTAGTGTAATTTTTTTATACGCGTTTATTTTTACATATTCTTAAAAAAATATTTCACTTTCTTCCTGCTGCTCTGGTAATTTGAGAACGAATTCGGTATTTATCTTCGGCTTCGCCGCTACTTACGCAGCGAATCTAAGGGTGATCTAGATTACAATATACGTCACGTAGAGCATGTTCGAGCTCTATGCGAGGATGGGAGCCGGATAGTCGAAGCTTTTGATGTTATTGACTCGTTTAAAATTGAACTTAAACGGTCGAGGTTCAATTACGCTCTTCCCGTCGCGTCCTGCGCGTTCCTGACCTGACCTACCCTAGACACTGGGATCCTGATGCTCGTGCAACGCGAATTTGATGGGAATTTCGAGGTATCCCGCGGGACTTCCAAATACAGATGGTAGCCTGCTCCCGGAAGCTCGCGAGGCATGCTTGGCACGATCCTTGTTTGACAGGTCTCAATTGTGAAATATTGCATTAATGTCTTCACGTCGCCGATAATTTCGGATACGATTGCTTGGACAACACGTATTTAAGGAAAAATTAAATTACACTTTTGAGTTAAAAAACTTAGATAGACATTACACGTATTTCATTCAAATATATTTAATAACTTAAATTTTAATTATCAAGTGTAAAGTAATTTATGAAGTTTTTGTCATTTTGATTGTTACGGTCAATATGTGATATAATTCTGATATTACATTTTCATTATACAGTACAGATGCATTTTCTTTCATATATATATATAAAATTATTATACACAAATAAATTGTTAAGTTTGCGTTGAAATTATTTATGAAAAAAAATGTATTGGCATTAATTAAATTTATATCATCAGAAATGTGATCGAAAGCAATGCGCACGTTTTCTTGCTGTCAAAGTCTGTATAATGTAAAATAATACAAAAATTGTATACACTGATTTCAAACAATATTAAATATATTTCACATAGTGCAATCAATTTACTAATTATTGCATATGGATTAATACTTTTTTTATGAACAAATGTGTATTTCGGAAGAATGGTCGTGCCAATCGAAGTAAAGTTTGCGTTATTGATACAAATAATTTTATTTAAAGTCGCGCAAAGACGTGTTACTCTTACCGAACATTAGAACTGACCGAGTCGACGACGCGTATTGATTTACCGTCATCTGTTCATCATGTTACGTCGTAAGGACGCTGGCATACCAGGGCCACATACAGCACTCCGGATGGTCGTGCTTCTAATGCTGCTAGTTACGTGTCACCTCCGCACTTCTTTCACCTCTTACCCCTGCTTTCACTTTCTTTCGCGTACAAATATTGCTCGTTGCGGATACTTTGATCAAGCAGCGTTCATAATAAGCGACTGCAATTTCGACGAGCAATTTGTTCTTCTTTTGATTATAAAATTTCACATTTAAATTAATATTTTTTATAATTTCGTTAATTTAAACGTTAACGAATTTGAGCTGGGCACGGCTTATTTTCCATACCAAGAGAATTGTACAAAAGTTGTATGATATAATTTATAATTTCTTTATGATTGCAATATACATATAACTGAACGGTATTATACGCAAAAATGAGTTATATATATAATTAGATAAAATAAAACATACACATTTTCTTCGCATTTCGAATTTAATTTATAGATTATTATTTAGGTTTTTTTTTTTAAATTGTTATTTATTAAATTAACTCATCGTTGCATAATGCTCCAGCTCAATGCTGTCATCCCTGTTTGAATAATCACGATTATCTCAAGAGCGATTCATCTCAATGTGAATGCTGCTTAATGCCTCGAAAATGTGCTTCTGAAACAGAAGGAACGTCAGTCATCTGTCCGTCACGGTGGCGCAAGTCGCTTGGGTGCACCAGGGCATCAGCAGACGTTTGAGGGATTTATAGGGTGTCCCGCCGACACGTCGACGGATCGATTCGTTAAATTACGGCCCCCACGGTCGCGTTTCCCTCGTCCATCCGGCCTTGTTCATTACCCCCGTCTCTTGAATCGGATGCGCTCATTGAGCATTACCGCGAGCACGCGTTCTGTCGATACGTCGATGGTCTCGTCATATGACGCAGCGTGACGTCACGAAAGTTCGCACCTACTAGGAAAGCAACGCCGGGCAGTAGATGAATTTATGGAGACGGCTACATTGTGCGTTCCATCCCGCGCGGAGGATCCTGGTAAGCTCCTCTCACGCGCGTCGTGAGGACCCACTTCGCGATACGATCCGCCGAAATGTAAGAAGGATATCTTCGATACGAAAGAAATCATTCGACGCGCGACAACGGACGGCTGATCGCTCGAGGATGGGGCGCGAGTGTCAGTTGTCCGTCAAAAGATCGTCAATGACGTCATTCCGAGACGAGCCTACCAGGATTACAGCCTCGAGCTAGATTTACGAGCGTCGCGCGATCAACAGGTGTTTGCCGCGATCAACAGGTGGTTGTCGCGATCAACAGGTGGTCGCTGTCAGTGATGCAAGTGCACGTGCGCGCGCATCCGCTCTGAGGAACGTATTACTATTAAAATGCGTGTCCGAAGAAAGTATATATTACAGTATCATGTCGTTTAATTCAGCTTAATAGTTTGTATTGCCGTAAATGGAACGATGATTAAACATTAAGGATTAGTATAATGACAGATAAATGCAAATAATCGGAACATCTTGTTTGCTGACTTACTTCCAGTCACTTCGACTTATTTTTCTAATCGTTAAAAAGTAATTACTCTTCCATGCCTAATCATTACATATCTTTTGAGATAGGAATCTTGAATTTAATTTATATATATTCTTCTTTAACTTTTCTTTAGAGAGAGAGAGAGAACGCGCTTTGCTGTTATTATATATTTCAATCTTCTGCAAGAATCATATGTGTGTAATGTATACATATATTTAAATACGATTATAAAACGGATTATTTTACATCGTATTTAAGATTTTACTATAAAAAAAATGATGAAACTGTAAAATGTGTTTTATGCATTTAAATAAATTAAATAGAGATGACGAATAAAGCAATGGAAAAGTAAAAATAAAAATCTCGTGATAACGATTGGTTTGCTTGGGGATTTATTAATATTAGAAATGAGAGCAAAGCGGCAGGAATCTTGGATTCTGCGTACAACGGCGTTGCATTCCCGCGAGACCTGTTGCCGTGTCGACGATCGTAAATTCAAGCGCAGGATGTTGTCCTGATGAAAACCGTGCTTGTGACGTCTTTATGACATGAGTCTGACATTTAATCGATATGACGGCGACGCAAGCGCGTTCGTTGTATCCTTCTCTGCCTGGTGTACGTCTGAAATAATTCGCTAATTTTATTAGCAACATAATCGCTAAAGATGCAATAAATATTGCGAAATGCGCGATTCAAATATAATATAATATATCATCGTGAAAGATAGAGAATTATTATTATGTATTATATGTCTTTGCAATTTCACAAATATTAATCTTCTTTTTCTTTTCATTGACAATTAAGTACGATAAAAAAGTAAGTTGTAATTAGATCAGTTGATACACGTGCGCGATTTTAAAATTAGACAATTTTATCAATTGCTGTATTAATATTAATTTCAATACTCACACACACACAAATCATTATTACTCTAAATTATTTTACACATTTAAAAATCATATGTTTCGTCGATAATGAGCAAGGACATGAATTGTAACAATACACAACAGGTTTTTGTTTACTAGATGATACTTGATTATCGATATATTTAGCATATAATTACTATGTATTACATCTTTCATATACATAGTACGTCGAGGAACATTCATTACCATTACCATTCGCATTTGCATAATGCTCCTAATCTCTTTCGGTCTCATTGACGCGGCTTTGAGATGACAATTCATCATCGGTAGCGCAAAAACGTTGAATTACGACAACCGCGAACGATAACAGGACGTATCGGAGACGAGCCATCGATTTCACGTCAAATCCTCCAAACATGACGACCATGACGTGTCAACGTAACAGGATAGTATCACCCGCGGGAATAGTTTCGATCCGTCGATACATATTGTTGCGTTCGGGGATTTTTTCCCGAAGACGGCAGGAAGACGCACGGCGTCTGAAAAAGACCAGGCCAGCATCACGCGCGGCCGTTTGTCGGCGGATGAAAGAAACGGCCGAAGACAACCTCGGAGCCTCGGCGACGAGCGTGCGAAGGCGCGCTATTGATTTTCTGTCATCTTCTCGGGTTTACGACATCTCACCGCGTTTCGACACTACCAGGAACCTATCAGCATGTCACGCTTGTTTATCCCGGACAAGCTGGGAGCCCGCCGCGCACGCGGCGCGTATTTGTTTGTTCGATGTTCGAAGAGGACGCCAGGCGGATGCTGCCTGGATATCGCGCAAAAGCGATGGCGTCATACAGCGTGAAATTTCACCATCTATCTATATCTATATAGAAATATTCAATCTGTGCTAATGTAGAAATAATACGTGTCCTCTCTTCTTCTGTACATTTTGGGTGTTTAAAGATTATTTAAATTTAATCGATTTATTTGAAATTCCGATTCTTAAAAATTATCTCTCGGGGAAAATTATATGTATATTTGCGTAAAAAATTTTTTAAGAATAAGAAAAAAAATATCGTATCTCTCGCCTACAATATGACAAGATGTTTGTTGTTTTAAACAGGGTAAAGGAGAAAGAGGAGATTTAATATTAATTAAAATTATTCGGATACACTTTGTCAGATGTATATAACTTGTATTAATTTTTTTTATAGAAGAATGTTGAGTCTCAATTTTCTTAGGATTCTGCCTTAAAATTGATATTCCAGTTTCTGTAATGTTTAGAAAAAACAAGATGTTATGTGCTCCTCCTACGTAATAATAAAATTATCTATAGACAATATAAAATATAAACAATTCCGCAGAAAAGTATAGTTTTATCACAGAATCTCGCATTCTCGAAGAAAAACGTCTACAAAAATTTCATAGCAATTCTATTCGTTTGATAATCAAGTCAAGCATTCTTTCAAATTATATCGAGTTATTCTTTCGACTACTGTTATTCGCTTTATACGCACTTGGCCTGTGAGGAAACTGAGTCCTCAAGGATAAGATTCTTGAAGAATGCGAAAGAGATTCGACTAGAGTTAGGAAAATTCGAGGGGGGAAGCAGAAATGCATCGAGCGAGAGGGAACGTAGCGAAAGCGCGTAATACATTCCTGATACCAACCGAACTATTCGCGTTACAAAACGAGCAACAAGTCTCTCATTTCTGATTAATTTTCCCTTAATTATACCTAAAAAGAAACGGGCTTTAATTAAATTGGGGAAATTATAATTAAAGAATATTTCGAGATAAAACGGCATATATTATGCATATGCGTATATTTTTCTAAATCAGAATTTTGTCCAGAACAAGTTGAAATTTGATAGCGATAATGTGCGATCTGTCATTATTTAATGGAATAATTAATCGGTCGATCGGGATTGCAGTGGACCATCCAGAGAACCAATCGCCTGTCGATAGCTCGTCAATCGAGAATTCAAGCGTACGACCAGCCGCGTACTAGGCGAACAGATTTCGGGGTAGGCGTTTAACGCGATCCCCACCAATTCAAAACCACGTGACCGTCGTCCTTGCAGGATCAGGCTAGTAGTCTTTTAGACAGTTGGCACGTGTGTGTCCTCTTGCCCGAAAATCTTCCGTTCTAATATCGCCGGGCTTGCGGATTCTGACAAAGCCTTCCGAGCGCTTTAAATTTCACTTCCTATTGCATATATGCGACGTGACTTTTTCCACTGTTAATCGGATCTATAATTAAAATCATATACTATCATATTAATGATGAAATTTACGTATTAATCAAAAAGTTCTTACAAAACTATATACCTCGAACATATTAAACGCTGAGATTTTAAATTGAAAGTATGTATCAAAGTGTGAAAACACATGAATAAAAAAAGATGTATTCTCGTGCAAATTTATACATCACGGGCTTCATTATATTTGACGCATTTTTGGGATTAAAATAACCGCACTGTAATTTTCTCATCACTCGCAATTTTGCATACGTTGAGTTAATGAGATTTTTATTCCAGTCTTTGTATTTATCAGATTATTTTTATTCTGCGAAGCAGAACAGAATATTCAACATGTATGTGTATGTGTGTGTTGAATATTACATTTAAAAAAATGTTATATATAGTTTTGAAAAATTATCTGAAAATTACAAGTTCTTCATTAAATCGTAACTTATTGTCTAGATTATTGCGCGGTGAGTGCAATGATATTTCAATACTAATTATATTAGTTTTCGCACATAGTATAAGATAAAGCGATCAAAGTCAAAACAAAGTCTTGCAATATCATCCGGTACCAGCAATTCTGCATTCATATAAGTTTCTGCCTATCCAAATAGCTTAAATTCGGAAATTTGGAATCTTAACTTACAATTACTTTCATTGCGCGTAACTATCAGCGAAGAACCGGACAATGGTCCAAAAAATGCATTAGCGGATTAAAATACTATCCGTGTAGGGCGATTATCGGAAAACTCCCGGGTGGGAGAGTTATGCCAACTGTTGCTTCGAGAGAGGGGCGAGAGAGGCGTCGGGACGCCGTGCGTCGATACAATTTGCGATGGCGGCGGCGCGAGGAGCGTCGCGCGCCGATAGATTGGATACATCGATACATACTGGTTGTATCGCTGACGTGCGGGAGGGGGGAGAAAGGGGGGCGGGAGGGAGACAGAGCGACAAAAAAACGCAACGACAGTGCCGAGTGCGGCCGAACGCGCACAGCTCTTGCAATGGGCTGCGTCCCTAGGATCCCGAGACGCGTCGTGTCTTTCGATGACGTAAAGGCACGCGGCCCGCCGCCGCCGACGGGGAAGACGCCGACGACGACGGCGGCGGCGGCGGCGACGACGACAACGGCGGCGGCGGCGGCGGCGTCGCCGCCGCCGGATCAAGGCGGGCAAAAAATTGCGCGCCGGCGCTCGCAAGACGCGACCGGCCTTTCCTGATTCTTCGTTCGACGTGACAAAAAATGCCATGCCCCCTTGGCTCGCCTCTTGGCATAATGGGGCGCCATGAGCGAGCGCTGGTTGCACGCGCGTTTAGCCTCGCGGTTATTATTTCGCGGCGGATTTTCTCTGTCCCCGCGAGAGCGATGCGAGAGGCTGCGGCGGGGAGAAACCGATGGTGGGAGAGAGAGAGATATGGGACGGAGAGTATCGAGCGAAAAAATGGCCGATAGGTAGGGGAAGGGGTGCGCGGCGCGAGTTCGACATTGATAATCGCCGTTTCCCGGATCCCGCCGTTCGCGAAAACCAAAGGTCGTTCGGGCTATCGCGCAAGCCCCGCGGCCTCCGCGCGGCGGATTTCGGCATCGGGCGCGGAAAGGGAGGATCTGTCGTTTCTGCGATCCTGGTGCCGCGGTGATCGTCAACATTCTTTTCACTATCGGGCCGCTCTCCCTTTCTCTCGGAGCTTTCTCTATGCAAATACGACCGAAAATCGTGATAATCTTTTTAATCAAATGAATTAATTAGACCTCCCTCGATATCTCTTTACTGACGTACTTCGAAGTCTTGTAAGAAATATACCGCACGCTTAATCTGTAATTGAGATTTTTCAATCGGCACAAGATTACAGATTAACATGGTATTATCAATTATGTAAAAAAGTTGTGTGTGTGTAAATAATATCGAATTTAAAACAGTCGCGTATCATTTAAATCACACATCAAGTAGCTTAGGATTTTATATACATATTCAATCCGATATGAGAGGCGATATTTTGAAAAAATAATAATTTTTATTTTATCTAAATATCACAGAGCTTTAACGTGTTGTTCTTATAAATTATTTCTTTGTTAAAATTGTAAAATTATATATCTTAAATAACGAAATAATAGATATCCTCCGTTTACGCACATTTTTAGGATTGAGTTACGAGGATGCCTTGAGGGATGGTGTCATCTTTTGCAAGCTCATGAACAAATTGCAGCCTGGCCTGATCTCCAAGATCAATACGTCCGGTGGCGATTATAAGATGATGGACAACCTTAATCAGTGAGTATACGGCTCTGAAAAATTTGAAATATACGCATTCACGATATAATACGAGATATTGTTTAAACAATTATCATGGATATAAATCATGGGGGGGGGGGGGGACATCATAATATAATAATAGACGAAACAAAACTTTGTACTTTCGGTTAAATGCTTTGTGAATAACGCGAGACGGGTAATTTTTTTTGGTGTGTTTACGCCCAAGACATCTCCCGGCTATCTCGCCGGTCTTCAGCATCGGCGACTCAGCGACTTCCTGCGATCTCATGCTGCCCTAATCCGCCGTCGACTTTACGCAATCGACAGTGTTTTGCGTCAATTTCTCGATTGCAGAGTATCGACAACGCCGATCAACGACCGTTGTCGCAGTCGAGAGATTGTTGACCCTCTTCTCGACTCTTCCGAGTTTCGAGAGTCACGCGATACTCGCGGCCGATCGAAACGGGCGCGAAATAGCTCCGCGATAGCGATCCCGCCTCCTGGCCGGTCGTGTTCGCCTGGTAATCGAGAACCGACAAAGTCTGAGGTCGGAACCATCGACTATACATTGGAGCGCGATGAAAGTGAAAACGGAATAGATATACGTAGACACGCGATACACACAGCTTCTACTGTATAACGCGTACAGGAAACGGAAATTCGCGTGCGCACACGTTTTTGCGAATTGACTATATTTTTCTTCGGATAATCTCTTCTCGATCGTATACGTAGATTTAATCGAATAATGTTCAATTTCGGTGAAAAATTTAATTTTGAAGGGTGCTTCTTGAAGCGATCTTTTTCTAACAGTGTTTAATTCATATAATTTGCTCTCTATATGTCACAAATAATATAAATTCCTAAACAATACTTTTCTTAAGATTTAAATATTCATTTATTCTCTCAGATTTTCTCTTCATACTTTCGCATATAGATAATCATCCGGCAAGGTGTATCCACGTCGCAGTTTGTGTGTGTGTGCAATCCGAAAATAGGATATATATACACGAGTTGAACGCCTGTAGCACACTGCTACAATCCTGATGAAATATTTGCCTGCGAGGAGGTGATTTTAGGACAGCGCAAAGAAATGCACCCCCTGCGGACTGCACTTTCCCGCACTCTCCCTTCTTCCTGAGCTCGTTGATTCGGACGAAGCGAGAACTATGTTCTCTTTCTCGAGCCGCGCCGGAGAAACGTGTATACATTTCACGTAAATCTTGTATGTAAGCCGTTCCCCTTTTCTTCTTTTTCTCGGGCCGTCGAGCATCTTACTTATCTCCGCATACGCGAGGCACGAGTCGCGTGTCCGCGTTTCTCGTCCTCGCGCATCGGCCCGCATCGCCGTCGGCACCGTTGCACGTGCGCATGTCGCGCTTCTTCGGCATTTGGCGCGTTTTGAATGTTTAAGAGCGCTTCCCCGAGGTAGTGGGGCGAACGATGCGCAGCGCGGCCACTCCGCGTTACTCCCTTTCTACGCGAGCAGCATAATTCCGGCGAAGGTGATACCTTGCCACATGTCGCGCGTCTTCGCGGCCGCGTAAGATCACGTTTGTTACGTACGTACATACGCGCGCGAGAAGGGGTCTGCATGTGCGCGCCGACCTGGACTCCTTCATGCGGCTCTGATAGATGGACCGCTCGTAAGCACTGACCTGCCTCACGTTTTCCGTTTGGCGAGCGTAACGCGACGAACACACACACTTGATCGATAAGCATGGATATGACGTTTGATGATATCGATCATCTCATTTTCTGACCCATTAAAGTTTCTTGAAATAGATTTGTGTTAACGTTATAAAGCGCGTTATAGGATTTATATACATATATGTAAAGTATAGATGAGACTTGATTACGCGATTTAGTTTAGTTTAGTTTAGCTCCGTTTCGTTGAATTAGTTTAGTTTAAATTTAAATTAAATTAAATTAAGTTCTCAGTTTAATTTGATTTAATTCGATTTAGTTTAATTTCAATTTCAATTTCAATTGCAACGTCATTTCATTTTTACTTTGTCTTATTTCTTTTTCATTTTCATTTTTATTTTTATTTTTATTCATGCATTTTCATTCTTCATTTTTTTTAGTTTTATTTTTAGTTTTAATTTTAATTTTCATTTTGAATGATAAGCTTCAAAGTTTATTTGATTTATTTTGATTTGATGTATCTGATTTATTTATTTGATTTGATTTTTGTAACTCTATAACTTTACATTTAATAACACTTATACATACAAATTACAGTATAAACTGGAAGCCATCGAAAGTCGCAAGGCATGGATTAAGAAATAAATAATAAATAATATAAAGCGCGAATATTGAAATTTTTGCGAGATTGGCTTTCGTTATGACATAAAATTAAAGAGCTCCTATTAGAGGAGAGAGACTTTTCGTTTGAATCATGCGATTGATCAATCTGCGAGACATTACGTATCACGCGAGAGGCGTGATTGACAATGATAATCGTCTTCAATGTGGATGAAGACGGAGGGTGATTCTGCTATCCTGTTAAGCGGGCACACGCGACACGTCATTTCTACGTTCTATGGAGAACAGAGGAGTATCGCTACTCTCGTATTCCCAGACTACAACATACTGCACAAGCTGTTAATTACCTACCAATCGGTGATAATTAGCGGTCGGTCGAACAATAGAAGCGCGTCACTAGCTGAAAGCGACGCCCAGGCGAGCAGCCGTATAAAGGAGTTAAATGTTCTCTGCTCTTTTGTGTCTCCCCCGCCTTTGTTTTCCCTCCGATTTGCCGCCGTTCTCGATGATGCGTCTCACAAGTCTTCCTTGCATAGGAATTCTCATATTTTTCTGGAATATATTCCGCATTAAATTAAATGTGTGCGATATTATATGCGAGAGTTTCTTCTATTTATTTTTTTTTTATTTATTGAGAACATTGGCGAATGTCTGGCTGCATTAATAAAAAAAGTGTGCATTATGGTTTTCAGATTCCAAAAAGCCTGTGTAAAATATGGCGTACCTGATGTTGATCTTTTCCAAGCTGTCGATCTGATGGAACGTAAAAATATCGCTCAAGTAACGAACACCATCTTCGCCATTGGACGAACGGTAATTAATTAATGATGTCATTTTATTATTTTTTGGAGTTCTCGATGGTCGATTTGATACGTTCATTAAACTTTTAAAATTTGCAAATTCCTTTAAACAAAAGTTTATATGATAAATATTCAAAAGTTGCAATTAATCTGGAAGCAAATAACGTGATATAAATTAAGTGTATTGTTTTACAATTTACATGACAGCCATATTGCTCTCTCGATCATATTAGGTAAGCTATTAAGAATGAAAATATATACATCTCTTATGCCTGTAAATTGTTATTTACAGACGTACAAACATCCTGAATGGCGCGGTCCTTGGTTGGGTCCGAAACCAGCGGAGGAAAACAAAAGATCCTTCACAGAGGAACAGCTAAGAGCTGGCGAGGGACTTATTGGCTTGCAAGCTGGTACTAATAAGGGAGCTACTCAAGCCGGGCAAAGTTTCGGAGCTACGAGAAAGATACTTCTTGGAAAGTAATTTATAGAAGTTGCATTTTTTATGACTGCTAGAAATATCCTGTTCGAAAAAAGCTAATTTTTTAAATGAATATACATATAAAGGCATCGCATTGTAAAATTATATCATTAGAAACGATTTGTTTAATCGTGCACTCAACACTTTGCAAAAGAACACAGTGAAACACTGTGTTTTATAATTCTTTCTGTGTCATGATATATATTATATTTTTTTTCCGCTGGAAAGAAACATAAATGATAGTGATATATGTATACGTATCAGACACGTTATTTATTCTGTGTTTAGTATATCTACTTGACGTGAATGTATTTAACAAAATGTAATGAGTAATATAACAACATTTACGTTTTGACAATGTAAATTACATTTATTATTTTTATTTTATTGCCATAAAACATGACAACTTATATACATACCATGTTATCTAAATCTTCTTCGAAACTCTAATGTCATAAAAGAAAACTGAAATAATTTCTTTTAAATCAATATAATTTGATTATATGTATATTTCCTCTTAAATTTTTACATCTTCCACATTCAATATCTTGCTAATCAAAATTCTATCAAAGCTCATCAAAATTAACTGAAAAAAAAAAGATTTCCTCATTTATTAGCATCTCCGAAGCGCAATTTATTTTCTTTACTCGCTGATAATTAAAAATTTATTTTCTATGTTTCATCTCGTTAAGAAAAAACCATTTGACAGATCTCGACGAGAAATATCGTCATATATGTATATAAAAAAAAAAAAAAATACTCTCGTAATCAAACATCCTACGTAGCTAAATCCGCGTTGTCACAGTCTCTTAAGCAGATTTTAAGGTATACGCTATTCTTAGCACGTAAAATTCCTAGAGCGAGAATCTTGTCGCTCTTGCTAGTTTCCTGGCAACTTGCTCGGCGTCCGACAATCGTCTCCTATCGCGAGTTCTGTGTCGGTGCATGGAGCGTGACAGGCTGTGCTAGACACGTATACACATCTCTCTGCACGCGTGTCGCGGCATCGCAAACGCTTGAAGATCACTCGTCGTATGCACAACATACGCATCGACGTACGTATGTACGCAGGTGGCCGAGCGCGTATGCGACGGCACGAGCCTCGTACGTGACAGGGACAACGAGTGGGCGTGACGTGTACGTACACGCGTTACACGCATTCCTTGACCGGTTTCTACACCGCGAGGCTCCCCGAGGATCAGGCGAACATCCTAAGATGGAACGTGTTCCGCCGATTCGAAATCATGCTCCGTTTTTCTCCACTCGTGCATTATGTCGTCGTCGCTGCTTTATTCCGTTTAAAGCGGACAACGGACGATATAATGACGATAAAACTGAATTTATTGTTATTTTAGAGCAAGTCTCACGTCGAAGAAAAAGTTTATATGGAAAATAATTTAATACATGCGTAAATATTTAGATCCAAGTATGTTCTCTTAGGAGTGACAATATAATAATTAATATTGCTGACATTACTCTAACAGACGACTGATAGTTCGATTAAAGGTCAGAAAATTTCATTGAACTCTTTTATGTGCTATGTTCGTAATCTTCGAATTACACTTGTAGATGATTATTTTTTAAACGATGAAGTAATCAATCAATCACAGAATGAAAAATTAAATGTAACATTCATCGCGTGGCTGTTTATCTAGGATAAGCGATAGAGCTTTAAGATGCAATGAAAGATAAAAATAAGACAAATTAAGAATATGAGTATAGTAAAATCTATAATTACACCAATTCTCTCTCGAATAGAGTATAGTGTAAGAATATAAAATAAAAATGTAAAAGAGTATAAAAGTATAAATACGTGTGCTAGAGACATGCAGAGAAACATCTCCATAGCATATCGATATGATCGATTAAAAATGAAGTGTAAGGAAAAAAACACAAAGGGGAGAAAACTAAAAATATTAAGTATCAATGCATCCTGTATCTCTTTTGACATGTTTTAGATTTTGATGTTTGTATTTCTCGCGTGTGTAATTATGTGTTTTATCGCGCGTCGGTCCATGCACGGTGTTCCACCACGTGCGCGGCGCAATGACGTCAATCTTCGTGGAGCAGGCCAGTTCTCGGGGACCCCCTGGCACAGGCTAGCAGCATCCCGAGGAGTCCGCTCTCCCGTCCGGAGCCGAGCTCTCGGTCCAGACGCACTCGCGACTCACCTCCCATCGTCTTATGCGCTCCTCTTGAAAGGGGAGCGCTGCGGAGTGGCCGCTCCGCGCATCACTGCGCCCCACTATTCTTCCACGCACTCGCAAAGTCGCAAACCGCGTACGTACGAACGCGCGGCGCGCGCGCCGGAGGCTGATCGTGTGGCGGTCAGCTGATTTCTTTCCCCCATTACATAATTGCAGATTCGAACGATTTCTAGATTCAAATTTCCTGACTGGGTTCCTCTATAAATACGAGCGCGTTACCTAACTTATAGAGAGTCAATTTATTATATAATGTTGCGTGTTGCGTCTTTGAGTCGATCCTTGATTTTTTTTTTTTTTTCCATTTCTCTTGATCACATATTGCAATATACGAACGTGTCATTATATGTATATCCAACTTTATTTCCTGTCATTTTAATTTCGATGAATTATTTTGTGTTTGTATTCGTTCACATTTTCGAGAGAAAGATTTTTTGTCTGGATAATGAATTGTAATTAAACAAAAATAATGACTCGTTATATTAATGAGGGATATAAAGAACGAGAGAAAAATCGCTAAATAGCATTCGCTTCTTAAAATTGTGAAAGAAGCCTTGTAATAAGTATAGAACCACAAATTTCAGAAAGCTTGTCATCTGTGTGCCGTCTGTGGAAAAAAAAAAAAACCGATATCCGCTTCGCGATTGAGCGAGAGTGGGAGAAATATCTCTCGAGACTAATTGTAAGTTATTTTAGTTACTTAAACACAGACTCGTTGCGAAATAATCCGAATGCACATTGCATATGTATATGTGCAGGAGAGACACGCGACTCTTTCATGTTCCTGACAACCTATTCGCATGGAGTTCATTGGTACGTTTCCACGGTGCTCCGTGCTGTAGCACCCGATTCGACCGAATGCGAATGACCCACAAACTTGTTATCCTCCTTTCTCTAGCCACGGTGTGTGACTGTCTAAGTGTTCATAATCTCCCAGTAGAGGGTCGACTCTAGTCGATCGACAAAAGTATCTCGCTATCTACCGGTCGGACAATCCTCGACGAAGATTCTCTCGCAGGACGCAGCGGAACGCGAGAGGCATTCTTCTCGCTAATTAGAATTTTCGAAGGAATATCGTTGCGCTTCGACGCATTCCTCCATCGTCGCTTTTGTTACATCTGAAACGCAAAATCCAATCTATTAATTACAAGATAATCAATTACGAGTCGCGTTCACGGCTTTTACACAATCTTCTCGATCAACGGGCTTTTTGATTTCTTTTTTATTTCTGACAATGGCCAGAAAAAGTGACTGGAAATGATCAGAAGAGAATAATGCGTCTCTAATACAAGAACTGAAGGTACATTTGTCGAAAGGTCAATGAAAGTTAACGTGTAATATATACGACGCGTGTTAAAAGATTCGATATAATTGAGCCGAAGACATGAATTAGTAATGATATGCCGCTTGAAACGCGTATTAAATATATTTCAAGTATCTCTTTCCATTGTATGTTTATAGATGCATACACATATGTCACAAAGTTTTGATTGACTTATACGATTGCGTTAATAAAAAACGATTGCTGGAAATGGAATGCGATGAATTTAGCACGTACGACAGTCTTGTACACGTGCGATAATTATGTATAATCAAAAATATGAGAATCACGAATATTTATTTAAATTATGTTCAAACGTATGATAATAAACACAAGTCGATCGCAAAATATGCAAGTTTAAAAGTTGATCA
Organism: Lasius platythorax; assembly: GCA_963971435.1. Classification (NCBI taxonomy): domain Eukaryota; kingdom Metazoa; phylum Arthropoda; class Insecta; order Hymenoptera; family Formicidae; genus Lasius; species Lasius platythorax. The sequence goes on from OZ020541.1 coordinate 5,470,059, forward strand.
GCTCGAATTTTTATTTAATATATGTATTTAAGAGTCGTCTTTTTTTCATCGCCAGATATTTTTAACTGAGCTTTCTTTTGTACTTTGACGCTGTGTATCGAAATATTCAGAATATTCAATCAATTAAAATGTATTTAATACGTGTTAGGAATTTATCTTATTTATGGTCAAATATTTTTAATCGTTCTCTCTTTTATATTCTGCTACTGTATCGAAATATCTAGGATGAGAAAAGACGTAGAAAAGTTCTAATTGCCATAATTTACCAATCATTTTATCATTTACGTGTATTATGTAATATAACAATATAATGATGAGAAGATATTTGACCTATAAAATAGGTTTCATATAAATTTCGTAGCCACAAGCGTGTCTTGTTTTTATAAAACGGAGTAACAACATGCACCTGCTGTTTTTATATCAAAAAGCTTTGTTAAAACAGATTTCTGTATAAAATAACAACGACCCAGATAGCACACGATACCATTTAAATATTCTATATTTATACTGTAGATATATACACATAATATACTGAGAATATATATATATATATATATATATATATATATATATATATATATATATATATATCTTGTAGTATATTATTCTCGTATATTCTCAGAATATATTAAACTCATCATTAATATCTCGTTTATTCGTCGAATATTATAAGTATATCCTGGAAGTAACAACGCTGTGTCCACGTGTTACAATATTTTATCGCGTATTTATCTCATAATTATTTCGTATTCAAGTTTCTTTCACGAACGCGTGTAAAACCTACAAAGAGTGACTCTATTAATAAGACCAAAAGTGTTTGATACACAATTCCAACAGGGGATCCCGAATATTAAACAGATTGTTTGAAATTACGCGAATGAATGGGAAATTATCCTGTACTAATAATGTACTCACGACATTTTATAAAGATAAACTCGATATGCACTGAGAAGTAGAAAAACTCGAACATAGTAGTATTCTCAATATATATACTTACAATTAGTATATTTTATAGTACGTATCTCGAATGTTTCCAGAATATACTTACGCAATATATTCTTAGAACATTCTCAGAATATACAGAATCTACCTACATGTGTGGGCGATATACGCATAAAATGTTTGCTAAAAGGAAAAGCGCGTCCGCGCGCGCAAATCAATCGAAGTATCCGTAGACGTAATTCCAGCGTTTTCGCTCCAAGCGCATGTTGTATAACACGATTTATAGTAATATTCTTGTCAAGGTGAAGTGACTTACGCATCAAATCTGCGTCGTACGCTCTCACCCATATACGCTCATTCGAATGATTTACGCTCGATTCACATGCGCCTAGTTGACTCGCGGTCGAAGTTTCGATATGTGAATGAGAGAGAAAGAGAGAGAAAGAGAGAGAGAGGGAGAGATTCGCTCTATCTTGAGAACGTCTATTTTTATACCGGCTGAGCGAGACTGATCTCGCTGCCATCTGTGAAGCGGTAGCTTCGCACGCGGATCTGGGTGCACTTGTGCTTGTGCACGACCTCGACTCCAGATTTGTGTGTTCTAGAAGGAATGGATGGATGGTGTTTTCTATGATGTGCACGACGACAGGTACTTTTCTTTTTTTTTTTTTTGTATACTATGTCGCGTTAATTAATTTCGTTTCCGGTCGATTCTATGCCAATTGTTCATTGTCTCATTTCGCGACAGTACCGATAAATTTGTCTTAATTGTGGTGCGCTCTCTCAGTGTGTGTGCTCTGGGATGTTATTGCTCCTGTATATCTTCATTATGTTTTGCAGTTTTATCCCTGTGCAATCTTGTGAAGAATGTGAACAATGGTCTCTTCGAGGAGTTGTGATGGTTGTACGTTTAATCTCAAGTTGAGCTTCAACGAGGGAAATCAGTATCGTGCAAAAAAGAAATGATATACATTTGCTTTTACACTCTAGCAGGTGAAAATCTACTGTAAATCTACTATTTTGGTGGCATGTTAGTTAGAATATCCATTTGACATTTTGTTTATTAATAGGTATACACATCAAGCTTTGCCACTCATTTTTTTTGGAATATACCATAAAGTAAGAACTCAAGAATTTAATAGCACAGTACACATATCTTGCGGTAGAGCCTCAAGCAATATGCCTTCTACTTGTGGCGATATGGTCGATATGACTGGTAATTATAAACTTCTATCTGTATTGTTATGTATGTCGCTGCTTCAATATAAAGGTCGTTCTATATTAGTCGCAGTCGTAAGAGTCGTAAGAAATTGACAAATTACAGTTTATTATTCTCCTTGCTATCGAAGAATAATAGACTGTAATTGATCAATTTCTTACAATTCTTACGACTGCGACTAATATAGAACGACCTTATCAGCTGTACTCTTAACATATAAGAGGACAATTCTATACAGTTGCCTCGCAATCAGGCATCATGGAAGGGATTTCCAGTACAGACAGTGTTGGAACGCACAGTGACATATCGGGACACACGACTGTACCAGGAAGGCCCAGGATGGATGTGGCCTGTGTTTTGGATTTGCAACAATCGGAACATCTTGCTCAGCGAAAGAAAGCATTAGATGAAGTTAGACAAGCCTGTAATTTGGTCAATGCCAATATACATCATATTCAGGTATATTTTTGTGATTTAAATATATTCAGGTATATTTATATGATTTAAATATATATTTAATGACAAGTCACATATTTTTGAATTGAATTTAAGCAAAATGTGATAAAAGCGAAAATAAAACTTGTAATGTGTGTCAGTTTTATAATACCCCTAAATTTAGACTAGTTTTAAAACAAGATTCTTATGTGTCAAAGTCAATTAAATACAATATCAAGTCAAGGCACTGCACTAATCTTAAGAATATTTTTTATATACTTAAAAATAAATAAATAAATAAAAATATATTACACGCAAGAAGAATTTGTTTTATAATGTATCTTTTTATCTCTTTTAATTTTTTATTATATTCTTTTTAGTTTGAAAAGCTTGATTTTGGTGAAACTAATGTACTGGATACATTTTATAATGCTGATGTGGCAGTTGTTGATTTAAGTATTCAATTGCAACAATCTGCATTATTTTATCATCTCGGTGTTAGAGAAAGTTTTGGAATGAAGGAAAACATATTGCTGTATAATGATGTAGATACAGAGGCTACAATTAGACTTAAGGTATGTATATATTTATGTTCTCCATTGCTTCAAAATATTGCGGCAAAATATGGATAAAAATCTTGCATTTATTATTAAATGCTAAGGATAATATAGTGGTAATATAGTGATAGTAACACACAAATGACCTTGGTTATTTATTAAACTTAGAATGTACTTTGTAGCAATGATCTCAATTAAAGATTCTATAAATAGATTGGTCAGAGCAGAGGGTGCAAGTGACTGTGCATTATTGTTGCATATCAAGCAGTTTTAGTTATTTCCTAAACATTTGATGTTGAGAAATTATCTATTAACTAAATTTCTTTCTGTTTTTTTTTATACCAAAATTATTTTTTATATTTCTATATGTAATGTGAAAAATTATATAAATTTTTATATCTTTAGAAAAATATTCAATTTAATCAATAATTGTAATGATATATGCACTGAATTTATGAAAATTGAGGAGAACAAGTACTGATCTTCATCATCTTGCACATTTCGCCTATTTATTATTACTTAATATTTATACACGCAATATTTTGAGCAAATTAAAATTTTATATTTATATATTTTAAAAGTTATCTTAAATATTGATTATTAATTAACAATTAATATTAATTAACATTTATGTAATTACTTTTTTAATTCAACTTTTTGCGAAACTGTCATTTAAAGCTCTGAATTGTATATCTTTATCGTTTGCAATAAATATTGAAACGTGTTACGCACCGGTTGATACTTGACGTCGAACTGCCATGAGCTAAATGTAATCGGTATCATCAGATGAAACGATATCCGTGCCTGTCAGGCAAGCACCAAATATGTAATTCCGCTCGATATGGAGTAGAAAAACATGAGCTCACGATCTTAATATAGCACTTACTGTTGGTGCTGACCGATCGCGCGCAATTGTCCGCAATCGCTCTATAAGACTTGTCACTGATACGTGTGCGTTCGATTTCTGTATTGAATCCATGTTAATTCCCTTTACAATTATTATGTCGAACGATTTATTCCAATTTAACAAATCAGAATAAAAAGAAGAGGATGACATTTGAATGTGTGTTAAAAGTTAGTGTAAAATATATGGCAAATAATTATGAAATAAAGGATTGCAAACAGCAATATTGTGGAAATTAAATTAAATTATTAATCAAGATTATCTACGTTGTTGATAACATAATACTTAAGATATGTCATATAAGAAAAATACAAGTGATTAATTATGTCATTTTTAATCAGTGTATTTTGCTTATTTAATAAGAAGAAAGATAAGAAAATGTTTACACAAAATTTATGCAATTAATATATATAATGTTATAAAATATCTTCATAGTTATCCTGTGGCAGCTACACATTTGTTTCATACCGTGTTGTGGAATCCTGTGGCTCATGTGTAGCTACTAATCCAGCAACCAGCAGAATTACAGGCGAAGAAGCGATAGATCCTAAACAGCATCTCACTTTGAAACTCAAGAAATTATTTCAAGATGTGGAGATACAATCCAAGTAAGCAAATGTCAAAATCTTTTATAATACTTTTCAATATATAAATAAAAATTTGATTATAAAATGACCATAAAATTTTTAATTCATACTTTGTCAAAAAGACTAGAATAGACATTTTTAGTATATCAATATGAGAAATATTTTTATTAAAAATATTCCAGAGCACATATGAAGGAGAAATTTCTAGCAGATCTGCGCAAGGCGCGCGAGACATATTCTGGAGAGGAACTCTCCAGAGCTCTGAATAACATGCGTAAACGTTTAGATGATCCAAATGTTTTATCGGGAGAAGTTGTTTTAAATGTGCTTATTTCATTTCGGGAAATACAGGTAAAATATCAACAGATTAGTAGTACTTTTTGATGAGAACTGATAATTTAAATGATTATATATACTGTTAAAAATTGGCATTTACATTTATATTAGGATTACGATGCAATGGTACAATTGGTTGATGATTTAAGAACCATACCAACTCACAAAAATTATATAAATACTCCAGCTATAAGATATTTGTATGCGTTTGCTCTAAATCGACGAAATAAAGAAGGTGACCGAGAAAGAGCACTAAAAGTCATCGAAAAAGCGTTAGAGAAAAAAGAAAATCATGTTCCAGATATGTTGTGTTTATGTGGAAGAATATACAAAGACAAATTTGTAGAGAGCAGACATACAGATCAGGAGAGTTTAAACAATGCGATCTACTGGTATAGAAAAGGTTTTGAGGTACAATATATGTGTATGAAAGCTATCTCAGTCATTGTGAATTTCTATTAATGCATGTATGTAATTGTTATTGTTGTATATTCAGGTCCAACCTAATGAATATGCTGGTATAAATCTTGCTACTTTATTGGTCATAGCTGGAAATGAATTCTCTAAGAGTGAAGAGTTACAACACATAGGAATGGTACTAAATAACTTAATTGGCAAGAAAGGCAGTTTATCGAGCTTGAAAGATTATTGGGACGTAGCAACATTTTTTGAAATTAGTGTATTAGCGGAAGATTATTCAAAGGCAATACAAGCAGCTGAATGCATGTTTAAATTGAAGCCACCAAATTGGTAGGTATATGAGCAATAAAATGATGTGTTTGGTAAAAAGAAAAAACATAGTATATATTTAAAACTTATTTTAATATTATTGAATTATTTCGATTAAAGTTCTTTTTTAATCCCTAGGTATCTGAAGTCGACAATAGGCAATATATCACTGATAGATAGATTTAAAAAAAAAAATGAGGAAGCTGAAATTACACCGGAGGAACAAATATTTGGTTTCTGGATGGACTACTTTGTCGAAGCTACAAAGCCGGAGGTTGGCGATAGTATACGGTTTCCAGTAAGTTTATAAATGGAATCGTTCTACTGAGGATCCAGTTCCCAATTCGGGAGACTATGGCTTATAGTTATGTATTACCAATCCAGCTTACTTCCATACATTTTGGGTCAAAGTAAGAATAATATAAAACTGCTTTTAGAGCAGATTTATGGATTCACTCTTAAAAAGAACATCAATTTCCCATTTTAATTATTTCTCTAGTAAAAACGCTTAAACACAATGTTCTTATTAGATTTTAGTGTTGGAACCAACAAAAATCTTAATGCCGAGTTACGTGAACGTAAATCTTGGCGCAGAGGAGAAGTCTATACAAATATGGAATTATTGTTTGGATAATATGAGAAATAACTGTAAGCAAGTTCATGATTGGTTATTTACTGCAAATATGATACGCAGTGTGAGTTTGTACAAGAGGGACGAAAGATGCCTTTTCCTGTACGTTCATCAAAATTCGGATGATTTTCAAATGTACTTGCCATCGGTACAATGTAGACAAAGATTTTACGACCTGATCTTAGAAATGACTAGGGATCAGGAAGGCATGGTTACAGATTTGGATGCCTATATGACTGATGATTGCATGAAGGTTTTTATCAATTTTTAATTATTATTTAACTATTATTTTTATTATCAGATGTTTTATATAATTTTTAAATTATAAATTTAATGAGATATTTGTATATTTATAGTTTGAGTATGAATTGGATGATCAAAATAAGCGTATAATTCTCGGCAAAGGTACATATGGCATGGTGTATGCAGCACGCGATTTGAATACGCAAGTCAGGATTGCAGTAAAAGAAATTCGTGAACGAAATTTGGGCGATGTACAGCCTCTTCATGAAGAGATTAAATTACACAGCCAATTGAGACACAGAAATATCGTCCAGTATTTGGGATCAGTAAGCGAGGATGGATATTTCAAAATTTTCATGGAACAAGTTCCTGGAGGTAGGAAAGAATTAATAACTGTAACATTTGTATAAATCATCTGTGAGTATCTCGATTATTCTTATAATTTTAGGAAGTTTATCAGCTTTGCTAAGATCGAAATGGGGTCCTTTGAAAGAAAATGAATCAACCATCTCATATTACACTAAACAAATGTTGGAAGGCCTTAAATATCTTCATGACCAAAAAATAGTTCATAGAGATATAAAAGGTATAATTTATAATATAAGTTTTACACTCGTTCGTTAATGTATTCTTTTTTTTTTTTACTTATCTACACGTATATTTTACACAAATAAAATTGTATGATTTAGGCGATAATGTATTGGTAAATACATATAGTGGAGTAGTAAAAATATCTGACTTCGGTATGTCGAAACGTTTGGCTGGCTTATGCCCAAGTACAGAAACATTTACCGGAACATTACAGTACATGGCACCAGAAGTTATTGACAAGGGTCAACGTGGGTATGGTGCGCCCGTAAGTTTGTTTTGTTAAATACTTTGTTTTGAGAATTCACAGGATAAAAAAAAAATGTATTTTCTTATGTCATCAAAATAACAATCACTCAAATTTTACCTCTAGGCGGACATTTGGTCTTTAGGTTGCACAATAGTTGAGATGGCAACTGGGAAACCTCCATTCATCGAACTAGGCTCTCCACAAGCAGCTCTTTTTAAAGTATGTTTGAAATATTGAATACACGAATTTTTTTTTGAATATTATTATAAATCTGACAAATATATGTTCTTCTTAGGTGGGATATTACAAAATACATCCTGAGATACCGTCAGAATTGTCTGAGAGAGCGAAAAGTTTTATATTGCGCTGTTTCCAGCCAAATCCTGATATAAGAGCAACTGCTGCAGAACTGTTGGAGGATCCATTTCTTAATGAGTACATAAATTTAAAGCACAGTACTATACAGATTAATAATAATACAGATAAATAATTAAAACCATGTAATGAAATACTTGTTTTTAACAGGAAAAAGAAGAGTAGCAGATTAGCCGCACCACCAGATTTCAGTAGAAGTATATCAGTTCCTGCAGACAGATTGGAACGTTTAGGAAAATGTGATAAAACAAATAATAATCATATTGTCGCTGCTATACCTATGCAGACATCTCAGTCAGACGATAGGTATTGTAAAATTTTTAATTTTTATCACAATGTGTCGTTTTGTGTTAGTATTCTTGTAATAATTCGCACTTCCGCCTTTTTCTATGTTATATACTCTTATTCGATTTATTCCATCTGTATCGAGTTTTGATGCCAATCTCATTTTTCATGTCGCTGAATAATTGTCAGATCAGCATCGAGACAATGAATAGGAAATATCTCAATTGTTTTCATATCACAATATCAATAAGGCACAACAAATTCAACTCGATGTTTTTAATGTTTTGTGATGTTATTAATTATATAGCATCAATTACATATTTTTTCTCTTAAATTATTTTTTTGAGCATTAACTATTGATCATATCTTCTGTACTAAATATGTATTATTCAAATTGTAATATTCTACAAAGAGTATAATATGAGAGTATAAGTGTAATATTCTCTTATGCAAAAACGCACATTGCGAATTGTAATTATAAAATGTTAAATTTAGTGGTGGGTTAACAAAGTCAAGTCCATTGAGGGAACGCAGTCCGGCCCACTTATTATCTCCCATCAGCATGCCTACTGCAACCCTTTCTTTTAACAGGTATGGTTCTAACTTTGTAAATCGTTTGTATGCAAGAAAAGTATAGTTAAAAGTATAATTTATTTATTGACAACATATTATCTGTAGAAGTAAAATGTATGGAACAAGATTTATATACATAATCATTTACCATTAATATTGCACAAGTAAAATGCTTAATCGTACTGTTTCTTCAACGTGCTTATTTTCTGCATTAAATTATCAATTATCAAAATATTATGCTATTTAACGTTTATAGATGCTGCATAAAGTTTCGATGTATAATCCAGTGATGCTTTGTATAAATCATATTCATTACAAGATTCCTTTATGTTTTGTGCAAACGATGGTACATTGTTAATTATATATTTATGCAGTTATTAATTAGATATTTATAAAAAAAAAAAACAGTCCCGTATTTACAAACAATAAAAATACTACTTATATATATTTATCATTAATTACATGTTACATATATTAACATAGAGTGTTGCCTCATTAAATATAAATTCTGATTATATATAATAGATATGCTGTAACATATAGATACAGTATATTAAAACATAATTTATATTATTAAAGTAGATCTCTAACATCTGATTTATCCTATAATCATAGCTTTTTATATAATCTTCTTTAAGTAACAATTTATACTTAAAAATGGATGGACCATTTGTATTAAATTGTCTCGATGTATATATACAATTACATACATATAACTATATAAAGAGTATCGTGTGTGTGTGTATATATATATTTCTATATATATATTAATATATATATTTTATAATAATAGAATTATACACACAGACACACAGCCGTTTATGCCTTATATATTATACGATATAACTAAATTAGTTTTTATTAATTATATAAATATAATTAGATAAAATAATATCGATATATCATTTAAAACTATTTAATAAAAAATTGATACCTTTGGAATTGTATTCAACACGCAGAATGCTAATACAATGTTCTGACACAGTATTTCTTAAATTACATAACATTTTGTAATAATCTGTTATGTATAATGTTGCATCAAAATATTGTAAAAAAAAGTGTAGTTTCTTATATATAACACATAACATTAATTCGCTGTTCTTTATACCTTTGTAGTGCAATAGGAAATACTCCATCGATAGAAACTAGTGAAAGTGATACAGCAGGTACCTCAATAACACGAAGAAGTTCATCTGGTGGATTGTTATCACCAGAAGTTGAATTGGGAGGTAAATATATGCAGCAATGCAGAAAGATACTTTACAATAAAATATAGTGACTTAAAATTATTTGTGAGAAAATCTCAACAGAAATTTACTTAAAATTACAAAAATACATAGTATCACATCAGTAGCAATCGTGAACGGATGGATAAATTAAATTACGAGCCATTCATCTGTGTCTCTAGCATTATTTTATGCTATGGTACTATTCATTTATATTTATCAATAATTGGGATAACAGGACAACCAGGACAAAAAACTGGAGAGGAACAAGAGGGCTTTTATTTATTAAAAAAGGATAGCCAAAGACGCATGACATTAACGAGGGTTCTCAATCAAGATGAGGCAAAAATTTGCGAAGTCTGGATGAGAGGTATACATCAAGCAGAGGGACAAACGGTGTTGCAGATGGTACTTACTCGGCTGTAATATTATATCGCGTTGCAAATAATGTATATATATTGGCATACTTAATTATTTATTACAATTTCAGAGTCATCTGGTGTTGCTCATGCGTGGTTTGAGGGATTATATCGCAGAGCAAAATCAGGAAGTGATAGTGACTGCTATTCGGACATTGAAAGAAGAATTGGATTTTGATTCGACCGCTATTAATCACTTACATTTGGCCATTTATTTATTTCAAACGGCAGTAAACGAAGTTCTCAGAATGCACAGTATAAAGCCACATTGGATGTTTGCCTTAGATAACTTGGTGAGAAACGCTGTTCAAGCTGCTATCACCGTGTTATCTCCCGGTGAGTGTCTTTTTTTCTCATTAAAACAGAGGTGGATGCACTATATGTGTATTTGATAAGTTTTTACATATTCGTTTTATATATTCGAGAGATATCAATGAGAACTAAATCTTGGATATCAGAAAAGAGAAATGTTTTATTTGTTTAACTGACTAGATTCCCATATTTGTATATTATGTGATACATAAACCAGATGTGTGACGTTCGCATGTATCTCAAGTGTAATACACGTGTAGATTGAGTATGTTATCATGTCAACTCTAAAAATATCTCGAGGGAAAGTCATCACTAATAATAAGGGATCTCTTATAAACGTCGCGTTCAGTAAGAGGATTACTGCACTCCAATGGAGTTCACACGTCTGGTTTAGGCAAATATTTCATTGAAAATCGATAGCTTAGTTAGATATATCAAAAATCGAAAAATCGAAAAATATTTAAAAAATTCGTACTATATGGAATGTGTTTTGTGTTACAAATTGTGTGTCTAGAATTGGGAGCTAACTTACTTGGACAAGAGCGAGTGCAACCTGGTAGTCAAGGACCTGAAGAAGGATCAACATCTGGAGTGTCGACAGTAAATTCTGTAAAATCCCAAAAAACCGCCGATTCCATTGATAATAAGTATTGGAAAGAATATAGAGATCAAATGGGAGCGTTAAAGATGGAAAATACGAAGCTACTTCAGGAATTGATAGAAAGCCAGAAAGCATATCAGACGTTATTACAGCAGGCTCTCGAAGAGCAGAGGGCCCAAGTTAATACGTTAACGCATCTGTGCGAAAATATTAATAGAAGAGCAGCGAGGCAGGAATCGGGGTACGAAACACATTATTGTTTTATTTATTGCTGCAACACGCATAAACTATATGTTAACATTATATGCAATTTGTGTTATAAGTATAAAAATATATTTTTAATATATAATATATATATATGATCTTCCACAGTTATAATTCTTGCATCTTGCCAAATATATCTCAGCAATCGTCCTTGACAAGTGCCGATACACATAACAGTACTACTTTACATCCAGATATGGCTCTTGTCGATTGGTTAAGAAATCTTCAGATAGATGATACATCGATCGATAGGGTAAGCAGTTTGCGGATATCTGAAAGAGAAGCAATAGAACAAAAATTAGTTACATATTTATTGTATATATGATATTTACGAACGTGGTTTTTTTTAATGTTCTTAGTTCCTATATGAGGAATATACACTGGAAGATGTTTTATGTCATGTTACACGAGACGATCTTCGCAGGCTAAACTTAAGGTAAGAAATGGATCTTTCTATATAAAATTCGATATAATATTTAATAATACCTTACATAGAGATAAATATTTTACTTATTAGCATTAAATATCTTACACAATTCTAGGGGAGGAATTGAACTCAGGATATGGCAAGCCATACTGAAACATAAAACATGAAAAATAATGGAAACTGTAAAGATTAATGCAATTATATCTATTTTTCCTCACTATTAGTGAGAGAGTATCATTAGTAGCTGAAGTTTCAAGCAGGGTGAAAAATATTTGTTTCGCGTGCGCAACAAAATGATTTAGTTTATAAGATAAAAACATAATGCTATAAATCGACCATATATATATATGCTACACTATTATATATGCTGGACATAAATCAAACTTCCATGGAAAGAGAATTTTCTTTTATGACATGATATAATGATGATATTATCTGTTTATGTCGTAGTTCCTACAAAAAATAGATTAATATTACTCTTTACAGAACAATTATATAAGAAATCTGTGCATATGATTTATGTTATCATAATATATTATTCTTGAGAGTGTTTTATTACAGATTTTAAATACTTTGCCAAATTTTCATGATATCAGAATATGAAAAATTAATATTTTTATATATGAAATGTATTTTATACATTACATTTTCTTATTATAAGAAATTTTGTAGCTTTGATTTTTAAATTTAATATTTAAAAATCAGATCAAGAAAACTCTTTAGAAAAATCGTCTTTACTCTAGATATTTCAAAAGAAATAACAGTAATGAAAAATTACAAAAAAATTATAAATGGGAAAATCTCTCTCTCCTGTTGATAATATATCGAATATATTTTTTCTATTCTAAAGTAAAATAATGTCTTCTATGAACTTCTATGCAAGTTAACACGTAGATAACACTTTCGATAATTGATAATATAACCGATATAATTAATAAATCATGAGATATAAATATATTTGCTGAATATAAAAGCAGTTTACTGCCAATGAAAAATCTTGATTAGAAACGATTCGTATTTTCACAAAAGAGTAATAATTTTATATAACATTTGTTTATTAATATTAAGACATTATGTGCAACGTTCCTCATTTAAACATCCTCATAAATGGGAACACAATTATTTAAGTGCCTTATGAAATTTGTTCTAGTACAAGGAGATATATATTTGATACATATAGTATATATATGTAATATATTCACATGTGCGATAATGTGAAACATTAACATCTGATGTTCTCGAAAAGTAAAATTTTACTTGCATGGAACATTATACTAAATCTTCCCGGTATCGAAACATTATTTGAATATTTTTGTGTCGATTTGCCATGTAAATAGGATGCTTTTTTCATAGTTTATAAGAGCTTTACGTCGATTCATGCTTTGTCGAATGGATTCAGTTAGATGTAGTCTTTCTTTTAGGTTCTTCTTTTTGTAGATACCAATACTTTTATATGACAGAAAATTTCAATCTTTCTTGTAATATTGTAAAGGAAGAAGTGCCTCTGTGCTGTTTGCGATGCATATTATATATATAATATATAATATATATTTTGTACAGTTAGTTTTTTTAATGTGTAATAGTCGAGTTGAATTTATATGCAAGTATCTAATATTTTAACAAATTCTCGAGAGGTTGCTTTCTCGTAAACCCGGTGCCTAATTGTTTTTAAAGATATATTGCTTAAAATGGATAAGCTTGTTATCTATTACTGTTTTTACTTACAAGTAGGATTAATTATTATTGTTGCTCGCGCGTGTGCGCGGCCGTTTGTAATAAAGTAATGAATAAATATTTATATATTATTTAATATAGCTATAATATACCTCTCTCTTTATAAAACAAATTCCCTTTTAGAATTAAAAATATATAGATTTTAAAGTGTGTGTAAAAAAGTTCCTCTTCTTGGTACAAATTTTTCAAAAACAGTTTCATATTTCGTGCTACCGGATTCCGGGACGAAGTGTGACAACTGGACCTCGGAATTCGGCAGGCAGGCCATAAGGCAGTAGCCTCCAAGGGGAGAGAGGGATGGGGGGGGGGGTTAGTGGGTGCGAGTCCCACACACCCCCGGGAAATGCATAATGCATTTTCCCCTCCCGCTTCGAGAGCAAAAAAAAAAAAATCATATTTCATGGAAATATTTATTCACTAAAAATATTCCTTTATCCGACAATATTATTAACGATCTTTTTTTTTTTTTCGGACGACGAATTTTGCGAATTCGTCACCCCTAATTGAAATTGGAGGGCAACGGGGCGAAAAGACGTTTTTCGAGGGGAAAGGCAATAGGGGAGGATGAGTACGTGATCGGCTTCGAGCGTGATATTCTTTTCCGTAGGTAACTACCTCATAGAAACTGTGTCATTGATATGGATGAGGCGTTCTCTTCGTCTCTCGTCGTGATGCTCCGTTTAAAAGATAAGTCAAATAGATTCGCAACTCGTCGGAGGGTACCCGCTTTTCATTCAGCTCGTCGGCTAAGGTTTCTTTATTACATCGATCGATATCTCAGAAAGTCAATCTAGCGAGAAAGATAGCGTTTATCGTCACTTTTAATCTGTCACGTTAAACTAAAAAAAATAATACTTTACAGTTGCGATTTTTTTTAATTGCATTACTTTTGTTCACGCTAAAAAACTAGTTGAAAAAATTCTTAAATCTTGAAAATGATATTAGATAATTCTACAATTAATATTGTGTATAATTTTCTCTCTCTCTATAATTAAATAAATAAACGTTAAATAAATCTATCCTAAAAACAATTAACTCATAAAAGCGTTTATTTATATACGCGTGAAGCATAATATCTACATATTAATAAACCGTAATTAAAATATAATGTAAATATAATAATAAAAAGTAATAATAAAATATAATGTAAAACGTAAAATGTGAGCTTCATAAACACTATTTTATAGCGAGCGAATTAATTATTATTTAAATCACTTTGGGAGAAGAATATGGCCAAAATTACTCGTTTTATGTTTTAAGAAGAGGAAAGCGTCGAGCAGCTGCAATGGATATTGCGAAAGTTTTCAATCTGTTAGCATTCTACGAGCATTAAAGCGCCGAGCAAAGCCCCGGTCGTTCGATACGAAAAAGTTTTTATCAACATTTATACAGAGGCATATATACATAGAGGGGCGAATATACACACACACACACATACATTGGTGTTTCGTAAAAATGCCTCTCACCTTTGTTGCGTTGCATTTGCGTGCAAGCAATCTACGCACACGGTCACGGCCGCGTATGAAATATTCAGAGTGGCTCAAACCGGCGACCGCTCTCTGGTTTGCCTCCTTTGTGCTGTTCATGAGGGGGTGCATCTGCATGCAGATCGATCCTGCATCTAGAAACCGGCTTATCCGCTTACGCATAGAGATAATATACGCACACGCCCCCGTTCGTTTGGTATTCTAAAAAGCGCACGGACGATCCTTTGCGCGTCTCCTTGTCATGCAATATTCAAAATTTCGCAAGAGTGACGACGAACGAGTCCGTATTTTACGCGTTCTCGCCGCTAAACGTCGATCTGTTAAAAAGCGACCTTTGACTTATCGAGATAATTGCTATAAAATTATATTAACTTTTTAAATTACAACTATACGATAAGTATTGAACCGTGTTAAATAAATCTAAGGATAAATTTCTTTGTTTGATCATCTTTAACATGTTCTCCTTATTGATCGTTTATTCCAATTAAGAATAGAAGTACGTAAAATTTCGATAAGAGTTATTCTATATATATATATATATATATTCAAAATTATATTTTCTAAATATATACAATATATATTTGCATTTTAAATTAATATTGCCGATATATAATTAATGTGAATTATGAAACTTGAGTGATGTCACATGGCTGTTTCATATTTTACCGGCACTTTATAGAATGATACTTGATTATCTATGCAAATATGCAAATATACAAATATGTTTCGTAAATTGCAATCGTGTCTGGAAGAATCGATTTCGTTCCGCTCCTTGCGCTCATCTGGCATATTTCATCCGGAGGCCATCATCGACGGGCTAATTAAATGACCTTGCGAAAGAATCAGAAGAAATACGATTATGTAAATTTTATCGAAGCACAGTAGTTGGAGGGGGGCGGTTGTTGCTTGTAATCGATTCTTGAGGATAACGTCCATTTTTCCCTTGCATTTAAAATTAATGAAGTTCTTTCATGTTCTTTTCACTATTCAATTGCGCAAATGTTTATCTACCGTAGCATAAATTATTTTATTAATCCAATGTATTAGGTATATAGTTACAAGGAAAGATCAGAATACGAAAGACTCTTCTTATTTTTCTTTTATCAGGCTGCGGAGAGAGAGCGGGTGTTTTATCGCTGAATATTTTTCCACGTTATCTATCAAGCTCCAGCAGCTGGTAGCTGTTATTACAGCCGCTTCTAACGTTCCCCCATCATCATTAGGAATTCCATAACAGAAAGCTGCGGCGAAAGGGACATTACGTATTGGTCCTATATCTTCTTTTATCGAAGAAAATATACTGCACAGACTATACAAATATATCACTTGATTAGAAAGATAAGGCAAAGAATGAGAATATTTTAATAGAAAAACAAATGTGCGTACATTAATTTATCACAATATTTCTTTTCCATTGAAGAAAAGATTGACTTCAAGAAGAAAAGAGAGCATCACATTTTGCTAAATTGTTAAATTTTCTGTTTCTTGTAGCGCTTGGAACAGCTTAAGGAAAAGTTTTTCATTGTAACAGGATAATCGGATGGTTGAGTATCCATGGGGATGGCGAATACCAGCGCACACTCGTTTTCGGGGGTGGCGCAAAACGTACAATGTTTCACGGTTAAATGGTTCGATTGTGCTTTCGGGAAAGGGGCGCAATGTTCGCCTCGGTGAATTATTAAATCCTCCCCGCTGATTTATATTTTCTTACTTTCCTGTCTTCCTGTTCGGCCTTATGGAGCGGAGATTTGCAAGGAGAGATTTGATTGCAAGACCGTCTGATTTGATTACCCGCTTCGCGGAGTATAACTCGAATCTCGCACTCTCGTTGAAGAATTATGTAACTTTACCTCTAAAATTGAATATTTAAAGTTTAATTTAATATTACGATCCTCAGCCGCGTGCACTTTTAAAAGCATACAAATAATATGTAGATATGTAAATATTATTTTATAAGTGATATATAACAAATTTACACAACTCTGTACTTTATAAAATATATATATATTGCTGTATAATGATCTCTCTCGCGATTAAATTTGTTGAATAAGTATTATATAAAGATAAAAGGGAGAGAGAAAAGTAGGTGGTTTTATGTCTATATCGCTGGTAAAACGGCCTAAATGTTTGTCCGATCGGAAGCTACCCTAAAATATTCCTGGCGAAGCAAGGAAGGGTTATTCTCTCCGATGGAGCTGCAAATCTCAGTGTTTCTCATCATTTCCTTTCTCCTTCGATCATTTATTTCTCACTCTTTTCTCTTCTGTCTCTATCGCTCTTTAATCTTTCCTGCCCTTTTTCTCTGTCTCATTCTCTCTTTACCTTTTAATTAACTAACTGCGCCTGTGGAGTAACTAAAGAGAAACTCCGCGCAGGTTTCCACGAGCGGTCGAATAATCCATTTCCCAGTGAAAAGCTAAATAAGATTATCGAGTCACGTTCCAGCAATGTTGCTAAAAGATTGCGTCTGCTAAATCCTTCTGAGTTCGATGAGCAATTGGGCGACTTGTAAATGGATTTTGAAGATAAAATATATCTCAGATTTTTAGACTTTTATATGTCAGTATTACACTCCCATTCATATAAATTATAAAGATAATGAATTGGAACATTTTTAGTCCGTGAAAAAGAAAAATAATTATTTATCCATGATAATACTTAATGACTTTAAAAATGTAATTTCTGCCTCAACTTGCAAAATAAGATTTAAGAAAATATATCTCTATTTTTTCTCTCTGAATTTTTAAAGAACTTATTCGTCTACGTGATACTGTATATAGTCACATTCTTTGTTACGTATTTTAAGACTCGAAGAACGAAAAAGTTACGACTGCCTGCCGCTGTCTTATATAAACTCCAAACTTTAAATCCCGTTTCCTCGAAACGATACTTTTTCGCGAAACCATCTTTTTCGTGACCAAGATAAATCATCGGAGAAGGTTACAATTTAGACAGAATACCATGGACCAAAGCATCATTCTCTACTGTGCAAATCACAAACATTAATATGAGAATAAATCAGAGAAATATGTATAATAAATAAAATAAGACTCTCTCATTTGCTGCAATCTTTGCAATTTTTTATAACAGCCTTTATGACGGATTGATTTTTTCTTTAATAACTATAATATTTTTTAATATCCTTTTAAATTTTTCTGCGTAATTAATTTTATATGTAAAACTATGATCATATGTATAAATATATATGAGACAGTTTCTTTACATCTTTTATATTCCTTAAAAGTTGTTGTCTTTCATTATGTGATTATTATATAATTTTTCTTGCGAAATATATCTATTATAATAAGCTCTGAATTTTATTATTTAAGACTGCTTTAAAATGCGTAAATTACTTCTCCCAGAATTTGTGCCAGAAGCTTTTAACGTGACGAGACGGCGAGTCAAAAACTTATGAACGTCCCCGAAGGATTAATGCCGGGAACAATGAAGACTGACTCTCTGTCTCCCCGCTTTCATAAAATGACACCTCGTCCGTCCGAACTAATTACTTTCGGCTTAAAATCCTTAATTTGTTGCTGAAAGGCCGTTGTCGGAAAAGACTGTCCCTTCTCGATGAAGTCTTTCTTTGTCCGGTGCGCGGTGTAAACGCTGCTCGAGACGATAATTGGTTCTGCGCGGATCCATTAAGAACCGCAAGAAAAAAAAGCATACGTAAGATCTCCGAGATCTCTCAACAATCAAAGTAGATAGAGGCATATTATCCTGTGTTTAGCCATCACGAACGTGCTTAGAATAGACTGAAGGTCAAGTTCATTGGAAGCAAAAAAAAAAAAAAAAGTTATGCAATATGATATCTACCAATTTTAGTAGTGTAGTGCCAGAATGTTAATTACAATATTTCTTGTAGCTGAAAACAGGTTTCTAATGTAGATTCTGTTGCACAACTTTCATTATTCGTCAGTTATAATCGTAAATCAGTTCATTCCTCGAATATTCTTTTAATAACGTAAGATTCACAGTCGCTTCACTGAGCTATATTTGACTGAGAGCTAAATATAACGCGCAAGAAATAAATAAATAAATATATATATACATATATAATATATACATACGTAGAAGCAGCATCCAACTGACATAAATCTTGATAAAATTCTCCGGTATTTCCGACAGCCTGGAAATTAGCCTCGCGCCCGACACGTTGACTTTTGGCACGTTCTGTGAAGAAGAAACTCTGGCCTGATATTGAATTGTTTCTGCACCCTTTCCCGGCTCTCGCAACACTCATTTCCGAGGGCTACGAGGCAACAGATGTACCTGATACATATTCATATCCGCTTTCCGTGACTGCGTGTTATCGTTATTGTTATTATTGTACGGACGTGCACAGTTTGCCCGTAATCGTTTTGATGAAAGAAGTGCGCCAACCTTTCGGTTGGCCATCTTCAACTTCGAAGTCGCTTCAGCACGAGTTTTATTTTCTTCGTCGTATTACGATTTTTAATACGATCGTCCGTCGTATATACAGTCATAAAAGTTCGTGTCATAGAAGTGCACGACGAAATCGTGTGTGACGGAAGCTTTTTCTCTCTCTCTCTCTCTCTCTCTTGCTCGGCATTATGTCGGCGATAAATTTTTATTTTTATAGCTATTGCAATTTTCGACGTGACTCCTGTCATCACATTGTGATGTAACTGCACGAGAGAAGAGGACGTACGTTCCTTTTCGATAGAAGAAGAATAGTTGAGATATATAGCAAGCAAAACCAATGTAGTGTCTGCGCTAAAATTTCACGTAATTTATTTATTTAAATACAAAATATAAAATGCATTTTTCCACATTCTCTCAAATATAACAAAAATTTTAAATTTTAAATTCTATGTTAAATATTAATTTTTCTGGACTTTAATATTCATTAAAATTCAATTTTCTCAAAGAGTTTTTTTGCCCTTTCGGTTTTGTCCGAAGGGCAAAATTCAATATACATTGTCATGTAAAATTCAATGTAAAATTGAATGAAATATTCCATGTAAAATTCAATGAAAGAGCATTTGCAATTGGTAATTGACAAAATCATAAGCAAAATTTCATAATGGAATAAAATGTGAAATCGCAAACACGTTGAAGAAATAATGGCAACTGTGAAGATGCGATATTAAAATTTAAAAAAAATATTTGAAGAAGCCAATGGAAAATGTCTTGCTTATATAATATCTTACTCACCCTCTTATCCCCTACCCCTAAATCTCAACTTCCCTAACAAGAGATGTCAGATTACGCAGATTACGTTTTTATAAAAGAAAATATATTACTGATTATGTACTTTACGTCCAAGGATTCGCATTGTTAAGTCACTTAACGCTAAATTTCCGACAATTCCTCGGGCTCGACGTTTGCATGGGATTATTCTACGGGAAACAACAGAACGTTAGGTCAGTGTATTATGGGATATCTATTACTTCGACGAGCACTTGGGCGCGGGCTTTCGGCGAGCGCGATACTTAAGATGAGTTATTGCCGTGGCTCTTTATTAAAGACTAATACGAGAGCAGCGGCTGCGGGTCCGGGTGACTCCGTATCCCGAGAATCCCTTAATCTGCGCGATCTATTATCCCATGCTGGGGGTGCACCGGGGTGAGAATTAGCCCTCTCCCCTTCCCTCGTACGAACGCGGTCGTAGTTGAATTATTGCCTGGCATATCTGGAATCGTAGTGGGCCAACGCCGTAAAGCCGGGCCACCCAAATGTTTCGCTGATAATGCGATTCCACGGCGAAATTACTCGGCGTAACAGCGAGATCGGCGCCGCCTGCCATCGGAGATTCGCGGCTCCCTGATTTCGCGAGGAGAGGATGTCAAGACCGGAGAAGAAAAAAAAAAAAGAAAGAAAGAACGTGGAGACGGTGAATGGCAAAGGAAACGACGGGCGGGAAAGGAAGAAAGGAAATGAGGAAATCTTTGCGTTATCTCGAGCGTGTCACGCGGTGCCGCGTGAAAAAAATTTTCCTTCTCTCTTTCTCCCTTTCTCTCTCTCTCTCTTCTTCTAGAGCAGTTACTCCTCGCGTTAGCTATGAATTATGCATGAGAAAAGATGTAAAATTTTATGACGTATATATATATATTGTATATATATGATCCGCGCTCGCGGTGGTTTAAAGCGTCACGCAGAAATCCACGAATCTATTATACGCTTTTTAATTAGACGCTGCCGAATCTGACAGATGAGATCCGGAATGTTCTTAGGGACCCTCTTCGCCATTCGCACGACGAGGAAAGCCTCTTATCGTTGAGGAAGAAGTGGAAAAAGTAGCGTATATACATAATAAGAAATGCGCATGCATTTATATATCTTAATAATTATATAATATTATAATGATATAATATACATCTTTTAAAAAAGATGTAAAGAATATAAATTCTAACAAAAAGAAATTATTTTATAAAAAAGAAACAAAATGACAAGAATATATTATCGTATATATAAAATGCACTACAATTTCACTATTTTTTCAAAATAGTACAGATTATATAAAAAAAATAATTATCTTTAATTAATATATAAGTAATTTATATATCCAAAGAGAGAAAGAGAGAGAGAGAGAGAGAGACAGCTGAAAAATTCGATTCCACTATAGCTTCATACAAGTGTGTTAAAAGTATTAGCAAGTATTGGCAAGTGGCGCCGCGATGCCCACGACGCCTTCGCACCCTGATTAGTCCGTACAACCTTGGCAGGTGCAAAACAACGCGTTAAGGTGAACGAGAAAGGAAAAGTGAGACGGGGTGAGTAAACTGGGAAATGACCGAGACTATGGAGTATTTACGAGCGTGGTAAGTAGTCAATGAGTACCTTTTCGCACGTTGATGAATGGCTCCTGCCACCACCGTCGCCGCTGTGTTTTATGGAAGGTAAGCACCGGCGATGGTAGAGATACTGTTATTGAGATGAAAAGAAGTAGGACTGCCAATCGATCTTTCCCTGAACACTTTTGTATAATCTATCTGTTATTTCACGATATGATTTATTCAGTCTGCTATTTTATATACTTTGAGATTATAATATTATGTGGAGATAGAGATATATAAATGCAGATAAATATTTATGCGTTTACATTATTGTCTTCTTTGAAAATATATTAAAGTATTAAAGAAAAAAAATGATCCACGTGTGCAATAATTTTAAATGTTACATTTTTCCTGACTTGTAAAATACTTTGCATTGAAATTAATTTACAATCTCTATGATGCACTCGCACATAACTGCAAAGTATATTTTACGAAGCCACAAGGGAAAATTTAAAGCTATATTAAATAAAATAGCATACTTTGTTGATGAACAGGAAAATCCGAGAGAGCACAATAGAAGGTATTAATATATAATATGGGGCTGAATAGGGAGAATTCGAACAAACACAGCCCTTACGTCGTCATGGTGCTACCGTTGCTAGGAAGTGTTTGTAATAGTGTGGGCCATGCCTATTATATGTGTGTGTGTGTGTGTTTGTGTTGTGGGTTTTATAAAATACAAGTTTCATTTATAAAAAAGTGTATTTTTTTTTCTTAAAAAACTTTCTAAAGATTTTTCAAAAATTTTTTAATTGAAAATATCTAAACAAATAATTGATGAAATTAAAAGAAATTAACAAGATAAAAATAGTCAAATTTAATACAGATATATTTGTTATAAAAATCCATATTTGTACATCTAATACATTACATTTTAAATCAGATAAGTTTTTATAAATGACGAAAGATCTAGAAATAATACTAAAAATTAATTATGTATATTAAAATATCATATATATTTTTATATAATATATGATATAAGACTTATTTTTTATTTCATTATTTTATTCTATAAATGATTCCACAATCTTATCGCTCATTCTCAATCAGCTATTATTGTACCATTTTTTATTGTTTTTATTATTTATTTGCATTTCTTCCGTGTATCGTCAACATTTACATTCGAAAGATTTGCGATTAGCATGTGCAAATTATATACGAAGATTTAAAAAACAACATATCTAATAAATAATTCATATTGCCAATAGAAGCCAATAGAATTAAGATCAATAAATACCTCGTAAAGTACGATGCTATTTTTGTACATTGAAATTTCTTCATACACATAGTTTCATGATTCTTTCTCATGCGATATTATATATATATATATATATATATATATATATATATTAGCTAAAAAATAAAAAAATACAATTCTTATAATCTTTCACTCGATCAAAGTATAGACATTTCTTTTCTTCCTTTTTGCTATCTTATCGTGGGACATGATGAGAATTCACAATGACAGGAAAACGGGAAGATAAAATGCCGTTTGATGGAGTAGATATCGAGAATAAAGATACAACAAGTATAGAAAAAAGTAGAAAAAGAACAGACGCGCCAGACATCATGATGAAACTCTAGTGTGGAAGTCGTAAGATTTCGCCGCGGTAAAAGCATTTAGTAGCAGAAAATCTATTCGGAATAGAATTAGAAGCTTAAAGCCATACAAGATGTAACATCTGAAAAAAAAAGATTAAAGAGACGTCACAATTTAAATACATAATTATCGCTAATTCTTTTTCTTTTTGATGAAAAATTTTCGGGATTTTATGCGTTAATTGACGGTCTACTTTGCAAATAATCGACGTGAAAGTAATGACGTGACAATCATTCTACTATCAAAAGTGGAAGATTATATGACCACAGGTGAAACCAAGTATAAGCGACAAGAAGAAGATAACGTAAGAGAAGGTACGATAACTGCGAAGAGAGACACAAGCTATGTCAGCATAATCGGAGATATATTTCCGTGGCTCTGCGATTTTTGCCACAAACGGCGGTATTGCCGCGTTTTAAGAAGAATAGCGGCGAAAAAGTCCGCCTTCGATAATAATATCCGAATATTGAGGCACTATGCGAGGACTGTCACGGTCGTAAAGCAGGACTGATATGAATGCGGATAGCTCAATTTTACACGCTTACGCACACCCGAAGCAAGGTTGCACCTCTTTTCCCCTGCCTACCTCTCTTGTGTCCTCCCTCTTTCCATCGCCTGTCATGCATCATTTTCATTGATCGCATCTATCAACTCCCGTTGCTGCGCAAAAGGGTGAGAAACTATTCTCGAGAAATAGACGCGGGTGTCGCATCTACATATTTCTAACTTAACAATTGAATTCTGTGCAAATACACTCTCACAAGCAGAAAATTTAAAAATTATTATAACAATATCTGATAATTAAATACCTTTTAATAGTTGTTTGACATTATCTTAATGTGTTCAATATGCAACAATACTTTTATACATATAACTAAATGTTGTAATAAATTATAATTATGATATCAAATAAAATGCATTTATCGTATAAGATTAAAAGTCTATTAATTTTTTCTTACTACTTCTTAATATCAGCTATATTTTAAACAAGCGTAGCAATGTGTTTGATATATTTTTTAGGGATGTATCATTGAGACTCACTGTTACAAAAAGAGTGCAGAAGAATGTCTGATTCCGAGGGTAGCATAGCGAGTCTGCACGGCTCGGAAAAATCAACAACACGCGATGAAACCGTTGAAGCAATGCCGAATCACAATGGAGACAAGCCCGAGGAATTTCAGGAACTGCTTCAATCAACGATAGTCTCCCATAGTGTTTCTGAAGAGGAGGAACAGCTGGAGGAGGAAGATAATGCGAACGAGAAGAAGATCGTAGGTAGGTCATTGTATTCATTGATTCTCAACATTATCGAAAGTTATTCGCTCTGTTCTTTAGAAATAAAAATAAATTTCCAAATAAAAAGTAAAATTCTATATCAACATAAAAAATTAATATCATAAAAGAACGTTAGCATGGATGAAACTTTTCGTTCGTTTTCAAACGCTCGCCCGACTTCAGCGTTCGATTCGAACGACGATGCTGAGAAGTATGAGGATAAAGTTGCACCGTGGAACTCAGGTGAGCCCGTTGAGAGATTCTAGAGAGTGGGCGAAAATGGAAAGCTTGCTGGATGCAGCTTAACTTGGAGAATTTCCCAGACGCTCGCCAAGGGCATTACCAGGGAAAGTGGCTGAACAGTGGTAAAACGGCGCGAGGGAAATTTCTCTGGCCTCGGGGATTAAGTCCCGCCGCTCGAATCGTCTCACTCTTTTCCTCCCCGTTTCACTCTCCCGCCCTCTCACCCCCGGGCTTTATTTTTATTCCACTCTCGTGACGATCGCTCGCGAGAACACAGATGCTGACTGGGAAGTTTGGCGATCCCGCTGTCCCACAGTTTCGCGAGCAAATTAGCCATTCTTCTCCGTAATTTCGCGTGCTTCGTTTCATTCTTCCGACATGCTGCGACGTGACAGCCTCTGTTTGACGGAACTTCATTCGCGCGCGGGAGAAAAGTCCATTACGCGCGCAAGCGAGATTCGGAAGACAAAGGAAAGTGATACCGTCATTTCCTTTTACTTTCGAGCACACGTTATGCCCATGTAACGTCAGCAATTATTTTAATTGCTACCGGCTAAAGAGAGATTTACGCGAGTGCGTAATCCAATATCCGAACCCGCGGAATCGGCAAGCTGTTACCACTGATTCCACGACTGCGCCGCGAATGCTATCTCGGTCTTATACAAAGCATCCTAAATGTCTCGGTAAATTTCGCCAGAACCGAAACCCATACACGACGGAGAGAGAAACCGTCTGCGTCCCAAATTAAACTCATAAAACGCCCGCGCGCGCGCTCTTAAAGGTAGATCCACAAGGGTAGATTAAGATCGAGCCATCTGCGTACAAAAAGGAAGGATAATGCTGGGCGGTCGGCGCATTAAAACTGACTCGCCTGAGAGATATTGTAATCTCTTATCGCCTTAGAAATAATTACAACGATGTCTCTGAAAGAAAAAGAAGAAAGGTTTATATTCAATCCTATAAATAAAAATAAAATGGTTTTGATCGTGATTTTGCGGCTACAGATTCGAGAAAAGATTCTTTGCGAGAAAATCTGCGATAGGAAATTATTCGAAATTAATTATCATTTGTATGTGGTATATTAATAATGATAACTTTATTCTTACACGTCACACATTCGAATAATCGCGTATAAGTAACATGTTTAAGTTTACTATGAACGTACCCTGCCACTTGCCTCGGTGGCTGATGCAACGAGCATTTTACGTTTTGCAATCCCACATCCTTCCAGATACGCAGAGACACATGCCGTCTCGGAGAAGGGGAGGATGGAGGGTGGAAATTCTACTACGGAACCATGATTAAAATAATAAATTTCGGAGATACGAGTAGAACCGCTTCAGACCGAATTACTATTGCATCGAGCACGACACCGCACGACCGCATACGTTCTCGGACTGCAAAGGACGATATCTTGAATTATATATAAATATCAGACTGAGCACGAGAATGTTCCGACGTATGTCGTTCGAGTAAGGAGACTTTCGAAAGAAGGGGGTGAGATTTTATTAGGGTAACGTTCGTTAGGTACGTCTCTGGGCAACGTTCCAATTCGATCTCACGGTCCGTTTCGTTCTCGTGAACTCTCTCTCTCTCTCTCTCTCTCTCTCTCTCTCTCTGCAGACATATATTAGGCAGACAAAGGACATAGTTGGATAAGAGATTTTTCGACGTTCCGGAAAATTTTTTTGACGCAGTAGAATATTTATCGATAACCCAATCGTTTTCTTGTTATCTCAATTCCTATCTTGATTTTCTTGAAAAGCTTAAGCAACAAATTATAATTCGCAAACATAAACGGATAATATAAGTCCGATAGAATCTGTAATATATTCTAAAATTAATTACTACAAGTACAAATAAAAATGATCGATCAATACAGGAATTAAACAATTAAATAAAAGATTTTTATCTAGTTTTTCCATAAATTCAATAGATGTATTGAAAGTCTGAAAGATGAATAAATCTGTGAAATATTCATGTTATTTTCTTAAGAGAATTAAATTTTAATAATAAATAAAAACGATACGCGAATGTTGTTCAGCAAGATTAAATCATTTAATAAAGTATCGTAGATAATAAATATTATTAATAATTAAGCAAGATTCAAAAAATTAATACTGATTAATTAAAATTTCAATTTTATATGCATAAGTTTACATAGTCATGCTCTGCAGTTATGTTATTTCATTACTTCTGCTCTCGGTACGTTTTTAATTTCCTACATACAGTATGCAGGACATAATTACATGTGATAAAAACACATCTTATACTATTGCGCATTTATTACTCTCTAAAGCGCAAACGTACGATAAAATGAGAAGCGGGAAAAATGTCTCGCGTGTATATACGACATCATATTGCAGCGCAAATAACATTCAGTTCTGCTGCGTTCTTTATGCATCTTATGTACTGACGTATTCCGTTTCCTCCCAGTGGATCAAATCTCGATGTAACCTCTCGTCGGAGAATAAATGTATTTTCCAAGGCTTTCACGCGTCTTCCGGCTCTCCCGTCTGAGAGAATTGGCACGTAGAGCGCAATATGCGATTTCGGATTATCATAATGTCGGCTGTCAAGCTTGTATATGCTTTCCCGCGAGCTTGACATCTTTTTTCCCTTCCGTCGCGAGGACGTGCTTTAAGCTCTGGAAAGTTTCGAAAGGCAACGGATTTGCCAGATGTCCCGCATTGCACCTTCTCGTCGAGAGGGTCCCCTTCCCGCTATAGTTGGCACTCGATTAGGGTCGAGTCCATAGACGCTTAAACT
Source organism: Lasius platythorax (assembly GCA_963971435.1). NCBI lineage: Eukaryota > Metazoa > Arthropoda > Insecta > Hymenoptera > Formicidae > Lasius > Lasius platythorax. The sequence goes on from OZ020541.1 coordinate 5,497,873, forward strand.
TTTATTCACCTTTGATTTATATACGGTCATTTCTCAGATTACAACGAGAACGACGTAGAGTTTACTGCATGCCATTTTATTTTAAATTTATAAGCCATGTAATATTATAGCGACATGTAAAGTGTATTTATGACTATAATATTTGGACAGAGATATCTGCGATCAAAACAAACAGTGGTTAAACGAGAGTAAAACATTAGCATTTATGAAAGTGTATTTATCTGTGATATGCTCCCTTCGGACATTTATATTTTCACGAAATAATAGATATTGGTAGTTTGCAAGCGAAATATTGATAGTCAAGCGATTTCTCAAGAGGGATGATTCTGTGTAAAACGTCAAGTTCATGTTTTCTCGATATTTCTCGCCGGTACTTTTCGTCGAGCGGGTGCGAGCGTGCGTATTATCAAGATTCTATTTTTTCCTGGACGCATCTCGCGCGCAAAGAAAATTGGAAAACGTTCGCTAGCAGGAGTCGAGAAATATTCCTTTCTTCCGCGCGACATCCGAGGAGAGAAAGCCGAAAGTGGAAGTTTCAAAAGCGACGCTCATCGCGTATCGCTGCACCCGGGCGGTGTGAAAAATGACATCAAGTTCAAAAGCTCCCTAAATAAGAAATCATTCCCGGAGGCGCGCGATCGCATTATTCACTCGTCCGAAAACTCTAAAGTGAAATACCCGCGTCGGAGGCCCGCGGGATTCTCGATCATCAATTTCAACGTCATGCCAGACAAAAACGCGAAACACCCCGACGGCGACGAAAAGAGGGAGAAGGAGGAGGAGCGGGAGGGGGTGCGATCTTGTCGGATGATCTGTTTCGCGAGATAATCCGCGGCGGTCGCCGGTTTGTTAGGACGTCGGAAATCGCGGGGGAATGACGAATGGCTCGGAAGACAAATTTTCTCATAGGGTAGATAACGTCGAGAGTCATTTTTTTTCACCGTGCGCAAATTGTTTCACGTAGAGGAGAGATTTTAGATGGCTGTGTCTATTTTTTGCGAGAAGAGGAAGACGTTTAAAATTAATGTGAATCCTGAAAAGACAATTAGATCATTCTGGAATAAATATATGACGTTGTATCAACTCAGGTTTTTTTTTCAAAATTTGTCACTCGCACCCCTTTGTACGTGTACAAACCTCTCGAATCGTAAATGATGGCTCTGCGGTGGCACAAAGAAAATGTGAGAAAGCTTTCGAACGCTTATTACAACGCATTTACTACTCCTCGTTCCGGATGCTGGTCCGTGCCGCTCCAATTTCCGCGACCACCTAGCGAGGACGAATTTTTTTCGCACACCCTGGCGACGGGGTGGAAAGTACGGGCGCGCGCGGAGGATAAAAAGGTGGAAAGGAGGCGGAGTAATTTGATATGGTGGACCAGAGTACAGGGGCACTCGCCCTTTTTTTTCCTAATTTGAAGAAGGGCGAGTATCCGCGAAATGAAAAGCGCCGGGGCCCTTTGTAGATACGAGGCGCGTACGCGCCCTGCGCAAGGTCGCGCGTGTGCGTGCACGTGCGTGTGCGAGGATTAAAGCGATGAAAGAGAAACTCTTCACCCCCATAGCGCGAGCAACGTGCTCGATCGGGCACACAACCGGAGCTATTTTTAATATGCTCATTTAAACGTTGTAATGACATTAGATGTCCAACAGAAATTATGCACGCGTGCAACAGAATTTGCGCTGCTTTTAATATAAATTCATCTAATATTTATAAGATTTATGATCGTTTACGATTAATAAAAATACCGCTCATTAAATAAAATTCTTTGATGTAAGAAAAAAGTATATTTGAATAATTTATATATCATACACTGCAATAAAAAATTTTCTGCGTTCTTTAAAAGTGTTTTTCAAAAGCACAGAAATATCAACTTTGATAAACGAAAAAATTGAGATCTTCATATTGTGTGCACAATATTTAAAATGTTCAAGTTCACTCCAGAGTTCAAATGCTTTATCATGATCTAGTTTTTACTTTCATGTTAATAAACTTTTATGTTAAAAATAAAATCTAATATCGAGTAAAAGATTTAAGTCTACAAGATTTTATGGTAAATTTGAAAAAAGATAAGATCACAAATTAATTATAATGAAAAAATTATCCTGGGAAAGATAATGAAATATATAAGAGAATATGAATAGGAGAATTGTTTTCTCTCTTAGCATGTAATTTTTATGACCGATCGATCGAGGTATTCGAGGCTATCCCTTCTTTTGTGCGAGGAAATGGTGCACGGCACAGAGTGACATTCTGAACGATAGTACTTTGTATTAAGTAGAACTTTTCGTGACGTGACATTTTATTTATGACATTGATTAAGGCAAGAATTGTGCTTGCGCGTTTTTACGGCAAAGAGAAAGTAAGATTAATTTTGAAAAGAAACTTTATAAAAGATAATTTGCTCTTTATTTTTTTTATCCTCTGCAATCTCTGGAAAGTTTCTTCGAAAAAAAAACACGCAAATTATATATATCTTTCTAAAATATAGTATATGCAATCAATCTCTTGTATCTCACTATCGTAGTTTAAACATGATTATATTTTATAAAGATATGCAAGTCTCGAGCAATAGAATATCCGCGCGTAGAATAAAAGAGAAAATTAAAGAGAACTCTTAGATAAATGTAAAAATTGCATTATAAAACAAAGATACATATCATTCACATAAGACTTCGCCAAGCAGCGCGGCAAACAGCGTGTGTTATGTAAATTTTGCGACAAACATCGTTCTACAATGTGCTAATATTTGCGAATGCATTGCGAAACTCACGAAGTGGCGAAGATCCTCGATTCTGTAAAATCCTAAGTAGAAAAAGCCGAAGTAGAACGTCACGCTAGCGACCGGAAGACTCGGCTGCGCGAGCCTAAAGAAACTTCGGAAGAATGAGATGGTACCTGCCGCTGCGCGGAGGGTAGATATCGCGTGCAATGTCAGTTGTTTTCAGCATATTCCGTGCGTTTCGTGACAATAGAGGGCCAACAAGCGAGCAAGCTTCATTTCGGGAGACACGATCGTCCAATACCAAGCTGGTTTTCGCTGGTTCAGTCCGTACCTGGTTTCCTGACCCGCTTGCACGACAATCATTTAACGAACATAATACTGCAGCGTCAGCAGAATTTCGTGTTTATATCGTCCCTCCTCGTAAAAAGCTTACGAAAAGCGTCGCTTTCTAAGTTCTCGATGTGAAGTTGGTCGATCATTCGTCTCTCAAGTTCTGATATTGCGCGACTGGAAAGTTATCCTTAAATCGTTGCGTCGAAATTTAAATAACATAGTTAGTTGCCTTTACTATAATTATCATTGATAGATGTAATCGGCAGATAGATATATGAAAATATATAAAATAAAAGATACATATTCTTCTTATGCATTTAACGCACTTTCTTTCTAAGCAAGTATTATTGCTAAAAAGGATATTGCAAAACTTAAATCCTAATTTATTGAAAAAGAAAATACATTTTTTTATTGTGCAGAAATGACTACTCCGGATGCACCGCCCGACTTTCGACTCGAATACATCGGAAGCTTTGTGCAGAAAAGTCTGAAATTAAAGCCAGAAAAATGGGGAAGATTATTACTGACAGAAGAGTACCGTAATGCGGTGCTAGATTTTTTGGACAAGCCGTTACCAGTCGCCCTTTTCGTCGTTCTAACACCGAATGCACAATTAATAGCATCGTCCAGTTTTCCCATACCATACCAGAGAACGAAAGGTGAGTTTACCATTATTTTAATTTGTCGCAATAAATCTGAAAAATTTTGACATATTCCAACGATAAATGATTTAAATTATTTTGTATAGGAGCTACTTTTTTTTAATATTTTCATTATAATATATTGCTACAAGTGGAACAATGCTTTCCTGTCAGTGTAACTATTCAGTAATGAATTACTGTAAATATCACGAGGATATTTGCTATTAAATAGAAAAATATACAGAAAAGTTCATATCATTAATGCAGGAGTTTACGCCGTTAAAGTAAAGCAAACGCCGCTACCAAAAGACAAGGAAGGATGTTCGGCCATGTTAATCGTGGGAGATCTGTCGCATCGGATCGTCGATCAATTGGCTACGTTAGTCGATAATATATTCGCTCCTCTTCTGACCAAGCCTGAAAACCATAAGGACTTGCCGGAAGTAGCAATTCAAGACATTTGTAAGCACGTACACGCTCTTCGCGGTACGTTGTATCAGGTAATAAAGCAATCAATATTTAAATCTTTTGTCCTGATAAACGCTAATGAGACATGTATGTAATTATTTATATTTATTACGCTGGAATGCACATAGGTGAAAGGTCAAGTGAACGGAAGAACGGTGTTACCGATGCCAGCGGGTCTCGAAAAGGTGACAGAGGTCGAGAGATTGGTTTCCGCGGAGGGTCCACAGGCAGTCGATCTGTATCTGAAAAGTGCTATAGAAGGAGTCGTGATAAAGTGGGCTTATTTAGTGAATGACGTGGTCACACATGAATCTAGCGTCGCGTTCGAAAACAGCCAAAATCCGACGCCCAATGTCGAGCTGGAATATTGGTCCACTAGATTGGCGAATTTGAAGTATTTTTAAATTATATATAATAGAGATTAAAGTAATTGATAATATATATATCTTTTTTTTTTAATAAGACATCTTTACTATAAAACTATGCTCGAATGTGAGCGTTTTTCTTCTTTTTGCATAATGTATTCTGTAAAAATATCTATCTACGATCACATGTATATTTTTTTTATAGATACATCTATGATCAACTGCAAGAGAACCGTGTGAAAAAGATGGCGACGATTCTCGAGAAAACCGACAGCGCGTACTTTCCCTGTTTCCGTACATTGTTCGATAATGTTGTATCTTCATTAGTCGAGGCGAAAGAGATATCGTTGTACTTGACGCCTTTAGCGAAATTTTTCAAGTCTGTAGAGGAGATTGATTTCGCCGAGGCTAAACCGCTGATGGCAACATTGATACACTCGCTTGGATTAGCGTGGGCGAAATGCAAGAGTTATCAGAGTTCTAGCAAGCTCATCATCATACTTCGGCAGATTTGCAATCTGTTGATACAAGAAGCACGTCGATTTCTCGATCCAACGTCGATATTTCAGAGCGACGTCGACGAAGCTCTCCAACGCGTTAAAATATCAAGAGGCAAAATATCAATGTTTATTTCGATCTATTAAAAAATAATTATTGGCAATATAATGATATTGCCATTAATAATTTCTCATTAATTATGTTCTCATTAATTATGTCATTTTATGACTATAATAAATAATTAATCCCTTCGCTACGTTACACTTGTAAAACGCAAACTGGTTGCAATTAATCATCAATTTAGTTTGTTAATAATAGATATGACAGAGTTTAACACAATGGCTTTTGTTACGATATATTATTGATTAAATATAATAAACTTTTTGGATAAATATATATTATAATATCGCGCAGACGAAATGACAAAGAATATACAATATATCGCATATTCTAATTTACTTTTAATCTGTAATTTCACTTGAAACTTAAAAATCTTTTTCAATTAGGAGTCCTGGAAGAATTCAAAAGACAATTCGAATTGAGAAAGAATATGCCTGGCTTGAAACCGGAAGCCCCACCTTGGACATTTAATTCGACCGCGGTCTTCACTCGTCTCGATGCTTTCCTGAAACGGCTGGCGGATATCGAGTGGCTCTTCGATACCGTTCTCGAATTTTCCAAGTTAGAGAAGATTGAAATAGGCGGCATTCTCGGACGGTCCTTGAGCGCGAGAATCATAAGTGTGTTCAAAGAATTCCAGCAGCTTTTCGTTTCCTTCACCGTGAGAGCCAGCGATGTTCTCGAGCCAGACGACGAGTCTTTCGTCGTCGATTGCACCAAATTCCAAGAGTCCATCACCGATCTTGACAGCAAATTGGCGTCGATTCTATGTCAAGCTTTCGACGATTGCGGCAATCTCGAAAGCGTTTTCAAGGTGTAATTTATTCCTTCTCTTAATACATACTTCGTAAATCAAGATGCAACAAATGCTTACTTTTATCTTTCAGTTGATAAATATCGCCGGGTCGGTTCTGGAACGTCCTGTCATACGAAAACAATTCACTAATCGATATGCTAGAATCCTCGAGCTTTTGAATATGGAACTTTCGGTGGTGGAAGTGTTGTTTAATCGCGGTACCAGAGGTGCTCTGATTGATCTGCCGCCTATGGCCGCTGCCTTAACGTTCACCAGCATGTTGAGACAGCGCATCGACTTGCCTATACAATCGTTTAAAGCTATGCCGCATTTGTAAGTATTAAAATGCATCAAATTTTTTTCTTGAGATTCCACTTTGTTTTTGCTCTATTTGAAAGATTGTTTTGTTGACATATTTATAACTTATCCCGTTTATAGCATCATGCATGGCGACGAAGGTATGAATATAATGGCACGTTACGAAAGGCTGATAAAAATATTCGCTGATAAAGAAAACGATCTTTTCATTGAATGGGCGCAAACGGTACCGCAAACTGTTGATGTTGGTCTTAATCGTCATCTGGTTTGTAGAGAGATCCACATTTTATTGCTAAATTTCGATCCCGATCTTCTCGCCGTATTAAAAGAAGTAAACTACTTGAAACAAATGTCTCGTTCTGATATTCCCCGAGAAGCAATTAAGGTATAACATTCTGAAACACGTGCTTTGTACTCATTAATATATGTACTTTTTTTATACTCAGTAAATGTTCATGTTACGGAATTTTGTTATGCTATTACATCATTAAATTATTCATTTTATATTATATTACCAGGTATCTGAAAGTGCAGAGACGTTCAGGAAATATCGCACGATGCTAAGTAGCACAGTCGACTCATACAACAACATACGTAAAACAACCAAGCGAGTAGAATTTGACCTAATCGAGTTGGAAGTAGCGCGTATCGATTCCTTGATATCCCGCGGAGAGAACGAGTTATGCTGGAGATCAGACGGGCTTCTGGAATATATAACAGAATTGGGCGATCTCGTGGAAGGACTGTGGAAACGCATGAAGACCGCCCAATCGAACGTAGAGAAGATCAGAAACATTTTGGAACCTTGGATAAAGACGCCCCTCATAGAACGAAAGGATCGTCGTAAAGACACGCTGCTCGCCTTGGAAGATCGTTCGGAGAAAGTATCGAAACGTTACGCGGAGATCACAAAAGCCGCTGAGCAGATACACTCGATATTGAAGGAAAATGAATCGCTTTTTCAAATTAGCGAGACCGGACAGGAAGTTTGGCAGAAGTACGTGAAATACATTGACGACATCGTGATCGAGTCTCTTCGAAAAGCAGTTGGATGCTCTCTAGGTTAATATCTACCCTAGAATTTAAAAAAAGTTATATTCAATGGCACACGGAAAATTTAATTCAAGTTTCCTGCTTAATTATTAAGCAATTTTTAATTTATGCGACAATATATACAATTATAAAAAATTAATAAAATTTGTATTAGACATCTTTTTATCGTGCTTAGGCTATTTGGCAGAAAGTATGGATCCAATCGGTCAATGCGAACCATTACTTGAAGCAAAATTAGAGCTCAGGGAACCAGATTTGTATTATATGCCATCGTTGGAACCCGAAGATCCGGATGGACTCGATCAGCTGATTCTTGGCGTGTTAAATGACATTACTGGTATGGCCGCCTTGATATCGCGATTAAAAAATGATTCTGTAGGATACGCTGAAGAACTGGAATGCGATGCTGATATCAAGGGAATGAAAGATGAAATACTAACAAGTGTAGCTACTGCTGTAGAGGAAGCTACTGATTTCTGTAGTAATTTCGAAGGTATGATTCTCATAAATATTAATATTATATTCTAGACTAAATAAATTTTACACTCACGCGATAATTTTTAGTCAATAAATAATATCTTAATAATACAAATTACATATTTAGAATTCTAATAATCTAGTTTGCATATAATAATTCGAATTTGAAATCGATAATTAATTTTCAATTTTTTTGTAAATAAGCGCAAAATAAAAGTATTTTCTTAAAATCTTCTATTAATATATATATTAACATACATATAAAATATATCATTATCAATGGGTTATAATAATTAAATTAAACATTATTATTATATAATAACATAGCAAATGAATCAAAGAATGCTCTAAAAAGTGTAGATTCTTAGATATTTTATTATATTATTTTTCTCATCTCAATGTAACGATCCAACAATTCGATTAGGCTACGCTTATCTATGGCTGGATGATAGGGATGTTGTGATGCAACAATTCCTCGAGTACAGCCGGCAATTGTCAGCGGAGGAAATGGACATGGTGGCAGCCCAGGACCCTAAAGGTCCGACGAAGTCACCGCCGAAAATGGAGCAATTCCGCGAACAAATCGACCTTTACGAGGGGCTCTATCTCGAGATCGAGGAAATGGATCTGTCCAAAGTATTTTGCGGCTGGTTCAGAGTAGATCTAAAACCCTTCAGACAGTCGGTACTGAACACGGTGTGCAAGTGGTCGAGCATGTTCAAAAAACATTTAGTCGATCGTGTAACAAACAGCCTCTCAGATTTGGGAACGTTTATAAGGTATATCTGCATAAAAAATATTTAACATCCAGATTTTTTTTATGTATGATTTGTTATGTAATAGTAATTTAAATATCGCAAAATTCGAAATAAAATATCATTTTTAATATATACATATATAGTTTCTAAATTATATTATTTTAATATAATTAGATAATGTCTGTGTGTATAATTATTTTTTTAATAAATATTTTATCTTTATAAATATATTTTATCCAATTTCTAGACTAGCGGACGAGGGATTGTTACAACAAGTACAACCGGGTGATTACGTTGCTTTGGTTAGTGTAATGGGCTATCTGTTACAAGTAAAAGAACGTCAGCCAACTACGGACGAGATGTTCCATCCATTAGAGGAGACCATTGAATTGCTCAAGTTCTACGATCAAGATATACCCGAAGAGGTAAACGTACTGCTGCAAGAGTTGCCGGAGCAATGGGCAAACACAAAAAAACTCGCTCTTATGGTGAAGCAGCAAGTTGCGCCATTACAGGCAGGTCTGTAGAATTACATGTATACGATAACATTATTACATTGACAATATTTCTGTCAATTTATCATCTTATCTAATTACAAATGTAGATAAAAATCAATATATGTAACCAATATATAATGATAAAATTTAAATATATATTTGAATATTTTTATGAAATTATATATGTAGTATATTAATATATATAATTATAATTGTATTAATATAATTATTATTATATATTATGTATTATTTATATTATGTATTAATATATGTAGTAATGTGTTCTGTAATATTTTAAATTAATAACATATCAAATCAGGTGAAGTATCAAGAATTCGTGGTCGAATCTCCGCGTTTGACATTACAATAAATCAGTATCGAGAAGCATTTCGGCGGTACACGTTCTTCAAGTACGACTGCAAGAATTCGTACGAATTATTAGATGAGGCGCACAAGGAGATTCTCATGTTGGAATGCCAAATGAAGGATATACAAGAATCCGCCTCGTTGTTCGAAGTGATGGTGCCCGAATTTAAACAGCTGAGACAATGCAGGAGAGAACTGAAAATGCTTAAGCAGCTCTGGGATTATGTAAATATAGTGCAGAGTAGTATCGAGGGTTGGAAGACGACACCCTGGAGGAAAATTGACGTGGAGAATATGGACATCGAGTGCAAGAAGTTTGCGAAGGAGATACGTGGTTAGTAGCTAAGAAATTGTCTACAGTCCCGAAGGATTTTATCGAATTGCACAGTTTTATGTCTTGAATATATTTTTGTCAAATATTGCTATTTTTTTCTTGCATTCTTTTCTTTATTCTCATGCAACTTTATTTACGCATAAAGTATAAATATATTTTATACTTAAAGTATAAACATATTTTATACACTCATCTGCAAAATCTCTTTCTCGTGTGATTTTTTTTCTGGAAAAAGATGATACCGAAACAATTTTAATTCTTTACTCATTGATTATATTACGTCTAGCAGCGCTGGACAAAGAAATGAGGCCATGGGATACATATGTATCGCTGGAAGCGACAGTAAAGAACATGCTTACGTCACTGCGCGCCGTGGGAGAATTGCAAAATCCAGCTATTCGAGAGAGACATTGGCGACAGCTGATGAATAGTACTAAGGTATCGCTGGAAATCGCAGAGCGGATGTATCATCCATTTTCTTACGATACAAACTCATGCAAACTAGGGGACATATTTAATGTCGTTAGCTGAAAAATACGAATTTATATGAGTTCCCTCAGTTAATTTTTTATTTTATATTCCAATATTTTTATTACATAATGGCTCGATTATTATCTGATGTTCGCCTCAAATGAGATCCCCTTTCTGCGAAATTGTATATAAGAATTTTATAATGCGAATCACATGTGTAATCACGTCAGTAATAGACTTAGTTGCACCGCTGTATATACGCTATCGATGTTACAGAAATTGGGCAACATGACTCCAGAAATGACCGTAAGTCTGCTGTATATACGCGCACATTTATAAACTTTTTTTATACTTTTATTATCTTTAATAAGTAACATTATAAATTTTGATAAAATCAATTTCAGCACGAAATTGATTTTTCAATATATGCGTTTTTTTTTATAAATGCACATTATTATGTGTTATACTTTTTAGTTTTTCATAAATGCGCACAGTTATGTATCGCATTTCTTTCTATCAGATAGTTATATATTATAAAATATATATATCATATAAGCATGATTAAAATAATAGTATGCGATACTCTGGCTGATAAAGTTTTAATTATTCACAACTCATATTTTAATTATTCACGACTCATATTCATAAGCTTATTTAGCGCTAAATGTGTTTGTTTAATGCTATTAGCTTTGATCTAAACATTGTATTTTAAATTTCGCATTTAATAATAGGATGAGATTAAGAATAGTCACACTCAGCACTAAACTACACACTCAAATAATCCACCTATTTATAGTTTGTCATTATTCTTTCATTATATAAGTTCTTCATTATTCATTCATTGTATGAATCACTGTACAATTTTTTTTAATAAATATGCTATAAATACAAGACATCACATATGAATCTCATATTATTTAGCAACTTCCTATGCCATTCTAGATTATTGGATGAGCTAAAGGAAACGACACGATCAACATAGTTTTGCTTTTTATCATAAAAATATATCTATATCGTCAGATGATTTTCTTACATGTAGGTTCGTTTCGTAATGGACGAATCGACGACTCTAGCTGATTTGCTCGAGCTGAATCTCCATGAATGCGAAGATGAAGTTAAAAATATCGTTGACAAAGCTGTTAAGGAAATGTCTATGGAGAAATACATGAAGGAGTTAAATGTTACATGGTCGAAAATGGAATTTGAGCGGGAAGTTCATACTCGGACAGGAGCTACTTTAATTAGAGCTAGCGAAGAATTGATCGAAACTCTAGAAGAAAATCAGGTTAGATAATAAAAAAGATTCGTGTTCTCATTTTAAGATATCATAAAAAATAAAAAATAAAAAACCAATTATTAATTATTTAATATACTTAACTTTAAACTTAATTTTTTTTTTAAACGCATCTCATTAAAATAGTTTGCTAGAACATATAATAGAAATATTATTTTTCTGATATTTAAAGATCACTTTCCTTTGAATCGCAGGTACAATTACAAAATCTGATTACCTCGAAATTTATCGCGCATTTTCTGGAAGAAGTGTCATCATGGCAGAAGAAATTGAGCATTGCCGATCAGGTGACGACGGTATGGTTCGAAGTTCAGCGCACCTGGATGCATCTTGAGAGCATTTTCATGTCGTCCGAAGATATCCGACGGCAATTGCCGGTGGATGCTGAGCGATTCGATCGTATCGACAAGGAATTTAAGGAGATGACGGAGGAGATGGCGAAAACGCCGAATGTCGTCGAGGCGACGAATAAGGACGGTCTTGTATCCGCTCTAGACGTTTTGCAAAAAGAACTCGTATTATGTGAGAAAGCCTTGGCGGAATATCTGGAAACGAAACGTCTCGCTTTCCCGCGATTCTACTTCGTCTCTTCTAGCGATTTGCTGGATATACTCTCGAACGGAAACCAACCGGATATAGTGGCGAAACACTTGACAAAGTTATTCGATTCTATGGCGCGTTTGAATTTTGATGACAAGAACACTTCATTAAAACGCGTCTCAGGTAAACGTACAATTAAGTTATATATATAAATTATTATAATTACATACTCTAAATAATATACAACATTTAACCTTTTTTTTCACATTTGAGGAATGTTTGCTAAAGACGGCGAATACGTGGAATTCGCAAACTACGAGATGATTTGCGAAGGAGCCGTGGAGGCTTGGTTGAATCGTCTTCAGAATGCTATGCGCATATCAATCCGACATTATTTCAGCGAGGCGGTAGTGACGTACGAAGAGAAACCACGTGAGCAATGGCTGTTTGATTATCCTGCTCAGGTATCTCTCTGCGGAACGCAGATCTGGTGGACCACCGAGGTCAATCTGGCATTCGCACGTTTCGAGGAAGGCTACGATAATTCTATCAAGGATTATCTGAAGAAACAAATCTCGCAGCTGAGCACTTTGATCACGCTGCTGATAGGCGAACTGACCAAGCAGGAGAGACAGAAGGTCATGACGATCTGTACGATCGATGTGCACTCAAGAGACGTCGTGACGAAACTGGTGCAATCGAAGATCGAAAGTTCGCAGGCTTTTCAATGGCAGAGTCAGCTGCGACACAGGTGGGACGAGAAGGAAAAGGATTGCTTCGCAAATATTTGCGACGCGCAGTTCAAATATTCTCACGAATATCTGGGTAATACTCCCAGGTTAGAGCTCATCATGTTTAATATATTTATTTATTCGATCGATGCTTATGTCAAATAATAAATAATATTGCTCGTTTATGTGCAGATTGGTCATAACGCCGTTAACAGACAGATGCTACATAACTCTAACGCAATCTTTGCATCTCATTATGGGCGGTGGTCCGGCTGGACCAGCCGGGACTGGAAAAACCGAGACGACAAAAGATTTAGGCCGAGCTCTCGGCATAATGGTTTACGTGTTCAATTGTTCCGAGCAGATGGATTACAAGTCTTGCGGTAACATATACAAGGGATTGGCGCAAACTGGCGCGTGGGGTTGTTTCGATGAATTTAACAGAATCACCGTCGAAGTGCTCTCGGTGGTCGCCGTGCAAGTAAAGTCGATACAGGATGCCATCAGAGACAAGAAGAAAACATTCAATTTCATGGGCGAGACGATAGCTCTTGAGCCAACCGTCGGCATATTCATCACCATGAATCCCGGTTACGCCGGCCGTACGGAATTGCCGGAGAACTTGAAGGCACTTTTTCGTCCCTGCGCCATGGTGGTGCCCGATTTTGAACTGATATGCGAGATTATGCTAGTAGCGGAGGGATTTCAGGATGCCAGAGTACTTGCAAGAAAGTTCATCACTTTATACACGTTGTGTAAGGAATTGTTATCTAAGCAAGATCACTATGACTGGGGATTGAGAGCGATAAAATCGGTCTTGGTAGTCGCCGGTAGCTTGAAGAGAGGCGATCCCGGCAGACCGGAAGAAGAAGTATTAATGAGAGCTCTGAGAGACTTCAATATTCCTAAAGTGGTATCGGATGATCTACCAGTCTTCATGGGATTGATAGCAGATTTATTTCCAGCATTGGACGTTCCCAGAAAGAGAGACGTTGAATTCGAGAAGATGGTTAAACAAGCGGCTGCCGATCTGAGTCTGCAACCGGAAGACGGTTTCATTCTCAAAGTCGTGCAACTCGAGGAGCTGTTAGAAGTAAGACACTCCGTTTTTATCGTAGGTATAGCTGGTTCCGGAAAGACTCAAGTTTGGAAGACACTATTCAAGACTTATCATAATGTGAAGAGAAAGCCGGTATATAACGATCTCAATCCAAAGGCGGTGACAAACGACGAGCTCTTCGGCATCATCAATCCAGCAACGCGAGAATGGAAAGACGGCCTCTTCTCGGTTATCATGCGAGAACAGGCTAATCTGGGAGGCGAGAATCCGAAGTGGATCATTCTGGACGGCGACATCGATCCGATGTGGATCGAGTCTCTGAATACCGTTATGGATGACAATAAAGTTCTGACGTTGGCCAGCAACGAGCGAATCGCGCTCACGCCGGCCATGAGATTACTCTTCGAGATCTCGAACCTGAGAACCGCCACACCCGCCACGGTCTCGCGAGCCGGTATTTTGTACATAAATCCGCAGGATTTAGGATGGAATCCGTACGTGACGAGCTGGGTCGAAAAGCGGCCGTTGTCGAACGAAAAGTCGAATCTGGTCATGCTCTTCGACAAATACATTCCCACCTGTCTCGAGACTTTGAGAACTAGATTTAAAAAAATAACTCCCATAGCCGACATGGCGCACGTCGAGATGTTGTGTCATCTGCTTCATTGTCTTCTCAAACCGGAGCTGACGACCGGCGATTTCTACAAAGAATACTACGAACTTTATTTCGTGTTCGCCGCTGTTTGGGCCTTCGGCTCCTCCATGTTTCAAGATCAAACTGTGGATTATCGAGTGGAGTTTACTAAGTGGTGGGTCAACGAATTCAAACAGGTGAAATTTCCGTCACAAGGAACGGTATTCGATTATTACATCGACAATGAGACGAAGAGTTTCGTTCCTTGGACGGAACGTCTTCCAAAGTTCGAGCTGGATCCGGAGATACCTTTACAAGCTGTTTTGGTTTACACGTCCGAATCTATCAGAATAAAATATTTTCTGGATCTGTTGATGCCGGAGAAGCATCCTATAATGTTGGTCGGTACGGCTGGCTGTGGCAAAACCGTCTTGATCGCCGAGAAACTTTTACAGCTTTCTGAAAATTATGCGATCTCCAACGTGCCGTTTAATTTCTACACCTCGTCCGAGATGCTGCAGAAGATCCTGGAGAAATCATTGGAGAAGAAAGCGGGCAGGAATTATGGTCCGCCGGGAAATAAAACTCTAGTGTATTTCATCGACGACATGAATATGCCGGAAGTGGATTCGTACGGCACTGTTCAGCCTCACACGTTAATTAGACAGCACTTAGATTACGGTCATTGGTACGATCGTACGAAATTAACTTTGAAGGACATCCACAATTGTCAGTATGTCAGCTGTATGAATCCGACCGCTGGATCGTTTACGATTAATCCAAGATTGCAGAGGCACTTTGCTGTCTTTGCCGTTAGTTTTCCGAATGTAGACTCTTTGACAACTATATATTCCTCCATTCTGTCGCAACATTTTGCAAATATAGAGCACAGGTAATAAATAATATATAATTGAAAATAAATAATAAAAAATTCTTTATATATAATACGTGCAATATAATGGAAGTTTTTCGAATAATGTTGCAACTCTAAAAAATGATTAATTACTATGTAATTATATTAATTATAATATTAACTAATGATAATATTACTTAGATTTCCTCAAAATGTCACCGAGTTATGTCCAAACATCGTGCAAGCCAGCATCCAACTGCATCACCGCTGCAGTCAGATGTTTCTGCCAACAGCAGTAAAGTTCCATTATATATTTAATCTTCGCGAACTTTCCAACTGTTTTCAAGGTCTACTGTTCAGCGGCAATGAATGCTTGCAATCTCCGGTGGATTTAATTAGACTTTGGATGCACGAGACTCAACGTGTCTACGGAGACAAGTTAACGGATGAGAAAGATATCGAAAGTTTTTTGAAATTACAACTCGATATTCTGAAAAAGAATGTGGAAGAGATGGACGAAGGCTCAATTCTGGAAAAACCTAACATTTATTGCCATTTTGCAGGTAAATTGCCGTACTTGCTAATTCTATTTGTTAAAATTTTTGGAAAATTAATAAGTCTGAAATATAATATGATATATGATAAGAATAAATATTTATATTTTGTTATTAAAGAAAAATTATGAAAATATATAATTTTTAATAAAATAAAAATATAAAACTGTATAAAAATATATAATTTTTCGGATATTAATAAGAAGATTGCACGATATTTAGGAGGTGTCGGGGAGCCAAAATATATGGCTGTTAAAGATTGGACGACTTTACATCGGCTATTGTCTGAGGCAATGGTCAGTTATAACGATTTAGTGGCGGCTATGAATTTGGTGCTTTTCGAAGATGCCATGATGCACGTATGTCGTGTAAATAGAATTCTAGAGTCACCCAGAGGCAGCGCGCTCTTAGTGGGTGTGGGTGGTTCCGGCAAACAGAGTCTTTCACGATTAGCAGCTTTTATAAGCTCATTGGAGGTTTTCCAAGTTCAACTGAAAAAGGGTTACGGCATAACCGATCTGAAACTGGAACTCGCTGCCTTGTACTCGAAAGCAGGTTTAAAGAATATCGGCATTATGTTCTTGATGACAGACGCACAAGTATCGAACGAGCAATTCTTAGTACTTATCAACGACATGCTCGCGTCGGGAGAGGTTCCCGATTTATTTGCCGAGGACGAGGTGGAGAATATAATAGCAGGTTTGTTAAAATAATCTTAATTAAAAAGTTAGCCATTAAAATATAAAATAATCATTTAACAACATATTTCTATAAAAATATTTTTAGTATCTATTAAATATATGGCAAGTACAAATTATATTAAATATATCTAAATATATTTTATATTAAAAAGAAAAATTTATACAGGAGTTCGTAATGAAGTGAAAGGCGCAGGTATGTTGGACACGCGTGAAAATTGCTGGAAATTCTTTATTGATCGCGTTCGCCGACAGCTCAGAATAGTATTATGCTTTTCTCCGGTCGGTTCTACATTGCGAGTCAGATCCAGAAAATTTCCGGCAATCATAAACAGCACGATGATTAACTGGTTTCATGAGTGGCCTCAGGAGGCATTAATGTCTGTATCGAAAAGATTCCTACAGGAACTGGGAGAGCTGCCAGAAACTTATAGGTAAACTGTAATAATTAAATGTTTAATTATTACGGGGAGAAAAAATAGTATATATATAATACAAAATATTATATATATATATATATATTATAAATTAAAATGCATATATTAAGAAACACATCTTTGACAGAGAATCAGCTGCCAAGTTTATGGCTCATGCACACACCAGCGTAAATATAGCCAGTCGTCATTATTTGAGTAGTGAACGTCGTTACAATTACACGACTCCAAAATCTTTCCTGGAACAAATAAGTTTATACATTAGGTTGTTAAAAACAAAAACCTCCGAGCTACGTGCTAGAGTGGCTAGACTGGAAAACGGCTTGGATAAATTGAGATCAACGGCTGTAGAAGTGGATAAGTTGAAAAAGAAGTTGGCGGTACAAGAGATAGAATTGCAGCAGAAGAACGACGCTGCGGATGCTTTAATTGCTATAGTTGGTATCGAGACGGAGAAAGTCCAAAAAGAAAAAGCGACAGGTTCGACATTATTAATATTACAATAAAATATATGTGATTCTGTGTACAGATGAATTATATATTTGTCAAAATATAAATTATATTTAATCCAAAAAAGATTATATTTTATTTAGCGGATGAGGAAGAATCCAAAGTGGCCATAATAGCCGATGAAGTTTCGAAGAAGCAAAAAGACTGCGAGGCGGATTTATTGAAGGCCGAACCTGCCTTGCTGGCTGCGCAAGAAGCTCTGAATACCTTGAACAAGGCAAATTTAACGGAATTAAAATCATTCGGCTCGCCTCCTGGCGCTGTAACGAACGTCACTGCTGCAGTCATGGTCCTTTTGGCACCAGCTGGCAAAGTACCTAAGGATCGAAGTTGGAAAGCTGCCAAGGTATTATTAAATCGAGTGAAACAATTCGAGAGAATTTCTCTCTCGTTGTGTTTCGTCAGAATGATAAATATTAAAGCTACATTTTTCATTTTTTTTTATTTTTCTATAAAGATCGTGATGGCGAAAGTAGATACTTTTCTGGATGCCTTGATTAATTACGACAAAGAGAATATACATCCTGAAGTGACTAAAGCAATACAACCGTATCTCAAGGATTCCGAATTCGAGCCTGAGTTCGTAAGGTCCAAGTCAGCCGCCGCAGCGGGCTTATGCGCGTGGGTGATCAATATTATCAAATTTTACGAAGTTTTTTGCGACGTAGAACCGAAACGAAAGGCGCTTGCACATGCGAATGCAGAATTAGCCGCGGCTCAGGATAAACTTAGCGGTATCAAGCGAAAAGTAGTTGTAAGTGAACGATAACGAAAGACATTTCAAATTTTCTAATATTCGATATTCGCTTCAAACCGTTATAAAAAAATTTTGCAAATGTATCTGTGTTATGTTTCATGCATGAAATTTTCCGCAATCGAAATAATCCGAATAATCCGATTTCCTCAGTCCTTGGAAGAACAGTTGGCGAAGTTAACGGCGGACTTCGAGCAAGCAACGTCCGAGAAATTAAAATGTCAACAGGAAGCCGATGCCACTAATTCAACAATCGCGTTAGCGAATAGATTAGTCGGTGGTCTGGCGTCTGAGAACGTTCGTTGGGCTGATTCGGTAGCCAAGTGAGATTTCAGGACGTATATCACATCTCTCATTGTGTCATGTTAATAATCAATTAAAAACTGTATAAACATTTTTAGTTTTATGCAACAAGCGTTGACGCTACCCGGCGATGTATTGCTGGTGACGGCTTTCATATCCTACGTCGGTTGTTTTACAAAACAATTCCGGCAGGATTTACTCAACAAGCAATGGTTACCTTTCATACGTACTATCGAACCAACAGTCCCAATTACCGAAGGCCTGGATCCTCTCTCGCTGCTAACAGACGACACACAGATCGCCAAATGGAATAACGAGGGTTTGCCGAACGATCGAATGTCGACAGAGAATGCTACAATATTGACAAATTCCGTTCGTTGGCCGCTAATGATAGATCCGCAGGTATGTGTGTCAAAAAAATTATTTAAAGATAAATGCAATTTAATAAAAAAAAATTACAGCTTCAAGGAATAAAATGGATTAAAGAAAAATACGGAGACGAGCTGAAAGTAATTAGATTAGGTCAACGTGGTTACTTGGACGTGATCGAGTTATCCTTGGCGAACGGATCTACAGTCCTGTTGGAGAACATCGGAGAGACCGTAGATCCTGTTCTGGATCCTCTACTTGGCCGAAATTTAATCAAGAAGGGTCGAGCCATTAAGATCGGCGATAAAGAGGTGGAATACAATTCCATGTTCAGATTGTTGCTGCACACGAAGTTGGCTAATCCCCATTACAAGCCGGAAATGCAGGCGCAAACCACGCTGATTAATTTCACGGTAACGAGGGATGGCTTGGAGGATCAATTGCTTGCGGAAGTGGTTAAGGCAGAGAGACCAGATTTGGAGGAGCTGAAGGCGGAGCTTACCAGGCAACAGAATGATTTTAAGATTACTCTCAATGGTCTCGAGGATTCACTTCTCTCAAGGTATGAAATAACTTCGTCGTTAAACGTCGTTCAACTTTACTTACACACTATTTAAAATGTAAGATTCATATATAAGATATGATAAATTATATTTAAAAAATTTTTAAATTATATAGCTCCTATTTGTCACATGAAAAAATACCTTCCACAAATAATTATAATATTTCTCATATATGTAAATGCGTGTCACACAGTAATATTTTGAATACTATTAAATCTAATAACATTTTACTTTATCTAGTTTATAATGATTTATAGATAATAATATTTGTTTATCCATAATGGACAAGAAAAAGAAAGTGTATTTGTCAATATTTAAAAATATACGATATATATAACAATTAATTTCAATTATTTATGTTATCATTGTCGTAGATTATCGTCAGCTGGCAGCAATGTTCTCGAAGATACATCTCTCGTGGAGAATTTGGAGACTACAAAGCGTACTGCCGCGGAGATCGAGTCCAAGGTTACAGAGGCTCGCGGTACCAGTCGACAGATCGACGCAGCTCGAGAATTATATCGACCGGCAGCAGCAAGGGCCTCATTGTTATACTTTATTCTGAATGATCTGAATACTATTAATCCTATCTATCAATTTTCGTTGAAGGCGTTCAGCGTTGTCTTCCAGAAAGCGATCTTGAAGGCCGATCCCGCGTCCGATGTTGCGAGAAGAGTGCAGAATCTGATTGAATGCATCACATATTCAGTCTTCATGTACACTAGCAGGGGACTTTTCGAGTGCGACAAGCTAATCTTTGCCTCGCAAATGGCATTCCAAATTTTATTGACGAGAAACGAAGTTACAGCTAGCGAGCTGGACTTTCTCCTAAGATTTCCTATAACGCCACACGTCACCTCGCCCGTCGATTTTCTCACCAATACTAGTTGGGGTGGCATAAGAAGCCTCGCTACGAGAGAAGAGTTTCGGTACGGAGGATGAGAAACTGCTATCCCATTCTCGCGCTTTACTTTCTCACTGTCTTGCTTGTTTGAAGGAATCTGGATCGGGACATCGAGAGTTCCGCCAAACGTTGGAAAAAGTTCGTAGAGTGCGAATGCCCGGAGCGGGAAAAGTTTCCTCAAGAGTGGAAAAATAAAACGGCTATACAACGTCTATGCATGTTGAGAGCTCTGAGACCAGACAGGATGACGTATGCCATTGCTGCGTTTATCGAGGAAAAGCTCGGTCCGAGATACATTGAGGCGAGAACGGTGGA
Source organism: Lasius platythorax (assembly GCA_963971435.1). Taxonomy (NCBI): domain Eukaryota; kingdom Metazoa; phylum Arthropoda; class Insecta; order Hymenoptera; family Formicidae; genus Lasius; species Lasius platythorax. Next base: position 5,518,609 of record OZ020541.1, read on the forward strand.
ATTCGCAAAATCCTTTGAAGAAACTAGCCCGAGTACTCCTATTTTCTTTATTCTATCGCCCGGAGTTAATCCATTAAAGGTGATCATGCAATATTTTCTCTTATCGCTGTTTTATGAATAACACTTCTTAAAGCAGAACTTTCAATAATTTTGTGTATGTTTATATGTATGTGTGATATATATTTTAAAGTTTTCTTCTAATATACAATTTAAATAAAATACACACACACACAGTAAGATCAATACAATAAATATTATATTATATTATATTTAATATAATAATATATTAAGAAATGCATTTTATAAAAAATTTTAAAAACGAAAATATAATGAGACACAAAAAATATAATATGTCGGAATATTAGGATGTTGAAGACTTGGGACGACGACTTGGCTTTACATCGGATAATCAAAACTTTCATAACGTGTCCCTTGGTCAAGGACAAGAAACGGTGGCCGAGCAAGCTATGGACATAGCAGCCAAAAATGGTCACTGGGTGGTGCTGCAAAATATACATTTAGTAAAAAAGTGGCTTCCGCTGTTGGAGAAGAAATTGGAAGTAGCCGCGGAAGGATCTCATCCCGATTACAGAATGTTTATGAGCGCAGAACCGGCTAGTACGCCAGCCGGCCATATAATACCTCAAGTAGGAATGTTTCGCAATGTTAAATTATATATAATTTAAACAGGCATATATATTTAACAATCTATTCGTAATATATATTTTACTTTAATAGATACATGTACTTTTTTTATAATGATTTTTAGGGTATTCTGGAATCGTCCATTAAGATCACAAACGAACCACCTACTGGCATGCAAGCTAATTTGCATAAAGCTCTAGATAATTTTACTCAAGAAACTTTGGAAATGTGCTCTAAAGAAGCTGAGTTCAAAGCGATTTTATTCTCTTTGTGTTACTTCCACGCTGTCGTCGCGGAGCGTCGTAAATTCGGACCCCAGGGTTGGAATAAAATATATCCCTTCAATGTAGGAGATCTGAACATCAGTGTCAGTGTGCTGTACAATTATTTGGAAGCAAGTCCGAAGGTGCCTTGGGAAGATTTAAGGTTAATATAATCACATTATTAATTAAAATCAAGAATAAATGCAAAAAAAATCGATTATATATACATATATATAAAACTTAATTAAAAATAAAGTCATTCTCAAAATATGGAAAAAAATTTAGCAATGTGCATCTTCAAAAAGGTATCTCTTCGGAGAAATTATGTACGGTGGCCATATAACAGATGACTGGGACAGGAGACTTTGCGTATCTTATCTTGAAGAATTAATGCAGCCTGACTTGATCGATGGTGAACTGCAACTGGCACCGGGTAAACTAATGCGCGAATTCAGCCGTTTCGATATTAAATGAGAATTTAATGTGTGCATATTTCAGTGTGAATTTTTTGTCAACGTTATTTTATATTTCAAGGTTTTTCCGCACCTCCTAATACAGATTTAGTCGGTTATCATACGTATATCGACGAGGCTATACCGCCGGAATCTCCGTACTTATACGGATTACATCCGAATGCGGAAATTGGTTTTCTAACGATGACGGCTGAGAATTTATTCAGAACAGTATTCGAAATGCAACCCCGAGATACTGGTAGCTCGGGAGGACAAACCATTACCAGAGAGGAGAAGGTTATTATATTCGTTTTAAAAATACATATAATAAAATAAATGGCTCTCTCGTTGTTTTATTTCGCAGGTGAAACAAGTATTGGACGAGATAATAGAGAAACTACCCGAGGAGTTTAACATGACAGAAATAATGGGAAAGGTGGAGGAACGAACACCTTACGTGATCGTCGCGTTTCAAGAATGCGAGAGGATGAATTACTTGACGACCGAGATTAAACGATCGTTGCGCGAGCTGGATTTGGGTCTCAAAGGCGAACTTACCATAACATCAGACATGGAAGACTTGGAGAACGCGCTGTTCTTCGATCAAGTTCCGCCGGTGTGGGCCAGCAGAGCATATCCGTCCTTGTCGGGCCTAACTGCTTGGTTCGTCGATCTACTGCTGAGAATCAGAGAACTGGAGACATGGTCGACAGATTTCGTTGTATGTATATAGAGAGACAGAGAAAGATGATAATTCCAAGAATAGTGCTAATGTGCAAAAAATTAATCTTTTTCTAGTTACCGGCATCCGTGTGGCTTGCCGGCTTTTTTAATCCTCAATCGTTACTCACCGCCATCATGCAATCGACGGCGAGGAGGCACGAATTACCACTCGATAAAATGTGCCTACAGTGCGACGTGACCAAGAAGAACAAGGAGGAGTTCACGTGAGTAGGAAAGATAATTAGACGGAAGTTGAAGTTTCGCGATACGCGCGCTCGCGAGGGCAGAATTAGTTATCAGTCGTTAACTTAATTCGTCGTACACATCGAGCTGAGGAGTGACTTCCTTCCCGATTCGTTCGTGTTAGGTCGGCACCGAGGGACGGAGCCTACGTCCACGGAATATTTATGGAAGGCGCGCGATGGGACGTCCAAACAGGAATCATCGTCGACTCCAGGCCTAAAGAATTATATCCAGGGATGCCCGTGATTAATGTACGCGCGATCACGCAGGACAAACAGGATTTGAGGAACATGTACGAGTGTCCGGTATACAAGACACGCATGAGAGGCCCAACATATGTATGGACGTTCAATTTGAAAACCAAGGACAAACCGGCCAAATGGACATTGGCCGGTGTTGCTCTCTTGTTGCAAACTTAAAAAGAATAATCGTTGTTAGTTTAGCAGTTAGCTAATAGAATAATTTCTTGAATAGTACTACACAGACAAGTTGACAGCATAATCGTACCTGAAATAAGATAGATCGTTAACCATTTCTCTGTCGAGTATTTTTGCATTTAATTTTCGTTATATAAATAAGATGATATTTTTAACTTCTCTTTATTATATAATTTTGCAAATAATTGACCGTAAAACTATTGATTAAAATTAATAATTGCATTTATTTATTTTTAATATCTATTCTCGATTATATCAATTTTAATTATTATAATTTTGAAAAGAAATGATTAATACTTGTAATTAGATTATAGTCTATAAATTCAATAACATAACAAAGAATATAATAAAGAATATATAAAGTTATTGATTATTAAGTCAATGTAAATTTGATTAGATTTGAGTGTGGTACTTAAATACTTTAGAATTAAATGAAATCAGGCTCTATCGGAAGAATAATCGATGTATTCTCGTTTCAACTAAAATAAAAAGAAATATCTCTCTCTCTTAAAACTAGTATTACGTATTTTACATACAAATAATACACATAAGGTTGATATAAATTTGTTCCTTACAATCCTAAAATGATACATTTTGCGCGAAACAGATCCGTAATTACGGCGTATAAAGAGAAGAACGATTCGACAGCAAATCCCAAACGGTCGATCGAAGGTGGGGCACTTCGAGGTCGACTAATCGACCGAGAGTTAATAAAACGTAGGAGGAGAAACGATGCGAGGTCTCCAAGGAGTATATCTGGCCCGTTTCATGAACCGGCGCTCAGTTTTCCGCGACAGAGAAAAAGAAGAAATTATCCGTCATTCGTCGAAATGGGAGGCCTCCCTGAAGACGTCGGAGATCAATACCCGTATCCCGGAGTAAACAAAAGCCGATGCCTATCTAGCTACAAAGTGTCGGTCAATTTAATTTAGTACCGATTCCCGAGATACGGAGAGAAAAAAAGATACGAGACACATCCGCGTAGAGAACACAAAAGGTTTTCGTATCATCGCGCGATATCAAAATTACATTGCGTTAGGGGAATAAATTAAATTTTCGCTCGCTTCAATTTATGTCTTTGAAGTAGTTCTTATAGAATGAAAAGTTTATTAAGTATACGAAGAGAATAGCGGAAGATTTTTTCCTCGATTTTTCTTTTTACAAACTTGTAAAGTAAAGCAATCAAAATTTACGATAAGGCAAGTTGAAAAAATTTCTGTTGAGGTAATTAAATCGTAAAGAAGTTAAAAAATATTCACACGGTTATATCGAATTATTTATCTGCGTTGTTTCACAAAATCAGGAAAATTCGATTTTAAGATTGATTTATATACATGTGCCGACTCAACCAAACAATTTGTTTTCCACAGATTTCGGCAGCATTACAATATTATTATTGCGTTTTGATCGCCCTAATGGCTCAGACACACACAGTGGCAAAAACTAATAGTACGATCTGCACAAAGTCAACTCATGAATCCCATCGGACGGAAAGGGGGGAAAAAATTATCGTCCCTTTGACGGTTCCCCGTGATTGGCTCTTGGACACCCTCCTCGTGATATGTGGCGGATCGATCGGCATCCGTGCTTCAATCACGGTTTTCATTAAGCCACGCTGGACGGTTGCGAAGGGTAAGAGCGGCTCGAATAGCTGATGTTTCGCGTGTCAGGCGGAATGAGACGAAGCTTCTGGTTTCAGGACTTGCGCTTCTGATATGAACTTCGAAAGAAACTTCGACACCTAATTGGGCGTCAGCCACTCATTAGGCGATATCTTGAAAATTGCTTTGTTACTAAAGAGAGAGAATAAAAATCTTCTGAAAGATTGTCGAGACTTATTTCAGAATATATAACAAACAATTTAATTTATATATCATCAACTTTTTTAATACATTGTTATAATAAATATATTGATTAATGATAATTCATTTACAACACATTAGTTTTAACAAAACAGATTTTGTTAGACGATATCGTAGAATATAATAAAAAACAAAACAGATTAATAAACGCTGAAGAGTACTCATCTGAATATTCAAATGAATCTTCCGCGCATTGAAATTATTAATAAATATCCTGAAGAGCGAAACTTGTATAACGAATCCGATAAGAACCAGGTAACGAAGGTCCTTGAAATAAGAAGCTTCGAAAGGAATCAAAGTCCATGTTGGCGAAGATTCCACACCAACAGGTAGTCTTTCCTTTCAAGGACTCCGATCTTCGATCCGTTCGCAACAACCAGTTTCATTCAACGAAATCTCACCGTTAATGAGCGTGTTTGATGTTAGAATTATGTACAATGTCACATTGATGGCGTGTCTGTAGTCGCGACGGACGAGAATGTTAATGAACGTTCGTTAGCGTGACAAATCGGTTGTCAGTACGACGTGTCCCTTCTATTTTTACGAAACGAATAGAACGTATTGACAGTCAAGTTAATTGGAAATCGATACATTTCCCGACCGATGTAGACTCCGTAACAAGAGCCACGATAAGTGAATTTTTTTGTATCATTCTCTGATTTTAATTTTTAGATTTGTATCATTGAAAAATTTAGAACAAAATTGGAAAGCCAGTTGCACCAAACATTGCTCAGAATTATCTTTGATGCTAAGTGCATTTCTTCTTTCTCTGCTTATATCATGAAAACAATTACAAGTTTTTTATAAAAATAAATAACAAATTAAGTTATATTTATTTAATTTAGAATGTTCGTAAGACACATTTGATGCAATTAGACATAAGTCTATATAGATTATAAAGTTCACTTGAAATATAAAACATTTGAAAAAAATTTTGCATACAATTAGTATGAGCTTATTTCATTCTTCGTTACTCTTACTCTATTTTGAATTATTACAATAAGTAACAAAAAATCTCAGACAAAAAAATAATAAAGTTTCCTCTTTATTTTTCCTCTTTCGTTAATATAATGAGAAACACAGAGAGAGAGAGTATATATAACTTTGTATATTACATTATACGAGCGTTAGTACTTGTTGGAAAGTTTGCCTACTTTGTTTATTCGATACAAAAAATTCGCATAATAGTATTGTTTAGGATAAGGTCCATGGTCACACACCGTCCTGTGCACGAGGGGGAGTTAATGGCTCCTTTGTTTCGTCCGGGCGACTTCCATTTTTCATCGGCATCGGTGCGGCTGGGACCGCCGTTCTTCTTTAATCGGGTTAATCATTTTTGAAGGACCGACCACAGGTGACGGTGCGTCATACTCCTTGTGACCGTGATATTAAAGGACGTCAGGCATTCGTAGGCCGGGTTTCCCGGCTAGAATTAAATTTCTCAGGCGAGGGAAAGCCAGGTTAGACAGTCGCCCTGCTCGCAGAGGAATAATGAAACGCCACGAAAGCTGTCGCGCAATTTGTTTTGCATACGGATGACATTTTTCACTTCGTAGAAGAATGGCCTGACGTTTAGCTCCTAAGTGTTCCATGTTCCAAATATAATTTTTTTATATAATTTGTGCACGTTTCTCTCTTAAGAATTATCTTCTTCGGATAAGAATAGATTACGGAAAAATGCACAAAAGTTGAGTGTATATAAAAAGTAACTTAAAAAAAAATTGTATTATCTTGTGTACGTGTCAAAATCGTAATGGAGAGACTCGCCGCACATACAGGCGTAATAAATAAATTGCATTTTATTGCGACATCAACTCTAAAAATATTTTCAGTTATCCCTTTTTATATGGTATCTACGGCTTTGTCGGAGCAAGACTTCACCGAGAATAAGTCCCGATAAAAATTCTTCGCGTACAATACAGAGATACTCGACGCGTTGAAACAGCCGCACGTGTCAGATATAATTCTTCGTTTCAGCTTCTATAAATCTTCTCGTTAATGTTTTGTCAACGGGACACATACACGGAATGTATCTCATTCAAGGACGCGCGATATCGCGCACGTTCTTCTTTCGAGCATCATCTTCCTCGAGTAAAAATAGAATTGCGGAAAAATGCACAGAAGAGAGTTGATTGTATATAAAAAGAAAAAAAATAACTAAAAAAAGATTGTATAATCTTGTTCACGTCGGAAATATTGATCGAGCTACGAGATATGGCAACGCGCCGGTATATCGAGGGTATTAATTAAACATTTGCGAAGGACGAGTTTGAACAGTAGGTAGGTAGGTGGATCGTGGATGGCCGACATAGCTAACTAGAGAGACCTTTGAGCACCGACTTCGGCTCGGAAGATCTGTAAACCAATTAGTAACGCCTCGTCGATACCGAGGGCTAAGTCGTCCTAACCGGATCGTTCGGTTAAACTGCTTACTTGATTACGACGTTAGTTAGTGTCACTGTAGTCGCCTGTCGACATCGCTGATACCCCTAAATTCCGATCACGTAGAGAACCACCAATTTTTGGCGCTTGGAAACGCTTCGGCTGTCACGCAATGTCGCAAACGCAATTTTATCGAGCGAAATTCATTCTCCTAGCTGCAGCAAATTTATATGTCGCTGGGATATTTTCGCTCGAGTCGGTATAATTCGTTAATTCGAGCTATAATCAAACTCTAATATTAAAGAATTGTTAGCCGCTTCCATAAGTTTTATATATGTATATATGTATATATACATATATGTATACCACATATACATACATACTTTTCAAAAAGTAATATTGTTTAGATTATGTAGAGTCCTTTAAACAAATTATGTCAAATGAGAAGATTGGATAAAAATTTTTTATCGCGCGCGAATCGTGAAATATCTATATCTCTGCAAAAATATTTTTTCTACAAAATAGTAGTACGAAACGGGGCGAAGCAAAGCACGAGAAAAATTTGCTTATATACACACATTCTCGGCTGTAAATATTCTTTTATTAAGTCGTATAGAATGCATCATAGAATGTGGCATAATAGTAAGAATATAGGGGAGGACTTATAAACTCCGGAATTGTAAACTCCTGGCTATATTGCGAACGTATCCCAACGAGGGTCACTCGATATACGCGGAGAGTTCCGAGCGTACGTGCGTTCACGCATCCCTCGGGAGATTACAACAAAAACGCGGGGGAAGATGGTACACAGAGGGGCGGCTACCAAATTCGAACTACGTGTATCAGCGTCAGATATTTTTTTCACCCTATGCACGAATGCCCACGGGGCGTTATCATTGCCTTATTAAATTCAAAAATTACTTTTTTTTAAATAATATATACGTATATACGTATTGCATATTTACCTAGCATCATATAATAGCTGACAGCTTATATATGCTATCGTTATATCTGACTGCAATTATATTAATGTGTATAATTATTTTTAATTATTTTATTAATGTGCAAATTATGTGAATGCAAAAATTTCTATATGTTAATATAGAATTTCTAAAAATAAAAATTTAATAATTAATAGGATATTTATTTAATTTTTTCCGAATCTTACGACAAAACGAGATGAGTAAGGACCAGTTGCTGTGTTACGTGTTACGTGAATCTACACAAGATACTTTTCCCCTTAAATTGAAATACACTCGGGACGCAGCAAGTTATTCGAGCCTTGCCAAACACTGCTCGGTTCGATTGTATACTTTGCCTTTCTCTCTTTCTCTTCTGTATTTAGGAGGGTTTTAGTATTGTCTTAATTAAAGGCAGTAGTTCAATTATGCTGGTAATATTATTTGACTATGGCACGACACGTATTGTTTGTGCTTTACTCATGTTATTCTGACAATAGAAAACGATCGCTCACATATTAGTATCTAATTATTTTATATCTTCATGATATAGGTATGCCGAAACAAATTTTTAAAAGCGTTTTTTTTCTCTTTTTAATAAACGACGTTTTAATTTTAGGATGTTCCTGTAGTCGCTATTTTCGTTTCGCATTGTCACCGATGTTTTCCACTTTCAGCTGTGTCCACACAAGTAGAAATCCAAATATTTGACGTATTTGCCGATGCTCTCTGTGTGTCTTTCTCTCTCGAAGCTCCATTAATGCTGACATCGGAAATTTTAAATCGCTTGCTTTTTACACATGCAAATATCGCTTGGTTTTAAGAGTTTTAATTTAGCACACGTTTCTCAATGTGGATTCTATTATCTTTCTTCATATGTATTTTTGAGTCTTGACTAATGACGCGAATATCTGCTCCTTTTCTAGCAGAGATTTAAAAATATTTAAGAAGATTCCGCTTTTTTAAGAAATTGTATTGAAACTTCTTTTTCTTAAGATACCTTGAAATTATCAAAGTAGAAACCAATTTAGGAAAGAATGACAGTTATTTCAATATGTGTCAGAGACATTCTACATGCCAGTGAATTTATGTTAAATTTATGCCGACACGTATGCGAAAAAAGAAGGTTATTCTCTGTAGAAAAATTGGCCGCGAATTTATCGAATAATTTGCAATTTAAAGCTGTCACGTATTTGGAATGTATTGTATCTTATTTTCAATACAGTAGCGCAAAATATTCGCGATATTATGTAAAGAGTAGCACGTTACGAAAGTAGATGAGTCATCGCGCAGACAGGCGTTAAATATTTTTACGCATCGATTTCTTTGCGCAAGACTCTCTGTAGTCCATGTGATAATCAATTCGACAATTGCAGCCGCCTCGTTGTGTCGCGAAAACTCGCGGAATCTTGGAGCTTTTACGCGCTATTTCGGCGGTATAGTAATCGCGAAGGAAATATCGCGCGCTAATATTTGCGCTTCGACGGCTCTGAATCCACAGCCCGAGGGGTCCTTGGAGGCAGAACGCTTATCGTTAATGCGATTAAGTCGATGCGTGATTCATTCCGCGCCAAACTCTAATAATACCGTGAGGAAAGGCACGTGTTATCGGTTCTGATACAGAACTAACCGGCCGATCCATCTTCCGAACGACGTTTCTTTCACGACCGTTTCACTTCTCACCCTCCTTTTTTTTCTCTTTACGAAGAATCGTCAGCATGTTACACATAGACGCATACATTTAGATCTAGATAATTAGCTTTCCCAGTGGATCATTTCATCGTGCAGCATATATTTCGCACAAGACTCGCTGAACTTTGCTCAACTTGTTCTCGATATATAGTACTATAGTATTCTCTAATAAAAAATTCAGATCTCTTCTGTTGTATATTCTTCTAAAAAATGTTTTTATTTAAATAAATTTCTTTCATGACAGATATAGTGTACATTCTAGGTGTTTCTAGTTAGTAACATAATAATCATTCAGTTTATCAATCATAATAACTAAACACAGTTTAAGTGACATGAAACCTATACCTCGTATATATAAAACGACCCAAACGAGTTTCGTTGCGTGTGTTTGCATGTGTGTTGCGCAAGAGGATGCAACAGTGCTCATGCAATAGGCTGCATCCGACGCGTGCGGGAGAAGATATTTTCGGTCGCGCGCTTTTTAATCCCCGATGTTTCGCTATCCGACCTGTCCCCGAAATACGCGGATTTATGCGAGCGGCTGTATATATACGAGTATGCGACGGATTTTAAATTCCGTCGATCGCCCATTGAAAACCGGATCGGACGCCGTTAACCCTTACGGTCCGCACGCTATTCTCGGGTGTTATCGCGTCCCACCGGGAAACAAGGACGCGCGATCCCGGGATTATTCGACAGTCTAAACCGACATCGAGACAATAATGTCGGGATTACATCAAGCTTGACGAGAGAGCTTCTCTTAGCGTCATTCGTGCTGAAATGCGCGGCTTTAAGCACGTCCAGTCCAGACCAGACTTGGACGATTTTCGTTTCATTTGTATGTGTGCGTTATTGGAAATAATATCTCACTTTTTTATCTTCTTTCCAGTTTTGGTCCACGCTATTTTTATCATTTTATTTTCTTTATTACTCACTTAAATGTGTCAACTACACAACTCTACGTATTTTACAAGTTATATACAATACGTCCGACGTTTGCTGGCTAAAACAATGCGACATTCGAAATGTGTTCACCCTTTTTCCAGATAAAGTCCCGAAGATGTACGAGGCTAGGATGAATTATTCGTCGCGCGTGTAGCACTACGCATCGCGTGTCTCATGGCGATAATGTAGGCGCAGTGTAAATGTCATGTACAGCCGTTTCCAAGATCGTGATCTCGCCGAGAGAGAAACAGAGGATTTATTAAATAATATCATAAAAAAAGATCGCCGTCATCTACGTCCAAAACTTGTATCAAATCGCACGGCTGTCTAAAATTACAAGCCAAAGAACATCCTTATATAATTCGCACAAATACTCTCTCTCTCGTGGCACATATTCAATAATATATGATAGTAAAATTTTGCATTATATTCAAATATATGAACAGCATTTTGTAATGCAAAAATAAATATCAATCGAATAATGATCATTTATCACTATTTAATGCTGTTATTCACATTTAATTTATTCCTGCAATTAAAACTGAAACGAGTTTTTTTGTTAAAAAGAATGATATAAAAACTATCTGTTATTCACTTTTAATTTATTCCTGCAATTAAAACTGAAACGAGTTTTTTTGTTAAAAAGAATGAATATATAAAAACTATCTTGCAAGGCTTCCGTGAAAAAATACACGTTCTTCTGTGAATTTCATAATAACCATGTGTCTATTCAGAATACTTTGGAGGAATTTAATCATTTTTTAAATTGATTTGTCAATACAGGGAATGAACGCTTATTTCAGAAAGAAGTTTGAAGTGGAGAGAATCTCTTGAAAAAGGAAAGAACGCGATAACGAACCACTTGTAGGAATGAAAATTTCTCTTCTTTTTCGATCAATTTTTACGTCCGGCTAATCTTGAGAAACTTATAGTACCACATAAATAGTCATTTTAATCTAATCTAATCTAATCTCTATATATCGCTTTAATTATCATGACGTAATATCTGAAATTCGTATGAAAACAAAAGACGTGACAATTTTAACGCTTCGTGATTCACATAGCTGAGTCATTCAGTTGCCAAAATAACGACTGGATGCATGAGTCATAATATCTGCAATTTCATAAATTGTTGAAATTTACGTAAGCCTTATTAGCTAGTTATAGATTACATAAAAGTACGACACACAACAATAGCTTTATAATATAATGTTGTCATATCGAAAAGATGTTCTTACATAAAAAAAACGAAAGCTGTTAGAATATTTTGATAATTGAAGGTAGTTTTCAATAGCCTGTATATAGGATACATATACAAATATTCCCGAACAGCAGATACTGTCCATTAATTAAATATTCATGCAGACAGTATTTACATTTCGTCAGATTACATATCATGCTGGTCGAGAATCTACAGAATGATATATTTATTGAATCTTAGAAAAATCATAAAGGAAACAAAGTTTTACTATTAGAGAAAATTCCGGAAAATTCTAACATGTTGCATTTACTTATGTTTTTCGATATCAAGATTATATTTTTGACATTTATAAATTCCACACTTTACGATTAAAAAACTTATCGAGACATTAATCTTTTTACCCTTATGGTATATTGTTACTTTTATAGCAAAACTCAGTGATATGATCAAGTAGAAATAATGGTACACGTAATACGTAATAGTAACGTGTACTAAGCACCATTTTGAATTCAACCCTCGTTTCCTTGCAGCAGCAACCTCCGGCAGGGCAGCGGGAGTTTCGCATGCTTTGTGGAGGGTTGATTCGGCGGCCATGTTTGGTTACAGAAAATTTCACAATCCCCCCTCTCCTTCGTGGTCGACCTTCGATAGCAGCTTGCACGACACGTAAACTAACAAAGGGCTATAAGCTCGTAATGTTGCATGAAGGTACACCTCTTTAGAATTTCTAAAACCATGTGTGTGCGATCTCAGAAGCTCAACCAACCTATATTAATTATATTAATGTAAACTATATTATTTTTATATGCCTAAAAGAAGATACACACAAAATGGTATTTTGCAAAAATTTATCAACTCCTATGTTTACTCAATCTTTCAAAATTGAAGATACAACGGAAATGCGGATAAATGTTTGCGTTCTGCGAACAGACTTTGTATGCGCGGGTCGTGAATTTCGAGGAGATCTCGTGGATGGATGGACGGTCGATCGAGAGGGGTGCCATGGCGACCATGTCGGTTCCCAATTAAACAAATGCTGGCAGGAGCTCGAGCAACCCCTCAGGCCTCAGGCACCGGCGTCCATCTCTTCTTGCTCTCTTGGTATACGTCAACGAATTTGCCTCTCTTTCTCTCTCTCGTTCTCCTGGCACGAGAGGGTTTCAATCGTTGCACGTGTCGTATGGCATGCGAAATTCGAACTGGATTCACCACGTGAATTTAGTTTCAGCTACACTTACGTACAAAAGTTATAATGAATTTCATCATTCATCGCGAGACGTAAAAAAATGCATACACATTTTTAAAAGTTATACATTGTCTTCAATTTTTTTTTTAATACATGTAACTGAAGAATTGACGTATCAGTCTTGATCGATTATCACGTTGAAATGGGAGATATGCACTTCTGTCAGCAGATTGCAATAACTCTGAACATATCTCAATATCTCATGTAAACATATCAGCATATAAGGATTTAAAGAGACAATGAAAACTCAGTAACATCTCAGAATAGGTGTTGTTATATAATTCCGAAAGTTTGATTTCAAAAAAATAATAGAAATATAATTCCAGTACAATATTTCAAATATCATATTTCTTGTTTTTATAACACTAGATGCACATACGTTTTTGTGATTCAATGTACCTTGACATTTCCCGCTTGCATCGTTCGCTGATCGCCTGCGGCGTTAAGCAACGGAACGTATGAATCGCGCGTGAGTGACGGTTTCATAATCGTGCGCCGTCCAACGCAATTTTAATTGCGAACTGTACAGTTAAATACGGCAGCGAATCTATACATATAAAGAGTCGAGTCAGAAATTACCTCACGATATTCACCGGGCACGTGCATTAGCATGAAGGAAGGGACGAGACATTTTGAGAACATTATCCTTTTTCGACTTCTCCGTAGATTACATTACGGGATCAAATATTGGAGCACCTCTTCGAAACCAGTAGCTAAACTGTTTGACTTACGCGATTGTGCGTTTGAACGTCGAGCCGGTTACTTCGTTCGACGCACTGGGTCGTCAGTAACCGGACAACGACTATGGAAGCTTTGCTAATCCGAAAAGCGGCTTAGAGCAAACGCGAAGCCGGTCCCGACGAAAGACGGGGTTTCCGACTTCCGTCGTGTGTATTCTGAGAGAGTCGAGCTCTCTTTATTAGCTCTCTTTATTATCTTGTTAGCGAACCATTCCGGAAGAATGGTTTCATTCGAATCTGCGCTTGACGTACCGAGAGAAATGCACGAAAAATGTATTCACGCCTGTTGGACGATCGTTATCATGGTCGTACCAAGGTCATTATCTTATAAAATCTTTATCGCTGCAATAATACATACTGAAAAGATCAATTCTTCGCAGTTTGTAAATCTAACAAACAATAAGTGTAATGAGATAAAAAATATCTAAAACATAATAAAATAAGATAAAATAAAAAAAATATCTTGTTTCTTAATTCCTCTTCTAATTACTTCTGTGTCGAAAGTGAAAAAAATAGTAGCAATATATAATATATCATTTTTGCATATATATTAATATAACATTCATGATCGATGCAAGATGTATAAGTTGGAGCATCTACGAAATAGATATGAAATTAAATTAATTTGAGAAAAAGAGAAAGAAATTAAGTATTTACACGTATGTAAAAGCTACAGCACAATCCGAATTTAGGCAATAGTGACAGGAATGTATACGGTTTTAGCATTAATTTACGTATCCTTGTAGGCAGTGACAAGTGTTTCTGTAATTTTGAAAGTTCTATTAGCATTTTATTAGCATTTCTGTGATGTTGAGAGAACGTATTGTACCTTGTCTAAAAATGTATGATGTACTAATAATTTTTACGACACAGCGAGGATTAGTTTATCTTCCTACAATACGCAAAATCCATTTAAAATTTGATTTATTCAAAAAATAATATTGTATAATATATATTTAAAAATACATAATATACATATAATATTAACAAATGTTTCGTATAATAAATCGTATAATAAGTATTTAATTTGTAAGTAAGATTAAGATATAATAATTTATTATTGCGAATCGCAATAAAAAAAGAAAAGTCGAGTAATCGCTCCAATTAGTAGCGCAATTAATTTTTCGTTGTCCTAAGGTACTGAATATATTTAATTTCTTTTCTTAGGGCATCTTTTTATAGGAATACATCGATTGTTATTGTCACTTCGCGCATATCCTTTTATGCAATAACAAGCATCGTTACATCTCTGAAAAAAGATTAATATAAATAACATTATTGAGTAAAAATAGAAATATTTAAGATAGGATATTAACAAGCTGTAATCCTATAAAGATTAATCCTTTGATGCTCCTAATAAGCATTATTATTTTATAAAATAAATTTTAATATAAAATGCGTGCTATATCAGTTAATTCATTTTAATTCAAATATAAAGATTATATGAGTTTCTCAAAAAATTGCGGTATTTATGTACTTACGATGTTTATTATAGTACAAGGTTTGCCCAAGTTGCTACAAGTTGTTTGACATGGCGATCCGCATTTGATAAATTCCTCATTTTTAGGACAACGATGCCGATGTGCAAACGTGTCTAAAAGCGATAATGTATGGTACATTTGTCACGTCGATACAAATAAAACATTAACTGTTTAATAAGAATTTACACACATTACAATATTGGAGAAACATTAATTTATTTAATACTTCTTAAATTAATGTGATGCTTAATAAGCCGTTTAATGAAAAACAGCGCTGAATAAATATTTAATATCAATATAAATTTTATCAATGTTCTTTTTATAAAATACTGAGAGATATCAATAGTATAATATTAAATATACATATATATTTACATGTAGAAAATATCGTCAATGCAACTAGTAATATAATTATTGCGCGAGACATT
This sequence comes from Lasius platythorax, assembly GCA_963971435.1. Classification (NCBI taxonomy): domain Eukaryota; kingdom Metazoa; phylum Arthropoda; class Insecta; order Hymenoptera; family Formicidae; genus Lasius; species Lasius platythorax. The sequence continues at coordinate 5,534,308 of OZ020541.1, forward strand.
ATAATAAATTTTCAATCTTCGTGCACAATTCGCAAATCCGTCTAACTAATCACTCTTACTGATAAAGTTTCGTCCGTTTCAGATCTCTTATACATACAAGATCCATGTGGATTTTATATAGCGGGAAAGTACACAATATGACTCATCTTCATAAATATTGATCTTCATAAATATCATCTTCATAAATATCGGAGTATGTGCATTTAGAATCGTAATTTTCCACATGTAAATTTACTGCTTTATATAAATGTGTGTGTTTTCTCGCCTGAAATAGCAAAAACATTGCTTAAACATTGTTTAATTTCGCATCTGTTGCCGTACGAGCGATAATAACAATGCATTGGAAAATTTTTTCCTCTTTGAAGTCGACTCGTTCAATTACCTCTATTCTGTACGTGACGTATACGCGACCGGGGAAATCCAAAATAAATATGTACATTGTGTGCTTTGACAACTCGTGATTCCCCGTTCTTTAATGATATATAGACATTCCTGGATCTCATATTGCTGTGCATTGTGTTGAATTGTACGCAGCCGTTATTTTTGCCTCATTTCTATATTTATGAGATGAAGAAACACAGTACGAGCTATCAATAATCTCGACTGAAAAATCATGATATCGAATTGCCTTAACGTTTTTTTTTAACATAATGTTATTATATAAATATATATGTATATAATTTCGATTTAAATTTGAAATAACAACAATAATTATTAATTAATAAATAATTAATTGATAAATTAATAATAATAATTAATTGTATTAATAATTCAGCTTAAAAAACGTGAATTTTATTTTATATTTTATAAAAAAGAATTATCCTGCCACATTCAATGTCATTAAATAAATTTATCACCACACATTCTGTTTGCATAAAATGAAATATGTTCTCTATATCGAATAATACCAAAAGAGAGGGAAGCTGAGCAAATATCCAATCCAATAAAAGGGTAAGCCGAAAGATATTTTCGAATTTTTGATATTTCCGTGTTTGATCATAAATAAATAAAAATCATTAGTTTACAGGAAATTGAGTAGGATAGAGATATTATGTAATTTGTACATATCTCGCTCGCTATATTGCGGTCAGTAAAATCACGATAAGGTCAGTGGAGCAAAGTCACGACAGTTATCGTTTACTTAACTGTTGCTCCGATACAAAGGTTGAACAGTGAAAGCAGCGTAGCTAGAGCGAAGATTGACCGGAAAGCGAAAGAAAGATCGTAGCGAACGAGCAAGGAATCTCGAGAACTCCCAATCGAGTTTTCCGCTGTCGGAATCGGGTGGCGATGCATCGTGAAATGCTGAATAGGACAGCCGAGACAATGGGAATAGAGAGTGGATATCACAATTATACGCCGAGTTTTCCAAATAATTAAGACATCGGCCAGCCATTGTAGGGAAACATCTCGCTCGCGCGTCTTTGAATTTTCGCTTCAGGCGATATCGGGAAGATAATAAGCCGCATATTTTTGTCTCTCTGGCTAAAAATAAAATATGTGCAAATTTTGCCGCAATTTACGCACAAACATCGCACAGTAATTTCACGCGACAACTATAAAATCCGTTATTTTTACACTACAAGTAACAATGCTTGCTAAATCAGAGTACATCGAAGATATTTTGCGAACGAAATTTTTCGACGAATGCGTCCGTCATCGGAAAAAAAATATAATAAATTATTTTAAAGAGAGAGTCGCTTCAATTCAAGAAAATGTTCCAACTAAAAGCAAGTTGTACGCGCAGACAATAATTCAATTTTCGATCGTAATAAATTCAATTCGAATCGCTAGATATTCGATTCTCGGCGCTCTTTACGCGAAATAAAAAAAACCTATGTACCAAGAGGGGAAGCAGAAGGGTCAATCTGATTCACTTGGGCTATCTCGCCGATGGCGAAATAGCGTTTAGGGTAAAAGCGTATTCGGGAAACGGCCGGATTGACCGTCGAGCTTACGCTGACAAAGTGGACACAGCGTATACATTTTGCAGGCCCGGAATTTCTCAATTGATCGAACAAGAGTTGTCCTTCCTGCTTCATTCTTACGCAAAGTACACTAATTACTGGACATAAACAATACTCAACGATTTAATTATTACGAATTCAGCATAAAAAGAGGCTAATAAAAGCCAGTACGCGGATATTAAGCGTAACAATCTTTTTTCTAAATTCTTCTTTAGTTAAACGTTTCTTTGTTTAGTTAGATGGTCCTTCCTTTGGACCATCCTCTGTATGTTAATTAATAAGAAAATCCACGTGTCAATGTCCGCATTCCCGTTTTACTTCCCTGGTAAGTCCTCACAGCAAACGAGGACGAGATGAAGAACAAGGTGCAAACGTCCTGACCTCCGCAAATAAACAAACAATACTTAATTTTTATATTATTATATAATTTAATTATTACATCACTACCTGGAAAATTGCAACGTCAATAGAATTTGCGTGAGACCTTGCAAGCATCTCTGATTTTTAATGGCTAATAAAAAAATTGACCGGAAGGAAAATATAATGAGATGATTACACAATGGCAATAGATACAGATGAAAAATAACAAATAATAAACAGGAAATAAAAAATAGACAGGAAATAATTTATTGCAGATGAAATATGTATCGAGCTGATGCGGAAAATATATTAATGAAAGCGTATATAAAGATTTTCTTTGGATAATAATGACTTTTTCTGACACGCAACATGTGTAACGAAGTAATGAGTTCCATTCACAACACATGCGAAAAGAACGCAGCAATATTTGTTATCATCGATAAGTTCCATTATCAATGTTTTAGTAATGTTTACGTGCTGGAATGTATTCTTCGGTTAATCATCGTTCAGCAAACGCGTATTTCATCGTGTGCATGCATGAATGCGCGAACGCGATTTGATGACGTAATAGATAATAGAAAATAATATCAGATAAACAAACCGTGGATCAAGGCTTTTCGCTAAGTGGATGGTATATATAAAAGCGCACTTGAAGCTCACGGACAGTATCAGTCACAAGTCGACAGAGTAAAATATCGAAACGTTAGCAATGTCTCGCATTAGTTTCTTATTGCTCGTAGTGGTCGGAGTGCTTCTCAGTAAGTTTTCGCGTCATGTAAACAATTATAATGTTTATTCAATCTGTGATTAATCTAATCGAAGAACTTTCACGAATAATGAGAATTATAATAAATTCTCTAATTCTCTAATTAGTTTTAATCTTAATTTTCCAATATTGTGACATGTGGACATGTGTGATAATTTATACAATATTGCATATGTATAGGCACAACTGCTGCTGATGATCAGCAATGCCCAGAAAATCAGGAATACACGACTTGCGGATCAGCATGTCCACCATCGTGCAACTCGCCGCCTAATCAACCCTGCACAATGGTATTTATCAATTTATGTCGAATCTGATCAAAAATCTTATTTCTTTTTTTTTTTTAAACAGATGTAAAATATTGTGTAATTAAATATAAAACTTTATAATTTAAATATCATATTAGATTTTAAAAATCTATTTCATACGATTTTTTTGCAGCAATGCGTTATGGGATGCCAATGCAAACCAGGATTGTTGCTCAGTGCTGGAGGAGATTGCGTGTCTCCTACACAGTGCTAAAAATGTCTCCTACACAATGCAAAAATTAATCGACATATACTTATAATGTTTAATATTTCAACACTATAGTTGATCAAATTTTGTTTTAATGTCTCGAGAAAATGTGCATTAATGATGGTTAAAAATAAAAAATTGTGCAAATTACATATAGGCCCTGGTCTTCTTTCTTTACTCTTAATAAGAACATTCTTTATAGTTGATTTTTTCGCATTAATTTATGCTACAATTTATGCGTTTCAGATGCTTATTAAATTTAGTACCTAACATTTTTTTTACTTTTTAAATTGTCTAAATAACTAATGATAATACTCAGACAATATCTTCACCTTTCAATTTGTTTTAGTTCATGAGACTGATATAAAAAAACTTTTTATTTCTTTTTTTACATCTTTCTTTGATTTAATTTTCATGTATCGAGGGTATATTAATATATGTATATATTAGTTACAATTTATACATTGGTCTTATATACTCGTCTTGAAAATTAAATTAAATTATATTAAAATTGTACAGCAATATTCCTTCGAATGTGCCAACATTTGATTTTATTTATATCGTGATTAATTCTCTACGAAAAAGTTATCAATTGTTTGATTGATCACTAAAAGACAATCAAAATCTAAGTTCTGTTAAATACTTTATATAAGCTTGCTTTTTTAATCATATCTCTATTTAAGTAGTACTAATTTGAGAGAGAGAGAGGGAGAGAGAGAGAGAGAGATACCTGTTATTTTCAGGAATGCCCTTATTTCATTGTCAATAAAATGTATGAATATAAATGTATGAATAACATGATGGAATATATTCAGAGAAAATGTATAATTTATAATTCATGCTAGAGTATAATAAAATAATGTTATGATAAAAAATAGGCATTAACTTTTACATATAATTATTATTATAATAATAAATATAGCACTATTAATAAAACAAATTTTAATAGTTAAAAGATAATAATCCATTATAAATTTTTTTTCAAGGTTTTTTTTAACATATCAGATTTCGTATACGAAAACTTTCAAGCACACTTCAAGCAAGAAATCCGGAAATTTCAAAATAACTGTTGATTCCACATTGCATAACTTCGATTAATTTCCCGTGGGAAATAAGGCGCGCAATGTAAAACATATTCTTCCCACCTGATTATCTGACGAGGAAATCTCAACTGTAATATGCGAATAATTAGTACCGACTAACCGAAAGATTCGAATATATTAAGTGTCTTGTGTACAAAATAAAAATATAGCGCGACAGTTGGAAGAAACAGATTGTAATAACGAAAATTGTTATAGGTTTTCCTCTCTTATTGTAATACACGCGTTATCTTTTTGTCTGAGTTTTTTTTATCGTGAAACATAAACGATAAAAGAATAATAAGTGCTTGTGAAGAAGGATGTATATAAAAGGACCTATCATCCCCCCGCATTTGTAATAAATTCGCAATACACGAAATATCGAAACATGTCTCGCACTGTTTTCTGTCTTCTCGTCGTTGTCGCAGTATTATCGAGTAAGTCTATTGGAATGTGTTTTACTATACATATAGATATGATTTTTTAATGATTTTTTAATATTTACAATTTTATAATATTTATTTAATTGTTCACAATAATTATTCAAGTGTAAAACTAGTCTATAACTTTTGTTTAGAAACTATTATATATTATTTATCACACAAATGCAGTTTTCATTTTATTTTTTTTTATATTCTTTTTTCTCGGCAATAAAAAAATTACTTGTAGTAACTAAAACTATAATTAATTTTACTTAATTAATATTAATCTTTATACATATTTCGTTAATAAATTGAGTAGCGCAATTAATTCATGGAATAAAAAATGTATAATAGCATATAAGATTAGTGTGATGGTGTAAATATAATTGCTATTACTAATCTTATGTATATTTAATTATTATTATATATATATTTAAGAATTAATCAATTATTATAGCTGTTTGGGGTAATCAGTGGCCAAAGAAAAAGTGCGGAAAAAATGAAGAATGGACCGAATGCGGTTCGACGTGTCCTCTAAGATGTGTTCCCCCGAAAAAACCACAGGCTTGTGCTACTGTAAGTTTTTAATTATTTTCTTTAAGTATTTTAATTATTATCTAACAAATAAATGTAGATGATATGTGTATCTATACCTACATTAATAGGTTTTTATCGAATTAAGACGTACAAAATGCAATATAATTCTCTCTCTTTCTCTTGTGTTACATTACATTTAGATTTTATTATTTATAATATCATACAAGAAATGTCTGAATCGTTAAACAATATTCCTGATATAAACAATGTATTAATGTATTATACATTTTGTGAACATTTTATATTTGTCTTTTTCAGGTATGCGTGAAAGGTTGTCAATGTAAACGTGGGTACTTAAGAAACAGCCATAACAGATGTGTCCTTCCGTGCGATTGCGATTGCTAATAATGAAATTATGATACATGTTTATTTTTAAACTTTATCTTCTCGGCAACGCAATTATTAGAGAATTGTTCTTTAAATTACACAAGATTTATAATATTTGATATCAAAACCTTTTTGAACTTTTATGCTTATATCATAAATTTGTGGTGTAATATATGTATGTAATATCATCTCTCTGGATGTAACATGTAATAAAAATAAAATAGTTAAAAAATAGACAAACACGCGTGCGCACATATACATACACATGCATATATAGCTACAAAGGTAAATTTAAATCTAATGTTTGGATCGGATTTTTTTTTATATTTTCACTTCTCAGATATAATAGCTTTATAGAAATATTGCTTCAAACATTAGTAAATTTCATGATTTTATATGTGTGTGCTATTTTTCGGTTTTTAAAGATATTTATAAAGATATTTATATATATATATATATATATATATATATATATATATATATATATATATATATTATAGATAAAGATATATATATATATATATATATATATATATATATATATATTTATAGATAAAGATATTTATATCTTTATAAATATACTTATATCCGTCAACAAATGAGAAGAAAAAAAATCACATGAAAGAAAATATACATTTTTTCCATCCTCGTTGCATTTCTAAGAACTGAGCGTAGATCCATACGTCAATGCTGTTTACATAATAAGAACTGGTTTCGCAAAACGAGTAATATATTAGCTAATATTGAATGTTAACAGAGATGTCGCATATTGATACACTGCGTGTTAGTTATATTGATATTCACATTTAAGAGAAAGAAAAACATATAAGATATTATATTACTTATGTTAAAGTAATTTTATTAAAATATAAAAGCTAATTTTTTTTGCGCGTTATATAATCATATACAATAGAATCAAAAAAGAAAGAAGAAGAATGACTATATTACTAATTATATTACATATATTAATTTAATTTCTTCTAAAATAAAATAGAAAGTCATACAAATGCGAAATATAACTTTACTTGTGTAAGCATATTTATATCCACATATAGAAAAAAAATACGATTACATATTTACCTCGCAAAATCAATCAACAATAAATTTTTTAAAATTAACATTACAAAAGAAAACAATTATTAAAAATACTCAAATGTAAAAATAACATTATATCATTTTTAATGTAATATATTTTATACATACATTATGTGTCTTTTACGATCAATGACAAGGTAAATTTTTTCTTATCTCTCTTTTAAAAACAGGAAACCCAAGATCAATCATTATGATCTCATTCCACGACGTGGAATAAGTCAATGTAAATCATGCATAAGACATTACTATTACAATATGCAAATTAAAATAAGAATATATATTAATACGTATTAAATTGTAGAAATATGTATTAAAAATCTGTTAGAGACAGCAGAAATGTATAATAATTCTTTTTTTTATCACGTTACTACGTGCGCACTATTGTTTATTAGCACAACCACACACAGTGATTAACTTAGTGATACTTTAATACCGATACGTACTGTTACTAACTCCATTATAAATCAACAGACTTTTGTAAGTACTCAATTATTGATTAAACCTAGATTGGAGAAGCGATAAGTAGAATTTACTCGACAGTTCTCTTTTTGCTGTCAATTTCAAAGATTTCATATAAAATAATTTCAAAGGTTTCACACATAAAATAATCTGAGAGAAATTTTTTCAGAATATCTTTATTTTAAAATCTAAAAAAATGTAAAAAAATGTTGATGATACGTAAACTGACACATAAAATATTAGAAGCAACTTTATATAATACGTTTCACTTAGCTCTACCAATAATGTAAATATCATACTACTTACATTTATGGAGAATATCAAGAGGTGTAATTAGTTGTAAATCTCTACAAGTAAAATTACGTATTTCTTGGAAATATGTAATAAAAGAGCAAGTGCCGAATTCAAACAGAAAGGGTCACTCTGATGAGATATAACTGACCTTAGTAGCGAGACCGCTTTTCACTTGAGTCTTACTCAAATCTTCTCAAACGAGATAAGCAATCATATAATTTACATATATTATTTTCAATTAAAGTAGCAGAAGGATCTAAATATTTTAGTAGAAAGAATATAATTAGTTTCAGATTTTCTCTATGATCACAGAAAGAAAAAGATTTGTACTCAATAATAAATATAATCAGTAATTAATAATCAGAGTTAATAATCATAATTGTTGTATAATATATATAAATGTTTCTTATAAATAATAATAAATTCAACGTGCGCACGCGCGCATCACATGATATTCTAATATTAGATATTAGTTAATTCAAAAATTCTGCTTGAAAGTTGGAATTAAATTATGACCCTCTACTGATAGAAAATGTCATAGTTAAAATTCATGTCACACGTTTCGATAGCGGTTCCAAACAAGTCGTTATGTGAGATGACTTCAGCGTGAGCATCGAGAACAAAACGGAAGTAGTTATGCCGAAAAAAATGTCTATCTCGAGAAAGGCGGACGAAGGCCGCTCAACGTTGTATATAAGCTCAGTAAAACGGACACCTATCATCAGTCCAGCCCGAGTTGCTCAAGCGCTAGCGAATATCGAATAGCACCGAGAAATACAAAACATGGCCCGCGCCGTAATTCTCTTCTGCCTCATCGCAGTTACTGCCATTAGTAAGTTCAAAGCAATAATAATCTATCAAATTATCAAACGTGAAATGTCACTTACAAATATTTCATTTACTGATATTGTCATAAGATTTTATAAATAATTAGTAGAATTATGTATATCATATCATATCATCTATATATATATATATAAAATTAACTTCTGAATTTTGCTAAAAACATAATTTGCTGACAGAATTATAAAACTTGATCACACCCATATAGGATATGTTTGTAGATTAATAAGATAAAAAATAAAAATAAATTATACACATATTCCGTGTAAAATGACAATATCTTACACACACTCATAAGAATTTTATTAAATAAAAGATAAGTAATTAATTTTTAACTACGTTTTTATAGGTGCCGTGCCTCACTGTGGTCAAAACGAGGTATTCAATAGCTGTGGTTCAACGTGCCCAAGCACTTGCCAAAATCCAGTTCCCCCTGTTTGTACATTGGTCAGTATTGCATTCTTTAATAAAATGCATTAAAAAATTTTTTTTAAATTGTCTTAAATATCTCAAAGATATTTTCTTAAATTTCTTCAAAATCTCTTTAAATTTGGCATCGTAGAAATGCGGATAGATAATTCTTATATTATTGCTAATATTTTTGCAGTTTTAAAATCACGTATGTGCATATTTTTTTAATAAATAAAATTTATAAAAGTATATTTGTGTGAGTAGAGAGAGAGAGAGAGAGAGACAGAGAGAGGAAGAATACGGAATTCTAAAATAATTCTGTATAAATAAAATATCTATATATATTTTAATGCTTCTCATTTTATTTTCAGAGATGTAATCCTGGATGTGACTGCATACAGGGATATGTGAGAAACGCAGCAAATACATGCATATCTACGCAGGATTGTTAACCATTCAGCAACCAAACAAATATAATTTCCAAAACTATGTCGTCAACTATGTCGATATAAAATAATACGAAATGGGCATGTATGATTAAAGCTTTTTTACTGATTACAGTATATTTGTACAAGTTTTTAGTTGTATTCATAATTTTTTAACTTGAACAATATTGTATTATGTAGTTATTGAAAGTTGCTTATTTTTGTTAAACTTTAAAACTATTTTGTGTTTTTAATAAAAAAAATATTTAAACATATCAAAATATTTTGTTAGTTTTTTTCTAATAGTTAATATATTCATGATTCTTTTTTATGCAAATTTTAATATCTTAAATATTTTCCAAATTATTATAAGCGTGTTTTCCTCGAAATAAATTTGGAAATAAATAAATGGAAAAATTAGAAAGTACAAAGAAGTGCGGTTAACTTTTGAGCACGGAAAAAGGGGAATTATACAAATATATAATGTAATAATTTATATATATATATATATTCGTGGAAAGACCATTTTATGCAATATTAATATCTTTTGGTAACAAAATTTAAAAATACATATGTTTTTATTGCATTTTCTAAAAAAAAAATGCATCCTACATTCGAAAAAATATCTAAAAACCTAAATTATCAAGATAGGAAACCTGGGAAAAAACCTAGTCATCATCAAGTATATGAAATAGCGTGTAGATTACACTAGTGACAACTAAATGACGACTGAATTTAATCTTCCGGCACTCGCTGCTTTTAATGTTTCACGTCAGCTGTATATACCACGAACATTGTATACGTACGCTGGAACATCATTAAGAACTATAATCTATTCTCTTATATAATAGTAAAAATCTATCTTTAGTCTAGTGCGAAGTACATGCACATGACTCATTGTAACATGTAAGAAAAGCTTATATATGCATATATTATTACATTAAAAAAAAAAGAAAATTATTAATCGTTCTTCATCGAAAAACTTAATAATTTTATTCAACTTAAGTAAATAAATTTTTATATAAAAAGGATCTTTAAACGTTATTTTTTATCTCTTAAAAAGTGTCTCTTGAAATCGACAATCTGTTTTTCCCGATCGGTGATTTCGATGATTACAGCTGGTAATTTGCACATTTGCACTTCACGAACTAACGCGATTTGGCGTTAATAATATTTACATAATCTCTCGAAGTACAATCATTACATAAAATTTACTACATTTTTGTATTCCTTATTTTCACCAAGTGTTACATAACAATTTTTCTCATATCAAGAACAATTTTTTTTGTATATAGATTTAAATTTGTAATAATAATGATAATAATAGTTATACAGAGAAAGATATGAAAAAAAGCAAATAAACTTGCAGAAATAATTTTTTGGTGGATTGCAAATTTTCTTCTAAATATAATTATATAAAAGAAATATAATATATAAAAGAAAATAAAAATATTCTCAAATTAAATAATCTTTTTAAGCATTTATTAAAACAAGACTATCACAAAACATTCATCTTTCAGTGAAAACGATATAAACAGAGTCATAGTTGAATAACAAGAGTCTTTATATAATAAAGTTTAAACACATTTATAACAATTAAAGTATAATAATCGCTGAAAAAAATTCGCTCCTCAAGAAATTTTATGCTGCTTTCGAGAAAAATTTACATTCTTGGGGAACACAAAGATCGGTATTTAGACTTCTCTTATATCCTTTTATGCACTGGCAACGAGCAACGCAAATCTAAAATTAAAACAAGAAGACAAATTCATTCATAATTTAATGGAAATCAATTTTCGATTCATACTAGTGAGAGTATGTGTATAGGTAAAAATAAAAAAAAATATATATATATATACTTATATAATATAAAGAATAAATTAAATATTCAGAATATATATACGCAATAAACTAATTATTGTAGTGGTATATCATAACTATTGTATTTGCGTACCTTAGGACAGATCTTCGGAGGATCTTGTCCGCATTTAGGTTCGCAAGATTTTACTACTGCACATTCATTCCATTCCTCATTAAGACCGCATGGCTGAGATTTTGGAGCACCGTCTAAACAATGTATGTTATAAAATCATACAAGAAATATGATTGCTTTAACATTAAATTTATTTTATGTAGAACGCGTTTTAAAACTGTATTTTTATCCACTATTGTAAAAAATTAAATTTTTCAAAAACATTCTGCAAGAAAAGGCGAAATGTGAATACTTCAAAACTGTATCATAGTAGATAACTGATTCATACTTTACATATTAGATTTAAAAGAAAATATATAAAATTTTTAACAAAAAATAAAATATATAAAATTCTTATCAATCGATATCACGGTCAAAATAAAATAACAACTAAGAATTTAGTAAGGCTCTCAATGTGAAATACAAATTTAAATTTCAACTTAAGATTTCAAGGAAAATTAATTTTTCATTGAAACTGATTAGTTGTGCACAGAGCACAAATTTTCCTTGGTGCGATACCAAGTAATTAAAATAAATCTCAATTCGAGATTTTTATTTTAATAAACCTCCCTAAAGAAGCGAGAAAAATATCGGAGCGAAGTCGCTGAATCGCCAAATCGCGATTTCGCGTCAATATTTTTTTCGCCTACGCTTCTTTAAAGGGGGTCAGGGTCAATAAACACCTCATGGTTTATTAAAATAAAAATCTCAAATTGAGATTTATTTTAATTACTTGGTATCGCACCAAGGAAAAATTATATCCTGTGCACAATTAATCAGTTTCAATGAAAAATTAATTTTCCTTTAAACTGACGCACTATCATTCGCGTCTGGTTCTTTCTAGCCCATTGAAATCAAAATGAAATAATTAGACAACTTACAGACGCAGACCGCAACGAGAAGAAGAAACAGAGCAATCAGCCGTGCCATCGTAGATTTTTTAGATATTACTTGTGCTATTAATATGCGACTTATGATACTAAACGCTTCAGTGCAAGCTTTTAAAGCTGCAGTGCACACGGTGGGGCGATTTAGACCGAGTTAGAGCGCAGGCGCCACAAGTATATGAGTATATAAAAAATATTATAAAGACGCAATTGAGATTCTAATCTATAAACAATGTGCATGTTATCAATGTAGATGATCAAGCGTAGATTATACAGCCCAACCTATTCAACTCCCGTCTCATATACATATGTATATTCCTAAAGATAAGTGTGCTATACACATACATACATACATGTAAGAGAGAGCGCTAGTTTCTATCTATTAATGATAAACTTATGCATTATAATAATTAATATAATGGCGTGCATAAGATAATATTCCGTCTTGTAAAACAAATATTTTAGTTATTCCATGCTAATAAAGCTATCACAGAATTACTTTACAGTGTATTGCAGATAATAGACTCTAAAATTTACATATATATGTCAATATGTTATATATGTAAATCAACTGCGTCTCTTATATTTCGCGTATTAAAATCTCTAAGTCTCCAATCTAATGAGTTATTTTTCAAGTGCAATTAATAATATCGTAAACATGTTGTTTTCTGGTAACCATATCTGATGCGATAATCGCAAGTTAATATGTGTTAATTTATATACATATACTTTATATATACGTATGACACGTTAACACTTTTAGTATTAATCTCATATTTATGTGTAGCCTCAAAACAACTATTATAACACTTGCATAATATAATGCAAGCTTATGTAATAACCATGTCAATATGATATTCTTATCATATATAAATTAATTTTATTTAATACTTCAAAAAATATCTAGATATATAGAAGTTCCACATAACAATACAGAGCATCCATAGAATATTTCAAGTATGTCAATTGAAAAATGTTGGCGTATGTTCCTGTGTACATACATACCGTATATCATATAATTTCAGTAGCATGCGTGTGTACACTATATATTTATAGTAACACGAAATTATATTAAAAAATGAGACCATGAAAAAGTAATGTCATATTCATTAAAATCCCTTAATAAATAATCCAATCTAAATCATTGATAAAAATCTTAATCTTTGATAATTATCTTCAATAATATAATCTCACATCGAACTGGCTTATTTTTACAGCAGCACATATTATTAAGCGTAAATTGCATGAGCGAAAATAACTTCTCGATTATATGTCTCTTTAAAAGCTAATTAACACTGATCAGCAGAGAAGTATTAATGAATTCCCGATAATGTCATTAACATCAATAAACGTCTCTAAAAGCATATATCATACTGTATCAATTATGTTCTAACAAACGCGTGCGCGCTATCTCGAGTAGAACAAATATTCGACGTATAACGAACAATGGTGTGATAACCAATTCATTCCTTTGGGGCAGATATTTGACGTTCGGCAAATACCATGGATGACACGCATGACTGTCCCCATCGCCAATGTCTCAAACCATAGTCGAAAACCCTCGGAGAGAAAGAGAGAAAGAGAGAGAGAGAGAGAGAGAGAGAAAGAGAGGTCTGAATCGTCAGTTTTAGAGAAAGGAGGGAGGACAATCGAGTAGGATGTAGAAAGAGAAAAGGAAATTTGAGACATATTCAGCTACCGCGTTTCCGGTCGACTGCTTCAATATGCTGGACCGATAAGGCAGAATGTCATACGAATAGAAACAATACGATATTCCGAAGCGGATGGCGAAGGGAAAACGTTTGGCGTAGCAAGTCTGTTGACGAAACCCAGCCATTCGCAAACAAGGTTTCAATTTAGAAGGCTTTGTGAGGGAGATAATTTCTAAATCACTCGCATGTAAATTATACGATAGACATTTATTGCCGTCACTGTGCGATTATAATTATTATACCTTGAAAGAAGTAAAAAGCGTAATTGTAATTTCTTTACATAATTGTGACTTATATAAAATATAATTAGTGTAAATAATAATTTTCGTGTTAAAAAAGTATTACACAGTAAATTATGAGTATTATATTAGTATATACATACATATAATATAAGGAACGTCTTCTTTTAATTTGGTTAATCCTTATTCTATGTAATTTTTGTATAAATTCTCTTAATTGTTGTAATAAAAAAAAATATATATGTGTATGTATAAAAAGCTAAATAAATTAAATAATTTAGCTCATATTTTCCTGTATGTGTTGAGGAAACACAATAAAAATAATCACAAATAAAACACAAATGAGTAAACACAAATAAAATTGCAAGCTTAAATAAAATTTTAATCTCCGCTGACATGTAGCATGGAAGAATGATTTAAAGAAAAGAAGACGCGTCTTTCCTGAAATGAGAAGCCTAGGGGACTTGATTTATCGCACTCGATCGCCCCATTTCTCCATGAAGATTTAATCTACTCCGAGCGCTGCAACCCAATCGAAATCTCTTTCTCTCTCTCTCTCTCTTTCTTTTTCCACTGTGGATCAGAATTTACGTAAATCGAAAAGTTTCATAATGGAACTCACAAATCTCCATGATTCGATCGTGTGTCTTATGTCTAGACAATCGTCTGAAAAGATGACTATTCCGGCACACTAAATCTGAGAATCAATGATTTCTAGAATATTTTGAGTAGATAAGCGCAATCTATATTCCCACAATTCGTTAAAAAATAAGATAATGACTGAGAACAATAAGATATCTGATCAGATGGATGGAAAATTTTATTTGGCACAGATTATAACACAAGTTATAACGAATTATATTCATAAATTATATCGACGAGATATTACAAATAGATAATAAATTAAATAAATTATTTGATTAAAAATCATTGACTCTTAATTGAGAGAAAAAATAGTAAATAATTGTAATTAAAAATAAAAAAGTCATAACATTTTTAATATTTAACGTTAAATATGGTATGGATAGGTATCTTTATGTTGACATTTAATTTCAATTTATACCTATAATTTAACGTTAAATCCTTGTTAATTCCTGGAGAACTGTAAGCTGAAAAGATAGCAATTATCCTTTTAGAAAGTGCGAAATGTCACAAGAGATCCAGTGTGAATCTCATTTATGTTTCTCCTTAATTTAATTATCATGCTCGCTCGTCGTAATTGTGTACCCTTGCATTTGATTGAAGAACATCGCTAAGTAATTACGCCTTAACAGAGACGACCCAGCAAGCGTCAACGTAAAGTGGCAAACAGGTAGGCAGGAAATACTAATTGTATCTTGCCATTAGCGTATTCTTGAACATTGAAATTAACATCGATAGAAAGGTTAATAAGTTGTTTACTACTAAAAGCTGATAAAATTCAAATTGAGTCACATAAGATAAAAATTAATATCAACAAACTTATCTGTTAAACAAATTTTAATCTATTTATATTAGGCACTTAAAGGCATAATATCTATTTAGATTAGATAAATAAGTAAAGTAATAAGTAATAAATCTTCATAAAAAATATTCATCCTTCAATTTAAATTGCAAATAAATAAAAAATCAAAAATTGAAAGGAGTCAATATAAAATTTAATATTTTTTAACTCTCAAACTTATTACTTCACTTTTGCTTCTATTATATTGTCACATATATTATCTCTGTTGTAATAATTTGATGTATTTCATAAAACCCGTTTTGCAATATTTGCGTTATTATTCAAAAATGGTAGGTCTAAAAATAAGCGCAAAATCCAGCGTAAAGTGGCGGATTGTTGGGTGGATATCGTCGACATTTTATTGACACCGCATGGCATTAAATTCCGTAATGAAATTGGATCGTGACTTCAATCATGGGTATATTCACGCCCAGAAATTTATATCTCAATTAAAATGCGACCCGGTCGCGTCATATATAAATCAACTATGACTTTCGCGCCATTCACATGCTCTTTTCTCATATCTCCCGTTGTGAGTCTCGTTTTGATTACATCATAATCTTGCATGAATGCCGATTTATGGAAAAAAAGACACGGTTAGTAGATAATGCATTTGTGATCCATGTACAAAGGAGATAGCTTATCGTTTAAAACACTTTATTGATGCACTTGATTATCGATAAGAAATATCAGTTAAGTGCTTTCAAAATAACTATCGATATGATCGCTATCGATTAATTATCAAGATCTATATCGAAATTTATAAAAATACTAATACTACTATACACAAAAAAGTATAAAAACAAGAATACTTCTATTTCGATTAAATAGTTCATTGGTGGCGTGATAAACCATTATAGAACAATATTATTTAATTGATATTTTATGTACAAAATACGCATTAATATCCATTAATTTATGTATATTAAAAAAGAAATTTCCACTAGTTTGTCTATCTTATTGATACCGTACTGATAATTTTCATCTCTTTTTATTTCATTGTACATTGTACTTTAACTACCTTACAGTTTCATTGGATTTTCGATATTTTCGAAATTTATTTGTTTATTTATCTCCGCGACGGTTTATCGTAAGATGCATTACTTCTATCGCGGAAAATAGAAACGCTAATATTACGTAATGATCTACAAATATCGATGCGTCATACGAGTCGTCAGGTGTTTCTATTGCGAGGAAATCCGACTATTTATTCCCTGCGGAAACTTTGGAGTGGTCAATGCATTCGGCGATAATGGATGTTTCTACTCTGCCCGTGAATCAGCGAATAGAAAATATTTATAGATTCTTTTCAATAAATAATCGTGGAAAGCTCAATCAGAGGTGTTGGCGAGAAGTTTCGTAAGATTTCGAAAGTATCGAAAGAGAGCGCGAGGCTGCAAAATTTCCCCGGCCGAAACGATCGCCGCTATGATCGTCGGGAAATGTGCGGAATCGGACACAACAATTCAGTCTTTCGTAGCGAGACAATTTACTAGCGGCCCCGAAACGCCTCCGACGCCGACGGATTCCTCTCCATTACGGAGATTGCGGTCGTTCTTCCTCCGAAGCGAGGAAGTTTCTCCCGATAGACCCGAACGAGGTCTACGACCGTATCGACGCGGCGAACGAACGTGCCTTTTCGCAAGCATATCGGCACGTATAACAGCCAGTAAAGCGCTCTTTACGAGCATCCATTGGAAATTAATCGAGTCCGATAGTCGAATGCGCGACGCCGTGACGAAAGAGGGGCGAGAGGGCGAAAAGGGGGTATAGACGAGACCCCGAGATAGCGAGAGCCCCCCGCTGGTATATTCCATGTGCGGATCGTAAAAGGGGTGACCCACCTGCTTTGTACGATACGATAGCCCGCCAGTAAAATTTCGGGGGCGCCTGTTTACGGTTGCCACGGAAACACGCGAGCACGGCCGTGCGTCGCGTGAAGGATTTCTCTCAACAATAATCCCCGCAGCGGGCGATCGGATATGATGGATGTCAAGAGCGAAGCGCGCACCGAGGAGCATGTCCGTAAAAATACGATAGCCGTTTACAACGGCGTAAAGTATCGAATTCGGGTTTTTTTTTTTTTTTTCTCTCATACGCTACGAAACGATACGGACGGATTAGAGAATGACGGGAGCTTTCAATCGACGCGACGGTCACGAGCTACATCGAGAGATCGAAGAATATAAATCGGGGATTAGTTTTTATTCGGGTCCGCCCTCCTCCCCGTTCGATTACACCTACGCGACATTGACGTTTCGTTAAAACCCGATCGTATACGCACAGTTTACGAGCTCAATTTTGTATGCACATATCTCTGAGAACGTCTGCGTGGCTCTCCAGTTGCCACGGAAACACGGTCGCATTACCTCCTCCGCGGTTACCTGCGACGATACGAAGGGGTTGGCAATCTAACCGATATGTATTCGCGTATTCGTCGGCGTCTCTGCCACAGAATTTGCCGCTGAATAATTGACAATTAATCAATAACGGATGTACATATGATATGTGCACGATCGTGCAACCGAGATGCTTGATTAATTTCCTTTGTCAGTCTCAACTCTTTATCCCTTTTTCCAAGAACATGATAATGTTCGCATAATAATATAAAATGTATTTTGGATTCCTATATTTCTTGTGTTTTATCTCATAGATTTATTAAATCTGATACCAATTTGAATCGGCCTCTTCTTAACAAGAACGTAAAATCGCGAATATTACAGCTCTATGAAATAGCGAAGCAAACAGGCGGTTTTAGCAAGGTGTACGATGGAACAACAACACACAGCGCGAGAAAAAAAGAAGAAAAAAAAATGAGAGGTTTATCGTGGCAAATCAGCGTACGAACGGTGGCTATAAACGGCTACGGAGCGTGAAAAATCTTGGCTCCGAAGCCAATGTTCTTTCTCCTTGAGCTAGTTGTAGCTTAGGTGGCCGCTTTCGGACGTTGCACCGATCCAACGGCATTAAACGCGCCGTCAGCGATATAATGTCTCGCAGGTAAATGTCATCCTACGCCTCGCACGTGCTCAACGTCTCTCGTAAGTTTTCGTCACGTCTCTATATCGCTGTTATAATACCCCGCGTTAAATTCTACCACGTAATTTCTACCGCGTAAATTTTAGTTTAACAGCACTCTACATAGATAGATCATAAAATAAAAATAAAATTGGAAATGTTTTATTTTAAATTATTTTATATTTCATGTAATATATGTGCGCATTATATTACATGAAATAAAATAATTTAAGAAAATATGATATATGTAAAATATTTTGCATTTTATTTTTAAATATTTAAACAAATTTTGAATATTTATAATAAAGTATTTTTTATAATCATTGATATTTTATATAAATATATGTAAAAAATACTTTAATAAAATAAAAAAATGTAAGATTTATAATTGTTTGGATCGTTTAAATAAAAGTTAGATTTTTACTAATGTAAAGTGCATCTCTATTGAGGAGATAAATAAGCATTAATTGCGCACAAATAACTAATAACAAATTTTGAGTAAATTGCAAATTCTTACCTTATAGTTGCTTTATCATTGCTCGATGCCTGCCCGGATTTCCTTCTCCTCTCTTAGTTACTGCTCTTTCGTAGCACTCACACAATACTCGCGAAAATAAGGTTAATTACGATCGCGCACTCATTAACATGTAAAATACGATAATCACACGGGACTTTGTACGGCATTCCCGAACTAATAGCACATGACGTGCAGCTAATTATCTTGAAGCGAAAGAACAACACGAAAATCACGATTATGCGAAAGTAAAATTCGATACTCGAAAATGACGCAGCCAAATTAACGTCATTCATCGCGACAACGATACTTTTATTGTTAATGAATAGTATGTGAACTTTTGTTTTAGAACAATTACTATCTCGTATTAAAATATAAATGTAAATAAATATATTAGTTAAAATTACAGCAGAATGTAATATCTCGAAAATATGTCGTTGTTTTACCGATTATTCGCACGATAGATTTTAATAATAAATTATATAAAATACGCGTTTTTACAAATCGCCGATAAACAAACTCTGAATTGTTGCTACGCACAAATGAGGTTGACGATTATTGAAGAGTACAAGAGTCCAATACAACTGTAATTACTAATTAAATGTATCGCGGTGCCGCGCTCGATTCATTCTATACTCGTGAATTTTTGTTAATGATCGAGATAACTTGATTATCGCGCGAATCGAGTAAACGGCTGGTTAATACGCGATACTCGCAGGAATTAACTGACCGCACGGGTTGATAATTGTATCAATTTCGCTAATTGTATTAATTATAGGGAATAATCGTGGGAATAATTTGGCATCTCATAGTAGTACTTATCGCGATCGCATTCCGTAGGATAATACGACGATACGCAGAGTGGTTCGCGACACGACTTTCTCGCTCGAGTCTCATCGCACGAATAACAAGGTGACCGCATATGAATATAAAATTATAGCACGTTATAAACGTCGCGCAAGCGTATATTCTGTATTTACAACTCGTCGCTCGTTTTTTCCGATGTGTGGAGCTCTATTGTTTACATTGCTTTGTTGTTCTTCGCGCGGCAGGTTGAGCAGGCCAACTCTGTACGTCGTATTATTCGTCTAACCACCATCGCGACAAGTACTAGAATATGTTAAAGACAATCATTTTCTACGATTGTTATAATTGGCGATTGTCAACCCGTGTGATCAATTAATTGTCGCGATTATTGTGTATAGCCAATAATTCGATTTGCATAATTTCGTGTGGTATTAGAACAAAGTTGTAGATATCATTTTCTTATTTTATTATCACAAAGTCACGGATATAAAAGGGGTCGATTCCGAATCGAGCGGCGTTCGACATATTTTAATCAATAACCACAATATATTTAATCACACGCGCTTTAATAATTGTCAATCGGCGTAGTAAAAAATTGGCGACAAAAGTAGCACTACCACAGTGAATGGCACACGATTTTGTACTGCCGAGTGGTATCATTCATGACTTTGACTTTCATGTAGTTTTACCGTAATACAAAACGTTGTTTGTGCGCGTTACGCTACCGCGTCTCTTGATAAAATGCGCGTAAAATGTATGATTAATGTCGAGAGTGCCGTGCAATCGTCATATTTTGTTGATTAGCGCGCGTGCGATCGTAATTAATCACGTTTTCGCGAGTGAGTGTTGTGTGAGTGCCACGAAGAAGCAGTAAATAAGAGAAGAGGAGTCCCGGGAAGGCATCGGATGATGGCGCAGTAACCATAACGTGAGTTACTTATAACTTCGTTAATTTACTTTTTATTATTTGTAAATATAATTGCAAGAATATTCGTCGATTTATTATGTGCCTGTTACATAAATCACGTATATATTTATCGTATTAATATATGTAAATGAAATTCTCAAAACTCGTAACTTTGTGTTTACCTTTTGAGCTTCGCAGTTGTGTCATATCAAGTTTGCAAATGTAGAAAAAAGATTATTAGCTACTTTGTGTTTGTGTAGTTTGCTTATCAACTGATATGTAACCGATACTGTCAGCAAAATCACATAGACCTGTATGTAATTGTGTGATCAAATAGATATAATTACGTCATATCTGACAACGCGATCCAACACTGTTTTGATCAAGGTCAATCGCAATATTTATTTGGTAGCTCCTCAGAATTTCTGCGTAGTTCTCTCTTGATTTTGCATGCAATAATAATTACGCAACCAAGATTGGTAGAAGTATCCTTATGTCATCGCTTCACGACTCTATATTTCTCTTGGTCGATTAAAAAAAATTTTCTGTATAAATATCTTCATTATTTATAAAATATCTTTGTTTATTAAATATCTTCATTATTTATTGGGATTATATGATTTTTAATTAATAATTTAATTTAAAATATGCCTAAAAATACTTAGAAACATATGACCTATAACAGAATTCTTCATTCTTTTTCTCTGTTCTTTATAATAGTATATATAATAAATAGCGGGGAGAGAGTACAGAAATAATTATTATTGAGAAAATGTATCAGCTAATATATGATTTATAAAAAATAAATAAACATATATATTTATTATATAAATCGTAAATTATCTATAAATTTCAGAAATTAATGTTTCACAATTTAAAATATTCACTATTATCCGTTTATGATCATCAGATAATCAATTGATATCTAATCATTTTTGCGATGTGACTAGACACACTGATTGACACGTGTAGCATTTTATGTAAAGACATTTAATTTTGTGATCAATTTAGCGCAATTTAATAAGAAAGTTATTACGCGTTCGCTAAAAGGCTGCGATCTGACATTTTCGTAGCCTTTCACTGGGTTGTTGCAGATATTACAGCCATCGCGTATAGCTACCGTCAAAGAAGCAGAAATGTTTGAATCAGAATAGATCCCAAGGACCTCGGTTCCACATTTGCTTACGCAATATTCACGCGTATCTGGCGTCGCTTTACTGCATCGGTTAATAATCCATCTTCGCATTGCTAATCGTGCTTCTTTCGTTACGTTTGTATATAAAAAAGCAGAAAATTATATAAAAAGAAAACAAGCTAAATATATCGAATGCAAATAATAGCCTTCTTATGACTGCATAATGATAAATGATACATATACAGATTGCCACATGACACACACAATGGATTTTATAATTTTGCAATTAATTTTATCTGCGAAGCAAGAGAGAATATTTTTTAATAAATCAGGATAACATAGAGAACAAAATATAAAAAATTAATTTTGATAGATTATCTCTATGTTATCCTGATCTGTATGATTACAAATACGTAGAATATTATTATAGGAATAAATCGCTGATGTCAAAATAAAAAAATGCGCAATTGCCTTTGTTATTGATGTTGAGTAAATGTAAGAAAAATAAATCGGAAAGTCTATGATTAAATACAACCTTGTACAATTGTATTTGAAGGGTAGACGTGAGTTTTACATGCAAATTATTCGCGTTACCACGTGCGCTGATGGTGGAAGGAAGAACGCAATTTGGCAACAATTCGGCCAACTGGCCATCAGGTCCGGAAACCGCAGCAGCTGCGGCAATCCGGTGCGCAATATGCGCAGCTAAATCTTTCCAAGCTATGCCGATCGTTCCATAGCTTTCATGAAACAATACGTGATAAAAAATGAAGAGCGCTTATCAAACGAGATTAAATTTGACGGAACTTTAACCATATGTTTTGTTAACCACATATTCAGAGAAAATCGTCTATTTCATTGCTTAATGCAAATGAAATATATCCTTCAAACATTAACTTTTAAAGATAATAAATCTAGAGTTCTCGGAAAAGGGAAAAGTATAAAATAATAAGCTCTATTTTTGTAAGAATGTAATACAATAGTTTTGTAGTTTGTGCATGTTTCTTTAATTTAAAAAAATACTCTTTTTAAATACTTTTTTTTTCCTTGAGCGCTTTAAAATTGTCGTATTAACGAATACTCTCTGTGGACTGAAAAAACAATTACCGAGATAACAAGATATGCAAAAAGCGAAATATCGAGAACAGTATAGAAGAAGAGCGCTCGTAAATCCGCCGATTTAACTTTGCACGACATTCATGCCCCGGAGAGGAGCCGCCTTCCCCTGCTGCGTGTCCGCCTCTCGTGGGCTCTCTCGAGCACTCGATGAACCGGTGAATCCGCGAAAGAGGGAAGGAGAATCATCCCCCGTTAATGCCGAAGTAATGACTGGGGTGGCAACGTTGAAGGACCCTCGACGATCCGCCATTGCCGGCACTGCCTCCCGCTTGTCCTCCCGCTCGCTATCTCTATTCTTCTCCCTTTTTCTCTATCTATCTATCTCTTTCTGTTTCCTCGCCCTTCGCCAACTCGCCCTCCCCTCGCCTCTTTCTTTGACAGCGGGCTTTGGACGACACGCGTGTTCCATACAGGACTGTCAATCACGGTCAGCGGGAGGTGCCCGGCAGCGCGAAAAGCTAAAATCGCCGACCCCCCCCCCCAAAAAGACGACCTTCATTTGCATAGAGATTTTCGGGAGAGCCTTTTTTCCCAAGCCTGCGACACCGGTCGACGACGGGGTCTTCGCCGGGCGATCACGCCGATTTCTCTTCCAGGACCCTCCAGGCCGACGAAAATTACCGGCATCAACGGTCATCCGGTATTTAACCATCGGAACCGGTCGGAAATCGCGTGAAAATCGCATTAATACCGTCAAAACGGGCTGTCACATCGTAGGGTTAACCGTCGCGTAACACGTGTGCGTAGCAAACTGTTTCGTGTCGCGGCAATTCGCGAGATACATTACGCTAATGATATAAGTACACGTAACGCCGTAATATTTCTCATTTGCGCTCATTATGCAATTGCCGATACTTATACCCGATACTTTCTCTCCGTATTACACTGTTTAAGCTGTGTCGATCGAACGTGGCACGCAAATGAAACGTTCCGTAATACGCAACGTAATTTCTCCCTCCTCAAATTTTTGCGTACAACCTGCGGAAACATGCGGTGTAACACGAAAACGAGCAATCGAGAAAGAATCCATGTGGTTCGCGTTTGGAGAAACGATTAAAGGCGAATTCTGGTTAAACATCGATATAACGGGAAGTATTTCGCTCCAGTAATGGGGTAGCACGGTCGAACGAGGAGATTAATCGTGAAAGAAATTGAGCGGGACAGAGGGTTAAAATACCCCGCGATAGGCGAGGATACGACGGCTTCGTAAAATGTACGGCATCTCGTCACGAGAATGCGCGGCCTTTCTACGGGTACGAAAATTCGTGTCTAACGAATGTATCCAACGACGTATCCGCGGCCGAACCAACAAAAATTCGTCGGCACGCGAATGGCTTGTAATTACGAGTTACCTACAAATATATATCATAATAGCGTTCCACCCTCTTCCGTTCGCCACTAGGGCAATCGAGTCCGATGGTAGGACAAAAATTGAAGGGATACCGATCGCGAGATATAGATTACTCGAAAACTTGAGTAATTTTACCTTTAGGGATCTGAAAGAAAGCAGATCGACGAAATTCAGCTGGCCGGCAATTTCGTGGTAGAACTAGGCGTCTTCCGGTATATTTCATTCGGTGTATAATTGTAGGTTTTGAGATCTAATCCGTGAGCATTTCTTATATCGAAAAGAGGAATTGCCTTAATGAATAAAATCGACGATTATCGTTGTTCAAATAACACGTTAAATAAATTTATATGTTGACGCAACAAATTATGTAGTCGATTCAACGATTAAGATTGCACACGTATCGGCAAAATGTAGAATTACATCAGTGTATAATTCGTTCGATTAACTTGATATTTATTTAAACTGGGACCATCGGTTTTTACCCAACCAGTTTCTGCCTTTAATGCGCGAGCACTCGTTCACTCACTTCGCGCGTGCGATTTAATGTAACGGAAAAAAACGAGAGTTCCCGAAACTTTTGTTTAGCGGAATAATTCCTTGGCATATCTCGCATAGAGAAATATGAATAGCAAATTTGCGTCACTATTATCCGATCGCGCGGAGAAAAGATGTGAATAAAAAATTTTTCCTTCAGACAATTTCAATTTTAAGCACACCATCGTACATTTATCTGGCTACCTTCTGAGATTTTCACCGTAATGCGCGGATCACCCTATATATAATATGTTACCTCGATGTTTCGAAAGTATCCTCGATCCTTCACCCTGTCACTTTTAAATTCGCCTGCGGGCATCAATCTCGAGGGACGTCGACGGCTTCCGCGGCATCGCCTTTGACGGTGATCCCAGCTCGAATCTTTCTCGCAAGGAAACGAGCGGCTTATGGCTCTCCATCTTGGGACCCGTCCCGAGGAACGTCCCGTAAGTCATGTACCTTCATATCGCGCTCGTCTCCGTGGTGCATTACCTTTCCTTCCTTATGCATATAGCGTCGAGATAACGCGTAAGAAGCGAAGTAGCACGACGACAGTAATGCGAATATCAAGTCGTAAATCTCCGAAAAATGTGCGCTTTTTTTTGTTATTCGCATAGGTGATAGCTATATGAACGCCTGATGGAGGATTGAGACATAATTCGTAACAGTCGCGTGTATAATATTAACGTTATTAACGTATAACATAGCGTTTTTTATTTTACGAAAACCGGAAAATGAATATTGGGGAATGAAATCATATGCGTTCGAAGTACAATAGTATCGAAGATAGATGTTCGATGATCTCTCTTGAATTTGTCGATAAACGATGGACGAGCCTCCGACAAACTGAGCGCACCATTCCAGGTTGAAAGGAGGACACTTCAATTTTCTACAAAGCTTTTTCCACCAGGCCTGTATCGAGTCACGTGCTTGATCGTCAGATTAGAGGGTAGTTCGAAACGAAAGAGCCATCACACACGGAGGTAGTACCGGTGGTCGCGGGGGTGATGAAGGGCTCTCGTGGTAGCATAAAACGGCACGTTCGAATCGACGTAGCCAGCACGCGAAACATATAATTTCGGGCAATAATTCCTGGCCACGGACGATTTGAGGCGAATCGGCGCGTGCTTCCGGATGGTCGGAGTCTCCCTCGCGATCCGCCCGTGTACCAACACCGGGTACCATCGTGGCCGATGTACCATCGCTTCGCGGGCGGAGACATCGGGGAGGGGAAAAAAAGGACCGGCCATAAAATTGAATCGATCGACTAAATCACCGACGAGGATTGCCTCGCGGAACCGCGGATAAAGAACGATGTCCGTCGTAACGTCGTGGATTCCGCTCCAGGTGTATTATTTTATTCCGAAGAATCGACCACGCGACGCTCTCTCTTTCCCCTTACTTTGTCATATGTCGCACGGAAATTTAAAGAAAATCTAGGTACGGAAAAAAAAAATTTGTTTCACACACGGCAATCAAATGATGTAACTGCGATGATGATAATTCGATGAGACGAAAAGATAACGTAACTATAATGATAAAATCTTGGTGTTTTACAACTCTTTTTGAGAACTATCGTATTAAGCTAAATGACCATTACAGAGTTTTAATATTCCCGAGCGTCTGTCGGAAAATTAAACTTACAAAGTAAGCATCCGCTGGGAATGATTCTTAATTACGCGAGCCTCAGATAGTTTCATTCTCAAGAGAATCATCCATAGTATAAAACTTTGTACATCTATATTTTTGTAATGAACGAGATGGTTTGAATTCCTCGTTTCATGGAGTATTATTAATGTTTTTCGAAATATCGACTGCGCAAATCACATCCCTTGATCGTTCGAATTATCTTCGTCAAAACGAATCCGTGAACAACAATGGCCGTTGGCGCACCGAGTAAAAAGCCTCGTTTTGCATTCCCAGACGATGGAATGGCTTTTCAATCTCGATGGGCTTTTTTTGGTAAAGGGACTCCGATGAAAAATCGTGGGCGCAACGATGATCGATATGTTCGCCGATAGAAGGAGAAAGAGAAAAAGAGGAAAGAAGAAAAGAGCCTGTACATTCCCGATGCGTTATCGGGCCAGAATGGACGGACGGATCTACATCAGAGTAATCACGGCTATACGTCATACGGAAAGAGCTTATATATGCGTGTATATAGGTTCATCGACGAGAAATAGAATATTCTCTCTCTCTCTCTCTCTCTCTCTTTCTGTACAAGTTTCCGCTTCACCCTCCGAAACATTTCTCGTGGGGGGCGCGAGCAAAAATCACGGATGGTAAATTAGACGTCCATCCCGTATGTAGGCGTATCCTCGCATTTGTCAAGAAGAACAGAAAGAACTAGCGGTTCTCTCTTGGCACAAACTCGTTTTCTGAGGTTAAAGTTAAGATTAAAAAAGACGATAAAAAATTAAATAGCGAATCTAAAAAAAAAAAAATTATCAAATGGGAAAATATGTTAATTAACGCGTGCGAGTTAATACGCGAATAAACAATAATCTAATAAAAATCTTTAAACGACAAAGCTTCTAACTAAGTTGTCACTTTAATGACAAAAACAAAAAGGTCAAACACGTGGTGGTTCGTATTACATCAATCCTTGCCTCCGCTAAATTCCTTTCAAAATAAAAACGAAATAAAAAGATATAATGACCCAGGCAGAGCGGCACTCTTTTATTTAAACCCGAGAAGAGCGAACTAGTTCTGCTGCGTAGTTTGACCTATATACGTGCACGTGTGCGAATTCGCCGGAAGGTCGCGCAGGGCATCATCACGCTCTTTGTCCAACAACAGAATCGTATATGTAAATGCGCGTGTGTATGCGCATGTGTGTATGCGTGTCGTAATAGGGGCCCTCAGGAGGAGAGACCTTGGGCCCCGCATGCCTGACTGCCTGCTTCCCAGCTGTCGCTCGTGCACAAGAGGAGCCTGTGTTTCTGTCCTTCCCCCTTGCGAATTATCGCGACCTTGGGGCTGCCAGAAACGGCACGTGCGGGGACTTCCGAAGGACGCGATACATCCGTCCGCGATTAACGCTTAATCTGCAAACGCGAAATGTGAAAAACTAAAAGTGGCAAGATAAACAGGATGGACCAAACTAAGCAAAAACTGTAGAGTCAAGAATCTGCGAAATCAGAAATTCGATATACAAGTCGAAACTCGTGATACCAGGGATGTTCGAAGCCGAGGATACGCGCATTTATAATTCATGTAATTAGAATTCCATTGAAGTAACATATCTATTTATCTCTCTCTTTCTTTCTTCCTCTCTTTCTCTCTCTCTCTCTTTGAAATAAAGAAACCTGCTTAAAGAAAAAAAACTATAGCGAAATGTTTATACGCGGCTATTCTATTGTACAAGCACAAAAAAGAATTTGTCCCGCGGTCGGTCATATAATCCGTCTTAGAAAGAAGTCAATTGAAGCAAATAGCTCACATTGTTCTGTACAACTTCTTTTAAGCATCCTTGACTGTCAGTCTTAATGCGTTCACCGCGTGCGAATTCTAAACGCGCAATACGTGCCGTGCCGTCGTTACTTTTTCTTGCGTAAGATTAACATTGCTCGATGAGAAGAGATTGATGAAGACTTTAATACGCAAATAAAATTCTGGTCGCTCGTTCTAGACATTGGCTCGAACGTACGCATCGTAATTTTACGGAATGATATGCATCTCGAGAATGGCCTCTCGATCAAACTTTATGCATTATCCGGATTTTCAACACGCGTCGACTCGTGTGTGTGTGATATGTTATCTTGGCCGTCTTTTCAACGATAAAGATAGTAGAAGATGGATGTCTACACATAATTAGATGAAACAGATTGATGAGAAAATGTGGAATATTCAATGAGGAGTTTTCGATGAGCTAAGTAAGACGAATTCTTCGAATAGAAAAAGTTAGAAAAAGCAAGATGCGACTGAAGACAGAGATGCAAGCAAGGAAAGATTCGATAACGCAAAAATAAACATCTTAACGAAGTTGTTCCTCAAACGGACATGATTCAGAGAAATGTATCGGATGCGTCTCGCGCCCTCAGATGACGCTCGTCGAAGATAGCAGAAGATATCGAGGGTACTGAAATTATGGCACTACGAACAGTTCTCGAAAGGACCCCGGGGGCATTGGATCATTATTTTCACGGGAGGCGGCTGCTCAATGGTCCGCAATCCCTCACGCGGCGATCGATGATATTACGAATCTGCCCTTAATCGGAACAGCTCGTCGAAACATACCAATTCGTTCTACAAATCGTTGCACGTCAAAAGAAAAAGTGAATGAAGATATTGAGACAAAATACGCAATTCACATGCATGAGACAAAAAAAATGAGTACAATATCTTCGGTCATTTTTCATCAGTATATTACAAGAAACGATATTGAAACGATAAGTACTAAAAATCAAGAATATTGTTTCTAAAAAAATAGAGAAATAGAAAGATAAAATTTTTTACACAAGCGTCTTTAAATTAATCTGTAATTGAAAAGAAAGATCGTG
Source organism: Lasius platythorax (assembly GCA_963971435.1). Classification (NCBI taxonomy): domain Eukaryota; kingdom Metazoa; phylum Arthropoda; class Insecta; order Hymenoptera; family Formicidae; genus Lasius; species Lasius platythorax. The sequence continues at coordinate 5,564,049 of OZ020541.1, forward strand.
ATTTGTGATGTTATCGATGATTATAATTTGAAAAATCCTCTCTACATAAATTGCATTGTTGCTAAAATATACAAATTAATCTCGACATAAAAAAATCTTATTATCGTATCAAAAGCGTTCTGACAGACCTATCGTCCCTCGGTACAAACTACGCGTAATCTTTTCCCCGAAAAAAAAAAGAGAAGGGATTGTGTCGGAGGGTGCGGAAAAAGATCTTCCGTGAACTAATTCGCGAGAGATTCTCTCGCAGGTCATCCGAAACGTGATATGGGCGAAACTCCTGCGCGGGCTGTTACAACGAGAGACGCAGACGCCATATTTGAAATTCAGATGCTCGGATTGTTTCGCTAAATCAAGAGAAATGTGGCCCCGGTGAGTTTCAACGGCGAAATATCGCGCGCCACCCCCGTGTAAGCCACCTTCATTCCACCACCTTTCTCAGAGGGGGAGGAGGGGGAGGAGGGGGGGCTCGTGTGTGTGTTTACGGCTAAATCACTTTTGTTCTCGTCGGATGTCGCTCCTCTAGCAGCACATATTTTCAACTCTCTCCACCTGCCGTGATATCATCCCTGAAGGTACAGTCGATTTGAAGGGAAAGAAACGAGAGAAATGCAGAGACCGTTTCGTAATAAAAGTAAAAATTGGTTGTATGAAATATATAAAATATGCTGTTACTTTATGTACTCTTATTTTAAAACAAACATCTTTGCGATCTTATGCTAAGAGAATTTTCTCCGTTTTTTACTTATACGAATTAGCGTTTTTAGATTTAAATTATGCAGTTCCGGAAAATATAAAACGTATGAAGATTGATAAATTTTAATTCATAAACATTGTTTGTATTTCCGTGCAAGTTTAAATCTGATCGTCACGACAATGACAACTCACATATGTTGCGCGTGCATATATACGGAAGAAAAACGTGCAGCATCCTGGGAGTAGCAAAGTTTTTCTATTACCAGATAACAATAGGCCTAGACGGCAGGGGAAGATTTGTGATCGTGATACGGAGAGAAAAAGAGGAAAGGAAGGAAAAAGGACGTTTCCGAGAGTGAAGAATCGCCGATTTTAATGGTCCTTTGTTAGAGCCGCGGCTGTTCGCGGCGAGGAAAAGAAAATCAATACCGCGCTTCATCTTGAAAAGAGACCCATTTAATCCCTCGTTAAGTTCATCTAGACGTGTTATTCTTGTCGTCGAATTTGATTCATCGACAAGAGTCATCGGAGAAGTGTTTTGTTTTCTTGTGATACGGCGATGTTTTTAGAACATCTTAATGAACGTATAAGGGTTGATTATTTCGCGCCTAAATAAATGCGACTATTACGAACGCGATTAGGACGAAATTACAAGTGTAAATCGCGCGCATTCCACGAACATACGTGCCTGCAACTTCCCTTCCTTATCCTCCCTGCTTCTCACTCGGTAGGAATTCTCATAGCTCTTTGAAAATGAACGGGATGCATTAATACGCAGGCGCGTATCCCTCCACCGTGGCAATAACTCAGGGCCCTTTTTAAGCGATCGAGGATGATTTAAAGTGTATTGTAACACTGTTCGCACGTTGAATTTATGACGATTGCGCCCTGCACCGCAACTGGTATAGCGGTAACAATCACTATTCTCGTTACACCTATTATGCCGTAACTATTTTTATGGGCGCATCTTTTTATGGGTCCAAAAAAGCACGAGTGAGAGAAAAAGGGCAGACGCGATGGGAACACAAAAGAGATAGAACACTTCGGCTACCTGCTCTCATTGTCTGAAAGTGGAGCAGTTCTCGAGTTCCAACACTTTATTCCGCGTTCTCTGAATGGAGTACCGCAAAGTCTTGCTTTATGGGACTTTATGTGGGACCGCGGAACGACGATTCAGTTTTTAAAGCTTTCCTTTCTCCAGTTTTTCCTTCCGATTTAGCCGTCGCATCCAATTGCAGTCCCCATTCTCGTATTCATCTCTCCTACGCCAAAAAGAAGTAAAAAAATGGTAACAAAATTACCATGCTGTACTAACTTGAGGAATCTGTGTGTGTGTGCACATCTTCGCTTTTCTATATACTTTAATCCTCCAAAAATTAAAATTGTGCTTTTCGCAAAAATTTTGTAACTGTAACTAATGGATATTAAGCCGAAAATATTTTTTCGTCTGCGTTTTCGATTTCTGTCTAATTAATTTTCTTGGGGGAGACATATTTTTCTCGTATAAATTACAAATATCAATCTCTCTCTCTATATAGTTATAACGCTGATTACATACAGCATTGAATGCGAGGTGTGATCATAAACTGGTCGGCATTCTGGTTTAAAACAGATACGCCAGGCGAGAGAGTCAATAATCTCGTCTTTGTGTACAGCCACAAATCTGACGGTCACGCAATTCTTTTTTAAGCCGAGAGGAGCGGTCAATCTCTCGTTGAGAGTCTCGGTCATCCGTCGTGTTTTTGCTCTCGCTTTCGACCCTCTACTCCACGGCATTTTTGCCGGTAAGTGTACGACAGTTTTCGGCGCCATAAATATGCTGAGCGCATTTGCAAGGGTGGGAGCCTCTCTTTGTTTGCTCCCGCTGGCGAAGTTTGCAGTGCGGGACCGGAGTGGGTGCCAAGAGGAAGGGAGAAAGGGAGGTAGAGAGTGAGGAGGAAAGAGAGGAGCATCGGGAGATGAAAGTGGGTCGTGAGGACGCTGGAAGGGGGGAAAGGGGGGAAAGGGACAAGAAGGGGGAACCGAAGTGAATCCGGCGAGGAAGGGGCCGCAGGAGTTGAGTGGGGCCGTAGATTCTTCTTCTAACGTAACTTTCGGCCAAAATAGGCGGTCCTTGGAATCTAATTATCGGTACGCCCGCTGGAAACTCTCCGGATTATTTATGCCTCTTCTTTGTTCGGCCACGGCACGGTCCCGCACAACGGCGTTAGGGAACAGGGCGGCACGGGAGGAAAGATAAAAAGACACCGCCCGCGGAATACGACGGGTACACCGCTATCATAAGAAACACTAGACGCGACGCATCTCTCTTCGATCGATAGATGATGTAACTATGTAACAGAACGTCGCAAGAGCCCTTTGTCCGGCGGTTTCGCGCGAATGTCGCTAATATATAAGATTTAACCAACGCTCGCATATTACACGGAAGAAAAATATTAGCTATCATAGCTAAATTTTAGATGTCTCTATATTACACCTTAAATTTAGTTAGCACGTCTAAATTTTAACTAATATTTTTAATTATAACGGAGAAACTCCCCGTTAAACTATAGCTTAAAAATATTAGTTACCGTAGCTAAAATTTAGGCATGGTAATTAAATTTCAGGTGTAATATAGGGATACCTCAAATTTAGCTATGGTGAATAATATTTTTTTTCTGTTTAGTATCGAAGGTAGCGCGATTATCGAAAATGCGATTTGCAATCTTGCGGGATACAGGATTTTTTGGTGGTCACGAAAACCGAAATCTATTATGCGGTCTTTGATGCGAAATAATTTACGGCTCTTGGAAAGCGCACACGTGTACAGTTGCACGCGTGTGCGCAATTACACCCGCGGCGACGAGACAAAGGCTCGCTCGGTTCGCCGAGCGCAGAAGGTGCAGGGAAAAGCGACGCGTTAATAAAATAGCGTTCTTTAAACGAATTTAAATTAGGCGGGTTGCGTGTAAGCGAGAGCATCTGCGGCGAGTTTTTATATGTGGGTCACACACGTCTCGCAATTACACGCGATATTTATTACACGGTCGAAAGTATTGTATCGATGCGCAACGGGAGATCGCCGATTTTAAGTAACATCGCCGCTCGTTATCCGTATCTGCATAATATCCACGCAAATTGCATAATTATCCCCGCATATTTTGCGCGAGCCGCAAGGGCGAACGGAATGCATTAACGTCAAATGTTGAAAATTTTCGAAATGTTCGCTTCAGATAAAATGAGTACGTCGAGGACGTTAAATCAATTGCCAAAAATTGCCACCCTATCGAATTTTAAAATCGTTGGATGATGTATAGATATTACTTAAATATGTTATACCCCATCTTCTCTCTCTCCCTTGTAAGAATAAATATAGCTAGGCGCGTTTCGCGCTAAGTATCCTCAATATTTTGGCGCGCCTCGCATCGTTCAAAGCGACATGAAATGTCCCTTTTGCATTCACGAGAGCGCACGGCGGAAGAGAGTCGTAAATAATAGATTATTTCCGGCACCCTCGACACAAGCGGATTGAGAACATCCGTGTGCGTCGATATGATGACATCTACGTTTCCCGAATCGATATCATGCCGCAAGAGATGCACCATCTGCGAGAACCAAGTCTTCTTTATCTTTCGAAGGGAGAGTCGGAAGTGCACAGCTTCCCTTACGCGCGCTTACATTACTTTACCGCGACGTGTAACGCTCGGTTCACGCGCGCAGATGAGTAAAACCGGATACGTGGAAGCGCGCGGATGTAAACGTACGCGCGCGAGGACATACGACCCTTTATAATCCGCTCGGCGAGCACTCTCCGCGGGCGCAGATGTACGCTCGTATCGAGATCCGGGGCTCATGGGATTCACGAAATTGCCCCGTCCCTTTTATAGCCCGGAGCGAGATAATCGTGGTGCGAGATAAACGCGAGAAGCGCGTCTCTCTCCGCGCATCTCGCTGAAAGGATCTTAACCATTCATGGCCATGAAATATAGTGACCTAGTGACACACGTTGCATCACGTCCGGTTTGTAACGCCAGCCCTGGCACAGTGCACATGCTGATTTCGCTCGATTTCTCCCTCGTCGCCTACGCCACATCCAACTTGATTGGTTACGATCGGCAGTTCAAACTGCATCTGTGCAGCTTTTGATTGTTATATTTGCTATATGTAGGGGGACATCCCCTCTCGAATGAAAAATAAAATTAATGGAATTCGAAGTAATTGTAAAATATTTTGGCGCGATCCTTTCACGATACATTGAGTTGTAAAATATTTTTAACATCTCTATGACTCTCTCTATGTAGTAAAAAGCTTACGAAACATGATTAAAATGGAATCTCTCGATTGAGTTGATCTGCGAAAAAAGAGCAAATAAATTAGAATAGCTTTTTAGTAGATTCCTTTTAAAGTTGATTATTCTTTTTTTTCAAATTTTATATATATTATTTTTTTAAATAAAATGAAGATTATATTATTTTTCAAAATAAAGATAGATTAATCTAACAATACTTTACACTTAACGTTATTTTACGCCCAAGAAGTCAATCGTTAAAAAACGGATAAATATGCAATACAACATACTCTTTTCTGCAGCTTTAATCGCGCGAGACTCTCCCTTAAGTTTTTCAATATCCAAAAAATTTATTCATTCTAATTATACAATTTAAATTGCGAGATATCGCTCATTCAAAAACAGGCTTTGGCAACCGGCGACCGGGATCATTTCCTGGGAACGCATCTCTCGCGCTTTTCACAGTTCGGTTCTATGCAACGGAGTCCTGCACTTTGCCGGTGGCGTCCTTGCACCGGTGCACGCGCATCTCGCTTATGGTTGCGTACCGGTTTCCGTTGTTCCACAGCGTTACGGTGATGCGCAATGAGCGTGTTGGTCCCATAAAAGGCATACCTACGCCAGCGAGAGAAAGAAAGAGAAAGAGAGAGAGAGAGAGTGAGAGAAAGAGAGAGATGATACAATCGAGCAACCAACCAGTCAGTCGGTCGACCACTGACGTGCACGCATAAAGGAGCGCCGAATTTCAATGCCCTGTGCCTTTATACTTTGGCCATTCTTTTCGACCATAAAAAGCGCACATTCCACGCTCCCGTATGCAACCGGCTTAAAACACACACACGTCTCATCGTAAATCACCTCCCTTGCCCCGCGATTCGCGCTCTCTGCGCCTCGCTCTCTTTCCTGCCCTCTCTTTCTCTCTCTCTCTCTCGCTTTCAGCGTATATTATTGCGCTCATAGCGTTCGCCAGTTTCATTAAGAGCGACGTGTTGCCTCACCCTCTTTCTTCTACGCACGCATGCACTCGCTGACGGTGCGCTGCATAAAAGCGCGAACGCGAATCGTTCACGAGCGTGACTTACGAGCACGCACGACGAACGTGCTCCCTCGACAATTCACGGTCAACTTTGGAAATCGGAGAATCGAGAAAGAGGGAGAAAGAGGGGGAGAGATTCTGCAACGTCGAACGTGTGAGAATAGACGGAGTGCGTTTAATGGCCACTTCGATGCACGACATCATCATTGATCGTGGCGTGAGTTACTATGGGAAGAATGTCGGAAATCGCAAGTGGTCATCCGAAGAAACATGAATTATTGCTGGCAGCTAGGAAGTTTTTCAGAATATATTTTCCGCTTTGAGATACATGTATAAAGAATTTCCCTGTTTTCTTCCATGAGTTCTGATAGGGAGACTAAAAAAATATTTGGAGTGTTGTTTTCATTGTTGTAAATCGCACGTTTGATTATCACTGATAAGAGAACTCTCTATTTGATTTTTTTTATCCACACTGATAACAATCGTGTTTAGAAACGTAAAATTAAAAACTGAACTCATTCCTGCATTGTGGCGCCTCCGCGCGATGAAAATAGCAGGCTATGGAGCACAAACTCTTATCAGTGTACTTATATTTTTACTTCAGAGATAGCATTATATAAATCTTTGATACGCACTAATTCTTCATTTACACAGCCGTGCCCAACTGGCGTGTCTTACCTTACATGATCGAGGAAATATGCAAGCCGAGATATCGTATCTGCACTTGTCAATAACACTTGTGATGAACGTAATTTGAAATAAACTCCAACGCACATAACAAGTTTCTATATCGAAAGCTGAATAAAAATCGAAGGATATCAACCATGTTAAATTATTTCTCTAAATTACGATAAAATGAATATATATATCTATAATTATAATAGCGATCTAAAACTTTTTTTATTAGGGAAAGTACTTTAATAAATATCGATTTGAAACTTTGTCTCATATGCGAGGACAGTTTGACATATGTACATTTTCCGAATTACCCTAAAAAAAGTATATCACGATATGGCAGATTGCGCGTCGGGAATGAGCATAATCTTTTTTATACATCGGCAATAAAAAGCGGCAGTAAAAATGCAATTCCCTTACTGAGTATAAACTAGGGGTGATTTCTCAAAATGGACAAATGCTTCTTTCTAAGGGGGACAAGTTAAAGGGGGGGGGGGCGGACATGTCGAAAAGTTCGCATTCTAAATAATCCGTCGATCTGGACGGCGTTGTCTTTTGAAGCTATCGCACACGATTTTACGAGTGAGATCGCAAAAGTAGAGAATAAAAAGTAGAGAGCACGCGAAAGAATAAGATACATTCGAAGAAAATAGAGGGCGTCTAAAGAGGAGAACTGTAGTCTTTCCTCCTACCTCTTTTCCTCCCCTAGAGAGGGGCAGAGTCTCGGCGAGAGTGGGAGCGTTGCCGGTGCAGAAGGGGTGGTCTCTGCAAGCGTGGGTGGTCGAGGGTGGCCGGTGACGTCACGCAAGATGCAGCAGAGTGCAGCGATGCAGGGGGATGAAGCGAAACTGGGTGGAACTGGGCCAGTGGGTCTTCGGCAGTCATCTGCGATTTGCTGGATGGCTCCGCTGCATCGTCGTTGCATAGCTGCTGCATTTTCGCGACGTGATTTTTGCGGAAATCGTGGTTCCAATTGAATGCCTGTGCCTAATTTCTCGTTAGTGCGAGCGATAGTTCGAACGCACTCTACGTGAGGTGTACGAAAAATCGGCGAATTAAATCGAAGATCTTGTGCGCTCGTCGGTGTCGAACGAAATGTTTAAAAAAACCGTATTTCGATTAAACATGTGTGTTGAAATAAACTCCTTTATGTATTTTCCTTTATATATAATATGTGCAATATTAGTTATGTCATTGTTATTGTTTTCTAAGTTGTACAAACTTTGAACAATATTAATCTGTATGCAATCTTCACATCGTTTAATAACCGCTTTTCCTTTGACTACTATAGTGAGGCTAATTTCGATGCAGAGATATTTTACAGAAAGTACAAAAAGAGCAATTTTGCGACTTTATCCCGCATTATCTTTACACTTATAATAAATTTGTCCATATGATCCATATTTTTTTATTCATAATATAGATAATCAAGAAATAATGTCACAGTTGTGTGTGCTTCACTATGGCAATTATTTTATTTAAATTTAACCATAATATTTGAGGATTGATGAATTCTAGTTGCAATTTTAGAATAATTGTAATATTCTTACTTTGCAATTATTATTAAGCTTTTTTGAATTACGTAATATTTTTGTAATTCGTGTGGCGTTTTATTTATTCTGACAGTTATTCTTTGCATTATAATTAACTTTTATGAGATTCTTTGTTCCAGATCATTAATAAGGTTCCTTATCTTCGTTCTGTTTTTATACTTGTTTTTACGCGTCAGTTTTAGTAGCATTCCATGAAAACAACTATGAGCGAGTCACACATTTATTCGTAATTACTCCTACACGTAATTATAAACTTTACAAAAAACATAGCACTTTAATTGTAAATAAAAATACTTTATATATATATTTTAATTTTAGCAATTCTCTGTAATTATTTTTCTTCAACCAAGCTTTATTTCCTATTTAAAATAAATAATAGATCTTTAAAATAAATAATAAAAAATATTTCAAGAGTGATATAAATGTAATAATGGTGATACTCAGTTATGATTAATCAGTGCATTTTACTATGATTCAAGAAGTTTATTCACCGCTGCGGTGAAAACAGGAGAGGCAGTGAATCATTTCTGGACATTCTGAGTGGAAATGATCGATAAGAGATTCCAACTATATAAACATTTCTCAGATAAGTTTCACGATATCTGATTTTTTACACAAAAAACATATTTACAGTAAAATACAATGAATTGCAATGCTTTTAATCCCGTCTACAATATAAAATTTCTAATATTATCAAATATAATAAGCTATTATCAATGAAATGAAGTTTACAGATTTTAAATTACAAGTAATCTCCTCTGATAAACAATTGCATATAAATCTTTTCAGTCATAACTTTTCAAGTGTTTGTGCATTTTATTCTTTTGAAATATCACACAACACTACCGGGATTAGTTTTCATCTCTCGTTTGCTTGACACGCGATGTGATACGGTTCTTTTGTCTTGACGCGATTTCAATGCAAATTCCGTAAATTCCACCGCGCAAAATAACTCGTTCAGCAACGCGATGGTTTGCATATTCCGTGTTCGCCGATTTAACAGATAAACGCGATCCAACGATAGGCAGTTTGACGCTCGTTTCTCCCGCCGCAAAAAGAATCGTCGAAAGTGGCTTTCATTGTATCCACGCGTTTGATTTACATTTTATCCCGTTCGCACATACGTGTGCACACATCGTTACACTTTTCGGCGATAACCACTAAGTATCGCGTATACATATACGTCGCAAGCAATTAGCATGGGCGAGCTACCGGAAGTATGTTAATCAAGAACCACAAATATCGTTGCTGCTCTTAATTATGATTTGTAAGTGGGGAAAAAAAATTCATATTTCCTTTTTACCGTTTCGCAAAAACTAGATAAATATGTATGCAATTCCCTATCGTGAATTTGCTGTCGACTAAATCTTTTATTATTCATCCAGTGAATGTAACAAGATCTTATCCAATCATATACTTTCTCGTCCGATCAACTAACGCAGTAAACATTATAAACTTGACTAGAACTTTAAAAACATAATACACAGCAACGTTTTTCTTTATCTTCCTTCTTTTTCACTGAATCTCGTATTCGCGTCTCGTGTATTTTCTGTGTTGCGGTCACGAAGATGACTTTATCCGCGATAGATATATTCTTATCAGATCGGTAGAGATGGGCACAAGTCACATTTCCATTAGCACAATCTTTGTCTTCGTGACCTATGCCCTCTCGTCACGCGCCCGCAGAGATGTTGCACAAGATCTACGCGGTGTAATCTGCATCTGTGGTGTAATGGGCGCGACCGCGATGTTTGTTACATTCCGCAGGCCGCATTTCGGGAAGATAAGAGTTACGAGTGAACCAGCGCGATCGAAAGATGTTACGCAAAGGCGTCACTTTAGTATTCTGTCATAAACATGCATGCAACGTGTGTTCTTGAAAAATATATCGATACAATAAATAGCTAAATAGACAATTATTTTGATTTATATTCTAGGAGAGGTCCTACATAAGAACAGTTATTATATAAGCGGTGAAATTTTACGTTATTTCACGTAATTTATGACCTACGTTATAGGCTTGCATTCTTTTGTATAGTACGCAACTTGTGTTACTTGTTATCAATGTTGCGATTTCTCTGTAGAAATTGCACGTTCGACTATGAGCAATAAATCTTTAATGAACATTGTCGCGATAGCGAAGCTTTATCTAATCGTCTATTTTTCATCGCATAACATGCTCCGCGCCTAATAAAAAAAAAATGCTTATAACGTGCGAGTATAACACACGCATGTGTTGTCGATCAGTATTCGTTTCAAATGTGAATGTTCTGAATAATACCGTTATACGGTGTCATTTCGCTATCGTCGTTTGTAAATGTATCGGCTCATTTATTTTATTTTTTATTTTTTTGCTCTTCTCGCAATTCGCTACATCGTTCGAGAGGTGTCTATTTAACGCCTACGTATATCTGTGAAGCTATAGAACGTAGAATACGCGTCTTCACGGTCGATCGAGTCGCATCTATGACGCGACGTGATACTTTTGTAACGTTCGATGCAATAGCATCAACCAGGGCTCTCGCTTATCTCGATCGCTAATGATTTACGCATTATGAATCGTATTCACGATTACATTGCGCGTACGTGCTTGTTATTAGACCGGGTAATTGATGACCATGCTTTCGATATCTCAGTGATTAGTCGTGCGCAAATAAGCAATTGCGCTCTTGTCTCTAGTATACTAAACTCGTATAAATAAACCCGTTATTCTCACTCGTCTTCAGACACGTCGTCGAGATCATGTATCTCTTATTGCGAGCATCGAAGAGAATAATTGAAGAGCGAGTACTGACATTTCTGTGGTGTGACAGTGATTCATGATAATCGCAGTCATATCGAAAACTTTTTTAACAATACATTGTTTTAGTAAAAATTAAATATCGAATACGATAGTCAATTTTACGTTACAATTCATTGCTTTTTTGTTGACTTTTTAAATGATGATTTAACAAATAAAATCATTTGTTATTAACGTTTTTATTTGATTAAATTAATGTTTAATGCGTATTAAAAAACACAAATAGGATCTATGTATCGAATTTTATCTCTCATTTTATCTCTTGAGGTGTGATGAAATGCACAATTATAAAAAGATTAAAATTTTCTCGCTCATAGAACGAAATTCTTTAATATCCTCTTGTGGAGCTCGAAGGGCGTGTTTGCACATCGAATCATAATAATCATTTTGCTCGTGGGTGGGAGCGGTAGAGCCTATGGCAGGGAGTACATGATGAAGGTCAGACTTGAATTGCGTCTCGACGATGCAGCCGGCTGCAGCGGTACGTATGCCAGGAGTTGGTGAGAGGACGAAAAGGAAGAAAGAAAGATGGAAAAAAAGGCGGCTGTCTGGAGCACAAGACGAGATCAACTGCAACGTGCGGGAAGGGGAATTGCATCGCATGGAGGGGTCAGATAAAAGAGAGGGAGGATATCAGTACGTTCGAGCGTTGAAATGGATTGTTGCGAACCAGTAACGTAGCTGGAAATTCAGCCACTCTCTCAAGACGTATTAAATTATGAATTTTTTATCATCTTTCATTCAATTTTTTATCATTTTTTATCGTCTTTCATAGTTAAAAATAGCAGACGTTAGCAATTCGTTCCAATAGTAAGAAAAATTCAATCCTTTCTAGAAAAACGCAATTCAACCCTCTCGTATCCTCGTATTATCTTCGTGGAATACATAAAATTATGATTTATTAATCTGACATAACACATAAAAAAATGAGTGAAAAACATGTCTGGGGAAATCGCATTTCTTTGATTTTAGATAAAAACTTGCGAGTATTTATGACAGATTTCCCCATCTTACACGAATCGAGTTAAAGTAAAAAGTCAAGCAACGAAGATCTAAAAAGAAAGTAAAAGAGAGAGAGAGAGAGAGAGAGAGAGAGAGAGAGAGAGAGAGAGAGAGAGAGAGAGAGAGAGAGAGAGAGAGAGAGAGAAAGGAGAATTACAAAAACAATATTGATAAATTCTTCTAAAAAATACGGAATACATTGATGGTATAAGTGATACGGATAAATCCGGCCGTTCTTTTTCCAGCCCTAGATCGGAAAGCTTTAATAGTGGGTGTCCTAATCGCGAGTGACAGAATCTCGAACACGTTCCTGCTCCACGGCGGGCGTGTGACATCCGCGTCCCAGCGCACAAATGTCAAAAGATAAGAACGCGGTCGGAAGAAATTATAGTGTTTGCGCTAGGTATCGACTGTCGCAGTCCCCTTTACCGCGAAGAAGAAAACCATTTAGACGTCGCTCGCAGCAGCCTTCAAATTTCGTCTATATGCGACGACGCGATTCCCTTCCGAACGATCGATAAGTCGGAGGACCTAAAGAACAAAGAACGTCGTGAGCGCTACAGATTTCGAGCAATTTATATGTGTGTGTCACTTCAGAACAATCTAAAAGCTCATATATCTACACGCGTTCCGTTCATGTATTCATTAATTTCATCATGTCTTTCAATCCCCCAAAATTATTTTACATATTTATTTATTACCAATTGATAAAATAACGCGATGATTAAATGGCTTATATAATAAATTGAATTGAAAAAGTAGAGAAAGAAATAAAAGAAAATAAAATATTTATCATCTTAAAATCAAAACTTTTTATCGACGTAAATAAATTTAATAAAAATTTGGAGATATTTTTTAACGGCATTACTTACGTACCGTTGCCATAGCATGGAGATTTCATTAACACTTGAGACAGTGATTAGAGAGGATGTTGGATTATTGATAATAATCTGTTTACAGTTATACTAAGCTAGTCGAGCGCTCGGATAATATAAGAGCTGCATCTTCTCACGTAGTGTCGCATTCTCTATCATAAATATGTCAGACGCAAGGCATCCGTAACAAGAACTGGACGACAGACAGACGCAGGCCTTACACAGGATTGTGCTTGACTTCTGCGAGAACAGATGGCACAAAGGAGACGTGTTTCTCACGGAAACGGATCGCTTTTTTAGTTTCTCATCCATAACCATTCTTTTACATACGAGAAACATCGATGTACGTTTACATTTTATTCTCACACGATTAGTCAACGATTAAAAAAACCGCGTACGTTTCGGAAGAAAACGAAACACCTTTGAAAAATATTTAGTTGTTATTTAATTGTCATATAAAATAATCGAAAAAAAATGAATTAATTTCTTTGTGTTGCAAAAATTACCCGTTTTTATTTAATTTATTTACGTTGATAAAAAATTTTGATTTTAAGTTGATAAATATAATAATTCTTATAAAAGATTCTGCCATTTATTAACGAAATCATAAGAAAGCTCCGCATAAAATCTCCATAAAGAATCGCATAAATCGTTGTAATCTTCGACTGGACGACATTTTAGAAACGATAGAGACTCTCTTATTTTGTGAAACAAAGATGAGCGTATTCTTTCGGGCAAGGAGTCCTTGAAATTAATTGAAATGTGCCCGGCCGAAATGGTTGGAGATAACTTATTTTTTCTCGTATAAAATGTTAGTTTCTATGTCCGCTGATGTGTTATTGTCTGGTTTTATACGGTTCAACCGGTGCGGCGCTTCGGATCATAATGGGCCGAAAAAAGCGATCGGCGAATATAACCGAAGCGTCGTATTTTCGGTTCTTCTTTCTCTCACGTTGAATTCCCGCAACGCACGATACCTGTTTTCGTATCGTGATTATGTAAAAGCGATCCATAGAAGGAAACTCGCGGCAATGGCGACGTCGTCGGCGATTGCACAAGATTACCGCGACGCACCGAATTTGGGAACTTGTGAATGGATTTATTCTACCTCTTCGGCGAAGGTACACGGCACAATCATTTCATCGGTACGAATTCATTAACGTTTATCGGTAAATCGTACATTTAAGTAGCCACGCGAGACCTAACTTTTTTCGGGGCATACCCGTATTCGACTTTGCGGCAGAAGTATCAAAGCACGAAGATGCCGCAAAAGGGACAAGGAAAAATTATGGCGTTCGTTAGCTCGAAAAGTTCACTCGAACAGTTAATGATATCGCGTAAGATTTTCGTTAAATTAGCTATCGTTCCTTTGAGCTGTTTTATGACGAGTACGATATTTAAAGGAACCGATTCGCGTTATAAAATATAGAAATAAAAAAAAAAGAAGAAAATATACTTCATTACACGAGCATCAGCGAGCGATTTAACATCGTCTAACGGTAAGCGCGGATCAAACGGTCTGAATTTTTTTTTTCCACGAGAGTGACGCGAATGGTCAGCCCGCTGCACGTCTCGCGGATCCAGTTTGAGTAATGAGGCTAGACCTTGGCTTCGATTCAACGCCAATGACTGGTTTTCATGGTGCTTCGACTGGATCCTATCATCTGCCGGCTACTCCGAGTGTCATCATCCATCATAACGATGCCGTTGAATCAATTACAGAAATGGATCAATCCGGCGCGTCTCGCACGAAGGACCGAGATGGTAAACTCGAAGAGGTAAATGGATTTTTCTCCTGCAGCCACGTTTGCAAAACGTGGCACACGCGCACCGTACAACCTTTGACACATTGAGATGCAGAACAATTTAAGAGGGGAAGCTGGTAGGTGGTCCAACCGTTATTTGCATTCCGACCTCGATGACGTCACTACTACGAAAAAGAGGGACCGCGACGATGGGACCTACATAAGGCGGGCCCCCAATGGTCTCGAGCAGCGTTAACATCGGTTTTGCGCGCGTGGAGATGTGCGCCTTCTTCCTTCAAGGGAGAAATTTTTTCAAAGACGGCGTTTCAAGCGCGCCGTTCGCTGCACTTCGTAGTCGCTAATGCGATTAGCGCGCTTTTATCGTCGTACGATATAATTGAGTGCGAAAAACGCTCGCTGTGACAAAGAAAATATTTGAAGAATCGTAGGAAAACTGCAACGTTCCCTTCTCATTGAAAAGATATTTTCTCTTTTACGAAAGAAAGAGAGAAAACTGCTAATTTCCGTTATAATCATCAGATTATTACCCTTCGACTTGTTGCGGAAAATATACGATTATCTTGTGAGATATTCTCAAAAAAAAAAAAATATATATATATATATATGTAAAAGTTTTTAATTCGCTGAAGAAATTTTTCTACGTCATTAAACGTCAAAATAAATGCATGACACGCGCGTCGCACTGGCACCGAGTTGTTGAGTCAACACTACTTTGACCACAACTTCCGCAGAGAATTTGCGTGCAATGAATTTAGCTGCGCATTATAAATGTCAACAAGATAAAAATAGTCTCTCGAGATATAAAGGTGGTTACATAAATATTGGCGCTGTGCACAGTTGAATCGAGAAAAATTGCGCGTACAGCAATAACGATCAGGTCAACGGTACGTGTAGTTTATTGCCAATGTCTTTCTCCTCGTAAGAGAGAACGCGCCTATATGTTAATTAATCTCGGTCTCATGTAATTATAATTTATCGAGGATAATTTACAGTTAGATCGATATCTAGCGGTATTTTAACGTCGATATCGACTTTTGCACAGCCGGACGAGGAACGATAAAAGCGCACGCCCACGCAATTCCTTTAGCCTGATTTTCTTCGAGTCATAATTTGTCTTGCGTGGAAAGAGCTCGATTACGTCGACCATGAAAAGACTGTATAAACAGCGACGTCAGTGCGCCTCGATGCGCGAGCGGACCCGCGTAATCGGTAAAATTATACCCGCATGCGCATCTAAATTCAGCAGAGAATAGATTTCCGCCGGTATTTACTCCGCAAGAATATCGGTCGAGATCTCTATCGTGTTTCACAAAACCGGATACTTTCGCTCGCGCCTTTTGACGATCGGTTGCCCATACTCGTAATTTGAAGAAGCAATTCTGAGAGATGTTCAACGCCTTGCCAACTTTAACACCACCTTATTTGAATTAAGAGTTACTACATAGAGAGAAATTATTTTTTTCATTACTTTGCCTACATTTTAAAAGGAAGGAATATGTGCGAATATATACACATCTTATGTATATAATATAAGCCTGGAGATATTTCTAAATTTATTCACTCCTCGTTAAAGAAGCGATTCTATTCATATGGTCTGTTCATATATAATTAATGTGTTTCTTTCTTTCTTAGAACCCTAAAATTCCCGTCAGCTGTCGCGCTCGCACTTCTTTCTCCTGAGAAATCCGTGCGTCCGATTTCGCAATTCCCCTTTTCTCCCCGATAACTCGCACAACTCGTGTAATCAAGCTCCGGTTGAATGAAAGCCTCTGTATACCTCGCTACGACACAGTGTTTATAAATGTCAGCTCCAAGCGATGTGTGCCAATGCGTCATGCGTATTGGTGCGCGTGTGTATATGTGACGCGATAGCGCAACGCATGCCAGGGCTGCTTCACGTTAGGGTCTCGGGAGAAACAGAGTTCTGTTGATACAACAAAGACGTGGCGCACACGGGGTTGTCGAAGCGACTCAAATTGTTTCGTTCAATCGGCAATACGTGTTACGCCAACAAAGACGGGCGGAGCCGAGGGATCCGGATTTTTCGTCCCCGAAACTTTTGGTCCTTAATGAATAATACGCCGTTAAGTCGGAACGCGCGACAAATTTGCTTCTCATCTCTTATCCATGCTGTTAAAAAATGCGTGTTCAAAAAATGGATTGCGAGGATCACACATTTTATAAATAACAGATTACAAAATATTAAAGTCACAAAGCATTAACAGTTTTTTACTATACTCGCTATTATAATTATTATACTTGCTTATGCATTTTTTACATATGTTTTATTGGACTATTTCAATTTTAAAATGACAGCCATATTTCTTTCATCTATCCAAAATGCATTACTTTATAAATGCCAGAAATGTCGGAGACAAATAAAATGATTCACGCGTATAAATAATTTTTTAACGAAATATGTACCATAGTATATTTTAGCATAAAATAATGTTCATGGTCGTTCCTATGATTCGTATCTCTTAAATGCAGAGAAAGAACGACTGAAAGAGAGAGGGAAAAAAAGAAATCCAATGTGGGGGCAAGTAATATCCATTAATAATATATATATATAACTAAATGTATTCTCTCTTTCCTAAACCAATTCCCCGTAAAGGAAGTAGTTCATCCATCGCCCGTGGCGAAACACAAGCCGCAACTCTGAGAGAAACATCAAACGTACCGAAATACCGACCACCGCCTTTGTCCTCGAAACTACCGACGTCCCTGCGTGCCACAAAAGCGTGCGTTCTCTCACGTGCGATTGTGTGGGTCACGCAACGCGAGCGAGATCAGCTCGCGTAGCGTAAGTTAACCGATATGGGTTCGCGTAACCGAAGAGCTACACGGGGGCAAGGCAGGAGGGAAAGGAATCGCGACGCGGAGGGGGGCGAAGAGAGGGGGGGAGGGGAGGGGGGAGTTGGGGGGCAAGAAACGTGGCAGAAAAGGCAGTCGAAGAGTTCCAGGGGGAGGAGGGAAAGAGGAGAATTCGTCGGAGAGGCCGTCGACCCGTCGGCCTAGTTTTAAATCCAAAACAAACCTCTCTTGGGGGCCCCCGTCGATTGAGACTGGCCGATGTACGCGCGCGGGTCCGTCGAACCGGCCAAGGAAGAGACACGCGCGAATTCGCGAGCGAGAATAATCGCGAGAGCTTTCTCCGTCCGAGGGCCCGATTGCATCCCCGAAAAACGACTTCTGCGACCAACCCTCTCTCTACGACTCTCACTGATGCGGCGGGCGTTTTACGAGCGTCGTAAAACGACGCGTTTTCTTTATCTAACGTGAGACCGAGACGGTGACACGCGCGCGCGATTGAAAAATCGGCCGGTGCGTGATTTAAGGAGCCCGGGAAGCTGAGGAGAAAGGGTGGAGAGGGGAGAGGAAGGGGGAGAAGTGGGGACGCGAGAGCAGCTTGACGATTTTCGCACGAGATACATATTACTTCGCTACGTCGCTATTCTTTGCCCCGGAAATTTTATAACCGCTTAGCTACGAGAAAGAGAGAGAGAGAGAGATAGAAAAAAAAGAGAGAGCATTTCACATTGGAGGTCTCAAAGAAATGTTTGTTCAACGGAATGTGCGCAAAAGATATCGCGGCCTGAAACGCCGCACGTAAATTATACGACGATTAAAAGTCACGACACCTCATTGCAAAAATAAGCATTTGCAGCGAATTATTTGTTAGCCAACTGTTCATTAATTAAAATTTAAGAAAGAATATAGGATTTATGGGTTGTTTAAAAAGTTAGCGATCGAGCCGCGCGACTGTTCTAATGTTTAAATAATGTCGATCTAGAAACTCATTCAGCCAGCTGTGTAAATTTTGTGTTACATTTCTCGATCAAGTGCGCTATTTTGCGGTCTCGATGCGGCAAAATCGACGTATTCTTCCGCCAGCCGTTTGCCATAAAGCGAAAATGATGCTATAACGCTATAATCTACGGCGCCGTCGTCTTCGCTAACAAAAAAAAAAAAAAAAAAAAAAAAAAAAAAAAAAAAAACGGGCTGTGGCAACACTCGCATTATCATTCGCATCCGTACACGCGTCCGCCTTACACAGTTATATCGATCGAGAACGTATCCATATCGATCTACTGAAAGGAAACGTGACACCACGTGAGTCATAATAAATTCGCTGTTCGCGCGCAAAAAAAGACCGCCTACGGAAAGGATCGATCAGCCGTTTGTGTCCCCCTCCCGCCCCGAGAAATTGCCGGTTACATCGATATTTCCTCCTCTTCCCCATATTCCCAGGAACATTTTCGCCGTTCGCGTTTCACGAATCGCGGCACGAAATCAGACACACCACGCCGCGAGATCGTTGTAGATACACGTCGTTTGTGTATAGTCGTGCGTTCCCAGGAATCTCCTTTTCACTAATTCAATGTTCGAGAATACGACATGGTGTGACGTCCGCTTACCATTTCATGACGACGCGGGACGTTCCCGAGCGGCACTCCGGCAACTTGGATTTCCACCACGATGGGAGGGGGGAGGGGGGGGGGGAGGGTTGTAGATATAAGGGTTGACCGCGGATCGATCGCAAGTACATTCGTGACGTGGAATTATGTGCCATCGCGAGGAACGCGAGCAACGTCGCCCCGTGGTCGACCGTCTCGAGATGCTATTTCGATATAATAGGAATAGATTCTCTCTCTCTCGACGATCGTATGCCGGCAAATGGTCCCCTGTTAACCTTTATCTGCATGCTGCATTATTTGATTAAATTGAATCGCGCTTCTTTAAAGCTCTCCGTTCGATATATCCAGAAATAAACGCGGCACAGTACAACTCTCGCGGTTGTGTGGATAGATGGACAGCTTATATTAATTCGTGAAATTAGATATCTCGACAGTTTAATTGAATTTATGAACCGATAGAACGTACACATTAATTAGAAGATAAATTATTTCACGCATTAAATGGATTAATGGATCTGTATATTAAGATTATAATAATTTCTCTGTATTAAGATTATAAAAGATGTATGTACATATATTTGAGACACTGAGGACGCAAAAGAGATTCAGATTTATAGTTGATATATTTTCTACAATATTACTATTAAGAAATTATTATTATATATGATTATAATATAGATGTGTTAGAGTAAACTATTGATATATGTAATGTAATTTTTTCTGTTTTTGCCCTTTTATCGATTAAAAACATCAAACAAGCATATAGATATACGCTGGAATTTGGCAATTCTAAAAAATAATTTAATTCTTATTTTTATTCTCATATTTACAATTTATTATACAGATTGCACGAAAGTTTGGGTTTAGGCAATTTCAATTTAATATCCGTAATGGATTTCGAGTTTTGTTTGGAAGTAAACAATGCGAAAAATACATTCTTCCGTTTGATGGAATCTATTCGATTATCCATCGTCGTGTAATACTGATTATTGCTCGCAAGCTCGATTATTTTCTCTCTCTCTCTCTCTCTCTCTCTTTCTTTCTCTCTCACTCTTTCTCTCCAGTCGGTCATTAATGCAACGACTGTTACGCTCCATCCGACCGTAACTGTCTGCTTCACTTTTCAATCTATTACCAGCCACCGCCAACGCTGGTCGATATTGGATATTAAGTTTGTGTGTGTGTGTGTATATAGTGTATGCCGGTACACGCCCGTTTACGAGCAAAACTCATTCGCTTATAAAACGCCAACAGCGTGGCAGGCGCGTTTGTGCACCTCTGTGCAACAGAAAACATTTTACGAGGCTTCTGTGCGTCGCAATGTATCATTCATCATCCGTCATTATAGCGCGACGGCTTTCAAATTCCTTAATCCGACATGCAGATTAGACGCTTTTCATTAAAAGAAAGGGGTCAATTCTGAATTAAAGCTACGAAAGTAAAAAAGGCAGACCGTTTCTCTTTCCAAAAAGAAATCTTTACTGTTTTTTTTAGTCCCTCGGATTAATGTTTCTCGCGACAAAAATGTTAAAAATCGTTTCCTCGTGACAAAAATATTAAAAATTATATTTATATATAATTCTTTATATATTTATATATTTTCAAGTGACATTGCGGGAGCAAATTTCACTGCCGATCGCGAGTTCGCGATTGCTTTGAGGCGAATCGAAATGCGATGCAATAAGAGAAAAACACACGTGACTGTATCCAAATGGGAATATGCAAGTATGTGTTCGCTATCGGGGAATTATCGACGTGTGGGGAACACGGCGTATCGATTCGCAGAGACAATTTGCAACGATCTCTCGGTGGCAATGCAACGCGACGGTGCTAACGGCCGACGGGCGGTCATTGTTCCGCAATTACTGTCCTATCTAATCGCCACTAGCGGTTAGGAGCGAGTCGTTGAGCGTTTCTCGATATCTAATCATAAAAGTCGATGTGTGGGAGAGGAGCGATTCCCTTTCGATGCGGTCCACGCCTGTTAAAGGGTTTCTACTTCATTTTTCTCTCGTTGTGATAAAATTGTAAGATTGAGAAACAAGAAATGATCTACTAATAATGCATACATACAAGGAATGGAAAGGATAAAAGTGCCACGGTATAATGAAGAATAAGTAAAACGATTGAAAATACATTATGACTAACGTTATCAATGTATAATAAAAGAATACGTATAAAAGGCAATCAATCTTAAGCACGAATATGATTGGAAAATTAAACAGAGGCGTGATATTAATTTCCTTAATAAGAGAGAGGAGGATATAAAGAACGCGCGCGCGTAGCTCTCTGTTATAATTAATTAAAATCACCGATATTTACGAATCACCGCGATTATGTTCCTGTGTTCGAGAGGATAATAATCTCGCACACATAACTACTATTCCCGTGACTCACCGCGCTCGTCGATATTTGTGTTCGCTAGGCATACGAACGTGCTTAAATCCGTAAAAGCGAATAAACTACGCGTGCGTGAGGAACAAATATTTTTAAATCTCGCAACTACGCCGTATTGTACGAGGAAATAAATAAACGCGCGCGAAGGACGGCAACAATCGGCCGAACATAATTTAGCTTCGTTTGGAGGAGGTATAAACCGTTCGAGGAATCGAATTCCCTAATTACGAATCATTGAGACGATTTTCTGGACTACGGACGTACGAGGCGCGCGCCCGTTCGTGGAATTCCCCGGCATCGGCTAATACGATAAATGAGATCTCGGCAAATCCAATCTCGCGCAAAATAGGGGCCGATGTCTTTCCTCTCGCTTCCTCGCCGCCGCGCCGATACTGGATATTCTCGGCATAATCGAGCGAAGATTTAATCCCCTCCCTTAATCATCCTCCCACCGAATCGTTCTATCCATAATATGCTGTAAAACGTCGTTGTATCTCGCCCTCTGACCCCCACCGAGAGATCTTAGAGAGCTCTTTGATGACCGCCGTTATCGGCGATCGGCCGACACTTGCGGCTCTTTCTTACTCTCGTGGCATGAAGCTCGTGGCCGAAGCTCCGGCTGTTTATCGCCAGAGATATATCCGAACGTATCGTAAATCATTGCTTTCCGCAGATAAGATCCCAGATCACGTTTTCGCGAATTTTGCACGGCTCGATACGGCCGTGCCGACGATAATTGTAAGCTTCGACCTAAGAGGTCTTTATCAAGACGATGGATGTTACCGCGGATCAAAAGACGCAGTAGCGTCTTACGCGCGCCAACTTGTGTGTGTAATATATTAAACACAAATATATAATTGAAAAAGATTTTTAAATAATAATACAATTCAAATAACATATGACTGAGAGCTGTCATATATATTACAGTTATATGGACATATCTTACGCGAATATCTTGCATGAGGATTAATATTATAAGACACGCCGAACAGAATGAACGGAGATTCAGAATAAAAAGACCATGTTTGTTTCATTCGGCTCATCTTAGGTCCATTTTTTCATCTTCCACTCTTTATGCATCCGGTTGTGCAGAAGCAAAAAAACACAACTAATATATCTTTTTCTCTTGCGCGGTCACGCGTATCTCTCAGTATCTCTCTTTGAAAAATCCTGGATACGCGAGTGGTTTATACCGCGGCTAAGATGAATGTGAGCAATGAAATACGAATACGGACCGTGAATCAGAGGGTGCATGAAACACGCGATACGAGTAGAGCATGGAAATCGTTTCAACTTTGACTGCGTACGCTGATATGTATGTCCGGAAGAGAGCACAGATGGAAGCAATATATCGCCACCCAGATTTTGATAGTGCTGATCGGAACAAGGATTCTTTATGACTTAGCCAACGAAGATAGGAATTCTTACGGCGTATGAAAACTTATGTTTATTTTCTTATTACGATTATATGGATTTTACCGGTTTCCTTGATAATTATATGAGTCAGGATTAAAATACGTGATAGAATTTTTGACAATGACAGGGTGTCTACTCAAATCTTGTAAAAAAATTTCCTAAGAATTCTCTGATCTTCCAGATATTTTCATTTAAAATTCCAGATAAAATAAGAAAATTTGTAGAGGCAGCTTTTTAAAATAAGTTTTTTTATTGTATGCGTTTCCTAACGTTTTCATACGATTACAAAGAAAGTTACCAAAAATGCAGTTTTTCTAGCATTTAATATTGATTTATTAATCATAAAATTAACTTGGACAATAACAAAGTGCAATATATCACTATATCAAACCCTATACGCAAAAATATATATAAAATAGAAATATAAAACAAAAAATAATTTATTATAAACATTTTAAGGAATACTAATTTATTTAAATATTATTAAAAAATTGAATAATTTTCTACAAAACTTACATAAGACCTTGAACTAAAAAGAGATCGTCAATAAAATTATCAAAGACACAATTTTTGAAAAAATTCCCTGACTTTAAAATTTCATGAGAATTCCTGGATTTTTCAAGGTAAAAAAAAATCCGGGTCCTTGACAATCCTCGGTTTTTCCGGTTTTTCCAAGGAGTAGACACCCTGAATGAGATTGTCGAGAATTCCGATGTCGAAAAAGCTTCGGCCGATCAATTATCGAGCATCGCATTCACGAATAAACGTTTTGACATTACGTTATCAGCGTAACGTATCATTACGCGACCGCGGGTAGTTTCGCATCGTTACAGTGACGACGTAACGAGCGTCAGAATTCTGGAATTTCTAGCGAAACGAGCTCAGTTGCGATTAAATCGGGTGGTAACCGAATTTCTTAATTAATGGTGTGCGCGCGCCGCGGGAGCCGCGGCTGTAATTAAATCCGCGTCACGGCGGGATACGCGGACGTTAGCGTACATAAATCCGTTCGCTTTGTAATTAAAGCGCACACCATCAGTTTTCTTCATGCTGGTCGCGAGCGTGAATCATGTTGCGCGTTGCGCATTTAACGCGCGTAAAACGCGACTGTGGCGTGTATTGCACGCTGTCTCGCACGGAGATTCATTATAAATATCAAAAAAATTGAAGCTGGAACAAAGACAGGTAGCTACTTCCGTCGATCAGTTGAATAATTAAAGCGTTAGAGAACTAACTAAATCATTTAGAGCACTTATTACTAGATGAGGTAACGAAAACTTTCCATTCACACAATGCTGCTCTATGTTAAATAATATATGCGTATAAACTGTAATTGAGATAAAAATATATTATTTTAGAAATGTATATGGAACCGTTGGATGATAAAAATTTATAATCATTCTTTTATTCAGAGCGCTGAAACGGATATTTAATGGACAAGAAATATTTCATTACGTTATCTAATATTATCATCTAGATGAAGTAACTTTTCTAGTTTGTACGTGATATATTTAGAATACTACAGTGAATAAACTGCATTTCTCCGTGTCGTATTGCATTCTCATGGCAGCGTGAATTATTTGAAGATGTAAATCCGTGAATGTTTTCGCACTTGCTACCGTTTTACGAGACAAACGCCAGACAGTCCCTGACATGACATGAAAAGCATTGTACTCGGCGAAATTGTCACAGCCGATAATCCTTACGTCAGATCAGTTTAAGGATTTAGCCTATTGAAGTGCCTATTGATTCGTTCAACCCTCCGCAGTTTTTGGCGCGTGAATTGAAAGAACGCGACAACACAGAGAGACACCGCGCGATCTCGCAGATGCGCGACACAAAGGGCTCCCAGATTGGACACGTATCTCTTATTCTGCGCAGCTTCCGAATGTTGCCGCGCGACGACAACGTACAATGAATCCCTTCGGCGTGTCATCTTTGTCGCGCGCGCACGCGGATCTCGGCTTATTTCGTATACGTAAAGCTAGGAACCCGCTGCCGCGGTAACCCAGTTTCAGCTTGTCGACGAGAATGCCCGAGGCGTCGAATCGACGACGGCGAGGGCTTTGTTAGAAACTCTCCGTTCGTCGCCCGCACGCCAAGCATCATCCGTCCAACTTCACGTAACACGCTATCAAACGCAAATCAGATTATCCCGCAACTTGAACCCGTGATAGCGTTTGCTACGTTACCGTACAGCACGCCGAGTATCTACCTTGGGACGATGACGGCATGAACGAGAAATTATCACGAATATGCCGCTCGCGGTACATTGATACAAACTTTGCATCCATCGTGTAACTAGCACTTTCTGCTAGATCAATATTGGTGTAAACACAGGAATAGTCTAAATGGTATAAGTTATCCTTTTGCACAATATATATATATATATAAACTGTCGTTTCTCTTGTGTGTGATCAATATAAGAATAATATAAAAATAAGAAAAAGGTAAATTTAATGTGTAATTTTTTTAGCGGAGAGATTATACTATTATCTATCAAATTATTTCGGAAATAGTGCAGGAAAGAGTAGATGTTAAAGGATAACGTAATTTCAATTTTGTTTTCCGTTGCGAATAAACTATCCATGAAAATAATCTTATATGCTTTACATCGCAATAATATCGTCACTTATATTTAAAAGATTAATTGATATCGCTAGATTGTAAAAGCTATATACGATAGAGATATCAAAGATAATAAACCTATATGCTAAACTTGATTCAACAAACGATTCGTTATCAGACGTCATTTATCATCTTCTGTTTATAATTCTTTATCTTAAATTTGTAACATCAAAAAGAGAGAGAGAGAGAGAGAGAGAGAGAGAAAGACGACTAAAACAATTCTTGTTATTGCGAAAATCGGTATCATTGATGTCGTTAGTTTCCCGCAAACTGCACCGTTTTCTCACGTATAGCGCGATATATCGAGTCTGCGGGTCTATGTAAGGTCTATTCGCGGTATTAACTTCCACGTAAGCCAAATGTCTATTTCGAAAGTCGGTGGACGTAGTTGGGAGATAAGACACGGAGGGGGATGTGTGATTGCGAATAATATGACGATCTGTGCGCAAACGTTCTCATAGATATGCAGCGGTAGACCAACTATCGGAGCCGCGGCGTTATCGTTTCGCTGATAGCTGGCACTAGACGCGAGTTACGTAACACTTAGGGTCAACGTATCCACTGGCTTTATGCAATTGCATGTCGGTATGCTATGAATAGCTCTGCCAGCGAGCGACGGCCGTAAACCAACTTTACCGCGAACAAGTCGACGCACTCGGCTTCATATAGACGCGTAAGAAAATTTCTATTTTTGCGTCGCGACGTGTTACTTGCAAACCACTCAATCGGCAGATTATCGAGTGTACGAAGCGCGATGATATATCTACAATAAACATTATGATTTCTATCTCTTGTACGTACCTCTATCTCTTCGATTAAGAGACATACACTTTAATTAATCTTGATTTAGAGATAAGAGAATAATATTGTTTTGTTTCGCTTTTATTTGTATCTCAACGTATTTTCATACTTTGTGATATTTTTTATTTATTTATAAAATTGTGCGTACATACAAGAATCGTTTAGATATATTAAATTTTTAGACTGATGGAGACTTATCTCTATAAACAAATAATTTTTCTTAAGAGATGATAATATTAATCCAAATATATTTTTTCATAGAACTCTATCGTTATAACGCGACGCTATCCATCACAAAGGATAATAATTAAAGCTTTTTGCAATAAGATATATATGTAAGTTTTGGCGCATTCTTTTGCGTTCAAATTTTGCTTAACTTCGATTGCTTCACGGAAGCAGATTTCGCAGTTTGTTCGATTTTTGTTTATCTGACACACATCGAGTACAACTTCGAGCGCGCTTTAAGAAGAATGGTTGAAGTATAAAAATACATTGGCTAAGCCGTTTTTCTTGTTCGAAGGAAATAGCAACATTGTATTTCGCGTAGTCCATTATCGTAGTCGTTTATTCGCTTATTTTGAAATCATTGCAAGTATTAAAAATCAACATCGAAACTAGTAAATCCAAATGGACAAAATATCGCGTTTTATTGTAACAGAATTGCCTGTGATTCAATTAATTCTATTCATATTACTCTTTTTTTTTTTTTTACCAAAACACGTAGACTATTTTATAAGTTAAAGTTCCTTAAAGATGGCCGAGCGATGTTAGCAGATAATAAATCTTTATTTTTTGGAGAGTGGAGGCTACCGATCGCGGCATCTTTAAAGACCAACTCATATTGTCAGTGGGTCATTCGATACGTCATGACGCATCGCAGTTACAGCGCGAGGATGATTATGACGCCTTATTTAGGTAGATAGCGGGTATCGATCGTAGAATGAATCCGACCGTGGGAGGGCGGGACAGCTCGGCGAGCGGCTTTCAAGGGGGGCCCCCCCGTTCATGTCGAACGTGAAAAGTAGAACGTTCGCGTGGAAACGCGTGGATGGTTTTAGGGTTGAAATCCGGGAAGGAGAGCGTCGCATTCTCCGGCGAGTGACGACGCGCCCTGTAATTTCCAATCCCGACGTAGCCGGGACACGCCGGGCATGGGGGTAGAACACGATGGTGGCCCGGTAACGGTGGTAATGGTGATGGTCGACGCGGGGGGGTGGAGGGGGGGTGGTGATGGTGGTGGTGAAGCCGCTGCTGCTGGCAGTGGAAACGGGGGTAGTGGTGGTGGGCTTTACGCGGGGTAGAAGCTTCGCGAGAGGGATGAAGAGGGGGGAGGGGGGGGGGCGCGCATACGACCCCTGCTGCCGATGCTTAAGCAGCCGAGGGGGAAGAGACCCTGGTGGCCTGCGAGTGCAGCGAGCATGCGCAGCCGAAAGTGAAACCGAAAGTGCACGCCCACCCGGGGCAATGCCGCCCCTGAACCTAGACCTACACCCCCGCTCTCTCCTTCACTCTTTCTCTCTCTCTCTCTCTCCCCGGCACCCCAACCCGATCAACCCGGTGCCCCTAACCTTCAAACTCCAACCTCTAACTGGGCGCCACTCTCCCCTCGTTGCTTTTCCTATCCTCTCCAACCCGAGCCAGCTAACCCCCCCCGTCCAACGCCCTTCGTTCCAGCGCGTAGCTGCAAGCGAGGCTCCCAGGAAAACCGTCCTCAGGACACGCGTGTACGCCGGGGGCGGGGGGGGGAGGAGGAGGAGGAGGAGGAGAGGGTAAAAAATGAATGTGCGCAGCACGGCTAGTGTAACAATGACGACTTGGATTACGCGCTTTATTGCGTTTCCGACGAGAATGGATGCTAATGCAATATGCCGTGGATTTGATAATAGGAGAGCCGCGTGTTCTTCGATGTTTTTTTCTCACTTTTTCCTCTCCGGATACGCGTTCGATTTTGTATTGTTGGTGAAAATTTGTAAGAATTGAGATCGCGAGATGTAACGCGCGTGCATGCGACTCTCGCGAATTTCGCTACCGCGTAGTAGTTAACGTACTTGTCTAATTCATGTGTGCTTACGACCGGCGTGACATTTAGCATGCATCGTATATCTGCGCGTCTTCCTACCTATATGCATCGCCTATGACTAGCAACTTTCGTCGGCGGTGACTCGAGAGCGAGGTTCACGAATAACAATTTTATCGCTCGGATCTGCAACCGCGGCAGGGTCGACATGGAGGAGTATTCAAATTGAAATGCAAAGTATTTTTGCCGTATCATGCACAAACGTCATCGCGCGAGTACTTTTATCGTCGCAAGTAGGAGCAAGGAGAAAGCCGGGAAATTTTCTTCCCGACGCGAAATTGTCACCATTTTCCTACCGTCCTACTTCTTCTCGACTCACCCTCGAAGAAGGGCGGATTTTTAATAGCGCGCCCCGGGTACTTCTTAATGCGCGAATGGGGGGACGGGGTATACGCGTGTTCTTTTCAGTGTGACATCTGGTTCCTTATACATATATATCCGAACTCGTCTTTATATATACGTAAACTCGTCTGCCTGCACCTCCCCCTCCGGTTCCGCTCTTCCCTATGATGTATAGCGTCGTATGTACCGGCTTAAAGCCTCATTCACGGTCACCATCCTAGAAACCTGAACCGATCAAAACAGCTTTTTCACGGGGAGCCCTCTCGAGAGAACGCTGGATTATCCTTTCTCGGGTACCCCGTAGGCAGCGGCAACGGTCGGTTCCCTCACGTCTAACCATCGACCGGCGAAATTCGGGAACCAACTGACCTGGATTTCCGCCGCGGCGGGACTCACTCAGCTCTTGTACAATATTTACACGAGCCGATACAAATGGCGAGTCTCCACTACGCCGGCGAATCAAATTCGTCTCTCTGACGTCACGTACAATGTGCTCGAGTGTGATATATAGTTCACTACGGGCTTTTGTTATTTATCGTCATACCTGGATATTTATTGCAGGAAAATTCACGCGTGAACGGAATATTATCGTCGTGATTCGAACGTATTCATCTGCCGTTCACGAATCCGATTGTTTGTCTACGGCCTTGAAAAAAAAATCTTCGCAATGTGTCCAATAGATTTGTCAAACGCAAAATTCGATGGGGTTCCGTTTTACATCATGATAAATCATGATAAAATTTAACGCATTATTTATACTAATCTCTCTGTTAGGCAGAAAATAAATTTTAATAAATAATTTAACTATTGTTCGTCGCTGAAAAGGTGACATCATCACAATGACGATTCTGATAGATTGATTCAATTTATAATCGCACGAATATTTAAAAAAAAAAAAAAACGATCGCGATGTGTCAGGGCAGCATAAAATTCCATTTATGATTTTAGTATCAAAAATTTTTATGCGTTATTTTTATCAACATCCGTAATTTATGGACTCATGTCGCATGCGAATTGGGCGGTATCAAGTTTCCTAACAGCTTTACGATCGCCGATAAAATTATGCAACGTAATCTAATACGTATCTCGTTTCGCTTTGCCGTTGTGAAGCCGGCTTGATGCGTAGTTTCGGTCCAAAACACGCGAGGTTATATTCGGGTAAATAGAGAATCGACTCTTTACGATTTATTCCGTATGACTGAAATATGTGGGAATGCTATAAACGTACTTAGCGTTGTGTTTGAACGAACTTTACGCGATTTACGATGTTATAGTAAAATAAATATAGATGGAAATATGGAAGTGTAATACATTTCTAATTAAGAAGCCACAAGAATAAATAAAGCAAATATGAAAAATATATTTTAAGTTTCTAAGTTTTATAAAATTTCAGATGGCCATAATAATGTGATGAAATATTATAAATTATTGTGTAAATTATTTTTGCTCGCGACTTTTAATAAATATTATCTCTATTAAATAAGATATGATGATATCAAATATAATAAAATAAGAAAAACAATAATTTATCTATAAAGTAATTAATTTTTTATCAGAATATAAAAAATATTTCTCTTATAAATATCAACTCTCTCTTCAGTTGCATCCCTGTTATTAATACAAAATCCGCATATATTATAGTTTCTTTTAAAAAATAACTTAGAGCAGAATCCAGCATTTCGCGAAAGATCTGTTATCCAGCATATAATTTTTAAAGTAAAAATATCAGCAAGTTAAACAAAATATCAGCTATCAGCTAGAAAGAAAAATCGCTGATGTATGCACTTTGTATGCGATTATAAATGTTATTCAGCACAAAATAATCATTAAAAAAAATCTTTACTGTTAATGATGTTCTCTTTTATAGATAAGTCGAACGCTCGATAATTCGTAACATTTACATATTAAATCAGAACGTTGTTTGTGCAACTCTTTCGCTGACACTTGCGATAACACAAGTCCGCAAGAGTGAATCGTGGAATGACGAATAAAACGCTCCTTCGATTTATCATCGATAAATTGCTTTAATAGCATATTTGTAGATATAAAAACTTCTCGACAAATATTAGATATAACTTCGGTATCTCGAATACAAGTGTATTTTATCAATTTGTGATGTACATTTATTTATTTAGTTCTATATTTGTGCCTAGTTGTTGTCATAGCTGTATAACTCTATCGAATAAAAATGAAATATAAGATATCGGCATGTTTAGCCAGAGAGACTAACAATAAGTTTCTCGATGCAAATTTTCGTTTAGACTATCGCAAACTCATCTCTCGGATATTATTTTTAATGTCTTCGGCTTTTAGATTTCAAGAATCAACGAGAGATTGTCGTTAATAAATAATATCCGAGAGATGAATTTGCGATAGTTTAAATTAAAATTTGCATCGAGAAACTTGGGCTACCTGTCTAATCATGTCGATGTCTTATGCGAGCTTCTATAATATGCAATTAGCATAACTCAAAATTCCCGTGGAAAAGATTTTGTCTGGATAAACATGCGAGACTTACTTGGATATAAGCTGAAATTTCTCGCGCATAAATATCTCTGCCACAATCGTGAATGTACCATAAGTGTCGAAAACTGCGTATCCAAGTCTCATCGAAGTTGTCAGCATGAAATCTGTAATGAAATGCTTGGGTCATTTTAAAATTTTAATAATTTGAAATAATTGCAAAAATAGAAGAGAGAAAAAGTGGTGTATTATAAATCATTTGATAATTTTATAGTAAAATTTATTGAGAAAGAGAGAGAGAGGAGGGAGGAAGGGAGAGAGGAAGAGAGATAGGGAGAGAGAGAGATAATATTTTTTTAATATCAAAAACAAACGTGTGTCATAAAAAGATGTGCTTTTATGGCTTTATTTAAATCTCGTCGGCTGATTTTGCTCGGTTTTAAACATGACCGTTTTATTTTTTGCGTAGTATAGTTGCGTAGTACGATCTCATAGATACCCATGGTCATGGCATTTCGCGAATTTACGACGTACATTTCGCGGGATTTAATGGCACGTAGACGTGTAACAGGAAAAAAAAAACGGCATCTATAGACGTTTTAGTGGAAACTATTACTTGTAATTTCTGTTAACGCGTCCGTCGTGAATCATTCGCCGGAGCGGAGAACGTGAAATTGTTCACGTACACCCGACTCGAGCTCGCGTGTGTACATAAACAAGCTGCGGTTACATTACGTCATATATTGATAATGAAACTAATATAGTGAAAAAATCGAAAAAAACGCGAAATAATGTCAACAACCATCGTAAATCGAGATTGTATGATTATAATTAGTACATTAAAATGATATCGTGCGTAATGTATTATTTTTGTATATTAGTTTTAAAGAGATGCAACATTTGAAAAGCATGAAATTTTTTATCCAGTTTCCAGATACCTTTACATTTGAAAGAGATGAATCAAACAATTTTTTCTTTATAACAAAAATTTAAAATATTAAAGTCTGAATTATTGAATTTTGTATCGTAGTTATGTGTTGTGTGGCAAAGAGAGACATATAATAAGTAATAATAAAAAGCTATTAGTATAATTATAACGAGAGACAGAGATAATAAGTAATAATAATAAGCTATTAGTATAATTATAACGAGAGACAGATAATAAGTAGTAATAATAAGCTACTAGCATAATTATAAGCTATTTGGGCAAATAAATGTAAGTTAAATTTGACTTGAACATTACTAAAGAATTAAACATTCAGCTCATTTTGAATTGGAATACCTATTGAGAGGTTAATAAAATAATATACATATATATATATATATATATAGAGAGAGAGAGAGAGGAGAGAGAGAGAGGAGAGAGAGAGAGGAGAGAGAGAGAGAGAGGACTTTTTACAACACAGATATTTCCATACTTACTCGACAGTAATATTCCTATAATCATCAATATTTATATTTAACCTTTTTGATACTTGCTGTGCAACGTTATCTGTTTCTTTTGAATTCCAAACTGTCTTACTATCGACGCTTTGGCGGTAGTCGACGATCATATTGAAGACAGGTTAAGATAACATTTCTTATTTAATTCCAAGAAAATTGATCGCAATTTAAAGATAGTAGCACATCTCTTAATTTTAGAAGAGAAACGATTTATACTAACTCGATAATACGTTTATTTCGTCGCGAAAGAAAAACAATTCCTCGCGATACATTACTTCGTAGCTGCGAGCACGCGAGAGAGAGAGAGGGAGAGGGAAAGAGAGAAAGACGAAGAAGAGAAAGATTCCGGGTATGAAACAAATGCGAGACACAAATTCTGGCGTATCTTACCTTCGTACGATTTCTCGCTAAATTCGCCTGGGTTGCTTCGTATCGCGGGACGTACATACACACGCGTCACGCACACAAACACGCACGTACACGCAACAATCTCGAATTATATTTCGCTGCTCGGCCGGCCGGCCGACCGGCCGGGTTCGAAAAGTAAAACGCGCGTGTACGTGCAGCGGAGCACTCGTGCGAGAGAGAGAGAGAGAGAGAGAGAGAGATACACGAAACGAGGAAAAGAAAAGGATAGAATCAACGAGGTACCGTCGTGTCGCGCGACGGATAGAAGGAGACGGGGTACCGAGAGAGAAGGCATGCGGGCGTTAGCAGGGAGCGGCGGCGTGCGTGCGAGAGAGACGGAGCGACGTCGCGACCGCGAGCAGCAGGGACGCGACAACGGCGCGCATCGATTGGCGCGCTAGCCGTGACCCCCACCATGGTGCTTTCGCTTTCACCCAATGGGGCCTCACTTTCGCGCTCGCCCGCGTTCGGCGCCACGGCAGCCAGCACGCTGTCGTCGCCGGCTTCTCTCAGTGACTGGTATACCATACGTGCGAGCGAGCGTTTTGAGCGTCGTCCGTCTCGGGAGAGCAGCAAGAGAAAAAGAAAAACGGAAAAGGGTGAGATAGAAGAGAGAGAGAGAGAAAGAGACAGTGTCGGTGTGTTGTGTGTTGTAACGTATTGCTGTGCGCCCTTTTCTCATAGACCGTATATATACGTCGCTCGTTAAGTGTACTTATTCGAATCGTCCGTTGTGTGGAACGCGACGCGCGCGCGCGCGCCCAACATCGGAAATTGCGTCGCACGCCGGCGACGCGTACCGGCGCCGGTGACCCTGACATTCGAGAAGCCGGCAACCGAGACACATTCGTCGTCTCGTGCGCGCAGGAGCAACATCGCGTCTGTGTTATGCCAAGTCGGCGGCGGTGAACGAACGGAACGTACGTACGTACGTACGTACTAGTTCGTACGTACATACATACGCGTACGAACGAGAGAAGGAAGAAACGCGGAAGGACAGTGATCGACGAGGACGCGTAGTGATATCTTCGCATCGCGCCGTGTAAACAAGTGCGACGTAGTTCGAGTCGGCCGGAATTCGCGAATTTTCGTGGCCGCGGCGGTGGCGGCGGTGTGTCTCTAGTACGCAGTGACCTTGACTTCGATGCGCCACAGGCGTGTACAGAGACTAGAGGCAACTTCACGCCATACGCCATATTCCGAGCAGTGTTTCCGAGTACGGTGCTGTGCCTATCGCGCGATCGGCGATTTCGTTGTAACGCGCAACAACGAATGACCTTGACTCTACGAATAGGCGGCGCCTTGATTTCGTCGAGTCGCGCGAATCGGTCGGACATCGGATCGATTTCCGCCGTTCTCCCGGCTTTCTTTCGTCGTCGTATTTTCTCGTATCGCGTGAGATGTGGCAATCGAAAATGAAGAAATAGACAAGGAGAATCATCGATCCATCGATAATCGCAACGCGTTTCGTCCGCCCCGGTATTCGCGACATCCACAATCTTCGAATTTATCGCCGAGCCTATTCATCGAGAAGTACCGGAAGAGGGACACGCGCGCGCGACCTTGAGTAAATCCGAGCATCCATGGCACCGCGGCGTCACGCCAACGGCGGCCACGGCGGCGGCGGCGGCTTCCTGGAGAACGGAGGCGGCGCCGGTGGCGGTATCAACGATCCCATGGACAATCTCCTGGGCAATCCTACCCAGACGACGCGATGCTGCACGCCGACCGGCGAGTGTCTGCGCGGCGATACTCTCATCCGTCTGAACGCCCTGCACGACGCGGTCAAGGTCACCTGCAACAACGACAACTGCCCGGTCGGCCAGTTTATGCATCGCGAGTGCTTCGACGCCTGGGAACAAACGGTACTCACGTACCTGAAGAGCTGCGGTCGCGCGCGCAGCTGGTCCGAGCGTCAGCGTCACCAGAATCTCTGGACCAAGAAGGGCTACGATCTCGCGTTCAAGGCGTGCGGCTGCCGCTGCGGCCGCGGCCACCTGAAGAAGGATCTCGACTGGCTGCCGCCCGGCTTCGGCAACGTGCCCGGTAATCGCGCCGACGAGAACGAAGCCAAGAAGAAGAAACGGCGCAACCGGCAGAACACCCGACCGAGCCTGGCCGTCTCGGCCGGGCCGCCCAATCACGGCAATCACGTCGTTGCCGCCAACGGGCGCGGCACCAGCGAGGCCCAGATGATCGAGTCGGGCCGCGGCAGGGCCGGTTCCTTGTCATCCAGCACCGGTTCCAGCTCCCCGCCTGCCACCAGCGAGCCCAGCGTCAGCCCGCTGCACCAGCCGCAGGCCATCATGAAGAAGAAGAGCAAGGTCGACTTTTTCAGCGATCGCGCGAGGTGAGTCCTCTTATCGTTTATTGTTAACTGATAAGGTCGCGAGGAGTTATCCACGGGATTAATTGTCGAGAAATAACGCGCTTCTTTTTTTTTTTTTTTTTTTTTTTTTTTAAATAGCGCGCTTCGACCGTTATATTTATGATACTTGCAATGTGAGATCGCTTTATCATGTGTTTATCATGAATCAGAATATAGCTCGCGATTGCCCGATATTTTATTTTTTGTTTGGACAACGCAATATTTACGCACACGTACAGATAAAATGTAATTTTATAAATTTTATAAATCCTCGAATCGCTCTCGATTTTCGATGCTCGAGTTTAATTTTAATCGATAAAAATACTTAACAATTTTGTCGAATACGACAGTCTTCGATTTTTCAATTCAATCTTGCGATCGATGATAGAAACTAATTGGTAGGATTTCAAACAAAGAGACTGTGGATATATTCCTCGACAAAAAATTTTGCGTTGTGAGATAACGAGAGGATGCATCGAAACTCGTTTCATGCAAATCCTCGAAAGGAATCTCGCTATAAAAAGAGAAACTGAATCTTCGGATAAGAATGATAAATGACAAGGACCGTGTCGGGAGTCGTTTTCCCGTCGGAACCTTCGTCGCGTGTTCGTTGTGTGGGTATATCTTCCGGGGAAGACGACACCTTAAAGCAGACGCGCGAGAATGAAAATCGTAAAGACGCTATCAGGACTTTAGACGCAATGTATAAAAAGCACAGCAAAAGCGAAACTATGTAGAGAGAGAGAGAGAGAGATTGGAATTTAAAGAACGTACGCAAGATATTCATTACAATATATCAGTGCTTATGACGCAAAAACTGGGCGTGGCTATGTAAAGAAGTACCGAAGGTAAAATATTTTTCTTCCGAGGATTTTTTTTTTTTTTAATACGAACGAAGAGAGTTCTCTCGTACAACTTTTATGAATATGTAATCAATAATCTCTAATTCAAGAACTTCAGAATATTTTCTATCTGAATAAATATGCATATATATCGTATTAAGCGCGGGACATAAGAATAAATCACATCCCACTCTCATAACAAGCACATAGCAGCAAAACTGGATTTGACTTCACACACACACACAGCTTTGCTACTCTGTTCTCTCTTACGTAATCGCATCCCATCGAAACACAGTTAATCCAGCCGTTTCCTTTATGTGTTTGTCGCTTACCGCGTTTTATGATCTTCAAATATTTAGATAAAAAAAACGTACCGCGCGATTTTTGTCGCGGCAGATGGTGTCCAAATGACGGCGAAGATTCTCGAAAGATACGCTCGATTCTCGAAACTAGGGACAAGGCGGAAGCTTTAAAGAGACGAAAAAGGGAGGTTAAAGAGTCCCGACCGAAATTCTGTTTCGCCGTTGACGTTTGACGCGTTGCGCGCGCTCGACCATATGCGCTAAGATATCTCGCGAGATATCACGAGAGAAATACGTAGTAATATTCGACTTAAAAACAAATCGAGTCTGGAATTCGGTTGCTTCGTGGAATTCTTCGACACCGAGGATTTTCCGAGAAGCCAGAAACGACGTATACGTGCGCTAATAAGATATCTCGCGAGATTACGAAACGGCAATGCTCGGGTTTTCTTTAGAAACAAATCCATTCCGATTCGTTGCCCCGTGAAATTCGACACCGAGCAGGATTTTTCGAGAGGCCACAGAAACGCGACGCCGAACTTTGCGCAAGTTCGACAGCGCTCCCAAACGCCGGTTAATTCGCTCTACTGACTTTTAATATTAATCGTTGCTTGCTGGTTTCGTAAAAAGGGGCGCGGAACCGGTTCGTGCACTCATCGAAGTTCTGAAATATGCGCCCGGATCGCGTCTCCGCAGCGTTTTTCGAGAGCACATATATCTCAAAGGAAAAAGTCTTATTACAGATAGAAAGTTTGCGAGAAACCAGAGTTTAAAGAATGTTTAAAATTAATCGGAACTTTGTTTCTTCGAAAGAGTTCATATCTGTGTATATCAATGCAATTTTTATATTAACGTATACAACTTATGCGTTTTAATACTGAAATCTTAAATTTAAAAATTTTTTGCAAAATTTTTTGCAAAACATTTTATGAGTACTTTTTTGATAATTAACGTGTTCTGTTGAAATTTTATAATAATAAAAAAAATAAAAAAATAAAAAAAAACTTACAATAACTCGGAATATCTCTCCACAAAACTAATATTTGTAAGAGAATTTAAAGATAGACTTTTATATTTTGACATTGCTTTTGTGGTGTCGCAAGGGGCAAATTGTCAAATTATAAATTTTTTTTAACGCAACGATTTATGTTGTCGTGTATCCTGTACGAAAGAAATAATGAGGGCGACATTATCTCGTCAGAGAAAACGAAGTCGATCGTTCGCCGTGTGTCGTAAAGCGACTTTAGAGAGGACATGAATGAACGCCGCTGGTCCGTTTTCTTCACGGCGGCGCGCGTCGCTATAGAAGTGTGTATAGATATACGTGTGTATTGTCGGGTCGTGTATATGCTCTAGACCTCCGGTAGAGAGCGAGAAGACGAAGGGCAACGAGAGAGCACCACGACGATTACGACAGCGCTCTCCACCCATAGTACGCTCGCACTACCCGTGTGGTGTGCATCCTATATATAGATGGCAGCCTTGGAAACCTGTCCTATTTCTGTTTATGTTCCTCCAGTTCGACGGGTCGGGAACCCTCATGGGCCTTCTTTGGCCGTCGTTGAACGCGTTGAATTTTTCCAGACTTCTGACCTCAGCTGTCTGTTTGTTCGATTAAGAGTTCGCTCGCGACGAATGCGAGATATCTTGCTAAGGTTTTGTACAAGCAAACATGGCAAATGCAAAATAGAGCTTCAAAAATGTTTTTTTTTTTAATTATTTAGAAAATTTTTTATCAGTGACAATCTTGACTTTTTAAAACAGTTATTTTTGATTTGCTTGCTTTTTTAGTACAAATTTATTGTAGTAAGTTGTCACATGTAGTAGTTGTCAAGCTTGACAAAATGATTAAATCTGTAATATTTAATTTAAATTTAAAGCCACGTCTTTCAAATAATTTTTACAATTCGTGAATTTAATTAACTTCTGCTCTAAATTTTTTATACATAATATTAATATTATTTTTTGATATGACAGTCTATTGTCAGGGGTCTCTTTTGAATACAGAATACCAATAAATAAGTTATTATGGGAAGCACGCAATACTTATCGCTTGTGATATTCGAATCGTACATTTAGGATTGCTCGATTACAACGGTTAGCAAGGTCCTGGATTTTGTGGCTCGGTTTCATTTTCGTTCCGACCGCAACCGGATGATATCTCGAGGCGAGTGCACATGCACCAAGATGCGACGGCGAGTTTAGGTTGCTCGCGCGCGAGTAACACGACGGGATCCGTTCGAGTTTGTTGCGTGTGCGTGCATATATGTGTATACCCGCGTGATTGCTAACGTTGGTCGACGAGAAGAAGCAGCGACAGCAGAGAGCGAGGGAGAGAAGGGACGGAGAGGATGCTTGTAACCTTGACCGTGGCCACCTTCTCAGGGCCACCGAGCGAGGAGGAGCCTGAACGCTCTAGCAGCTTCCAAGGCCAACTGCATGGAATCACGCTACCATGCATTTAAAGAGGCAGAGAAACGTCGAGAGGATGCCACTAAAAACCGGCGCTCGGTTACATTCGTGTTCCTTCGGCGTCATCGAAAAAAATCTCTGCTAGCCCCTGCATTCGGCTACATAAGAAAAAAGACGGCTTGTAGATTCCTTCGGGTATTTCTCTCGGGTATCTAGCCTGTATTTTCTTTTTTTTGTGGCTTTTAAATAGTTTTTAATATTTTTATCGCTTTTTAATTGACACCATCTGTCTCTTTCGGTACTTGTATCTTTTGAGATCAAGTCATTTGGCACACATAAGATTCTCTAAAGAAACAATTTATATTTTACTGTAATTTTTGCGCGCATTACGGGTATTATTATAGGTTTTCTGAGGAAATTTTTTTACGAATAGTTGCATTATTAAGTAAGCAACATTTGTCAGGCAACGATTTCTCACATTTTATATTTCGATAAAGCGTTTATTTGCGTTTAAAAATGTGGAAGTAGATAATACGATGGTGTACCGATACAATCTCGGCACACATTTAACGCTCTTATTTCCAATATAATTACGTCGTTAGCGCGAAGGCGTAAAATTTAGCGAGCGCATAAATTTTCCGCGCGAATTTTCTTTGTTCCGGAAACTACTGCCCCCCTATCCTCCTGACACATTCACCGCGTTTCATGTTCTCCAATTAAAAGGAGGAGTTTACGAACGATGCGTAAAGATTAATATGCATTTGCACGGCGCGTAAACACATTTGAAATTTTTATCAATGCTGCTGCAGCTTACAAATGCGAGTTCATCTTTATTCTAAAAATCTTGCATCCGGTTCTCGCAGCATGGGCCTGTTCGAGCCAAGATACGATATCGCGTCGGACGTTGATTGCGAATTCTGAGGATCATTATGCGTATAACGCAACGCAGAAGCGAGAGAAGAGGAACAACGTGTTTCTCTCCTCCGCCTCTTCCGCTCATTGCGCAATATCAGGACGATATTCTCGGGAATACGTCCTGCCAATTTATACTTCTCGTACACACATGATAACGGTTTCCCCTGTTTTCGGACTTTCGTTTCTCATCTCCTCTCGCGCTACCTTCGCACGACTATTACGGACATCTTTGTGGAAGACTGGCGTGCGATCTCTATAAATTCCCGCCGTTGCTGATGCGCGACGAGAGGGCTCGGATTTTAACCGAGAATAAATCGCAAACGAAACGTTCCACGGCCATTCGTAGACGTTAACTCCCCTCGAAAAGTATCCCGCAAATGTTTTTCTCGTGCGACATCTTTTATGCGTAAATATTTATTGGGGGGCGTATCGGGCAGTTTTTGCGGCCTTATAAATTTCATCTGTATTTTACTTCTCTTTGTCGCGCGATCCAGTCTAGACGTGGACAGAGATACATGAACACTCGTAAACTATTAAAAACGTCGTAAGGGATCTAATATTTCGAGTCTCCCCTCCTCGTAATAATCTAATGGCTTCTATATTTAAGTATATAAGTATACAAAGCGCTTTATATATAAACTACAGAGACATATCTGTTGCAAGGGAAAAATTCCAGGATGTTCACAAACAAATTAAAAATTCAGATTGATTCTTTTCTAAGTTAGACCAGAGTTCTGCTTGAAGAAAATATAAACAACGCAAATAAAATTAAAATAAAAATTTTTGACCACATTTTCCAAATTGATTTCAATCTACTTTGTGTGCCCTCGTGTTGCGTGCACGCAGTTATATTTCTTGCACTCAATTTTAGATATTGCAAAGTTTCTCCGACAAAGCTTGCATTGAATTTGCGAGTTATTTGCGCACGAAACGCGTTGCGAAAAAAATGCGGAAAAATAATATCGTGAATTTATACGCTGCATTCATCTCGCGGACGGTTCTAGGCTTATATTCTTTCTCAAGAACGTTCACGGGTCTAGGTTTACCAGATAACGATAAGGTATCTCTTAAATTGCGTCCGTGGCAGTTAAATCGGGATAGCGGCGAGTACGGGATTGCACTTCTCGGAAAAGCGTGTAGCCGATAATTTTTAGATAACTTTTCTTCTCGCGGGCGCGCTACATTGAGTAATGTGTGTTTTGCGATCGCCTTTATTCCATTCGGCATTCAGTTTTACGCGGAGACATATATTTATTCAACACAGATATATGCGCTAATTGCGATTACGTTCGCAGAAATTTAGTTAAAATTCAAGTATTATTCGGAACGCGAATTATTATTGCGTGGTTAGGTAGGAAAATTTGCATTTGAAATTGTTGAGCAATTAGTTCCATTATATTATTTGTATCATTCGAAAGTGAGTGGAACAGGCGAAGAGGTAGTCAAATTGCAGAGCTGTTGATCGCATGTACGTGATCGTGATTAATCTATCTATAATTGCAAGCTTGGAGCGGACGCGTATGGATTAACGCTCGCGCGGCCGATTGCGTTCCGCAAACGAATTGCCTGTTCGCGTCGCGTTTATATACATTACGAACGTCGATAATCGTTTATACGATCACGTCCGTGCAATTTATAGCGATATATCACACGTATCGATATCAATAAGTATCGTTACATCGACTGGCGTAAAACCGGGAAAACATGTATCTGTAGAAAGGTTCGGTGCATAACGTCAGGGGTCTGCGTGTATTCACATTCAGATTCAACTTTGTGTTTAACGCTGATTCTCCTAGTTTCACTAACATTATATGAAGTTATGCATTTCTCTCTCGATAAAATAATCAAATTTTTCACATGAATATAAATTAATGAATATTAATAAAAACGATCGAGCATAGTCTCTTCAATGCACTTTTTAACATAATGCCACTGTTGATTTATGTCAATTAACGCCGAATGCTTCTATAAGAAAGAGCGTTTATTTGCGCTCGTAATCGCATCCGCCTGCAACAGGAGACGATACCTCCCGTAAAGAAACGCGAAGTAATGGTAGAAATAAGCCGGCAGGACGCGGCAGCAGGGGAATCGAGAGAGGAGCAACGAGTTTGGGGATTGACCCTGAACCCCGACCCTGAGGCCGAGAACGCCCCAAGGATGCCTTAAAGATGACGGGGCGAGATGTTCTTCCCTCTCTCGCGCGCGTGTTTCTTTTTGAAAAGGTGGAAGTTGCTCTTAATTAAATTCCCTCCGAGGGGGATACACTCTCTCGTTCCCGCCTCGTCGACAAATCCAACAGAATTCTCGCGTTATTATCGGTCGCGCTTTTTTTCCTTTTTCCTCGAATAAGACATTCCGAGCACACCAGCGGGGCCGTGGATGTTCCAATTAAAGAAAAGCAGCGCGACTAACGAGAGGCGTCAAGATAATCTCGATATTCCGGAAATATCGATATATAATTGGCTGAAAACATATCGATATTCCTTTAGCGCAGTGTCGTCAATTCTCAATACTTCTTTATGTTATTTCTTTTTATTTTGTTAGGGATTTTATTATTATCTCCTTTTTTCGCATTTATCTCGAACTTGCATACTGTAATTAATACCGAATAAAAATCAGAAAACAAATGTTTCTCAGAGATGCATACTATCTTCTTATAAATTCTGGACAATAGAAGAAAATCGTTAAAGAATTTTCGAATATTACTCGATATTCGGAAAGTTTTGTCATTCCTAATTGCAAGCGAACAATTGTACACAAAGCCACGCGAGATGAAAAGGACGACGTCCTTTCTATCCTATCTTTTTTTTTTGCAAATAGCGCGCAAGTAATTTCCGCGCGGCACGTGTTGAGATGACTTTTTGTTAAACGAAGGCACGTTGTGTTCTCTACTGTTCTGGCGTAGAGAGGAGAAGGACGCAAGTTTATAAAGGGATTAGACTTCATTACGTCCAATATCCGCGGTGGACTACCGCGAAGTTGAAACTTTTATCCCTCCCTCGGGGCGTAGCGCGTTAATAATAATGCCAAATTATTAAAAGCGCATGTTTCGCTAAACAGCTTCTGCCTGAGCTC
The DNA here is from genome assembly GCA_963971435.1 of Lasius platythorax. Classification (NCBI taxonomy): domain Eukaryota; kingdom Metazoa; phylum Arthropoda; class Insecta; order Hymenoptera; family Formicidae; genus Lasius; species Lasius platythorax. The sequence goes on from OZ020541.1 coordinate 5,607,026, forward strand.
AACAAGGAAAAGTTGTAAAAAGAAAGCTGAGATATAAAATATTTAAGAGATAAATTTAATTTTACTTTCCGCTTGGTCGTCGACATTGTATTTAGTGTTCGTATTGATACTTATCGTTACAGGAAGTTAAGCAGAGCGTTTGGTTTGAATGACGTAATATACGGAATATTTTTTTTCGGCATGCGAGATAATCGATGCGAAGGTCGAGATAATAATAAACCTAGTCAACGATTTTCAAGCGAGGCTTCGTGACAAGGCGTGGTAATTACGAGTCAAAAATTAATTCCGTTTCGCATTCAACTCTCGGACAAGCGTGAGGTGCCGAACGGCCTTCACACGTTGACCCAAACACACGTGTTTTACGCGCGCGCTCACGTTTACACGCACGCGTATATGGCATTCGTCGCATTCGTAACGAGCTGTTTGCCAAATTCATGCAAATATGTGTATAGATTGTACGAGGTGTGGTTGGAAGGGAGGAAAGAGGGGGAGAAGAACGCGCCTACTCGTACGTCATTAACATTCATGAACTGCAACCGAGCCATTCTGTGTCCTCCTTCTTCTCTTTGTATTTCTTCCGTTGGTCTCTTTTCGCACGGTTTCCTACTCCGCGTTTCGGCGCAGTTTTTCGCGAAGGCGAAATTTTATCGCGTCGACGAGCTCGCTTGCATGTTGAAAGCCCGCAATGAGATCGCCATGAATACAAATTGCGTTAGAAAAATCGAGGTTATATTTAAGTACAATAGATACAATGCTTTTTAAGCATTGCGATTCGTCGATCGTGCGAATGATGACAGTATCTGTTTATAATCTGCCTAAATCGGCCTTACTGAAACCAGAAGAGTCCAAGAATAAATAAAGAATTAAATATAAAAGTGTAGAAGAAATAAGACAATTTGCAATGCGGAATACGATTTAAACTCATGTTTATTCGTTTTATAAATAAATTAATACAATTCATAATTGCACATATATTAATGTTTAAGAAATTGTTATAGAGATTTGTTTTAGAGATGTAATAGTTGCTGTGGACAAATAATCCTAGTTTAATTTATTTGAGCAAATACGTTTGGACATGCGCTACGTAATTATTTAAACTTATATAATCTCGCATACTTGAAAGTTTTCTCGGACGTGGAAGTTGAACATATTCCACACGAATCCGCAATGTTCAGACAGAATTAGCGCTTGGCCGTGAAAACTAGTAAAATTTCTACTGGAATTCCAGAAATGATAAGCTTCTCAAGGTGATTAGCCGAATAATCGTGGTCCCTTGGCGGGAGAGTTTCACACGCTCGCGACTTTCGGAGAAAGACGGTGATGACTTAAAAATTACATTCTCTGAGCGAGTTTAATTACGTTAAATTCGCGCGTTGTGTGACGGGCGGTATTACGGCGGTGTCACATTTTCGGTCTGCTTGCTAAATTGCAATAATTAAGGGAATTGCATTTCGCTTTTGCGTGAGACGCGCTTCTCAAAACTTTTCTTCCCCGCCTTAATAATTGGCGCACGGAGAGAATCAGTCGGGCTCGCGATCGCATCTTCAATTGCACGCCGCAACGTTAATGCAAAACGTGAATTTTAAACAATGAAAATTTATTACGTATTTTTTTATAATTTTGATTTTTTTTATAATTGTTGCACGATCATATATTTTAATTTAGCGCTACATTTAGCGTTAATTTTAATACTACATCTAATGTTCTACATTTAGCGTTAGATATTTGCTTTTAAAACGTCTCTTTTTTATTATAACACTTGATATAATTTCTTTTACGAAAATAGCCAATTTTCTTTAAAACTGTGCTAGCGAATATATTAATATTTGCTATATTTAAAGATGCATTGCTGTAGAAATGCAAACACAATCGATATTAAAATTGTGCAACGATTAAACAATTTAAATATAATTTTAGGTAATAAATTATGCGTGATAATAAAACAGTTGTTTTACATGCTAAATATAATCAGAATATATCATCATGAAATATTGAATGTGATAAGTGGAAAACATGAATACGGATTAAAGGCAAATGGATATTTTATTCATTACGACCGATACCAGAAATTGTTTTCGCATCGGCAAAACTTCCCAACGGTCGTTTTTTCGATGATCATAATTCGTGCCGATCGTCGTGACTCGATCCGGGCTCGAATTTCTCGTGGAAGATTGCTCCAGACCCTCTCATTGTCTCAACAGGAGAACAGAGGGAGGCTTTGCGATATTATAACGTTACATGAGCGCGTTACGGAATACGTAATTCGATATCGGAATATAGTGTTTTCTTAAGTCGGTAAGGAATATGTGTCAAAAGGTAGCCACCTCTCGCGACATAATTATCTTAACTTTTGAACATAGATTGTGTTAAGAATGTGTCACACTAACTTCTCGTTTAACTGTCAGGATTAATATCGCGATCTTTTTAATACTTGGATACACTATATGTTGTACGATATTTTTATGAAATTTAAGAAGTAACCGTCAATCTTTTCGATTCAGAACCTGATTCAATATGTACTGTTCACTTTCGATTATACATAACAATGCAATCTTATATATTGTCTCAATTTGCGTTATCGAATATAATTTGAACAAAAATCGAGAGAAATGAGATTATCACCATTAAAATTCTACGATATATTGAACTATTATATATTCGTTAAGCTCTCTTATAAACTTATAATATGCATTTAATTGACGAATTAGAAGTGTCGAATGCTATAAAATGAGTCGTAAAACAATATTACAATCGCGCATCTCGAATATGCTAATCAAAATCTCCCCGAGAATATATCCTCGGCGAATATAGACTTGCGCGTTATCGAAGTTGACAATCGCAGTGAAATACATATATTGCATTGCATCTGTTTCCCGAGAGAAGAAAGCAGTCTTTTATATTCTAAAGCTTCTTCCGCAGGGACTACTCTCGACTTCGGTTAAATCTCAATCTTGTGTCCTTTTCTTCTCTTTCTCACCTGTGTTTTTTTCGCGACTCCTTTATATCTCCTTTTTCACGAGACGTCCGCCTTAGCCTTAGCCAGCGGCGAATGCGACAAAAGGAGGGAGATGTTTGTTGTCACAAACACGCTCGCTCGCTCGCTCGCTCGCTCGCTCGCTAGACATTGTATTGTGTCCGTGCAACGATTCGCTGGCTAAATCACCGGCCTAAAACGCCAGCCTCGTCGGACTCGACAGGGTCGGCGAGATCCTTATTTACGCGATCCCGTTATCCTCGGTCGCCCGCGCGCGCACACGTTTTTCGCCCTCTTCCGCTTCTCTCATCCCGCCGTCTCACCACGTCTTGTCGGAGGCGAGAGTTAAGGAGGAGAACGAGCAGAAGAGGAGGAGAAACGAAACGAGAAAGATTCGCGCATCCTCTCGCATGTATTACGTATGTATTACTTTGCGCACGAGTGTGTAAATTATTGCGGGCCTGGGGGTGGTTTACTGCTAATTGGTTTGTTAACGTCGTGTTCGTCTCGTTCAAGAATGAAAGAGAGACACGCATCTCGGTTTTCCTCGCGTGCATGATAACGTTATACTGTTCGTACGACGCTCGCGTATGCAGTTTGCGAGTATGCGCGTCGGAAAATATAGGGGAAACTTTTACCAGCCACATTTAATTATAGCGGCGGAAACGTTTTCCTCTCTGTACATACATATCTCTCATCTCTGTCTCTCTCATCTCTGTGATGTGTACAATAACATGTGATAAAAAGCGACTCGTGTGCTCCACGCGGTGTTTATATTTGGAGATGCTTGATAATACATCACACGTAATAATTCGTTGAACAATGATCAACAACCGCGCTCGTATGTATTTTTTCGAGTACGCGCGTCGGGAAAGTTTGCCAGAAAAATTTACAATCCACTATTAATTATGGTAACGGAATCTTTTGTGTTTTCCTTCTTCTATTTTTCTATTACTCTCCTATTATTGGAATTTAGTATGCTACAGTTTTATATACCTATATAGAAATTAGTTCTATACAACATTTATCGTGTATATAATAGATTGTGCAATTGAGTGCAATGTATTTGATAGGATATTTAATATATTTTTTATATATTCCATAAGATATATCTCGGAATAATTCTTTTCACTGCTGTATTTTGTACATTATTATAATTAACTTGAGAACAATGCGTTGGACATATAAAACTTGAAAATTGTTGACATTAAATAATTTCCGTGCTTGAAGTATTTTTTTTTTAAACATGCTAGTAAAATTTGCGATCATCTACACTTATTTTCAACGATGTGTACGGGTCCGCTAAGTCCGACAAGAGGTACAAACTAATGAGAATTTCAAATATTCGAGATGAAATGTGACTACGGGAAGCTTGGGAAGTACTTGTGTTTCTGTCTCTTGAAAATCTGGCAGGAATTCGTGCTTTCTGGAGCACGTGAGCATATAATCCGGGGATGGTAGTTCCCCGCGTTATATAACTACGTACAAGAAGGGTAGGGATCGAAGGAGGGGAGGGGATTAACCTTTAGACGAGTTCTCAGGTAATCCTCTCTCTTTGGCGAGATTCATTCGAGGTCCGTTATCGCGTCGGGGATAAGTCCGCTTACAAGGACCTCCTTACACGATCGTTCGACTTCCTTTTTCTCACGCGCGTACGTGCCCCGGCGAGAAAAAAAGCTCCTTATCCGCCGACTCTATTTCGGTTTATTGGATGGCTCTCGTCCTCGACATTTTTTTGCCTCGCTTCTCCCGGTGCAGCTTCCATCGATACTTGCCGCGGGTAATACGATTTTCTCAGTCTGGTTAAATTCAAGTGAAGTTTGAGAAACCGATACATTTCGTCGTGATCACGCGCGTGCCATAAAATCAAATATCCGTATCGAAATTTTGAGCCGTCGGTTTATATACATGTTATATAAAAAGTTATATACATGATATATAAAAGAAAAATGTACATTTTTTTTTAATGCACACCTTTTTTAAATTTTATTATAAAATATGTCATGAAAAATTTGCCATATATACAAAGTGATAATTTATTCTGATTGTAACATCTCAAAATATCAGCTCTATCAACTGATAGCTTTGTATGCGAATGACGGCAATCTGCTACGTTGCATAACTAGTTATATTTTCCATAGACGCATTCTCCCACGATTGTCGCGTCCGCTTTTCTCCCCCGATTCGCCGGTGACGGCTTTGGTGACGAGTCAGTCGAGTGCATGTCGCACAAAGCATGGCAACAATTCAGCGATGTCCTCTCTCTCCCTCTCTCTCTTTCGAAATGGAAAGAGAGAGAGAGAGAATGAGACGGGGGGGAGTGGAACGCGTTCCTGAACATGACACCCGAAATCGTACCCTTCCAAGCATCGTCCACTAGGCTCTCGCCATCGACAGTGTGTCGCTGACATTGACCCTCAAAGACGGCTCGTGTCGGCGACAAAAGCTTCGTTTCGGTCCCGGACAGGATTTAACGAAACATAGAGAGAGCGAGAGAGGGAGAGACTGGAGAGTAGTCGGTTCTCTCGCTGTGTTTGCGGACGGGCATGTTTGACGGATTCCTCCCTCGATATATAAACAGTTCCAGCCGGTACTTTGCGCGACGTTTTCTCCGGGTACCGAGGTTCTCGAACCTGAGATATTCTCGCTTCGATAATTTGATAGCCGCGAGGGATGACAGGCTTTGTGCACACATAGGGTCACGTAACGATACATCGTGTGGGATAGGGACGTAATTCGACGAGAGAGAAAGAAAATAATATGTATTATACGACTGATACCGAACTTGTTTGCAGCTTGTTGGCGCTTGTTGCTACTGTGACATAGATTGATAACGGCAAAAGTAACATCTCACGACAGTGAAAGTTTCGACATATCTTACACCTGTTTACGAGAAAAAAATCCACACGTTTAAAATACTTGAGTTAATGGTCGCCTGTCAATGAAAAATATTTTCGAGAGTCGACAGAGTGATTTATGCTCATATTTTTTTTGCAGCGTCAAGTAACTTTTTGTAATATGGATTAATGAATATTTGGTGAGATTAGATCTGCGCGATGACGAATCGCGATCTCCACCTCTCGATCATCCTCGTTTAATTAACGAACGGGGGGGGAGGCTCGATAGAGCAGAGCACGGCTTTCACGCTTGAATCGAGCGCGCGGCATTAGCATACAATTAAATCGGGAACATGCAGGCGCTGCTCTCGCGAACGAAATGCAACCGGGGGGGATTCTGCATCGTGATTCGACGCACGTAACCGACAACCGGCGGCCATCAATGTCTCCCCGTGGCTGTCATCCGTGAAGCTTGTTTTTCTTCGTCGCGCAAGCCTCTGCGTATCGCCATTCTGCCGTGTTTATGCTGTCTATTAATAGATAGAAATCGCGGCGCGGAACCGGTCCTCGATTTTTTTTGCTTCTGCCTTTATGTTCCAGTATCATTTTTGGCAGGGAAATTACGTTTTATATCAAGAATTTATCTTTAATGAAAAAAGTCTATATTTAGAGTGCTATAATAATATGGACTTAATATGCAAAAACAGAATTAGTATTCTGAAATTAATTTTGGCTACAAAAATTAAAGAAAAGAAGATAACGAATACATAAAATTGTAAAATTAAATTCGGGAATACATGCCATATTTCTTTTACCATTTTTTTTTTTTTTTGTTGCTTCTGACTATGTTCCACAGTATCATTTTTGACAGGGAAGTGATGTTTTATATCAAGAATTTATTTTTAATGAAAAAAATCTATATTTAAAGTGCTATAATAATATGGACTTACAATTAGTATGCAAAAAACAGAATTATATATATAGTATTCTAAAATTAATTTTGGCTATAAAATCCTAAAGAGAAGAAGATTACGAATATATAAAATTGTAAAATAAAATTCACGCGGAATACATGCGAGACATTTCTTTTACTGTTTTTTTCTTTTTTTTTTCGGAGGGATTATTGCGGCAGCATTCGAGAATGTGGGAAAGGAACGTACGAGATTCAAATGCGTTTACTTTGTCCGCGCGAAGTAAGTTTCCCAGGATGGGTTAAGTGTTAAAGAAGCAGCTTGTACAAATTTTCACGCGACATTGACTGGCTAGAACTGGCCGGCCGGCTTGGGTTGGTCGTTCCATTGTGTCTACGCTTAGTTAGCCGTGCTGTCGTTTCCATTATCGTTTCTCGACTCATTAACGCACACCTGCGACCCGCTTTAGGGGAATTTTAAGTTCCGAGCTGTAGAAGATTCCTTTTCGTCGTACCACTAGTAGGCTCGCGTATGTATGTAAGAGACGCGTTGCTCGTCGTGTCATCATCGTCGTTGCCGTCCGTGGAAATTGCACGTGGCAGCTGGCTGGCTCCGTCTTTAGTAAGATCCTCACGTGCTTCGTAAGTAATTCGTGAAGCGAATTCGAGTCTCATCCGCCACGCTCAAGGACATCGCGGGGATGCAAGACACCGAACCTATTTATCCATACGTCGATCCTCTCTCTCTCTCTCTTTCTCTCTCCTCTGACGCTATCTCGTTACCCGGCAATCCCTTATGAACGCTTTCGGCTTACCGAGAACCATCCGCGTGCCCATTCTATCCTCTCTCGCATGTTAACAATGAACTTGTGCGTGCTTTGATCTCTGTAATTCAAACACTTCGTCAATCCGCGTGTTCGGGATTCGACAAAGCCAGACTCCAGAATAGTATATTTCGTCAACGCGCGGCAAATAGCTCGTATCAACTTTCAATCAACTTTACATTACAAATAAGATTACACACTCTAGAGATGATTTATAAAATAAAAAATTTTTTTTAAGTTATGCCGAAACATTTTATTGAAATAAGTCTAAGTGAAAGGAATTTATAAAATTTTATTGTTTGAGTGAGAATAAACCATCAATATCAATATCGATTTAGAATAACATTAGCAATGTTGCACATTACCATATGCGAGTTTTATTATACATCGTTATATATGTTGTTTAATTCCTAGAATTATACTACTGACCTTACTTATCTTGTTACTCATCGAAAACATTTCTAATTTATGCTTCGACAGCTTACTAGACAAGTTTCATAAGCAAGAGAAAATTAATGATGCTGCTACTTTGATGGAGTGGATAATGGCCGATATAAGGCTTTTTTGTAGTATTTATCTTTAATATTTTTATGCTTTGACTTGTGAGCCACTTGTCAATTAAGTGGCTTGTTTTTAATAATTTGCCTTCGTTACTTGTTACAATCGAGTTTCATTGATCAAACAATCATCAAACGATTGCATTAACCTTATCTGTCTTAATGCATCATGGATCAATAACACTCGACTCACTTGCTAAGAAAATAAACATAATTTTATCCTACTCGATTCTTGAATATTAACGAATTCGCGGAATTTATCTGCATCCTTGGCGGAGATCTTCGGCGAAGTCTTATCGGATCGGCTTCTTCGCGGTCGTGCGAGGTCTTTATTTTACCGTGGCTCTGCATTCCGGCACGAGTAACACGGCCTGATTCATAAAAGGATACACACACACACATATAAAAGAGATACGCATACAGACATAAGATACGCATACACGCGCGTGCGCGAGTGTATCATTCGCGATCACCCAGTGGCGCTTAGTTTCGTTCGCATAATTCATTTGCTGATATGTAGGTGTGTGCACCGGATGCCATAGTTGTGTACGTGACGGAAGAGGGCATCTCATGAGCCTGTTATCGCTTAACTGCGCAAAAATGCGATGACGTCTCTAGCGAAAAAAAATATCGTTGAGCTAACGCGCCAAGGTTTCACTTTAGTTTTCGGCTTTTTTTAGACCTTTGTGCTCGTAAATATAGCAACCGGTAAGCGTAAACAAGACGTCTCCCACTTGGAGAAATGCCTGCACAAGAACTGCCTCAATATTTTGTCGCCTCTTCATTAAACTAGAACCGTTAGATAAGAAACTAAAAATAATTAGATACGGGCAATAAAAAATATATATAGATTCATATACTTTTATTATATAAAATACATTATATACAATACATATTAATACATTTGCACATAAATACAAAGAGATTACAAGAAAACATTTCGTATTTACACAAATTTGCATATATATTTTTTTTTCTTGTTGCCCAAATGGCCAATTAATGTAAATTCAACCGAGTCGATCTATCAATAGACACTTCGAATGATAGCATTTCAATCTCCAACTTGTTTATAGACAAAGTCACGTACTCATACTTCACACTTATCCTTGAATGTGACACTCGGTTCACGATAACATCGACTTCACTTTTATATTTTTATTAGACAACTTAGAAAACATAATATCAAGCTGTCATAGTTGAGGCTAAATTGTGAATACAGAAACATTGGAATATTTTAACATACAACGCTCGAATCAATGAATCATACACGCTTCAGATTTTACATAAATACAGATTGATCTTGAACATAAATAGAAGATTGTAGCGATGAAGTTAAAGTGATAAAAAATTAGCCTTTCTAACGTTGCTTCTTGATGCCTTTTTACAAAAGTTTACAGAAAACTTTTTTTTTTTTAAATTTCTCACGCGATCGAAACAGATTCGTCAGCGTCGCGACAGAATATGACGAAGGCGTAAATAATATGTTCGTGTCTAGGTGATGCGATGATTTAATAGGAGTTTCCTGTTTCTATAAAAATCTGCTCAGATTTCTCAATGCGTGTTGCAAAATTTTTCGATGACTCAAACAAGTCTACACAACGTTTCGTGTACGCAGATTTTACATGTTCTTGAACTTTCCACACATGTTCATAAGACGGGGAAGAGAGCAATACTTTAATTACTATTAAAAGCAATACTTGCACGAATTAATTTTTCCTACATATATAAAATAATATTTAACAAAATTTAAGTATCTAAAAACTTTATTACAATTTTACATAAATTAATAACATCAAAATTTTTTACAATTTATCATTAATATCACGTACACACAGATATGTTTTTTATAATCTGTGTGTAGGTATTTTAAAATATAGAAATAAAAAATAGTTACAACCTCCAGAAAACATTTTCAACATTATATTTAATTCTCCCAAAATAGGTTTTGTCGCCATACGGCGCCCTCAAGTTAACTTTTCCTCTTCATAGAATAGGTATCACGACCTAGGTCAGGCATTCGATAAAAAGCGCGCTGACGTAAGTCGCCTGAAATAATCTCGCACGATATTCCCTTACAACCGTCGCGACTTTTCCGTTCATCTAGCGCTATACATTTCCGATGATATCATCGATCTCATGTTCTAACGTCTCTACGCTCACGTGTCGCTGAGAAAATAAAAATTCGAGGATGGAATTGTTCTTAGAGGACGAGCCCCTTGAGCGCTCGATGCAACTTGTATATCGAATCCGTTAATCCGCGATAACGAATTGGCGAAGCTCAATCGATCGATGTATTACGATAGGTCAGGACGATGTCGAGCGGTCGGAGATAAACGTGACGAGTTGCATAACCGGCATCAGCGGCACGGCACGTATCTGCGTCGCGGGCGCGCAAGAGAAAAGAAAAAAAAATTCGTCGCCTCGTGGATTATATTTTCTCGACAACAACAAGTTTCATACATTCGCGAGGCGTTCGTCAATAATCGTTATCGTGACTGCACGCGCGCCCGTGCTTTTGCCTAGAGATAAAGAGTTAGATAAAGATAAACAGCGACCGGTATTAGCTGCTTCTCGCTCGCTCCGCGCTATTTCCAGCGGAGCGGGAACACGCCTCTGCGATATTACCGCGAACGGACGGCGCGATTCTCGGAATCGCTGACTAACTCTCGGCACGGTCGGCGGCCGACATAATAAATCGCGAATGATTCGCCGCCGGCTTGTGGGAACGTTGAATAAGAGAGGAGAGAGACCGGGAGACCGCGCGCAACGCGAAGTGATGCGCCGAGATGGTCCTCTTTTATAAGCGCCTTGATAGCGCGTAATCATTCATGACAGTGGAACCGAGAAGAGAGAGAGAGAGAGAGAGAGAGAGAGGTGTCAAGCGCGAACTACACTTCCTAGAAACGTAATCCGTCACTGTGTGTAATCTACCGACCGCACTCTCGATATATACACCGGTGTTCGATTACGAAAACTTATCCGTTCGTCCGTATATGACGCCTCTGTTTGTTGCTTGCGCAACAATGTTAGATCCAAGCCCCGCGGCGTCGAACGTGCGACATGCAAATCGTACATTTTACGATGCCATTACTGCGACGGTATTATATGACATCCTCCGCTTAAACTAAGCCAGATGTTTGTAACTATAACTTATGTTAGAGGTTCATTTCTTGCTCATGAGGCATTTCGTGTATACGAGGCAGGTGCAAATTGCTTGGATATCGATCTTAATTCTTTTCGTTTCAATGTATTAATATATCTAATAAAAGAGACACGTCAAATTGGCACAATATATTTATTACAGTCTTGTAAAATGACCGTGCTAAGCACGATTTCTAACGGAATCTTACGCCGTGTTATCCAGGGAATCATTATCTATTATATTGAACGTATTTTTATTATTATTATTAATATATATATTTTCTTAGAAATTATATCTCGCGATTAATCCTCACGACCGCAAAACATTGATATCGTGCAATAACATTTGATACGCCTGTTCGTCAAGCACTCTCGTTACAAAAACTGATTCGTGCGCATAAACAGTTCGGCGCTGCGATTAATCGAGCGAGATTAAGATGTATTTTACGGTTCGCCAATGGCGTTACTCAAGTAGGCGATTAATCGTCTCGCTTTACGTATCTATACAACGTGCTTGAAAATATTTCGCGCAGTTTACGTTCGCGTTCTAATAATAATGCGTCAGTTCTGTTGCGGGTTTATTTATTTATTTATTTATTTTTTTTTGCGTCGCCGCGGTCGATGATAACAACTAGGATTTCGACGATATTTTTGCGATTTCGTGCTCGCGAAGAATTTTTGGAGGCCCGTATGTGAGTCGAGTCGTTGTATTGGAGTCCGCGTCAAGGTTAGATAATAACTTTCTTGCATCAGCGCACGCGGCAGATACCATTCTCAGATAGCGCGGCGAATGTGTGTGCATATGCTAACTGTGGAAACCGGTTAGTGCGCACTAAATTGGACTGCGGGCTACTATTTTTTTCTCCGCCGTTACGTCCAACTTAATGGCTTTCACGTGTACCACCACATTTTTATTCCGAAGTTCCAGCGCGCATCATTTTTTTCTTTTTTTTACGGTCGTCCCAGTCGAACGCGAAGAATGCTTCGACGAAAACGAAAGTTGACCGTTGGCCGTACTTCCTATATATTTTTAAAGTCTGTTTAGTTCAACGTACTCTCAATATTCACTCGAAATATAACTCGTGGGAAAGGTTGAAAAGAAATATAAATATAGGATATAAATAAAAATTAAAAATAAAAATATAAATATAGACAAAACAAATTTCTAGATTATAATTAATATGTTTGAAATTTTTAAGCAATCGAGCCAAAGGGACACTCATTTTCTTATCAATAATAATAATCTTCTATAATAAAATTTATCAATCCTGTTTTTTTGACGTAATTTTAAGGTTATTTTTATCCGGTTCAACTTTAGCTGGTACGCTATATATGATGTGTTACGTATTGACAACAACTTCCTTGGGCGATTCGCGCGACCACTCACGTGTATTTTCAACGTGTTGCGAGTTGCCAAGTAGCAACGCGGCGCAAAAAAAAAAAAAAGAAACGGCGCCGCGGCGCCTTCTTCGCGTTTATCGGCTCTTGTCTACATTGTTGACTAATCGCAGTAATACGAAGTAAACAACGCTATTTACTTCGTGTGAACGTTTCGTACATCTGTGTGCGTGCGTGCGTGTGTGCGACGCTGCTACTACTACACGTCTGTCGCAACCAGGTTTTCGTAACAACATGTTACATAACGTGTTTTTCATCGTTAGTCATCGACGTTAATCTAATACACACAGCCAACCAATGTAAATTCTATCATTGGATCTAATGAAGAGCTTAAATGCGCGCTGTAGAAAATATTGAGCTCGATGCGATAATCGAATGCGGAAAAGAATATTCAGCAATTCTTACAATGCGGGTATATATACTTTTATTATCGCACTTATATACTGATATTATACATTAGAATAGACTGTTAATATTAAACGCGCTGTGTTTGCTGCTTTGTTATGACGGTTAGGAGAATTATAATATCTGGCGCCGATAATGTTATTACGTAAACGACAAAACTGAAAATAAACCTTACCATTTTGTAACATGGAATTTTTAAATTAATTGTGCTTAGAGTAAATTTTAATCAGCTTTTAAGAATTATATTTTTATTTTAATTAATAATTTAATTAATAATTTAATAATTATTTTATTATTCAATTTAATTATTTTAATTAATAATTTAATAAAATTTAATTAAATCGACTTTAAATTAACTTTTAACATACATACTTTTTTGTAAAGACACGTACTTTGTGCTACTTTTGCACTTATTATGATATTAATACACAAGTTTTGGTTACAATTACAGCGCCTCTCAATCGAGAAGAGTAGCTTAAATTCAAAAGAATGACGATTGCCGATATCAAAAGCGCGATATCAGATCTGAATCACACGTTCCAGCAATTTAATTTTTCAAATGTACTTTAAATTTCATCGAGAAAAAGTAAGAAAAAACGAATGCAACAAAGGTTGCAAAATGCCATTCTGTCCGATAGCAGGCCTAGAAATCGAACAAATGGCACATTGCATAATGCAAGCGAATGTTTTCTCCGCGAAAAACGGCGGTCGCCTGCCTTCTTCGACAGTGCGCAATATTTTCGTGACCCTGGACTGACATTGCCAAACATAACCAATACAAGCGGCGATAGAGGGACGGTCTTGCTAGAGTGGAGGCCAAGGTCGCGGTCTCCCCACCCTGGGGCTTGCTACTATGTTGACGCCTATCGCTCGCCTGCCCGCTCGTCTTCCTGGTGACGCAACTGTGTTGTTGCACAGCTCGAACCGACTATTATGGTCGTCATTGTTGTAATTCTCGTTCCGTGCTAGGTATCCTGGAGCCACCTCACTGGCGCCTGTTGTCGTTCTATTTTATCGTTTTAATTTGCCGTGCCTATAGCGGAATCTCTTCCACAATCTCGTCGAGGCAAGAACGTCGTTGACTCGCGTTACGTCGAATGTTGCGCAACAACAAAACCAGTGTTTATTTGCGACAGCGATCAGAAATGTACAACTATAAATAATCGTTGATTTATTTCTGTATCATCGAGCATTAATCTTTATCTATGAACTGTAACGAAATCTGTCCTATAATAGCATTGAATGTTATCTTTGTAATTACAATTTAAATTGGCACAAGAAAGATCACGAGTGGAAAAGATTTATTTCGTACTCGAATTAATTTTGATTTTATTGCAAAAATATGACTTTCTTATTTATCTAAAAGTAATCCCGGCAAAAGGAATTGAAAGCGCTTGGATTCTTTGGAATAAATCAATATTTTATTTAATGAAGCCTATGCTGCGTAATCGATCTATAGTTACTCTTTCGTCGAGATAGAGTTTTTCTGCTCGGGAAACTTTACTCTCGGCGTTTTCTATGACGATTGATATAAGCTTGGACACAAAGCAGCACACGTACGTGCGAATACGCGCTTACAATTAGAGATATTTCGTTTTCATCGTCGCACATGCATAAAGGAAACGTGCCTCGCACGACGAGGGGTCATACATTGGCATCCTTTGGGGGAGAAAGTTGTCAAGCGAGAGGCCGAGGGTCCGGGGTTATTATGAATCGCGAAAAATTCACTGGAACATCAACTTTTCCGTTGGAAGCCCTTTAAAGGGTTCGTTTACGATCCCTTACGGTGACCCATGTCGTTCGATATCAATGTATATTCAACATAACAAGTGTCGATTTTCGAAAATAGATGTGAATATAGAATACAACACGCGCAAGGAATATAATATACATAACGTATAAATGTTTTTTACCTTTTATCTTTATGTCTGTTTGATATCGTCTAAATAATCCCGTTTTGTCTGCTTGCAGACAAAGCTGTGGCGCCAACGGCATCTTCTCCCGTCGTCTAGATTTCAGCGCTTTCAACAGTCTGCCCCGCACCAAACTTAACTCCTACCACATCAAGGTGAGTAATTAATTACCTCTCTACTTTTTGACACAACGGAAGTTTCGCTTACGAGGCGTATGAATTACGATATACTGCTTTGTTAACGAAATAAACCGACGTGATGAATCGTTGGCGATTACATCACGCGAGATATATCGCGCAGAGTAGCAATCAAAACAAAATGCTACACTAGGAAAGAAGTATTTCTTAAAGTAGAAATTATCTCTATTAATTGCTTCAAAATTACGAAAGAAACAAATTATCGTGATTTTATACTTTTTATAAAAAAATTTTTTTTATTGTGTGGTGGCTATATGACGAGTCGTAATAACTTGGCATATTTAATTAAACACGGATTTACATATGCGTATGTAATAAAGTACAAAAAATAGCTTGATAGATGGAGGATTAAACTGATATTGGTGACCAGCTTTAATCGCGTCGTAGGAGCTCGTTAAATTAATCTCGGCCGAGAGACCGTCCTTTCCACATACGTAAATCAGGCATAAGCTACGCCCCCGGCGAATCCTTTCGCATCTCGTCCTGTAACACTGTCGTCCTACCCTAAATACGAGGGGAAATCAATACCCGAGTAGACCGAGTAGCATGCATGTGTCTCTTTGCGCACGCACGCACGTACGCACGCACATATGTTTACATGCGCGTCGACATTAAAAAATATTTTTACTCGCCTACGACTTTTCCCTTGACCTGTGCTACTCGTTGTGCAAAGTCCGCTTGCACTGACGTCGATTAACGGTTAACCCATGATTCAACTGACTTATTTACCTATTAACTGACCAATTAACTGGCTTATTATCGCAAGTAGCGCTATAATCCAGAAAGAGATGGAGAATATCATTAATCCAAGATTAATTAACCGACACTCTATATTGCACTCAATTTAGCCGTCTCTCTATATTGCCGGATAGTAGAATCGCGAAAGAAGAGGCAACATGGAATTCGATATTCCGTGATTAATTCAAACCGTCGGTCAAATTTCGTCAAACAGTAAATAAATCTAAATTGCGTACGTGTCATTACGGTTTGCACATAAATTCTGCATTTAAGAAACAAATACTTTGAATATTTTATCCTTATATATTAATATATATAAAATATCTATTGAGATATATATATATATATATATATATATATATATATATATAAAACATTAATACCGAATAGAAGTATATATATATTTATATTTATATTTATTCAGTTGAAATGCGTGTCAAATTATGATAAAATATTACAAATGCAGATAAGCAAACTTCTATAAAACATGCATTATTAACGAGTTTAATAAATTATGTAAATGCATTTTTTGACCTCGCATAGAGAATTATTACACAGTGGATGAATTGTGAAAAATTATCAATTTCAATATACGCTACAATTTCATATTTTGATAGACTCACCCGAGCTGTATTTTCGTTAGGAGCTTGTTTTGTTAGGACCAGTTGTCGGCGAGCAATCGTGAAAGTTTAAGAAGTTTAACGACGCGATTAATTAGCGCCGTCGAAACTTCGGAGCGATGCATTTTTTGCGCGATGCTGCCAACAACCCGATCGCTACATCTGTTACGCTATTTGTTGTCGTTACTGTTATTATCGACATATGGCGGAAATAAGAGCAATAATTTTTCCCGCGACTTTACGCGCGGCGCCGCTCGTTGCGACGCGTTCATAAAATCCATCCTGGTAATTTTATTAGAAAGCACGTGTATACCCTTCTCTCGATTATTTTTTTTTTCGGTATAACCGACGGCGCGCTTTATTACAGTTCGACATGGCGTTTATAGCCCACAGCGAGAACTGCCTTGCGGAAACGGCATTAACACGTGGCACTACTCGCGGAAAATCTGCCTAAATATACGAACGACACCACGTTATTATCGAAGAATCGTTTGCGATATTTAATACCTTGCTATCATCGATAATATCGAAATACATATATATATATATATATATATATATATATCTTGTGCAAATAAATTAGCGAATGTACGAAAATGTTTTCCGATACTTAAAAAAATAAACGCAGTGTGCGTATCCTTTTCTACATCGCGGTTTTGCATTCTTTTATCGGCGAGTATTGCGCAATGAAACTTTCCGTAGCCGTTCTCGAGCGTGTTCTGCCGACGAACCGGCCGCTGCTATGTTGCTGGTTCCAGTTTTTCAATATAATACCGGTTCTCTCAGCTTCGCCGGCCTAACTAAACCTAACAAGAGCCGTTAGGTAACTCGAGGGAGATCGATCTCGCTCGCGCGCGCGCGCGCGACGGATGTGTGTGCACGCATCGCGTCGTGCAGTAGCAGAGAGATGGTTGCGTAGAGTAATGCGGGGAAAGGGGACTGGGGGGAACCAGGGCATCTCGTCATAAACCCTCCGCTGGAAACCCTCGAAACACACCCAGCAGCGAAATCCTCCCATGGCAACCGCGTCCCCGCAGCAATCGTTTCGTTCTCTTCCTCGTGTAACCCTCTCTCGTATCGAGGGTGGATTACCCCTTTCTGCGTTGCGCGATGCGAATTGCAAAATGCAAGGTTTGCCTTTTGCGCGCTGAATACCGATGTGCACCGCCGACAATCCCCGGAGTCACTTAAGACCGGGGGGATTGCCGCCGTGAATTGGAAGTCATGGCGATAACTCCTCCGTTAAGACCTTCTGTCGCCGTCGAGGCGAGGGAAAAACCGAATGTTCTCCGCGCTTCTATCGTCCTCCCGAGTCCTTCCGCGATTTTTATCCTTCTACTTTAGTCGCGGATTCCGCAGTAATAATATTTTATAAAGAGTAGTAAGATTTGCAAAAATATATAAAATAATTTTTCTTTAAACCTCGTGCAGGTGCACAAATCGTGACGAATTATTCATTATATATTTCACATATATTTTTCCCCTTATTTAAATTATTATTATATTTAAATAATAATAAATTTTTGATTAATTTTATTAAATTAAATAATTTAGTAATTATATAATATTAAATAAATAAAAAATATAGTTTCTTCTCAAACTAATTTTTTATTATATTTATATATTTTTCCTCTTATATTTAACTATCGCGAATTTCGTGTCAATGACCTCGCGGGTTTGCGTCCGACGATAAATCGGACAGGAGGAGCAATGGGAAAATGGGAAAGTGGCGTGTCGCGATGCAGTAACAGTAACTCGACACGCGTGGCTTATATAGACACTGAAACTAGGAGTGGCTTGCATTCGTTTTATATACTTCGTCTCGTCGCGCTGTGTTTTATCTATCTCCGCTCGGAACGAAAGCGACGAACATTTATAAATTAATAGCGCGATATTATTTTACATATTATATATTTTATGATATTCTTAGCTCTTTAATATGATCTTAATCGTAACTCTAAATATAATGTAACTAACAATGCGGCGCGTATTTGCTATCGCAACGCATTTTCTGATGACTGACGCTCAGCAGGTCGAAAGTAATATCGTAAATTCGCATCTATTGCCTTCTTTTGGTTTTGTAACTATGTAATTGAAACATCAATGTTTCGATGTAAATACCGCGCGGTAGTTTATTTTTACGTAGCTTCGTGAACTCCCTCTCCCCTCCACAAGTATGCGTATAAAGCGGTTGAACGACCCGAATATTATCATTTCGTCGAATACTCGATACGCTAAGCGTTACATTCGCGCGATAGTTTATTATTGCAGTCCGCCGTACGCGAACTGCGGTTCTTTATCTCGCGACTCGATAAATATTGTTTCTTGAGCGCTGTGTGACGAAGATAAATGCATCGAATGTCAGCGACGTCAGCTTGCAGAAAATACTGAACGGGTAAAATGTCAAGTACACAATACTCTGTTTTTTTCACCTTCTTTTCTTGCATAAATAAAATAGAGAGACTAAAATATAAATAACATATGCAATAATAATAATATAATTAAATCACACACACAATATATATACATATATGTAATATACTCGTAATATATAATAGAATAGAATAATACAGTTAAATAAAGTTAATTAATAATAAAATTAAAATAATTAGAAAGGGAAAATCGCGCACTTTCTATACATTAGCTTTTTAGACAACGTAATACAATTATTATTTCAGACAAAAAAGTACGATTTTTTTCCGAAATAAATTTTGAGCGAATCAAGCGTTTCACCGTAGTCAACGCTTAAGTATGCTGAGCGTTATATTTCGCCGCTTGACGCATTATGTTGGTCTTATTATCTCGGCCTAGTCGGCTCTGATAAGGGATTGTTCCGTTAGCAAACATTCGCGAACTACGCTTTTTCTGACAAGGACATACGTGCGAAATGTAAACTGTCGTCGAGCGTTGTGTGTTTCGGGTTGCTGCTTAATTTTTTTTTTCTTGCTAAAATTATATAGTGCAAACGTGCTTTAATTGATCTAAATTTTGATGCATTTGTCCAGTCTTGGAAATACTAATGTTCGGTCGATTAAATTAATTGACGGTGACGGAGCTTCTAAAGAATTTTCTAATATATAATGTCTATAAAAACTTGATTCTCTTTTTCTCCCAATACGTTTCTCCTTTCATTCATATTTATGTCATTCACACGAATCCGTGAAACAAAGAAAGCAAAAGAGGACTATAAAAACTGTACAGACCCATGTCATAGACGAGAGCGATCTTGCGAGGGATGGACCGCGTAATTTTCTCGAGGATTGTGCGGGGAACCCTCGTTGGTCTACGCTGAGTGGCGCTAGAGCTCTGAATGATACTCGTGTTCGAGGGGGGCAGAGATTAATTAAAAGGACCGTTCGTAAGAACGACGTCGAAAAGCTTTTCTCGTAATTCAGCCGTCCTGGAAAAGATGAAAAGCGGAGGTCTTCCTTTCTTCAGCATCCTCTCGTGCTTCTCGGGAGTCTCCCCGCGTCGCGTCGTCTAGCTCGTCGATTCGATGGACATTGATTCCCAATGAGCTTGACGCTGATGTACGACGACCGCTTCCGATCACCTCGAGCTAATAGAAAACGTCCGTGTGGATTTATTATGTACCATGTGTCGTCGTGGTCGGTATTTCCCGCCACTTTCGAGACAAAAACTTTAGTATACACCGAGACTTTTGATTCCGAGTAGATGGATACTTGATGATACTTGACGAAGAGCAAAATATATTTATTCTCTCTTTGTCGCATAGAAAATTTTTAAAGTATATATGTATATCAGTGAAAAATAGATTGGAATATTTCTTTCGCACGAGAAGTTTTTTTATTTCCATTATCATCGTTGATTTTTTTTTCAAAACTTGAAGATTTCATATCACGTAATGTTATTGATTGTCAGACCGTTACTACTAAGTTTCTTTGTCGCGTTGGCAGTAATGTGGAACCCATTGACCCTCCGTGGTCAAGCCGGTGCGAGAACAATCACGTCATTCTAAAGTAGTTTCTCTAAGTAACGTAATCTTCCTGCTCCTCGTTGCTTGCGTTGATTAAATTCAGAGGCAGTACGAAACGGTGGAACGGAAGTTTGGTGGCTTGAGTTTCGAACGATGTTTCAAGTCGGGCCGTACTAATTTCATTACGACGTAAACGAGAAAGTGGTAGCCGCGGCCACGAGAAGTATTCGCACATCTCATTAGCCTTTACTAAACTTTGATTAGATTTTGAAAAGAACGTGAGAAGAAGGAGAAGGTTCACATTGTTGCGTCAAGTTTCAAAATTTAAAAATTTTTACGTTTAAAAGTTGAAATCGCTTCTTTCTCTTTGTATTGGTTTATTTTCACAGAAGTATAACAGCGTCATATATGTCGATAATGTAATTAAAATTTATCGATAAGAAAGTGTTAAGAGTTTAAAAGAGGATTGTTCCGTACATTTATGTTAAATGGGAAAAAAGTTATTTGTAAGGAATTATGTGTTCACACACATTTTTCATTTCTATACTCTTAACTCAATCTTTCTTTAAAATTTCTCTTTTTTATTTGTTAAACGCATTTTGTGCGTTAACACATTGCAAGCTTGACACTCTTCGCACACAATGGAGGTTTGCATTAAAGGTCATTAGCTTAAACGTTCGTCTTCCTGTTGCGCAACTCGTGTGCAATTTTACGTGCTGATATTCGCGAGACCGAGAAAGAGCGAGAGGGAACAAAAAAGAAAAATAATTATGTGAATTGTTAATTTGACTTTGATTCGATGTTTCCTATCGTTTTTTTATTGCTCTTTATTACAATATTTATATGAGATCAACAAATGTTTTCTGAATTTTATTTTAATTTTTTTTATTGACGTTTACTTTAAGATGTAGATATTTGTTTTATTAAAATATGAATATATTAGACTTGATAGAATATATTAGATTTTGATTATCCTTACATTAAACAAAATATTTATTAACGAGTAATAAAGAGTCAAAGCGCGGATAACGATGCGAAATAATATTATAAACGTTTTTTCAAAAAATTTTTAGATTATTTCTTTTCCAGAAATTTAGATGTATACTAATAAAACGTCTCCGTTTGAACTTTCGCTCGGCAAATTAAAGATCTGAGTTCAATTTCCGGTTCAGTTACTTACGCGATATTTATCTGGCTTATCATTGTTGATTTAAAACAATTATCACATTCATTATTCCAACATAATTATTAGTAGTTTGAAAAGGCGCTTTTATCTTTCGTTACGATAATGCGAGTTCATGGCTCTCGTCAATGTGGACTTTTAGTCGTATAGGCAGCTGGACTGTCCTTGAATTTATCCCTGAACTGGGATAAGAGTCGTAGTTCCCTTGAGAACCCGACCTACCTCAATCGGATCGATGCAAGATAGCTCTGCTTCTCTCGCCCCACGTCACGCGCACACTAGCATTTTTGTCCGTGAACTTGATATATGTATACACGGACAATTTTTTCGAGGGCGAAAAAAAAAAGAGAGCGCGGTCGGCTAGACGGTTGGTGCATGTTTTATTCACACGGTTCAGCAATTGAATAATAGATGTATAAAATGATCAATTTTTTTTCTCTGTATTGAATTAAAAAAATGGAAAAAATTGACGAAATAATAAGCTTTTGTCTTTTTCATACTTTCTCTCTCTCTCTCATTTCCGTATAAATTTATAGATTATATAAGATTGTAAAAAAGCAATACAGTATAATCTATCAAAACCCAAAAGCCATTTAAAGAGATAGCGAATTTTTTTTATATCTGTAAAAGTCACTTTCTCGCGAGTATAATCCTTTTTTAATAATGACGAAGAGGAAATAAGAGATTTGAAATGGCCGATGCGTGCTTTCTCCTCATCTTCATCATCATTACAGAGACGAATAACCGATGACCTCTCTTTGACGAGCAGGATTATGAATGATAATGTGAGGAACGATTCCTCCTTCCTTCTCATGCTCATTAAGCTGAAGAGTCACGGAAATTAAAGCAATTGTCAGGCGTGTTATTCCACGCTCAAATAATTGCAGGCTGTTCAAAGAAGCGTTATTATTTTTTCATGCTAAACATTTGTACGTTGCGCGCTTTTATTTATAATCATACGATCGAGAGATTTTAATGATGAATAGATATTTTTTTGATATCACGAAATACACAGTTGACGGAAAATAATTAAATTATATAATAATTATATAAAAATTATATTATTGAGCGTAGGATATATTGAACATTTTCTTAGAGACCATTATCTTTTTCATTGTCGCGGTCAGCCATATATTTTGGGAACCCACTTCCTGTCGTGCATCGCGTTCTGACAAATCGTGGTTTCGCGAAACAAAGCGCCCTCGCCGTGACTGAAACAATGAGCGGTCAAGCATTCTAGTGGAGTAAAGGGGAGGAGGTGAGAAAGTCCGACATCGAGGGGAAAGAAAGAAGGAAAGAAACGAGCACGTCATAATCGGCGAGACAAATGTCGTTCTCCTTCTTCTTGCGGTCGCGTCGTTGGCCTGACATGTCGCCTAAGAGTAAAAAGGTGAAGCCGCATATAAGCTCGGCGGAAGGGATAAGGGGGACCACGACGTCGTTCCGGACACGTCTGTTCGTGGGCGAAAAGTAATGGCGGTGGACGGTGGATGCCGCTTCCGTTCTCGTCGCGAAACGCGCTTATAGCCGCGGCGAAACGCTTCTCGGGGTGCCTTTTACGGGTTTCTCTATACCCGACGACCGGTTTTTGTCCCCTTAAACGAGGAATGCCCCTCGCGCGTTTTCCTTTCCCGGGAATTGCTTAGAACCGGTATTTTCTCTCTATGCCGATTATACGCTTTTGCCTATGTTTATACGGATTTCGGAGCGGAGATTCTGTAATCTCGTTTGAGATGGAATACGGACTAATTTTGCCCGAATCGGCGACGTCGACTCCCAGGAGTGCCGCGTAAGATATTAAAATTCGCGAAGCGCGTTGCCGCTGCAATATCGCGAGAAAATCTCTTCACCCCACCGAGCTGTGCTGGATGCTTCTTTATTCGCAGTTCAAACGAAATGCCGGAATTATGCGCACGACGTTCCAAAGAGATAAAGCGATGATGCGAAGATAAGAAACTGCGCGAGGAGAATAACTAAGTCAAAAAATAAATAAATTGCACATTTACTGAGAACAATCTTTAAAAGTTGGACGAGTAATGAAATATCGCGATAGATGCTCTATCAATAGTAATTAAGGAAAATGTAATAAGTAAAATAAAACAAACGCGTATACCTGTATAATATATAAAATACTGACGACATTTTTAGATAAAATTAATAATATGTTTGCTTTAAATAATTATAAATCCATGTATAATTTTTGGATACATTTCTAACATCCCCGTTAAATTCTTATAATTAGAATACAATATTAATTTTTATGCATAGAATTCTTTAATCATGTGCGTCGTAATTTCTGTACGATTTCTTGATATTTGCAGATTTTTGTTGGTATTAGTATTCTCGAGTAATTAAAACAGATTAGGATGAGGTGAGCAGAAACGTATTACGACGGACATTCTTTTCGTATGTGTGTGTGTGTGTGTGTGTGTGTGTGTGTGTGTGTGTGTGTGTGTGTGTGTGTGTGTGTGTGTGTAGCTGATAGCACATTTTTCCTTCTCTCCAATTTCTTCTCTCCGTTTACTTCGGGTTCGTCTTTGTTCAAGCGGAGATCTGTGCGCGTCGGCTTTTTCCCCGCTGTCTCCCACAGGGAGAGACCAAGCAAGGGGAGACCCTGATAGAGAAATAGTTGGAATACGAGGCGTTACGCGCGGTGATTTGGTTCTTGTGCACAATGGATCGATCTGTCTGCGTTCTTCGTGCAAACCTCCAGTGACGCGCGGGGGGGGGGAATATTGCCAGAGTTTTTAAAACTTGTTCTTGTATATTCGCATCGAAAATTTCTTTTGCGATTTATCTCGTTTCAAATATTGCTAATTTACTAATACGCAAATATAATAATAATAATCCAAATCTACTTATACTCCCATTTACTCGCTATATCTTTCGTCAGCGGATTAATGTAACGGGGGAGGTATTTAACAGCTGATAACTGAGCAATAGCAGCGGGATGATTGATGCAGAAAGTTCACATTTCCGTTGGGCGGAACTGATTAAAGGCCGAAGTATCTATCTGGTAGCGGAGTGTACCGGTAATTAAGATATAAATTCTCCTAGTGAAATAGTGTCCTCGAAAATGCCCTAACGTGTCGGGGGCTGGCGTGGCGCGTCGCTCGCGTGAAACGACCTCGTAGCATCGGCTGCGGTTGTAAGGGGAATACCGCGAAAAGTTCGTAGATTTATTATGCTATTACCGAGGTTGATAGGGGGGCCGGGATCGGGAAGGAACGCTTATGGGTGCGAACGCCGAAATTTGCCTGCGGGAGGTCAATATAACGACGCGGTGCGGTGCGGCTTTCCCTTTCAGGCGCACGCACTGTCCGCGAGAGAAAATCATGTCGACGACTGCGTTCCCACGAGATGAAGGCACGTCGACCTTTCGATTTCCGTGCGTGAGCGGCGGCACCTAACTTCGGCATCGTTGGATGGACTAAATGCTCGCGGTATCTAAATGCATCTGTACACAATCGTGCGGTAAACTGCGAAGTGTGTACCTTACAATCGTCGATGAAAACTTCTCGCGACAAGTGAACGGAGATCCTATTATTGCGATCCTATTATTGCGCAAGAGAAAAAAAATACTCTCGGCACTCTCTCTGATGAAATATTGTTGAACAATTATACTTGGTATGCGGGAGATATCGAGTCCTCACACTGCGATTATTCGCATGGCGATTTACGTGACTTGGAAAGATTTCAGCTTCAACTTCGAGCGTCGTAAAAGTCGCTGTAGATCATCGGACTTAGCATTTAACTTCTGCGCAACTCGCTATAACTGCGACTGTAACTCGCGCGATTCGGAGCGTAAGATGCGTTCCCGGGAAATCTAAGGGAAAAGGCCAAAGTCGTTAATTGTTAGCGAATGATCGTGAGAAAGTTTAACCATACATACACGCGGTATATTGTCAGACATTTTTCTAATAGCATTAATACCATCATTTTTCTAATAGCATTAATACCTCGTTTATAGTCTATCGGAATATATCGAATACATCAGTAAAATATTTATATCATTTCTTAATTTTATTACTGCTTAAAATAACAGTTTTGCATACATGACTATAGATTTAAAAAAAAAAAAGTGTTAATACTTGATTCGCCGAAAAATAAGATTTCGCGTCTATAGTTTGAAATCAGCGTGATTTTGGGACTCTTATGTAATTATGCATTAAGCGCGCAGCGGCAAAATTACCGCCGAATTTTCATTACTTTCGCACGGTGGGGCGTTTGCGATGACGATAGCGAACTTGGGAAGTTCGCCGGATGGTATTGCGCATTGTCCGGACTAGGGAATGGCATCCTATTAAAGTCACCAAGATAGAGGCCGATCCTCTCCCGGCTAAAGTGCCACAGATAGTTGGAGGGCAGGAAGCATGGTGTTCCAGGTATGTGCATCGTATATACTCGCGCGACTCGTACATCTAGACATAGATATTTCCCGTTGGTGAAATACCGTGGGTATTCTACCGAAACACAAAGAAATTTTAGATTTGCCTCGATAAACTGCCTGAATAGTAGAGCTGTTTTACGCCGCTTTTTAATTACTAATCTATCGTAGATTCATGAATTATGGAATTTATTGAACTTTTGATTGAGAATTTTTTAATATTGTCGATTTTTTTTTACAATACGAAATTTTTCATTGCTCAATATAATTTCTATGTTTTATTTATTTGATACTTATGTATGTGCCTCTTTACTTTTTACTTACAAAAATCGAAAGAATTTTATTCTAATATGAATTTTTTACATATTTTTAGATATTTTTTAATATATTTATACATAAAAATGATTCGACTGAGTTTTAAAATTATTTTGGATATACAGTTTTTTAATTCAATTTATTTGGTTAAATATGTATTTTATCGTGCGACGGGGCGGAAAATATTTTTCATACTCGCGATACGATGATGCGCTTTAGCAAGGGTGTAATTTAAACTTTAGACGATGTCGTTACAAGGGATGAAAGTTCGGTCTCGTAATCGTCCGTAGCGCTGAATGTCAAGGGCAAGGGGTGGTGGCTGGCGGTTTGTGGATAGGGCAGGGGATGGCGCGATGGCGATGTTCGATATTGGAATCAGCCAGGATCAGCCAAATTTACGATTGCCAACGGCGATTTTAGTACTGAACGAATTCTTCTCGCACAATGATACTCAGCTTTATCTGTGTTCCGGTCGGTTCTCTGGTCGAAGATTAGGAAACTAGTTTTAAAATTCAAATTGAGAGAACATCTCTCCGTGGCTGTGTTGTGTGCAGAGAATTTTTTAGATTTCGATTAACGATTTTTTTTTTCATATGCGAGCGCGCATAGAACTTTTAATTGAGTTACGAAAGTTATCAGTGAAATATAATTAACGGTATATTTTCTTTTTCTCTCTTTCCTTTGGAGAAGATAATCGGAAGCACGGTCCTAAGAGCCCATAACCGTTTCGTCCAATTTCTTCCATAATCCTGAAAAGATCGTGCAGTAAAAAGAACGTTTCATCCACAACCAGGACGCTCTCATTTTCTTTTCACATATATTTTCTCACGTAGTTTCCACACATTCCCCGATAGATTACATCGGCTGCTTGAGAATCGCAAAAAAAGGGGCAGGCACTCGTGCGAACTTTAGTACGGCCAAATCTCTCTCGCCGTGCCTCCTCTCGCTCCGTTTAACAGCGAGATATCAGTCTCGTTTCATCTTGAGGGTGGGTTGAAAGCGGGGGTGAATTTGCGGCGGCAGAGGCGAGAGCCTCTTCTTTTTTTTTTGTTGTACGTAAGTGCGAATGTCTGGGACGACGGCTCGATCTGTCGTGGAACAACGTCTAGCAAACGTCCGTACGGTAACCCTTTCGGTTATCCGTTGCGGTTCGCACGGGCTCGAACCAGGGCGATCCCGGGCAATCCCAGGCGCTTTCCCCTCGTCCCTCGGTAGACCGAGACGTCCGGATGGATACCGCATAGTCCTCTTGGACACCGAACCCTCTCCTGTGACATTAACGCGACCCTCGCACTTTGAGTCCTGAATATCAACGACATTAGCCGCAACCCTTGGCAGGTTGATGGCCTGGGATGGCAGCGGAATGTCAAAACCGTGGCTTTCGTCCCCGGACTGGTATTCCGTTGCCATTGATACAGTAGTGGAAATGCGAATTGTCACATCGAGTCGGCAATTTGTATCAATAGCGATAATCGTGATAAAGTTGAAACTAAAGAGAAATGGAATCGTATGTAAAAGTACAATATGCGGAATACGAATATACGTGACATTTGCGGATTGTAAAATTCAATGGAACATAATCTTTCTTTAATTTTTCATTTGCTTTTTAATATCGTACAATATTATAATTTATTGTCGTTTCGCTAGATAAATGCAATTTCGGATATCGCGGAGATGATTCGAAATAATTTTGATAACGTTGACGTCTCAACAGCTGTTTTCATTCTCCGAGAGACGCTCTTAGCGTTCGCGACTAGTAAAATCTTGCTACGTCAGGATCAGAAGTTCCGTGAGAAGTTTGAGCGAGCGTATCTTCTACTCGTGAGGAAACTTTTGGATTTTAAGGTGAAATAGATGGTCGTTTATTCGCTGCTATACGCAACGCTGCTTCCGAGAAGCCTGACAACAAGTGTGAAGTGACTGCCGCGAAGGATAAATGCGGAGAAAGGTACCGCTTGAAGTGAGTGACTCGCTCGTTAGCTTAAGTTCACCGAGTTTGTTTCGCGTCGCTTCTCTCTCCCGGACGCATCTTTCGCACGTCCGTCATTCATTCCAAACGACATCAGACATTCTGAGCACAACTTTGAGAAAACTTTCGTATTCATCGCGCTTAAGAACACGTAGACTCGTTAAACATTGAGCGATGTAGTTACCGAGACAGCAATAGAAAAGCGGCTCGATTTATTTTTCGATAAAATAATATGACGAGTATTCAATATTTCCTCAAATCATTGGTGAAAAAATCGGCGTCATTTTTTTCTCTCGACAAACTTTTCCCAGAACCGAATTGTATCCGTGTTCGTTGGATTCGCCATGAATCCCGAATAAAATCTGTCTTTCCTGCCCCTATGGTCAGTAACCGTAAAGATTCAAAAGCGTGGGACAGAAAAAGACGGCGCTATGCAATAGGAATTCGGAAGGTTCAGGTTCCGCAGCTACATGAAAGAGGAGGAACTGCGGCGCGCGACGGGGGCGGGAATGTTTGCAACCGAGGATCAATACCGCTCCGTTCCCAACAATGGTCATGAAATCATTGGCCGTATCCGGTATCACTCGTCTCTCCCTTAGTGTCCGGCGGCCCTTCATTCGATCTTAAACCGACGCGTGCCGTATAAAGATTCCCTTTTCTCGCAAGTTTTTTTTTGCCTCTGCGCTGGATCTGCTCGATTTCTCTTTTTCGGATCTTAATCTCAATTTCCCGATCGTCGGTTTTTTTTCCCGCCCGCTGATCTTACTTTTTTCATTTTGGCATGCGTTCGATATTACGTCGTTTCCGGGCGTGGCGATCCCTGTTAAAGCCAGCGCAGCTGGCTTTTCGCGGAAGTAACTAAAGGGCCGGAAGTGACCTTGTCACTTTTTTTCGTTCTTGGAGGAGGCCATTTAATAGACAATCAATTAGCACTTTTAATTCTTCTTCATCTTCCTCTTCATCATCCTCTTTCTCCCTTTCTCAAGATATTCCGTTCGATCCAATTTTATGGCACTTGCGTCTTTGACAATCATAAAATTTCTCTAGGGACTATATCCTCGAAGCTCTAAAGTTTATGAATGTTGATCCTGCTTAAAATTCACATGCAACATAAATTCGAATTAAACTTGCTTCCTTATTCTGTATTAATATTCAGATTGCGTCATAAACTCGAATAATACGAGTCACGGACGGATGGGTATCTTTATCAAAATCATCGTTGTCTCTCTCCGCCTTTGTTCTCGATTCTCTTGATTCTCGAAGAAATCTCCCCGAGCCTAAAAGTACTCTTTTATGGGAGACGACGAACTTGGTCATTCTCTCACCCATCTTCGAGAGTCTGGGAAACCCAAACGTCGACGAACCCTCAATCGGTGAGAGAGCCGTGCGTTTCTCCTTGCCGTCCCCTTCTCGCCACCCCTTCTTGCCTTTCGTCCACGGGATGTTCTTTGGCCAAGGTGCTCCGTTACACAAATTAGCGATCTTTATACGGTCCTCTTCTCTTTAAGTCTGTCGGGTGGGGTGTGGGTGGCAGGGGGTGGAAGGGGGTGGGTGGGAATCAATGGCGCAGCTGACGAGCGTTCGGTTGCGCGTGCGCGCAGACAATTCTATCGACCGTCGCTGCAGCACAGACACGGCCTACCCCTTCCAACTTCACCGGGGCCAGGCTGATCTCTATACCGGGACGCGGGGGTGGTTCTCCTCGGGGATGGTGACGGTCGAGAGACGCGGGGGACGGTGGAAACGAGCGGTGGCTGCTGCGGCACCGACGACGGTGGCGCTTGCAGCGCTGCGGCCTTGACTCTGCGCTCGCCAACTTTCCCCGATGATCCACCACCGGAGTAGACACCCCGGCGACATCGCCAGACGACCCGGCGGCCTCGCTCTCTCCCTCTTCTCGCTTCCTCGCTCTCTCCTTTTTCCTCCGGATTCTTTCGCCGGGGACTTAACACCCTAGTGCCGTGGGATTGCCTGTGATACTCATAACCCATTTTACACTCGTAGAAGAAACGGCATCTTACCGAAAGGTCGCGCCTATGATACATCGCGCTCCATAGTTTCATCCGTTTTTACAGACCGGAAATGCGCGAATGGAATGCCGATAAAAGCGACAGTTTCTGCACGGCACTCGTACAACGACGTAACTTTTCTCACAATAATAATTCTTGTACGCCAGAAAATCTTTATCGTGTGTAATAACGATCGCGTGCGGGTTTTGTAAAATTTATCAAAATAAATTATTAAATTTCAAGGCGAAGGATTGCAGCATTACTCGGGGTAATCAATCCGAGTCATTTCGTATTTCTTTCTAATCATGACTGTAATACAGAATAGAATTTTATCTGTAATACAGATAAAATTCTGTAATATATTATCTGTAATACAGATAAAAGATACTGTGGATACGAAAACAAATGAAAAATCTCAGTGAAATCGACCCTGACGGAGGAAAGTGAACGAACCGGACCGTACACATAATTAATTCTCACACGAAATTGATTTCGAACCCGCGTGTCCGTCGCGATAAAAGATTAATAGTTACCGCGTCTACGCTGTTATATTAACTTTATACGAGTAGCTATAGTACTTCCTCCCTCTCTCTCTCCAGTCCCTTTCAACCTGGCGCAGTTTCTTGCGCGTCTGTAGTATGATAAATCGCTTTATCTATCTCGCGGCGTCTCGTCTCGTTGCGGCAGGTGAAGAAAATGAAAGTTGGAAAAATGGTACGCGCGGCGAGAAGGAGGAGAGAGGAGAGTCGTCGTAACCTTTGAAACGGCGAAATACTGGATTATGATGAGGTATCTCCCAGAACGAGAGAGAGACGCTGAAACACAAGTCTTTGAACTTGGCTCGAGTCAAGACGGAGGGTGTGAGGGTTTTGCCGGAGGGAACGGCGAAACCTAAAGCTCTTCGACGCGGTGTGGCCCGACTTAAGATCTCTCGTCTCCCTCTCGTTTCAACACGCTTACGACGCCACCCACACGCTTTGTGCGTTTTCGACGCACGCGACGACCGTAATCGAGGGGTGTGGCAAGGGACAGGAAACCAAGAGGAGAGGGTGAGGGGGAAGGGAAGAGGATGCCAGGGAAAAGGTGTATTTTACGACAGATCTTCTTTCTCGACACGCGCGCATTTTAAGTAAACTCGGCGAGGGAGACGCGGGCGGTCCTATCGCGTTTTACACGAGGCTGCCTCGCACAGACCTTCTCTCCCTGTATCGTTACGCAATCTTGCGGAAGGAGAAATAACGATTCCTTTCCGCGCGCTCGTCTTCTCTTTATTCGGGTCTCTTCGAGCGTTATGATCTACCATTTTAACACTGAGTTTTATACGCGACGAACCTCCGATGTCTATAGGGACAATCAGTATCGGCCTTGGAAAAGCGAAATAAAACACAGCGCCGAGCGTGAATAGCACGCACACATTGTACATATTTTATTTCTAATATTTTTCTACCATTTCTTTATTTTGCAAACTTTAAATGAAGTAACGAAAGAGATGAGTAATGGAGATACCGTATGTTTTTTGTCACCGTATGTCATTGTCTATTATAAAAATTTGCGACTTTTTACTATAATTAAACATAACATTAGATATTGCATAGATACACGATTTATTAATTGCGTATAACATAAAGAAGGAATATACACATATATATACGTATTTTTATTATTATTTATTTTTTGAATCAGAATATTCACATTCGAATTCATATCTGTACATACACATATATACATACACGACCATTTCTCTATCCTTCTCACTGCTGTCGTCGTCGACAACGATTTCACGGCGTGACGCATGCTGTAATCAAGGGGCAGGCCTCCCAGCAATTTTAACCCTTTGTAGGTAAACGCTCCGTCCACGCGAAAATCAGACAGCCAACGTTAATCGCCGCTGCTGTCGTCGTCGTCGTCGTCGACGACGACGATGTTCCCGTCTCGTCTTTCGCGCCGACTAACGACGACTCGTCATCCTCGTCGCTCTCGACGCCAAGGACTGTCGCTATCATCGGGCAGACAATAGCGTGATTAGAGCACAATGTTCCTCTCCCGTTTCCCCTACACCTCTCGATTACCGCGCGTTGCTCCTCCGGGGACATACCTCGGTGCATCTACCAACACACCTAAGCACACGCGCGCACCTATACTCCTATATTCGCGGTGGAGCAACACGACGTGTCCTCTCTTGCACTCCAACAATGTCGTTCTCCTCTGCGGAGTACCGGAAGCCATTGTGCGGCTGGTCTCTCTCTCTCTCTCTCTCTCTCTCTCTCTCTCTCTCTCTCTCTCTCTCTCTCTGTCTCGGTTTGTTACCGGCTTGTATCGGGGGAGTGTTGTGGCGCGCGACTGCGAGACGTCAACCGCGCATTAAGTTGATGTATGAGCTCCCAGACCCGAGACACTGTCTGGCTGATGGCCTCCGTTTACGGTGTTCGACTGAGGGAAAAGCCCCAAGAAAATTCACACCTATCCTTCTCCCATCACAGACGATGTTCTCGAGAGCGCGATCTCCTGCCGATCAGTTGTCGATAACTTGATAAGCGTCCGGGGCAGGAAAAAGACATTTAATCTTTTCGATACTTTTAATTAATGAGAGTGATTAAATATCTCGCTATTCGAGAAACGTAGCGTTTTTAATTTTTGAACACTTTTGCAGCTATCTTTTTCTGTGTTACAAAAAATTTTGGTAGCTACTAAACTACTCAGTCTCATCGTACAATTTTTATCGTATTACACACTTTCATATACATTTTTTTATATACACATTTATATACTTATTTTATATACACTTATATATCACTGCTGCTTAGTTTCTTCTATAATTAGCTTTTTAAAAGAAATGACCAATTAGAAAGATTGATTTTATCATTTTTAAGATAGATTTACAGAAATGATAGTTGCATTCTCTGGTATATCCGCAAATAAAATTTTTACGAGTAATGCGATTATCTTCCTCAAAGATAACGAATACAGAGGGAATAGGAAACGATCGCGTAATTGACCGTGAAATAATTCTTATCATTACTTCCTGAACATTGCCTTTCGATGATTCTTTAATGAGATATTATAGAAAGTTAATTCCATCTAATGTAGGTCTAATTAGAATTTACATGCACGGATGTTGCGAAGAGAGGAGGGTCTTTCAGTCGCTTACACTCTAAT
Source organism: Lasius platythorax (assembly GCA_963971435.1). Classification (NCBI taxonomy): domain Eukaryota; kingdom Metazoa; phylum Arthropoda; class Insecta; order Hymenoptera; family Formicidae; genus Lasius; species Lasius platythorax. Next base: position 5,640,496 of record OZ020541.1, read on the forward strand.
CTTACTGATCGTCCGTAAAGAGTGCGCGCGCGCGCGCGTTTCCGCGGTGCTCACGTGCCACGTGCGCGTCTTATAAAAACGCCGAGAGAGCCGTCGGTGAGAATCGTCATTTGCAAGAGTTACGACCGGGCTTCGCGTCAAAGGGCCGCCGGCTAATCAGCTCCCCAAACAGAGACCGAAGCTAATCTTCCCCAGCTCATCAGCGACGGTCTCCGTCGTGCGAGTGCGCGCGCGCGCGAGAGATGGAAAACGACGAACGGGAGGGTCATGTCCCTTGATGTACGACGGTGTTTGATGGAAGATAGACTACCACGTAGACACGCGCGAATACACACGAGTCGGCATAAAGTCGTGCAAGAGGACGAATATCTTTGTCGCTTATCGGAGATGTCATTAAATATTGACGCAAGAGATTTCTCGATTTATATATTACGAATATTAAAATTTGCCATATAAAATGTAAGAAGAGAGAAAATAATCTGGCATAATATAAAACGAAACGTCATTGAATGTAAATCGGAATTAAACGAATATAATAATGGTTTGCTCGATAAATTCTCTCTAGTGTGCAATTTTGTGTACAAAATCGATAAACTTTGCTCTCTGGATGAAGAATCGTAAAGGTTTTCTTAAAATTAGTATCCAGGGAAATGTGCGCGACGGTGATCAGCGAAGGAGGCCGTTTGAAGGTTTGTCATGTAGCATACGAGAAATCGGATTTTCGTTTCTCGTAAAGGAGCTGGAGAGGGGAGGTAAATCGTTCTCTTCTCCTCCGTTCTCGTTTTGGATTCTCGGCATGTTGTACCTTGCACGAGCGAGCCGGCCGTTCCGAATTGAGTGGAAAGAAGCATCACGTCCGAGCGACTAGACGAGTAGAAGGATTGTCTTGGGATTTCGGCGGCTCTCCGGGACCGCCGATCACACATGCGACGTACCGAATTCTCTCCCGGACGGCTGCAGCATCTCCTAAATAAAGTCCGAGCAGATAGCATCGGGGTCACTTTTGGATATTCAATTTTCGCCTCGCGTGTTCGCTAATAATCCAGCCGAAGTGAATAATTGAATTGAGAAATTGCTCTCTCCCTCTCTTTCACGATTTTCTCTTTGACTATTAACCATCATGAAAAGCGGGACAAAATATACCCAGAATTCGATAAAAAATAAAAATTTATTATAAATTTATTATTCAAATTATTAGAAAATTATATATATATATATAATCATATATATATAGATAATTATTATAATTATATATTATACATATAACATATATAATGTACCTACATTAAAGTCGCCAGAATTATTATTAATTTTAGAAATTATAAATATATATTTCTCATTTCTGAAATTAATAATGATAATTCTGGCGATTTTTATACATTATAGAGTACCGCATATTTAGAAGTAAATCTTAGAAAATATAAACCTTTTACGTTCCGACTATTCGCGCGTTGCTACCGACAGATTTCAAATTGATACGAGACGAAAGGTGGCGCGAAGGAAAGACATCATGCGTGGAGAACGATGCGTTTTCGACACTTTTACCGAGAGGCAGCTCCTAGCTCGAAAATCTTGTTCGGCTCGACGGCTTTGTGTTGAAGTAGCGAGACGTTGCCCTGCTTTTCGTCTCGACGTTTCGATCCGCCGCTACCGCCGCCAAATTCCACCATCTACCACGCGAACGTGGAACGGTCCTCTCCTTCCTCAAATTCGTCGATCTATCATCGGGCGAGCTCCGTTGACTTTATCCGATCCGCCTCTATCGCGTTTTCTTGGCATACCGTAATGAAGATTTATAGGGAGCTTACAGAGAGGAGAGAGATGGAGGGAGGATGGCGGATCATCGAGATGGCTTATTGCCGTTCTCCAAAAGTTTCCGAGGTTTTAAGCACTGTCTCTCCTCTTCACCGCCTCTCTCGACGTCCTATGGGAAAACGGGGCCGCGGTGAGGAACGAGACCGCAGGACAGCACCGGGTATATTAAACTTTTTATAGAACGTAGTAAGAGGATTGTGTCATATTAAAATACTTCGTCTGCGTCGTTTCTCTTCGCCTTTCTTCGCCAGAAGAACCGTCTGGTCCATCTCCCCGTGTATATCTCTTTATCCTTAACCTCCGGCGTTTCAGGATAAACGTCTGCATCCGTCGAGATGGTGCATTATTATACTGCAAGATACGGTCTCGCACACATAGTAAATAACATGAGATATTACGTGAGCGAAGACATTTTTCTCGTTTAAAATGACTAGACACGATTCTTGCTGCTACGAGATGTTATTTTAAATTATCATCCGATAGCATCAGTTCCTTGGCAATTAACAGTAGCGGTGGGATTCAAAACAGAAGACATAATGTGATTATATATCCTTTGACTTATCATTTAAACAGTGTGTTTGGCGAGAGATCGTCAGATTGTTCTATTATGTAATCTTTTTGCTTTTTACGTGCTTGATTTTTATTATTGTATGAGTGATAATTATAGAATAATAATGCATTACAAGGTACATCTATGGAAAATGAAATCTGTAATATGAATTCTTTGTGCTTTATACAAATTATTTTAATGCATATTTAAACATTTGTTTTCAGACGTACATTTAATTAATTAATCAGACAAGAAGATTATATAACGATCAGAATTGTAAGGCTCTATTTAGAAAATAAATTAGGTATAAAGTTAAAGATAAATAAGTAGGATTCGTTGGAAGAACTGACAGTTTCGTAACAAAAAGAGACTTGACGCGTTTGCAGTAAAATTAGAATAGCTTTCTCGCTCGTTTAAAAAAAAGGGGGAATTTATGGCTGCAGCTTGTGTAATAAGCGACGCGGAACAATCGATACCTCGACATGGTTTTATTACCGTTATCGTCAGGGCCGGGACATTTCACGGGCGAATCGCGAATCGAGTGACAACGACAACGGCGTGTTTTCATCCACGACGATTAGATCTCGCTCGCTATTGAATTTCACGATCGCGTCGTGGATCCTCGAAGAGGTCTCCGTGTTCTTCCAACGCGGACGACATAAATTTCCATTATCGGATGGGCTCGTATCCGGCCTAGACGCGGTTATTGTCCGCTAAGCTTCTACGGTAAGCTTCTACGGTACTTCATCCGCACCACTGTCCCGAATGAAACTTCTCGAGAATGGATCGCGCGGCTACATCTTTCCTGCACATTTATCTCGTTCGCAGGACAGAGAACATTCACTGTCGATCGTAATTGAGTTTCGTACTGAGTTTACGCGGGTAACGTTAAACGAATCTTTACGGAGATAAATTTAAACGAGTACAATTATTATCAATTTATTACAATTTATACATTTTATTATATATTTTTAGGAGTTATATACATTTATATATTTTATTAGATATTTATTACAATTTATACATTTTTGTACGTATACTAGTTTTCGATTTTTATAATTCTATATTCGTGCGTTTTGCGCTCAGAGAGATTTTCTCGTGTAAGTTCAGATACGCTTCACGAGTACCTTGAGATATCGGCCGATCTTTACTTCGTGACCCTGCGAATGGAATGAATTCAATCGTGGAACAGCGGTAACGAATAAAGCCGACGAAAACGTATGTAGGTATATATCCGCGAGCTAGATCTTGGAGGAGAATCAGCCGAGGATCGCGACAGTAGCAGCAGCAGCTTGTCTGCTCCTATCCGGAGCTCCGTTTTCTTACGCGCGCGCCTCCGATATCGCGATAATAATCACCCCCTTTGTCCGGTGACTCGCGCGAGAGATGCGGATATCTCTGGCGCGCGGGAGATAATCTCGGGGTACCGGGAGGGGGTCGGTTCCCGCTTTCACGGCGTAAGTCGTGCTTTAAGTCGCTTTTAATCGAGTTCTCAGGCCGTGTAAGTCGAAGGGGGAATGCCGTGGCACGTAGCACGTAGGTCGCCGGGCAATCCCGCTGACGGAGGAAGAAGAGGTGCGTAGACCGCCGCCTGCTTTATATGCAAACGGCGAGGACGACGACGTCGCTTCCCCGGGTCTTAAGGCGTTAAGTAATTGCGCGGAGTAATCTCGGATATGGGTTATCGTTATCGGCGAAATCACACCGGTGTTACGCCGGGATCCTCTCGAACGTAATCGGACATGTTTAAGGGGAAGCGTTTTGATCGTAGTTCGCGGAGAATACGGCGTGATTCGAACGATTTGTCACGTATATACAATTCAATGATTGCGAACGTACATGTATTTATATTAAAAGTTACAATTGTCTAAATAAACTGTCAATAAATTACGTTATTTTAGATAAATGTTGAACAAATGTTAAAAGAACAAACTGTTATTTTTTATTTTCATTTTATAGAACGTATAACGCATGTTCGTTTAAAAGTTTGCATATTTTGTGCAAATATTTATTATACAGATTGTCTGGATTAACTTGTTTTAACTTGTTTTTCATAAAAAGTTAAATTAACGTCTCCCTTGTCAATATTCATTATATGTCTTTGTATAACCAGGACGCAAACTGAAATTCTATTACAGCGAAATTTACTTCATGTTAAATGACAAATAAAAAGTTTCGTTATCTATCTCACAATCAGTTTAGTCCATGGATTAAAGGGTGCGCCTTTTCTACAATGTAAACGGGCTTCACAGATGGAATTCTTCGCGTCCGCGTGGAGGGAAAAAGGCGAATATTAAAGTGTAGCGGGCTCTCCTACGGTCAGGTTGAAAAACGGCTCTCACTATGGTACTTAATTCCAAAGAGGTCCCGGTCGTGTCATCAGCTATCCAGCGACGCGCTCCCGCGAGATAGCCGCCCGGTAATCGTGGCGTTTTGTCACTTTTACGTCGTTGAAACGAGGAGCGAGAGGCTCAAAGGAGCTCGGTACAGAGATGAAATACCGCGGTTGCTACTTGATGGGTAGAGGCGTTACCATACGTGAGTGTGCGTACCGGGATACACGCATAAACGAGCGCGCGGCAGGGCGCTTTTTGCGCTAAAGTAGGGCTCCACTGGTGATCTCATTTGTTTTCGTGACAGAGAGGTGGTAATTCCGTGCGAAAATATATATGAAATATGGAAAAAAGGAGGGAAAAAGGAGGAATATAATCCATGATATAATATAATCCATATAATATAATCTAAATAAAAAAATATATATATATATATGTATATATGTATATATCTTTTAATTAGATTATAGATTACAATCATTGATTATATTTATAACGCCTATAATACTAGTCCCTATGTAATATATTGTTAATAACAATTAAGAAAACAGTCATCTATAATTATAAATCGGACTTATGATCAAAGTATATGTGCGTTAAAGAGATAAGCGCAGATGTGTGTACGATGATTGTGTTAATCCAAGAAATTTGCAATGATTTACTTTGATACGCTTAAAATTTCTAGACATGCATTTTATTTTAAGAGACGAGGTGGATCCATCGCGTCGCGATTCTATTGCTGACATTCGACACGACACGCTCTCTCACGCACCTACCGTACCATATATCGGCGGAGTGTATGTATTTTAGAGTCGCGTGGCCGGAAACATTGTCGCAGGTCAGTCAGACGCGACATGAATCACGGTCGGGCGCACGTTCACTGCCAAGGAATTGTTCGGTGTCTGCCAGGCACGTACGAATACTTCGCCTTAGGTTTCGTGCTGAGATATTGCTGTCTCACATGGAATATTGCCGAGTATAATTAGCATATGGAAACTTTATCCTTCCTTTAATATCGCATTTCGCGTAAATACGCATAGTTTCCAATGCGGAAGCAAATTTAGTTTCAATGATATAAAGACGCAAGAAATGATTAAAGCTTTTTTTTTCCAGTCTATCTATATTATCGTTGACTCCGTATTAGATATCAATATTCGTTATCGTTATTTTGTTCTTTTTTATTTTTTATATTATTATTATTATTTATGACAATGTAATAATATAAAAATTTTATTTGCTTCTTTGTATGATGGATATACAATTTTTTTCCACATTGTGCTACGCTAATGTTTTGTGTCGATTTATCATGTTAAAATGCGACTACAATCGATATAATGTGTTATCCAGAGCATTCTACATGATAAAGAAAAGAAAAGAATCCGCATACGTGGAATATCACGCAGTTCCACACCTTCAGACAATAATTTCACTAGATCGTATGAAGTAGTATGAAGTCGTATATTTAAGGTTTGACTTATATTACGTCGTAATATCTTCCAAGGGTATTGATGCCGTATAATTTTTTTCAAGTTCTTAGCCACTTACCATTAATGTCTCTCGCGAACAGGAAGCGACGCGCAGTTGGCCTCGCGCGCACGCGCGAGACGGTCTATATAATTATACAATAAAAGTATAGAAATATATATTGGGCTCTGATCCCAGGTGCAGCCGGCTATCGAGAGATATTTATCTAGATTTTCGTACCCTATATTTCTTACTTACGCGATAAGCTATAAGCCTCTCGTGGGCTGCGAGCATATTGCCTGGGACAATCGCGATACGACAGACGGAAGGAACGTGCCACCTAAGGCTCGGGGGCTATTCAATTACGTCTAACTGACGGCTTTGCTTCCTTTACGGACGAGAATTACGACGAAGCGTACGGCTCTCCCGCATGTCGGTCGCCGATAGGCCGCGTTTTATCGGGTCTCTCTCTCTCTTTTTCTATCTCTCGATCGAGCTCTCGTGTTCGAAAATACCGTGTTTGGCGCGATACTAAAGCAAACGTGTCGGAAATATTTTCCAAACGCGCCAAGTTTCCCGTTATCTTTTATCCGGTATCGCGCGGTACTTAATGTAAAAATGTTTAGCGCGCTCTTGTGTGTTTCACGTCGAGATCTTGATATTTATTTTTAGAAACACGCAAGGAGGTCCAGTTTTATGGAAATTACGTGTAAAAGTACGCGTCTCTGCCACGCCTGGAGAGGCAAAAATATTTTGCATAATGCGTTTCGCTTCTTCCGTCATGATTAGAAAATTCACTTTACCGAGAATGTATATTTTCCAGAAGAATATATCTCTCGCTTTGCATATCTCTTCCGAGACCGACAATACAATAATTTACAAAAACACTATGAATATAAGCGCGATATTACGAAACTTCCGCTTTCGCAGACGCAGATTCGCGCTTAAGAGATACAACGCGAAAGTCGCAACGCGGCGACTCTCATAAATCCCCCCCCCCTGATTAAAGGAGAGAGGACTCTCGCGCCTTTACGTAAATACCGCGGGGCCATTAAAACTTTTCGCCGTACTTAGTACGGAATTTGTTGCGACTTTAGCGTGCGCACGCGCGTCTTGTCCGACCTCGCAAAGAGCAGCAGAGCGGGTGTTATACGACGTCAGTAAACCGCTTTTGCGGCTCGGTTAGAACCGCGCGCAATACATCCGCCTTGGTAATTTCAAACTTTCGATGTATCTACCGGATTTGCGGATCCTCGCACAATGGCCGATGAAAATTCTCCCCGTACGGTCGTTCTCTCGCACAAATTTACGCGGCCTACACTGTTTTCCCATTGAAAAGTTATACCTCTAAGGCGAAAGTTTCAATGGTTTCGTTAATTACCGGGCTATATGCGTCCGTGCGAGCTATAAATCGTCGGTCGAGTCGACGGCGGCGCCTTACCGCCGGCTTAAAGGACTTACTATGCAAAAGCATGTCAAACGCAAAATGTAATTCGCGAAACGCGGTTAGTTCAATCCGCGAAGATGCCTAAACTTTTTTAGCCGAGGTGTCTAAATCTTATTGCTTAATTTTCTTCAAGTAATAAGTTTATTTCAGTCAATGTACAGCGTCGAAGTTTTATCATTATTATTTAATCCATCATTATATAATTTATCAAATTCTATTTATTTAATTCTAATTAATTTAATATATTTAAATTATCAAATATTAAATTTCTTAATTGAAAATTCTTAAAAATTCTTAACTGTTAATTTATCAATATTTAATTTTTTCCATTTTATGAAATATCTGATATGGATGGATTTAGATATGCAATTCTCTTATCCTCTAATTTGTAAATCATACGAATCTGACCGTAAGCGTCAGCGACACATTAATCATTCCATTAAATTCTATTAAAATATTAATATCGTAATAGCTGGCTTTGATGTCGCGTCGTATGTAAAGCGATTACTGTCTTGAATACAAGTTCGCGCATAGAGAAATGACCGAGTTCGCTCTCTATTAATTATCCGACGATGCCCGCTACGGTGGACAGTGGTTGCGAGAGGAAAACGACGGAGACGTCGTTCCGTGAGTGCCAGTCTCACATATAAATTACCACGAGGGTGGTGGCTTCCTAGAGAGGAGGAGATCCCGCAACGTTCCCGAATTAGAATTCCGTTTTCGCTTCGTGGCTCGGAAAAGTCGTCGTCGCAACTTTAGACGGAACTTGGAAATCGTGCATTTTCACTCGGACAAGCTCGGGGAAGCGTTACCGAGAGAATTTTCACTGGTCGCCGATATAAATCGGTTTTCCTACATCTTCTTAAACATCCGTTAATAAGGAGAAGTTGCAATCGGCTGAAATAATAGAGACGAGCGCGATAAAAGCGCCTCTGAGGCGACGTCAGCAAGCAATTAGGTTCACCACCGTGTAATTACGATTATACACAAGGTAGCCTCCAGTCCGATTAATTTAATTACACGCTTAACGCGTAACCTCGAGGCAAGTAGTACACATGTACACACGATGTGTCTTTTTATTTGTATAAGCAACAGGTAACTTCAATAAGAAGCGTGGAGGAGGCTCTCGTCGGGAAAACGGCTCTTCATCGCGCGCCGATCTTCACACGTCGTCGTGTAACAATCTCGCTCGCGATATCACGTCAACAACGCGGCGATCGCGATAAGAACAGTATCATGAACGAAGCTGCGCATAGTTGCAACCTTGTACGCGTTTGCACGTATCGGAGCATGAGAGTGCATTATACACCGCGCGAAAGAAATCCTCGGGAATCTCGCGTGTCTTGGAAGAAAAAAACAACTTATCAGCCGACGGTTATTCTATTCTCTCTCATCTCGTCGGATGTTCCCGAAGAAACATGCGCGCAAATCACGATTGAATGTTAATGGTGGCGCTTGCCGATTTAAGACTGCACATGTGGCGAGAAATCTGATAAAACATATTGCTTTCCCCGTAACTTTATGTATAAATAAAAATATAAAAATAAATATATACCTAAATATAGAAATATAAAATATCTAAAGTATAAATAAATTCGTGCGATTGGATTTAACTATGCGAAACGTAACGGAGAGTAATTATATTGCGATGCATAAATCATCTCGTCGAAGCTAAAGAGTTGGGTGCGTCACGTGCAATAATAGGCGCTTACATTGAAATAGGTTTAATCTTCATAGCATGACGTAACGTTTCTTTATGCGCGGATATCTTGTTACGGAATGCATTATGTCGCGGCTAAGTATATTGCGTCTAATTTTTCATTATGCGCAGGAGAAATATACGGACGAGTATTTTCGTCAAGCTTTTTTACAAAGTTATTTCAATTCCGTGATTTTTTTCATGCCGCTTCGGATATTGGCGAGTATAAACTGCGTATTTCTCTCGTTTCTACGTAAGATTTCTACACGTACGTAGCTTGGAGAGAGAGAGAGAAATTGTAGAGAATATATATAACATTCCTTACATCGAAATCGAGAAAAAATTTACGGCAAAATGCGCCTTTCTCGTTCTCCCGTTTTCTACGACACATTTTTCGACACGCTATACGTCGAACGAATGTTCTTAATGCACGCGTCTCGTTGGTAAAGAGCAACCGATAAATGTGCCAGCTCCGCGTGCACTTGCATCGAACGCGCATAATCAGTCAACGACCGCGCTAAGCTAAACGCGCTGCTACTTTAGCGTCAGGGTCGACTCGGCAACGTGCCGTCGAGGTAGGTGTGAGTAATATCGTCTCTCTCTCTCTGTGTGCTAGGAGTTATTTACCAAGCTCTATTCTTACACACGTCAGCATACCCGACGAGAAATAGGCATCCGGCCAGTGTGTGCGTGTCACCAGGCACGCTTACGAGATGCATCATAATATCGTTACTTTTAATATCAAGTTCACTTTTTATCCTTTGCTGGAATATGATCGGTACCGATACTGAAAAATCCTTTATTAAATAAAAAAGTACCGACGTGCTGTACAAGTATGTCATAATCTTTAATCCAACCATTGATGAATTTTCCAAATAAGATAACATGAAATGTTTTCCAATTATCATGTAATATACTTTACAAATTTAATAGGTTACAAATAGGGATAAATAAAATCATATATTTCTTAATCTGAATGTGGATTTTAGCACAGGTTTAACGTACAGCTTTACTACCGGGATGTTGAAATTGACCGCACTCGCCGATCGATTTAATCCGCGAAATTGCCACGTAAGGACTTTATTGCGTAGTTAGCGCGATTTGCTTAGCGATGATGGCTGTAATTATCCTGTCGCATGTCTGATTAATCGGTTCGATCGGACCGATATCAATCCGTAACGACGAGATGATTAAACTTCGCCTCGGTTCTCGCTACCTTGATCCTACCGTGTGAAAAACCGATCTACCGCCCGTATCTCGCGTGCGTATCGTAATCACCGTGTAGCGAAATGTTATCTATCGTTTTGAAAGACCGTCCAGTTCTGTTGCCAAGCGTTGTTGCAAGGCATATATGCGGGCAACGTTTTTGTGGTAGGTTAGTAATTCCATCGTCTCACGCGGTGCACGTTACGTATTCACTTCACGCTCTACGAAGCCCACGCTGGACCAGCGGGAAGCTAGCTCGCTCTAGCTCACTCTTTTCTTCACCGTCGCCGTTATATCGCCACAATGTGCGAGACGAAACGTGATCGCGCGCTTGAAACTGTATTGACGCAAGACACAATGTTCAGCGCGTTGCGAGATTTAGGCGCGGTTAACTAACAGGTTGATTCGTTTCATGAATAATAATTATTTCTAACTGATACGTTCCGATCTGATCTGATAATGGCATATAATCCGGTATAATAATCTGCTATAACGATACTCTACTAAAAACTAATTTAATATGTACATACAATGTCTACATTTATAATTAATTCTACCAGTGTAAACGATATGCATATTTTAAGCTCGAGCGCTGATTTCTATAATATAATTATGCAGTTTTATTTCTCTTGCGAAGACGTGTATTTGCAACAGGGTGTCTACTCCCTAGAAACACCGGGAAAACCGGGGATTGTCAGGGATTTTTTTTTACCTTGAAAAATCCGGGAATTCTCATGGAATTTTATTGAGTCTAAGGAAATTTTTCAAAAATTGTGTTTTTGATAATTTTATTGACGATATCTTTTTAATATCAAGGTCTCGTATCAATATTAAATGCTAAAAAAACTGCATTCTTGGTAACTTTCTTTGTAATCGTATGATTAGAAAACATTAGAAAGCGCATACAATAAAGAAACTTATTTTAAAAAGCTACAAATTTTCTATTTTACCTAGAATTTTAAACGAAAATACCTCAATGTGTGGAAGATGAAGGAATTTTCAGGGAATTATTTTGCAAGATTTGAGTAGACATTTTGTGCAATGTGTGTTTTTTTAAAAATGAATTTCCGAAAATATTACTGTCGAGAGAAAACAGTTTGCTATTCTAGCAGAGCAATAATTGAACTTAATCTTTTCCGGCTTCGTCGACCACCAGAGTGGTTTTATTTTTTCTTCGTACGAGAATATCAGTTCCGGAATAAATAAAGTAAAATATTTTCGTAATACTGCGTTTATCGCGAATTATAGAGGAACAGAGACGAAACACAGAAGTCGCAAACGAGAAAATTGAATTTATCTCAGACTAGCAGGTTATAATCATATATTCTGACTTCTCTCTGATATGTTCAAATTGGATAACGAGTTTCTCGCGTGAAGTAATTGATTTGTCCTAGGAATCATGACTCTTCACGTAAGACAAATCGATCTCGGCTTACGGAGGTCGGTCAATCACGCGGATCTTTCGAATAGTAGCGTGCTCTGCCCTGTAACATGCATCAGATGACGACGGGAGGTGACGCTCGGGCTTCTGTTGACCTAGGTTAGTAGTTCCGTTCGTTGGCGCCGCTGATTCTATTCTTACACGCATTCTTGTTGTACTTAATACATTGTCATCGTGATACGCATTATATACAGCGTGCAGCAAATAGAAACAATCGCGTGGCATGCGATTGAAATTTTATTGAAATTCTTGCGAGAAGAGAAAGAAGAGAAATAGTCTTTTATTATAATCTTTTATACTTATTTATTAAATTTGAACACATAAAACTATATCATAAATAATACGCGATGATTTAATCTTTAAATTGTAAATGTGGAGAAAAACGTGTCACATTGGCAACATTACGTAACATCTGGATAGTTTTTCATAATTCGTCAGCGATGTTTTAAAATGTAATTTATATACATGCTATGCACTTGCGTAAATAACACGCGCGCGAACTTTTTTTCTTCTCAATATATATTGTATATCTTGTAATAGGCAATGAACGATAGGAAAAAATATGCAGATTTTAATTATTACAAATGGTAATCGGCGTGATAAAAATGCATTTTTTTTTGTTACGGAATAAGTCGATTTGCAAACATTTTTTTTTTAAAAAGAATCGCTTTTAAATAAGTTGAAAAGTATGTTCTGTATACATATATTAACATAATAATTTTGCTTACAATATTTATAACAAATGACATCTCGTGAGAATTTTCTCATAAATAACTCTTAAGTATATATTGCGAATTGATCTTTTAACGAGTTAAAAGCCGCGCCTCGCAGCATATGTTCTGTGTGAAAACGTGATATTATCGACGGGATAATTAAAAGAATCGTGTATTTACGGACGAGATACATCGATAAGTGAACTATTTGCCGTATGACCTAGGTTATTAATTGTTTTATTATTACGTTACGTTCCCAGCGAGGTGTTAAGGCTCGTATCAATTAGTTAGACGTTTCTTAATGAGATTCCGACACTAAGTGCGCATAATGAGTACGTTCTCCATCGGCATAGCCGAGCGAGCATCGCGTCAGTGAATAGGAGCCGCGGTATTCTCGGTAGTATAGTACAGTAAACCCGCATCTCGCCGGATAAATATACGGTATTATGTAAGTTGTTTGCAAGCCAAGAAACGAAGAGAACCGGTCCACGTATGCGACCGGCTGATATACGTGCGTTATATTGCGCAGTAATTGGGCGAGTTCTATTCGGCAGGCGAGCAGCATTTAAGTGCGATGGCTCTTTATTAATAAAGACGACAACAAAACGACAGCGGGTGGAATAGCATCGGAAAATATCGTGAAAAAAAAAAAAACATTTCTCATTACGAAGATACAACCGCGTGTGTACGCGTGGTTGACAATTGCGTCTCGCGATTACCGGATTACTAATCGCTCGAATAAGCGAGATTGCTGGCTCGTGAAAATATAAAGAAGATAAATCGATGTTCGATTCGATTCGGTTAGATCGAGATAAACGGTGTTTTATCGCCAAATTAAAACTTTTCAACTTGCTCGCGAAATCCTAATCCGTTGACTGATCGACGTCGCCTTCAGGCAATCGAATCGTTGCGATACCGAATACAGGCTCGTGCTTCTAACTAATGGAATAGCTCGCAAACCTTCAACGTCGACGAAGATCCCGTCGTTTAATAGCTCCCCCTTTTGCCATCCGATCGTTTTACAATGGTGATTAATTTTCAATTGAGGCTGTCGCTTTTTTCTCAGCCTGCGGGGTCTGTCAGCGCGCCCGACGCGCGTTTGACGGCCGGCAAATCAGCCGACCATTATCCGCCATCACCTAACCGTTTTTCTATCTCGTCATTCTTTGGATAAATCGAATACCCCACCGCCTCTGCCATTTCATCGTATTGTTGACGGATAAAGGGACGGCGCTGCTCACATAGGTACACGTCGTGTTTCTCTCTTATGCTACCATGTCCCGGGTAACACCCGCTCTTCTACCGGGCTTGTTCAGATTTCGGGATTGCCAGCGAGAAACGGTAACGATTCACGATCACTCGCGACAGCTGTTAATGCGCCACGATGAATTCGATTCGACGACCGGAGGGTAACGGAGCGAGACGAAGGAGAGACAGAGAGAGAGAGAGAGAGAGAGCGTAGCCGGTCTCGCAGGAGTTAGACCCCTGGGTGGAAACTACTGCTTGATTGCGTACGAATGTGACGCGATTTCATGGGTTTCGTCGTCGAAAGAAGAAAGAGACAGACAGAGGGAGGGGAAAAAAGGAGAGGAAGAGACGCAGAGCGCCCTGGCAATCGTCGACGTGTCGGGAGGTACAACGAGGGTGCGAGAATAGGAAACGCGCGGCGCGTTTTGCCCCTCTTTCCTCCCTTTCCTCGGCAGAATTCGACAGGTTCAAAGGGATTCTAGGAGGACCGGGGATTTTCTCGTTTGAGGAGCGTGCGACGTGAGCTTTCAGACAATTTCTCAAGCGTGTGCGGGTCACGTCGGTAATGCGAGCGAATACGTCAGCACACGGCTGCGCTGATTTACCCTTCGATGCCCGTAGGGTGGTGACGATCGTGATGTCATATAAATGTAGTAAGGGGTCGATTTTGCCGGACTTGACTACCCGAGTGACCAGTTTCGAAACTTTCTGGATTTATTGAATTGAGTGAACGCGAAGTTATCTTCTCGGAAATAATCATGTGAGACAGTTTTTGATTTTTCAGAATTGCATGATTTATTATTTTCGTAGTTACATATGTATATGTATATTTAAATAGGATATAAAGAGGCATTCGATATTAATAGCACACAAAAGTAAGAATATCAAGATTGTAGTATAAGTCAATGCCACGTGACATGATTAACAGTCGCAAGGCTCGACGCATTTACCCCACTTGTTTCTCAATTGGCCATCTTTGCAGAAACAGCCCTTGGCGCATAACTGAAAAAGACGAAAAATGAAAGTATAAAATGTTCGTTAAAAACTCTGATTTGGTTTTAATTTTGAATAAGCTTCTTCACACAGACACATAAGAGATATATAAGTTCTCTCAGAACTTTTTAAATATTTAAAGTACTTAAAGTAATTAATGAAGCAAGAGATTATTCACCTTATTGCATATTGGATTAGGGTTCTTGCAAGATGGTTGACAAGCGGTTCCACATTTCTTGTAGATCTCATTCTTAGGGCATTTCGGTGGGGGTGGTGGCGGCGGTAGCGGCTTGCATTGCTTTGGTGGAGGAGGAGGTGGTGGCGGCGGCTTACAATCCTCTGGCGGGGGGGGAGACCAACTCATGACAGCTGTAAAAGAAATAAGACATTACATTTTTGCACTTGATTATTAAAAAATATATCGATTTTTATGATATAAAGATAACGTATAAGAATATATTATAAAAACAATGGTTAGACGTAAAGATATTAGAGGACCGAATATTGTATACACAATCACAATTAAAATAAGAATAAGATTTAAAATGAGAAACAAAAAAGTAATATTGTAATTGCAATGTTATAACAAATTTATGCAAAATGTTTCATAAATTTTAAATTGCACTTAGAAACGTATTTTTTGAACATAGTTAATTGAAAATTTAGAGAAATTGTTATGTAAAATATGGCATTTAATTAAATTTTTGTTGAAGATATATTGGTATATTGTGCGCATTTTTAATATTATGTTCGAGTTTATACTTACTGCAGACAATCGCCATGAGAAGGAAGAGAACCATCAGATTGCGAGACATGTTGAATAATTTTTTTGTTGCTTACTGTTGGTTACTTGCTGAACAGTTTGAGATTGATGCATGTTGCTAGTTAGAGGCATCTTTTATACCAGAATTTTTCGCGCATGTTGATATTTTCTATTTATTCGCGTTATCATTAGCGTAACTCTGTGACAAAAGAAACCTAAACTTTAGCCTTTTACTGCAGTTGTTACAAATGTGCGGTAGAATGTATGCACGTTTTTTCAATAAAACACTGCATACGTAGAAAACTACGTTGTAGCGTGGCACACGTCTTATTATTGCTTCGTTACTCTTCAAATTTTTCCTGTTTTCTTGTCTCGTCGTTTTGATATAGAACACGTGCCAGTTATTACGAGGTGAATAATACAATTCGAAATTTTTTCATATAAACACTTCATATAAACACTCTTTTTAAAGATTTTATTAATATAAACAAATACTTTAAGTTTTACTTCGCCATTTTAATAATATTACAAATGTATAGAAAAAATTGTGACTAAAGATGCAATTCATACTACATTTAATTTCTTGCATATATACACACCACACACACATCTTTGGAATTTCACAACAATCGCAAAGATTACAAATGGTACAAGCAGTTTTTCGAATATCGCTACGATAAAATATATCATTACTTATTTTATTAAAGCACATTTATAATTTTAAATATGTGGGTGTTTTGTATAAAAAATTTTCAATTCAAACAACTAGATGAAATATAGCCATGATGTGACTTTTTTATCTTGCATATTTATTTGTGATTTAAACGAGATTATTGTCATTCGATTTTATTTATAGCTACGAATAAAATACAGCTACGATAACACTTTTTAATTACGTGTCCATATTTGTGATTTAAATAATATCTCATTAGTATTTATATATTCGATTTCTTATATATTATATTATTCTTGGAGTAAGAAAATATTTGTACTTTCTTTCCTTGAGAGTCAATACAGTCCCGCACGTGTCACGCAGATGTATGTCGATTGCTATATTTGTTTAATGATGAGATATGAAATAAGCTTGTTTTGATCAGTCTTATATTTAGTTAATCTGTTCTTATATACACGCACATAGATATATACATTCGTGCTGTTTAATTTTTCATGTCTTTCGAAGTTCACAACATTCGTTAATACAAATAAAATTGATATTTCGAATACTATTAAATAATATAATTTTTGTTGAAATATGCTTATAATATTAAACATATATGTACATATGTTATCCGCAATCATATTTTTTTGTTATTCACAATCAACTAGATGAAATATAGCCACGATGACCTTTCTTACATTGCATGTCTATTTGTGATTTAAAGAAGATATTAATTTATTATTATGTTATCTCATTAGCAAGAATAAAAATTTAGACAAGTTAAGTAATAAATTTTTTTTTTTTCTTGAAAATGTTAATTTCTTTCTTTCTTTTCCGCTATATTTGTACTTATGATGCTATTATATTTTATTTATATTGTTTGATATTATAATTGCTTCTTTTTTCAAAAGTTAGTTAATAAAAAAAATAGTTTTATTGCGATTGTTTCCGTTGCACCGGAAATTTGTATTAACCTGTTGTAAAGGTATTACCAGTTACAATCTATGAAAATAATTTTGTAATATTTATCTCATTCGATTCTTTGTCTCGTTAACGTATTGCACTCTGCGTGCAGTATTTTATTGTAGTATTTTCTGGCAGCTGGCCCGTTGGTTCTTCGGATATTTTGACAATGGGACATGTGCCACAGGGGACAAGGGCGATCGCGTTCTATAACGTAACATAATTGGTGTATAAACTTCTATAACTGCATTTTTAAAAATCCGTCCAATAACGGTGGGTTTTTGGCTATTAAACATATTGTAGGGCGCTGATACGAAACGAGAACAGACGATAGTCATTTTGATGAATACATCAGTGGCACAAAAATTAAAAATAACAATATCTTTTTCAAACATAGACGAAACATAAAAGGAAATAAAGAAAGAGATAAAGATAATTTTTTTATGAAATAGATATCTAATTACGTTGTTACTAAAGGAATAATTAAATGAAGAATTTCCCGCTTTAGAGCAACTTAATTGCTTTGATCTTGTATCGCTGAATTATTTCGATTGAGACCCACGCGCTCTCGCATTCGATATTACTTAATTAAATTGTGCATTTGATTTGATGTACATCTTTAATGCACATTAATGTCCATCGAACGATCCTATCGAAGCGGTCGTTCCGCGCGCGCTATCTGTTCTGGTAATCTCCTTAACGAAGAATTCACCCCTCCGTCATCATACGACGGAGGGAAATACTACTTCCTTGCTAAATCCAATAAGCGACTATCGGATACGCTTGTCTACTCTCCCGAGAGATGAAATTCGTGACCAATGCGCGTCGCGGGGTGAGAAGAGGGGACGGACGAAATAAGAGAAACGAGAGAAACAATCCCATTTTGCCCGACATTCAGGAGCCAAAAGAGTCCCGGATTGAGGATGGACGAGTGGCAGGTGCGCCCGTTTCTAGAGTGTACCGGGACCCTTAATGCGGTATTTCATCGGTCATAATCTTCCCTTTGCGGGACGTCCCTTTGTCCTCGAGGAATGAAAATTGTGTGTGTGGTGTAGGGATGGCTATATCTCTCTCTTTCCGGTTCGCGTCCCTCCAGGAACTTCGACGAAAGAGGGTGGATCGTCATATCGCATCGATGTGTTTCGCAAGACCGTACGAATCGCGAACGTCAATTGAAAATTATTCGCGTCTCTCGTTATTTAGTCAGTCGTTAAGTGTCGTTGTCGAGTTGACACTTATTGCATTCGATAATTGCTCGATCGAAATTAATATCCTTGGGAGAACAATTCAAATTACATTGCACATGAGATGCTACAACTGTCGTATTGCATGCTATTATTTTAGGGAGTAGTTAGTAAAAAAATTTTTAATTTTCAAAGTGGTTGTTTTATTTATGACAAGTAACTTATTTATTTACTACACTGTTTAGTTGTATAAATGCATAAAACAATATGTATTTTTAAAATATAATACGAATAGATTATGTGCATAATATTTCTCTTAAAGTATATACTATATCTTTATATTAATCTTACTTTTGTGTATAATTGAATGATAGAGAAGGAAAGCTCTCTCTCTTTCTCTTTTGAACGAACAAGTATTCGATTAATAGCAAAGTTTTCTCGTGATTCGCTAGTGTGGGGACAAACGAGAGAAAGAGTGAACTGGTATCAACGATACAGGAACGATAGGAACGATAGAGAGGAACCGAAACCGATCAGAGAAATACGATTGAAAGAGAACTCTCTCGCTTCTCTCTATTCACTTTCGTAACTATGAAACTTCCCCGACGGTTGTCGTCGCTTCTCTAACCGCTTTATCCGTGCCATGCTCTTTGTTCTCCTAACATTCCTGTCATTTCGCCGACTTGGAGTCCTGAGGAACAAAGCTATTCTGGTAAAACGTTATTGATTATTTCGGATATGGTTATGATCAGATAATACACTTTCGGAACAGAATAATATTGCGGAGTTTCGAATAATGCAGATTTTATTACTGATTAACTATTTCTTATCATGTGTTGTAAAAGAATTGTTAAGGAAGCAATTTATGTAACTTTTTACACTGTGATGCGAGATATACAAGAGTTTGGTAGGTATAAATTGAGGATATTATAAATTATATAAAAATTCTTGCAATTTTTGCAATCGTACATATTCGCATCAATAGATTAAAAGAGTGAATTGGTAGAATAAACTTAGTAATTTAACAAAACAGACTACGAATAATTAATATATTTAGTAGTCTTCGAGAATTATACGTGTGATTTTAGATTTGGTGGGAAAATCCAAGCGTCGATAATTTTTCTAAATCAATGGCGAGCGATTTTCTATGGATTTTTATGGCGGAAAAATGGGACCATATGCAAATTTCGGGGGGGAAAAAAGGATACCCTCGTACTTCTCTTCGGATCCCTCGAATGTGTCGCCTTTCTTCTCCCTTTTCCTGAAAAGTAATTCGAGACGAGTTTCTAGTGGGACTCGGGAAATGCTTCTCCTGTACTTTTATGTTGGCCGCGTCCCTTCGTTTCGTGAAATTGGAAAGGCACGAGGAAAGCAGCATGGTCCCTGGACGATCGAAGGATCGCTAATGTACCTCATGGCACGCGAGGATGGAAACTCGAGAATCAACGAGAAGTGATCGAACGGGAAAGATAAGGGGAGACAACGAAGATGGGAGCAAAAATGGGAAGCAAGGTTGGCAGGAGGAGGAAACGGATTTGCCAGCACATACATATATAGTACCTGCTGACATATCTTGGATGATGAGAGATGAAGAAAGATAGATAAATATGATTTCTCTCTCTCTCTCTCTCGCAAGAATTTCTCTAATTTATAAAAATATTGAATATTATTTCGCAGAAGTTGCCTAAAGACTTAATAAAGAATGGTAATTTGAGGATTTTAATGTAAATTTATGCAATCGAGAGAAAACAGAATATATAAATAGATGAATATTTTTAATTCATTTAGACAACTTACTGTCACGTAAATTTGTCATCGAAAAACGGCAGAAATGTCAAGAGAAAATTTCGATGCACATCCTCACTTTCTCTTATGCTTTTTACCTGGAAGCTAAACTCGCGAAATACCCCGACAGCTGTCTCACGAGGCGTCTTCTTTTACTTCTTTCCATTCTCGTTTCCCTTCTTTTATGTCGTCGCCCGTCCCACACCCCATTTCCGCACCTCAGGGCGCTCTTGTCAAAAATCTGCATTCCGTACTTCCGGAGTCCTCGCCGCGTCCGCTTTAAAGTATAAGAACAAAGGAAAGAAAATATTCGACCGACCGGAAACGAGATCTCTCACTCCACTTCCGTGCGACGGATACGCGAGAATGATTTTTCGTGTCGCTCCTGTATTTCTTGATTTTCTCGCCGTTTCTCGCACATCGAATGTCGCGATGCCTTAATGGAGCTAACAGCTCTTTCGCGATTTGTCCTTAGATATTTAATATTCGCTTTCCTCGTGCTTTGAAACAAGAAAAACGTATCTCTCGAAATTCTATGATGATTGAGTATTGTGAATATTGGGAAAACACCATTGCAGTATCGAAATATTTTTTGTTTATTACGAGAAATCTTATTCGAATAGAATACTCAACAATTTTGTGATAATTCCATTAAGCAGAGTACTCATTTTAATTATTTTATTTGGTCAGAATAAAAGAAAAGAAAGTATAATAATTTTATCTAATTTTGTATAACGGTCAACATCATCAATTTTCTTTTCAATTATATTGTCGCAGACAAATACTGAATTAAAGTTTTATTAATCTTAAAAGACTAATCAGACATGCAGGATATTTAACAATTGTGTTAATATTAATAAATATTAATGTGGAACCAAAGAAAGGCTTTTCAAGAATTAAATGCTAATTATTTTGAAAATATTAAATAAAATCGATTATAAGGATAATTTATTAACAACATTTATAAAACTTATTCCTTTCTCAATTTTATTATAGGAGAGTATACATATGTTGGCATTTAGATTATAACGCAGATCGAAAAATGTATTAACCATAGTTAATGTTAACTACTATTATGATGTGAGATCAAACCTTTTTGTGAGATAATGCAACGATTACGAGATAAAAAGCGGCAAATACTTTCCTACGTTCCGAGTAAGTTTTTAAAAGAAAAAGTCAACCTGGGGCGACCTATGTTGTGATCGAAGTATAGTAATTAAAGATTATCCGAGGAACGGACGGGGCAGTGACAACGTTTTCTTTTGAAAGAAGGGCAGATCCCTAACCGCGACAGGTGTACAGTTATAAAGGATATCAAAAAGGGTCGTTCGCTCGTTCTACCCGGTAGAATGGAAAAAAGGGAGGTTTTGGAATGATCGATCTGTCAATTACGCTTGGACACGCTTTGACAATTCGCGAATGCGACTCAGTACCTTACTTAGTACCTTTCAATTCGGCATTTTTTAAATTCCAAATTTTTGTTACAGTCTGTCGGGAGATTTACGATCTCCGAATGTATTGGAGAAATAATTCTTATAAAAGATTTTTTTCCGTGGTTATTTTTACAGGTTTTTTTAAATTTGTCATAACTATTATCCATCGAAGGAACATATATAACGAATCTTCTTCTACATCTCTTATATAACATTTTACACACTCTAAAAAAATGTATACGTCTTATACACATCTCTTGTATACGAACAGATCCGATTATTATACATGTTTATTTTAATTAAAGATTAATATTTCTTTTTTTGAATGATAGCAGTAGTAAACGTAGTACAACATAACAACTGCAAAGTATGAATTCTTTGAACCGTTAGTTTTATGATTGCCGAGTTAAAACGGCTGAGCCATCAAAGTAACGCGAACCGGATGCGATTCCATGTAGAGAAAATATTTGCAATCTGAATGAACCTTGCTCAGAGTGTGTGTTACTTTACGGTTTTGAATATCAAAGGTACTAGCCGCGCGCTACGTTTCTTTTCGCTATGTTGCGATATAAACGGAACTTATGAGAAATTTGTAATCATCTGAGATCTTTTAGCCTGGAATTTATTACGGCTTATATTTTTCTTTTTTGATATTTTTCGTTTTTGTCACTAATATTCTTCCTTTGCTTTTTTTGTTACAGGTAAGAAAACATCTTTTATACTTATCCGTAGCTAGCTAGAGAAATGGGCAGTGCATGTATGAAATGTAAGTACATATGCCAATACGTTCTCTAAGATTTTTGGTTGACATTTTCGCGGTTCAGTTATTCATATTTATGTATATCTACAAAGGAAAAAAATGTGGACCAAACAGACTATAACGATATTTAATGTCATAAAATTTAAAAATTTAATTCGCGTTTATAAGTGCTGGTTCAATAATCACAACGAGTCGCACTACCAGTCTATGGAATGTCGATTGAAACTTTAATATCGAGACTACGGTATGTCGAGAGCAAGCTGTTTAACTTATTTCCATTGACGCAAACGTGTTTCGATCATGTGGCGACATTTAAATGTATAAAATTATATTTTCAATGCAAGACATAGAAAAAGAAAGTAAGCTAATCGTCAAAGAAAATCGACACTCGGGGTCGATTTGTGCCGAATTTTATTCAATAAGTAATCCTAGTTCTTATATAGACCGCGCGCACTCGCGCGAGAACTCGTTTATCGCGAATGTCGCGTGCCATGATTGGCAGTCGTGAGCGGCAAACCTTCGACACGTACGTCGATGGGAGACAGCGGCAACGACCGACTTCAAGGTAGCTAAGCCGCTTATATAAGTTGTTTGGAAGTCGTTTTACGCTCGCTGGAAACAGAGGGAGAGAGAGAGGGAATTAAATGTGTTCGCTTCTTTTTAGCGGCTTCATTAGCACATATTCGCGATTACATTTAAAGAGTTTTAGCGATTATTCTCAAAGTTCGATTACATAATGAATTGGGCCCGGATTTCGGTGTTGCTGATGAATACCCGGATCATTGGAAGGTTCACAGATTCACAATTCATTTTAATGAGATATCTTATATCGATCTTTCATATATATCACAAAGGTACGCAATTATTTATAAGCCGATAATTAGCCGTCATTCTTATGATATAATCCACGGGGAAGAAGTAACTTGAATTTAATTAAACGCCGCATATTTGAACGCCCGTCGATTTTCGTTTATCAACGAGAATCGGAGTAACTGTCAAGCCGATTGTCTACGGTCGTGCACGATATGATTTAAGCGAAGTCTAGGCTCTTAAGTTGCAATCTTAAGTGCTTTGCATCTTCGCGGTGTAGTAGACCGAGACGTTCCGCAACCGATTGAAACGTTATCGTGTTTCTCGTACCGGCGCGATGCTTTATACACTGCAAGTCGCGGTGAACGTTTCTCGTCTTACAGCTTCTCGATTCGCGCGACCGTATTAGCCGTGACGTGCTAGTTGCCGGCTTCTTCTCGCTGGCTGGATGCAGCCTGCAGGGATCCGCTTTCAAGATCTGGCCGATCGCGGTTAACACCGACATGCATGCGTATAATTGCTCGAGTCTCTCGTAAGAGAAGTTCGAGCCAGCGTGATTATCTACAATCATCGAATTTCGGACGATTACTTGTGATTACTTTCAATTAGTGGATATTACCGCGTCGTATATTCAGCGACGCATCACAAATTATCTGTCTGATGTAATTACGGTTGCTACGATATCGACCTTTTTTTTTTGCATTCGAAGAACTACGATTTTAAATTCGTTTGACTTGAAAACAGAATGAGGAGACTATATGTACAAATACGGATCATTCACTTTCTTTTTACTGTGATCGTAAAGTGATAGGTGATAGTTTTTCTTTCGTAATGTATTGACACAGTTTTCGATCGATGAGAAATAATTGTTTCGAAGAATTGATATAGTCATTCATTTTCATTAAGGAGACCTTTATTGTGAGCCTCGTGTATCATTATTCTCACGGTCTATTCGTCGTTAACTTTCGATTGAGAGAACGACGACGATGAAGAGCGGGAGTACCCAGGTTGGACATTTAAATGCAAATGCACTTTTTACTTATATTTATATGCAAATGAGCTTTTCCTGCGACGAGAGAGGAAGACCCGGGACGCGCCAGCGTTGCCGATGAACGCGACGTGCTCGAGAGTCGTTCTCTCTCTCTTTATTCTCTATACATCGGGAAAAAGCAGTCGGCACGCGATACCGGAAGACAATTAATGCATCGTTCGCGATAAAGCAAGATGCGTCTCGCGCAATTAAATAAAATTGCAAATTGCGGTTTCCGGAAATTTTAGTGACAATAATTATATATATATGTATGAGACTGTCGCATTTGAAAAGACCATTTCGACGATCAATTAAATCGTGTGATAGTGGATTCTTTTTTAATTACATTAAAATTTATCGACGCAGGTCAATAACAATTTAACGCAGGTTAGTATGAAATAATCGGGGCATATTTTAAAAGAAGCTACTTTAAATATGAATAGCGCGATGCACGCATGTGACATTTTATGAAATACGGAAATGCGATATTCTCCTTTGTAGATTTGTTCCATCGTTTAGATGCTCGGAAAGCTTGAAAGAAAAGTGACTGCATAGGCTTTTGAATGACTATCGCCCTATTATAGATGAATTCACGAGGGCGGCAAGTAGTAACGGGGTGAATTCTTCATACGTCGGGGGAACAATATGCTCTCGAGTTACGGAGAATTTTTCTCCAGGCACATATTGCGACGACCCTTATCGTTTCACGTTAGGGGAATTCCATTTGGAGACATCGTGCTTTTTTCTTCCTTGCGCCATGATATGTTCATTGTACGAGCTGGCCGATCAAAACTCATACATACAACGGTCGGTTCTTATATCTTTATCTCGGTTATATCTTGCATTCTCTTCGCCAATCATTGTCATCCACAAAAAAGAATATGAGAATTAGACTTTTTATACTATGTTCCGAGCATCTAATTTTCGTTTGTAATTGACACTAATGGAAATTACTGAATTGATCGTTTCGATATTAAAATCTAGAAAACATGTTCTAACTACTTATTCAAACGAATTAGAAATATTAATTGAGAATTAAATCGACATTATAAAACATATTATTTCTAATGCATATTGATCGGACAATTTAATTAATTAAAGAGAACAACAATAACATGATAATCTTGAATTAAATATATATTGAATTTTGCATCAAAATAGTTTTTTTTTTTGCGTGGAATCAATATCAGAATTTAAAAATTTGTTTTATTATGTTTGATAGAATAGATTAATATGTGCAACTATATAAAGCAATACCGAGAAATCTATAATTTATTTATGTCCATTTAATTTCTATCGTTTTATTTCAAACTAAGTGCAGATTAACATACTTCGAAAAAATCTAATTACAAATTATATATTTTATGATGTGACAAGTAAATGTAATATCTTTTTATTAATATCTTCGTTATCTCGTTTAATCTGTTTTCTACTGACAGTAATTTTCTACAATGAGTTGCAGATTAATGAGATACACCTGTATTATAATGCTTGTTATCTATTATATCGTCACGGCATCGAGCGTGTTAATTGAATATTTGGTAAATGGATGTTGCCACGGCTCTTTAATGATACGTATCGAAATTGCATTTGCGATATTACAACGACATCACGGTTTTCCGTAAATTTCATAAATCTACCTGCAGGTTTAATTTGAGTGTTAAAAACCTTTAGATTTATAGATGGATGCAACTGACAATGCAATTGCCGTGCGCTAACACGCGAGAGACAAACGTCTTCGTTCTTTGTTCTTGTCCTCGGCTGTTTTACCGTCGAGAGAATCCTTCGCCAAAGTGAGATCTGCAATCCAAAAGTTGTCAAGCGCACATCGCGATGCCTTAATGGAATTTGAATGTCGTTAGCCGAAGTAACCGGGCGTAAGGAAGGGACGTTATCCCTGTTACAGCGATGTCGTAGAGCCTCGCCCTACGGTGTGTACGAGTCGCTGAGTTTATTGGAGCACGAAAATGCGCCAGCTTCGTCTCGTCGATCGTGTCCTTTGGTAGTTTGGGATCGTCGTACGCTTGTTTGTGAGCTTACAAGGACACGGTGCCACGTAATTAGCATGTCCATTATGCTGTTTCGCCGTTAGCGCTCGTCTTGCTCTCGCAAGGACGATTATGGACTTGACTCATAAATAATTCTTGAATAACGTATATCTAAAAATGTCGAAGGATAATTTTAGGCATATAAATTTTTTCAAAACGCTTGTTTTTTTGTCCTTCATTCTGAATCGTGGGTTGAAGAGTTCGACAGATACATTGTGTATATTGTACTTTCTATAATTAAAATATGTAGCACACAGTTTATGTCGTTTCATGTAATATATCATTTTCGGACATGTAAGAGGATACGATTTGCGTCACATTTTTGCGTCTCTCTTTGTTACTTAGGAGGCTACAAAAGTTCGACCGTGCGAATGATTTCTTCGTAATCGTGCAAAGTTTTTGCGCTAATTCAGGGTATCCGGTGTTACAATAATTCACAGCGATCTTGTATCAAAACGACCGTATAAGTCGACTCGCAATAGCACTTGAGTAGAATTGCACTATGCACGGGAAATGCGAGGAAGAATATAAATGGAGAGAATGGAAAAGGCTTCCTGGCCGTGAGTAAGTTACACGACTGGTTTACGATTAATCAATTTTCTATTCCTCACATGCTCTCAATTGTGCAATGCGCTTAACTGCAACGTCGGAATGATGGAGCACCATGTGCATGATCATAAGAAATAAACATAGCGAGAAAAATCGAAGAAAAGGAAAAGAATCGTTTTTTAATTTTAAAAACTGCCGTTATTCGTCGTCTTTTCATATACAATAAGAAATTTCAGCATCTACTTCTGTACGCATAATTTAGCACGAAATTATCTATCGTTCTGCCATTTGAAAATCACGTCGTTATAAAATTAATGATAATAGATTAATAATTATTAATAATATATTAATGGTGCTCTATTAATTAATAATAGAGCACCATGTATCATTATTACGAACGAATGTAGCAGACAGATTAAAGAAAAATGAACATCGCGTGATGAAGCGAAGCAAAAGAGGGTGCAGTCATTTCTCGACGGAATGTATGAGACAATCATCGTTTAATTCTAAGATCCCGAATAAGAATGACAGCGAATGAACGGAATTCCGTCTGCGATGTGTTTCGAAGGAGGAGTCGCCAATACTGCGCCGCTGCTACAGGTTTCCCCTTTTGCGTAAGATAGTCGATTTCACGGGAGCTGCGCGATAAATTCTCTCGGGATAATCTTCGAAAAATTTGTCCGCGACATTCGCGCGATATTAGATATGCGCGTGATATTGCAACACAGACGGTGCATTAAGCACGACGTTGAGAGTCAAAGGGTTAATGATTACGACTACTCTCAATCGCGTCGTCGCGACGACGACGACGACGACGACGATGAAGAACAGCTGAGAAAAAAACGCGGCGGGCAGATCGGTGAATATATCTGAAATATTAAATACCGCCCCGCGTCATAATGAACATCCAGCGAGAAAAAAAGTGTCGAACAAGGGGAAACGCGCGTGTATTAAACACAGCGCGGTTTACAGAATTATGGTCGTTTACGGGGAACAAATTGCCACATATTGCGATCAACGAGCTTCTTTTCTTCGCGCAGCCTGCATAGGTGGATTCTCGTTGGGATGCGGCCTCGGTTGGAGCGCGCCGTGCGTCGAAATACTGAAGAGCGACAAATATAACTTGGACGATTTCTCGACGGACGTGATCGCTTCGGTGTTTCCGGTAGGCGCGGCCCTCGGCACGCTCGTCGTGCCCCTGCTGATCGACAGGATCGGCCGGAAGTGGACGATGATGGTCTTGATTCCGGCTTTCGTCGGCGGCTGGATCCTGCTCATCTGCGCGGGCTCGTTGGTGCCGCTCTTCGTTATGGGCAGGATCGTGACTGGCGCCTGCGGCGGCATGTTCTGTGTCCTGGCGCCCATGTACTCCGCAGAGATCTCCGAGAAACAGATCAGAGGTATATTAGATCTGGCAATTAATCTCTGAACTCTTACAAGTATCTGACGATATGACTCTGTCGTCTTTTACGTCTCCGGTTATCTAGAAAAGAGCCGACGACATGGATTTTATGAATGTATCATATCTCATTATTATTATTGATTTCGAAATGCTGTCTGACATAAGCATATTTTTTTTTGAAGCGTGCTATTCGTATAAAAAAATATATATATATTAAAATAGAGAGATATACATTTTTGCGTGAGATAAAAGGAATCTCTCGAGTGTGCGGATAATTCAACAGTAATAATAATGTGTGCTGTAACATAATAATCGGGATATAATCGGCGTAGAAAATAAGATAGCTTAGCGAGCGAGAGGTTATTAAGTTGGCTATCGTCGTTCATCACGTGAGCTCATTCTCCTTGCATCGCTAATGCTCTAGGCGCGCGAAGAGAGGCAAGAAGTAGTAGCAGCTTCATTATTCGATTCTTCCTTTCTTGTAACAGGGACGACGGGTGTCTTCTTCCAGTTGTTGCTCGTGCTCGGTATACTGTACGCGTACTGTACCGGTTTCACGCAAGATGTGGTTGCGATATCCAGCCTCTGTTCCATCCCGCCGATCTTGTTCGCCATAACGATGAGCTTTATGCCGGAGAGCCCGTTGTTCTACTTGACCAAAAATAAGGAAGAAGAAGCGCGAAAGTCAATGCGATTCTTTCGCGGCCCAGATTTCGATATCGAACCGGAGATGGAGGCGTTTAAGGTTAATTACACATTGCGATGCGTCGTTACAACTTCGTCGGTTATAATATAAATTTTTTAATTTTATCAGCAAATAAATTGACACTTTCGTTTATGATTCTTGAAACGTATAAAAAAATATATTAATTCGTAATAAAATAAAAAGAATAATTTATACATAAATATTTATAAAAAAATAAAATAAAAATAAGAAAATAACTTATATATCAATATATTAACAAAATAATTTTATAACTAAAAAAAATATAAAATAATTTAAAATTCACTATAGAGATAATAGATCTGCTGCTAGACTTTTAATTGCTAATTTTTATCTTACAAGAATGTGTCTCTTATCCATTTTTTAAAAATAAGATAGTTGAAACGCGTATGTGGCGGGATATTAATCCATATTTCTGTAAATGGAACGGAAACAGGAACAAGTGGAAAGCAGCAGGCTCCAAAGATTAAGTTTCTCGGCCTTTACGAGCACGCCCGTGTTGAAGACACTGGCCGTGGCCTACGGCCTGATGTTCGCCCAGCAATTCAGCGGCATTAACGCCATGATATTCTACGGTGTGACGATTCTCGAGTCGACGGGCGTCGGCATGGAGTCGCTGATCGAGCTCGTCATTTTCGGCGTCGTCCAGGTGGTAGCTTGCGCGGCGGCGGCGCTCTTGATCGACCAGGTTAATTTTAACAGGTTACCGTGATATCGAATCGTGTTCCACAGATTGCGCGATCTATAATTTATCTATTAGTCGGCTGGCATTACGGCTGCGATCGAAACGTTCGCAGCTGGGACGTAAGCTACTCATGGTGATTTCCGAAGCGGTAATGTGTATTTGCCTATCGACCCTGGCGAGTTTCTTCGTCCTGAAGACCTATGATCCGGACCGGGCAGATCGGATGCATTGGCTGCCACTCACGTCGGTGTGCGTCTACATACTCGCCTTCTGCTTCGGAGCGGGTTAGTG
The DNA here is from genome assembly GCA_963971435.1 of Lasius platythorax. Lineage (NCBI taxonomy): Eukaryota > Metazoa > Arthropoda > Insecta > Hymenoptera > Formicidae > Lasius > Lasius platythorax. The sequence goes on from OZ020541.1 coordinate 5,670,490, forward strand.
ATAATGAGACGAGCGAGCTCAGACTCCTACTAATCGAGCTGTCGGATAATCGCAAAAATATGTTATATCCTCTTTAATTCTTACAAAGATACCGAAATCCATTACACATATTTTTCGCGCGTACACATTTCTTCAAATTAAGATTCTCTCTTTTTGCCTGCGAAGAGAGAAGGAAAATCTTTACGTTTAAATAGATTTGTTTCCCCTTGTTTAGATGAAATAAGCGAAATTGCTTTCTTACGGTTTTTAATAGCAATCGCATTAAATGCGAGCGTTAACGAGAAAACTTTACCGAGCCGATTTAATTTATGCTAGGTCCAATTCCCTGGGCTTACATGGGCGAGATTTTCCCTACGCGTTTGAAGGGCGCAGCGTCATCCAGCGCGGCCTTCTTCAATTGGATACTGGCCTTTATAGTTACGATATCTTTTCCAAGCGCAGTTGACGCGCTTGGTAGTTCCACGGTGCTTTTCTTCTTCGCCCTGGTATGCGCTCTGAGCGTGTTCTTCGTGATATTCTGCATGATCGAGACCAAGGGCAAAACTTTTACGGAAATTCAACAAGAATATGGAACGCATGCGCATGACGAGTCTCCCAACATGGAGTAGGATACAGAATTTCTTCGAAATGAAGTAGTACGAAAGCAATAATCCCCCTTTCACAGAAACAAACAAGAAGAGTTTTACACGAAAGATGAATAAGGATGAGATGACGCGAAATTGATCATGTTTATTTCGTCACAACTTGATTGGACATTATGCACTTTGAGGCTATTATTTTATATTATTATATATTGATGACACGCAATATTATTTTCAATATTATAAAAATGATAGATTTCAAAAGCCAGATATGATAAATACAAGCAGCATCTTGCATCTTTGTATTATTTACTGATAATATTCAGATTGCGAGATATTGTATAATTAATATAAATATATTTTAATGACGCCTTAAAATTATCTATATATATTTTATTTACATTTATATCTGAAAGAAACACTAAAGTTTCGTTCAGGAGGTTTATTAAGAATTATAATTATGCAATCGGCATTTAACACTCTCATCGACCGGTAATTTGACAAGATGCTTTGCTGAAATAACTCTGTCGAGAACGTGGGCGTACATATAATTACGACTAAAATATAATTCTCAGATAAAAGTGAATTCCTGACGGGAAGTGGGACGCGCGATAAAAGCGGCGAACGAGACCGCCAATGTACGCGCGGAGGATGTGTCTGCTAAACTTGAACCGCGATATTGTATGCAGCGCTATACGTGCAACGATACGCATCGTGAGCAGTCATTGCACGCGTATGGCCTTGGCCGAATCGGTTGGAATTTCGTAACAATGATGTGTCGCGCCGTCCCTCCGTCATTTTATTTAATCCGAAAAATCCAATTTTTTATTTTACGTCTCATTCGCGGATTATTATTTGTCTCCGATATATTTGCGCGGAAAAATGAATATAAATATATATAAATATATATATATATTTATTATATTATATAATATAGATATATATACATAATATGAAAGTGAATAATGTCGAGCGATGAATAAAATCGGATATAATTATTTTAACGGAATTATCGTCGATTTTACAAAACGAGGGAGACGCCTTATATTTCCCGTTATAAAACGAGCATGATATTCGCGAGCCATCAATCTTTTACAACGCGTTAAAAGTAAAAGCGTCCGAACATTATTGCTCGTATATACGTTATAATTATATTTTGAAGATTGATTGTGGCTACGATTTTTTTTTTTCCGCTATAATGGCTTTCTTCTTTAAAGTACGCGCGAGGCCGCCCCCTCCGATGTCAAACTCGATGATGATGACTGCCCGACGTGCCCATTTGTCATGCAGCTGCCGTCGTACGGTAGACGATGGCTCGCTTTCATCGATTATGCATTCGAATTTATATTTATGAAGCGTCGCGCGCAGAGTGTCGCCGCACTAATAATGAATGCTGCCATACAAACCTCTCGAGCGCGGGGCGCAGCGACTCCGTGTTACATTCCTGTTGGCAGAGGCATCCGGGGGGGGGGGGGGGTGGAGGGGGTCGGAAGGGGGCGCCTACTCGAAATTTTCTGTATTATGCGGTTACACGTTCCGTAGATTTTTCGTGGGCGCGACAGAATAATAGATCCACTCTCCGATCGGAATATCTAAATTCACGCAAAAATGCGCATCTCTCTCTTTCATCGCATTATTTCTTCCACCTTATGTGCAGAGTCTCTCTCGCGCGTCTTCATCTTTATAACAATTTCGGAGATTTAGCGGCTAACCCTCGCATAACCAAGATTAACGCAAATGCCAGTTATCTGTCTTTTACATCTCAATAGGGGGATTAAAGTGATCTCTTAGTGTTTATCCCTAAATAAGATGATCCTTGCTATGAGATTATGAACGTGATCTCTCGAGATTTCCGCTGACAATCCCCCGACGTAGCAACGCTATGTCTGCTATCAGTTCGATCGATGTACAATGCTCTCGCGGTGTATATTCGCGTTTTCGCACGAAGAAGGCGAACCAACATATGCGACATCGTATGCGTGGGGCGGGGTCGTTTCGCCAACGATTAAATTTCGTCTGTAAAACCGAAACCGTGCGTGTGAGAAGGGCAAGAAGAAAGGAGAGGACAGGGTGTGCGCGGGGTAGAAGCGGGCAGACGCCAGACAAGTTTTTCGCGAGAACAGGCACGGTTCTTTACTCGTGAGAAGAAAGCCAGACTTTTCTTGTGGTGCGTCCATGTGAACCCACGGGAGAAATAATCCCGGAGAAAAATCACGGATGTTTATGCGATCGAGAGGACCGTGAAAAACGTTCGTTTTTCGACACGCTTCTCCGACCGATTTTTTGGTTATCGCACGTGTAGTTATATATATATATATCATCGTGATACCAGACCGGGCACGTTTCGAGATGTCTCCATCCGTTTATGACGCATTAAATTTGTCGAATACAATAGCTAATACGAGGTTGATTATCGTCATCCTCGGCAAATTATCTGCGAGAGATAAACGTTTGAACGCAACGTAATTTAATTTTAAACACGAAGGTTGATACATGTCAGCCTATTTTCGACATGTTTGGGGACATGATGGTGATCTTGGATAAGAACTTTTTGCGTCTTCACTTTTATATAATCGATGATATGATATCTCTATCATTAAGTCTACGTAATGTGTTGTATAGTTTGTTTATCTCGGAGTATTCATATTTAGAAATGACAAACATATTTGAATGGGATGCGGGTAAAATCGCTTACAAGATAAAACTTCATCTAATTGCTGTCTGGAAAGCGGATAAATATCGATCATAGCGGGAACACTCGCGCCTCAGAGTTATTCCAGTCGCCGGTTAAGGAATAAGTAAAATCGCGAGTCCACCGCGAAAACCTAACGCGTCGCGTTAGGTTTTCTTTCCTAGCCGAGAAGAAGAAAGCTATACGGCGTTGTCGAGAGCGGCTCTAACAAGGCAATAAACGATATCGAGACATCGCGGTTCCCATCTGGTCCTCCCGTCCGTCTGGTGCTTGAACCCCGCGGCACTTTTCCGCGGAGAAGTTGTCGCAGACGGGAAATAAATAAATAGAAAGCACCGCCGTCGCGCGCGTAGAGTGGCCGACTCATAGGAAATTGGCAGCAGCCGGAACACATCGGCTACGTGTGTTTCTCACATACATCTCTCTCTCTCTTTCCTCTCGTTTCACGGGAACACGAAGGAGGATGACTGTGTTTCGTGCCCTACGGCGCCGGTTCTTTGTGTCGAGACCCCGGCGCGTCGCGCCATCATTTTCCCGAATCAAACCAATAGTTCGTCGTGTCTTTCCTCGCATGATCGAGAACAACTGCTCTCTGTCTTTCCCTCTTTGTCCCGCTCTCTCGTTTCGTCTCCTGTAAATATCATGAGTGAAATGTAGCTTTTCGTCAGGAGATTGTGTCGAATCGGCCTATCTTCTTTCCATGCTTGTTTATGAAAAAACGTGCGAATTCGGTTCCGGAATGGTCCGCATTATATAATATAATCTTCGTTTTGACATTGCATATTACTGTACTAGTGTGTTATTTTGTCGATTCACACTTTTAGCCTTTTTATATATTTGTCCCGAAAAAAAGATAATCACTTAATTAAATTTTTAAAAAATACAATAAAACAGTTCGAAAAATCTTATAATCTCTTCTCACAAATTCTTGCGAAAGTAAGAAATTTGCAAGAAAGAATAACTTTTGCTCCCTCGAATCGAATATCTCTTATCTCTTCTGTTCTTTTTATTTCATTATTAAAAGATTTTATGAGAGAGAAAGAGAAAGAGGGAGAGCATTTGAAGGCCTCAATCTGGCGACAAGTTAAATTTCCCGATATTTCCTTAATTCTCGCATAACCATTTATGTCGATTCTGTCAATATATTCGCGGCGCGCTCGAGCTTAATTTCAGTTTTATAAATATTCGTCAGAGACACGACTGATGCACACGCACATTCTGTCTCTCTTTGTTTCGCACTTTAACCCCTCTCTCTCTCTCTCTCTCTCTCTCTCTCTCTCTCTCTCTCTCTCTCGTCGCATCACGACGAACACGCAATCCGCACTTCAAGGCTCTCGTATGCTCTCGTGCCCCCGCACGCGGATGACTTGGCGGACGATACACGCTCGCGCAGAACTCGCGTGAGCCCGCACTCTCACATGCGTGCGCGCGTTCGCGCCCTCCCTCCACGTCGGAAAGATTGCACACTGCACCATCGCATCGTGAGGCCAACGGCCTCTCTCTCTCTTTCTCTCTCCGCGTGATATCGCCGTACCGTTCGTTCGCAGCGACAGCTCGCGCGACCCGAGGAGAAGCCGAAAAGAGAGAGCCGCGAGACTCCCTTTTTTGTCGGGTCTTGCCCGATCCGAGAGCTCGTGTTGCGAGCGCCGTGCTTGGATTAATATCGAGCGCGTCTCGTTAGCGATTATACCAAAGTGTTACGAATGACGTAAATCTAAAGCATCGGAATGAGACCTTGCGTTTTAACGTCGAGATTTTATTAACTTTTTGCTCCAAAGCTTGAATACGAAATATGTATGAAATATTACGACGAAAAAGAGGAATGTGTTTGGAAAACATAATCGTTATCTCGTTATCTAATTGACTTTCCATATTGACGTTACGTATAATTCTCTTCAATACAGCTGATTACAATTGAAACGTCAGTGAGATATGATGTCAGATATGTATCGCCGTCAGTCAATATTGCTTAACACGCAATAGTGTTTTATCAGAGAGTAACTTTTTTTTCCCTAAATCTAAATTTACAGGTAACGATTCAAACACAGAATATCTATTTATCGCGCATTGATATCGTTCCCGCAACGTCTGCGAACGTAATGAGCGTTCGTATTGTTCGCGGCGTTTATATGCACTTCTGTGGAAACTTTGCTCTCGTTCATGTGGCCGATATCGTCTCGTCCGTCCGGTATATCATCGGCTCCATAAATAAATTGACCGCAGAAATAAGCGCGCGTATCTCGCCGCTCGCGCTCGATATATTACGCGTGTACTCTCTCGTGCGCGTGCACGTATGCGTTATCGCGTGCAGCTGCTATCGTGCTCTCTCTCTTCTCTATAACCGCGCGAGATCGGTCGCGAGAGAGGGCGATGTCAATGGAGCTCGCTGTTCGCCTCCTCGCGATTCCTTTATCGTCGAGCCGAGATGGAATAAAAAGAAGCCACTCTCTACGTGAATTCAATGGGCGTTGCGTGCACTATCGTCTATGCTGTATTGCATGTGCTTCGCATCTTTCTCTCGCATTTTTTTTTCTTTTTTTTTTCTTCCTTTTCCGATCGGGAAAGGAACCTCCTCTGCCTTCGGCTCGAGTTTGTCGAATCCGCGAAGATTATTTTCGCCGAAGTAGTCGACGATGCTTTTGCGATCGTCTCGGAAAACAAGAGGAGGTGTCGCGATTGATTTACGCTTGAAATTGGGAAAAACGAAAGAGAGGGAAAGAGAGAGAGAGAGAGAGAGAGAGAGAGAGAGAGAGAGAGAGAGAGAGAGAGAGAGAGAGAGAGAGAGAGAGAAAACGAAACCTAGAATCGGAATCTCTAAATGGAACGTAAAATCGATGATCGCGTTATTATGTATATCCTTCAGCCACCTACGCGTTTCCTTTACACGTATAATATATGCGTGGATATAAATATATTCGTATCCTCTCGTCGTGCGTTCGTAATTTGCGTGCAAACTGTGTCCCGCTTGATACTATGACGAAGCTATATTTGCCATTCACGTATGCGAGTAATAGCACTTGATGTCGCGATAAAATGCATAATACGAATTGTATTCAGCGTCGTGAATAACTGTAAATCGAAGTAAAGTTTTCTTAAGGAGAGAACATGAATGAAGGGAAGGAAGAGCGTCATCAAATTTGCATCTTCAAAATCTTTTTCTCTTTGAAAGCTACAAGTGTTATACTCGACGTGCATGTCATTGCTACATCGTCAATGCAAGTCTTTGTTTTCCTGGGACTCTTCGATTTTTTTCACATTCTTCTCCCACTCTTGATATTGTGAGTAGTAACATCCTGCTTGCCGCGCGTTTCGTTAACAAGTAAAATTTATTCAGATTATAGCGCGACTCTTATCATATTAAATGTAAAATTCATGACGCGTATATTTTTCTATGCTATGATGCAGCTTGTCGCATTTATTATCTCGTATTTCTTATAAAAAAAATATGCATTTGATCAATTGGTGTAACAGCTTGTTGGATTCGAGTAACGCAATTTATGTTAGCAGTGACAAATATATTTGGAATGATTAATATTAATCAAGCGACGACAGTGAAATGCGTGCATACTCGCTTTATATCGCGCGCGATCATGATGATGGATTTTAATATTCCAACGAGGGTGCTTACTGCGCCATTTATCAAGGCAATCAACCTAGTGGAATCATGTATATATATGGACTATGGAACGCATTGAGTTACATATAGAGCGAATATTTTTCATCTGTAGAAAGCTCTTACGAAATTGCATATATAGTTAACTCTTTATTATAATCGTTTATCAGAGAGAGAGAGAGAGAGAGAGAGAGAGAGAGAGAGAGAGAGAAAAAAAAATTGTTGATACAGTTTTTAAAACATTAAAGTCAACGAAACCTAAAAAAAAAAAAAAACATTCGTATATACTGTAAGCAAAGCTCCTGTCAATTTGCGTAATATATTATTAATTTCTAGCTTCCACGCTATATTGGTAAACAAGCAATTGATAGATGAAATGGCGCGACGGAACATGTTCGTTTGGCACGCGAATTTGTTTTCGTTTCGAGCGAACGGTGCGCATACCTCTGTACGACCCAATTGCATGTAGCGCGTGTGCATTTGCTTCATAAGGGCAGCCTCCGCTTGTACCGTTGTCGATACAACTGTGATTCGCGCCATCCGGTAAAACAAGCTCTCTCTCTCTCTTTTTTTTGTGATTCCCTTTACGAGAACGACGACTACGAGGACGGCGACGACGATGGGATCCGATTCGCCTGATTTCGATCGCGACGTAAACCGGTCTTGTCCGCGCGCTTCGTTCGAGTGATCTGGAACTTTCCGATCCCTGAGGCAGTAAAATGCATCAGGACAGATTTTTGCTCGAGAAAATTGATTGCCGCACGAAACGAGCGGATATAGAATATATTCGCGTGCAGTTGGCGCAATTTGCGAGACTCGTCGCGCGTTTCAAATTCAATATTCCCCGCGTGTTCTTTATTCGAGGAACAGCTACCGGAAGGGAAATACAATTATTTTTCGTCGTAATAATACGGAGGAATAGGAAGGAGCGCGTAGTCGGTGCGAGCGTGCTTTATATGCAGATTATGCATTATTTACATACTTGACGTTTTGAAAATGTTGTTTACGCGAATTCTCTATCTGCATAGAATAACATTATTCTCGCAGTTCATGTCGGATATGCACAGATATGCAATAGCGATATTTAGCAAGAATAAATGACGCTTTATATCGCGTTGTTAAATTTTCTCCGATTTACCTTCCGATGCTCTTCCGGTGGTTGATGGTGGCAGCCACGGCAATCGACCTCTGTAACAACGCTACAGAAGGAAGTGGCTCTCGGACAGGAAACACATTGCGAGTGCAACGGTAGGGGCAATTGCATCGCGCACCATTAAACGCACTTTACACTCTCCCCCCGCGCGTTTCGACATATCTCAATTATTTCGCTATCACCATTACACCATTTATTCTCCATGTATTGCCAACGAATTGCGACAAGCTATTTCATCGCCCGACGATCGCAAGATGATCGTGATCAAAGCCGACTGCTTGCTCGCGGCATGATTAATGACGGTCCGCCGATTAACCCCCGACGCCCGTGTTAGATTAATGCGTTATAGTCTTCCAATTACGACACATTTTCCAAATTAGCGGCTAAAATTTCCGACGTGTCTCGCAATGTTCTTTTCCTGCTCGCCGGATAAAATATTCTCGCAGATGTCGGGTCGCTTTTAATTACGCGTTCTACGGTGTCGGGACAAGAGGAAGCGTAGAGGAAGGGGAGGAGGGGAGGACGAAGTTTGCGCGCAGGATGTTGAAGTACGGTGAAGGGCGAGGAAAAAAATAGGCGGCCATAAAACATTCGTGCAATAAAACTGCCTGCAACAACAGGCCTGCATATTTTAAGAAATTAATTTGTCGAAGGACAAATTGCCTCGTTTCTCGAGAGACGCGGGCGAGAAACGAGCGCGCTCGGCAAGTTTAACCTTCTCGCCTCTCTTCTCGATATCTTCTTTTTTTTTATTCTCTCCTTTGCTGATTTTTCCCCGAGAAGGGTGTGTTAGCTGCGAGTCGCGCGAAAAAGAAACAAAGGGGAAGAGTACTGCGCGATTCTTACTCGTGTCTGAGAAGGTACCGGTGCCGTGGAAGGTCTGTTGTGGCTAATTTACGCAATCATAAATCTTCCCGCGAACGCGGTGTAACTCATAGTCCCGTTGAAATTTGGACTACGGAAAAATAATAACCAAGCGCAATTTGCGAGGATTAGCTGAGCCGTTGCGAGCGAAAGAAACGTCTGGATTTGAAGTGAGCGAAATTTGTCCCATTTGTTTCTCACTAAGTTTATCAAGTTTACAAATAAAATAGGAGCGGGCTAATTAAGAATCGAGCGCTGTAAACGATGCGCGAATTTTCTTCTTTTTTTTCAATTATTTATTTTGAATTAATTTATTTTGAAATAATAAATAATTTTTAATAAGAAAGAAAATTCGCGCATCGTTTACGGCGCTCAGCTTTTAATTAGCCCGCTCCTATTTTATTTGTGAATATTTTATATCAGAGCCCTACTTTAATTTTTATCAAATTTCTTCGTTTACATTTATTTAGATCATTTTATATCGAGTAGCTATTTTTATGAGAAAATATTGGTAAAAATTATCGTTACTTTATTTAGGACGAAATAATTTAAGAAAATCGCGGTCGCGACTAATAATGTATTGGCGTATTGGCGAGTATCTCGCGATATTGGAATTGATTTATTGCCGTTCTTCTTACAATCCGAATGACGGACGCCTCGTCGCAGCGAAGAAAGACAGGAAAAAGAGGGGAACGACGTTCTCTCATCTCGCGAACGGCTGCCCCCTTTTCTCGACGCGTGTATATAATCTCGCATCCAGTCAGCAGCGCTCGTGGAAAGAAACGGAGAACGCATTATTTATGCCTCTCTGCTTTTATGGCTGTAGGAGACATACATCTCGCGCTATATACCGAAGTGCCTCCGTCTCTCGTTCTCTCTCTCTCCGCTCGTCTCTTAACTTGCCAGTTTCCTCGCCTCTTATGTTCCTCCTATTCCCTCGATAGATCCGCAGATCTCTCGATCGGGAGGGATGCGTTTTCGCTCAGCGGCTCGTTTAATCGCCGTGTATTTTCGCTTCGCTGACGTGTTTCGAAAAATTCCAACGTTTCACGTGGAAAGTCTCGCGAAAAACACGGGATAAACACACGCTTCCTTTCCTGTTTATTAATTTACACTTCAAATGAACAGCGCATGATTCGACTTGGCAGTCGAATAAAAAATAAATTATAATTTAAGGTTTATTACATAAGAGAGACATCGATTCCATTGGATAAATGAATTATTTATTGGCGTATTTCTTAGACTTCTTAGAGTATTATTAAAATGAAATTTTCTATATAAATAGAAAACGATAGAATTATATTCTTATTAAAACACTGACGTAAATATATTCGGAAAAGAATTCTACAGCTGTTTTTAACCAAAACGAATATTTATATCGCATAACACGATGAACGTTTAATATAGAAAGTCTTAAAAAATTAGGTATAAATTATTCATTTTCTCTCTCTTTAGTTATTTTAGTTATTCAATCTTTTTAATCACTATAAACTTAGCTACATTTTGAAATATACCTATATATAACTGTGAGAAAGAAATATAAATATATAAATATATATATATATCGTGTAGAGATGATAGGTAGACAAATCGTTTAAAACTTAATCTTACAAGCTCTCAATTTCGAGTTGAATGATGTCGCGCTCGCATGTTTAAAACGTTATTCCGTCAAGCTAATAATAATTGTGGAGACGGATAAGACGTGCGAAATATCTGATGGTAGGATCATCATTTAGAACGGAACTTCGCGCTTCGCAAGACATCTTCGTCACAATGATGACAAAATCGACAACACAAGGAGGAGGAGAAACCCTTCGCGTCGATGTTTTCGTCGTTCCTCTCATTCCGCGCTGAGAGGCAGGAGAATCAATTTCCGACGCGATCTCTTCGGTCGCGGCGTGCATGAAGTACGCTCACGCGTGCATTATGCACGGGCCCGGCCGTGAGTCGTTGCGCCACGCACACGAATCGCTTTATGTGGCACAAGGATGCAGCTCGTCTGGGTCATTACTGTTCGTCGTGTTCGTCGCGTCCCCCGCTGATATGCATTATATATATATATATATATATAATACAATATATCGGATTGCTCTTTGGTCCCTCCACGTAATACATGATAATCTCTGGTCGCTGGTACGAGATTTTAGTGGGTTCTACATACAATGCAATTTTGATCCAAAGTATTGTGACATTGTTGAATTTACAATGCATTCGGTAGAAAGACAAGTGTCACGTAACAATGTACTACCTTATTGTATTTGACAGACTTGGTGGTTACTTCTGAAAGAATTGCTTCGTACTTTAGCAAATATGTAGAAAATAACGTTTGACATACAAATAATATAGACGCTTCACGATTATGTAATACCGATGTTTATCGAAACCGTGGATATTGTATAAAAAGACGGGCAACATGATTTTGATTAAAATATATTGAATGTAATAAATAATTAATTTGAAAAAAACTTTATATTTTTTATATATTTAATATTATAAAATTATTAGATTTAATACAATTAATAATTAAAAATTTTGTCGTTAAGGAAAATGTTTTTAACGATTGAGAAAATGTCTCTAACTTTTTCAATGAAGGTTTTAAAATCACTTTATTCCATATCGAGCTATTTCTATTTTGACATCTTCGTGTCTCGATACTCGAATCGAGATAGCGGGGATAGCGCGGCGATGAGAGCAGGGAAGAGCATACAATGGCATTCATTGTAGCGATGGGACAAGACAAGACAGACTTGTGATTGATCGGAAGGCGCGCCGCGCGTCATTGGGAGTACGTTACGAGAAAACGAAAGGGAGTTGCACACAGGAAGAGAAAGAATATACAGAACCTGTCTCGCCGGTGTCAATAATTCCGAATAGATTGCTAGCGCGCCAGGATGTCGTCGTCGCAAGTACCTTTGTACTTTGACTCCTTTGAAGTCTTTATCAATCCGGCAACTTTCCACGGAAATCGATAAAAGCACGGAGGAATTAAACTCGTATTATTACGCCGATTATTGTTCTATTTTCAACGTTTTAGATATTTGATTAGACAATGATGCACGGATTCGAAGACCTCGTGTGATAAAATTCATCCGAAGGAATTAAAAAGGTAACGTAATTATTGATTGAAAATTACGATTGAGATGAGAATTGATTTGAAATACTATTGTAGCCACCGTAAATTATGTGATTTATAATTTTGATAACAAAAATAGATAATCGTCTAAAGACGATTATAGGATAAATTAAATATGAATATATATATATTTATCTATAAATATATATGAGTATATATATCTCTATCAAATTTTATTATTTTGCTTCTTTTTTCTCTTGAGATCTACACTATTGCGTTCGATTTTCACAAACCTTTAAACAATAACAATGGTCGATCTAGAGGACAATGGAAGTTTCTTTGCATTGGTAATTGATCTTCTGCATAATCACGCCCACTTTTGCAATCAGTTCCTCGTATGATACGTAATACCAAAGTATTAATGCGGATTTTTTATTTTTAGAAACGCACAATGACGCGAGAAATCAATGACGCGTATTAATTCAGAGTCTTTTTGCATTATTTGCCTCGCCTTCATTATTGGTACCGTTATACCATCGAGACGATTACGCAAGCTGGGTTGCAACAACTCTTGCGCCGCGTGTTTGTTTTCCGCGGAGAATAATCGGCTGTCACCTACACAGGTCTGTCGTTGGTTTCGTTTCGGATATACAGAGGATATAATTGCCTTCTTCTCTCTTTTTTTCCCTTTCCGTCGACTAATTAACGTCGGCTCCCTCTACCTGCCCTGGACAGTTTTCACAATTTCTCAATTGAAAAGGACTCTCCCCGCTTGCAATTAACATTTGTCTTTTCCCAGATTTCCTGAGTATTTGCGTTTCTTATAGCTACATAGCTTTGTGTTCGTGCGATGGAAACCTCTCGAATTAAACAATGATCACGAGCTGCTTTCGATTCACAATAAGTTCAGTGAGCATTAGTTCTTTTAAAGTTTTTTTTTTAATTACAGAATATTGAATTCTTTTATTTTTATTATATATTTTATAATACATATTTATATATTATAAAATATATTTTTTTCACTTTTATACATATTTTATATATATTTTTTTTTCACTTTCAAGTTTGTGAGTCTAATGTCAAATGATCCACGACGAAGGACAATCAATTTTTTGCTTCACTGATACTTTAATCTTAAAATGTGCTTTAAAAACTGTAAAGCGATTGTGCGTTATATGTTTGACTACACAATTATTTTTTTTCTATTTCGCATCCCATGGAATTAAATCAATTGTTCCATTTCTGGAGGATGTAATTCGCGCACGGGCAGTTGGATGACGAGCCACGTCTCTGCGTCAATCTAAAAATATCGAAGCGGTAATGCGCAATACCACGAAAGGGGCGGCGGGCGCGGATGCAAAAAGAAGACCCGGAGAGTCTAGACGGACAATAACGATCTCTCCGGGAGGGAGAGGAAGAGAGGAAAAGAAAGTGCACTCGTTAACTCGTGGAAAACGAGCGAGCACCTCCTTGTCCGTAAGCCTCGCGAATCGCATGCTCTTCGTTCGACGAGACGAAACGAAAGAGAAGCAATAAATCTTGCAATAATCATGTCGGTCGTTCCCGTCCGCGTTCTCCACTCTCTCTCTCTCTCTTTCTCTCTTTTCTCCTATCTTTATATCCGAGTCGACCATCAACGACGTCGATGAGAGTTCGGCCAACTAGGCTGAAGCTCGTTCCACCAATCAATCGAGTCAACTGCTCGCAACACCCCCGCAATTGCGCGACGTGCGCGTTAATTTATTGCGCTACTTTACTCCGACCTTGGGGCCCGCTATCATAAACGGCGGGGCATAAACCTTGCTTTACGCGTCGGTTCAACCGCGAAAAAGGGGGTCGTCTCTCTCTTTCTCTCACTTTAATAAAATGCACCTCGTTGACTTTATGTGCATACGACACTTTCGCGACTTGTAATTTTCCCGGCATAAATCGCGTGGCAGCGGAGAAAGATCTTCGATAAGAAGATGTGCGATCGTCGTCGCGTTTGCTCAGTGACGGAATAAGTATACCTACATATTTGCGCAGCTAGGACAACATTTCAACGTTTGACGAAGAGACACATACATACGCGCGGAGTGCGGAGAAAAGGAGAGAAAAAGAGAGAGAGGAAGAGGGAGCGTTGCACAAGTACGTTTCTCGTTTCTCGATTTACGAGATCCATACAGAATATAACGCATGAATAACGCATTTTGTTTGGATTTCAAATTCTCTGATTAGATTTGAATAGTGGTTAACCAAAAGTTTCGAATGAAGAGAGAGACTCTATATCTTTTAAAATATATTCGAAGTTAATGAAAGAATAAGATTCCTTCATTTGCTTACAATCTTTTTATATCCGTAAAATTACGTAAATATTTAATTTTTAAATACTTCTAATTCAAAAACTATCGATATCTCAGTATTAAGATAATTATCATTCTTGCTTCAATTTTTAGTATTTATTTTCTGTAAATTCTGCAATAATAGCATCCATTTATCTGTGCGGAAATACCGGGCTTTAAGCGTCGATCGCGTCTTTAAACCCGAGTCTCATCTCTGTTGTGTTTGTTGGAGAAAATGCCGAGTTGCAAGAGAACTTTATCGCAATTTTCTTCCGCAATTGTCGTCTTTGGCGTCATAGTCCTGGTTATATCTTCGCATATGCAAGAAGTCGTCGCGGTGCATTTGCGCTTTGACGCGGCCCGGTGTTTTACGAATTCCGAGGAACTAATTGCGCCTCACGTGGAAAAATTTATGGGTAATTTACACCTCGCGTTGAATTATCGCTGAAACGGCGCTATTATCGTCGGGAATGAGCCGCTATCTGGGATGCAGGAAAGTAGCTAGTGGTTTATCGCCTATCGCGATGAGGAAAAAGTGTTTGTTTTATTTTACTACGTACATATTTTCTTGCGTAATGCGAAAGTTAAGTTGTGCACTAACACAATTATTTAGCTATTAAAAAGAACTGACTTTAGAAGATTGTTTCTAACGAGATTGAAAGATACTTTTATTAAGAATATTTCTGCGCGCACGGAATTATTATTGAATATATTATTTTTGAAAGAGCACTCTCTCTCTCTCTATTTGATATTGCTTGATAAATTGCATTAAACTTGAATATTTTAGGCAAATTCAATTAATTTCGTAAAAGCTGTTTTTAAATTCATGCGAGGCTGATCTTTTCTCTGAGAAGACATTCATTTATTGAAAGCTAAATTGAAAGAAACCAGAGCTCATCGTTTATGCTAAATATTTTTGACGAAACATTTACAAGATATTTTCTAGTTGCCGACAATCTGAGCGCAACAATTATTTAAAAAAAGCTCAGGGTTGCACATTTCAATTCAGAATTTCAAAATATTCCACCACTGATCCAGAATATTTACACGCTTTATCAAAAGCGCTTTACAACTGTTTATCGCATATTTGCTATTTTAATTTGCCAATTTGCACATTCCGTGCATGTGCGAGAGGCATGCGAGGCAATTCGGAACGAAAATTTCACTACTGCACCGGTGGTGGGCCCGGTGAAAATTTAGCTCGGTATCCTCAGTGACGCGTCTATTTTCGTGCGGTTGGCGCTCGGTCAGATCTCTCCTCTTGTGCCTTCCTGTGCTTTTATCTCTTTTCACTCTGTTTTCTTGGCGCGGCGTGCGCTTCGCGCGGCGAGAAGGAACGCCTGGCTTCCTCGGGAAAGCGGCGTTTTCGTGTGCGTTGTGTGTGGTCCACAGCAGTGGTGAGAAGGAGAAGAAAGAGAAAGAAAGCCAAAGGTATCTTCAAAGGAAGAGGAAGATCTCTTCCCTGCGAAATTCCAACGACAATCCTCGCGCTTAGAGGAGCTTTGCCACGTTCATTTTTCGGCAATTAGGGCGAGAAGATGGAATTGCCGCTCGCGAAAATCGTCCGGAAAATTTCCTCTGAAAGCGTCGCGATAACGAATGGACGAAAGCGCGTGTGCTGCAATATCGTGCGTGTGGGAATATTTCGTTCACTTTAAACGACATTTTGTTACGGAAGATTATTACAAACAATCGGTACAATTATTGATCGTGGTACGTTCGTTTTATTGTTTTTCCTCGAATTTTTAAAACGACGGATTCCTCGGAATTTATTCAACAAAATTGTGTCGCTATCGTTTTAGTTGATTAGGATAATTTCGGCTAGAGGATTTCGAGAATTGGATATGATATACCAAATTCATGTTAGGACGACGAGTACCCTTGCGTGACGAGTTCGTAGAATTTTTCTTTCTACGAAACACTTTAATTTGAAGTATGATGTAGTAGACTAAAATAAGGGAATTATAAATTGTCTATATTGATATAAATTTTTTAATTTAGTACTAATAATAATATAGAGTAATGGGAAAATTAGATTATAAAAGCTTTTCAATGAAAAATGTGTGAACAAATAATATAAAAAATATGATAGCCGATTAATGATACACTTTCTGTCTTTAGCAATTTTTTTCAGAATATTGTGACGTAAGTGTGCAGATTGATTTAATATATCATTTTGTAGAGAATTAATGTATTGATAAAAAGAGATAAACGATTTTTATTTCGTATTATAAATTTTTGCAGTAATAGGTTGATCTTTTGACACGGAGTGTGAATCTAGATATGATGAGGTCATTGCCGTCGCTTTTACGAGGGTGTCAGTTGTGGGGAATTTTATTGGTCTCTTATCGCTCGATTGGCGTAACGACAAAATGTTTATGTTCGCTTGTTTCGCAACAGTCGGAGGATTATCGCACCGAGCGTCGAAATAATCGCGATAGAAAGCGTAATGAAAAAAGATGTAGAGCATTCCGTCACAAATGTTTAACAAAGAACCACGAATAATTTTCTTTAAATGATTAAAATTTATTTTTGCTTGAATATATGTAATTATATTTATTAACTATAAGAACAAAAATTGTTGTACATATATTATTAGAAAATCAACGATTTCTATTCAATCTTCGTAATTCTATTTGCATCGCATGACGATGATCTGCAATTGGAGAATATGAATCCAATATTAGAAATGCAATAAAAAAACTTTCTATGTCTAAATTTGAGATGTCGATACGATTCTTAATTACGAAATGTGTACTTACTATCAGCGATATCGTACGATTTGCAAAAACATCATGCTACATTTTTGGAGCATAACACGTGTAATAGAGCAATACTTTTATTATAATCTATCGAAAGCAACCGATAGAGACATCACATTTAGATAGGGGAGCGAGCGGAAAAAATAATCGGCGGCAATTTAAAAGTATTGATATATATTAACGAGCATTGAATCACCCACAAAGAAAACTCACACATATACACACTTTAATGCACGTTAGTCGTAATAAAGTAATTTGTGTCGGACGAGATATGAAAGCGCGCAAAACACATAGTTAATTCTTCACTGCTTATTATTGTATCGTGAATGTAGAATGCAGTAAGAAAGTACGTCATACACACACACACACACGATGATACGGCTTGTATTTTAAATTATTTTGATATCCTGTGAAATATGGTTTATATAAGCGTGAAAATAGTTTCAGTTTAATATAAACAGCGATATATATATATATGATTTCTCTATTTCTTATCGTTAATTATTATTACTATATATTATCATATATTTGCGACAGAAAATTTCTCCATTCTTTTCTTTTAATTTTTGAATTAATACGTATAAATAATTTAATCTGAGTATGAGTTATCAATTATGTTTTCATATTTTTGAAATCTTTTAAACAATTTTTTTATTACAAATATCTTGGCTAAATCAAATGGATGAAAAGATGTATTGCAAGAGATGTCTTACAATTTATCAGCAGTTACATTTAAATCAAAATTAAATTGCAAATCATTTACTTATGTTACATTAATTTTTTCTCTTTCAACTTTGCCATTATAGCCTCTTCTAATCGTGATTAACTTTTTTTTCTGCATGGTCCCCTTCGAGAATGTCAATCTTTGACACTTATCCGCCGCTTTCTCAGGCCCGTATTGCAGAATGTCACAGTTGTGTCCGCGTTTTTCCCCGCGCTTTCCCTCTAATTTCTGATAAAACGCCTCCGACTCTTCACCCTCGGCGGTTGCTGCCTTCCTAGGTTCTCAGGATTTAGTGGCATTATCCGTCCAATTAACGAAGTCCATGGCCGGCCTTTTGCTATGTCCTTCTCCCTTGGCTTTCATCCCTGCTCGTCCTGTTTCCCACTTCCACTTCGTGAAATCAACGAGAAATACAACGGTAATTCAATCCGCAGGACTGAAGGGGACCAACTGGCTCCTTTCTCCCATTCTCGCCGTCTTTGTACGAGGACCTGCACTAGCCAACCCGATAATCGCGCGAAACTTTTATCGAGAACGACTGCTCTTTGAAGCAGCAAGTTCGTTATTATAAGGGATCGATTAACATAAAAGCAACTATGTATTTAATAGTATAACGATCTTCGATATTAATGACACGTGTTAATTTTCTTTTATTAATGTTCAATTTGAAACTATCTCCGGAAATTATTGAAAATAATTTTCTCGAATAAGAGAGATACAAAAGCCTTCAAATTTCCATAAAAATGACGAGTAAAAATAAAAATCAGAGATTATGTCTGTTGCGTTTTTTAATTATAGAAGATATTGGTTTATATTTATTTTACTGCAGATTATACGTACAACATTATATTACATGTAAGAAAAAATTTTTTTCTGCTAACATAAAAATATTCAAATAAAAAGTAAAATATAAAAAAAATAATCAATATTAAAGAGAAAGTTTATTTGAATCTGAGTATTTTTATAAATTTTTTTTTTTGAACAAAAGCTTTAATCAAATTATAATTCGAATGAAATTGTAACTGCAATAGTATGCACGTAGCAGTGAATAAAAGCTTTTTTTAAATAGGATTTATTCGTCTTATATGTACGCACCGGCGGCAGAATAAACATTTCGAGACGAGAGCCGCAAGACAAATACGAAAATAGAACGGATGATGGCGAGTGGTCGGAACCAGGTTCCCCTGCGGCTTACCGGATTTAATTAACAATCGCCACTTTTTACGTGTCTGCATTCTTTCCCCTGTTCTTTCTTCATTGTCCATTTTTCTGGTGCGCATGGTACGTTCTTGCGTGTCTTCCGTTTTTATTCCGCCGGGTGATGGGCTTTATAAAATATTAAATTCAGCATGACGGGAGCATTTTTTTCTCCCGCGTTATTTCTCCTCTATGACCATAAAAATAATCGTACTAAATATCGCATATTCAGAACTTTAAAGTTTATAAAAAGGATAATGTCAACATTTCAATTTGCGCCCTTTGCACATTTGCCTCATGCACATCTAAAAATATTGCAACTTTTTATTTTAATTTTATAAGCTTACTTACGCAAGACAATGCACATTTATGTATTATTTAATAATACATAAATAAAACATATAGACGTCATACTCTCGTTATTTTCTCCGCTATCTTGAATCTCTTTGTTCTTATCCTCTTTCTTGAAGAAGAAGGGTACCGGAAACTCCATACCTTAAGTCTGTGATTAATTGGACAAGATGAGGGCATACGAAACGTAATGCATTTTTGGCGTCACGGTGTCTGCATTTCAGACCGCATTGTTTTGTTGCACGAAATGTTCGTGTGATGTGGTTTTCTGTTCATTCTTCATCAGTATAAACACGACAGGAAATACGAGTCTGTCTCATTTTTTTTTTAAATTGCCGGCGCGCCTCCCTTCATTCCTTCACTTTAAACGTCTCGTCGTCGCGATTAAGGACTCTCGACGGCAAATGGAGTTTGACGTGAGTTTTTCCTGCCGCTAACAGTCCTCTATTTTTTTTTCCTTTCTGATCATATCAAGTGTTTCGATTATTCGTATAAAACGAATTGCATTTAAAAAAAAACTGAAATGAGAGGAAGTTGAGAGATTCGTATGAAGTGAGAAATTTAATTCAGATATCGCAGATAGATGGTTCACAGGATTAGCAGTGCATCGAGATCATATTTAGCGTTAAATGCGTAACGAGAATAATATTCGGGCTCTTCGCTGTGGCGCGAACAGCCGCGAAATCGAGACGTCGTCGTGTCGCGCGCGTTATCACCGTCAGGAAGTTCCCCGACAATGTGCTTATCGGGCGAACATGCGCCTCGCTCCGACGCTGCACGTTACCGTGGAATCTCGACGAGGGGACGACGACCGGCGTCGGCGTCGCGAGATAATGTCACATTCGGGCGCCGGTTCAGCTCGCATGTTCGATTCTCCGGCACGGCAGAACTGTCGCGCAGTTGAAATTACCGGAGGAGATTGGCGCGCGTCGGCCATGTACAGTGGTCAGGAAATTAAATGCTGTCCGGTAATATTGTTTCCGAGGAAAAAAAAAAGAGAAATATATATATGTATGATAGCGATGTTGTATCGCGATAGAGCCATTGATATGCGCACAATGGATGCACGATCGAAACGTATCGACGCATCTGAATGCACGAGTTTAATAATAAAATAAATATTTGGGTGGTTAAGTGCCACCGCGCGCAGTGTTCAAGCCACGGTTTCTAATTTAGCTTCTATTTTATTTAAATAAAGAAAGAGAGATAGAGAGAGAGAAAAGGGGGAGGGGGATAAGAGATAGTGTGTGGAGAATAGTAAATAATATTTGACAAATATGGCAGCAGCTACTCAAATATTAAAACTTGTGAATATAGTGCTTCTGGTGACAGCTGGCCACTCGTTTGATAATTTTTATTCGTCAGATATTTTTTTCGATAGTTATCAAATATGCAAGATTATTAATGAGGCAAAATAATTGTATAGATCATCAAGGATCTCTATTTAAGGGACTGGAGATGAAGCACGCGGGGTATTAATTAAGATTAAAGCGATTGTTACAGCCGCGCGCGATAATACGGTTTTTAATATACATTGCTATTTTTTTCGGTATGATGACTAAGGGACGATGAAACAAAAAGGTTCCGCGATGTGGATATACGAACGCGCGCATCATTGCGCATTAATGTGCTGGCGAGAGTGCATTGTGCATTATACAGCGTGACATTGTGTCCTCGTTAACAATGGCTGGGTGTGGTACCAGTCGGATTCTCGATTTGGCAGATCGTTTTTGAGGCTATCAGGTGACGTCTGCCCGCCTCCTCCGCACAGTTCCATCCCGATCTGCTTTCTCATCACTTATATACGCTCTGTAGTTCGTTAAATCTTTCTAATTGCACGTGTTTAATTGTTATCTACATTATGTCTGAAATTCTTGATGTGCGTATAAATACATTATTATATTACAAACTTACAAATTTTATTTTTTAATATTATTTTAATGGAATTCTCGAAATTGTTAATTGCATTATTATATTGTTCACTAAAACTCACTGACACTTGGATATGCGAGAAGTTCCATATAAGAAACAGCGGTATGCAAGTGCAACTTTATCGGTAAAAAGAAATGTTTGTCTCGGATCTGCTTTAGTATTATTTTTTATATTGGTTTGGCCGGAGAAAAGCACTTTGTCGCTACTTCCGCCTCTGCGCTACGTGACTCAATTTTTCGAATGGAAGAAGAGACGTATAAAATATATATAAGGATTTTTTTTTTTATCGCGCTTCATGTATATTTAGAGCAAAGCAAATGCTAAATGAAGCACCGAGACGCTTTTCTAGCTCTCTTCTTTCCTGCTTTCTTCTTCTTCTTTTGTCTCTTTTCTTCTCACGAGCCGTCCATTTTATTCACGAGCCTTGCTTTGCATTTAAACACGCGGTTTACTTAATTTATGCGGGGCAGACCGGTACTTAAGGGTGCTTGCATACCTATAACAGACATGTTCATCCAACTAAGAGAAACGGTGTGAATAGCCGGTAACCGCGCCGCGCCGAAACTTTCTTCGTTAAAGGCAAGCACTTCGTTATTGTTTCGAGGGAACGCGATACCGGCATTTGTATAACTGAGAATGCGAGCAGACTGAAAATTTCTTCTTCAAATGAATGGAGAATTCCATATTATTCGCATAACGTGGCATATCATGTAACGCGTATCATGTAAATGCGGCAATCCGCATTTTAGCGGAAAAGTATTTTCTAGAAATATAATTAAAATTCTAATTACGAGTTAAAATTAGCAAAAAATCTCTTTTAAGCTTTCGCAATTTTTATTTTCAACATTTCTGTTTTCCGTACAAGAACTGTGAAAAGGCTCCTGTTCCGTTCCGGTCATTTCATGAAATGTCGAGAATGCTCCCGCGTGTTCACGACATTTTAGCAGAAAGGTAAACCGCGACGGAGGGCGCGAATGCCTGAGAAAGGGTTCTGGTTTTTGAGGGTTGCGTACAGAACGGTGAAGGGGTGGAGGGAGGGGAGAGAGAGAGAGTTCCATCGCGTTGTTCGCTACGTTCTCGCATTGTCTCGACTGGATTTTACGAGGTGACGGAAGCCGAGGTGCGTGGCACGAAAATGGCCGGCATTAAGAAGAAGAGGGTTGCGGAGGGGAACTCCAGGCGACGGGATGTCTGGGGTCGGCTGGCAAGGAGGAGCAAGTTTACACCTACCCACTAATTTTATGAGGTTAGTTAACTCTCGTAAGAAGCTTACGGACAGGCTTATACATGGGCTTAGTAATTTCATAATTTAAACGAGTTCCGTGCGCCGCGTTCAAGTTCCGCCGTAGCATTGCGAGTGCTTTTTTCTTTGTTTCCTCTGATGTCACTATTCGCCGTTTCTCTTATTCTTGAATGAATTCTCCTTCCCCCTTTATGATTTATTCTTTCGTGAATTTTGTTATTCGAGGTTTGCTTCACGGTGAATAGCTCCAGGCGTTCCATTTTATCATGCGCGATCCACCTCTATCCAGTACGAAAAGTACACGCTGACTAATCAATGAACCGTACAAATTGATTTAAATTTTCGTTCACGAAATGACCACGGGGCATTAAAAAATTTCGATTTTGTAATAATGGAAAACGATAACCATTTGTGATTTTATCTGCAAACGGAATCGTATCGATGGCAATTACGGTTTCTTTTATTATCTTTATTATTTATACAACGCGAAATATATAGGGTGAACGGTATAGAAGTGTGAGAGTCACAGCTATAGAATAAACAACGAGGACAGATATATAGCTTATTAGGAACAAGACCGAAAGGATTAAAACATCCATCGTTCTCAGCCTGTTTAATGCATTCATGTCGAATTTGGGCGCAGGTACCGATGTGCACCGCAAACTTCGGCGGATCGATCGGGGGGCGAGGGTCACCTTTTCGACGGTACCTTCTACGAAGTTCCTCGCCATCTTCGCGACGCTCATTAGACGTAACTGAGTTAATTCTCACGAGGTGTACGTCTCGCCTCGGCGGCGAATTTCCATGCAAATTCATCGGGACGGGCGTTTCGCAGTAAAATTTCAGGGGTTGCCCCGTCGCAATCCGACCCTTTACCTCCACCTTCATCCCCTCGTCCTCCGCGCGCTCAACCTTCTCTCTCTCTCTCTCCTTTCTTATTACTACCTTCTCGGCGCAGCCGCCTTCTTCCCGAAACTTTACGAACTCTCCGTTCGTTCGAGTCAGCTTCTCTGCTGGGAATTAACCGGGCAACATCCTATTAGCAATAAAGCGTGCCGCCGCGTAGGAGTTGTCTCGCTCCGACTCACCTACGCTTCCCGTGGGTGGACCCTTCACCCTCGCGAATCCCTTGTCTTATCCTCCAGCCGAAAACGTATTTCCAATTTTCGTCGACACACGTCCTCCTACGTACTGATTCAAAGCCGGATTTTTCTCGTTACGCGACCGATCTTTTCGATACATCGGTTGAAAGAAATCCACGAACATATATGTTTTTTTGTGTATACTTTATTTAAATTAATCATGTAAGATACGCATTCATTTATTTTCATTATCTTAATGTATCGCGATTAGTTTCGTTATTTCTATTACAACATATTGTACTTTTATTTCTATTCGTGCTTTCCCTATCCTTATTAGCGTGCAGTTTTTATTTTATCGACAGATTTATTTATTTATTTTTTTTTTGTATGGAGATCGTATTTTCCTGCCGCGCCTTAATGTTATTGGATTTTGCGCTCCAAGGACAGTCGTCAATTTGCAAGGTGGTTTACAACTCTTAATCCTAGTTCTTTCACGGCCGCATTAGGCTCTAACGAGGCATTGTCGCCGCCCAACCATGGTTTTCAGGACCGGGCTCCGAAACTTTTCGAGACATTAAGGATACGAAGGAACGATAAAGCGCGCGAATTATGCCGCAATTATGCAAAGCGAAATGCTGAGGCAAGGACGACCAACATTCGCCTCAGTCGTTAAAGCTTTTTCGTGAAACTTTTCGGCGAAACTTAGCTCGGGCTGTACGGTTTCAAGGCAGACGACTGACATTTACAACGCCTTTATCGAGCATAATTATCGGGATAAAGAATGAACTCTTCGATCTTTGTATTTGAATGTGAGTCCTATTTTTTACTCTTTTTTTGAATCACATTTGTGATAGAAGAATTAAATAGACAGTATAATATGAGAGAGAGAAAATATAATTAATCGCGTTAAAATTTATCGATGCGATCAACTTTAAAAGATTCTAAAGAATTTTTTTTAAAAAGCTGATGATTTATATTTTTACGTAGAAAGAAATTTAATTTAATTTATAATTCTCACGGTTATCTCCCGCGGTTCCAAGATTTCCCTCGCACTTCATAATCACTGTGCGGAGCTTTTCTGCGACGTTTTCTTACCCGCTCGGTGCTCCGCAATTTCTCCCACGGTGCGAAGGCTCTTCGGCATCCGTAAACAGTTCTTATTTACGAGAACGCAGTCATTTTTGCGACGCTTAAAGTGGGGCCATTCGCATGTAAATCGCTTCCTCCACTGCTGTAACGCGGGACAGTCAGCGAGAGAGATATGCAAATGTCGCTAATTACTGGTCGCGGCAGGATTACACGACGTCTTTCTCCCTCTTGCGCATCTTCGTTCTTCGGGGCTCCCATCTTTGTTCCCGCACTCGTTCTCACTCCAATCCCAATTTACGAGCGATTGCACGTGCAGCGTCACTCAATCTCAATCGTACGGAATGTGTTAGTGTTAGTTTATGCGATATTCACAGGCTATTTCGCAAAAAAAATATATACAAACAAAATTCGATATAAATATTCAGGACGGAGGAAAAAATTTGAGAGAAAAATATTCGAGGAATATACAGATCGAGCGGGGGGCAGGTTTATTTTCGAGAGGTTTTAATATTTAGAATCATTTCAGACTTCGTGTATACGATTTTTCGATTAAAGTATTTTAATTGTCAATACTTGAATGTAAAGAATGAATTCTCGCGCAGAGAATTTTTATCATGGGAACAATTAGGTATATGTTTTCACGGTTTACGCGTCTGTTCTTACAGACTCCTTTTATCGCGCGAATCTTTCATATTGCATAGACAAAAGAAATTTTGACCGAGTAGATGAAGAAATTCATTCCCCCCGTGTACGTCGGCGGCACCGAACGGTTAACGCGCAAGGAGATATGCAAATGTCGCCAATTACCGGTAGCCACGAGATTACACGATTCGCCCCGCTCTCTCTCTCCTCGCTCCTCGCTCCTCGAACTTCATCCAAGTTCCCCGTCTATAACCCTCCATCACTCGAGCCTCCACTTTCAGGCGGTTCCACCTACCTTGACACCTCTTCAACCGACACATCCGCCGTCATCTCTCGATGTCTTCCGAGAGTCTCGCTTCTTCTCTGTCAGATAACAAACACCTTGTAACGAGCAAGCACACCGCGTTGGAGCGCGAAATGTGCTCGTGCCACCCCGTCTTTACCGCCAGTAGAAGAGCGAGAAGGAGGATTATCCTTCTTCCCGACTCACTGCCTTCAACGACAAAGCTTCCCTCGAGGTCGGAGGTGCCGACTGATAAGAGCTGGGAATTACGCTCTATCGTTGTAGCTGACGGCCGAAAAGCGCGGACTGCTGATAGACCGGGAATGCTCTCCCGTGGGACGCTCCGGAGAGAGAGAGAGAGAGAGACGAGCGCTGTTCCTCTAACTGGGAGTAGGTGATGTTAGCTTAACGACCGTACGAGAAAATTAGAGAGCCAGCTAGGATTAGTGATACGAAACAAAGCTGTCGTTCTCTCCCTTCTTTAGGCTACCTATCGGCGCGTATCTGTTCCCTGGATAAACTCATCGTCATTGTAACGAGCGTGCTGTACTATTCTAAACATGATTAGCATGAACGCGCGAGTTTGAGTGACGGAGATTCGATGTTTCTTTAAGCTTTCCACGCCAAACAGATTATATGTATTCTGTGAGAAAAACTATATATATTGGTACTTTGTAAAATGTTTGCAAAAAGTACGTATAAAATATAAATCTTAACAAAAAAAAATATGTTGTAATCAAAGTTTTTCGATATTGATAGAATTAATTTTTTAAAATTATATTGCTTTTTTTGTTTATATTAAATTAATTATAAATTAATATTTACTTCTAATGATAATAATAAAAAATATTTGACAGCACATTTGCTGAGATATTTCGAACTTCTGAATCTGCTCTGTGGGAGGTCGTTCTCGCGCATTAGTTTTTTTTTTAATCTCCGCGGAGATGTTATCTATGGGGAATGAGATGAGGAGAAAGAGAGAAGGCATGTGCATGGTAGCCATTGTTTCAGTGGTCCAGATTATGGATCAAGATTTGATAAATGGCACGAGAAACGACGAGCGTATGCTGCCTCTCTTTTTCCATCCTTTCCGTTTCATTTTATGGCGTGCGTTCGTCGGGACGTCTAATAGATAGAATTGTATCTCGCTATGCGATCTACGGAGCACCCATACATGCTGACGAGGGTGGAGAACGGTTATTACGAGATCATAACGGCAGGGAGGCCTCGTTGAAATCGTTCTATTACGACGTACACTCGTCCAGATTGTATCATAATAGGGGATCGTCTAACAATTATTATTTCTCAAATTGCCTTTCAAAACTACCGACACAAGTTACCATTTCTCTTTATTTTTGCTAATAAGGTTCATATTACAAGCGCACGTTTTATACGCGTTTTTTTTTTTCTTCGATACGTGTTTGACACAAACGGAATTTTTCGCAAACGGTCAACAACAAGATTCTTCCTACGTGTCCGTCCACGACAATAAGTCCCACGTGCGTCAATATATATACATGGTCATCGCGGAGAAACGACTGGCGTAGATCGTAGACGGCACAACCGTTATTACGAAGGTCGTAATGAGAGGGGGACCAGCCGAGGGGTTATTTTTAGATAAGAGAAGACGAGCCACACATGCGGTCAGAGATCACGTCGAATTAGGAGGGACTATTTTCATTACGTGCTTTTAGCCCCCCTTCGCGATGTCTCACGGAAGAGGGGCGAGAGGGAGGTAAATAATCCTGCAAGAAACGTAAGGGATATTTCGCTCTTACGCTCAACCGGACTACTAAATGTCTTACCTATGTGCATTTACTTCGCTATTTCGCCTCCTATTATATCATAAGTTTGTACCAGCGAGGGCGCGCGAACGAACGGGAGATTTCGGAACAAAGAAACTTCTGACGAGAGGCAGTAGCGAATGTGTTTCCGCATTCTTAGTGGCGGAAAAGCAGCGAATAGAAGCTTTTAGCCGAACCCTTTCACGTTTAACCCTTCAAGAAGTTATATGTGAGAGAAAAATTCAAGAGATATATATTTTATTAAGCGTTTATATCACTATACTTAACGATGTAAACGATGTAAAAAATATGATAAAAATCATTATTTTTAATTATTATTTTTTCTGGTCTACGCTTTTTTAGGAGGGACAGAGGGGTTTATTAAAAATAAAACCTCGAATTGAGATTTATTTAATTTTTTGGTATCGTATCAAAGAAAATTTGTGCCCTGTGCACGACTGATCAGTTTCAAGGAAAATTAATTCTTCCTTGAAACTGACGCACTACCATCTGGCTCTTTTTAGCCCGTTAAAATTTAAATAAAAATCATTATATATTAAAAAAGGAATACAAAAGAGAAACAAAAATGATATTTCTTACAATAACTGTAAATTGCAATATTTAATCTCGGTGATATCGCGTAATTTTAACAATATTTTTTATCTTTTTCAGGTAAGCTTCGGAGAGATGTTCTTTGTAAGTGGCAATAGCATGCGGATTTCGTCTAGATCTTACAGTGAGTAAATAACAGTAAAGAGAGGGAGAAAGGGGTGTCGGAGGAAACGTAAGTCGTGCTCGAGGATATCGATTTCCTGAAGAGCGTGAGTAAATGTAGCGAAGCGCATCGCTTCGTTTTATTCGCGAAACTAGACGCGTCATCCAGCTGTTGCCGCGACACACGTCGCATCACTACCTTCCGCTCTCTTCCTCATTTCTCGGTCTCTCATCGTGAGTCGTTTCCTCCTGGCAGCGGCCTTTCCTCCGCCTCTCCCCCCGCGTCTACATGTTATATCCTCCTACTGGCTTTTATTAGCGCGGATCCTCCACGGATATCGCGGAGTGTCGCGGGCTCCAGCACGCCGTGGTAAATCATCCACGGGCAATCAGGCTCCCTTTGTGCTGTCAGAGAGGGCCGTTTGAGGATTCTGCGTTCCATATCCTTATCCGCTTAGCCGGGCAATATGTGAGGATAGCCGGGCAATATGTGGAGGATACGCCGGTAGTCCGCTTCCTTTGTTAGATTTCGTACGGAGGGGTCGAATGGGCGGCGGACCCCCCTCGCAGACACAATCGGGTCCAGCAACAGCAGCAACAGCGCCGCGTCTCGTCTCGTATCTCGTTGCGCGCTTTCTTTTCCGCCTTATCCGTTTACGTGCGTTTGCGTTTACGTTCGCGTAATCCGCTTTCGATACGCTTTGATCGGCGGATCTTCGATATATCGATAATATGAGATTTCAGAGATTTATAAAATGTGCAAGTGTAGATAAAAGGTCGCGGTGTGTGTGTGTGCGTTGTAGAACATCGAACGAGACAAGTTGCTGCTTTGCTTCTATTTAAATGCAAAGATCTATGAATATAGAACTGCATAGATGGCATAAAATATATATATTTTTATACAATTTATACGATAAATGTATGTATACAATTTTTCTTTAATTTCAACACAAATCGGTAAAATTGCAAATTAGAAAACAGCTATTAAGAGTGGCCTGAACAAATTTTCGCCGAGAATAACTGAATGTTAAAGTTGTCGAGAGAGGATCTGTCACAGTAATGGGAAATACTGATGCGTTATTCTGTTTTGCAACACTCTCTTGTAAGAACCGGTACTGGACGCAACGCCGCCACCGGGTCTATAATGAGGTCGCGGCTCACGTGCGTGAAACAAACAAAACTGCAGTCACTTAAAATTTCCGTTATTTGATAGGTGTTTCGTCGCGTTTTCCCGACACGCTGTCGCGTATCTTATTTCTAGTTACGTGGGCGAACACTCTTCGTGACTAATCAGTCTACGGACCTCGTCAGCCGGTCGTTAACCTCCACGAGCAGCTCGCCGACGTGCATTTGCATTTCCAATTTTTGCGTTTATTGGTGAAACCCGATATCGAGTTCGCACTCGCTGACGCTGTTATCGCTGTGTATGTTATTCGCATCGAACGGGAGACTCGCAACTTTGTTTATCGAGTTGCATCAGTGTGTACGTGATATGAGATTCTAAAAATATATCATATTTCATAATCATAAATATAGATTATAAAAAATGAAATACTAAAGAGATTGCATAACGATTATGGCATATATTCTTTATATTTGATTTGCAATCTTTTTCTCGTTCTTATTTGATATTAATATTTTCTTCATTAAAGCCAATGGATTTTCTAAGAGAGAAGTTGCGAACGATTTTTAAGATACAAAACTTAATTTGCACTCAAAAATTTTTAAGTATAGACGGGCGTTAACCAATATCTTTTAGATATACTATACTGGATCCGATGTGAACATAATTCGAGAATGCATCGCGAATTGGTCTTTAAAGTGCAGTGGCGAAGAGAGGGCCCACTCAGAAATTTTCTCCGGTCCGCGAGGTCTCGCCCTCATTTTGCTTGGCGGGGAAGAGGTAGAGAGAAAGAAAGAGAGAGAGAGAGAGACTGTGTGAGAGGGGGAGGCAGGCAAGGGGGGCAGCCACCGAGGTCTGTGACCTTAAAAGTTGCTCCGGTGCAGGCGTCGTTGTACGGTGCAGAACGACCGAGAGCAGTGAGGAAGAAAGGAAAGAGAGGGAATGATAGATCGGCGCGAGATGGAAGGGGGTTCGAAAGAAAAAGAGAGAGAGAAAGAGACAAGCTCGTTTATTTTATCGTACACGTCGGTCGCACACGACGAATCGCGAGTATCAAACCACATCTAGCCGGTTGTGCGCTCTCCCGTACAGACGCGCGAGCCCGATCTGTCAGGTAGTCCGTGATACATGGCCATGTGCACATAATAATATCGCGTGGCAGACCGCGAGATAGCCGGCGTGGGTCGACAGACAGGGAGTGCCACTCCGCGTCAGGTCTTTTCGCTCCTCTTCCTCTCGCGCTTCTTCGCGCCAGGCTTCTCTTCCTGTCGCGGCCGCGAATTCCTCCTCTCATCCGGAGAAGAAGCTTGATTATTGTTGCGCGAATGACATTTTCACATCAGAGGCTAGTATGTCGACTCTCGAAACGGATATCGACTTTGTGATAAACGTCACATTATTTTTATTCTGAACTTCATGACATAAGATCATACAAATTTTGAGGAAGTAACTTCTTATCATAGTCGCTGTTTATAGAAAAAAATATATTCTATTCATCGATTTATTATCTACTATTATATTTATCTTTTAGATTTTGATATCTCGTTCTCGGATATTGAATCGACCTACTTTTCACGAAATTATTAATTTTGTTCTTTTTTCGTGTCTCTGAGTAATTTGAAAGGACGTATGTCGAATTAGAAAAAAACCTACAAATAAAAAAGTGCGAATTTATATTTGAAAGGGAGGATATTGGTCGTCAAAAATTTGCATTATGTTTGACAACCATTTTGTCTCAAATGCATCGAAATCGCAGTATAAGATCGATGGTTAATAAACGTCACGTTGCTAATTCGCCGGACCAATGACTATCACTTATGTCACGTTACTTTATGACTGTACGCAGTACGCGCTAGTTGGTCAGCTGCATAATTACATCCAGACGCTCGTAAAATCGTCAACGCGCTAGTTTTAGGATGACACAGGGAACGCATCTCGTAATTCCTATGGGCTCTATGCGTGACTTCTCCGGTTCGACGAAACGTCGTGCATTCGAAGTTACTAAAAAAAAGATAACGTTCCGCGTGATTTATTTACATGCCTGATTGATTTACGTCTGTTCTTGTTACCTACACTGTTTGAATGACAATATAAAATGCGACTTGCAAATATAGAATAGATGTTTGATGTTTATGACTCGATAGATAAGAATAGAAAACTTGTAATTGATAGCTAAGGATTAAAAAATGAGAAAGCTTACATAGGTACACGAACTTAATTGAATTACTTAGTATTTTGTTTTAAGCCTTTAAAAGGGGGGATATTTATGACTTTAAATATAATTATAAATCCTAAAAGAGGATATTCCACAAGATAAATTTTATTGATACCAAATATTTATTCTGTCCGCTAATTAACGTATAAAGAATTTCTGAAAACGCATAGTTGTAAGAAATTGCGCGTGGGACGAAACAATTATTCTAATTATAATATTAATTTTTCTGTCAATGCATAATTTTTCATCTTTTCATCAATGTATGGATACTCAAGTACCAACTGCGTGTTTTTGACACATTGACAATTTCTTTATAGCAGCTGCTGGACATCGAATATTCTTTCCCGTTATATTTTAGAAGATTTCAAAGGTCCTTTGTATTTTGTTTCGGGCGGAGGAAAAAAAAGTGCCGAGAAAACATTTTTAACATTTAAATTCCTTTGGGTACTCGTTCATTGATAGAAGGGTTAATGTATATGACGCGATAGATCGCGTCGATCTCTTGTCAATAGACGAAGGATTGGATCGAATGAGACGCGCCAGTTTGCTCTCGCGAACTAAAATTCCAGCGAATTCCTTTCGCCGTCGCTATTAGTGCATCTGCACGTTCATGAAAAGGACAATTGTGGGCGAACATCATCGCATCGACGGGCGATCCGACGATGATATTTATTACAGGCTTCTCCACGTCACGCGATCGCGAACCGCGAACCGTATTCCGGCTTCCGGAGCAATTAAGATCGCGGTTCAATTTACGGCAATTCTATGTACAAATAAATCTATGATCGCTCGCACGCTTTGCGCGAGCTCCGATCGATTCTCTGTCTCACCGATCGGTGCCATGAATCTGTCAAACGAGTCGCGGCAAATTAGTCGCTCGCCCGCGATCGGTTGCATCATCGATCTTGCCGTCCGTTGAAATTGTAAGACTGTTTTCGTGTAATTGCATCAATATACAACAATTTCGGTTTCCTTCGATCTAAACAAGAGGCATTGACAATTGTCATTTTAATATCTACGGATTTAGTGACGAATATGTGATCGGTTTTCTCTTAAACTATCTCAAGACGCAAATCATAATTTCTTGCAATTTTGGATTATTAATTTATTTATGCATCTATTGATAAAAGTCTTCAAATTATTTATTAATTCGTGTAATTATGCGTGAGTGAATTAATAATTTGCAAATTTATTTGCCTAAAATTCTTGACAGTGAACATCTGTAGCTCTATTGTAAATTGTTATCTTAGAATATATCAATCACGTCATTTTTTAATTGTTTATGAGTTAAGCATTCTGGCAATCAGACTTCAAATTAAAATTGCGAAAGAGCTCGCTTAAAAGTTTTAGTGAAAAATGAAGTTTCGTCATTGAATATTTGCACCGCAAGAGCATAAATATAGAGAAAACATTGTCGTGCATTCCGTTTTATTGATCATTATTAGCTGCACTCGTACTTCGTTTCTGCATCTTTCCGGCGAGATAAATGCGCCACTCCCGCGCGACGAGCTGAAAAAACTTCTCTTTCCGCTGGCGAGCATTCGATAAAGCGCAACAGTTGCTCGCCTAATTAGCGATGGAAACACATTCATCTCGCTTCCTCGTTCCGCGCAATGTCGCTCGTGCCGGTTCGATGATCTCTCTCGATTCTCTCTTTCTCGCGCGCGCGCTCGATTTTTCTCGATCGCGAACGAGGCAACCAGATCGTCGCCGTCGCGTCGCGCGCCGATCAACAAAGTGGATCGTAATCTGGTTTGCTTCTGGATCGGTGGTGAGATGGGGCGAGAAAAACAGGAATACGAGCGAAAAGAGAAGGGACCAGTTTGCGCTCTTGCTTTATCTCCGGTGTCGCTTGATTCTTGCACCTCGTTTCCTCCTTCCACTTTCTTGCCTTGTCTCGAAAATGATGTATCGCCGATTATCTTGATTTCCTTCGTCTCCGGTTCTTCTGGTATTCATCCGTCGTTTGAACTTGGTTGAAAACAACGAAAACAAGAATGCCGAATAAAAATCTCTATCTTTTAGAAAATCGTTAATTCGCAAAGAATCTATTTTATCGAAAAGTTATCTTTGCAAACAATGTCGTTATTTTATTGTATAACATTTTGCAAAGTTTTCGCGCGAGTTCAAAATGGGAGCACATATTTCATGAGATAAAATTTTATTTAAAAAAAATAGATATGATTAGAACAATATATAACGGCGATTAGTGTACTTGTTATAGTCAACCTAAATAGAAACAGCTGCGACATCTTGGCTTTTCATCGCGAATAATAAAAATCTTGCGATACGACGGAAAATTTTCAGTGTTAATTGTTCGCGATTTTCAAAATTCATCCTTTGTCTCGTTATTTTTATTTACGAGTTGATACGGCTCTCCTCCCTCCCCCATGTAACGTAAAAATAAAAACGCGAAACCGTACGTTTTCAAAGAGCATCGCGATGTATAATTCTCGTACGTAACGGTTCGGCATCCAATGCTACATTCCATATCGAATATCGCGCTGCATTATCGTAAAATAGCATATTCCCGATATCGTATTAACATAATTATCGAATATCCATGCGGTCCGGTGGCTTCGTTGCGTTTAAAATGGAAAAAAAAAATCTATTTTTCCGTGGTGAGAGGAGAAGAGGGCAGCGAGCGGGGAGAAGAAGACTGCAGAATGAAGGGAATCGTGGATGTATGTACGCGGGATATTGAATATCGAATATCGGACGTGCCGAACGCACGGGAAGACGGAATATACAACGTGTACCGTCTGGTATTTGTCGAACGCTCGTCGGAGACGCAGCGCCGGAAATGGCGATTGAACGAGACGGGAATTCTTGAGCCGGTTCTCTCTCTCTCTTTCTGTTTTCATCGCGGATTTCGCGATAGCACGTGCACACACGTCTAGTCATTTAATTGAGCTACCTACGAGAACGCGGCAGGGAATCGGCGACGTAGTACCGGTTTGCGCGTGTAGACACCCTCCTCTCCCCCCAACACCCCCCAACACCCCCCACGCCCTCCTGTCTGATTTATGATCCAGTCCTGCCGGTAATGGAACGCTCCGAACCGGCTTGCGGAAAAGCGTCCAGTAGATCTACCTTAGGGCATACCACACCGTGGTTAATAATTGTCGATCGTTTTACCTTTCGAGCGATCTCGATATTCGCGACGTAGAGTATATCGACCAGAAATGGGGGGGGGGCGGGGGTGGGAGGGGGCGGTAAGAGAAAGCAGCGGTAGTTTATCGACGTTATTGTTTTTTTTTTCAATAGCGCTCGCTTCGTGTGAGGGATAATTAATCCTTGGATATTATTCAACGAACATCCGGCACGCTTGATTGAACATTATGAGAAAGTGATTTATGTATTCTGGAGCAAAACTTAAAAAATTACTCGGATTAAAATTGGATTGTCCTTTGTAAAAGGATTAAATGTGGTAACGAGTTAGCATGATTTTTCAGAACAATTTTTGTACAAACGATAAATCAGGATATAAATTGATCTACATGACACGCATATTCTAATATACATGGCTATGTGCGTTTCCTTTAGCTATATATTAATTCTTCCAGAAATACCGATGTCTGTTACATTTATGTCATTCTCCCGAATTCAACTTGACATTTTTAGCTGCGGATGAAGGTTTATCATCTGCTTAACTCGTGTCTCGTTACTCCGACGTCTTTCTCACGTGGCATCTCGCGTTCTTCTCGCAGCTTAGGAATTTCCGGATAAACGACGCGTCTATCGCGCAACCCCGGGGTTGTCGTCCGCGTATATCACGCCGTCATTATTGCGGGAATATGAAAATCCCGAGTGAAAACGTGTCGCATCTTCGCGCCTATTAAATTCCTAGCTTTATCGTCGGTTCCCCAGCGCAGGATGGCATTGCGCCTCCGCGCAAATATAATAAGTTAGAAGACCGTAAAACAGTTTATGCCGGTTTTTCTCGCCTCTTATTGTTAGCGGCAGGCTGAATGTCACGTCTAATCTTTACTTGCGTTCTCCATTCTGACGACTTCATATCCGGGAACCGAGAGTCCTCGCGCAGCTATATGAATCGCGAAACTTTCGTAAAGTCCGAAACTGTGCTGTCTCGATCTCTCCTCTATGGAATTACAAGGCGGTGGAATTATTGCCGGCGGTTTTCCTTGCTCATTCATTCGCGAACTTTACGTGGAATCGACGCGGCGAGTTTCCGTTCGACAAAATTTTGATAATATTTCACACAAAGCTTGTACGATATAATTCTTATTTCTTTTCCGCAAAATAATATAAAATTATAATAAAAAATTGTAACCTTACACAGATCTTCAATTCAATTTTTGCTAAAGATAGTTTTTTTGTAAATGTATTTAAAAAAAGATATTGTGTCGAGTCCTATATAGTCTCTATAAAAGGAGATAAGAAACAGTTCACAATTCAAGAGAGTCGACGAATCGATTCGATGTACGAAATATCTCGCAAGCGAGCGAGAGATTTCACAATTTTTGTGACTCGGATGTATCAGTACATTGCATTTTGTCGTAACTCTCTCCCTTTCTTTCTCTCTCTTCGTGCCTCGTATAATCGTAATTTACGATAGCGCGGAAGATTCGATGAAACCGGCGGCGACATTTCGAGCGGGCGATACATAAAGGCAGACAATCGTTAAGGACGACCGCCGCAAAGTTTACGACCTTCCCGCATCATAACTCACCGGGGGCCAATTATTGCGAGAACAATGGCTTTTTCTCTCGTTTGGCTATTACGAAGAGTTTCCCCGTCTTTGTCGCCATTTCATTTTTATCGGATGTGACATCATTGTTCGACACGATCTTTCCTTACATGTAAATATACACGGATTGTGTAATTATCGGGGGTCGCCGGCCGGCGTCGCATATATTTGTTAATATTCACACAAACGATAAAATTCAACTTTAAACATTTTCTTTTAAAGCGCATTTACTTAAGAATTTATATAATTAATATAATCGGATTTTATCTTCTCCTCGAAGCATTTCAACGCATTAAACACTCCGCTTACTAAATTTCGACGTTTAATTTATAGGTGCATTAAGTTTGATAAAATTTGACTTTGCGTAGTTTGCGGATCAACGAAAATTTGCACGAATCTCTCTCTGCAACATTTATATGCACTTATCCTCGGATGCTGGTTATAAGCGTTTCTCGGCTTGCGCTTGAAGAAACACCGCCAATTCCGCGCTCATATCTGACGGTAATATGAGTCATAATTCAAACTGCCTTAGTGCATTCGCCGAACTCTTCCCCCGCGTTCATATCATCTACGTGATGTAGAGCGTGCAATAAAGTTAACGCCTAAACTTTTCCTAGGTTTTACGGTCGCATTTACGCGCGCGACGCCCGTGCCGTCATCGTTCCATCGTGTATACGAGCGCGAACGTGTACGGCTTTTCGTATTTTTACTTTCTTGCACAACACAAGAATCTCCCGCACAGATATTCGGGATTCTGTGCGCGTCGCGTGTCTCGGGTATCTTCGACTTCGCATGCGCCGCTCGAACGGCTAGATGCAACACAAGACAGGCAGACGCCAAGCTAATATAACCTGATATCGGCGCACGTATCCTCGTATACACACACACACACATATGTATAACAGGATACTGCTCTGTCGTTGTATCAAACTAGCGTAATCTTGTTTCAGAAATTTCCTTTAAATCTCTCTTCGTACAATATTTACTAGCTTTACAGATTTAATTTTTTTTTGCTCCATACGTTTTATATATTATAAATAACACATATATAAATTAAAATTTAAATATTTATTCTATTTATTCTAAAAAATATGCATAAAATATAAATAGCAAAAATATATATAATACTTATAAATAAATGCAAAAGAAATTTTGCAATATAAATATAATATGAATAAATGCACAAAAAATTATAATCAATATATGAAAAGATATTGGATTTACAACTTTTTTTTTTATAAAAGAATTCGCCTATTCGATGGCAGCAAATTTTAAGATATGCACATTAATTGTCCCGAGAAATCGATCGCAGATCCTTTTTTTTCTCTATCGATGCAACCGCGATTCTTTTTCACCCTTTCTCGGTTTTTCTTTCCGGTCAAGGTTTTTATCATTGCACGTCTCGTCGACCGCGAAAGCCGCATTGGGATACGCCGCGTTGGTTCTGCTATCTTTAGACCGATAAAGTGTAAAAGTATTCTCAAGGATTCTCGGAGGCCCTCCCGCGGGAGAAAAAGCGACCGACGAAGCTTTCTCGTCCCGCGCTTTGCCCTAAATAGCTCTTCTCAGTGCCAGGATGGTGTCTCAGTTCGCTAAAAAATACATCTGGAGTAGAATTACGAGAATATAAAGTCGGTCAATGTGCCGACGACACGTTTGCATTAAATTATCAATGAATTGGTTATCGATGTTAACATTGAAATATGTCATCATCAATGAAATAGTAGTATAAAAATTAATAAACTACATAAATAGCAGATAAAGTGTAAAAAATTAGATTTCCAGATTTAATTTGCAAGAAATTTTATTTAAATAAGAGTTGGAGATAATATGACATATGTAGTAAATTAAATTTAATGAAAATTTAATGAAACATTAAATGAAAACGGTATAAAGAATAAAGATAGTACACACACACACACACATACACACTCTCTCTCTTTCATAAATATTGTATAAGACTAACATTAAATTAAAAATTAATAAAGGAAAGACATTTTATACATGCATAGAAAATTTGAATAGGAGGAAACGTTTATTTACTATGCATGAGATAAAACTGGTATCAACATGTCGGATAAGGTATCTGTAGAAGATCGAAAGAGATCCTTGTTTGTCGCGGAAGAGACGCGTCGTTTAGTCGCGAGGTAAAATCGTATCGCCGTATACATCCCATCGAAATTACAGATTCTCAGATCGTTCTGGTTACCGAGCTTCGACGATCGTGACTCGTTTGCGGATCGTGGAGGACGCGGAGGATCTATTATGCTTAAGCTAAAGGGGAAGGATACGCCCATTATGGTAATCCCGTCCGACAGTTCACGGGGAAACTCGCCCCGTGCTCTGCCAGAGATATTTATGCGCGACGTCTTTTCACTCTTCGACACGAAGCCGACTCTAATGCAGAACAAGGAAAGACACATGTCCTTTTTGCAGTCACCCTCCTTAATTTCCTCAAAGAAAACGAATGTGTGCCCGTCTTTGCATTTTAAAGCTACAGGAGATTCCATCTGAGAATTTGTAATTGAGAGAAGTGTTCCGAATTACGTAAATCTAAACTAAATTATGCAAGGAGAATGAAACAAAAGTAAAAAAATTGGGAAATGCTATAATTTAATTAAATAAATAAAAAATATAATGATAATGAGAATTTCCAATGTTCTAATTTAGAAATGGAGGGAGGGATGCATGTTCTTTATCTCGAACACATAACATTTTTTTTTTTTGCTTTCAAGTCATGTTAATATTGAATTTTCTATTTTCGAAGGTATTGATGTCAGAAGAGAGATCTTGCGAAAATCATATATGTGTCTTTGTAATTTTACGCATGTCATTTTCTCTCGCTTTAGTCTCGTCTGCTTCGCGACATCTGTTGCGATCGTATATGAGCAAAGTCGCGACAATATAACACGATTTACAAGATGCAGATTCAGAAATAACCAAGATCAGACGCGCGGCAGTAGTCAGCGAACGTTGCGCAAAAATTGAGAGTAAATGCGGACTTCTGGTCCGCCCTTAGTTCTGTTTTTCCATAGCTTTCTGCGAAAGAAAGAGAGGGAAAGTGAGAGAGAGAGAAACGTAGACGAAGCCTGGCGCCTCGTGGCATACAAATTTGTACATCATGGCAAGGTTGGAATCTTACTTCTTGCGCCCTTTTATCCGTGGAAGGTGGCAGACAAAGAGGCGGATTTTACTACGTCTTCATGTAGGTGTAGCAAACTGCGAAAATACGGAGGATAAGGATGGACGCGTCGAGTCGAGCGAGAAGGAGTTTCGCGCCGAAATACGACATTGGCTTTTATGTGTGCAATAATGCAAGCGCGCCGGCTGTCAGGATCGTATGTAGCGAAACGAGAATGCAGCCTTTCTCGTCATCATGTCTTTTCAGGCGTTATTTCTCCCAATTCCGCGGAATTGACTCACGAGAATCTGCGTCGCGTTCTCGCGCGAGCTGTACGATATTTTTTATCGTCCAGGTCTATCGTCGTTTTCCTCATTTCTGTTTAAGGGAGGAAATAGACGCTACATAATAATACGACGAAGGAGAATTGTCGTCTGGAAAACTTAGAGTGCTCGTGTTCACTTATGTTAGCGAATGATACAAGATTATTTACGTTTGAGTTTATAACTTTTGTGATTCAATTATGATTTGCTATGCAATGTATCTGTTAAATTTGAATTTTAAGTAACGATAGAGTCAATTTTCGTTCATAAATAATTTATATAACAGTTTGCAAAATATATTTTTTATTACTCCATTTTTCATAATGAATGAAATAAGTATTAATAATTCAACGTAGCAAACAGTCATTGTTACATCCGCAAAGTTTCGAAATAAAACGGATAAGACCTTCGTTTTGATAAAAAAATAAAATTTTACATTCACAAGATTTTATCTTTTTTTTTTACACGAGAAAGAATATAGCTATATTTATAATGTTTGCAGAGCCAATTTCGCGACGCGATCGGCAGATTTCCAATTTCTATGTAGCCTTTGACGCGATCTTCGTCATTCAAACTTCAAGACACTTTTATGGACGGGTCGTTCAACTTCTCGCAGTTGCGGTCTCCGTAGATCAGCTGTGAATAATACACAGCGACATCACCGTGACGCGTAGCGTCATGAATATGACGGGAGAACATCTTGGGCTGGGCGTGAAAAAAAAATAGGAAGAGAGAAAATAGAAGAAGTTTTTCTTGTCTAGTTCTAGGTTTTAGGACGCAGAGTACTTTTGGCGGAATATTTTTCGTTTAGATTGAGTGACAAATCGGTCCATATATTTCTCTTCCCTTCATTGTGCTCCTTCCTTTCTTTCTTTCTCTCTATTACTTTCGTCTCTATTCCTTTCTCTCTCTCTATTTCTTGACGTCTGCTTTCCTTCTTCGTCGTTTTCCTTTTTCTTGCTCGCCCGCTCTCCTTCGACGACGGGGCGTATCCCGACGAATGAATATTTAATTCCTACTTATCCGTCGCAACGGCGAACAGCATAAACGCGGATAAATAAGTCGGAGAGAAGGGAGGCAAGCCGGGTCTTGCCGACACGAGCAAGATGTATTTTAATGATAATCCGCAGACGACATCTGCGCTCGTGTTCTTTCCCATCTTTGCCGCCTCTCGCTTTTCTCGTCTCGTGCGCGAGTGTGAAGTACGGGGTCGGCTTTTGCATGATTTGGCGCGAATTGTGTTTACTCGGCAAAAGACTCGACGATTATCCAAGTATGAAAAGCGCAAAATTTGTTTTCCAAAATCACTTTTCTTAGCAGCGTAGGAAAGTTTTCTATGGAGATAATTGTAGTCCTTTACGAGCCCTTTAAATAGAATCGGGAGGAAAAAAACTAACAGAAAGAACGAAATATGAGATAAACTTGTATCAAGCGCATCAATTTGATAATATTAAGGAAGATACACCGACTGAGATATTTTTTTTTAGAACAAAATAGTTTTTTGCATTACGTTTCTCTTGCATTTATAGATATTTGTATGTTTTTTTTTATAACACAATTTAGAGAATAAAAGTATATACAATAGATTCAATATTTTAATAATATGAAAACTTTCAATTTAATCAATTTTTTTACTGGGATATAAAGACAAGTGCAAAACACATAAATAAATATCACGATATATAATGTACGACAACCAATGATATCTGACCTTGGCCTTATGCGCATTTTGCATATCGATCGATAATCAGGAATCTCGTTGACGATATCTCGACGTTGCCGTGGCTCGTTAGAGCACGATCATTAAAGCTCGCATTACTGGAACAATCTCGCGCGATTGGATTCCCAGTGAAGTATCGGGCTGCTCTTCGATTGGAAATAATGAAAAAGACTCCGGGGATTCGAACGAGAGCTCGATAGCACGAATCAGCCCTATTCTGGTTCGGCCGGAAAGAGAACTACGCGGCACTTTACGTCTTTCTTGGAGGGGAATTAGAATTATTTAAGGTCAAGTTAGAAGGTTGGTCGATCGTAATTGCACGATTTACGATGCGTATTTCTGCGCTCCCGCTGGATGAACGCCCTGGCAACTTTCTAATTTAGATTATTGTTTATACGCAGCCGCTTTATAGTGTATAATATTCCGGACGAACAACCGCTAATTAATTCGTAATATTAATCTATATACTTCCACTCAGGCGCGTGCGGTTTTATGCGTCAGCTGATACATACGATAAAGGCGTACACAAGACTTTTCGCTCTTAAGCGCTCCGTTACGTGCATGCATTAAAATTAATTATTAGCTCGCGATAATTTCCTTGCACTTGACTATTTTATTATTTCTTCTTGATCTCTTGTGTTGGACACACACAATGACATATTTTTTACATGAATAAATGAATAATTTGCCAAGTTTTTCAGAAAACAAATATATTCGATATTTTAATATAAAAAATCTAATATAAAATGTGTGTAATTTAGATCGGACACACAAGGAGAAGAGGGGTGACGTCGTGTGTCGTTGATCGCTTCTCGGAGATTTAAAAAAAAAAAAAACATTTTTACTCTATATAAGGGTATCGACACGGGAATCAATCGGCTAAACTGGCACGGCGTAACCGCGGTACCAGAGCTTGATTTACAATACTCGTTAAGAGCAGTTCAGGAGAGACCCGCCGCGACGTTTTCACTCGATTAAAGTTCTCTCGGTAGCTCGCCGTAGCACCGTTCTCGTCTCACGGATCCCGGAGTAAGTAATTGCATACGCAGGCCGGGCTCTCTCGCGCGTCGCCGAAGGTCCGCGGTTCACGGCGGTGCATTGAACGCGGGCGCGAGCGCTGCATACGTGCAGTGAATGGCATTGAGGGGTCTCTATCTATAGAGACTAGATTAGAGTGCGTTAGCCTCGCGTCTATACGCGTCCCTCTTCCCGCGCGCGCCTATACACGCATCGCTGGTACTGCTATATCTGTAACGGAGCGGGTGGATACGAGCGACGACTACGTAACAGCGCGCTCGCCTATCGTCACCGCGATAATTGGCGGATCTATGAGCTGTATCTAAATTTGATAATTGATACTACTCGCCGCGTCTCGTAGAGTCTCGCAGTTTCATAGTTGTGTCATACATGTATATGTATATCTGTCTTTTTTTATTTTTTATAAAATTATTTGCAGAGTTTTCTTATTCATATGTATTAACTCTAATTTTTATTTTATTATTTTAATAATATACTTATAAGTTGAATATATTTTATATTGATATTAAGGTAATATATAATTTTATTAATATTTTTTTTTCTTAGTCCAAATTACTTTATTATAAAAATAATTTTTTAAATATTTTGATATATTCTCACAATTTTTTTTCAAGTAAAAAATACAATTAAAAAATAGCAACTTTTAAATGGTAGATGTTAACAATAATGATCGATGGGGGAAATGATAATATCATCGCGTTAGACGGTAAAATCTTTTTCCACATTTTGAGCCATTTCTAAAATATATTTTTTCTTTATTTTTAAATGCAATTCCTGGAAAATCCACTGTTAGCGATATAGTCTTTCTTCCGGCAATGCGGTATGCAATGAAGGAGGCAAATATATGTATAGCAAGTGTGACTCTCTAAAGTTACGTTACTTTAGGAGATTAAGCCGCTTCCAGACAACTTGGTTTATTCGCCAAATATTTCCCCGTTAAGGTAAGGCACACATTGTATCATATAAATGTAAGGGATGTAACGCGTGACAATGCAGCAGTTGCGTGTAATAACACGATAAATCCTGCCGTGAAAGTGCAGTGCATTTGCATTTGCTAAATATTTGGCAAATGCACACACCGTGTGACTCCAACTTTGTCGGGTGTTGTTACATAGCCGCTACTACAAGATCCCGTAAAATACAGTTATACGTACCGTGTAGTTTACGGTCGCGCACGCAAATCGCGCGTTGCAATCATCCTGCGGGTTTATATCGCGCCGCGATTTACACTTTCCATAGTCGAGTTATAACTAAATGGCATAATCGTAGATGGCAGCATAAAATCCGATAATTTAACGGTATCGCTAGCCTCGCTGCCTGCCTCACCTGCAATACGTCATCCGCGTATCGCAAGAGTTTCATTTAACATTATCGCGAATTACTACTTGCGTCCGCGCGCTGCGAATGGTATGCACGCGACTTTGTAACTTATCGTCTTCACGATAATTCACGATGTCGATGCGGAGAGCGTAGGTTTATCTGAATTTCATAATTTATAGCCAGGACATTGATGTACGTTACATACGGGCAAAACCTCGGGCCCTCTTAGGCGCTCGTATATCAATATCTCGAAACGAGGACAAGCGGTGTCACGCTGTGGGCTTTAATTAGAAAGACACTTTGAGCGTGTTTGAGTTTGAAAGCCGCTTACATTATAATAACTAATTTTCAAAGTAACGTGAAATAAGTATCGCGAAAATCCTTTCATTATTATATCTACATTTCCACTAGATTTATCTGGATTATTAATCATGAGAGGTAAATAATGATTATAAGTGTCACCGCTGCAGGCTGCCTGTCGTTCGTCGCTTATTCGTTTTGCAAATTACTTTTTATACTTTAGACAGATCCCGAAGGACGCGAACCGGTTTCGAAGTTAATTTTGCGTAACTCAGACGCTACCTGATTATTAGAAATGTAATTATACCGCGTGTCTGTATACGCACACTGTAGATTTATTTTAACAGTATTGAAGGCAGATAATTATACGAGCATTGGCAGGATATAGTTTACCGGCGCGTATCGCGTTAAATGTTATATAATTGTTAGTTGCTGATGCGTTAAATTTTCAGGAATCACGCTTCTTTTCTTGTGATAATCGACCACAAGGATTCTCGTTTTTAGAATGTATTCGCCATAACTCTGGAAACTAATTTGTTTTTCGCGCCATATATTCCACATCCTCCGCGATCGGAAGATATCCTTTAGCTTTTACGCGAGTAGGACAAGGACACGATATATCGTGATGCATGGGAACGATGTGTCGAGAGTATTCATTTTGCTGGCCAGTAAAAAGAACAAGTGCTGTCGCGACTGCTAATTACTGCGGATTAACGTACCCGTCATGCACAAGAAATGATCGTAGCATTGCTT
The DNA here is from genome assembly GCA_963971435.1 of Lasius platythorax. Lineage (NCBI taxonomy): Eukaryota > Metazoa > Arthropoda > Insecta > Hymenoptera > Formicidae > Lasius > Lasius platythorax. The sequence goes on from OZ020541.1 coordinate 5,715,214, forward strand.
CGATGAACGTGTCCGATTTTTTGCTGTCATATATTTTTTTTTTCGATAGCGTGTACACGCAAATCATATATTCCAGTTGTTCCAATAAGATGCACATCCGGATTGGTTATTTATATCGATGCTTTTCAAATCTTTTTTTTTCGTAAGCTATGCATTTTTCATGTCATTTTTTATATCTTTCTTTGAAGTACGGTAATAAAACTGCGCTTGGATATAAGAACTTTAAATAAATTTTTAACAATGTTTTCACACTTAATTTAAAAAGATTAATAGTTTTAATTAATCTCATCAATTTGAATTTGTGAACAAATAATATTTTAAAATGTTGGCAATTTATGGGTTTCGCAAATTGTCTTTCTCTATTCTTTTTTTATTTTACTTTTTATTACTTACATCGTAAGTTGGTATAAAATTATTTTATCATAATTGACTTTATAGTGAAGTAAATGAAGTTTTTAAAACCACATAAAGTCTAGGGAAATCGACTTTACGTCTCTATTGGCATCTATTCCAACGTTAAAACTTTTTTTATCCTGATATAAAATTAACTCTGCTGAGATCATTTCGTTCCATTTTACTTAGATAACTTCTGTTGAAAAAAATGAGCAATGTTAAAATAATCAGCACTGCTACTATACTCTATACTTGCTATAAATAATCCTGTCTCTTACATTAAAGAGATACAATTTTCAGGTTGATACCGCAACTTTCATCTGTTGCTTTAAACCGTGTTATTTCATAATATATAATTCATAATAGCACTGTATAGCAATACGTTATCTCTAAAATATATTCCTTACAGATATACGCGATATGGATGTTGGCGATATTTTATATAACGACGATATTTTATATAACGCTGTGTCACTTCTATTCGGTGTAAATAAAGAAAAGAGGTTTTTACTAGACGCCGCGCTTTCCCATTCCCATGGAAATTACACGCGGCGGGGATAGCTAAAGGAATTCTTTGGTCGCCTTGAGGAGAATGTGCAATGACCTTGCGGGCGCGATATTCATTGGAGGAAGTCGCGAATAATCGTGCGGAATTTCAATCGCTAGGCTAGAGCTAGACAGTGCGTTGAACCTGCCTGCCGTTTGCCGGTTATCATGTCCGTTTCGTTTAAACGACGCTCGGTGAAAGCTGATGCGAAAAGATATGACTCCATGAAATGACGTCAGTGTCATCAGTTTGATCACATATTTGCGCTTTCGAATGATTTTAGGATCACTGAGGAATTTCATTTGTGAAACTTTGCTCATTTTTATAATCGTGCCTACGTGCACGTTTTGCGAGATACTCAGTTCATGAGAATCGTAAATCGATTCTAATAACGTAGTGTAAAGATTACATGTAATTTAAAAAGGAATATTGTAAAGAATTGATTTACAAGAATGCGTATATATTACGATTTTTGAAATTTTGCTTTTTAACTTGAATTATAATTACTGTTTATTTTGATTTCTTCGCCGTCTCGCAAAACTGGAATATCATCTTTTTTGATCGCAGCAAAGATTTTTCATCAACTTTGAGCGCCTCTCTCACGGCGCTATCAAACTTGATCGAACGAGATGAATATTTTCGTGTGCGCAGGAAATCGCATTGCGATAAGTAACGTTTAGAGTGGTCGATGATGAAAGCGGTGCGGTAAAAATCTCTGTCGCGGAAAGCGAAATTCTCTCTGAAGAGAGTGCGCCCGAAAATTCGCAGGTTCCCTGAACAAGGCTGTCGGGACCAGCCGGGCCCCCGCGATGCATCTCGTGGGGAGAGGACAGGTTCGACGCGTTACTTTCATCGTAGGGATAGAACACGCCCCGTAATCAGGAACCGATCACTCGAGGAAATTGCCAACTGTGTTTGGGCACCTGAACGTGAATCTCGTTAGCCCACATTCGCCCGTTTCGTTTCCGAAGGGGCGCGACCCTTCTAGAGAATTCCGTTTCAAGTGGACGACAAAATGGTTCCCTCTTCGACTTCTTTCATCGAATCGGACAAAGAGAACTTACTTTCGTTTTCCCGTCCCATTTCCCTTCATCTCTCAAAATCTCGCCATTGTTGAGCTGTAGCGTTAAATTATTTTTATTATGTTTATTTGCGACAAGTACAACAAAAAAAATATTTAAGAGAGAAGCTCGAGAGTAACAAATATTATAGAAGTTATGAAAATTAGTAGAGAGAGAAAGAGAGAGAAAATTTTACATAAGATGTAGATTATTTTTATTTGTAATCGAATATTTTGTTAGAATATTTTTCATTATTCGTATATATTTTGCATAAGATTTTATAAATTTTAATAATTTTAATACCTTTAATAATTTTCTAATGCTTCAATGATTATATTCTTGAAAAAAATCTGATTTAAACAGACATTCTCAATAATTAATTAATAAAACACTTGATATCATGGGTTGTAGAATCGAGGTACATCATATATTGTATTTTGGGTTAATTTGAGAAAGGTTTAATTTTGAAGCGTGACGGCTTAAATGGCTGTAGTGTAATTTTTATCTAAGAGCTATACACATTCTCGCGAAATCAGGCGCGAAATAGCGAGCGCATTCCCTCGCGTCATTTTGGCGACGAAAGTGCGAAAGAGGGCGATATAACTCTTCACGCGCGTTAATGGAAGCACGAAGTTGCCCGGAGGAATCGCCCGCGCCCTACTCGGTGTGTCGTTCTTACTTATTCACGCGATAAGAATTTTTGACAGACGAGGGTTCCGCGGCTGCTCGCGCGTTCCGAAACAGTCCTGCACGCGTGTGCGAATCCCACCGGAAATAAACATGCCGCGGGCAGTAACGCGTTTACATAGGAAAGGTGGCGCAACGCGGCAATTTGTTCGTTCTAAATTATAAATGATACGCTATGAGATCTGAATTTACTGCCGCGCAGACGAGAGGAGTGTAAGTCGTGAAGGGTCGAGCTGGAACATTGTTGATCATTTTACTCCTCACGGGAGAGAGAGAGAGAGAGAGATTTCTTATTTCCATTTATCAATATTCATTATTTATACGTGCAATCATATTGAGACGTGCTCGTAATTTTATTGAAAAGAAGAACTTGTAAATTTTTTATATGATTTACAATATGAGATTTTCCTCGTGTATCCTCCGCGTCTCTCCGCGGATTTTATCGACACTTGTTTCGGCGACGGTATTCGGGTGGCGTAGCGAGCGAATTAAGCGTGCCACCCCTAAATCGTGGAAGTGATTTCGTCCCCGTGTCGTTCGGCTCTTTAAGGGCGCCGTTAATCACACCGTCCGCTAAAGGTTTGATGAAAATCTTATCTTAAACGAGTAATTAGGCAGTCTCGTGGGGTCCCTGGCGAGAGGGTCGAAATCGCGTTTCCACGCCTCCTTCACATTATCAGGATGCACGCGATGGCGCGCGCTAGACCGCGTGTCGGTTATTTATAATTTTCCTCCTAATTTTGCACGGCGCGTGGCGCGCTAAGTGTCACCGCAATTAGTATCTAATGTCAAGTGCACAAAATTACGACGTGGCAGAGAAAGGTGGCTCGCATATTTGCGCGCGCGTACTTTGACTTGTCAACGAGCGGCCCCGAGCCGTTTGATCTTGCAAAAGCGTTCCTTATTCTCGTCAGACGATGAAATATTTGATCTACGGAGGGAAAGTCCTCTTAATTATTATACAGATCTTGCTTTTAGTTATTCTAGATTATTTCATAATTTTTCAGAAAATTAGGAATGTAAAATATATGAACGAAAATGCAAAGATTCAATTCCAATCGACGTTTTAATTCGAACGCGATGTAATTCTGATATACAACGAGAGATTAGTTTCATCGATCTAACAATAAGAATGATATTACAAAGTTTATTCTTAGTAAGTTATCTTTTCTCCTATCGCGGTCTTTGCGGAAAGCAGAAGCAATCAAGGCGTATTACCTAAATCGGTTCGTTCCATAGTGGTAACTCGACGAATCGCCGCGAAGCAACGCGTCCGTCTGGAATGATTAACTTCGCATTCGAGTAGTCGGCCGGCAATTAGGACGATTGCTTCGCAGTCTGTGCTTACTACGCGAGGCCCGGACCACAATTTCCTCGAAAGCCCTTGCTCGTGCCCAGGAGGACGTTCTTGCTTCAGGGCCGGCATGAATGTTCGCGGAATTGGCTCCAGAAAATCGCACGAATCTAAGATAGAGTAAAAAAAATAAGAAAAAATATAGAAAGTACTTACATATATACACATATGTCATATATAAATATTTTTTTTACATTCAATGCATTGATAGTTCAACTATTTGATTAATTTTGATAAACGAAGCGCATCCGGTATTTCAATGCATTCAGGTGCTCACTTTGAACGCGGCCCTGTCTGGCTTCACTCTGAGAGACACTTAAGTTGTGCCTTCCATTTTCTCCTCCCAGTCGGTTGGGCACATTAGGCTTACGAAGAGGAGTTTGGAGGACCTCGAGGATGATACTCGTCTTCCTCCCAGTAGTTTTTGGTCGTACACACGTCGTGTCGCAGCATAAAGGCGATGGTTGAATTTCTCTTAAAATGAAATAAGTTAAATAAAATTCTCTAATGGAATTTAACATATTTTGTTATTTTCTTTTATTTTTTTTTAAATTCTTTAGTTATACTTTTCTCTGTCACAAGCTAATATTGCTTCGCAGTTCTTCTCGAATTTATTCCGCTGCATGATTTACTTAATATCTGTACGTTTCTTTACCTGGTCGAGTTAAATTTACATTTTTCTTCTACGTTTCATATTTTACATCAGTAAACATTAAAAGAATTAAATTAAAAGTCAGGAATAAAGAATATAGCCTCGGGTTTATATCGAGCAGACAATCACAAATAGTAGGGATTCTGTTACGTTTGCGTGAGTTTGCTCGCAATCTCGTTAACGCCAGAACAATCTTGCATAGCTAAGCCATTTAATGTAACTACATCAGAATTGAAATTGCAGCAGTAAACTTTACTTAATGTTGAAACACGCAGAGTTGAATTTATTGATTCTTGCAACAAAGTTGCATCCAATTAATGTCGTAATATTATTCTTAGATAATCAGTGGTTTGATGGCATCAAATCTCTCTCTCTCTCTCTCTCTCTCTCTCTCTCTCTCTCTCTCTCTCTCATTTTTTTATGAACACTACAATTGAATTATTACGTCATATAATTAGAAGTAATTTGATCGAAAAATCGATATCTTCGACCTTAATGAACAAAAGGAAACGTTGCTGTTGTCTTATCCATTGGGACGATGATGAGGCTTCAAATCTCCTTATGGAAGAACAAAGGATGCGGGCTGCTAAAACAAAGTACCCGACGACGATGGAGACGGTCGATGACAAGCGCCTCCTGCCGCGAGGAACTTCGCATAACTGCGCCAACGACGCAGTGCGATAAATTTCAAGAGGGGCGTCTATCTCCTCTTTCCCCTCAGCCATCCTCTTCCTCGAGACTTGCGGCGGGGATGAAACAACCCCCGTGCCTCTCTCGCCTCGGTTCTGTGGATTCGACCTTTAGCACTGTTGGACCAGACATGTACGGTGTACATGGCAAGAACCCAGCCTCTTAACCTCTTCGGCGACGCATGGCTGATTTATACGGACTGGAAGAGCCGTCTCTCTCTCTCTCTTTCTTTCTCTTCTGCATTAAATCCTGACGCGGCTCTACAGGATGTACCAAAAGAGCGCGGTCTGCTTTTAAGCATAACGAAATTAACTTACCGATGAAGACACTTAGACATCATTAGCAATCATATTTAGTGTAAATGTTTGCTATATCTTTTAAACAAAATAGATCAGAGATAGCATAGTAAAAAAACTAACATATCGAGCTCAGAACTTAGATGTTAAAACATTATTCGTGGAAGTAGATAAAAATGTTTAACCGCTAAAGAATCTAAAAATTATCGTGAAATATATGGTGTGTGAATTTTATATTATTATAAATCGATTGGAGTTATATTCAGCGATATTCGAAAATCATGTTTCTCCCTTGAGTTGAAGGGTACAAATCATTTGACGTAACTGCAGTAATTTCGATGTACGCGCTGTAGGCGTCGTCGTCGATTCGTTTTGAGACGATCTGTGCGTGCGTATGTGCGTACATGCGTGTCGGACGTATAGTGAAGCGGAACGGGGTATAGTAGGACGGGAGGTGATATATAGTCGTGTCTGGTACCGCTGAACGTCGTTGCAATCTCCTTTAGTGGAAGGGACAGAGATTTTTATGGATAGTCACGGTTAGGGTGGTTCGCCTTGGGCGAGAATCTGTCGTATGAATTTACGTTGATCGTTGTTTTAGTGCGCCCCCCGTAGGAGAGGAATCGCCTTTGGCGCGAGAGGAGCTAGTTTTAATTTCTCGCTTCTCGCGCGAGCGTGTAGGTATATCAGTCGCGATATGTAATCGTGTAATCGAATAAAACGGCGGAATTTATAACACACGTCCTTGGCCGATGTCCGTAACACGCTTTTATGCCAATTTATTAGCGATAGCTTGGAGTCATCATCGTTATTACCGATCGACAAAATATGCAGATAAAGGTAAAATCATGTTTCGCGACTGAGACAGGAATCTTCCTTTTTTTCCTTTTTCGTAAATTCATTTTACGTATTACAGTCGCGAAAGAAGCGAAATTGCAAGTGTTCTTGAGCCAGCCGTTTGTTCGCGATTTTTCATTTTGCGTGCCTCGCGAAGTACAGAGAGCGTCCTTCATATCCAGATTAATTTTTCGATTCTATAATTACAACCCAGACTGCGGTGAGGCAGAAGTGCTTTGAATGCCATCCCGTTTTTGTTCCCAAATGGAACTTGGGATCATCCTCCCTTCGCTCTTACAGATCAGTGAGTCGCCAACCAAGCGATTCTCTGGATATTAAATTCGAAATAATATAGCAGCCATCTTATCTCAAAATTTTGATTGGTCCCTGTCTCGTTAGCGACTTGTTTCGTTAACGAATGTTTTTCCAGTGCTTACTCGCGCAAGAAGACTCATTGAAGTGTTTCGTACTTTAATTATGTAGCTTATGAGCTATTGAAGACTTCAAAGCTGGATTACTTGAAAGAGTTTACACACACAAAAGCTTTTTCAAGATTTTAATATAAATTTTATAAGCTTTCATTACAAAGAATATTAATTTTTTAAACTAATTAGTTTACATTGTATTCTTAAATTTATAAAATAACATCTCGTGGAAACGGATAATTTGCCTTCTGAAGGAAACGGATAATTTGCCATAAAATTTCTATAAACTTTGTATAAATTATCTGTAATTTAAAAAATTTAAATATGATTTATATATGTATATAAGCTGAGTGCAATAGAGAATAATTGCAGTAGCTCATCAGATCCACGATACCGATGGCATTGAAATGACTATTGTAATTTGAAATCTCGTCCGTGTCTCTTTAATACGTTCTAGATGATTATCGATACTGCAGGTAGAAAACATGGAAGCGACAATGTGTCTGTTCGCAATGCGTACGGCTTCGGACTTGACTCTCCCGCCGAATTTCAGATCTGTGAGCTTTGTCAGCTCGCGGATAAACGAAGCCGAGAGTCAACGCACGCGAAAAAAAGGGCTTTTCATCTGGCCTACGTCTCCCATTTTAATTCCGCCTATAATCCGCAAGGGGAGCCCGCCCATCGGCAGTTATCTTCTGCAAATCGCGAAGGGTTTTTTTCGACAAGGTATACAGCGAGACTCGCACGCGCTTTATTGATTCTCTCGCGATATGCACGAAAACCTTTCACACACGCACGGATACGAATACGAATACCTACGTGCGTATGTATCGCGTCCTATTCTTATCGACTCCGAACAAAAGGGCGACTGAAAGCTCCACTGTCTCCCTTTTTAACTTATCGACGACGTGTATTACAATAGAAGGTGTCTCGTCGATAGGGCTATCGAAATCTAATCGGACCACTTTATCGAAAAAAATAAAGCTTCCAAGTTTTTCTTTTTCTTTCTTTCTTTTTTTTTATTTTTTTTTATTTTTTTTTTATAATCTTATCATTTTTGCAATATATTTCGCTAGCTTGTGCAATGTTTGCCGTTTCAATACGTGAATTTTTGAAAAGCTTTTTCCGTACATACGCATATATAATGTGTATTATTTTACGAGCTTTTTCACACGAATGTTTGGTCACCAATGTTTGGTGCTTTGTCCGCTGGGATTGTCGAGAATCGAAAAATGCTTGTTACAGATTTCGATCAAAGCCGTAATTTTTTCGATGCTAAAGCGAGCACGCGATACATCGCCGACTATACATCACCGACATTATACCACCGCCAACGAGTAAATTCACCCCGAATGATAAATAATTAATGCATAAGAGGGGGAGGAGAATACGTGACGTGGCTGCATCGCAAATCTGATAACATACGCGAGCGGCAACAAGACGGAATGCTAGAAAACATTTCCTCGTCCATCTGCGTTATTTTTTTTTTTTTGGCGAATTATTTAGTATTTTTTTTTGCAGTTGTTATGAAGTTGTGCGCGTTTAGAATGTCGTCCAATTTGTTGCAATCATTTTTCTTTTTTCTTTGTGATCGCAATTTCATACTCGATCTATCATGCGAGAACAGGGAATAAACAATTTAATTGGAACAAAATAGAATATTATCGGAAAAATCTTGTTAAAGTTTTAGAAAATAGCATTCTTACATATATTTTTATATCTTGCATTACTTTGCCATCGAAATTCACATGAGAAAGTATTTTATTTTTTTCATGTTAATTACATACAATTATATACTGAATTATTATTTTCTTTTCCCATTCCACGAGATCTTTTATTTTTAACGTGGCTTTCTATTTTAATTTTTCCATTATATACAAAATCTAGGAAAGTTCTACTACAGGAAATTGACCTGACATAATCTATAGTATAAGTTACAACACTGTATGTTTTAGAATTATTTATATAATGTTTTAGATAATGCACACTTATAACACATACACATTTCTCTCGCAATGAATGTATTGTATTGCATGCGCGGCATCCACAATATTTCCGCACCCTGAATATCCCCACGATAGAACGAGACTATCCGAGAAGAAAGGCAATTTCTCTCGCGAGTAGGGTCCCGATAAAATTCTAGGAGCGCCACGAGGCGTGTGTCGTATCAATTGTCAATAATATTAGGGACCGCAATTTCACTCAGGAAGTTCCGTCGGGCGTTGTTCGGCCTCGATATCTGTCTGGTTCCCCTTCTGTTTTTTCCGTGCGATGGCGACCTCCCTTTACTTCAAAGGGGAAAGCGAAGTCAGCCGGAGAAAGGAAAAGTAAGGAGAAACGGCGGAGTGTCCGGGTAGCGTCATCGATTATTTTCACGCGAGAAGAAGCACGAGTCGGAGAGGAAGGGTCTCTTTGTTCGAATCTCTCCCGAATGCCAGTAGGTCACTTGCATCGGCATAGATGCCGCTGCTACGATTCCCTAGAGGGTGCAGGGAAAAGAAAAGGAGAGGTTGGTCTCTCGAAGAGACGAGGAAGCTTCGAAGAGAAAAGTTGTATTGTCGGTCTTACTTTAATAGCGTCCGCCTATAGACGCTACATCGGAGATATACAGGCGAACGTAATTGGAAAAAATTGTTTGTTCGAATCAGCACATTTCCGGCTTTTCGTTAATCCAGTTGTCAACTACGTGACCGAATTTTTCTAATTGCAATTGAACGTTGCAACTAGAAGCTAATAAATAAAGAAAAATAGATTTCAAGACTTCAGAATTTTCGATTATGCGAAGCATAGATAATCGAGAGCGAGGCTCGAAAAAAGGCTGTTATCATCGAAAGACTTCTGGAAATGAAGTCTCGGAGATGCCATTGATTATTTTTACGCTAGAAGGAGCACCTCGACTTGAATGTCTTTGTTCGGCCCGTCTTTCCGGTGCCGGCAGTGGGTCACTTGCATGGAGAACGACACGGAGCTGGTACCCCTCGTTGGGGAAGCGAAGAACTTTTTGAGCGAGAAGTTGTTATCGCTCCGGGCTGCCGCACCCTTCCATGTTGAAGAGGATGCGCCGGGGAATCTTTCGCGAATCCTTTGTTCCGGCTGTAATACATGGACAGTCCTACTAAGTAATCCCTTTGTTTCTGTGAGAGATCCCCGACTTTCTATTTTCCATTTAACTTTCCTGAGCCTCTGGATCAGAGCTCTCATCATCCGGAACTGGAACTTATGGCGTTACTAATTTCACATGATGGAATTACTACAATATTGTATTGTTTGTAGGCTTTATAAGTTTTTACAAGTTAATACTTGGATTACATTAAATGTATTTAGGCTTCTTTCTTCTATAGTATTCAACAGTATAGAATATACAAATGCTACTAATATTTTATTTGTTTTATTATAATACAATTTATTATAATAAATTTATATATACATGTAATGTTTTATTATAACATTTTAAAAATTTATTAATTCTAATAATTAAAATTTTTATTTAATTTATAATTATAACACATAAAGGTTATATTATTTTCACTAAGTAAAAAATAATGGATATGTATAAGTACTATTTAATTGATTAATGAAGAATTAGAAGATTTCATTACTGCGATAATTTGGACAAATTCCGAATTTTTGCAAAAATTGAGTAAACAAAATCATTTCTTTTTTTTTTGCTGCTTTATCTCACCGCTCGTAAATATGTTTTGTAGACCATCTAGTTATTTGAAGTCAGTTCGATGCTTTCAAAGAAAGTAAGAAGGCTCGTTTTGTCAGCTCGTATTCGCGTTAAATGTGAATGCAACGAGCGCACTCACTTCTCGAAACGTTTTTAGAAACGTTGCTGGGTTCCGTTCCAGGTTAATAGTCTGCGTTAGCTGGATAATGTTTTTTGCGAAAGAGCATGAAGGTTGCGAAATATTGTGGCTTTTTCTTAAATATATCAGAGCAATCAAAACGTTCTCGTTGCGAAAAAATAAGCATTATAGTAGAAAAAGAAATTTCGACGATGCTAATTATATAGAGTTGAATTGTTATTCATGATTCAATATATACCTAAGTATAATAAATTACATGACCTAATTATTATAACAATTATAATAAATATCCATGCTTACAAAAATGGATCAATTTTTAGTCACGAATTTTAGTATCTTAATTTTATAAATATTTTTTCCCTTTTTAAATATAATGCCAATATTATACTAGATTTTTTTTAAAAGCAGTATAAGTATTGAGAGAACGAGCTTTTTTTCCATAAGAATAAAGTCCATATTATGTCGTAAGGTAAAATAAATTGTAGAATCAAAGAGTGCCTCTCACACATTTCCTCTCTTTCTCTCTCTATTTCGTCTCCCGTAAGTAATTACTTTTCTTCCCTCTTTAGGATGGTAGCGGAAGTAGGCGAAGTTCGATCGTAACGAATTTTACGCTCACCTATATACCGCCTTTTATCGTCTCGCGTCCTATGGCCGAGTCCGCGTTGATGTTAAGGCTCTAAATAAGGGCGTCCTTAGGAACCCTAAAAAATCCCCAGTGGTACCTTTTTTCTGCATCCCCTATGCCATCCCCCTCTTTTTTTTTCTTTTTTACTCCCTCTGCCTCCAAGAAGATCGTCTTCTCGGCACAATGTACATAAAATGAAGTCAAGCGGTTTTAGCACCGAATACGTCTCCTTCTCCTTTTCCTCCTTTTATCTTCGTGCGGTAAAGTTGAATTCACGATCCTCCACTTCGATAGAAATCATTTCAGACTTTTAATTCGGTCTATGAGAGATCGTGAGAATGAAATATCCTTCGTCAGAATTTATAGCATAACTTTCTAACGCACTTTTGCTTTAATTAATAAACCTCCATCGCGCGCGCAAGTGGACTGTGGATATTCACGTTTATTTTTGATTAGTTAGAGTAAGAGAAAATTTTAATTTAAGAACTGCGAAATGTCAGATTATATAATAAGATGTTGCAATCTCAAGTTTCTCTCAGTTTGCTTTCATCGAGTAATCCTCTTTCAAGGATCTCATTATATCGTAATCGATAGAAAGTTGGGCCAAGTAATAAAGGGGAAGATATAGTCTGAAGGCGCAGCCTCTCACTAACATCAGTTCTTTATTATTTCGCACCGTCGAGCACGCGGTAGCGGCAAGATAGATTTTTTTCCACATTTATTTGTATCGTCCCGCATTATTGAATTCCGATAATCCGCGACGCCGCCGGTGTAAGTCTCTTTACGGTACACCACGATTTACGATCCACCCCTGTCGTTTTCCGGCGCCTTTTCTTTCCTCGATTTTTAGACAGGCTCGAAATTACCGGAGTTCGCTAACCTTTCACCACCATTGTCGCGATCATTGAAAATTTTTTTATACCTGCCGAATTTTTTAGAAGTAATCTTTTTAACTTTGATCGCCGAAAATGTTTTAAAATTATAAACGAAGAAAGCGTGCTAATGAATCTCATTAAAATTAAATACGTGAGTTAAACGTGTTTTTTTTTTGGATTTGTTTGAAATAATAAATATGTACGTGTAATTACAATTTAAATCTGCAATTATGCGAATGTTAATCTCATCAATAATTATAATTAATAAAATAAATATAATCTTATTGTTTTGCATAGTTGATAAAATACTTTATCGAACTGCATGGTACAATCGCATTCGAATAAGCTTCATCATCTCGAAGGCAATTTCTGTATTTCATCTAACGTATTTCGCGCTCAGTCTCGCTCGATAGGCTTACGGGTCGTAAAATCGCAGGAAGTGTATTGTGTCGTATCAACGTTGCACAACACCGGGCCCTTTAATCGAAGTCGTAAAAACTTGGAGTGTTTCTCGACGATCTTATGCCCCGATCGCACGCCGTGCGACAACGCGAATACAACTCGCGACGTACCAATTCAATTTATTTCTTCGACACTGGCGCTGAATCCTCACGGCGAGATGGATGGACGGATAAATGGATGTACGTGGCCCATACACAGTTCTCTCGAGCATCCGGGGATGCGTCAAGGACTCCCGCTCTCTTCTCGAATCCTCGAATGCGTTGGTCGGACGAGGCTCGATATTTTTTTTCTCTTCTTGTCTTTCTTTCCTTTCGTTTATTTCGTCGTTCGTACCGTCCTTTTTTCTCTACTCTCTCCACCGTGTGCGATTGTGCCCCTCGAGCGGTCACTCCAAGTACTCGAAGACCTCTTCACAATCTGGAAATATACTTTCATCTTCGGGGAATCTTATAGAAGAGCAGGACGTCACGTATCGACGAGAACAAAGCCAAGATACTTGGCCTTGGCCTTCGAAATAAGATATGACAAATTTTTTTCAATCTTTCGAAATCTCTCGGCATTTAGATTAAAAAATAAATTGAAAGCGCAATTATATATTCAATTATTTATATATATGATTTTGTTGCTGTAAAGCGATCACTATTGTATTCAATTGTAAGATGACCATATCTTCTTTATTAATAACAAAAACTAATCCTATTAATGTATTATAATTATGTATATGCAGATTCAAGTTTTTTTCGTTTATTCTGTAAATATTTCCTCTTTTTATTTTTTATTTTTCACAAAACGAAATGACTGATTATTTACTGAAAATTACGAACATCTACTGACGAAAGATGTTGTTTTCCATCGGTGGCACAAAAACACACATTTCTACTTTTTCGCCATGGCCGCTTCGTTGATTCTTTTGAGCATCTTATTTTCAGCATCTTTCAATTTTCTTTTTCGCAGCAGTCGTTATCCTGACTGCGGACTTCGCGCTTTTTTTTGGCCGTTGTTTTCACTTCCGTTCTTGGTTCTTTCGCCATGTATACTCTCCACTAGCTCAACTTTTGCTTCTGCTTTTAGCTTTAGCAGACTTTTCCAAGACTGCGTTAAGATTCACTGAAGCATCTTTTGGAAGTGCTTCGTTTTGCCTTCTTGTTGCCCTTTCTCCCTGTCTGCTTATGAGAACCTTCAACGCGCGTTCTCCGAAACTTCCATTCAGTCTTCACCGTTCTACGGTTCTATGCTTTGCCCTTCAGTGCCTTGATCCAGGTAGAACGCGTTTCACCGCTGCGTCCCTTTTCCACCTACTCACCCTTCCTGCTCGTTGCGAAAATCTTTATGGCGCTTCGGAGCTACCGCCTTCGCAGTTTATTCGCTATCGAGATCCACGCCGCTGCATTCTTCGGATTTTCCACCCTAAACCGCCGCCTTTCGTCGTCGGTCTTTTTACAACCGCAGTATCAGGACCCGCGTCCTTTTCTCCTCCCGGGGGCTACGGTGAACGTTCCACGGAACTCTTTAACGACCAGGGCGGGCACGCAGGAAGCGGCGAGCTTTGTTGACGTCGCCGACGTTATTACAATACTTTGCGCGCGCGTACGAGCCGCTAGATGGGAAATTCTGCATTCAAATTATCGTCACTCTCGCGCCCCTGCAAACCGGAAACGAGATCGGACGAAGGAATATTACGTTGTTACCGGCTATCGTTTCCGCCTAAAGCCATCCCTAAATCTTTTGCTCGACGCGATACACACCAGCGATATTTCCCATTGAATCTTTGGGCTTAAACCTGTAATTAGAAGCCTTGAAGAAAAGTCCGGTATTTTTTATTTTCACCCAAAAATGTCGAGAAAGATAAATATTATTATGATATGATACATATGATATATATAATATATGTATGATTTTTATATGTATAATCATGTTGATATATTATTATGCATTATGTAAGAAAAAATGTAATTGCATATAATAATATATTTGTTAATAATTTGCTTTTAGATGGAAGATGAGGGCAATCACGGCAACGACGACACCAGATGCTTCATCCTGTCGACATTGGCTGCTTTGCAGTGGTCAAGAGTTACATGCGTTCTTTGTCGCGCTGCTATGTTGGTCTTTGACAGGTACCCGTTGGTGGACGGAACGTTTTTCTTGTCACCCAGACAACATTCGTCCGCTTGTGCTGAGGTATGTGTGTTTCACTTCCGATTTTCACAAATTTTTTAAAAATGCAGAAATTTTCGTTGAAAAAAATAAATCTTTAAAAGCAATTATATAAAAATGTTAACAAGTTATTTATTGAGAGATGTCGATTTAGTTATCTTATCAAAAAGAAATGTAATATTATATTTCGTTCTGTTTTCTCAAATGCTCGGAAAACGCTTCAATAATTGTCTTAATTATTAACAAACTGCTAATCTGATTTGCTGAATATCTTTCTGAAATCTTTCTCGAAAATTCTCTTTATTATTCTATAGCAGATCATTAGCAGATACAGTTATCTATAACGAGAACAAATTTATGTTCTCTACTTATTGATTAACAATTAATCGATCGATTACAAATTTAACTGGCATAGAATCTTGCGAGAAAGTCGTCGTTGTCGTAGGAGCGATTTATTTTTTGCCGCGATCTAACCGCAACATGCTGCATATGGTGTAAGAATACGATAGCACGTCCGGTTCTTTGGTGTTTTCGTTCCAGGTGAAGGTCGAAGGTCGCACGCAATTTTTGTCAGCCGTGTGCATGAGTTGTTTGGAGGGCAGCGGCGGGCAGCCTGTACGTTGTCGTTTCTGCACCCAACCGTGGGATGGTTCGAGCCTGGTCCTCGGTACCATGTACAGTTACGATATCTTCGCTGCCATGCCCTGTTGCAGCGAGCGACTCAAGGTAAGTCGCCGAATTCGTGACCAGTCGATCCGATCAAACCTTGACCCTTCAACTTACGGAGCGTTGATATATCGCTGCGTACGGACGATGCGCTCTCGTATTCGGTTGTAAAAAATGACTTTGACAGCGTAATATTTCGTGTTATCCGTAAAATTATAGAGTTAAAAAACTATGAGAGTCGAATTTTTTTCTTTCGTTTCGCAAACGTGTTTATATTTCTCAATTTGATATTAATGCAGACGAGATTATACTGATATTTGTGTTTCATTTAATTCTTCTCGAATTTTTTTCATCCATCATTCTAAAGCCAGTAATTTAATAAATTTATTTATCTCGTGAAACTGTGTTGTTGAAATGGGTGGTGCAGCTTGCAAATATTTCAAGCGCGCGATGCGAAATTGAATGAATCGAAGTTTTCCAATTCTATCGCTGGCTCATCATAGCCTCCTCGACGGGAGACGCTTCGCGAAATGAACGCACCGAATCGTTCTCGTTTTCGTTCCAGTGCAACAGCTGCCAGAAACCCCTGATGCACCCTCATCAGCGACTGAACTTCTATTCGGACTACAGCCGCGTCTTCGCCTGCCCGCATTGCAGGGCGGTCGACGCACACTTCGTGAAGCCGCTCTCGGCCTGCTTCACCCGCGAGCAATTTCAGCTCTACAGCCAGTGGCCGTAACCATTAGAGAACTTAGCGAACCGCCGCCGTTTGCGCACCGCGGCCGATCTGCGTCCCCTCTTCTACAGATCTCTCTGTTCCGGACGACCGTGCTCTAGAATCCTCCCTTTGATTTCGTAGGAGACTTTTGACAATGGCGAACGCACTCAGGGGTTCGCAACCTTAGAGCGTTTTCGTCGGCCGGATCCACCGATGTATGTATTATGATTAATTTGATAGGGAATTTCATTTCGGTCGATATATAGCCGCTTATTCTCTTTTCTTTTGTAATCCCTTAGGAATTTTTCTTTTTAATACAAAATCAGAACGGTGATTAGCCAAATTGGCTGTTCTGAACGACGCTTTTAGTATTTTTAATTTGTATCTTTGTGGTAGCAAACGAGACGGTACGTGTGTGAGCCCCTTTGCGCGTTCCCGTAGCGTTAATGAAGTTTAAGAAGTTTCTTTTTAATATCGATTGTGTAGGTTTGTCTAGAGTCTAGATTGATCTTTTTTTTTTTTCTTCAACGGGAGACGTCGAATTTTTCAGCATTCGCCGATATTTCGTTTGATAATTCGCGGCGAGGCTGGCAAAACTAGTATATTTTTCCGAGTTACTCTTTAAGTTTGTAGGCATTTATCGTGCGATCATTTGTTGAAATGTGAGTGGCAATTATTAATTGTTCATTAATATACACGGCATTTTTTCACGATTGTCATTGTGAAACGTGTTTCTTTGATATAGATTTTTAATTAGCAAAATTTTTTCGTTGACAAGGTCTGTTTAATATCAGAGTTACGCTTAATTTGACTCAGAATCGTCCAGTTAGCCCATTTCGAATGATTTCGAAAAATTTCGTATGGCATTTTCGCCGTCTCCCGTTTTTTTATAGTTGAATTACTTTAAAGAAAAATTAATGCAAAAAATAAATTTAGGCGAAGATAAATAATATTAGACGCGGAAAATAGGTCGATTCCCTTTATTATAAACGTCATGTATAAAAATAAAAAGGCTATTCTTTCTAGAAAAGATTGAGGGGGGGAAGGAAAAAAAAGAAATAACTATCGTTTGTTACTTAGATAAATCGAGAACGTTGTTTTTTTTACATTTTATTAGTTTATACGTTTATGGCGGCCATGTTGATTTTGTTTAAGGATCTGTGACTCATTCGATGTTTCAACGTTGATTCGATGTTTCAACGTTGATTCGGTCGGGCGCGCGTCGCGACTTTCCGCGATTCGGGACAGGAACGTTATCAAAGGACGGACGAAATTCATCGATTCGCCGCGCGCCAGTCGTAAAATAAAGAAAGTAAATCATCAGAGGAGGAAACCAATCGTTCGAGCCAGACTTCCGCTCTCTCGCTGTGTACACACGATTTTCCCGTCTAGACGAAAGCGAACGCTCCTCGGTTCCGTCGTCAATCACTCGATCGAGTATCGGACGATTCTCGCGGAAAGTCGTGATCGCCCCGTAGTAGCCCCAGTGTATATAACATATTAAGTGGGAGAGAAGCAAGTGTTTGAAGAAGAAGAGAACCTTCTTTTTTTCTGGCGATGCTGGTCGTTGCTGTCCACCAATAGCGGCCGTCCCGCAAACAGACCGCCCACCGTTCTCAAGGTAGTATAGTCGATCGTGTACCTTTTTTACGTTACTTCGATTTAAAAAAAATATACTTAATCCGTACGGCCCGGGAGAGAGAAGTATATTTAGGAGATAATATAATAATGCCCCGTGTGTGTGAGAAGCGTAACGCGATTAATGAAGATGAAGATCGCGAAGCTGCGCGGCTACTTTCATTCGTCCTTATATAGCAATTATGTTGGTTTTTATTATATGCATTTAAGAAAATGAAAAAAATCGTTTACTTGTAAGTTTAATTTATTTGTAAGATAAACGTGTTTTTAAGCAATACATAATTTTTTTATATTGATACTGTATGAATTATTGAGAAGAATCTACGTCTGAATTTTTTTATTTTATTGCATCGTGCTATCAATTCGAGATGCACGGAAGTATTTTGTTAGACTTTCAAAAGAAGCTATTAGATACATTCATTTCTTTTCATACGCAATTTTTAGTTATATAATGCTCATAGCGAAAGAAATATATCTATATATGTATATCGCGTTTAAAAAGACAAAAAAAAATAACATACATTTTTAGATCATATTATCAGCAAGTACAAATTCTTTTTTTTTTTTATATTACGATGATACCATCAAAAATCATCAATTTCAAGTAGTCGTGCAGTTTCTCTTATGATTCATCGCAAAGTGAACGAGGTGAAGAAACAGGAGGGGAGGGGAGTGAAAAGCGGAAAAAAAGAAAAAAAAAGAAAGCAACATATGCACATAGGAGAACGCGCAACAGCACCTTTAAAAGGATGTATCGATGCGAGAAAGCTTCTTTGGATAACCAATAATATTGGTAAGACGGACAGCGCGCGTTTCCTGAGTGCGAATTAAACTCCCGCGTTATTAATTAATTTCTCGCGCGTTTAGTGCCGGAGGCAAGGACGCTGGGTCCTTCTCCGATCATTTCGTCTCGATTGTACGTTTTCTCAGAGTGCCAAATGAGCAATTGCCAAGCAAAAGCAGCATTTTCAATATTCTTTGGTCCTTTTTCAAATTTTGTTTGCAATTCGTATTTATTATTATTATTCTTTATCCAATTCGCTACTTCGACAAAGACAGTTCAAACGCAGTACGCCTGGTCGATCGACGGCTGAAGGAACTTGAATTTCGTTTTCATGGCACGCACGATAAAAATTTCGTTCGTCGAAGTTGCCTTTAAAATGTGTGAAAAATCAAGTCTAGAAAATACAAGTCTCTTATTGTATTATTAAACGCGCGACGTTTTCCCTTTGCCTTTTTGCGCGAAGTTATATCGAAAAAAAATAATTTTCATCCAGTTTTCGATTAATTACATATGTTCGCAAAATATTGTTTATAATGCAAGATTGATCTTTACAAAGGAAATTAATAATGCATTTGCACGTTTTCCAAGATAAATGAAAGATTCTCTTCGAAATTAATGCGGCAGCCAGTTTTAAGCCGCTTCAAGTTCCTTGTGCGATCGGAAGCGTGTACGAGAAGTTTTCCTTAATGACTTAAGACGCGTGTACGATAGATGCACGTGTCGCTTGTACTCCCTACTGCTTTCAATTTTTAATAAGAATCCACATTAGTCAGCGGGTACGCGCTATTATTCGCTCCTCTGAGTTCCTATCGAAAGAACGAAAAAGAAAGGAACATAGAGGATCGGTACGGCTTTAGCGGTATTTCAGAAAGTTACTCAATTATTTATCGCGGCTTTGCACGGATCCACGCGATCAAAATCATTTCGATCGTTGCATAGATTCGTAATAAAGAAAGAAAGTGAGAGCTCCTCGTAATTGTACAATATTATCAGATTTTTTTATTTCTCTTCGTGATCTTTTTTTTATTTCTTTTCATATCTATTGAATGCTAGAAAACTTGAGAATGTTTGAATTTGAAAATATTTTAAGAATATTGTAGTATATTGAAAAAGTTACATATCGTTTATTTATTTTAACAGATTTGTTTCGTTTTATTGCTAGTGAAAAAATAATAATGAAGATAAGATAAATAACGCATATATATACAATATAGGGAAAAAAGCGATAGGAGCTTCTCCTTTCTAGAGGGATTAAAAAGTTTTTTCGGCAACAATCACACATTTGGCGTATCAGCGATCGTAGATCAGAGGCGAAGTCGGCAACATACGCTATGACTGAAGTATCTTTAATTTTTTTTTTCCTGTCATAATTTTATGCGCAAACACGCAGACTAAAAATCCAGTCGGATTCTTTCGAATCACCAAACTGGTATCGGCGGATTCCCGGAACGTAGAGAAACGACGAATTTACTTTACGGCACGTACCGTGTACAAGAAAAATCGCCGCATAGAAGGGAGGGGGAAAAAAGATGATAACTTTTTCATTATGACGGTGCCGTAGCTGCTTTTTTCTAAGAGGACAGCAAGTGTCTTTTTATCATCGATCGTGCGTCGATGCGCGACGGCGCACTTAGCTCCGTAGTTGATAAGGCTAACGTTATACATTAGGCTAACTTTTTTTATTCGGGTAATTACTATAGCGATTTTGTACTTTTGCTATTTTCATCGACGGCGTGGGTGGAATCGCGCGACGAGAAGCTACAGAAGTTTCGCTGCTCTAACGCTGCTGTAAAATCGCTCGACATTGAATCGCCTGACATAAGGATCGACGCGAAGGTAGAAAGACGGGTTGCAAGAACTCAAGTTAGAAAGCGCATTGCTTTCCGAAGGCTATTAAATGTGTAGGGGTAGGATTTACGGGAAGGTTTGGCATTCAGATAAATACATCTCCCAGTGATTTCCAATGTCGAATCTTTTAATAATCCTTAAAAAAAATTGACAGTCTTTGAAAGACGTGGCGACACGTATAGAAGATTGGAGAAAGAGTTTGACACTTATGGGGTTCCTCATATAATAAGCTCCGTGTGTAGAGCACAGCACTGTGATATATCTTAATTGCAGACTGGCCGATACATTTATTGTGTTGATGCAGAAATACGATGGAAGAATGAAAAATATATTGATCAATCTATAGTTTAAAATATATAAAAAAATATATCAAAGTAAATAATATATGGATAACAAAAATAAATCGCGAGAAAGACTATTTCAACCATTGCTCGATTCCGTTGAAAAAAATTCTGCATCTTTCGGCAAGTTAAAGTTTATAAATCTCGAATATCCTGTATCCAGAAAGCTAGTCATATCCAATATATGGACGGTGTTCCATAAAACGCTTCTAGCGCCAGCAACCGTTAGTCTGGAACCTCATATGAGTATACCAGTGATTTTGAATGTCAAATCTTTCAGAAACCTTTTACATGTGTGTAGCAAGCATCGAAAGATTGTGCCGACAACTGTACACGCGTCTTATCGAACGTTGTGCTATATCGAGAATATTTTCGCGAGAAATTTCGCCATTACACTTAAAAATTCTCGGCACACACTCTCAGGCTAACGTTAAGCAGCAGAGCATTCCGCGTGTCAGCGGAGTTGAAACGTTCGTGTATATTTTTATGCATGAATTTATACACTATTCTCGTCCCGCCGTGTTCGCCGACGTTTAACGTCGATCTAGTGAACGTTTTGTATATCAGTGTTTTTATATGGACGACTAAGGGTACCGACGAGGATGGCGGCGATCCTGTCAACGACTCTCCACTCGCGCGAGCTTCGAGACATCGTCGATCAGATGCCGTCTTTCTCGCGGTCCAAGGTGTACCGAGTAATCGATATATCCCGCGTTTGTGAATTTTATATAATCCGAATAGCGCGTTCGTGGCACGTTTGTATTGGGCGGGGGTGGGATGAGGAAAGAGGAGGGGAAGGGGGGGTTGAGTCTCCGTGACGGAATAGAGAGGTTATGAATGGTTGAATTATGAATAGAGTTTAGTGTATAGTCATTAATTCAAAAGAAAAGAAGGTTTGAATCATCGATAAATAGTAAGTTTATATAAACGACGGTTTTCTCGTAGTTAAGACACTCTTTCGTTTTCGTCGGTCGTTCACCCGGCGTCCAAAGAAACGATGGAAGGGAGTAAACGGGGGGGAAGGAGAGGGATGAAGGCGAGATTCTGTTCTTGAGCTTCGTGTCGGGGTTGCAAAAAGAAAAAACTTCGAGCGCGACTCGAGGACTCTTCGCCGGCGCCGGTTGACCTTGAATCGAGAGGGACTCGGCCAAGATCGAAACGTCGGCCTTGAGATAGAAATTCGATCTTGGGAAAAATCGCGATATGCGCTATTAGTGTTGAATGCGTAGCTCGGAAAAAAAAAAACAACTTTATACCGGAAACGGTCGGTCTCGACAAAGAAACGCGGATCCAAGATGGACCGCGTCGGGGTAGAATTTTCAAACAAATCGGGTAGACGACCGAACGAATAGTCCTAATGATAGGTTATTGTGTCATATTGTGAATGTCCGGAGACGATTAGACAGAAGGAGAGGAAAAATTTTATTACGTACTAATCATAGTAATATTATATCGGTTGTTCATCGGAACCCTTTCACGCGGCCTTGACGTGGCTATAGGACGTGAGGGAACGATTTTCTCGTCGGTCAAAGTTCGTTTAAATAATTCGATATATAAAATAAATGAATAGATGAAGAAATATATATATAAATATATATATAAATAGATATCTATATATTATATGAAGAAATGAATAATACGTATGTTTAAGAATCATCAATTTTTGTCTCTTAGCGAGTAAGAGTCTTTACAGCTGTGCTAGACAACTATAGGTATATCGAGATATATGTATATATACAAATATATATATATGTATATATATATGTATATATACATGTATATATATATGTATGTACGTTTAACGTGTACGTCGCGATATGCGCGAAGCAACGTATACGGGCTCCATGAAAATATACTGAAAGAAGAAAAAAACACATATGCGCATATACAACATACACACACATACTCATACCACATATATGCAACCGCACGCGTTAAATAAATCACTCAAGAACCGCGAACGCGTTCTACGGTATCGACGATGAGACATGAGAAAAGACGTCTTATTTTCAGGCGACAAATCATGAAAGCACGAAATGAGCCGTAAGAGACTTTACCTTAACATGTAGATTGCACATTATAATACTTGCTGTTATCAAGATGATAAAATACAAGATGAACACACTGAGAGTAACAGTAGATATTATAAAGATTAAATGGCTGGAACCATTCGCGAGATAAGTTCATTTTAACAATCGAGACACACGAGAAAATTCAAAAAATGATACTCTATCGTAAATATTAATAATTCGGCGAATAGCCAGAATTTGCCGTGATATTAAAGGGATTACAAAATAAATTAGCAGTAGCAGGTTCTTTGTCGCTCATATACTGTGTATATATGTTACGAGAAACTTGAAACAAAATCTACGCGGAGTATCGAGTAACCGATATCTCGACTAATCACAATGCGATCTCCATCTCATCGATTGAATTTCCTGCGCATTATAATACCAGATCAACGTGCTTGCTAATCAACTCGTGGTCTCTCGTCATAGTCATGTGATATAGTTACGCTCGCGTCACACATACACACACATATACATACACACACGCAGATACATTAATTCTCCCACGTTTCTGACGATGTTTTTATTAGTCGCAATATTATTGCAGTAAGTCAGAGGTTAATAAGCAGTCATGTCGGCTGCTATGTCACAATTATGCAGCAGAATATACATACGTCTTTTTTTTCAATTACCCTCTTCAATTTTTAAACATTGCGGTGAAAGTTCGAAAACTTTTGATTATCGATCGGTTTTCTTTTTCTTTTTTTTTTTTTTTTATTACATATTTCTGCAGCATTATTTACGCGAGCGTATCAGCGGACGATAGATCGTGGGTACGCGAAATGGTGATAATTTTTTGTGATCGATAGAAAAAAGAGGCCAACACCCGTAGAATCGTATTCAACGAATTATACGCTTTATGCGTGTGAGCGATCTTCCTTTTGATCGATCAATTTCAATATGTTGATTTGATTCCAGACGATACGTTTAATTTCTAGAAAATAATTATAATTATATTAATCGATGATTTTACTTTACAACTATCTAACTATCTAGCACAAAGTCCACTGCGTTTTAAATTTTGACTCCGTGTGTTTCTTTTAAATTAAATATTACAGAGTTTATATTTTATATTATATTTAAATTATAATTTAAATACATATGTTACCGTATCTTGATATTCATCTTCATGTTTTATTTGATGTTGTGACACTAATATATTGTTGACGAACGTATCATCTGGATTTGAATTCGTGGCAACGGGTGTCTAGACGCCTCCGAGAGCAGACTTTTCTTAGTTTCGTTTAATACGTTGAATTGCCTCGGCGACTTTTCTTTAGCATTCTTGCGCTTTTTTTCCACGGCTTTTTTTTAGCGGCTCGTTCCTCAATTCATCGTTTTCCTTTGCGTCTTCTTTCATTTTGCAAACAGAGCGCAGATTCGGACGGTATTCGAGATTCGTTTTGTGCTTCTAATGGTAAGGATTAATAAGCAAACACACATAAATACGTTAAAATACATAGACATATAAGTGCGTATATTATATCAGTGCGCGTTATACATTAAGTACACATATAGTTAATCGTGTAACACTATTATCTACGTACCGTACTAGAAAGATCGCGCGCGCGAACATTTATTGCGTTGAAAACAATATTACAGTTTTTCTGTTTCTTTTATATTAGAGATATGTATTATTCGAGAAAAAGAAAGGCAGTTATTTAATCCCTTGGTGTTCAATGGCTCCGCGCTCTGAAACATGCATCTCCTCCGAGCTACCTGAGTGTATATCAGTTACCATACCGCTCAATCGAGAATGTTGAGAACAGTTGCAGAGTGAGGAACAGTTGGTCTTCAAAATGTTAAATTTCATGTTCCGCGCGTTAACCGCCACAAAGAAGAAGGCAGAAAGATTTCCGCCGCCGGGCAAAGGTGTGGTGATTAACGCGCTTTTTGTAATAGCTTGATTGTGATGTTAATTCGTTAATGAACGTTAACTCGTGTATACCAGATTCAAGTCCGGTATTGGCTGGTCGCTTGGCGCACACATACACACATGTGCTGTGCCGCCTTTTAGATATTCCTTCGCGAAAAAGAGCCGTTTTCATAACGACGAAGGCTTGTGTGCATTCGATGCACACCAGGCGCGCCAGGTTTTCACCTGCCTTTACGAACGGATAATTCGAGCACGTGTGTGCGGAATTCGCGTTCGTGATACATATGAATTCGATTCGCGAAGCCAAACCCGGCCGTGCCACGCGACACAGCACGGATAATATTCTCTCCTGTTTTCCAGTCTAAATATATTTTCAGGCGCAAAGAGAGAGAGAAAGAGAGAGATAAAGAGGTAGAAGGAGGGAGAGAGGGATATATGCGATGAGGGAGAGAAGAGATGTATAAGGATCGAATCGCCGCGGCACTATTGCTTGCCCGTCGACGAAAAAGCTACATTCTTATCGAAAGACGTACAAAGTGAGAAGAATGGATAGAGACGATACGTGCGCGTTTTAAGACGCCGGATTTATACGCGAGAGACGAGAGAGGGGAGGGTTAACGCTCTTATTGCGCGGAAGCGAACACAAGTCGGTATCGAAGGGGGAAGAGACGATACAGCGCAAAAGAATTCTACGGGAATCTTTGCTTTCCTCTCGCGCTCCGCGAGTCTCTCGAGTTCCGATTAAGTTTCACAGAATATGAAATCACGCACTCTATATACGTGCCTCCTGCTCCCCCCCTTTCCCCCCCCTTTCTCCCCTCACGCCTTCCGGCGTGTGAACGTCGACTTTCGAAGCCCGAGGATTTTTATTGAACTCTTGTCCTGTCCACCTCCCCATCCCCCGTTTCCACTTCCGTCACTAATTCTGTAAGTGATGTAATTAATGTACGTTGCCTAATGATTGTTATACTGAACGTTAGAACGACGAAGAAATTTTATCGAGTGCGCTACTGGAGAGCGGTTTTGTTTTTCTTACGTCGGCGATTACGTGTGTACGATGCCTCTTGGAGTCTCTCGATTGTCATCCGCGTGCGAATATCCCTATATTCTGTCAACGCTTTCGCGAAAATCCGATTCGTTTAGGAATCCGATGCGATATGAGGGGAAAAAAAAAAAAAAAAAAAACGGACGTTCCGGCGAGTCCTGGACGTTTTGAACAAGAGACACTGGCTTGGGAGACAAAGGAGTGTACGACGATCATATTCGCCGACGTCATAAATAGTACACACACCGGCTGTCTTTCACACTTTACGATTGAAGGAGCCGAGCTCTCGACCCCTGAACGCACACGAAGATTCGCGTGAAGCGGCGAGAAAACAGCGAACTGCTATTAGAAGGAAACGTAAATCACTGCGAAAGAGTGGAGCCGAGTTTTTACAAAAGAGTTTTATAAACTGCCCGATCGCTTGATTGATGTGGAGGCCTCTAATCAGGGAAGCAGCCACGAAATTGCTACATCTTCGGATTTTCGAACGAATGCTGGGAGCTCGGCCGTAATCGAGTCGATTGGAAAAATGTTGGCCAAGGTACAAATGTACATAATGTTGTTATTAACCTATAACGCTGCCATCTCGCCTCTGCGTGTCTCTCTCTGAACACTACAACACGTCGGAGATATTATGACGAAGTCGATAGCGAAGCTAGTCATGAGATAACACGAGCTCTTAATTATATGACATGTAAGTCTCTGATTCAAAGTGCGGTTTATTACGCTATTTTATGACCGATATGCGTGAGAATTAGCAGCGAATTCAAAATCCTGTCACATTATACGTCATTGTTTCGTCTAATATTTCTCTCTTTTTTATGATATATGTCTTTCGTCATGTTGGAAACTTTACTATGCATTACGTTCTGTACGGCATACAGAAATGTATAAGAAAATTTATATTATACTTTATTTTTTTTTAACTGTGAGGATTTCTTAACGATCAGAAAGTCTCTCTCTTTGCTCAGAAATATTTATAAGAACATTAAAAAATGTTGAAAAATGTGCCAATGTGAGATATTTAAAAATGCAAGAAAAACG
Source organism: Lasius platythorax (assembly GCA_963971435.1). Classification (NCBI taxonomy): domain Eukaryota; kingdom Metazoa; phylum Arthropoda; class Insecta; order Hymenoptera; family Formicidae; genus Lasius; species Lasius platythorax. The sequence continues at coordinate 5,742,116 of OZ020541.1, forward strand.
GACAAATATATTATAAAATCACTTGTGACAGAGACGTTAGTTGATTATTGCTAAAATTACATTTTTAACAATCTAAATACCGCGACTGATTTATCAAGGACATGTGCTTGAATTCGCTGTTTCGATAACCGCGCTATGTCGCCGAGTGGCCTAAACGAATCCCGGTGACACACATACATGCACGTACAAAATCGCTATGGAGAGAGAAAGAGAGAGAGAGAGAGAAAGAGAGAAAGAGCTACGAGGATACACGGAGGCGGGGAGGAAATGTTCGTGAAGGACGAAGAGGTGAATGAGAGAAGAGCAAATCGATACGCAATATTGCACAATGGCTGGAAGGTGTAAAGACAATTGGTTCACGGCTCAGCGTTAGCGCATTCCCGAGATAACTTCCGGATTGCACCCGCACCTGCTTCCCTCTTCCTCCACCATCGCCACCTCATCTCTCATGAGCCGTGAGCCAATCGCTCACGCTCGAAACTTCGTAGATTTCAAGAAGCAGATCGACGGATTAATCACGGACGAGCGCATCGCGCGATCGCAACGTCGACGGATCAACGACGACGACGGGGTCGTCGCGCGCTTCTAGAACGATAGGATCGGATTCTCTTTTTCTTTTTTCCTTCTTTCCTTTTTTCTTTTCCTTTGATTTATCAACGTCAGATTTCGCGCAGCTCGCCGCAAAAGGTTGCGCGTGTGCGGTACACACGCTGCCTTTCGCGCGCGAGCTCGAAAGCGCGAAAGTGCGAGCAACACGCGCGTGCGACGTCGTAATTAAGGATTTAACGAGATGCGTATTAATCGCTAGTTCGTAGGGCCTCTCCCCCCATTCCTCGATACCAAAAGTACCCGTTTGCAACCATTTCCTTAGAGGGGCTACAACCGATGTGTTTGAATGGCGTGTGGATGTGCTATTCCCTTCCTGTTCGTGCATTTAATCGCACGTATCGTATCGTATATATATATACATCCCCGTAATCCCCCGTATATAATCCACCCCCCCCCCCCTCCCAAGTCAAAAGTAGACTTATAGCGCCGTCTATAAATGGCATCGTATCGAATTTGTATTCTTAAGCATAGTCATTGCTTAAGAGCAACACCATTCGCGCTCGTCGTTCAGTCGCGAAAATCTGCACACATTGATACTTTGCTTGGTGGATCTTCGATTAAGCTCGGTGACTAGTTTTCAAGTTTCCCGATGGATGTGTTAAAAAAAAAAATTTTGAAATAGTAAAAAGTTTTGCGATTTACGCTGGAGGAAACTTAAGGAATCTCTTGAAACCCTCCGATCGATCTGATGCCGTATTTGAAATCGGAACGTGTTTGAACGAGAGATAAGTAAAATTATATGAATGCTAAATTTTTCTAGCAAGTGACATACAAAAATTTCTTTATGTGCAACGCAGCGCGAATGGTGGTGCTATATAAATAGCTCGCGTTTTTTAACTCTCCGATAAACTACGCAAAGTATGCAGCACGATTTGATCTACGCGCATCTGAGGGTTTGATGAATTAATCGGCGACAACGACGACGAATATATACGTTCTTCGTATACGTTACGAGGACAGCCCGTGTAAGACTGTGCAACGTACATTTTGTCGTTTTTAAATTCGCGTCGTCACTGTAAATTAACACCAATCGCGACAACAATGCCTTCGAGTGAGGCAAACTTCGTAAAATATTTGCGTCTTTACAATTAAGTATAACGAGTGAAAATAAAAGAAAAAAAAGGGGAAAAAACCGCGAAACGAAATTTGGCCGAGAGAGATCGCGCATAAAAATTAACGATATACGCTCTCGTCGCGCTTTTAATATGGGCTAAGTCACGGTGGATCTTATAAGGGTAGACTCCTTTTTTACGAAGAAAAAAAAAAAATACAACGCGTTCTTCGAGCGAACGCGGCTAAAAATTAAGATTCAAGTATAAGTTTCTTAGAAGTAATTCGGGCATTTTTATTCGGCTGTGTTATATAAAAAAAAAAAAATAATAATATACGGAAAATACATGTGGAGAAAAGCGACTTTAGATTCGGTAAGATCTCAAATTTAGATGAATAATTTTTGTACCCTATTTTTTTAAATGATCGCCAAGTCGATCACGAAGTCGGAGAAAAGGGTCGTACGAAAAATTAACACGGTAATGTATTTATCAAAATTAAGTCGTTAAGTTTAGTTTAAGGTAAATTTCGCGTCGGAAATTTCGGAAACGTGTGCACGTATTAGTATCGATATCGAGGGGAGGGTTCGTATAAGTAATTCGAAGATTCGCCTCTGCTTAGCCCTTCCGATTCGTTGAAATCGTAACTTTTCGGGAAGGGGCGGGAGAAAACGTAAAAGTCCGAAATGAGAAGTTGAAGAGAGCGCTAAACGAGATCGACGATCGTGCCGCATTGAAACGATCTTTTGATAAATCTAAACTACTAGTCTCTGCCCGACGTTTTCGGGTACGATCGATCGCGAAGCTTCGCTGGGAGACACTCGAACATAATCGTCTGCAAGGTGTGTCGTCGATGTAACTTTTAATACATATACATATATAGGTAGGATATGTGCTCTTTTATAATCACTTTCATCCGCCCTCGTCAATACGAGGAATATACCTCGTTTGAAGGCCGCGTAGTGTTTTAGACATTTAAGTAGCTGTATTACTTAGCCGTTAAGGTGAATCGAGAGGAGAAAAACCGATCGGACGGCAGGCATGGAAGCGATCCAAAAAAAGAAATCATAGTAGACACAAGTATTTTGCAATGCAAAAGCGAATAATCATGCTGGTAGTGCGGACCAAACGGGACAACCGACGGAAGGTTTGAGGAAGTGATGAAAGATGTTTTTCTTGGGAAGGAGCGAGAGAGAAGACAGAGAGATAGAGACATGTAAAAAGAAATTGCCGCTCTCCATCGGAGATCAACGTGTCCAAAATTGTTCGTAGAGTTCGATTAAACTCGTAATAAGACATGGCGAGGATTTCTGATGACCGTGCTTCGAGTGATGTGTTTTATTTCTGTTTTATTATATCTTATTTCTTATTCTCTAACATCGAGTAAACAGTAACAAGCGTTTTAATTTTCATGATTTATTTAAGATGAGATGAGAGTTCAGGGCAAACAAATATATAATTCTCAAAATAATAATAATAATAATAATTGATGGAGTTTAGTTGGTTTCATATGTTTATCTTATTATAATAATTTTTTAATTACCTAATGACATTTATGTTTCATAATCGTTAAAGAATTATACAAAATAATTTCGCGCTGACCTAATTTACGTCGTCATATGTCGTCATTTATCTTAATTTTCATAATTTCTAATTATGAATATTATTTATGGAAATTAGATTAATTCGTGTTTTCTCGAAGCCGATAGTGTCACGAATCACGCGTTTGACGAGGATATACATATAGCTAGCATACATTTAAAGATGGTTTAACGTTTTTTTTTTTTTATATCGCGTCATCTTTTTAATCAAACTTTTTTTGGAAACACTCGTAAATATCTCACGGATTTATTAAATTCCATCGACGTCAAGCGCGCCTCGCGTATCACAAATGAGATTCGATTTAATCGCGAAAATCATTGGCACCGACTTCGTCGTCATGAGATATCGCGTAATGGAGATCTCGATAATCGAATAAATTCTCGATTTTCATTCTGCGTAATCGAAGACCTCGAACGATACAAAACGTCTCTTCTTTCGGAACAGCGCACATCGGATTTCTTTCTATTTTTTATCTCCCATTGCAAGCATTCAATTTTTTTTTGTATTTTCTGAGGATGGTGAGAAGAGAAGAGAGAGAGAAAGAGAGAGAGACAAAACAAAGGAAAAGGAGAAATGAGATGGTTAAGAAGAGATGGACGATAAAAAGAGATGAATGAAACGGAGGAAACAGTGAATTGCGATAGCCTTTCCATGTCTTACTGCCCTGCCCTATGACTCTCGTTCGCCTTCCTACAATCTTTGAAGAAAAAAAAAGAAAAAGAAAAAGAGAGAAAAAAAGGATCGGAAAAACGAACAATCGATGGCATCGCTCCGTTCGCATTATAAATCGAGCACCGAGAGTATATTCACGCGCGAAAAGTTGCGACGTTTGCACTTCCGATTGCGACGAGCGGATGTCAGCGATCTTGCACGATTTTGCAAGGAATATAGGAGGGCAACGAAGGGAAGAGGGAAATGTTGAAGCTGAGGTCGCGCGAGATCGGAGCTTTTTCGAATAAATTTACAAAAGGCGGTCGTAACGACGGTTTGGGTAATAATACATATATATACGCACATAGATATTATACGTATACACGTATATAATCGTAATAGCGATAATACATATTGCATAACCATTAGCGGTGTACGGTTTGATCGGAGATTTTTGGCAGGGCTTAGAATCGCTCATCGGTTAATCGGTCCTTTTGTGCGTGGAAAAGAAGAAGAGGACTTGCTCTTATAGGCGTCGTAGTTCGTATCAGTCCTAACTGTAGGTACGTTTGCACGTGGTAAAAAAAATCACATGTATACATATATACTTATACATTATCGGAGCTATTTCCCATTTTCGTATAGCTTAGTCGGAGTCACGATAAGCTCGCGCGTCGCGGCTTTATATAAAGTATATCTGCGACGAAACACATTTTTCTCCCCTATGCTAAAATGGTAAATAAATTGGCAGACGGGAATCTATCTGAAAATTACGTGAACGCAATCGTGACTCAGTTTAGCGGCCGTGAATGAGAGAAGAATGATTGCGGTTTGCAAGGATCTTTAGCCATCACCTGAATATTAACCTATCCCCGCTCCGTTTACTGATTATCTCCCGAACTCCTTATCCGATTTCTCGCCAATTAACCACTAAGTTTTTCGTTTCGTTCGACCGTACTCAATTTCATTGAGACAAAAGATGAGACGCGGCCTGCGGCTGTCCAATCACGACGATGATTAATTCTATCGGTAAAAAAATCGACATCTATAACATTGAAAAATCGTTGAAATAATTTCGCACAAATATTATTTTTCTTCTACTTTATCTCATATTTTAATAGTGATTATCAGATCATATTTCATATTCTACTCTCTTCAAATATCATGAAAATATCCAATTGCGAATTAAGGAATGTAACGATTTATTTACCAAGATTTTTCATTGATATTATCTTTGCGATTGGACACATCGCCCGCTTCGTTCGGTTACCAGCTGACTGACATCTGACACGAATTGGGACATTTTACAAGGACGGATAAACGGCGCGAACACAAGATGCACGTTCTGCGCGATATGCACGACTCGATTAGATCGTGAGAAGAGGATGTCATTCGATTTAAAAACTGACGCATGTTTGCGAGACTGGGTAAGATGTTCCCGAACTAAATCACGGAAAATAAAACAACAGCGAGGCAGCTGTGTCCCTCGATACCTCCCCTATAAGAGTACAAATTTTTCTAATGTGAATAACTATATCGAGCGCTGAATAAAATGTTAGGCGACGAAGGCATAACGAGAAAAGACACAAAGCGAGAAAGAGAGAGAGAGAGAGATAGAGGAAGAAAGAAATAATTTAGAGATGAAAAAGAATATTAATTATTATTGAGCACAAGAGAAAGAATGAAAGGAAGAGAATGATGAGAAAGAAAAAGAATAATATTAGGCGAGAGATAATGTTTAACGATGTTTTCCCTGGTGTAGGAATTATTGCGATATAACGATATATAAAAATTAAGTGAAATGATTTATATATGATAACATACCGCATACTTATCTAGCGCTAGGTCTCACTCAACGTTATTATCGGAATACAACATATATACCGTGCATGTAGCTATGTGTTAACGATCCGAACTGCCATTAGCACTTAAGGCGCGGCCTGCACTGATGATCCCCCTTGAAATTTCTCAGGAACATTTTCATCGAGGCTTCGCGATAACTTTGAAAGCGTGCAACGCTGCATGCCGAATCTCTCACGATTCTGTCACGGCGCAAATTGATTTGTTTAAATATAGGATGGCAAATATATATATATATACATGTATATATATATTTCCCGTTTACTGTCATATCGACGATTTATATGCACGCCAATTTACCTCAATATCGACGATTTCAGAGTTAACTCGATCGCTTCCTCGATGCTAAATCTCGTTGTTGATAGTCGTCTCTTCTCGGACCGCGGGAGGGGAAATGCGAGTGAATAACTCGCGGTCTTTCGGAATCTTGTCGAGCTGGTCTTAAGTGACATGGTATTTATCGCGAAGTGAATGAATGCATATATACGGGAGCCGTGTGAGTATCACGTGCAGTTAGACATGTAAGCTTCGAAAAAAAATCAGTATCGTAGTTAGAGTTCGGTGTGTTTATTGCATGCACCCGCCTATTATAGATAGACGACAGAAAATATCGGTAATCTATTTAAAATTACCTCTTTCTAGCTGTTTCCCCTTTTTGCCTCTTAATGCATTATCTATGAAATATATATATATATATATACACACACACACATAACCGACACATGTACACATAGCATAACACTGTTACATATTCGCCATCACTTGAACTTCCCGTGCATATCTCCATATATATATACATATATACACAAAGACGTACCACTCACATGAAATCTATCTAAGAGCAATAAATGAAAATAATATCGAGGCTTTGCGCTTTGATCGATCGCGAAATTGGCTCAAGATTGTCATAGATTAATTCATGGAATTGAAAGGAAGAGAAGCACCCTTACAGCATTATAACGTATCTGAATATTGAATATCTGTGAACATGTCAAATTACTAAGGAAAGAATTTGTGCTCGATCGAACCTGAAATAAAATTTTTCTCGAATTGATGTCACAATGAAACGAAAGAAATGAATTATTAACGAATTCGCGGTTTAACTTTTGATGCGATAAATGACAATCGCATCGCGGTTCGATCCTGCACCTATTATTTTTTACCGTAAATAGTTTCGTTCGTCGGTTGATGAAAGCGTATCGCCTCGCATATAAACGTAACTTGCAACTGCCGAAAATAAGACTCGAGAAACATAATCTTTCCAGCCTAAGCTTTTAACCAAGAAAATTTTATATACGCAGCTTTTTGAAGGACCACACAGTTCGTAAGTCCACGCCGAGATAATAACAGAGCGCAATCGTTTGAGACTGATCCCCCGTTAAAAAGTCGCGTCAGCGTCGACAATTCAAGGCGCAAAATTAACGAGGAGGAATGAAGAAGGAAGTGCACGAGTGCGCAGAGAGAATTCCCGTTGAAACCGACGACGATACGCGATTTTAACGTCAGCAGAAAAATCCCGCGCGATCGTCGACGACGAATTTTAGGGAGGGCGATAAAATATCGATATACGGTTGATTCCGACGGCGAACAACGACGACCTAACGACTCCATATCCGAACCATCAAGAGTTCCTTGATCGTTCGAATATCCGTACGTAAGACTCGGAGCGTTGGGTGGGCGATCGACGCCGTGGACGAAAAGTACGAAAGAATAGGTCAGGAGGTAAACGCGTATACAGATACATAGATATATATATTTTTGATAAAAATCTATTCGAAAGCGATTTGCAAAAAAAGGGGGGGGGGAAGGAAACGAAAAGTTAACGCAGAATATAGGTCGGCGTCGTCGATCGTGCGTTTTTCGCATTTTGATGCAATTTTTGCGAAACAAGTAAACTCGAAAACAGAGACAACTCTCTTTCATTTTTTTTTATAGCGTTCTCGTTTAATACGAACGAATATGAAGGGGAAAAGAAACGATGAGCTCGGGATTTTGCTCTTCCTTCGCATCAAATCCTCCTCAAAGACGCATGCAATAAATCGAGAATGTCGATGTCTGGAGAATCGATAAGTCTATCTACTGATTCTGCGAAATAATTATTATGACGGAATTTTTAGGATTGTACTGTAGCCGTTAACAATGGAGAACGTTACTTGTCTACTGTTAAGCTCCGGTTTTCGAAATTATTCTTATTATTAATTATTAGGCAAATTTAACAGAGGCGCTTAATATTTCCACGCGAAAATAGGAGCAACATTTTTTACGGATCGATACAGCAGGACTCGCAGCATCTCGATAAAACAAAGGATGATTCTTTCGATAATCTCAATGTCGGGATACTATGCACACGAGATTAACACTTAACATCGCGAAATGTAAAATGTATGAAAGGGTACATATACAGAGAAATATATAATGTAGACACGGACATACACACGGATACAACACTCTACATAGTATATGTTGGTCGGCACTATATTTCCCTAGCGCTTGCCAAACTCTTATTATGATCAATCTATCGTTAGAGTATAAGAGTTGATATTTAATAATTCGTATTGTAATTGTACGCGATTATATTTGTTTGGTTGGCTTGAGGGCGAGAGTCTAACTCGGGTTATTAGATACTACGCTGTACCTTTAGCTGGCGGGTCACTCACAGTAATTGTCATCTTCATCGCTTCACAGAAGAAGAAAAGGGATTCCCGTAATAAAATCACGAGTATATCCAGATTGTTATAGTTTACGTTTCGATGCGTATAGGAACATCTATCTTATATTGTCATCCAATATTATCGACTATGACGTGAATAATGTTAATACAAATAAAAAGTATAAAATATATAATGTTTTTCTTTTCTTTGCGCTGAGAGTTATTACATGTTTGTGAGTTTTGTGCATAATTCGTATATGTAATATATTAATTCGAGGTTGCATTGTAATTCGTTATGCGTAAGTTCCTTTACAAGCACTCATTTATATTGCATGTTGAACGTAATTACGATGCGGATAGATAGAACTTAAGGGAGAATTTTGGTATTAAGATATTGGTTGTGAAACGAGATGTTTGCGTCACGCGCCATGTAGCGAAAAAAAAATGGTTACTGACGAAGACGCTGCTAGGCGTCGAGTTGTTGAAGAGTTCGTACATTGTACGGACGTGTTTTCGACTGGGACGTTTAAATTAAACCTATTAGGAGAAGACATCGCGAGAGGAATTCCTTCGTGAGGGCGAACATTGAGCGCTGGCCGTTGTAAATGTTCCCGTAGCGATTGCTCGTGCTTGTTTCGAGGAAAAAAAAAAAAAAAGGTCAAGTAAATTAGGCAAGTAAAATAATATGATAGAAAATTGAAATTGTGTGCGATTGGTTGGGCTGGCGTGTTGTTGCAAGAGTTGTAGACGGGCGATTTGATCATCGGCCCGGCCGATCCCGAACAATCGAGAACACGTCCGTTGATCGTGCGAATCACGACGAAGAGAAAAGATCATGGAATCGGGGAGACAAGCGGTGTGCACCCGCCAGCGACCTTGAGGGGAAGATAGACGCACGAAAACAAAGCGGAAAGTAACGAAGGACGAGTCGCGTTTTTTGAGAAAGAGAGTATATATTATCGATAAGCTGTGTCGATTTTTCGAGAGCTAGTGCTTAACAAAATATTCCGGATCGTTTCTCCGAGCGAGATCACGAGATCGCACGCTCCACACTCGTCGCAGGCCATCTCCGATCGAGAGATGAATCGTTAATACGAGTATCTTTGCCGGCCTAAGAACTAAGCGCGAGGCAGAAAGAGGAAATAGAATTCGCGAAACGAGACGAGCAGCTTTTCTCGGAGAAGCGATTTTATACACACACATACACACACACACACACATACATAGACGTTTAATACTTTAGTCGAGAGAGAGAGAGAGTCGTCGACGGTCGTTCGATCTCCTCACCTCGAGTCCGGATCGAGATCCGAGGCAGGGTCGACCGTTCTGTCGTTTACGTCGCATTACACGAGTTTGCGTTAATTAATCAATGCTCTACTCTAGAGCAGAGGACACGGTCAATATGGGTCCTGGCAGTTTCGGGCTTAAACGTCCTCCCTTCCGGCCATCCCGTCTCGGGGGCCTATCCTTCCTTCTGGTTCCGGCGTGACGCGGAGTATCGCCGGAGGGGATATTAAGCGAAAGGACGGACAGGAAGTACACTATAAGCATTAGCGCATTACGGCTACGCCTAGGTTATAAAATGAGGTGAAAAAGAGATAGGGGAAAAAAAAGAAAACGGATAAAAAAACATTTCGTAAACGGCAATTTAAGGAAACTGTAAGAACGCGATGATTACTACTATAAATAGCGTGTGAGGATCGAGCTTTATACCGCTTTTTGTATGTTTAGTAATGGAATACCTACATTAAATATTAAACAAATAAAAAATGAATAAATAAATATAAACTACAAAACTTACACAACCTACTCTCTAATTGACTATTCTCTATATGCAAGACATATATATATATATATATAAACATAATATATATATAAATAAATATAGATATATATTATAATAATTATATTATGATTATTACGCTATGAGAATACGAGTATGATGATTTAAGGAAAGTATACATATTATATTAATAAACATTTTTTAATGCCATTATCCTAAAGATATTGGTGAAATGAAATGAAATGCAAAAAAAAAAAAAAGATAATGTGTTGCGTGTTACTTATTTATTCCCTATCAATATAAAAAGTATTCCTTTTCCCTGATTTATTATTCCTTTACCTATAATATTATAAGAAACTACAAAATATGTATATATAATAAATAGATGTATTGAGATAATAAAGTTTCTATTATAAAGAAAATTAGAATTCCATTTTCCATACATTTACGAATCATATTTTATAAACTGTTCAATCATTTATATCTAGGCGAAAAATAACAAAATACATTAAACGAAATACATGCAATACATGCAAACGAAATGATTTCAATATCGCTGTGAAGCGAAGCATGATATCGCTGAACTTATAATTAACGCCGTATTATTAATTATACACCACATTATTCCTTGAAATAAATGAAAATACTGTATGACCGGCCAATCGTAATGATAATTAAACGGTCGTTTGTAGCGCGGAATTAGTTCACAGACTGAAAAGGTGAAGCATATCTCTTTTTGAAACAGGATATTATCCGTGTGGAAATTTTCTTGAGAATGGAGCTATACAAGGCAGAGCGTAAGTATTCTCGAGAGACGGATGTAACCTATCACCCGGTAAGTACGAGCGAGACGATGAATTTATTACGTGCTGCATGACTTCATGATCCCATCGTATGACACGTTGTCGTGGGAAGGTTAATAAGTATTAAATCCGTGAGGAATTTCTCCGATGAACGATAAGTATCCGGATGAAGAAATATAACTGGTTAATGACACATTGAGAAGATGCGAAATTTTAAATATACTTAATCAATAATATTTTCGAGTTAATTACATAAGATTTTGAAGATTAGATTTTACTCTATGTGCATGAAAGTCCACGAATATAAAATCCTTAGTTCCAAAAATCTATCGTGAGAGAGAGAGAGTCTCTGAAAAGATGCATTGGTTTTCACTGTGCTTTCGAGAGTGAAAATTATAAGCGGAAAATAAATTATCTTTATAATGAGAGTTCGATCGACGATGAAAATCCCTCTTCATGGTGCCCTTTCGTTTTCACGAAAGCGCGTTCTTTTTGTGCTGATTAATCGAGAGTCATGAATCCACCAACTTTCGCTGATTCGTAACACCTGGTCAATTATACGGCACGTCGCCCATCGTAATCGAAGATCCATCCGTCAATCGCTGATGCGTGACTACGCCCCCTCGCCCCCTTAGAATTCGTCCCGTTGGGAACGTCGCACTGTAAAGCAGACCCCTGGCAGTTTTGTGGAGCCCCTCTGTAGGGCGAGGATACGGGGTGTCACAAAGGAAGGCGCACGAAGAACCCCAATTCGTGGTACGTTAGACGTGTTTACGGCCAGTTGCCTAAGAAAGGGGATGAATGGAGCTTCCGATATCGCAAGCGTAGCTGACCGTTTCTAGCTGGGAGTATAAAAGGAATTTGTTTATAGACAGATGTAGAGATGCATTTACAAAAATAGAGTTTATTTTAAGGATTAACATTTTTTTTATTAATTGTTTTTTTTTTCTTCAATACAGTTACTATATTCCTATGTAGTAGTGAAACATATTTTAAACATAATAATATGCTGTATATCAAAGTAAATATATTCCTATGATATAAATAATTCAACTCAGCAGCTCCTCGAGTATTCGTAAACGTATGAAAGCACTTTATCGCTGCGCGACGATATTTATCAATCGCGTTAAAAAATCGTGCTCGCGCAGCCACGTTCGGCGAGATGGTCAGATTAATAGCCGCGTTTAATTTTTTTGCTTTTACGAGATCCATTCCGATGAGCCTCATAAATCTTTACGCGCCTCGCGCCGCGATGGCACGGGTAATCCGAGATTGAATTAGCGGATCGATAGAATTCCCGACAGCGAGTCCTTGTATCTCTGCTATGAGAACTGTCTGCCGAGAATTATAGTCCGCCGGATGTCTTCTGTCGCTGCCCGACGTGATCGATCGTGGACGCGATCCGCGGGCTCTTCCTTCCTCAGCTTCGCAGCCGACCGCGTTTTCTTTGTTCGCCGAAAACGCCCCCTCGAGTCCCGTAGAAAGCAATTAATTCCCTACATCGCGCGAGGGGTGAGATCAGCTCCCGCCTATATACTGTCGAAGATTACTATTACCGAGGAATAGGTATACGCGAATAAATATTACGGGAGCCCTGGCACGTGTCTCTCTCTCTCTCCCAACTTCGAGTTTCAAGTTCGTCCGTAGGGGAGAAACCTTTGGAAATATATGTGCGAATGCACATTTTGCGGACAGCGCGTGACCATTAAGAATATTGCGCTTGTGTCATAAACATACCTTCCCCGCCGAGAATGTTATCTGTACTAAACTACTGAACTAAGTTTTCAGTAATGTCCCTGACGAGGCGGCATTTGTAACGGAATGCGACGTTATCTGTGTGTACTTTGTTATTTAAGACGCGTAATTAGCAGCTCGGTCTTTAATGCAATGATAAAAAAATATAAAGGTGTAGTGTGAAAATGCAGATATCAGTATTGTATTTTCTTTTTATGTCGACGATATCAAGTTAATGTTTCTTGATACTACATTTAATTGGTAATAGAATAAAAATTGAAATAATATGTAATAGAATAAAAATTGAATATAAATTGAATTTATAACAAAACATATTTTTAACAAAAAATTACAACTACATACGAAATTAGAATTTAATGTTAAACATTTCCGACAAAAATACTTTACTAGATTAATACAAATTATTTGGCATTATTATCTGAAGATTGTTGACTTCGTAATATCACTCCTATTTGTATGTAGTGTAACTGTGTTAAATACACACGCGTGTTTCCCGGTCTCGAACGAAAACGACAGGTGATCAGTTGCGTGTTGATGTCTGGCTGTCGCGGCGATTAAGGCCTAATGGAGAAACTTAATTTCTTGGGTCATTGACCGCTAGCTACGCTATCATTGTGCTCCGGGTCGTCTAGCCGGTGAGGCGAAACACACACACAAAAAAAAAAGAAAACAACCCGTGATCGAAGGAACGACAGCGAGACACGGAGGTGTAGGCACGCAGATAAAAGTATCCAATGAAGGGGATATTGGGGTGGGAGGGACAGGGGATTATAAATTGGCTACTTTGTGTCGTGGTTATTGGAGGGCCAAATTGCGAACGACCATCCATCCATTTTTCCTGCCCGGTGCTCACTTTCTCGCCTCCTCTCCCGCTTTTCCAGACGTTGTTCTTCTCCACTGAAATCATTCCACCTTGATGCGAGCGATCGTTTAACACGACACGAGTTTCATGAGCAATGATAAGTTTGCATTCTGCAAACGAAAAGCGAGATCATTTCTTTTTTTTTTTTTTGCGTACAGTGATTATTTGCACAAAAATTAATATGAATTATATTAACCAATGTATATATACCAGAATTTCTCTCTCCCTTTTAGTATATCTCTTCTCGTATATAAAAATATTATTCGACGTTGTAGATAGATATTGCTACGGGTAAAATGATTGTCTTTTCGTAAGCACGGTGCTTCTTGACTTTCGCGACTTCTTGTTCCTCGAAACTAGAAGATTGCACCTTCGCATTTCCGTGCAGTCAAGCGTGTCTATACGATAGGCGAGGATGATCGACGGGACGTAAAGAAGATAAGGGTGCGGAACGAGCCAGCCATTTTCAGAAGGGAGGATTCATCGGGATTCCCGGGTCCATTGACAAATTTGCTGGCGAGCAAAAAAGGCTGCTTGGTATGCATCCTTCGCTCGGTCCATCGACTATGCAAGACCTCGGCTGAGCTTCCACCGCATGTGCGTGACATGACATGTGCATTTCTCTCTCTCTCTCTCTTTCTCTTTCATCTTGCTCAAATGATTTTAGAGAAAATAACTTTAGAAAAAGGCGTTATATTTGAACGTGTGTATACAGATGTATTTTGATATTTTTCTTTAGTTACAGACAGTTAATTTATCAGCGGCAATTGCAATCTAATTCACTGTGCATTTAACATTAATTATTATATTTCCGTTTAAATATAATGTGTGTAACATTATTACATTATTACAAAAATAATAAAATATCCAGCTAAGCTGGTTTTTCTACAGTTAGGAAGATACAATATAACAAATTTAATGAAGAAATTTATGAAACTATTTATTATTTTTTCGAAAATAGAGTAGGGTAACATCTAATTAGTTTGCTAATTAGTTTTCAATTTATGAAATTGATACTAGTTTCTCGAAACTGGATCCCCTTTTCTTATTTTTTTTTCCATGAATCACGTGATATCGATATATGAGACAAATTAAAAAGAGGGCGAAGAAATGAAAATTCAAGAACACCACACGGCGTTCTTAAAACTCGTTGCCCTAGCTACTGCCTGCGTTGTTTACGCGTAATTCCACCCCTTGTCGTGGGGTTAGCTAATTGGTTATCGACCCCGCAACTGCTTGTCTTCGGGGTACAATTTCAAGAGAAGGCGCCTTTCCCGTCTTATAGGTTTGTGCTTGGGAAAGCACGAGCGTTTTCGAACTTTGTCTCTCTCCCTCTCTCTCTCTCTCTCTCAGCTCATCTTTCAGGTATTTTGAATTTTAATACCTCATTATTAGAATTCTTTACAACACCCTTATCTTATAAGAAAAACGTCATAAAAAAAAACAATTTTTCTTGACGAGATCTTCGAATTAATATCATCCGGAACGTGTAACTTGTCTACAATGAATATATGAATTATTTAAACCATTCATCTCGTAAAATACTTTTTGATTTTGATAATTTAAGAAACTTGTCATTTTTTGATAAAATGTGCAGTTAATGCAAAATTGACTTTCCAAAAAAAAAAAGAAAAATTAACATTTGTCAGTCTCTCTCGTTAAACAGCGAATTGAGTTTTTCATTAACCGTCAAACGTACTCCGTCAAGGAACTCGATTGAAGTGTTCGAAGCAGAGCTGATAGCCACTCGAACGAATAGCGCGGGCTCGATTTTGCGAAACTCTCGAGTCTTCCACTTGCAGCTTCTCTCGCATCCCGGACCTCGTTATCTCGGGCGGTTTCAAGTGTCCACCGTCCGGAAACGACCGAGAGACTGCCGGCCGATTCACGAAATGCGTATTGACGAAAACAGCCGCGATGGTCAGAAGGGTCGCGTACTCGGTCTCGTACTCTGCTGGATTATTTACCAGGAGGAGGGACGATTCCCATCCCTTACAGTAATGGCTTATATTGGAAAACTTCTGCAAATTTGTACCGTTTGAATCATTGAAGCGCGTCCGTGGATTCGATGAATCGAAAATTTCGTAAGAGCGCGCGGGTAAACTCGCGCAGCGGGATTTCCAAAGTGGGTCACCTTTTTGGAAATTACTTTCGCCGCGTCGGCATTGCCGATGAATGTCATTAATTTTAAATAAAGTCTCTGAAAGTGAAGGATAAAGACGTTTAAACGTTTTAATAATAGAAGATAGATAATACGTTCGTTATACTCGTCTACGAAAACTTAGCTGTGATCAGGAATAATACATCTATTTCATATCTAAAATAGAGCAAATAAAATAAATCAGTTAAAAAATTAGATACATGGATTTTAAAAGAATTATTCATTTTCTTTGCTTTTCGAATTCTTAAATTTCGATTAATAAATTTTTTATTGACATTTATGTTTTTTTTTTATGGACGTTAAAATTTCATTAGGCGTCGATTCGGTGAGTTCGAATGTCATTCGGTGATTCGATTTCAAGCATCCCTTTCTTGCATTCGGATCAAAGATGCGAGTATCCGACGCGATCTTGACCGTCAACCCCTCTTTTAGTTTCAATGTTCATCTATTTGATCTTTCTTCCTTCCAGCCACACGCCGCGAGGGAGGCTTACCTAAAAAAACGTGCCTTTACGATCGGCCGCTACCTACCGAAACATGTAAATGCGAGTTAGAATCCCTTCTGCCCGGTATAACGTCGTCTTTTTATCTGCGTTCCCTTTTATGCTACTTCGAGAATGTACAGTTATATCGCTTTTATAGCACTACGTTGCAAACTTGAAAGTACAGACGTAACATAATTTTTTTTCCCTTTGATTACAAAAGTATATTATTAAGTTGTACCATATTTAAGTCGGAAACGTTTTTAGTAAAATAGTTGAATGTTTCAATGGTTCCCGCATTATTTCTCAAATAATAATCCTTATACAAGCATGCGAAACATTATACCTATGGATTTTGTTGAAAATGGAGTTCTGCGGAAAATTTGATAACAGTGATAACGGATATTGTTGCGAGAACTTATAGAAGTTTAGCAAGTAATCGTCATTTGGCATTGTGTGCAAGAAATCGGATGAGACATCTCGAGGCATCTCACTATATAACGCTCTGCCTCTCTTCTTCCGGCAAAACTCGCACATAATTTCCGGCCCAGCGATCTCTCCCCCGCGGGTTCTCCGTGAGCTTCGATTATAAATTCCGCAACGAAATATCATATTCCCTCTGTGCGCGATCCTTTCATCCGCCATTCAAACGGCGTATTTTTACGGTCGCGCGTCGTCCCCGCGTGGAAACATGTAAATACTTACGACGTTCCTCACGCGTTGCACACAGACCATTTCGTTTGACGATGTGCACCAGCCGTTCCTCATCCTTACGTCTTACCTTCTCCCGCTGCCGAAAGAACGGCGGGCTCCCTCTTCGCCTTCTCGCCGGATTCACGTCAGAGAGCGAAGATACGCGCTTTTACGACCGTCCAGCTTTACGAGAGGCTTTCGGAAATATTTCATCCCTCGCATGAGGCACGACGGTTCCGCTTTCTTTCCTTCCCCGACGTAGCCTCCTCGAAGTGACGCGATCTCTCGACGCGACAAAGGGAGCTCACGAGTTTTTCCACCACCGAGAGAAACGACGTAGGACGATACCGAGCGATATAATGTGCCGCTTACGCGAGATCTTGGGCCTACGCTTGTTTTTGAATCGTTAAGTTGAAATGCCTTTTTTCTTGAGTGACGCTCATAAAGATATAGAAATGTGAGTTCTTAACGTTTGAGGTTTGTCTGTTGCGCGTGTATGAAACATTTGCATTGACTTCTTTTGCAGTTCTCGGATTTTATTCCAAAGAGAAAGAATATTTTAGAAAAGATTTTAATTAATTGTAGAACAAGATAATTTAGTTTGTTCTACGTTTGCTGTTTTAATATAAAATAATGCCTTTATCAAATAGAAGTAATTCCAACTCTGCATTGTTAAAAGATAATACATTATATGTATGTTGAGATTTAAATATTTCAATTTAATTTCTGTATTATATACGATTATATTTTGTTTTACTATTTTGCTCTATAAAATGATTCTATAATTTTTGATGTCAATACAAATTTCGAAATTATTTGCTTAATTTTATCTAGTCGTTATTTAAATCAAAAATCTACAGAAAAGAAGATATACATGCTAATTTTCGTTCGGATTATCGGTCTCCGTTCAGCCTGCGGAATTTTACTCCAATATCTTAGCGACGAAACGACGACGATCCTGCGGCCCCCGAGTCTGAATCTATCGAACCACGATCATGCGACCACCCTTGTCGGGCATTAGATGCCGGCGTTTTGGGCGCGCGATCCTCGGCGAAAGGGATCCGTATAGAAACCGTAGGGAAATTCTACGGGGAAGAACGTCGCTGGCGCGTCGACATTGTGTGGCGAAATTCCGTCCGATATCGTTTACGGCAGCGCGTCGAGACGTACATATATGGATCCGGACGAACCCCGGGCGACCCCATCGTGGACGAGGGAAAGCGGGTTTTGGCTGCCACCTCGACTGCCAACGGGATCGACATCGAGGAAGGGGAACGAATATGTGTCCGTCGCGCGTACGCCCGACGCATATATACGACGCATTACCGGCAACGTCGTCGACCTGTCCGCGCTACTCTCCCCCGTCTCGCTGGGACATGAGGAAAGGGGTAATGGCGTTGTAATGCTCGTAATGTAATGCTCCGCACATTACTGCCTACAAATTGCTCTCTGTCGAGCTCCGTCTTCCCTTCCCCCCGTCGCTCACGGTATTTTCTTCGCAGAATTTCGGCTATTAGCCGAAACGCGACGCGCTCTCTTGCGTCCTTTCAAAGGGATGAATTCTCGAGGTAATCTCGAGAATGAATTTCTTCCGAGTTGATTCGGCTTAGAACCGTTGCATCGATACTTATCGCCGTGCTTTAAAAATTAATTGCATGGCTTGTTTCGTCACGGCGAGATCTCTCGGGCAGTCGAGCATTAAATGCTCCTCATCCCTGCGAATTCTCCCGCTTGATTAATTCGCGGAATAAGACGTAGATAGGTAGGTATCGGGGTTGTTGCTGGCAGAGATGGGAGGGGAAGGGTGGGACCTGCCTGTGCCTGCCTTACGGATTCACCCCCGCGTTTAACCGTTCTCAACATAGCTCTTTGTTCTCCGAGTGCTTCTTCTCGCGTAAGATCACGGGCGACGCCCGCCTCTCGCAGGTTTTATCGCGCATAATGTCATCGAAAGCCGTACAGACAAAGGAGTGAGTACCGAAATCGGAAAAATATACGAGGGCCGGACAATCGAGGGCTTTCGCTTAACGATCGCCGTTAACGACCCAGGAAAGGGGGACTTCTCTATTGGTCAGTGAGATAGGGCTGTCGGAATCCTTAAAGGGAATATGACCTTGGCTCTGCGGGTGCTCGCATCACAATCCGATCTCGGAAATGAGGCCGTCAAATTATTTCATTGACCGCAAACGATCTGATTACTGCTATCAAGAAAAATTCAGAAGACTAATACTCTTATTATTCTTATAATAAGTTGGATTAACGATTTAGATATGATATGATTATTACATTAATTACACGCCAATAATATTTGTGGGACAGATTTTGACATTCAGAGATTAACGCGGTTATTAATTAATTAATTATAATATAATAACCACAAGGTATATTTCAAATGGCAAGTATGTGTTTTTGTTCGCAGTATAAGCCTCTGTTTGTTTAAACAATATCGAGGAAATATTTTACGAACGATAATGCGTTTCAAAATGCAGTTTATTACGTGATCCAAATTAATTCCAATATTTTATCATTATAAATTCAAATGATAACATTGTACTTTTGTTTTAATTGTTTTAATTCCTGCTAGTCGCATGCAAATTTATTTTTATATGAATTTGCATATGCACATCAGTTTTATTTATAAAAATATAAAAAAGTAGGATGTAATACATATAAGCAATATACTATAAACATTAGAAATTTTCATAAATTGCAAATGGTTGCAAAATGATTGTATAAACTTCGGCAAATAAAAAATTAAGTATAATATAATTATCATTATAATAAGTATTATATAGTACAATTAAGTATATAAATAGATTTTTATTTTTATGAGTTTTATTTATCCGTCGCAGCATTTTGCGTTAACAAAAATCACACCTTTATTTTATAGTCAATCCAATTAGTGTAACAATTTTTTTATTTGTTTGTTATGTGTGTCATAAAAAGTTCTAATTATTAAAAGCCTTAAATACCTTTTTTATTAATTTATTTCATCCGAGAAAGACATTTTTACGAATTTGTATAAGACGCTGGTTGATTTTCGAATAATCTGTTTATTTCAAAACAGTTTTCATATAATGAATTCTGAGCATATCCATGCATTTATGCAGAACTTTTTCTAAAACTTACATAAATTTTTGAAAATCTGATGAAAAATGAGAAAGAAAATATAGCACGTCAAAGTGAGACGCTGCATGAACTTTACGTCTCATTGTCAGTTTGCTCTGAGGCATTTTTTTGGTTTAACGGCCAGAATTATTTGTTTAAACTATTACGAACTATAGAACTATTAAAAATAAAGCTAGAACTCTTAATTAATTATTAGTTTCTACGAAATAATATTCCAGCTTTACACACACGTTTGTTACATAATCTCGCAGACACGATTTTAAGCATCTTCTATTCCGAAAATACACATCGTCACATACCAGACATCAGACTGCGATACATCGATATCGCCGTGACAAAGTCATTATTGCCCTTGGAGGGCAAGCGAATCATGGTAGCACGGCGAGTCGCTTCGGGCAAAAATCCATTTGGGGCTTGAGATCAATCGCTATTCAAAAGATACGTGTTCGAGCGCTTGATTAATGGACCCATTGTAACGCCACGACAATTTCAACCTTGTTCGTAACAAGCGAGCGAGCACACGACACAGAAAAAAAAAATCTAAAACGTTACGGCTTCAAATGGAATTTTGAAATAAAAATTATTTGAAGATATGTTTTTTTTTTCCTAGATACAGTCAATTCTTTATAACGGAAAACGCTATCCATTCCACGCGTCCATAACGATTTGCATCTTGCAAATAGAATGTATCTCGAATTATGTAGCGTTTTAGCGCATTCTAATATAGTGAACTGTAGCTACACACTCACGAGGGGCAGTAAAATACTGGTTATATATATATATTTCGAAGTCTCGCTTCGAAGGCTCGAATCAATTATTATTCACACGGTACTCATTCGTGGTCCCTGATTAATGAATTGCCCGGCGGCCAGCTCAAACTATTCGAAGTGGATTCGTAGAGCGCGGGAGTGACAACCATTCTACGTTTCGAAACGGAAGCGTCTCAAAGACCTGTCGCGTTGCGTCACGCAAAGACGTCCCCGCGCTACGTCTCCGACGAGGACATTAAATTAATCGTCATTAGGCGTCCCGCGTCAGCTTAGGGGCGGTTGCACCGCCAAGTAGAGGCCCGAGACGGAGCCCCTGTCACCCTCTCGTTATTAATAACGTTTTCTCCCGGGGCCGAGACTGCTTTCGATATAATGCCGCCCTCAGCTTTCTCTCTCTGGAAAATTTTTGCGCGCTGAAGAGCGCGCCCATTCGCTTTCCCAATTTCATTTGCATTTATATTCGCTTTCAGATGTACGTCCGCAAGTAGATGCGATTATGATACAGGGAATGTTTGGCACTTCTGGGAACCAACTGTGCGACGGGTTTTATTAATCTCTTTTGATAAAAACACATTCGAGAGAATGGACAAAGAATGGTCAAGTGTTGATAGCATAACGATTCTGAGATAAATTCCTTGGGAGAAACCGAGCGTTATACATCATTGACGGTAAATGGTTAAGGCAAACTTTAATTTGTGCCAAAGACCCACTGGACTCCGGCATTCCATGATTTAATGATGCACAATTTCGTCGCCGGAAGTTCATTAAATTTCGCATGGATCTCGTTATCCGCATATCTCTCAGCGATTATTAATATCCTTGTAATTATTATTATAATCATTCCCTTTGCTCCTTGCCAATTCGCAATGAAGAAGGGAGAAGTCTCTTAGGGATCCAAGTATTTAATGAAGCACCTCTTACGTGGGTCGTTCCCAGGGGCAGAGGAGGCGTACCGTTCCTGTCATTATTACGAAACAGACTGGCATCATTGTTTATATAATTATATCTCGACCTTGGAAGACGTTATCCGACCCCTCCATTCGTTGTCGTCAAATTAACGAGTCGTGCTTACTAAGCATTATGCTATCAGCGTTACGTAGAATTATTTTCAAATGAAATTTATGGAACTTCAACTGTCTATCTATTGCGCAAAAATCTGACAAAGATATAACTCTTTACAATAAAATAATTATAATCTTTTATATGTAATAAGTATATCTAATTATAGAAAAATATATTTTTGGCACATAATACCTATGCTTGTCAGCCAAGATAAGTAGAAGAAATGTATAAGGAAGAATAAATAAACTGTGTATCTTATAAGGGGAATCTTGTGACGTAAAATGCATAGAGACCATACTGACGTTGTGACTTCAGTAGAAACAGCTTCATTCCCCGACTTTGCTCCGGCGCGTTCTCTTATCTATACGCATATCTCCCTTAAGGACAGCGAGTCTGGCGAAACTGTGATACCGGCGCAATATTAATAGCGTATACCTCCTCGCTTTCCCTCTCACAGTTGAATCCAGCCCCAAAGACAAATCCCAAGCTAATGTCGTTAGCCAGTCTTCTGGGAGCAGTGCTGTTCTCTCATACAAACAGACAATGCGTCGAGCAACTTCGTAAAGCTTGAGTAAATACTCCAATATCTGGTCGATCGAACACTCGTCGGAGAGTGGGTCGGTTTCCTCGTTCTGAGAACATTAACAATCGATTAATTATGTACCGCTATTGAGACGACCCGTCAAATTTCTACCTTTCACCAAGAGAGGGTTTGCACTTGATATCTTTCAATTCAAATTTTATGAAAAATAAACTTTAGATAAAACTAACAAGAAAATAGCTTTAAAATATTTTCCATGGTAAGAAATCATTTCTTATCTCTCTTTCGCACTATTTTATCGAAGACAGTTTTCTCATTTTTTAATATAATTAATTTTACTTTTGATGATATTCTGAATTATATCCTCCAATCTTTTTAATACGATGTCGTAACATGACGACACTTTTAAAGAATACATTTTTAGAATCTAACTTGGATCCGATCGAAATTGGCAGGTTATTCCGGCATCTCTCGCGCTTTTGTTGTGTGTAATTAATGATCATGGCACTATGTGGCAGAGACGAGGCGAAACCGCACGTTTCATTGACACTTGAACGAGGGTCAATTAAACGCTATTAGCGCCGGTGGATTTTAGCCAATCCTCGTAACGAGGCTGATGCACGAAGGATATCGAAACGGATAATACGCGAGTAACCCTAGGGCCAATCCAGCTTCACGGACGTTATCGAACGTAATCGGATTGGAGAACATACAATTTGCTATTCGGTAAATCTGAATCTGATACATAAATTTTTATACGCTTCAAGCAAAACGTACGTTCACTATAAAGTTATATTAAATGAGACGATAAATCCGTCTGCGCTCGGTTTTACTATTACACGGTTTGGACATTTTTGAAAAATATGAAATAATATCATCTAGTACGAGCTACTGTGACAGATTACATGCATGTGTTCATGCGAGAGAGAGAGATAGAGAGAGAGAGAGAGAGAGAGAAAGAGAGACAAAAATAGCAAAATTAAAAAAGTACTTTGGAAATGGTTTGATATACAAGCGTAGAGAGAGAGAGAGAGAAATTATAAGTTTCATATATCTTTGTCTTTCAATAGAAAAAGAAGGAAGATACACACGGGAGTGAGTAATTGCTACTACATTGGCGAGAGCAATTTTTCGTCTACATTCATTAATCTGCTCGATAAAATCTTTCAATCGCATCGTATTCGACGTACAATTTCTAGGAAAGCTCGGAATGGAGTTGATCGCGTTTGGAATAACTCTCAAATTTTTGTTGTAATGGATATTCGCCGCAACCGCAAGATAATTACGGTGAATTCTATCGAATCGAGTCTTTCTGCTAATAGGTTCGAACTTTCGTTTCAACTTGCTACGAGAATTCGTGCTTTGACAGGCTGAATTTCGGAAACGGCGTGCTTCCAGTTTACTATGTCGATGATTCGCCGCGAAATTACATGAGAAAAATATACTCGAAATCCTGGAAATGCCGCGTAATTGCGATGAATTTGCTGCGCCACGTAATGATGCGTCATTATGCAACCTTTTGCTCTTGGCAAGTCAATGAGCTCTTTCTTGAGACGCGCCTCATTATTACGGTTCTCTGCATCCTATTTAATTCTCAAGTAATGGTATTATATATAGATTACTTTTTTTAATACAATTATCTTTAGCAATTATGTTTATATAACGAAAATATTTTAATAATATATTTTAATAAATTTATAGAAACAATGTCGCACTAGAAGCGAATAAATCTTTTCAAGTAATGTCTTCATTAATTTAAGGATTAACTTCATTATTTGGACATATTATTACAACGATCTAGGTTATCGTTAATAGAGATTACCATCATTTTCTTTTGAGTGGTATTCCAGGTAACTTAAGTCGCGAAAGTCTTATTTCTCGTCTCATAAAGTGACATATAAGCGTGATCATTACGGAGAGCCAGCATATAAGCGCGAGTTAGAAGAGAAGAGCCAGAGGTCGGCAATCGTGGCGTCGTGCAATGTTATGGTCTATCTTGTAAGAGCCCGTTTAATAGCCGTCTCAGGAGTCGCTAATATGCCATAAGTAGAGGCACCGAGAGAGACACAATTCCTATAACTGTAACTGCAGTTGTCCTTCGTTCCTTCGCGCGAAATGGCATTCCCAGTATTTCTCATGTTGGGTCAGAATCTCTAGAGTTTCGCGTTACAGCCGTCACCATTATATTCCGTCTCTGTTTCGACATTGAGACAAAAAAGTTTCGCAGTATGGGTTAATTTATATAAATTGCTCCCTCAGTCTTCCATCAGTGGCTCTTTCTAAACGTTACTTTAATTACTACAAATGATTACTATAACTTTGCAAAAATTTTCCTACGAATGCAAATATATTATATTCTTCTTACTTTCCGCATATGTCATCTACACATTCACGATACATATCGATGTGTTTAAAAAATATTTAATATCTTAATAATAATTTTGTTGCATAATTGTTATTTAGTTAAACATTTAATGTGACTTATATTTCCGTTTAGCAGAAGCAAAGATATTGAGGTGTTTGATAGTAGATGCATTGCCGCTCGACATAATCGAATCTCCGCATTTATTGCTTTCCGATTGTAGCCGCGAATCGAATAGATTTTTGTTTCATGCCTGCAATTGTCAAAAGCGAACACGCTGATATAAATATAAGTAGTTTTTGTCAGACAAATATCTTCGGCGCGAAGAAAGACTGTTTGTATCTTTAGACGTTCATCGCCTTGCTTCTATTGAGACGCTTATATAAAATGATAAAATTCCGATATTTTTGTTATACAACCAGCCTAGCGTTGCTGCTTTTAAAAGTTTGCCGACATATTTCTTGTTTAAAATTCTTGTAAAAAATTGTAAGTACAAATTATACCTTACAGAGGCTGAAATTATATAATACATAATTCATATTTAATGTAAAAATGGTTTTTACACAATATACACACATATATACATCAGATATACTTTATGATACACTGAACTGATGAAATATGACTTACGTGCTAATTATTTTTGTGCACGCATTTTAGTAATTATTGACGTTACGTAATTTCCAATTTTCTCTGAAGCATCGCGCATGTAACTAAAGTACCTCTTACAAAATCAGCTCACGTCATTATTCTTTACATACCGGCATCAACTACCGCGATATTTCATCGTTATGTTTAATAATCCGTAGACAGTCTGACGAAGAAGTTGGCTTTAAGGGACGCCACCCTTTCGCCCCATTTTTCTCAATCTTATATTGCAGTTAAGATTGTCCTAAATTTGCTTATTGTATATTCGTTTGATTATATAATCACGATTATTACCGGATACCCTGTATATATAATGTGTGTGTGCGCGTGCGTGCGTGTTTGTGTGTTTAAAAATGCATTTCTTCACGATGATATATTATTATTTCGAATTTTTCCGAGAAAGAAACGAGATGATATAAGATACTATCTTCTAAAGTAAATGATAAGCGAACTTCAAAGCATTCACAAGATGCGTTTATCCTCGCGGGACAATCAAGTTCCTGCCCTATTCACGGCACGAGCAGGGGATCCATGATTCTCCTACACGCGTGTACTTCAGCACGTGCATTTCTGCGTGAGACGCAACGCGTGCGGCTCGTTGCCGCGGCTGGAATTACGCGGATGCTTGCGATACCGTCAGATCGGTCGCCAGATCGGTCGTTAAATCGCCGGCTAGATCGACCATTAGATCGCTAGCATGGTGAGCAAGAAGGGGTGGAGGGGGGAGGCTTGTTGTCTGGGCGTAATAGGAATTCGGTACCAATCTCGTATACGGATATGTCTCGGAAACGTGCGCAGAATGTTAAGCCGTAGACGCACGCTCCTTCGTCGTCGCGATACATGGATGCAGGATGAAATTGCGGCGGATATCAGTCTACGAGCTACAAGTGAAGTAAAGTGGATTCGAGGCGAATCTCTCTCCAGCAAGAGAGCGTTTATAAATATCAAATTTATTCTACAACATAAAAGAAATAATGCATGAAATAATATATGATTAAGACAAATAAATATTTTTTTTCGGAATATTCTTTATCCGTGTGAAAACAATTGAAATGTTTACGATATTAAGGATGACTGGAGAGACTGTAGAGATTATTAAATTTAATTGCCATTGCCCCTAATATTTGTTTAATTGATCGCAATCACATAAATTTAACTACAATTGTAGTAAGATAATAGTATGTCTGACAATCCGTCTGACGCGCGATTGTCTTGAAATGATCTCATTTATCTTACAGTATTCCAGCAGCGGGGCTCACTGTCTTGCGAAATTAATCAGACGAATGCAGACGAGCTTTTGTTGCCCTGGTCTCGTATACGTCCCATTATGTCACGACAAATTGGCAAGTATACATTACGTCCGAGTTTTTCTCATAGCATTTTTCCTACGCATTCATACATCAAGCAACTCTTTATTACTTGATTATTCATAATCTCATAATTAGTGCGTTTGTTTGATAAAGACAAATTATAATCTTGCTAGATGTCTTCATTTATCAATTAAATTAATTCTAATAAAGGAACACAGTGCATTTTTCAGTTATTCGGATATGTCTCCCTATACGAGATTGATATCTACTGAATTTCTATTATACCCTTCCTGTTAGTCAACTGTCCCCCTTCGTTCATTATTACTCAGCATTTATCTTGAGAAGAGAAGAAAAAACTTCAACATATTTAAAATTAATAAAAAAATAAAAGTAACTTTATATATATTGGTAGCAGAATGAAATATATGAGATGGCTTGAGTGTGTTAAGTTGGTTATCTCTTTCAATTAAGTACTATGCCATGGCGCACTATATAGGACGAGCTTTCCCGTAGAAGATGGAGCCCCGGTTCTATTAACCGGCGTAAAGTCTTCATGGAGAATCCTTCGTCGTACCTTCCGTCGAACTTTAGTAACGAGCTGGCATAGCTGGTAATATTCCCACGTCGACCCACGAAGATGTACGAAGGGTCGACATCGAAGCGTTCGAAATGAGAGGGGATGCCTAGGTACACACGAGCCATCTGGATCGATCTGGCATTCTTCTTTGTCTCCTGTTTACTTTACGAAACGATTCGGTTACCCGGCGCAATAATTTGGCTTTAATTGACATTATACACAACGCACGATGATACCTTAGCTCGGGTTACGCAATCGCATGCAGTGGCTTCCACCGCTGCTGAAAAGCATTCGAGAGAGGAAATAACGCAAAAACAAATTTTATAGAGACATCAATCGCTTTAAACAAGTTTTTGAATTTAATATTAAAATTATACGGCAATGTGAAAAAAAATTAATAATCGCCTTATAAATAAAAATAAATTTTATTTTTATTTTTAAAAATTTTATGTTTATAAATGAAAATAAAATGTCAGACTGGCATTATGAATAATTGAATAATGTTTTCTAATGATTATTCATTATTGCAATTTGATGAAATAAATAAATAAATGGCGATGCATTAACATTACCGAATACAATCGTGGCTATTTATTTTTATTTGTTTCGATAGCGAATGAAATTTCCCACAAACAAAAGAGAAAGAACAAACCGGTATGTATGTACCTATTTGCGGCGACCGAGCAATGAAAAAAATATGCGCTGCGATGGAGTACTTTCAAGTAATTTGAGTACGAGCCAGCCTAAAACGCGGGTCGATTTGCTTCTACCAGGGGTGCGCGAAACAAAGAGAGAGATTCGCCGGTACCGGTAAAATAATCGGCGGGACAATACGAAAGTTTTACGACCGTCGAAACTCGTACTCGCGAGTCGGCTGCGTTTCCACCAGTGATGACAGAAAAAAAAGATGAACTGCCGAGGAGAAAATCGAAATTTCAACCCCACTGTTGTCACATTCATCGAAATGGTTACCAAATATGGATATAGGATAAATCAAATTGTATCGAATGTAAAAATAAACGTATCAAGGAGCCTCCCCTCATTATGAAAATGAGATAAATAACATTTTTTTTCTCTGTCCTGCTTGTTCCATTCTGCATATCTTTTTTATTCATAATTTAAATATTTATTTTTAACGTTACCTATTAGAATAATCAACTTTTCAAAGATTTTTACGGCTTTTAATATACATTTAATCGAGATATTAAAGGGATGAGATGGAGATAATTAATATTCGTTACAAAACTTGTATAATTTATTGCTGTGAATTATACAAATCGGTACTCTTGTGTGTCATTAGTATATATACGAATAACTTATTCGTAATCATTATTTAAGACACGCGCGTCATATCAAAAGATAATTTCACCAAGCATGTAATTTAACTACGCGAAGTGAAACGCGCGCATGCATCTCCCCATGCATGTACCCTACATAGCATATACAAAATACGCACATGCTATAAGGTACGTGCCATCGAATTAAGCACCGACGCGAGCGTAATTCGCTTAGTTTCCCTTTCGACGCAACCCGTCGGTTTCGGCTACGTCGAAAACCGCATTATTATCTTGCCGTACAAAGGGCACGATCGTAACTTCGTGTAACCGTATATACTCGCGCCAGTGTTGCGCTCACATCTACAAAGCCGAAGGGCTTTTAGCAACAAAGAACAATCTGGAATCGTTATTGACGGCTTACGCGAACCCGCGTTTTGCTTAAAATTCTCCGTTCTTTCGATCATCGACTATTATACGTAATGTAAGCAATATAGATGCTCTTTATCGTTTCTGATATATAAACTGTTTAATTAATAATATTACAAAGTTTTGTACGATTCGATCCTCAATTGATCCAACATAGCTGGTCTCTTTCGTATTAATTTAATTTAATTAATAATATGATATGTGATATGAGAGAGAGAGAGAGAGGTCTTCTTTTTCCTTCTCAAAGAAATTCCTTCGCGTCATTTGCATTACATTATTATATCATTATTCTTTAATTTACTCCGTTCACCGCCCTTTCCATAAAGTTGACGCTATTTTACGACGCGTCGTCTAATTCCACTTGTAAATGACTGTCACTAACAAAGTTCGCTCGTGGTTTCGTACGTACTTTCCGGCGCGGCGACCCGATATCGATCTTGTTCCACGGCTACACCTCGAGAGTCTTGGGAAACCACCGTCGGAAATAACATCTTCGTGCCTCTCGGGAACGCCATTCGATGTCGCAAACAATGACTTTGTAACTCGTCCAGGATGGCACGGGATGCGCGCCCGGTTCCTGTGTAACTGCCAATACCTCCGGGGCAAAGTTAGCTAGCTGCACGACCCTCGGCCCTCCATAGATGGACAATGGCCCCCCTCCCACTCAGTCATTATGAAGTAAGCTCGCCTCCGTCCAACGATGGGCTAAATCTAATCTGACACTCGTACCGGAGGGCAGTCCAGTGCGAAGGGTTAGGTCAAGTTAGAACGATTGCAGGGGCTAAGAGGGATATGATGTTGTCCGAATTAAATCGCAATACTGGAAGAGCTCTTAGAGAAGCAATATTCTGAAATATTTAGCAATGTGTAGAATAATTCTTTTAAATTTTATCATTCTATTCTCAACAAAGTATTGGAAATTTTAAGTTCCGTTTAAAAATAATCTCTTCTTAAAATTTATACGGCAATATATGAACTAAAGAATCTGTAGATGATTCTATCGTAACTAAAGAGTCACGTAGATGATTTAAAACTGAAATTTTGAGCATAAGTTTGTAAAATTATTCCATGTGTATGTATATATTTATTTGAATTCTTTAGAAAATGAAAGAATATGATCAAAACTAATAGAATACAAAAAACTCGAGAATCGACGAGCGTCTCATAAAGAAACGTGACGGTATGTTTTTAATTATATGGCCATAAATTCATGAAAAAATTAATTAACGCTGCTAATGATTAGAACTTTTTAGAAAATGAAAGAACATGGTCAGAACTATAGGAAAAATGTAATAGAATAGACAGAACTGTCTAAAATCGACCAGTGTCTCATATTGATACGTTAGAAATGTGGCGGTATGTCTGTAACCGAATAACGTAAATTATGTAAGTACCAATATGTCACTTACTCTACTTAGGTTTCGGTTCGTGCGCCAACGCTTTAGAAAATCAAGTTTATTTTTTTTTTCTCTATCCGTATATCGAGAATTATTAAGTCAGGCTTCCTTAATCAAGCCTCCCGATCGAGCCTCACAATGCTTTACATTAATTTACGATAAAGGCGAAGGAAAATTAAGACGAGGTAAGATTTCACTCGATCGTGTGTGTGGTAATTCAAACAGGTGTTCGCAGGAAACACACTTGGTGCTTCGATAAGACCCAATAAGAGCGTGCAACATAATCCTGATTGGCAAAGTGCTTGTAACGCGACACCTCCGGTTCTACAACCGCTTCGAATGCGTTTCTTTTGCGATACGCCTGTGCGATACATTCTTCCTTTGTGTACGGTTACGTTCCGTATGGACACGGCTCTGATCCCAACGGAGAGCCAAATTTCATTACATTTGCTCTACCAACACGATAGTATCGGATTAACGCTGCGGTGCTCGCCGGACTTGCCGGTAGCAAACCGATTCACGGCAATTAGGGTGATTCGCTTGTGGAGATGGGAAAGAGACGATTTCATCGAGCTTCACGATTGTGCCGTACTATCCGGCCGATTGGCATTTTGCGTAGGTGTAATGATACAAACGTTAATTTGCATTCGGATCTGCAGGTGGTCAGGATATTCGGGCGGATTTAAAGAGAAAGAGAGAGAGAGAGAGAGGGAGAGGGTGAGAAGTTGTTAATTTATCGGCAAACTAGAAAAGACAGTGGATTACGCGACACGTGAATCGTGTCGCGTAATGAAAACGTAGAAAATTCCGCGCTCAACATGTGTCTCTCGCGCGTTTTAGCAGCGTACGACATTAAGTAATTAATGCTGTCGTAAATAATGCATTATTTGCACGTACGCGCGTGTACATTAGCATTGACAAACGGGGGCGCGCGTGTTGTAGTCATAAATAATAAATACAACGTATCAACGCGTGCCGGCATAAATTTATATTTTGATCCGTTTGTTCTCGCGTATGCACCTGCGCTCCGCGATCTGTTGCATCAGCTCGCTGGACGTTTAATACTTTTGGATGCTAGTGTACCGGCCGCCCTCGGCCTTGGTAACCGCATTAATTACAACCCACTACTTCGTATTGAGATTAATGACATCGGTTTTGTATTTTATGTGAGGATGGGTTTATATTGGCAATGTGCGCGCTCCCCGTTAGTCGCACACGTAAACGCGGTCGGTGTTAATTGGTACAGACGATCTCGCAACGACGAGGCAAACCCGATCGTGCTCTCGCGCCATATCTCTCTTATTGCAGATAAAAAAAGACCACTAAAAGATTTGTAAGTCCCGCTAAAATATTGAATGATTAATTGTAAGATAATATTCGTATCTTACTAACTGCAATTTCTCACTTTATACTACTACTTTACTTTACATTTAATTGATTATACATTAAGTGCCCTAGAAATGGCAAATGTATTATTCTGGCATAATTTTTATTATAAACAAATTTGATTAATTCAAACAGCAAAGAAATATCAAATCTAGATAGATCACAAATAATTATAAATAATATATAATATAAATGAATAAATTATATATATTATACAGTGATAAATTATAAATAATATAAATGAAAGAGTAGTAATTGTGTATTCTGTATAATATAGTAAATATATATATGTATATGTTATTGAAAGATAATTGATATTAAAATGGTAAACTTTCGTGGTTTGCAGAGAGCAGACATCAAAGTACAAAGAGCTTGAGAGCTGATGGCTCTCTCGTTACACGATGAACGAATTTTTAATTTAAAATTTCATTTATTCATCGTTATTGCATACACTGCAAGCTTCCGCGACACGTGAAATGATAAAAGTACTAATTTTATCTCCTCTCTCTCGCTGCTCTATAAATTAATTCTGTCGGATTATTTCTATCAGTTAATTGCATTAACGTTGAACATAAATCGCGAACAAAATGTGACGGGGGTTAATTCGTTCGGATATAGACAGATTATCGCATTTCCCCGTAATATTCACGCGACTGGATCAACAACGCGGGTGGCATAAGTTTTCATTTGCCGGTCAGCGCTAACGAAGTCTCTGGTGATAAATTTTACTAGAGCTTTTCCTCGAGTAATCCCATCGCCGGCTTAAGCACGGGCAAACTCCACGAGAGCGGGCTCTTCACGCGAATTAAGACGAATCTACCTTCGGCGGTTCTATCCCTATTGCACTCGCACTGCGATACGTTCGTTTCGGTGAGAACGATTTCGACCTGTCGGAATAACCCGTCGGCTGTAAATTTACGTCGGATAAGAGTGGATACACTTACCCGACGAAATCGAGAGATCTGTTTTGCAGTGAAACGTTTAAATTGTTCGCAATTCTAGGCGAACTAGAATACTCCACTAAAATAATACACTTATTTAGCAGAATGCTCTTTGTATTAGTCTCTTTCTAATTTAGCTGAAAATGGCTGTAAAATTATTTTCGTCTGCATTCAATAATTTTAATAATATTAGACGTATATAATATGTGTTTTACAGAGAGAGAGAGAGAGTCGGTTTAAATTAAAATTTCAGTTCGCATTTAGTTGATTCCGCGTTTCTTTTGCGTAAATACAAGTTTCAAATGAGAGAAGCGCTTCCATCCACCTCTTGTAATATTTTTCCATCAAATTCAGTTTCGTCGGACAAGCATTTTATGCCGGCGTTACACATACACACACACACACACACACACACACACACACACAAGCATCACGTAATATGTACGCTCTTCGGCGTCTCTCGTAGCTTCTCTGCCAATTATATGCCCTGCTCTTGACTCTATAGCATACCTCGTAATAAACGGCCGGCTATGTTACATGTTATAGGAACCGGGCGTCCGACATTCCGTGATATTGTGCAAGGGCAGCGAGGGGGCGGCTGGTTGCGTTGTCGTCAAGGGGAAAAGGGATGACCCTGGATGCGGTCGACGTTAATGGCTACGCTCGCCCCGTGGCATAAACGCTACCGTCACGTATCGTCACAATGCCCGCAGTCCGCAGTTCGCTGTACACTGCACTATACCGTTGGTTGTATGCGCGCCAGTCCATTATGCATGCGGCATCATCAGCACCGCTACTTACGATATTACAGCGATTTATGTTCACAACATAACTAGACCGCAATGACGTTCCTATTATTTCGTTCAACTTTTAACATGCTTCAATCGGTTGCTCGTGCTTTCGACGTATAAGATATTTATTTATCTCTCTCGATAATCGCGGTTCAACACGCGAGTATAATGTAACTCGAAATTATAACGGAGTAAGTATAACTATTCGAGAAGAGTTATACGCAGAAAGTCGGATAGTTTTGATTTTTAACATTTTTAACATGATTTGTAACATTATAAAGCATACAACATTAATTATTATACAATATAATATATTATAATATAATGCAAGCGTCTTTAATAGATTTTATTTTATATATTTGATTGCTCAATTATAATATCGGTTTTATCCTAGACGCATCTTAAGTTTTTATTTTTCTAGTACTTTTGTTTAAATAATCTTTACGTTTAATATTTCATTGACGACGAAGGCAACACGCCGCGAGCGAACTTTCATAGTCTGTCTAATTGCTTTACAAACCTGACAGCCATCGACATTCGTGGCACGAACAGTTGTAGATTTATGTGTGCACTTCTATGAGTGCTATGTAGAGAAGATATATCTGCATGTCAGGCCGTTGTTGGCAACAGATCGTTTGCAGCTTGCTATAGAAGGCAAATCAATTAACGTGTCGCGTGCACGATTTCCTCGTCGATATTAATTGATTATTGAGCGGCAATTATCCCTCTTTGTAAATTAATCAGACTTAAAATTTTATTTAAGCATTAATATGTGTGACTCTAAGCGTGTGTATAAATGCAAATTTTTTTCGGGATAAAACGGCGTATTAAATTATAAAAATTATAATTATTTTCATCGTTTTGAACTAATTACCGGCACGATAGAGCGATAGAGTGTCCGCCGGAAAAAAATGTCCGATAACCATGCGAATAATCGTGTTCTGTCGCGACGTGTAGCGGTATCGCATATTTCCTGGGCGGGACGGCCACTATATTAAATTACGCTAATGGCACAATTATTCCCACACTGTGGTTCGATCCGGCGTTGCTACGTGCCACCGGATGAAATTCCCCGCGTTCGTCACAGTCTGATTCCTCGGATAAAACCCGAGGCACCACCAGACACCGCTGTCCAGCGAAACGGAGAAAAGTCCAACACGTGGCGAGTATTATGCGAACTTTCGGAAGCGAGAAACCGCACGGAACGAGCTGCCAAATTATTGTGCGCTTTTTGCGCAAAGACCACGAAGACAACAGTTTCAAAATGATGCAAATGTGCGAATTGCGTGATATGTACAAAGCTTTTTATGATGCCTATTATTCTGCGTATTTTATATTAATGTCTTCTTCAAAGCTCATGAATAAGGAATGCTCTTCTAACGAATTACCTTATTAAAAATTGAACTTGAGTCGCCGACTCACACAGAGAGATATCGATCTATAAATCGTATATGAGCTTATAAAGAGTTCTTGATGAGAAGGAGGCTTGAGAAAAGAAGATGCGTTATCGGTTGAAAAAAATTCGTTGATTGCAACGTTGTTAATTTTAATGACTGCACGTGTATTTGCGTTCTAGTCGTTGCGTGACTAATTATAGGGTTCAGAGTTTTCGAAAATGCCGCGATGCCATTTTGTACCCGGCTGGATTGTGGTCCGTTCGTTCACCCCGTTGGTGAGCAGACTTTCTCCTCTTTGTTGCCGTCCATCGGCCTGTCGTTGCGCGATATAGTCTATAGAGATAAAATCTTTGATGCCGTTTCGGGGCACGGATGCACCTGCAACCGATGTGCAATTCTCGCTCCGGTACTTTCGCCCCAGTATCGCCCCACTATCGCATATCTTTTTTATCATTTCATTTGCAGCTCTATCGTGACAAAGAGTATGCAATTATAAATTCTTGCACTGTAAAATGTGACGCGGTTCAATTTCGTTCAAACTTAATATCGTATTATTTTGCAGTTTTTCTTTTGGGAAGCTTAAGGAAGTCTTGAATATGAGCAATATGAACACAATATTTTTCCAAGGATAATGTAACGTAGCGTAAATTTTATAGAGAGAGAAAAACACTTAATAATTTTTTATAATTATTAGACGCGGTGGCGTTTAATGAGTGAGAAAAAGATTTCGATAATAAGATGCAGATCAAAGCAAAACGTCACGATAGGAAATCGAAACGATAAGAAATTTGAATTATGTCAAAATTATTATATCATTTTTTGGAGGCTACTTGATAATTTTTAAAGAAAGATATCGTGGATTGCAGAGATTAGGTATCTCGGAATCGCGGATATTATCTAGACGGATTATATCTATCTGCAATCGAAGTTCAAACGAAATTAGCTAAAATCAGAGAATACACATTGATGTATTCAGAGTGTATGTACCTCAACACATGCAAAGTAATCGTTCTGCCATAACAAAGTGATCTTATTATACCATAATGCAGAGACAATAAGCAGTATCGCTATATCTCGGTTATTCTCGGCATATCTCGTATCGAAGGAGGCTATTTGCGCGAATCTAGGATATGCTTCCGAAATAGAGAGAGGCTTTATATGCGGTTATATTATCGCATATACTCAAGTTCTTATCAATAAATTACTAAAATAATAATCTGCTTCTAATAACCGTACTTTGATTCTGCGATTAAGGCTAATTCCTATAAATTGCGATATTAACTGTAATAAAGTTACGAATTTAAATGAGTTGAATTTACTATTCTTTACGATTTTTAATATTAATATAATATTTATTACTATATATACTGCGACTAAAGTCATATTAAACGTGACAGTTTTCTTTTTCTTTATTCTTTTTTTTCCCTTCAAATTTATATCGTTTCATTCATTTTAAATTTTACCGAAACTCTTAGGAAAATGAAATTTATTGGAGTGACAGTGTCGAAGAGTGGCAATACGTATCTCCCGATTCTCACTCATCGATGCGAAACAATTTCGCATCCATTTTGCACGTTCTCTCCGCTCCGTTAGTTTCGTCCGTCAATACGTCGCGAATTTGAGAGCCAGCGGCTATTCAATTGGGAAATATATGTTCATACATTGTTCATTCTACGCGACGCTGATGAATTATCTACAATATAACACGCCAGGATACTCATATAGACAGGGGAGAGGTTTTTCTACCGCGACGTCGAAGAAAGTTCGGAAATGTCAGATGGAAGACAAGAGCGGCTTTCCGTCGCGCGACAAAGCGAAGCTTTCGACCGAACATAAAAACGGGGGGAAACAATGTCTCTTGTGTTCGAGGAGATTGAAACGTTGAATTAGCACTAGAAGAGGCGATCTGTGTAAAAGAATCATCGCCCCTGTAAAAAATATTCCTCGACTATAAAAAAGCAAACAAAAACTTTCCAAATAGTGACAGAAGGAGATGACATGTTCTTAAAACACATTTGCATTATGAGTATTGATTTGTCTGTACATCCATTCTTTAAAAAGGCATGTTAAATCAATACTCGAACGTATCAAAGTCCTCTCAAGAGTCTCGAAGTTTATTATTTTCTTCTTGTGATGCCATTAGCTCTTCCACTGTGAGCTGTCATTACATAATTTAATTCAACTCGAAAAATGAAAATTTACTTTGATAAATATTCATCACTTCGATACGCTTACGGATCGTTAATAGTGAGAATTATTATAATTTGTTGAGCTTATTAATTTTTTAAAATTTCTCTGAGAACAAATTTAAGTTTCAACTAAGACTTTAGGTAAGGCTTTCAATGTGAAATACATATTTAAATTTCAACGGGCTAGAAAGAGTCAGACGCCAAATAATTAAATCTCAATTCGAGATTTTAATTTTAATAAACCTCTCTGTTCTCCCTTAAGAAGCATAAATATAAGTTTATTTTTCCTAAAAATAATTTTAATTTTAATTTTTCATAATTTCTATAATGTCAATCTTTCATAATTTTCATATTTTCAATTTTAATTTTTTCTAAAGATAAATTTTATTTTATTTTTCTTAAAAATAATTTTTTAATTTAATTTTTTAAATTTTATTAATTTTAAAAAGAAATTAAAGTTTTATATTATTTATATTTCAATTTTATTTCCTCAATATCTTTCTCAATAACTCTATCTGCCGGCTAAGTTATCAAATAGGATTATTGAGAAGAATATTGAGAAAGTTAGAAATGAAATTAAAATATAAATAATATAAAATATAAAATTATTTATATTATAAATAATTTGACGCGTCGAATTATTGTACCGCATTTATCTTTCGTTTTCTGTAAATTCTTGTTCCCGTGTAAAAATACGCGATAAAAATAGTAGCATTATGTCAATACATAACATATATTGTAGTTATTGTAGTTATGGGCCAATTTATCATAAGAGAAATCCCCTTTTACAGACGCTGGCGCCTGCTATTATTGATATTGCGATTATGATATTTCCGTTTTAGACACGCATCATCAAGTAGATTGCCTCTGCACGCACCCACATCGACTTTGTTGGTCGTTACGCCGACCAACAAAGAAGGAAAGATTGCCGTATAGACACTTACGATTGCGAGGCACGTCATGCATCTCGAGGATCCTGGTGTAAAAACGCCGGTACCCGGACAAGTCGTTATTTTCCTGTCGCAAAGAAGGATCTCTATAAAAATTGGCGTGATCGATCGCCGTATATTCCCTCTGGATTCAATGAAAACCACTTTGTTCAAACGACTGTGGATCGTTGGAGCGACATTACGGCGCAAAATTTACGTTGCAAATGCGAAGATTACATCGTTCGTTTCGTATACAAGGATCTTTTCTTTAAGCACGCTTTTTTTTTAAATAAATAATCTCGAAAATCTTTCGTTCACAGAGGACGATTCTTCGGTTGACAGTTCGGACATTCGGAGGTAGCGATGACATCAGCATCGCAAAATGGAAATTCCTCGAATGAATTTCGCTCTTACGTAAGAGGTGAATCGAGACGCCGTAGAGTGTAGAGGAACGACGAGCGTTGTAGGAGCCGGCAAAAAGGTCGGGGTCGTCGTGGAAGGTGGTTGTTTTGTCTGTGAGAGGCGTCTGGTTCTGGTCTTCGCGGTAATGCCGATGGTATTGGCGGTGGTGGAGGATAGGGGAGAGCGATGGTAAGGGGCACGAACATGCCCCGATGCAAGACCGACCATGGTCGAAGACGAAGTCACCGACTGGGATCGAGGTCACGGCTGCATGGGCTCCCGGTTATGTAACACGAAGAGCACGACTACGTTGCCATGGCTGCAGGCAAGCATGCACGAGTGCTGCCTGGTCGCTTCATGGACGCCGACCGCATCGCGTGTCTCCATTTGCTCAGCTGTAAACGATGAAGACTATCTCGCGTGAAAGCGTCGAAAGCGTTGGCGCTTATATACTGATTATAAATTTATTTTTTTTTTCAAATAATACATTTTGTAGTTTTTTTTTTGCTGTTTTTTCAACTATATTTTTACTTTAATCGTATATAATTAATATTTTATATAATTTAAGACCTATATCCATAAAACATCTCGTATTAATAAATTGTAATATATTAATAAATAGAAGGACTCTTGTGTGTGCGCGCATGTGTGTGTCAGGAAGACAAGTGCATTATTTCATTGCATTATATCTTGTATTCGGATAGAATAATCGTGACTCTTTTGAAACTCTAAATTACTCGAATGTCTTCTCTCTGCCAAGATTTATTCCATTAATTTTGCGATGCGATAGAATACACACTTAACCATATAATTAAATGCGTAACGTGCGAGATTAAATATGAGATTTTAAGATGCACTCGTAAAAAAATACAAATGCGGGAAATCCTAAACATAAATATCGTGGATAATTTACTCGTGAAAGGGTTAAAGGTGAGATGCAAGAAATGCACGCCATTAACGGGACGCGCGACGACTTTCAAAGTTTGCTATGATAGAATACTGGAAACGCTTTTAACGACTATATTTTTACCTGTGAAAATCGTAAAATGGCTATATAGTATTGTGTGTGTGTGTGTATAACATCCATATTATTAATCTTCGTGGATTACAGTTGTCCTTATGTAGTATATCATAAAAATTCTGCAGTTGCGCTCACAGTTTCTGGATTATTATAAAAATTTATTATTATAAAATTAAGAGTAAAAGAACGAGAGAAGGAAGAGAGAGTATTAAAGTCACACGTTTAAATACTATAACGTGTAAGAATATTAATATTATTGCAGTTAATTACGCCATTCAAATTGGTTGATGCTACAAAATTACTTTTCGCAATATAGCTTTTGTGCATTGACTCTGTGCCCGCTGAGATCTACAGAGAGTCTGGATGCTGCGTCAACGAGATCGGCGCTCTCCCGCTATCTTGAAATTATACACGTCGGCAGGGTGCTCGAGGTAATGAGAATTCCACGACGAAGATATCTCAGATATTCTAATTGGAATGTTATCTTTGGCATCGTCGACGAATGATATTTTTTTTCGACGACCGCCAATTCCGAGGGATACATAAGCATTATTTTCGCCTATACGTCAAGGATGATGATTCACAGTGAAATGCGATTCGCGGTTGAAGCGTTTGTCTTTTCCCTTAGGAGAGGAAGAAAAAGAAGAAGAAAGAGAAAGAGGGAGGGAAAGAGCTGTCGCGGAGAAGTGTTGATCGTTAATGGCGTCGACAACGACGACTTGACATAATTTCTTTCAAGGCAACGTGCGTGGGCCACTTTGTGCCACGAGGAGCCTAAGAAAAGGCGCGCAACCCAATTTCGGTCCCTGAAAGAAAAAAAAAAATCCACTCCGAGATCCGCTCGAGTAGACGTCACTCGCATTCGCGCCAGCCGAGAAAAGCTTCGAAGAGGCATTCGAGAATGTCGAGATGGCAACGAAAGCGCGGCCGTCTCACGCGCAGATGGAAATGGCAAATCGTATAAAAAATTCACCACTTCGGGCCGAGGGTTAAGGTCGAACGAGACGCGCGAATATTGTACGAGAGAGTTAACTTTGGAGTAAGGCGCCATTGGAGCCGACGTTTCTTATTCGTGCCGCGTATTCGTTTCAGTTTGTGTAGCCAGCGATATATTTATTAGGCATGCGAATTCAAAAGGGACTGCCAGAAACGAGTAGTATCAATGATCTACGTGATATATGCGCAACATGAGAATTTGGAAAAACTTTTGCGATTATAATATGACAATATGACTGTTTCCATCACTTTTAATTTATCGATCTTATGACTTATAATTATAATTTTTTTTCTTTAACTATTATAAATAAGTATAATATTGAGAAAAAATACTCTCTTCAATTTCCGCTTTTATCTCATTAATGGAATATTGTACCTTCATTTTGTGAGCTGCTTTTAATATTGTATCTTCTTTAGGAGTACGAATCAGTTTGTTTGAAACATCTTGCTAGTCTCAAGTAAACTTTATGTTTCGAAAAGTTCCATATTCTCCGAGAAGTAAGTAAGTAGCATGGATGCACTTGATTTAAACTCGACTCTCTGCAAATACTACTTAAATTACCGTGCGAGGAGTTTGTGCGTCGCGCCGTTCAAGAATTTCTATTAATGCCACCCGTACATCCCCGTTTTACAGGCCATTGCGGATGAAGTGCACGCGCCGTATTTGAGACACGCCACATAGTCTGGTATCTTAGTACTAGACT
Organism: Lasius platythorax; assembly: GCA_963971435.1. Taxonomy (NCBI): domain Eukaryota; kingdom Metazoa; phylum Arthropoda; class Insecta; order Hymenoptera; family Formicidae; genus Lasius; species Lasius platythorax. The sequence continues at coordinate 5,783,330 of OZ020541.1, forward strand.
ATGTAATTTTCCGAGTACAGAACGCGCAATGCGACTCGTGTTCGCGTGAAATTGGAAAAGGTTCTGTTCCGTCAGTAAGAGAGAGAGAGAGATAGAAGGAGGGAGGAAGAGAGAGAAAGAGAGAGTCTCTATTTGGTGAAGTGTAGCGACCAGACGATAGACTCGGGGAAGACTCTGGTAGACCTTGAACAGCCCTTTAACTGGCTGCATTGCAGCCAAGGTTACTTTCCTCCTCTTTCCGTGACGTGGAACGGTGCTTTTAGAAGGGAGCGAATGAATAGAACCGTGAATTCGCTACTTTGCCAAGGTCGTCTTTGCTCGGCAGCTAGAAGTGCATTCTGGTGTATTATGGCAAACATATTTCTTTACTGATCCTTTCTTTGTGCGACTAATGTATTGGATAAAAATTTGCATGTGGTAAAAACCCATGATGATGTATGTAATAAAATACAAAAGTTTATGTTTATTAATTCTCTCGCGCACGCGCGCGTTTGGATTTTAATAATATCAAAAAAAGATATGCAGGCGAGTCTCGCAAAAATCTTAATGATCTTTAAGAAATAAAATTTTATCCGATCATGTTATTGTAACTGGTCAAACCGGTACGCGATTATCATACAACTTATTATAAAGAAAAAAGTAGCAGATACGCTGGATAAATTCGCGCCTTTAATGATAAATTGTCGGTAATGTCAAAATCGTAATAAGCAGTTTGATAAATTATTAATGAACACGATCGGTGTGCTAACGAGAATCGATGATTGCTGCGTTGTTGAAGCGAAGAGATACGGCGATACTATAGAGCTATGCAAAAATTGCGTCCGCTTTCCGCGACTTAATAAATAACAGCCGAGAGATGCAACCAGACTGCCTCCGCGAATGCAATCCTGGCCATCGGCCGCAGGTAGCATTCCTTATCATTACGTTCCATAAACATTATCCACGGTTCCATCGAGAATGATTCCACGACGCGGCTAGAAGAAACGGAGAAGAGGTAGCGTATCTCGACTCAGAAGGAAAGCCACCTCGAGAGGAAGAAAGAGAGAAAGATAGAGAGAGACCAAGTGACGGGAGGTGAAGAAGGCGGGAGTGGGCGATCGAAGGAGCAACCGAGGGTGAGAGAAGGAGAGACTGCTCCGAAAATTACATGAGAAAGAGCGAGAGGAAGAGAGACAGAGAGAGAAGAAAAATGAAGCTTCTGAACGAGCTGTGGATGATCAACGGGATTTTAAATTTCTCTTATTGAACATGTATCTTGTCGGGGTTTGTCTCGATACTTTCCGATCTATACGCGCCTGCACACGCATTATATATACGTATTTACATGGTTACGTCGCCTTACAGAGTGTTTCATGAGAAATCTAATAGGTTGCGAAACAGGTAAGTAGAAAATTGAATAATTATAGCGCGATATTTGTATGTATCTGCTTGTTGCCAGAAAAATTAAATATTTTATATTATTTTACACGGAATAATAATAACGTAAAAGCAGCTCTTACTTGACAATACTAATTATATCTTATTTAATTTCGGTATATTTAATTCATAAAAAAGATAGCTATTTTTTGTACTTCTTTCTCTTTTCTCTTTTTCTCGAGTCCAAATTGTTCATATGATATTTCTGTTTACAAATTACACGTTTCTTTTGGCGGACACGATATATCATGTGGTAAAACACAAGCGTAGCGAGCGCGTCTCGCCACAATAACTCTGCAACAAATCTGGGATGTCTGGGATGCAATCAGCCCGTTGGGCTATTTATTTATCTTTCCCGTTTTCTCCCATTCCGATGCGTTGCTAATTACCCGTGATTGCGATAAAGTATCGATACATCAAAAGCATACCTATGTACCTACGCGTGCATACCGGCGGTTGTACGAGCCCCTTTTCACCCTGGATATTATCGTTCGGTCTGTGCCTCGCGCGAATTCCCGTATTGTTGCCATTACCTCTCGACTCTGATACGCTCGTAGATAAATCTGATTTGCCGCTCGTGACGCTTTCTCCTACGTATCGGTCCCGCGTATAGTTTACAGGGGAGAAAAAGAGGGGGTTTGTTTGCATCTACCACCCCTCTCCCCCTCGCTTCGGGGGAGAGGACTAAATTACGAGCTTGTCGACCGCTATGTTAGCTCGCCAGCTATACCAGCGGCATTATATCGAACATTGCATTCAATGGGTCCGGCGAATATACGCGTATACGCTCACGAGATCGCTTTCGAGAGGATCGGTCGAACTCGATTCTACGATAGACAACGCCCGGAGCACCTCGATGGGTCTGTTGGGCACGCGGAGATTGTACACAGGGGTTGCACGTTGCTGTACGCGGGGGTTGGTTTAACACGGGGATGGGTAATGGCGGCTCCTATCAGCCCTATACACTCTGTCCCGCTCGCTACCTCTCTCTCGCCTATGTCACTCTGTCTCGCTCCCCCAGTTATCTCCGACCCTCTTCCTTCCTTTCTGCCGTTGAATTTGAATCTCTCATTATTCTCGGGAGACATCTCGTCATTCGCAGTTAGAACGTCATGAACATAATTCACGATATATTCTTTCGTTGTATCTTTACCGAAGTAATGTATGCTCGTTTCTTCTGTGTAGCATCAATATAATAATTGATTTTACTATGTGATATCTTTGTAGCTGAAGAAGCATTATCATTAAATAATATTCACAAATTTTAAAATATAAAAAAATAATATTCATGTTTACAGCTATCAATAATTGAGAAAAATTACACGTAAAGGTATTGTTCGAATTTTACCATACATGAAAATTGTTCCACTTGTTATTAAAAATTCAATGATAAAATACAGAGCTGCAAAAATGTACTGTTTAAGGTAAAAAAGAGTTCAATTTAATCGTGCTAGTTCATCTTTTGCTTTTATTAAATAATATTTGTCTACGTCTTGAATCATTTCTCTTTTGTATCTAGCTTTCTTCTTCTTATTTCAATGGCAGATATGATATCTGCCATTTCTTATCTCTTTTCTTGTCAATAGCAGCTGATCTTTTGGCGCGCAGCGTCAGGAACAACAATATCCCGATAAGTTACGTCTGATTTGAACTGCACAGCCATCGACCACTTTGCATATTAGATACTCGCACAACTTGCAGTTTAGCGCCGTCTTCGACGGATATTCCGCAGCCGGCCGCTGCAGTTGACCATCGGAAATAGCCTTTATTCCGGAATTTCATTATCCCCAGATCACCCCTGTCAGCGTCCGATATCCCGATATACAGTCCTGTTCAGAGAGGAATTCAAAAATTCTGCCAATTCCAGGATATTTTCATCAACCTACTTAATAATTTCATCGGCTTCCTGAAGAATTTGTGGCTTTTTTGCTCGTCATTGATCCTTCACACATTGAACCATTATTTAAACCGCTATTAGTAATGCCGAAATTTTGCATATGTGGTGGCCCAGTTTTTTACGAACTAATAATTTTTTATCAAAGCTCCTCTTATTTCTATAATTTATTATATTATAGGTAAAAATGTTGTATTTCGATTTTCCTTCTACAATTAAAAACAAATAAATACATACACACGTATATTGGCAAATAAGTTATTAAAATCGTTATCGAAAGAAAGATATCGATAAAGAAAAGTTTTCAGCAAAATTGATCATGAAAATATGACTAGTAAGAGATATATGTATGTAACGTTATAAGAATTGTAAAACAGTTAAAAAAATATTCAAATTGTGATAGTTAAACAGGAGATTTCACAATACAATACCACGTAGAAAAAATTATATAGCATTGTTTGGTTTAGAATCTGATCTCAATTAACCCAAGATAATAACCGATAACCGATAACACAACTACGATAAAATCTCTACTTGGTCACAGATAACAAATTTTTTTTATACATCGTTCATTGTTACAACGGACAGTCGCTTTCCGACAACGATTAAGTAATCATTGTGTGAATTGTGAAAAACAATGTGGATTGCATTGCTGTCGGCGTTTCTGGCGTTTTCATGTTTCGCCCATGGTAAGTGCGAAAGCAACTGTAGATGTATCAATAAGATCAATTCAGATTATGTAGAAAGCAACGTTTCTAATTATTCCTGTTTGTTTTTGAAAATCAATGAGATTCTGCTGTGGACAGTGAGAGACAATTTTAGCATGCTACATTAATATGCATAATCGAATGAAAATATGCTCAGAGTACTGCGCAACGGGAGCGAGATTGATAGAGAGTTAGTCACGCTTGGATAAAATTGCAACGGTTAATTAATTTTTCATTTAACTCGCCGATAATTACCGCCGACCATATATACCCCGAAACATAGTTTTTACGCCCGCGGCGAGTGATGCATTAAATAATTCATGCGTCGCAATATAATTCGAAATTGTTATAAATTCCGTTCTATCAATAAATCCTTTCGCCGTCGGGCAATTTAGATTTTATTTCGCGACACTGCACGATGCAATATGCATCATCAACGGTTATAATAATTTATGCATCAGGCTCGACAAGTTTCGTGAAAATTTCTGCCGATTATGGTGTGCAGTCGGTGAGTTATGGTTTAACTGGTCGTATAGTTAATGGAACGAAGGCAGCTTTGAGACAATTCCCTCATCAGGTAATATTTACTTGCGATTTTAATTTAATGGAAATCTGAGAGGTAAACGTATTCTTTTCAGGTTTCTCTGATGCGCAGCTGGTACGAAAGACATTTCTGCGGCGGAAGCATCATTAGCGCCAAACTAATACTTACTGCAGCGCACTGTATGTATCTGTATGTATAAGCCAGTGGAATTTTAAATAGATATCTTAATCATCGAGACGACAAACATTCTAAATATACACACGCTCATAGATCGTTATATTATTTTGAGACTGTTGTTAACTTTGCATTTCTCTCTTTTTCTCGGTATAACTTTGCGCGATCTAGGAAATACAAAATTTTGTGACAATTTGATGATAAGTAATTTAATATGTTTTAATCCATATCTGTAATCTTCTTAATTAGTAAATTATTCTTATAGCAAAACATTGATTAGTTAATTAATCTATTCGTGCACATTATAGTATATGCGCTTAAGAAGAATATCTAGCATTAATCAGAGATTAGTGAAATTAAAGTAAAGCAATTAATTATTTAGCAACGGAGAAATTATTCAACCATGGACGATTATGGTGGTCGGAGGAGTGCTAAAGCTAGATGAGAATACCACGACGAGACAGGAAAGGGGTGTGGAGAAACTTAGAGTTCATCCGAATTTTAATTCGATAACTTTGCGCAACGATGTTGCCGTATTACAAGTACGATTATGTTACATCGTTTTGCAAATTAGTCGTTATTCAATGTTCTCGTGATTTTCAAAATAAAGATAATCCATGTTTGATTTTCACAGCTACTGAAACCTTTTAAGCTCACTCCGGAGGTTCATAATGTTGCTTTGCCAGGAAACCCCCCTGTACCCAAAACTATCTGTCAAGTGTCAGGATGGGGTTATCCAGCGAGTGTGAGTATATATATGTACGTGAAATTCTTTAATTGTAGAAAATTTTTTTTCCAACTGCAGTAAACATTTCAGGGTATCCCGATAGTGTCCAATGATTTGATGTACGTAGATCTGCCCATACAATCAACAAAAAAATGCCGCGAGCTACTTGTAAACATAACAGATTTGCCAGCGGGGATGTTTTGCGCCGGCTACCTGGCAGGAGGAAAAGACGCTTGCCAAGTATAATGCACATTCTCTTATGTATAAATTATGCAATTTGTAAATTACCTTATTACGATTTGTTTCTTTCGAATGTTCCAGGGTGATTCTGGCGGTGGAATGGTCTGTAATGGTATTCTAACCGGTGTCGTATCTGGTGGCGAAGGTTGCGCGCTGCCATTGATTCCTGGCGTATATACAGACATCTTTCACTATATGGATTGGATATTAGAGAACGAAAATGTAATAATGGTTAATCACATATTTAGTAATCGCATTGGTAATAATTGCACTAGTAATAATTGCACTGGTAATAATCATAGTACGTATAAAACGCCAACAATTCTAGTCGTGATAATTTCCTTTTTCTTTGTACTGCTATCGATGACATTACACTCTTGAAATCAAGAGTCTTTGTTGGCATATTGATAAACAGTTTTATGATACTATTAAAAAACAGAACCGACACTTTTACGAATGTAAATTTATAAGTGTGTTTGTAATGTTATACACATATCTGATGTAATGAGTAAAATATATATATATATATATATTTTGCGAGATGAATAAAATTTAAAATATTAATTAATAGATCATGGTTTAACTAGTTGTATGTATAAAGTTTCAAATGAGTCTCATGTATTATAATTTGTTGTCGGCAAATCCATGATTCATTTTGTGAGATATTTCACGTGCCGGGATGAATACATCAATACATGATTGTTTATGTTTTATATAACAATCTTAGCGCAAATTAAACGCAATTGTATACATATTTTTGTAAGGAACAATAATTATTTAAACGGTTATATAAATATTTATTATTTCCTTATTTTGTTAAGTTGAAACTTGATTGAAATCAATCTCATCTTGCATTCCTTAATATTCTGGCTATGCCATGTTGAAAAAACATTTTACGATCTCTTCTTGTACTTAAAACTTAAAAAATATGTTTTAGGTAAAAGTTCTGACTGCACAATTACACAATTCGTGGAATCTTCGATATCTCTAGACAATAGAATACAAAGATATCAATTTATCTTGCGCAAAATCAATTATCTTATCAACAGAGAGATTAAATGTCTCATATGTTTGTACAGTTTTTATAAAAATATATATCTACGTATTTAGGAGATAAGTTTTATCGCTATAAATATATAATTATAAACGATATTCTGTATATGCAATATTACAATCAAAAACTAATTACTTAACTAATAACTTAATTCATTGTATCGGTTCATTTAATATTTTATTAAGTTTATTAATACTTAACCATTAGCATTTTATATAATTCTTTATATCTATAATGTATTACTATTTAAATATTTATTTCATAATTTTAATCTTTTTAAATTATCAATTATCCACAACATTGCAAGAATAAACCAATCTGATGTGCTAAAATTATTATTGAGAACATCGTTGTTAATTAATTATCTTCATTAATTTTAATGCTGAAATTTTTTGTTTGGCTATATTTTTTGTATATAGGTATATATACACAAACAACATTTATAAATTTTTTAAATTAAAAGTGTGTGTTTAAAATTTTTAACTTTGATAAGTATATACGAACATTTTAAAGAATGTTTGTCCATTTTTTCTTATCTTATATATATATATATATATATATATATATATATATATATATATATATTCTTATATATATATATATATATATATTATATATATAATCTTATATATATAATATAATATAATATATCTTATATATATAATATAATATAATATATATATAATATAATATAATATATCTTATATATATAATATAATATAATATATCTTATATATATAATATAATATAATATATATATATATATATATTCTATTAGGTGCGAAAGGGATACGAGGTGTGATTTTTCGTTGCTTTTTGCGTGCGAAAAAAAGAAGAGAATGTGAAAGAAAAAGAGATGAGATAGACGTATGATGTAGCCACTTTGATCTCAAACGAAAAGTAGCTCCGGCAGACGCGCAAAAAGCTCATGCCCACTTAATACGTGGCGGATGATATCTCGAGAAATGTATTAGCGGATTGCTCGGTGCCAAGATGAAAACGTCTGCGGTATATTCGCGAATCATCTAACTCCTTTGCCGCGTCTGCTGGCTTCGCTGCACTGCTATTAAATTCTGCGCGAACCCGCCGGTACCTTCAAAGAAATGTGGAGACTCTTGCTGCTGCTCTTTTAAATTGGATATAAATTTCGTGCGCTAATATTTGCTACGTACACGTGAAGCGAGTTACGAAAAAATTACGGAAATTGGATTACCTAGCTAAAAGAAACTGCCAATGTAATTATTCGATGTAATTAAATGGTTTGTTTCTCGAAGGAAATAGGAATTAAAAATTAAAACTAAGTAAAGAATTGATAATGCTCTCATGTTAAAAACACGATTTAAATTTCCCGGGATATTAGCAAGCCAGACGCGGATGGTAGTGCGTAAGTTTCAAGAAAAACTAATTTTTCTGAAACTAAATAATTGTGCTCAGGGCACAAATTTTACTTGGTACGATCCAAGTGCTTAAATGAATCTCGAAGACTGAGATTCATTTTTAGAGATTAAAAACTATGCTCATTAAAATTACTAAGCTCGCAAACAAGAGCAATTTGTTTATAGTGAGCTTTTAAATGTCGAAGTTTACAGCAACTTTCGAGATAATTAGATATTTGACTAATAAAATATGAAATACTATATAATATTCGACTGAATAATAAACGATGGCTCATCTGATTATTTTCTAATATTCCACGCAAGAGCGCAATAAAAGCAGATTTTAATTAATATCTCGCAAACGCATTTCATATACGAAATAGCGCATATACTTGAGACGTCCTCGTAAAACGAGGTCTTCGTGCATTTTATTCGGCAAAGATAGAACGCATATTGGTACGCAACATCCCCCTGTGTGTGTAATAAAAAATGAAATATATATTTCACTGAATAATAAATAAATAGCTAAAATCAAAGAATTATTTTTTAATATTCTGAACAAGCAATAAAAGTTAATTTTAATTGGTATCTCGCAAACCTCACATATAAAATTATAAAATAGCGTATCTAATCACTTCAAATATACTAATACAAAACGAGATTTCAATACATTTTAATCGGCAAAGACAGAGCGCATATCGACCGTGCTCGTACTTTCGCGTGAATGTTCGAGTTCTTCCGGCTCGCGTGACCGTAATCTCCTAAGACAGACTTCCGCTTCCGAAAGTTAATCCTCGTGGAAACCCGAGACACGCTCCTCGCAGGGATTTCAGGGTCGTGTGCGCTCGATCGATGCCCATGAAGTGATCGTGAGAGTACGAAGGAGAATGAAGTGAAGGAAAAAAAGCAGAGTATAAAATCAGGAAACGAATGACTCGCAAAAGCAGGAGGGATGGCGGGGGAGGAAGGAAGGAAGGAAGGAGGAATAGGGATCGCGCGGGTGAAAACTGCCGCGTTTCATCTGAAACATAACTTCTGATACGCGCCTCGTCCCTTTGGCTTTGCTTTTTTTTTTTTTTTTTAAACTCGGGAGGGCGTTTTTCACGGCCTCTCCGATACCCCCTGCGGCTTTCAGCCCCCGTGTACATGTTATTCCCCCGACGGGAAGTGAAGAACGGGGGATGTTGCGTACCGACAAGGTCCATTCGTGACCTCTTTAATCCCGGGATCGAATAAGAATTCATTAGGAAGATATACAGAGGCCAAACTCGCTCTCGCGTAGGGGAGGACTTTTTGGCTTTCTCTGTACCGCGCGCCTGGGGTTTTAAATAAATTAAAAGTTTGCATTTTCTACGGAGCCAGTAACTTCGCCCAAACGCGACAGCGAGCTAAATTCGAAAGCCGGGGCCGGTGGAGTGGGACAAAAAGCGCTCTCGACGATGAAGTTCTCTCTAATTACTCTTAGAATCGAAGCTGAGAACGTGAGGGTGGATTCGGAAGACGAAGAGCATAGTGGACTATTCATGACGGAGCTCCACTTTTCTCGCGAGCTAGCGAAGAAAGAAACGCGAGCTTTCCTTGCTTGGACGTCGAGCTTCGCGCTTGAAAGGAGAGACCGAAGATTTTTGTTCTCTCGATACAGGCATTTATTAATGATACATTCGACAAATCCGTGGATACTGCGTGGGCGAACTCATTATGTTAATTGTACATTCGTACTCTATCTGATCGTGCGTAGGCATTTTCATTGGAAATATAAAACAATTTGTTTGGCGAAGAGATATAATATTTCTCATCTTCCGAAATGGAATTGTATGTTATTTGATTAGGACTTGTGATTATTATTTATTTAGACGTTCGTAAAAAGTCATTGTTAGACGTTATAATCGCGTTAGTATAATTGAAGCCTCGATGTCTCTTCAATTAGATATAAATGTCTGTATAGCCTTCGAACGATTGATATATAGAAATGTGTACAGTGTTTTATTTAACATAAATAGATTAATCACTTCTTATTAAACACAATACAGAATGATGAAGATCGTTTACGTGAATAATTTTATGACATACTTAAAGCTGCGAGATGGTTAAAGGACTTCGACTTTGTGTCACGAGCGAATACGACGAAGAACGAATCTTAATGGAACGCTTAATGACTCCGTTATACATTAATGGTTGCCTGGAAACTGCTTGAAGATACAGGAAGTTTCCCGTGGATGTGACCGGAAACTCCAATAGCTTCTCTAACGAAATGGGCAATGGGTGAGTCTGCTTCGCGAAGAATAGATTATTGTGGCGAAACGAATTTTTATATTTAACTCTGCATTGAAATTTAAAATTATATGTACACACACACACACGTGTTTATACGAAGAATTTATGTTATTAACGCCTGTAATTATTTCTAAATGTATAAAACATCGATTTGGTGCATTGGAAGAAACGAATATTTTCTTTAGTTTATGCTATTAATTATTGAATATTCTGTATCTTACTTCTAACGAACTTCTAAAAAAACAAAAGTATAATGAGAACATTTCAATATTATGATTGCTATATTAATAACATCTATTCTTTCTCATTTACAGCTTAATTTTTATTTTTGGTACACTTTTATTACTCACAAATAAGATAAATCTTTACTTATAGTAACGTTGCGTAGTTGATGTTTGTAATGGTCAGTTTTGCGAAAGAAGATGAAAAAAAAACGCGTTTTAAACGCATCTCGCCCGCAGTAGCGCTTGCTCGTTTTTCTACATTCATGCTGGATGCCGACTTTGATCGACTAATTAATTAAATGTAAACGCGACGTTCTCTCTTTTACATTCATCATGGATTCCGTTTTTTCCTACGGTTTTCTTTCGTCTCCGTTTTACCTATTCTCGTTCGTCTTCCCTCATTCTCTTTCCAAACATTTTTGCGCTTATTGTATACGAGTACCTCGAGAGCGAGCTTCGGAAATTCCCAAGTCACTTATTTGCGTTTAAGAGTCTTCTTCTACTCAATGCAGACGACTAATTGACTGGTGTTTGCTTTTTCGACGTTAAATGCGAAGAAACTGTTCATCTATCCGCGACTTGTCTTTACCGATCCAATTAATAGATTCTAATGAGCTTTGCTTTCAGTTTGCATCATAAGTTAACGTGATAAAAACTCACAATGTTATGAATTAATAGGAAATACAATATATAATATGTATGTAGTTTTGTCCACGTGAACAATAAAGCCAAATAATTTATTTCAGTTTATTTACTGAGAAACACCTTTTTGTACATGTAATACGTATGATCTGTCATCTCGTCTACATTACAATTTTAGTTTATTGTGACACACATGCATCAGATTTATTTCGAATTAATTTACATTTATTACATATACATTTTACTTTCGAAAAGTTTCTGGCATCAGATACAAATCAGACTGAAGTTTCGCAAACACTTAATTATCGCGCCGAATTTGTCAGTTTCGCGAAATAATGAAATGCCAACCGTATTTCGGGTAATCCGCGTTTTAATAAAGAGATTATACGATCGTCACGTACCCTCGAGAACGGATTGCACGGACATATCGTGGTCCAAGTAGCGCGATTTTCCGTCGCGGGAGAAGTTTCTCGCGCTTTATCGTTAATTTCTTTGCGGCGTTTATTGCGGAAGTTAATGCTTACGAAATTCCGTATTACTGTATCGTGGTCTAAGCCGCTCGTTTTCTCTCTCTCTCTCTCTCTCTTTTTCTTTTCTCGCTTCACCCGTTATCTTCTTCTGCTGCCGCTGCCGCGAGCATCCTCTGGCGCGAAACGACGATCGTACGGTAGAGTCATTAAGAACTTTCTCGCTCTTGGTGGTCGGAACTATGGAAAATGGATGAGAGCGGGCTATCGTTATTTTCCCGGATGTTTCTCGCTCTCCAAGGGATCTGACGGCAGCGGAAAATGGGAGGATACGCCGCAAGGCAAAACGATTTTGTCTCGCTGCTTTCTGCTTGATTGCTACGCCGCGACAAATACAGTAGACGCCATCGTGCAACGATGTTGCGAACGCATTGAACAAATTACTGTTTTTTATTGTACGGTCAGGAGATTTTTACTTGAGGATTAATCGACGCATTTTTTTATTTATATACAAATTTCCTTTTTCCTGCAAAAAAATGCACGAACGCGGTTAAAATCGTCGCGTAATGTGAACGATTGTTCGAGGAATCGGCTTCGATTGTTCTCTCTGGATTGCCTGTTCTTACGGTGCATTTCGCGTTAGACGGACCAAGCGTTTTTGCTCTTTTATATTATTGTAAAAATACAATTTCTTCAGAAAATTGGGTTGCGATTTCCTCGATATTTTTACGAGACCCGATAACAGGTTTCGCAGCTTGCCGGGTTTCCCGTCTCTTTCATGCCTCGTCTCGTGTTCTCCACTTCTCTGACCGCCCCATCCTTCGCCTTCAGCGAACGTTGGGATGCAATTACTTAACGTAGCGAGCGCGCCGCCCTTTTCTCGCCGATGAAAAATGCGCGCACGCCGGCGGTTGCGCCGCTTAAATCTTTCCCATTTGTCAGCTTGCCCTTGGCTACTGGACGTACCTTTTCGCTTCTCTGCATCTTTGAGAACAGAACAGAGAAGATCAGTGTTTTCTTTTCGCGTTTGCGAATCTAAAAGAAATATCACGATTTCTTTTCTTTTTATTGTAATAGAATATTAACAGTTTAGGGCCACAATTTTCCAGTGTAAGGTCAATGCTTTTTAATATTCTTTACAGTTCTTTTTTTCTTTAAATATTCTACTTTTTATCTTATATATTACTTATTTTTATATATCATCTACATTATTCAGAAAAAAATGATAGAAATCGTAACGCAAGAACTCGCTACTTCTCTTAAGTTTGTCGTTCTCGAGAAATCCCGTCGTATGGCGATTTTCTCCCGCGACAAGAATAAGAAACAGAACTTTCGACAACGTGATTTTACTGCGGAATAGATGCCCTCGTGTACAGCGAGAAACGAGCTGGGAGGGACGAGCACCCTTGTCCTTTGAACTTGTCAGACACGTAAAAGAATCGTGTTCACGAATCTGCATTTTGTCACGATTGTGGGGTCATGTGCCAAGGAGGGCAGATTTCCTCATTGATCTGTGACAAGTCTTTCGATGAAGGGGGAAAGTAAATTGGGTTATCTCGAGCGAAATATCATTAAGGTGGAAAGGTTTTTCGAACGAAAGGCTCTCTCTTAACAAGTCCGTATATACATACGTTAAGATCATCAGTCACTCGAAAAGATTTGAATTTCTAGACACTGCAAATTCTTTTTTTATTTTAGAGAATTATCTTAAATATATATATGGAAAAGATGTGCGCAAGAAAACATACATACGTATATTTCTTACTTTCTTCTCGCCGCAATATATTCGAATCTCTTATCTAAATCCCAGAGGATAGTTTCGAATATTTGTTTGCTGGGGTACCGTCTCCAAAGTTGCGCGCGACGAGCATAAAGAAGACCACTATTTTTCAAAGTTTGCTCCGGCACACGAACACAACGGCAGTGTGCAGCGAAAACGGCGCAAATATATAACTTCGTGTCAGTGGCGCACGAATAGTCGTTACATTCGTGCTGGCGCCAGTACGTCTCACGGATGTCGTGACAGAGCACACGAGTGCTTTCGATTTCCTCTATTTCTCATACATCCATTGTGCCCCGTCTCGTTTTTCTTACGGTCGCTTTTTCGCGACCACTTGTTCCGCTCCGCAGGGTGCCAACTGCGGGAATTCCAGAAATCGCAGAATACCGAGAATCACGCGGCTCATTTTAATATTTTCGTAATACTGTATTTCCTGAAAACAACCCTCCTACGCGCGAATTTAGCGATATTTTATCGTGACGGATGAAATGCGTGAAACGATTATTTTATTGTAATAATATTTTATCGTAGCGGATGTATAAAATATGACACGACTGTCTATCTTTTTTTTTTACTGGCTTAAATAAGTTACAAAATTTAATTTTACATTATTTATATATTTTGTTACATTATATATTTCAATAAACGCTATATTAATTTTTGAACGCTACTGTGATAGTATATTATTTCTGTATCACTGAGGATACGTAATTTTATCATTTTATACCGAACAATGAAAACTTTTTAATACCGGAAATTTCAAGTTTGCACGGAAAATACGCTATAAAGCTCGCAGACCATGTCATAAATGCGTCGATATCGGAATAATAATAGCGAAAATAATCAGTGAAAACAGATTATTGTTCAAACAGGAAAATGTGAGGGTTTTGTATTCGCGAGTCATCAACATGATTATGAAATTCAATTATCTGCAATTGACGCTATCGAATCTAACAATTACTGTTGGATTACTCGGACCTTTAAATTTCCGGATTTAGAGAATGAAAAAATGATTGTGATATGCACTAGACAATCGAAAATGCGCGCTTGATATTTTAAAATCAATTTACTATATTCTCGATATGCATTGTTTATTCAAGTTTATTCAAGTTTTTCTCTCTCCTACTGTTTTTCTGTCCATTTAGCTATTACATTATTATGGCTAATTGTAATGAGAAAGATTATGTTTAATTTTAGGGTTTTTGTCTGTTATTGCATTTCAATATGCCTTAAAAAACATTTTTTAAATTTGTGTTTTAAATATCAAACAATACCAGCAGGAAATATGTATTTTTCCCGAAACATCAAAATTATATAAAATTATTCTTGACAATTATTTGATAAAATAAATTCTCCTTAGATATATAAATTTTATACAATATAATAATAACTAGATTTATTATTTAGATTATTTTTAAAATTAAATATTTCTTTGTAAAACAAGGATATTAATTGTTTTTCATTTGATATGACGAAGCCCCCAAAATGTTTAATTTGTTTCGATATATTTGAATAAAAAAAAAAAAAAAAAACGGAGAGCTATTATATAACTATTTACGATTCTGATCGAAAATGTGAGTTTCGACTGACGAATTCCGTCGCGAATCCGATCACGATTCCATCCATTTCTTTAGATTATTATGAATCTTGAGATTCGAGTGAATCCGAGCAAATCACAGTTCAATTGTCAACGATAATTTTCGTAATTGCATTCCAATTAAAAATTGAATTCGAATTTCCACTCGTTCGCAAGGTGTCGGAAGCATTCCGTTTCGGATATTATTCGCATGTTTGTAATAAAATAAATGACGAAAAACGGAGTTTTTCCGATCGGAAACGATTCCAAATAGATGCGTAATAACTGCTCCCCAGAGCAGTGTCCTTGTTTGGTGTTTGGTTACTGGAGAGGACGTATTAACGCGCGCATTAATCCTTAATGTCCATTGCACTTTTCAGCACTAAGCTTCACGCATTGTTACAGACCGAAACACATTAATACTTTAAGTAGGATTTTTTTCTTTCCCCGGAGTACTCGATCATTGATGATCGTGCGGGTGAGTATCTATTTTTGCCATGCCAAAGATAACTACTATAGAGAAAATGATGTCGTAATTTTCTTTCTCTCTCTCGTCAACTTTCCTTCTTCTTCCCCCTCCATTTTCTTTACGTTCTCTTGAAAAAAAAGACGTTAGCTTATATCTTTTATTGCAAAGAATTTTAGAAAAATATTGTGGTATAATATTGGAATTATATTAAATGATTATACATAATTACACACAATGCTATTTTTATATTAAATAATAAATGGACGCAAAATGTTCCGTTGTAACGTTACGGTTAAGCTTCAAGAAAATTATAGGCGAAAATTGCATTTTCCAAATGTCGAACAGGCCACCCCAGCATCAAATTACGAGACAGAATCTCATCGTTGCAGAATCGCGTGCGCCTTATTGTGCCCTCCTCTCTCATTTTCCTTCAAGCGTGTATCTAACGGGAGCTCTTAAGCCATTCATATTTCTCTTTAACGTCCGCGACATAAAGCTCGAGTAACGAGGAAATTTCGACGAGAGAGCAGAGCCGCCCCGGTGCTCAAGGTGCAGTAACGAGAAGCGGTTAAAAATACGATTCTTTGTCCGCGGGAGAAGCCCGATCCTCCGCAAAGCGCGCGTGCGCTCTTAGTTGGGATGCCGAGAAATAAATAAAAAAGACCGCGGGGAATTTCGTGTCCATTCCAAAATTGGAACTGGGGGAGCCTCTTGTGTTCGGAACGCTCTTGGAATGCGCTCGGTAGAGTGGAATTTGGAGAAGCCGTTTTCGGAGCAACGTTTGCTCCAAAAAAAAAGAATAGAGAAAATGCCAATTGTATAATAATAATTTTACGACAACACGTATCGAGAAATATTTTTTTTTTATAAAATCATACAACTGCGAAGAAAACGATGTTTCTTTGTTGATCAATTTTTAAGTGATTAGATACATAGATGTATATAGGAGCACGATGGAATTATTTCCGCTTTGCAGATTATTATTTTTATAGGTATTTGCAAGTATACATACTCTCTGATACTAAATCGCCGAGGAAGATTAATCTTGATCGACACCGATGTTTATATGCATATTCTGTTGCACGTTGACGAAATATTATTACGAGCAACATTAGAAATTTTCGCGATTTTCGCTGACAGTGATATTGACGAAGTTTGCACCCACTGTGCCCAGATGCCATCGCACTTTCAGCGTTACTGTCTGCTGTACTGCCCGCTTTTAGGCTCTCTTGGCGCATAACGCAATTTGAAAATGAAAGCAATTAGTGCGAAAACAGCCTGTATAGACGCGGTACTCACTACGTACTAGACAGGAACCCTCCGTCCGGCGGGTAGATAAATCGATTATTGTCCTGATAACAACACCGAGCCAGGTGCAGCAGCGACGAGCCGCGCCTCTTTTGTAATGATACTTTCCAAAGTAGACTATATAATTAACGTTGACAATTTTGAAAGCACATATGTGCTTTACAAGCATGTTGCGCTTTACAAACTAATACTACCGAATGCTCTTGATTATGTATGTTTTACAAAACGATATGTATAAGACAGTTTATTTATCATTTATAGAAAATTTCAATTGGATAAGATTGATTCTTTTGTATAAGAGTTACAGCTATGTTTTTTTTCTATTTTATTTAATATAATATTATAAACGAGAATTACAAACTTACATTTATTTAAAAATAATTCGCTTTAGGATTTTAAAGTTCCTAGAACATTATGTATTAGAACATTATTTTATTGAGACTCGGTGTTAAGTTAATTAAAACGGTAATTGCTCAAAGTATAAGTATGGATGAAATAAATTGCGTATTAACAAGACTGAAATAGCGATATGATTTACAAACCCTGAGATGAAATGGTACATTGCAGGGGTCTTAATTGCTACTCATTTAAGAGATGATTTGAGAGAGTAAATCATCGTGTCGCGAAAGAATTGATTTTCTCCGCGTCCCGTTAATTAAACAGTTTGCGCGTGCATTCGAGCGCGGCATATGCTGTTGGACAACGGCAAAAAAATTTCACCCCGCTATTCGGCAGAAGTCGTTAAACGCGGTAACGACTCCGCCTTAAGCGCGTCGTTTCTCGGTTCCTCTTTTTTGCCTCCGTCAAAAACCCGTAGCCTCCTAAACCGGGATCTTTTGATCCTGTGACGTACGTCCATACCCTTTCGCGTGGTGGCGTGGTCATCCCCCATAAATTTCGGAATTACATTCTGCAGCCCCGGGTCGGTTACGTCCTCGCGTAGAAATGGGACAAATATTTACCGGCGATCTTCGCCAGCTGTAATACTGAAATACGATCACTTGTTTCTCTTGTCGGAACGACCGGTGGCAGACGCGCGTAACATTCGGTAGGGTAAGAGAGGGTACGACTTTTTTCTCGACGATCAGATAAGACGTTACATAGCGTGCGTGTGAGTTTCCGAGATAGTTATCTAAATTAACCAACACTCGCGTCCGGTTCTCGATCGGAAACTCTTTTCATATCTATATAATGAAAAGCGATATAAATAAACCAACGATATGCAACGGACTTGTGTAGCGACATTCTATAATTTATAATATACAGGCAACATGATGCAAACAATTTGTGATAGATATATATGTATATATATTTATACAAAAATATAATCAAATTGTTTTTTTTTGCAAATATTTCGCAGATGTGACAGAGATATATCTTACTCGTTAAATTTTAGTTTAACCTAATAAGAAGGATAATATGTATCAGACTAATTTTTTTGAACAAACGAATGAATTATTTCGTTCAGTGATAACAATGCTTTTTATGTGGATGGTTCTAATCTAAATGGCCTTGCTCTCCCTTTTTGCTGGACCAACCACCTTTCTGATAATTAGAGTCAATACGGTCTCGCCTCTTTTATCTGCCTACGGTATGGTTATATTTTTGTACTGTTTCATATAATCGGACCTCGCTCCGAGACCATCCAAACCCTTTCCATGTTTCTTTTATCGCGCATTTCCCTCGAATACCGAAACGTTATCGCAGCGATGATAATTGCACGATTTATCGTTGTCATAAATTGCATTCGCAGTCCGAAAATAGAAAGTCACGACCGCCACTTGTATGTATGTACATCTACTAATATATCATATTCCGAAATAATTTCTAAATGTTTAATTTAGAATTTTTAAATTCTTTTTGTGAGTTAGATGAGAAGCATATAGATAAAATTAAATTCTCTCTATTAATACTTACACATATAGCGCGATTTTTGTTAGACACAAATTATTGTATTAATGTTACATTAATATAATTTTAATCAATAGTTTAAAATTATTTTATTTAATCGCAGAAGTAGATATTCTTAACCATTTAAAATTTGAAATTTCTTAAGATGTAGGAAATTGAGTTGTATTGCTAAAACAATTCTTTTAATTTTCTTCACTGAACATCTTAAAAGATCACGTGCGGAACGTTTTCTTTATATGCAAATTTGCGTAATCTGCGAAAAAAATAGCTAGTGTATTTTCGCGACGCGACAGGAGTAATGTAACTAGCAAGAGCTTCGAAGCTCCGGGGGGGTCCAGGATCCTGGTAATATCGTATATGATATATCTTCCAGCATCGGAGCGACGTCTTCTCGCAGCGGCGACGTTGTATTTACTTGGCTGCAAGAAAGCCAGTCGAGGTGGGTAATTGCCACCCTTGCTGCCGGCACCCTTCTGTGCGAACCGTAATACCGTTATTTTTATTAAGTTTTTCTACGAAGAGAGAGAGAGAGAGAGAGAAGGAAAGAGAGAGAAGAGTAACTCTCATATCGCCGGCCGAATGAGCTCAACGTCTGCTCTCCCGAAGGAGGGAGAAACGATAAACTGTCCCGGCGCGAGGGACAAAAAAGCGGGACGTGCGCGAGATACTCTACAGGGTGGTCTCGAGGAAACGGAGTTCGAAGTTCGCGCATAACCAGTGCAGAAAAATCCCTTAAACGGACGGCGTCTCCATCAGAACTTCGGCACTCGGTCGTTGTACTCCGGTTTGATGAAGTTGTCTAGAACAGGTCGTGCGATTCTCACGCGATTTACAGCCGGCTAGATAATACTCGAGAGGCGCGATTCCCTGCGTAATCCAAGTCGCTTCTTTCTTCTGGAGTTACGATTCGGAGAATATTTCGCGTACCGTAGATGAAGCACAGATGTGCTTTTTTATGAAGATGCTTCTGTGATTTCAGTTTATTATGAGTTAAAAAAATTATATATTTCAAGTGAAAAATATATATTAACTTGTCCTAATATTTCAAAAATTTATATAAGCGCATGCATTGAACTTTTATTTAATTCAATTTATTCGTAACAGTCTGTTTATTTTATATACGATAGAATCTCTTGAATGAAGAGTAACTGGAATAGAAAATCTAAATGTATAATGGATAAGTTGAAACGGGATATGGGAAAAGCGAAGCTAAACGAGTAAATTCATTATTACACGAGCATCGTGCGGTTTAAGTAAAATGCTTACCGCTGTTTGCCGGCAATCGTTCTCGCAGTTAGTTACAAATTATCCACCGTTTATCGCGGTTTACCACAACTTCCAGATTATCCGTACGTTCTCGCAAGATAAACAGCCGCGTAAATCCACAGAAGTTCCGCTTATTTGCTGAATTTTGCATTCTCGTGTCGGTTAGACGTTCTAAATTAGCCTTCTTTAATCGAGACTGATCCTGACTCCAGCCGCGCGAAAGAACTTTGCCTTTTGCTAATTAGGCATACTTCGCGGTATCTTTATGTAATTAAAACAAAACTTTACGGAAATTAGCCGGGAACGGGAGAGAGGGAAAGATAATCTCGATTTGTGAGAGACTCCTCCCCCCTCTTCCCTTTTCCTCAGTAGTTCGAAAGCCAAACACGAACGTGGCTCTCTACGAATGCGCTGCGAACCAGCAGCAGCGGCCGTATTAATTAAAGGAAAACTTTTTTAATTCGACCGTCGTACTTACGAGCGCATACTGTCGAGACGACGGGCGAGCGCCCCTCCATGAATAATAAAAAGAGAGCTGGCCGAACTTTGTCATAAATGTTATACACAGACGTGCTGAATATTTACTCGTTTTAGGAGTGCCGGGGATAAAAGGGAAAGCACGGGATTGTCACCGTTTGGCGCTGTGATTTATCTCGCGCAAAAGCAGAGAGAGTGAGAGAGAGAGAGAGAGAGAGAGAGAGAGAGAGAGAGAGAGAGAGAGAGAGAGAGAGAGAGAGAGAGTGAAAGAGATGGCAATGTGTTGTGTCTCGACCCTCTTCTCGAGATGATCTCGGCGGCGTCGCGACGCCAAGGCCATGGTTTCTACAGGTGTGGTCATTAATTTCGAGAAATTGCGGGGGAAAGTCCGAAACAAATCATTCCGTGACGTGGCGAGTTTGTCAAGATCTTATTACGAGTGAGCGAGCCTTCATTGTTTCATTTATATAATGTTAAATGGAGAATCTCTGATAATCTGTCGTTAAATTACTATCCTGTATTTGCTATCAAAGTGTAGCAATTTATTACAGTAAATGAAATTTTGTTCTTAAATATTTCTTTGACACTACAAAATTTCCCCTTCTCTCCATTATATGTATATTACAATGTGTTGAAATTTATTACAAGATTAAAATAAATAATGATTATATTTTTATATATTATTTTTATATATTACTTGGGAATTGTAATCACATTTTGACATATATTTTTTGCATAAAAATATAAAAATAAGAAACACTTGTTCTTTTTTAATTTTTCATATATATTCTATATAACTTGTGATGTATAAACGGTAAGCTTCGGTTTATCATCGTCCGTGGATTATCCTAAGAAAGTACCGTGCGTTCGCTGGATTAAGAGGAGGGTCGAAATCAAGGGTGCCTCCTTTCGGCATACGAGATTCTTCGGGTTTCTCAAAAAGCTATTCACCTTCCGTCCCATACGATCCAGCCAGTAAATTAATCAGAGAGACGACGATGTCTCTCAAAAAGCTTGCCAACCAGCCAGTAATGAAATAGTCCAACGCACAATAGTCCAACGTACAATGGTACCGGATTCGTTCCGGACCCACTTCATTGTCTCGCAGCGGATTCATTAAGCAATCTTCCCGCGAACATTCTACGTAGTAAACTTGTCAGTCTATGTATCATGCTTTTGGAGTTAAGAGGTAAACTCACAGACTTCGCGTATAGACGATGAAAAATTTCCGATATAAATTTATTGCGCATTTTGAATTTTAATAGAAATTTCAAACTATGTTCATGAAATTAATAGTAAAGTCAAAAGGTAAGATATAATTAAAAGATTATTTCAAACCAAAATACCTATATAATATAAATGGTAATAAAAATATAGAATACTAGTTTGTTGAAAACTTATTTGTAATTTTCTTTCTCTGTTTTTCTTTGAAAATTTTCCAATAGAGTTAAAAATACATTTTGTAAATTAAATCAATCTTTGGAAGAGAATACAGAAACTGGTA
The DNA here is from genome assembly GCA_963971435.1 of Lasius platythorax. Lineage (NCBI taxonomy): Eukaryota > Metazoa > Arthropoda > Insecta > Hymenoptera > Formicidae > Lasius > Lasius platythorax. The sequence continues at coordinate 5,805,360 of OZ020541.1, forward strand.
GAAGTTATTGAAGGAAAAGAAAAACAAAGTCCGTTATCCCTCGAGTACACTTACTTCCAATAACGATGCCTCTTTCCTATGACGATGGGGCTTCAATAGAGGGAGTGAAAGAAATATTTAAAAAAGGGTATATGGTTTGCATATTCATGATTGCGCCACAGCTAAAGACATATCGGCCACGGTCGAAAGCTTAATTATCCGCGTCGCGAGAATCAATTGGGGGAAAAGAGATTATATTGTAATCTTCATCTTCATTAAATGAGAAAAGTTACCGTTCGTTAACGCTGCGGCGAGAGTGCTATCTGTAATGAACTCTTCGTCGTTAGCAACTACATACACATTCGTATTTATGAATAGCATATTTCGATAAAACCTGATTTTATACATGTTTTGCATTTAACTATTTTATTTAACCACATTTTTTATTTTTACTGGCGATATTTTACTTGTGTTGTCACAACTATTTAATACAATATAATGTAATACAATATATTAGAGAGAGAGAGAGAGAGAGAGAGAGAGGTCTTTTGTTATTCGCACTTTCATAATCTTTAATCAATGTTGCTTATTAACTTTGACAATTATATTTACAATAATATAATTTAATATAAGAGTGACTACATATTTTAATAATATCACAAAAATTACACGAAATTTTATTTTATTCCATAAGACTTAATTTCGAAGGCTGTATAATTGTTGGTATAAACTAAAATTGGTATACTCTATGATTTTTTTAAAGCAGCGTGTCTTTCGTTATAAGCGTCGATTTTATGAATCTTCTTATCTTTTCGAGAATTATGAGCATTAAACAGTAAATTTAGCTGCGTTCTTGAAATCGTTACGAATGAGTTTACGACTCTAAATGTACCTATCTCTTACGACTACTCTGCCGTTGCTTTTGCATGATCGTCGCGAGGAGAAGAGTATCTCGAATAGAGAGAAAGGAAACCGCTCGTAAAACGAAATCAAATCCCGGGGGAGTCTCATTGACGCTAGCACTCAGATGCGAGGTAATTATCAAGCGAGTTTCAACATTTGCGAGTAAAATTCGTAAAATATACTATCGCTTTAATGAAGTTTCTAATTGGCACTTTGTTTTATTTACAGGATAATGCGTCTCCGCCTTGTAATTAATAGTATTGTCATGATTAATTAATAAATAACTCTTGTTTTAATCTGAAGATTAAAATAAAAGCTTTAACAGAAGATTGAGATAATATGAAAAGATGTATGCTTAGAAAGAACTTGTGACTACTAAAATATAATTTTTTTTACGTAACTATATTCTATTTTTTATTATATTTTACTATATATTTTTTTAAACTCCTTGATATACTTTCTCAACTTTAGATTACTTACAAGACTATCAAAAGCTATCGACACGACGTTGTTTCTAACACGAAGAAATTTGAGAATAAGATCCTGAAGAACGAACTCGCGATCGGGAATGGAAAAACGATTATAATATGATAAAGTTACAAACTGTCCTTATCACTCTCGCGACCGCGTCCACCCTCGGTGTCGTGTCGCGTAAAATTGAATTCAGAAGCGGGTCGCTCGTGGGGTGAAGGTCGGAAGTTGATTTTCCGAGTTAACCGCCGAGAGTGACAGGTCGTCGGAAACCGAATCCGTCGGATGCAAGGAAACTTTCGGGTACCGCCCCTCCGACGCCAAAAGCGAATCAGGAAACGACAAAGGGATGTTCGGAAAGAAACTATGTCAGATAATCGAATGTGAGAGAATGAGGGCGATTTCGGATAGAATATGTTGCTCCCAATTTGTTGTGCGGTTTGTCGTCTGTACTGCGGATACAAAAATTCGATTTAACTTGGGAGAGATATCGTATATCTGGGACAACTCGATGCGTTACTCGTTAATAACGTATCAAGCGTATCAAAGAATTAAATTTTGATGATCCTCGAATGTAAGACACGTAATCAAGGGTCAATGCGCGGAGTGCGCGATTTAAATTTCGACCACGTTTTTTCCCGGCGTGCCATGGTAAGCAAGTAGTGGAGAAATAACGAAGGTCGATAGAAGAACGACGCGCACTTCTTTCCTTTGTCTGCGAGAGACGGAGGGGAGGACATTAGAGAGAGCCCGTTCTTTCCCGGAGGGATTCAGGGATTCTCGGCGATTCGTCGATAGATGCGCCGGACGAATTCAAATCATCCATCGTCGGGCAAATGACGGCGTAAACAAGGCGCGAGTCTCCTAATGCGAGCGTGACGAGCATCCGCGAACGTTCACGCAGAAAGGCATTGGCCACGAGACCCTCGCTCTCGTGTGAGGGTTCGAAGGGCCTTCGTTTGATGATAAACGAGGTCGAGAGTTAAGAGAGAGCGTGAGAAGATTTGCGACAGTGCAAGTAGACGGCTTTTTTGTACTGTCTGAAAGCTTCAGGACTTACCCCTCGAGAGTCCCATAAGGTGCATTCTTTCAGAAGATAGAAAAGATTTTTCCCGCATATATCATCGCCATGATTTTTTTTAAAGGATCGCGACACATCTCCGGTACGCTGGATCGCGATCTTTCGCGTTTCACCGACCGAGATGGAAATTCAAAATTGAATTATCTGTTATCTTTCGGCGTTTTCCGCAGCCGTGATACGCCCGATAAGAGTCGCCGTATGGAAACATATTTTTTTTTGACAAGAATATTTGAGAGGGTCCTCTCTCCAATACCACGAAAGGGACACGTTCGGAAAGGAAAAACGATGAGAAGTGTTCGTCCGCGCTTGTTTTGCCCGACATCGATCTTCTACCTCGCCGGATCGATACCGTTTTATCCGTCGCGTTCCTTTCCGTCTTCCGTCCTTTGAACGCGACTGCACCCTCGTATCCCTTATTCCACTTTTTTTCTCCGTCCCTGTTTATGCAGGCTAGGACACGCACGCGAATTCAATTTCATTTTGAAACCTGGGAGACGCGGCCTACTCGCGTCGAAAGTGAAACGCTTCATCCTGCTCGCTTCGACTTTTACATTTTTTTTTCTTTCTTTCCTTTATCTCGTTTAGCGAGGAAAGTACGAGAGATACCGCTTTCGATAGTTCTCGGTTTTAAAGAAACCGAGATATTTTGCACCGAAAGCTCAGTTGACGTAAAAGTGATGTATAATTTTTATAGAGTATCTTTTAATTTTGTAAAATAACTTTTATTTAACGTACACGCGAATCAGGTCAATTCGAATCAGATTTGACTCGAAAGACGATCGATCGGCTCGGATGGTGGCCTCCTCTCTGTACACAGGGATATAACATCCGGGCTCTTTGTTCGCGCGCGACTTCCGAGCGACAGTCTGCGCGCCGCATTACGAGGAGAGAACACTTGGGGCGCTCCTTTCCTTCTTCGGATTAATTTATGGCACCGTAAAAGAGGAGGAGATTGTCTTTGCTCGCGCCCTCCGTGGTTTGGCAGCGACGTTTTTACGATTCGCGCCCATTGTCTGCCCTCGCGGAATGAGCGCTGCCAATTTTCGTCCGCACCTGAAAGCACGCTCGGGGGAGAAGACAATCTCTGCCTTTTTTTTTCGCAAGAGGCGCTAGATCGCTTTCATGGGCATTCATGGCGGAATTGCATCGTTAAGAAACATCTAGGCGCGTAGCTCCCTCCCTAAATTGAGCGATCATACGCCCGATCTATTACACCGTTTGTGTAATTTCAAAGTTTTATATTAGTGATTATTGCTTTAGTGATAAATTATATGAAGCGTCTGAAGAAAAGTTTTTCACAAAGAATTATAAGAAAAAATATTGAATAAAATTAACTAAATAATATTAATATATTAAATAAAAGAAATTATTAATTGTCGATATTATAAAATAATTATACTTTCTTTGTTTCTCTACGTGCAAGAACCATGAAGAACGTGATAACTGCAGATCGATATCACGTATATATGGCGCCAAGATCGACATATATCTATCGTATGGCAGCGAGGACGAGGGGGGATAAAGCGCGGTTCGGGTTCTTTGTCCCGGCGACTATATCCAGCCGGAAACCTTTCCCAGCGACTCGCAGCCCCAAGCCGAGCCGAAGGGCGAGGTAGAAGCAAGCGGGGCTCATCCCGTGGGTAGCGGCGACGGTTCTCTCCCCTGCTGCGGGAGGGCGGTTGTTTGAATTATAGCTTCGTAAATTCAAAGACGTAACTCTGGAACCACGGTGCCGTAGCCGGTCTTGGCGCCTCGTGGTCCTCAGTATACCGTTTTATCGAAATAACGCGCGCGGCCCACCGCCAAGCTACCCCCTCAGACCCAGTAATATAATAATAACGACGCGCCATAATCCTAGGGTGGTTTTGTCTTCCCGCCTGGAGCTTACCGTATGGACAGTAATTTCGGTCAACGGTCCGTCGCAAGTTCCATCGCCAGCCGAAACTATAGAGTCCGATAATATAATTGAGCATTCAAGTTATTATGCGCAACGATTTCTCCTTGCGCATGAGAGATATACTTATTAGATATTATTTATTATTCACAATAATTTGTGTGTTTCGTTGGATAATATTTTAACTATTTTACAACTTCCGTTATTATCTGTCGAAACACGTGGTTGTATATAAGATAAATTTCTCGGAGATCTTTTCCGTAAAAAAATTATTATCATCTAGGAATAAATATGCACTTTATCATAGAAAAACTACTCGTTATTACTACTGCATCTGCCTGTTTAAATAGCAATTTAGTCCATAATAGCCTATAAAGCATGTCACGCGCAACAGTAACGTCTCCCAAGAGCATTAATATGTCGTGTGCATGAACGGAACGATCGTGCGAAGGAGGATACATTCGTCGCGGATCACCTATTTATGCGTGCTAGCGTTAACAGTTCTGTCGCGACGATAAATCCAGAGAGGATATCCAAGGAAGAGCCGAGAGAGAAAGGAGGGTCCGCGCGCGAATTTCCGCGAGTAGCTCGAAAACTCGTCTCGAAAGCTCGGGGAAAATGTGCAACCTTTTTGCCCGAGTGAAGGAGGAGAGCGAGCCCCGGAAATCACGAGGGGTCGGCTCTTCTGGGCTTTTCCCACACGGATATCGTCGATATCTTCGAGAAACTGGCGTCACCCACTTTCACGGGACTACCGCCGTGAAAGTGGATGTTCTTCCGAGTTCTTTCGCCCGTACCCTAGCGAGGGATACGGACGGGTGACAACGGTTCCTCGTTAGCAAAACACGTATTCGCTGTTCGACTCTTCTTCACCCTTCGTAGGTAGTTTCTCGCTTAGCGAGCGTGCGCTAGAATCGGTTACGTTGACTGTGAAAAAAGGATATCGTCATACATCGTCTATGCTACAATGTAGAAAAGTAAATATAAATTGAAATGTATTATAATTGAATAGAATTTATAATTTTCATAGATTCGATAACTTTATACAGAAACTTATAAATGGCGTTGTATATAATAAACTGAATAATTTTACTTATAAATTTTAATTTTATCTTATTTATAATTTTTAATAGCGCTTAACTGTTATAATTTACTAATGAGCTTAATATATAATATTTGCTTGATAACATCGATCTCCGATAGCTATCCGAGCGCTCGTGCACCGATGATGATGAACAGGAAAATAACGTCCGCGAAATTGGTCGTTATAACGAGATGACAGTCGGTGTTTTCGGCGCAATCGGAATTTATCAGCGACGTGCGTGCGACAGTTCGCTCGATTCAGCGGACAGCAGTAGGGTAATTAATTAGGTGAACCCCTTGGAGGTAGTCCTTGTGCGTGGATGGCGAATGGCACGATGGGGTCGAAAAGGCGGACAAAGGTCCGGGGCGAGTACAGTCTGCCGCTCGCCGACAGCGCTATTACGAGTCCTCGGGTAAAGAGGGCAAAACCAGGATACGCGAAAGAGGGTGCTGACGTGTGGAGGGAGAGAAAGAGAGAGAGAGAGAGAGAGAGAGAGAGAGAGAGAGAGAGAGAGAGAGAGAGAGAGAGAGAGAGAGAGAGAGAGAGAGAGAGAGAGAGAGAGAGAGAGAGAGAGAGAGAGAGAGAGAGAGAGAGAGAGAGAGAGAGAGAGAGAGAGAGAGAGAGAGAGAGAGAGAGAGAGAGAGAGAGAGAGAGAGAGAGAGAGAGAGAGGAGACACGGGTATATATAGTCATAGGAACGAACGGAAGTCTGGAATAAGAGGGGCTCCGCTCTACGACTTCCGAGACTAGGCCATGCACGAGAAGATCGTAAGGGTGTCAACGCGTTTTGGGCGGAATCCAAAATCTTTTAGGAATTGGGATAAAGAAATCTCTTTCATAAATCTGAACTCTCTTCTCGATTTATCGACGCCTTCATCGAGTGGAAATCACTCTGGTACCGTAATATATATCCGCGACCTACTTCACGAACCAACGAAGTATGTATATGTCTTTACATGGTATGTACTTTATATAGAGAATTTATATATATGTATATATATATATATATATATTGTATAATTTATAGTTTTCAGAGATTCAATATTTTTATACAGAAACTTATAAATGGCGTTGTATATAATAAATTGAATAATTTAATTTATTAATTATAATTTAATTATAATATAATTTAATTTAATTATAATTTATTATAATTTAATTATAATATAATTTAATTTAATTATAATTTATTATAATTTAATTATAATATAATTTAATTTAATTATAATTTATTATAATTTAATTATAATATAATTTAATTAAATTATAATTTATTATAATTTTATTTTATTTATAACTTTCAATAGCGCTATATATATATATAATTCTTTTTCTCTTTCTTTCTCTATTTATATATTAACAATTCATTTTTTTCCGGATTATCTGTAACGAGTAAAAGTAGTTCGTCTTCCTCAAAGGGAAGGAGCATACTTACGGCATGTGAAAACGCGTGCTTTGCGAGAATCGTTGTAACATTCCACGTGCGAGCGTTCATTCCACATGGGATATTCCGAATCTGATAAATCGGAACGTGAGGCCGCCGCACGCTTATAAATCTCGGTTACCTTCGCGTCCGGACGTCTTTCCTTAAGAGTTTTCCTCGGTACGATTTATCGACGCGTGGGTCGCGAGAGTGAATTTTACATATCGATCAACCGTCCCTTCGGTTTGAATACGTTGGAATCTAATGGGGTCTCGGGCCTTCGAGATGAGAGTTAAAATCGAGCGACATGGGAGGACGAGATAAAGAGCGAGAGGAGAACAGGTTGCCCGTTATCTGCGACGAATCCGAATGCTACCGAGTGTTACATGTGCCCGAGGCGCGAAATTACTTTCATTCGTCAATCTGTCGTCGGCTTTGCCACCGCAGAGAACGACCGCTATGTGAAACATTCAATGTTAATGATACTTGCGGTACAGCGGTGTATCTAATATTTTGGCACGGAGGATTACATCCGGTTTCAATGCGGATATGACATGACGTTGCGGTGCATAAAAGCGCATTGCGCACACCGTTTTGCGTAATGCATGAGATATCGCGAATATTTATACGTAATATCCGATGGACAAAGTAGAGAGAGAGAGAGAGAGAGGGAGGGACCGTTGTATCAAATCTTGTTACATTTATGGATATTATAGTGTTTGTGGTAGCATTAATATTCGCTATCCTAACATTCAATTTTTACGGTTCATTGATGTCCATTATTATGACAGTAATGTGCATTTTAAACATTTATCGTAATCTGCAGAGTGCACATACGATGAAAAAAATATCTCGTCTATTTCATCTAATAAATTACTGAAAGAAAAAGAGAAATGATTAAATTCTTTTTAAAAAAATTATTAGTTTTCCAGGATCATATAGCAAAAATTGAAAATCATATGATGTGCGATATCGTGACACACAACGTCATGTAAAAACCGATCTTTAAAATCTTTGAATTACGATAATAACCCGACGAGATTCAATCAAGACTCCAATAGATTAGTACGTCGATAAGAAGAAGAGAAATCTCGGCAATGTCGATGCACTTCTCTTTCAATCTCCACGATCATGGAGAGCAGTGAATCTTCCTTTGGCCGAACTGGCGAAGAAAATAGTCCGTTTAAAGACTGTCGATTGCGCCCATCAGTCGTGATCATTCTTTATTTCTTATAAACTGAGATAAACATAAAAAATCGTCTAGACGCATTCTGTATAGTTAGCATAAAGCCGTGGTTTGTCATGATCGATATCGAAGGAAATTCAGAAGCGTAGATATCCGGTATGGAATTGCAGATGGCAAATCTTTCCGGGACACAGATCACCGCCGAAATGTTTCGACGGAACGAAAACGTGGATGAAAAGCAACTCGAATGCATGCGCATACGAAGGCGGAGCACTTTTCGCTCGAGCTATGCTATATTGTACGAGAGAGAAACATTTCCATATGAAATACAAAAATATTCGATGATCGCTCCGTCGCGCTCGTGTGTAGGTTTGTGTATTTTTCACCTCGCTATTACATCGCGCACGAATTGGCCAACTTCGATGGAGGAAAAAAACAGGTGCGTGAGCGATAAAAAATTTCGCTAACACTCTCGGTGTTACTCCCGCGAGATGTAGATTCGGCGAGTCATTTGAACGGAGAGACTCGAAAAGTGCTGGGCCGTTTTTCTCTTTTTTTGCAAACCTCCATGAAAGGGTGCATCCGTCGAAAGCGAAGTGCGAGCAATTTGTCTTACGGGGGACCGTCCTGTCGGCGCGCCCCGCGAGTGATTCTTCGAGCTTGGGATTAATGATCCGTTGCACGTCGGTCAGTTTACTATCGAATTTCATCGTCGAGCTCTTTCAACGGCATGAAAAATGCGAGAAAGCAATCGACGAACATTAATATGTTGAAACTATTTTATATTATCGACGTTGCTGCGCGCATTGCGTGATTTATGTGTGTCTCAAATATAGTTCAAACCCGAGAGAAAATAGATTGTGAGAGAAAAATTAGAAATTAGAAATTAAAAATTATTATATAAAATTATTATATAAAAATTATTATATATAATATAGAAATTAAAAAATTATTTCAAATTATGTTTCTTTCACATCGGAGATTCGCTCTGACACATTTTTAAAGAATCGACAAATTTTTTTCGCGTTTCTTTAATATCTGACCGATACGTTAAAACGAGAAATATTATATTCTTAACACAAATAGTTTTGAATGCAGATAATTTCTCAACGCATGGTCTCGCAAAATAGCGAGCGAGTTTTCAAAATTCATGCATTTTTAGTGCGAGAACCGTAATCTTGGCTTAGAAACAATGAAATTTTAACGTATCCCGCGTTTTCAATCTCTCTACTTGATACACCACGCGAAACTTCTGGCGAGAAGGATGAAACGGGCAGACAGGGGTTTGAATTTCAAATTCGGCGGTTCTTTTTTTCTCTTTTTTTTTCCTTTCCTCTACTGAATAGCTCGGTAAGTATATTTTGTTTGACCGCTTGAAACCCCCTTTTTCGTTATATTCCTGCATGATATACAGGAAATGTCATGGGTCCCATCAAATAACAACGCTTTTTGATTTTACATGCAATACTAATGCATTAAAATGCACGGCATGCTGTTTTACAACATAACATTGTATAACCGTATACGCTATTTCAATTAAAATAATTGTGTTAATTACGAGAGATAAACAATATCTCCCGCAAAAAAGTAAATTCAAGCATAATAATACATGTTTCCATCCACGCAACAATTCGGTGCTTATTTTCCGAGATTCACTTCGTCTGGGTAAACATGGCTGAATTACCGTAGGGCAAACATACGAAAGAGAACTGCGAGGTAAAAGCTGCCTTACGATCTGCCTTGCTCGGCGATAATTCCCAGGCAAACAAATGAGAAAAAGGATATGGAAATCCGGCGGATGATTGATCCAATGCAGAACGAGAAACGACGTTCTTGCTAAAGAAACGTTATTTTATGTGTGACTTACGCTTTATCAAATCTAAGCGCAATCTGTTACCTTTATAGTAATATAATTTCGGAAAATTTAATATAAAAGCTATATACACACACACACACACACACAAAGAATAGTCTGAAATGTGATCGTGTGATCCTTTCGTCAACAGTCGACATAGAAAAAAAATGATGAAGAAAACAGAGAGAGAGAGAGAGAGAGTTGAATAACTATTTTAATGAAATCTTTTTAATGAGAATAAAAGAATTTGTTTTCTTTTAATTTTAATAAATCAATATAACATATAATATGACATATAATATAAAGCTTTTATCCTGATATAAAAATAGTAATATATATGTTTGTATAATGCAATATAATATGAAAACTTTATTCGATCTTTACTTGCAAGATTTTTTGTATTGCAAGAAATTATTTATTAATTTATATGCATTGTTATCTCTCCATTTTATTTTCCATTGTACAAAAACTATATCCATTGCAATCTCCATTAACGCGGCTGTCCATCAAAGTTTATAATGTATCTCGCTATCTGTGATTAAATGCTTCGCCAAATGGACGAGCTAGTAAGAAGCGAGATCGTGTGATGGGTTGGTTCAGGTAAACAGACATTAAAACATCAAGTAACCAGACAAATTGCATCACGTCGACCTGGTGCAGCCCACACTCTCGTCTCTTACACTGGCAATCCCTAACCGCCGTAGAATTAATTGCGCCCGCTAATTATCTCACGTCACCGAAACAATGGAATCCGTTATTAGCTCCGAGTATCTTGAATCCCTCTCCTCCACACGAATAGCGATTTAATGGAAATTCGCTGACAAATGAAGCGCGTATAATAGCCCATTAATAACTAAAGCAATCGCAATCGGTATTGACTGTTGAAAACGGGATAAATAGGCAAATCCATTTGCGTATATAGTAATATACATAAGTTACTTTTAAATTCGGTAATTATTTATCATTATCATTAACGGAGACACTTTCAATAATTTTGACTTTGATATACATATGTATAGAGAGAAAGGTACTGACATTTGATTATATCTTGATGGTCTCGTATAGTTTTTCAGATATTCATATAAATGTTAAAAATATATTATGTATGCGGGGGAGAGACTCTACATAGGTTTACGACTTTTGGAATTGCAATATGAAGTAAAGTTCAGTTTATTTCGACTGGTGCATTCGATATGAAATGGTATCTATAATTATATGATTCCACATGGGTTTGCAACTTTTCATGCGAAGCGAGGTCCACCTCGCTCGTTGTTTTCGGTGAGAAAGGAGATCTACAGTTATGTAGTTTCGCATAAATTTTCAATAACTTTTATCAAACTTTAATCTGCACTTTCGCTACGTCAGCCTGAAAGTTAAATCGGAAGGATTGGCTAGACATACGGTGTGTAATACTTCCGTGGAGTGTACTAGACTTCACGTCGCGAATAAGAGAATGAAGGAATACTTTCGTTGAGTTTACGGCAGGTAGTCGTGGTTTATCGCCAGTCACGCAGTCAGATTTAATTACTCGTCGCAGTAGGGAAGATCGAGAAAGAGGCGACCACTTGGAATCTAGAGAAACATTCACCTCCCTACGTTGAAAGTGGTATGAGTCACGCCCCGTAAGATCATCAAACAATTTGCATGAAAATGCATGTGCCTTCTACTTTTCCAACTTCATGAATTATTCACACACCGAAATCGCATTAAAATTACGTTTGGGGTTACAAAAAGCATCGGGAGGTCGATTCGCAATACGAAATTGGACATTTTCCTGCAAATGTAATAATTCTAAAGACTGTTAAAAATAATATATATATATATATAGTATCGTTTAAAATAATAGCGAAAAAAATTAAATAAAAAAACTGTATACATAAGAGATCTGCGCAAATCTCAAATCGTGTGATCGCGAAATTAATTTATAACTTTTCATACACCTTTTGCTTCTTCGTGTCACGAAGTTTTGTCCCGTGAACTTCATCTGACTTTTAAAGAAACCTCAAATAAAATTTAATCAAGCGGATAATATTCACGTGAAATTATTAACGTCGAATAATTGACTATGCATGATCGCTTTTTGTGAACGCACCACGTGGCAGGATGTCGCGGAAAGCGGGAGCGTCGCACGAGTTTTATTCACGAAACGTTCTGACAACTTTATTCTCGAACTTACTACGGGGAGAAAATAACTTTCCGGAGAACAGATTCGAATTCGAGCCGTGCGCTACAGAGAAATTGGATTTACGCGCTCGCAGTTTCAATCTTCCACTGGCGGTCGCAGGACGCATGAGAATTTAACTCGACATATGTAGGTTCCATTCTAGTTTCCCTATATGATACGTACATAAGCTACAATGTCTAAATTATATATTTTGCCGAACGCAAAATCGTAAAATATGCAAGTAACATCACGTTATTATATTTTGACAAATGTTTTAACATTTAATAACATTTGGTTTTTATGCGAAATTTTTAACTAATCTGAACTTTTCTATTTTTTTTTACGAAGAAAAAATAAAAAAAAAATAAAAATTCCTTTCTAATTTATTTTATTAAGAAAATATAAATTTCATGTTCGTCGAATTTAAAACCGAGAGAAAGAACGTAACTTCTCATATATTCTGGATACATTTAACGCTAGATAGGTCTATACTATCTGATAGCCGAGCTGACGATAGCGCGCTGGATTTACTTTTACTACCTCATTAATGTTACACATTTTATTACTGCTGCCGTTCTGCTACCCTCGCTTTCTCCCCCATAATATCTTTGTATATAGCGAGCTACGCTGTACTTCGCTTTCAGAGTTTACGATCGGAAGAGGAAGAGAAGAAATGAAAAGAAATAAGCTCGGCAGAGAGTCCGGGCGCTATTTTGAGTAGATTTTTACTGTTCGGGAAATTTTACCGAAACGTTTTCCATGAAGTTTCGCGCGTATTTTTCACAGTTCCATTATTATATCATGTAAAATCATGGTGCATTAGTATATCTTTAATAATACACAATTTATCGTAATAAAAAATATGTATACCAAAGTGTATACAAAACGTGAATAATTGTCTCTAAGATTAAAATTATATATATATATATGTATATTATATCGTATATACGGCATCATATTACGGTCGTATGGGATACTCTTATCGTTCATGATCGATAACCGCTCAGAGAAACATCCGGCGAAGACGTAGCACGGAAACAGTCGATGGAAAGTCGGTGGATGAATGTCTTCGAGCTCGCGCGCCAGGGGTTCCTCAGGATTTAGCGTGCGGGACTTTCGGCGGTATACTGTCGCCATACAGAATGGGGTTCGTGAACGAAGGGCTGATTCGCAAGGGAAGCCATCGAATGACGGAGGCGAACGGAAGTTCGCTCGGTCGAAGCTAGGTGCATTTTTCTCAGTTTATTTTCCTTATCAGGCAGGCATTGCAAAGAAGCGCTTTCCCCGGGGATCGAGAAGCGACACGATTGCAAATTTTTAAATCTATTTTTGGCAGGGAAGTGCGTACTGCAAAAATATCACAATATTACACACACACAGTTTAATGTGATAGATAATATGATTGCAGTATGAGATATAATCGTTTGAAAGCAAAGTAATTTTATCGTACATTTAGATATCAGAAGATTTATTTAATACAATTAATATTTTATTACTTACATATACATATATAAAATTAATGTAATTTTTCTTCTCTCTCTCTCTCTCTCTCTCTCTCTCTCTCTCTCTCTCTCTCTCTCTCAATTAGTTAATTCGAAAAATATACTACTGTTAGTTCAATAATTTCGTTTGTAGATATAATCCTTATCAGTATCTTTAAAAATGTGTTAAGATTCGATAATGATATAATTATAAGATTATATTATCGTAAGATTATATCATTATCGGATCTGATAATCGGAATGCACGAATTGGCAAGACTGTAAGCAGTCTTGTTCTGATTATTTCGCGAAATTAGAATGTAAATCACGCAAGTGCTAAACCGATTAATCGTGCATGGATAAAGGAAAGAGAGAGAGAGAGAGGAGAGAAGTAGGAGAAAGAATAGAGGTTTCATTGTTGAATTATTGCGATTGATTGTAAATGAGAGTATTAAGAAAATATGACATATTATACAATGATGAAATACTACGAAATTCTCCATTGTTATAGGACATCTAACGATTGTAAAGCCAAAGGTATTGATCGTTACGACGAGACTGTGTGTAGGTTCAAAAGCCGTATGCTTTACGACTTTACACGGGTAACAAGAGTTTGCATTAATAAAGCCCCTTTTCGGGCCCGAAGCTCAGGCGTTTATGAGCTCCCCGATGTTCAGCTCTGATGCAAAGATGCTATATAAATCCATAAATTTAGGTCGAGATACTTAAGGTAATTTTACGGTTGGGATATGCGGGGAATTTCGGCGTGTTTTATGCTTTTCCATATATTTTCATATGTTACGACAAAGGATTGGCGTGCCTGAGCGTATAATTTAAATTTATTATATCAGTTCCTTGTGTATATCACGTTTATCATTATCTCAGGGGATGTGCGAACGAATAAGAGATTAATAAGAAATTCTATAAATGTACGCATCTTTCACGTATTATTTTATTTTTAGCTCTACGACTTTTATTAGAAATTGCAAAATGCAATGCGCGCATAAGTAAAATTATCTAGACTATCAGAAAATATAATTACGATTTATAATATCTTAACGAGCATTTAAATGTTTCAGATTCATTATCTTCATGCATATCCGTCGTGCAAATTGAAAAATATCATTTCCTATCATCATGCATATCCGTCGTGCAAATTGAGAAATATCATTTGATATTATTATTTTATTCCTATGAAAAAAAAGACTTCAATATTTTATAAATGATGAATTGCAGGGCACTATGACCTTATGATTATTTGTAGGGATACCCCGAATCTCAATTTTTTACGCTAAAAAATCATCCGGTCGGATGTCTCAGCAATTTCCAGCCTGCGAAACGGAATCGACGCGATTGGGCTCGGGAGAGAGGGTCCTGTTTCCAGGCATTTCTGCTTCACATAAATGATTATCGGGATGGCTTGTAGAGCGAAACTCCCGCGTGACTGGACATCGATGTAACCGTCGATGGCGCGTGCAGAAGTCTCCTGGTCATCTCCCGTGGGTGACCAAAGATGTTGTAACGGTAACGCCAGTCACCCCTCTAAGCGATGATCCCCGAAGCGTTTCTTTATATCGTCGACGCACATCCCCCTGAGATACGTGACGCACAGATGGAGGGACACGGCCGCAATATCTTCATCCCTTTTCGCCGGCGTGCGCGGCACCTCCTTGCTCTAACTGCTGACTGTCTTTCTCCCTCACACGCTCTCAGGAAATTTATTTTATTCGAATTGAAAGCGTCGCGTCGAGGATCGCCCTGTGCAGAAAGCGCTCTCGATTCGACCATCGCTGGATCATAGCACGATCGCTCGATTAGATTATCCTGGCGCGTGAAATTTTGCGACTTCTCTCTGAGCCTTTGTTCCCACGATTGTCTTATGAGACGCAGACAATGATAGTTTCATTGATTTTCGACCACTTTAACCGCGAGTTCCCAATTTTATTGTATTTCATTTTAGTCGAGGCGACGCGACGCATGGAGAACATATTCGCAAAGAACGGAGTAAGCTTCGATGAATTTTTATATTTTCGATACTAGTTAAAAACTCATAAAGTTGCAATTGCAAGAAATAATTTGCAAATGAAGAAAATAAAATAATCTAATTTAATTTTTAATTGTTCGTTAAAATTATTCCATCTTTTCTATCTCTCCGTCTCTCCATCTTTTTCTTCATATTTTTTCACCGCACAGCTCTGCAAGAACAAGCACTTTACCTTAAGAGAAAGCTAAGTACATAAATTACGTACGTTTTCTCGGTGCTTGCATCGGTGTTGTATTGTGGCGATTTTTTGCAGTCACGAGTGATTTGTCGTAACACGTTAATGTATGATCTATCTGACAAAGCGTAGTCGTAAGAAACCTTATCCTGACCTACGGCTTATCGTGCTAAAAGACGACGCATTTCGGGAATTCTACATTGTACGCGAGGGGTTGCCAGCCCCTTAAGACCATAACGTTTATGTAGGTGGTGGATTTCTCCTAAAAGGGAGAGAGATACGGGCCATACGGTAACGAGAAAACGTGGCCCACAATATCGCCCGGGTCTGACTCCGCGCTCGAGATCGCCGGCGGATCGGACTTATTTATTGTTTACGTGGGGATAATGTCGGCTCTCCGTTGGTGTTTATGTAAATATCCCTTAGCATAACCGTGACTAAATCACCCGCGCCCGATAAGATGGACCGGATAAAAACGCCCCACTTGTTAAGAACTTCTCGCGTTTCCCTCGAAACCGCTCGTATTTTTTTTTATTTATCCGTTATCCTTTTCAATCAAAGAAAGAGGCTAAAAAATAAATAAGTAAAAAAAAAAAATTATTATTAGATACTTTGCTCATTGATTCTGTCTGTATGATATTGAAAGAGCGTTCTGTTTAATTATTTTGACAATTGCGTGGAAAATTATTTGATTCGAGTCCTTCCATCCGGAAATATGCATAACTACATTTCTTTAACCAATTAATTACAATCGATTTCTCAAGTTAGATTTGTCTTTCACATTCAAGAATACGCAGCATTCGCAACCGCCTCCTCCATATTTGATCCTCTTGTCGAACAAATTCGGTGATCAATCCCAACACGGATAATACCGATCGCACGTATGAACGTGTCACGTCGTCTCGCCGTGACGTCTCACGAGCGTCGGCATCATCCCCGGACGTGGCGCTCGCTTTCCACCCCCCCCTACCCTTCGAACCGTAGCGAGAGGTAAAGCTCTCGGGGGGTGGAAGGTGAGCGAACGGGCCGGGTGGCGGCGGTAGGGTGCGGCGGTAGGGAAGCACCCCCCCGAGCTTTCGTTTCTGGAGCAGACGAATCGATGCTCGTTGCCCCCGTCCACCCCCCTCGTGCAACGAGTTCAATGTCTCGCCCGGGCCGGCCGTAGCCCCCGTGGTCGTGGGTCGTGGCCGTGGCCGTCGGACAGAACTACCCCCCAACCACCCCCGCCGCCGCCGCCGCCGCCACCGCCGCCACCTCCCCCCCCCCGCCCGCCTCACCCCCGCCACCCACCCTCCACCATCGGTAGCGCCGCCGTCGACCTCGTCCGCACCCCCGTGTGCGCCGCGATGTTTGCCAGGCGTTTGTCACCGTCGAGAACAAAGTCTGCGCTCTCTCCCGACGGTGAGCCTGCGAGTCGACGCGCTCCGTTCTGGAATTATCACGGCGCGACTCACACTGATATCTCGACGTCTGGCCGGCGCTACTCGTCGCTACTCTCGGGGAAGCGCGGCCTCTTAAGCCTGGCATTATTAAGGGAGGATTACATTGTACGCCCGCCCAGTAACAAGTTAAAGTCTTTCGTTACCGACGATTTAAAGGAATACCGTGTATCTCGCTTTTGGAATATCTCTTCAGAGATTTGTAAGAATGATTATTTCATCTTAATTTCTTTTTTTTTTTTTTTTTCAACCAACTTCTCGCGAAAAATATCTACCGGAACAAGGAATCGATCGCGACTGTGGTTTATGATAAGTATCGGCTACGTTATGCATACGATATGCGAGAGATTGCGTTTTGATAAACATTTTTCCATAACGCCCGAGCGGGGAAGGGAAGTTTTTTTTTTACAACCGTCAGAGATCTCTCGAAATGTACTGGGGTGGAAAGAAACGGCCATCGTAGGTGGACTTCAAATTCCGATTCGATTCGGTTCATCGATGTGAATAATACATACCATTAGGACAGCTAGAATTGCTTCTGTGGCGCACATCTCGATCTCTCTTCGCGGGATAAACTATGACGCGGAGAAAAAAAGGATATTGATACGATTTGAGTGTTTTCACTGATTCGTCGCTGCGGCTTCGCGGACGGGAAATCGATATAAAAGCATCAGCCTCCATAAATTCAACGATAACCGCGCCGGCATAAAACAAATAACATACGAAAGAGAAACAAAGGATAAGGTAAAATAATTGTATAGATTCACTAGTTATGATGAAATGGAATTTTGAATGTGAGATGTATCAAAAAAGAAGATAAATCTGGTTCCGATGAAAAATTGCAACGTTATGACAAAATACGAAATGCATAAATAAAAGGGACAACGTAAACTATCATTTTACATAACACACAATTTATTTTAATCATATATTGTTACACGTGATATTAATTTATCTTATGCAAAGTAACTTAAGGAAGCGGCGAGGACAGGGGGTAATCGTCGCAAGAATGCGTGTCTAATCTCGCGCGAATCGTGCGCGATAATGCGATCAAATATCAATTCGAAAGAAACGCGCAGGTATATAAATGAGCGTAAGAAAAGAGTTCTTGCGCGAGATCACATTAGAGCCCCCGTCGACCACCCATGTCGCAAAGTCGTTAGTACCCTTCTGTGTTATTCGCCGGCCTTCCGCGAATACAAATGACCCGTTGCACCTCGCGTTGCGTTCGCGCCTTTCTGTCGTTACGATCGACCCATCGATCGCGCGCAGCAGTCACGGGGATTATTTCCGGGGACTCGCCTGGGATTCCGAGACAATTTCAGCCGTAAATCCACGCTGCCATTTGTCTCGCGAATTAAGTTTGCTCTCCTTTTTTTCCCATATTCAACGACACCGTTTGCTCGGTACAGGGACTGCCTCCCGTTTTATTCTTGTTTTTTTCTCTCTCTCTCTCTTTCTTTCTCCTTCTTTTAAACGTTCTTGTTGCTCTTTCGATTCCATGACGGAAGAAACGAGAGAGAGAGAGAGAGAGAGAGAGAGAAAGAGGGACCAAGTGGGGTTGCAGGCGAATTGATATCGGCTCGTTTCAGACGAGCCGCGCTTTTTGCGTCGAACCAGTCGAACGAATGAATTATCTTTCCGAATCGTTAATCTCCCGCGCAACGAAATGAAACGTTGGAACGACGTCCTCTCGCCCCCTTTCCAACCGTTTTTACGGGAACTCGCGCGCCCCTACGCGCCCCCGCTCCGGGGGTTGACGTTAACGACGGCACTACGAGCGAGAGAGCTCCTTACCGTGTCGCGCGACAAGCAATAATTATTTTTATGGCTTGTCTTATAAGGATTATAACAGGAAATATGAAGATCTCGTTTACGATCTCTGATTTTTCAAGTTAATGATAATGAGAGACGCCGCGATTTTACTCTGTGATATTCATAAGCACTTGTTTATGATATTTTCAATAAATTGAGTATTAATAGATGTTGGATATATATATATATATATATATTTGCAACTGCATATTATTTTATGTATATCCATATTAAATTATTTTGTGTAAGACCAAATTTGTTTAATTTCATCGAACGAACGGTCTTCTTACTTCAATCTTCAATCACTCCTGCCGCTATATAACTTCTTCCATTGATAACAATTAAAAATATCTACATTAATCTTTTGCTTTATTAAGAACATAGTATATAAAATAATTAAAAATATATTTAAGCTTAAATTTCATCGAAACATTCTACTTAACAAAGATTAAAGCGTAGTAATTTTGTAGGATTGAGGCACGCATTTAATGCCGCAATTTAAACAGACAGAGTCTCATCTCTACAGGTACAAATACATTTGCGTTTCCTTCGTTCCAAAGCAGGAGCAACCCTTAACTCATCGTTACACCGGTATAAATGGACAAAAGCGATTACGCGAGTGTTTCGAACTCATTTATTATTAGCTTAACGCCGTATCTTGCGACGCTCCTCGTCGTGGCGAAACGCTGATATTACGATATCATTATGGCGGTACGATTGACTAAATCGTTCCCGGGTCCTCGTAACTCGGGATTAAAACGTCCGGGAGAAGGCTTAGATAGGTTATTACATTGCCTTACGAAACCGTAAATCGCGTCACCGCCCTGTGCCACGGTCAGGAAAACTTTGAGAGTAATTGCTCTCGCGACTCCTAGGGAAATGCTACCCTCTTTCTGCTCGCCGTAGTATCGGGACTCTCCCCCCCGTGTAGATAAACAATAATAACATTTCTTCGCCGGAGGAGGCCGGAAAACGAAAGAAAATACGTCCCCAGGGAGAACAATGTATTAATATCTTCGGCAACGAGCGATCGTGGACTTTCAAACAGGATGTACACGATACGATCTACAATACGTGTAGATGGTATATATTTTGATACGTTGTACATATTAAATGGGATTGATCTACCTGTGAGAATTTATTTCACATATACACACACACATATATAAAAAGTAATTCTATAAAGCGAGGAAATTTTGTGTAAAATTCCGCCATTGCAAAAATAAGTGATATTCTTTTAGTGACGTATATCAATAAAAATTATATGAATAAATCTTGTTTTTCTTAAATATATTGCACGCATCCTAACGAGCTACAAAGTTCTTTAGTTCTCCCGCGCGATACTGTGGGTACATAAGCTGGAAGTACAGCAACAGCGCAGTTTTATCCGCAGTATCCTTTAGGACTTTATGGACGTTTTACGATAGTTCTTTGTTTCCGTGGGCGTTCTCTTTCTCTCCTAAATCGAATAATGAAACAAAGGCAAAATGCAAATAAAAATTGGTCGTCCCGTGATGTCGCGCGATGCAGCATCGCGGTCGACACAACGTTCGTCGTTCTTTGTTCGACTTTGATCGATGCGTTAATGGGTTAACGACAGCGTAACGATCGTCTGGAGAGGAATTATTTTCGCATTTCGGAACCCCCTTTCCATCCAACTGCGGCCCTCCCATCACTTGAATGACAAGCTGAATTTACGAAGAAATAAGGAAAATATCCCGCAACGAGAGAAGCTGACTTCCTTCTAAAATATATATTTATAACGATGCAGAAATTGTTGTGTTATCACTACATTTATTATATGTATATGCAGGGTTGGGAAGTAACTCGTTACTTGTAACGAAGTTACAGTTACAGTTACATTTTTTCGGTAACTCTAACTTAATTTCGTTCCTTTTTCCCCATCTGTAACTGTAACTTAACTCAGTTACATATTTTCGATAACTAGTAACTAATTTAATAGTTACATTAATAGTTACTTTATATATATTTCAAACTTTTGGCAGATTGCATTGGGCGGCCTTGCGCTTGTGCATAAACATCGTTATCGACACTTTAAATTTTTATTAAAATTTTTATTAATTTTTAAAAGGATTTGATATTCTATTCGATAAATTTTAGATATTAAATCATTGTAACTGCCTCTAATCGCTGTTTATAATATTTATAACATTGTATAAATTTGTAATAAATGTCAATAAATTTTTATCACTAAGTGTAGAGAGAGAGAGTTGATATTTTTATTTTCATTACAAGAAAGTAACTGCAAAGTAACGACTCGTTACTTTTTAAGTAACTATAACTGTAACGAGTTACTTTTCAGAATCGATAACTTGTAACTGTAACTAGTTACATTTTCAATTAAAAAACTGTAACTGTAACTAGATACTTTTATAAAGTAACTTTCCCAACCCTGTGTATATGTCTGTGAGTGGAAAATATCAGTTTGAATAAGTTTTTAAAAATATCTAAACAATTTTACGTATTTTTACGTTTGGTCTCATAAAATAATTATATATATAAGTATTTGCAGAAGGTTATAGTCTTTTATAACATCTCGGGAAGCAAATTACCACACGGACATTTATCGGGCTACATGTGTCGTTCTATCGTTTCACGATGCTTGGGTGAACCGATACCACACATACGGGTTCTGTTCACGTGTCATTTCGGCACATCCGTAATTTTCTTTCTTGCGTGAAACGAGACTGCCTGCGCGCGTCCCATCAAAACGAAACGATGCATCAGCTATAAAAGCCGCCGCACCATATCTCCTCGTAATACGATGTTCCGAGAACATTTACGACTAATTGTTTCGCCCCGCGCGCAGGTACCATCCTTTTTTCGCGTGGAACCGCAGCGGTGTCTTGCCACCGCACGTGCCGTCGTAAAAACGCAGGAAGGACGTAATACGTGGACACCGTTGGCAGTAAAAATTCGTCGACGGCGTAGGGGAGTAACGCGGGGAACTACGATAATGGCTAATAAAAATCAGCTAACTGCTTGCAAGACATTGCCGCGCTAATTGCCATCGTAAATTTTTTCCCTCGATCGATGTAACATCGGTGTGACGTGAATGCTCGCGCCAACCGTAAATTAGTGGACTTGATATATCGTCGCGGTATATGGCATCAGATTCTTTTCTGCAATAGTAATTCGGGAGCGGCGAAAACATTGATTTTGTAAAAAGAGGACCGTAAATTTCTTAATTCTTAATATATCGCAAAATGATAACTTTTAATTATATTAACTGAAAATCTCTAAATACCATATTATTTTTGCGTCACAATATTGTATTTAAGCAGTAAGAGCTTTATTTTTTAAATATCTATAGGTATTCAAATATTTTTTCATTTACCGTACAAATATATAAAATGCAGGATGAAAAAGAAAAGACTGCAATAACCATGTTTCCTCGTTGCTCGTATCGATTGCATGTGCAGGAATGAAATTTTCATATAGCAAGTTGCAGCATAAGCGCTGTGAGGATCATAGATTTATGCAGTTATCCGTGAAATGCAATTTATCGCAGAGTACAAAACAGAAACACTCCAGTAGCACATCCCTCCACGAGCGTTCGCAAACAAGAGAAAACTATTATTACGTACGAAATGCGTGCAGCAATGTTGAATGCAAATATCAGGTACCCTTACAGTTTCGCGAAAAAAATGGACTCCGCGTTAAGACGCTGTACGGAAATTACTATTTTACGAGTGCTTCGTCGGATGAGTTCACGAATAAAAGTTTATTACACTGCTTGGGATCCGCGAGCCCTCGTACTCGAAAAGGTCTCTTTACGCGGAGAATCTGACGAAGAAATGCCATGTTCCGCTTTGCGAAATGCCTGATATTGACAGAAAGTAATTTTTAATGAAAATTACATTATCGGGAACAAAAATCGATTTTTCTGTTTGTTATTTATTCTTCAGAATCCATTTATCCTTTTCATAATACAATTATTAAATATAAAATTTTGCTTTTACAATAATTAATACGAAACTTAAAAAGAAGAAAATACAGCGCATTTCAACATGTTTGGATTAACAATTGTCAATTCAGAATAATCTCGTGAATAAGGAAAATTTTTTTCTGATATTGCGTACCATTATATTTTTTAATATCCAAATAAAAATTTTTTATTAATACACTAATCGTCAACAAAAGATGAATCTTGTAGCGCTGTCGTATATTTCTTTCATTTCTTGAAAAATATAGCGATAAAACTCGCTTACATCTTCGTGCTTCTTCAAACGAGTTGACTTTTTGAATATTCAATTAAGCTAGATTGCATGCAAAATTTCATTACGTAGTTGAATCAACAGCAAGTATTCCTCTCTTCAATCTGTGTAAAGTCGTCTGTTTATATACAATCTCATTAATACGAATCTGTAAAGTGCTGCGAAACATTTGCATTACTCGTGATATGAGTATGGATTTTAACTAATTTTATATTCCGGATGGAAATAATACGAGACAAGAATTGCAGTAATGTCGAAATTAAAATTTAATAAATAAACGGATTATTTTTGTAACAAATATGGAGAGAGCAATGTTTATTATTTATTATCATTCTCTTTTATGTTATACTTTTAAAATAACATTTTATTTATTTTACATACAATATTTTAAACAGTGCAATCATAATTTTAAAATTATATTGCTTTGATAATACACGATACACATATTTAATATTGTATCCAACACACTCATATAGGTACATAGTTTAATTATAAAGTGTATAATAAATTTGTCATTTTTGCTTTTTACAGCGTAATCTGGCAGACGTGATTTATTTAATTCATAACGAAAAATGTAATCTGACGATCTGCTTATTTGCGATATTGTTCACAATTTTTTCATGATTCATAATAATTTTGATGTTTTGGGAAATATATTATAGCGTTATATTAGTGCTAATATTTATTAGTATACTGTCAGAGATGCGAATTTTTATTTGGGAGACGAAATTCGGATCGATCCATGGATATCGTCGAACAACGTCTCTCTCGAAATCCTCCAAAGAGGATAGATATGCGTATCCCACCTACCCTCATGGTCCACAAATACTCGATCTCCTGAGAAGATCGGTGGCAGAGGCGTCGAGAGAAGCGCGGCGCGTAAAAAAAGAAAGAAATAAATCTCTATTTTCGCAGCCTCGCGAAGGCAAGGGTACATGAGCCCTGAATAGACACGATAAGAATCTTATACCCATGTCCGTGCCTGGATGAATGATGTCGTGAAATATAAAGTAAACTACCTAACACGTTATCGATACCAACAAGCGACGCATCGTTGATTGAATATTGATGTATCGTGCTTTCGCATCCGAACTTAGATGGATTTGACATAAAGCGAAATAAGATTTCTAAAGATTGAAGCTTTTACAAAATTCTATGTGTTTGCAATTGCAAAAAAAGAGAAACATTGTAATTATTCTTCATTCTTTTTAGCTACTCTAATTTAATTTACAGCAAATTTTGTTCACGAGAAACAATTTAGCACGAACTCGCCTGAGATACAATAATGATGCAGTTATGGACCACAACAAGGGTTTAACAACGACGTGACTAAGTGCACTAGAAGCTTCCGCCACGTGGAAATTTTCTAAAATTACCGTAATCCTGTCAAGAACTTAAGACCACCGACCCTCGAACTATCTGCCTAACTCGAGATGGGCTTCGTTGTTTCACCTGCTAACGTGATTTCATGTCGTCGACCTAACCGTGTGGTCTTCACAACTAGTGGTCTTCTGTCATAATAAACTTCAATCTTCTCGATATATAGAGCATATATGTATGTGCGTATTATATTATATAATTTATAAAATTCTAATATAAATCGTTTCTTTCATAAAAATTTGTAATTAATTTTAAAAATATCTATAAATAGTTGTGTAATAAAATATATAATTTACTATTTATGTTTATTGTAAATTATCATTTTATTACGCCAATAAATCTTAATTTTTATATAGCAGTCAAATAAAATGTCTGCTATTTTCTCTTTAATTATTAGAATTATTTGAAATTTTATGTATATAATACAACATCTCGTACAGCAAGTGTCACCTATTGACGAGCAGGTAGAAATCTTGTATTCTCATGGATCAGTACCTTGCTTTGATGGTAAGCACTACACAGGTACTTTCACTCATGGCACGTGGGTTCTGATCTAAGCTATAATACATTATACTTAAATTTAAATTTAATTAATTTACTATTATTAAAATAATTTAAATTAACTGAAACAAATGTACGTAAATACGAAATACTGATCAATTAATATATATTATTTAATTATTATATGTATATGTATTTAATTTTGATAAAAAATTGCAATAAAATATAATAAAAGTATTAAGAGCTTAATGTTGAATGCTATACAAGTTTTGAATGTCTTGCCGCCTATGTCAGGCATTTTCACTATTAAAAGCAAATAATTATAAAATATATAATTTGATTGAATGATTGCCTATATCATATGCGTAATATATTTATTTCATTGATGATTCAGCACATTTGTATATATTAATATTATTCAGAAGTTTAAAAATGTATCGTTTATTTGTTGCAAGCATTTTAATTAGTTAGGCTATCGCTGATCACCGATGAATGATCACAGAAGCTACAGAGAAGCCGAATGTCAGTAATTCTTATGACATTCATGACATTCGTTCATTCATACGACATTTATATACGCATTAAATATTATTTTATTGTTTTCAAGTCATAGATTTGCATATCATATATTTCTTTGATATTTATTTTGCCCATAATTCTTTCTGAAAGTCTCAATAGACGTGTACTTTCAAACCTGGCAGTCAGCCATCTGAAAGAATATCGCGAGAGAAAGAACTATCGACATTCTGAGATCAGTGTCCAAAGTCTTGGCAAGTCAGAACTGATGCAGATTGATAGTATCGTGCAGTTTCAACATTGACGTATTTTTCATCATTTCGCTTGCAAAATGCTGCTTACGGCTTCTTGGATAGGATCTATGCGATTCTTGTCGTCATACTTGATCGACTTTTCGTCTCGCGGCGATATAAAAACGTGGGACAATCGTGTGGGAAATATTATGGAACTATTTCCTGTGACAAACAGGCGGATATCGCACAAAATTATCCTATATTGCATAATTAGCGAAATAAAATATGCATTTAAAAATATGTTTTATATTGCGTATATTGTGTGAGATGTTTCTTTAAATTGTGTTAAGTACAGGATTTCTCATTAAAAAAATCAATCTTTTAATGCTTATTTTATTACGTCAATATATTTTGATTTGAGGTATTATGTAAGAATTTATCTGAAAAAATGATGCCATTTATGTTTATGTTGACTGATATTTCCTCTCTTAAATAATTAATTAAATCAATTTATTATTCAATCAATTATTTATACAAGTCGCTTAATTTTTGCGTCCTTTACTTGTTATAATTGGTAAGCTGATATCACTGCACTACTTTTTTATAACATTTGACCTCCAATTAGATCTAAGTTGGTCGAGTTTCTAACGGCACAAGGATGCATTCCTACCTTGTTTTTTACGACTCACATTCGAAATAATTATGTAATTATGTAATAATTGCTATTCATATGATTTTAGTATATTATTATCTGCGTTAGATTCTTTATTATAAACTAAATTCTGTCATTATTCAATCACATCAACGATTTTTAACACAGTACAAAATTATTGTTGCAGGAACCGCAGCTAC
Source organism: Lasius platythorax (assembly GCA_963971435.1). Lineage (NCBI taxonomy): Eukaryota > Metazoa > Arthropoda > Insecta > Hymenoptera > Formicidae > Lasius > Lasius platythorax. The sequence goes on from OZ020541.1 coordinate 5,832,074, forward strand.
GGTTCCTTCACATCAAATAGACGCGGAACGAAACTTGCTTCGACAAATTGCACGCTCTAGTAGTCATATAGGTTCGCGGATCCGCGCCTGATTAATCCTATTATGTAACAAAGTAATAATAGATCAGTGATTAGGTAAAATCAATTTTTAAAATTGAAGTATAACGATACAATCGTTTGATCAATCATTACAAATCCATCTTGATAATGCTGTTATGTCACAAGATAACGAATACGTTAAAATATTACGTGATTGAAGTTTGGAGCGTTCATTAAGCGAAAACATAAAATTCGCTAATAACAAGCACACTTATTAGAAATGATTATATTCACATCCAAAATAATATATTTAAGATAAAAAAATATTTTTCAGATAAAAAAATAACAAAACAATTAAAAAACATCAAAATTACGATACATATATATATTTAAAATTCATCAAAGTCGTCTCTGCGTTTGGTGCTAAAAAATACGAGTATGTTCGCATGCCTTGGGATCATTTACGATAGAAAAAAATTAATTTGTTAAAAAACAAAGCCCGAAAGAGTTACGTTTATCACGATATTTTTGCATATGCACGTAAATAACCGTTTAAAAATCACAGTTGTCTCTGCGTTTGGTGCTAAAAAATTCGAGCATGATCGCATGCCTTGAAACCATTTACGATAGAGGAAAAATAATTTGTCAAGAAACAAGGCCCGGAAAAGTTCCGTTTATCACGATAAATATGAATAGACGCGTGAACAGCCGTTTACAAAATTTATATTTTTTTGTATTTTTTACTATATATTTTATGTACAAATTTAACTGTACAAAGTACATAATACAACATGTAACATAAATAAAATTAAACTTTATTGATAATATATTACTGTTTAATGTTTTTATTATATACATTAAATATTATATACAGTAAATTTTATTTATTATTATATTTTAATTATTAAATAATATTAGATAATTGACATAATATTCTCGATTTTTGTGCATTAATATTTTAAAAGAAATTAAAAGTAGCACAAAAGAAAAAATGCATACAGTTAATAAAATATATATATCAGAATCATACTTTCAGCACATGGTTATCTCGTTGTGTCTCAGAATTAAACTTTCATAAATATTACTCTATATATGAGATATTATATTATATTCTTATAAAATTTTTCTAAATAAATCTGTCGTATGTATTTTTATATTAAATTAATGATAATGACAAAAGTGAAATGAAATACAATTATATTGAGGCATCTGTCTCATTTGCAGATCAAAATAAATAAAATCTCTTTTCTATTATAACTTCAAAGCATACAACAGCATCTGCACATAACGAATAAACAACGTAAAATTAAAAAAAAAACATAAGTGGACATAAAAAAAATATTACAATAATACCCTCTTCCGAGACATTCTTCTTAAAATATTATTCCTTTCCTATCGGAAATGATTCCAAGGCAATGCGAACATGCTTGTATCTTTTGGCACCAAACGCAGAGATGACCGTGATTAATTTTTAAACGGTTTTACACGCGCATATGCGGAAATGTTGCAATAAATAGTACTTTTCCGAACCCTGTTTCTCGACATATAACTTTTTTCCTACCACAGGAGATCAAAAGGCATGCTACTACGTTGGCAAATTTTGGCACCAAACGCAGAGACAAACGAAATGAATATTTAAATAAGTTTAAACCCGAATATTCTAAAATAACTTGATAAACGGAACTGTTCCGGACATTGCTTCTCGGCAAACTAATTTATTCCTATCGCAGGAGATCATAAGGCATAAAACCACGTTTGCAAATTTTGGCACAAAACGCAGAGACGAACGGGATGAATATTTAAATGAGTTTAAGCCCGAATATTCCGAAATAACTTGATAAACGGAACTGTTCCGGGCATTGCTTCTCGCCAAACTAATTTTTTCCTATCGCAGGAGATCATAAGGCATGAAACCACGTTTGCAAATTTAGGCACAAAACGCAGAGACGAACGCGAGGAATATTTAAATGCGTTTGAACCCGCATTTTCAGAAATATCTTCATAAACGGAACTGTTCCGGGCATTGCTTCTCGACAAACTAATTTTTTCCTATCGCAGGAGATCATAAGGAATAACACCACGTTTGCAAATTTTGGCACAAAACGCAGAGACGAACGGGATGAATATTTAAATGAGTTTAAGCCCGAATATTCTAAAATAGCTTGATAAACGGAACTGTTCCGGGCATTGCTTCTCGCCGAACTAATTTTTTCCTATCGCAGGAGATCATAAGGCATGAAACTACGTTTGCAAATTTTGGCACAAAACGCAGAGACGAACGGGATGAATATTTAAATGAGTTTATACACGAATATTGTGAAATAACTTGATAAACGGAACTGTTTCGGGCTTTGCTTCTCGACAAACTAATTTTTTCCTATCGCAGGAGATCATAAGGAATAAAACCACGTTTGCAAATTTTGGCACAAAACGCAGAGACAAACGGGATGCATATTTAAATGAGTTTAAGCCCGAATATTCTGAAATAACTTGATAAACGGAACTGTTCCGGGCATTGCTTTTCGACAAACTAATTTTTTCCTATCGCAGGAGATCATAAGGCATGAAACCACGTTTGCAAATTTTGGAACAAGACGCAGAGACGAACGGGATGAATATTTAAATGAGTTTAAGCCCGAATATTCTGAAATAACTTGATAAACGGAACTGTTCCGGGCATTGCTTCTCGCCAAACTAATTTTTTCCTATCGCAGGGGATCATAAGGAATAAAACCACTCTTCAATTTTTGGCACAAAACGCAGAGACGAACGGGATGAATATTTAAATGAGTTTAAACACGAATATTTTAAAATAACTTGATAAACAGAACTTTTCCGGGCATTGTTTCTCGACAAACCAATTTTTTTTTATCGCAGAATATCATAAGGAATAAAACTACGTTTGCAAATTTTGGCACAAAACGTAGAGACGAACGGGATGAATATTTAAATGAGTTTAAAATTAAATATTCTTAAATAACTGAAATAATCTGCAAATGTTGTTTTATGCCTTATGATCTCCTGCGATAGGAAAAAATTTCTGTGTCGTGAAGCAATGCCCGGAACAGTTCCGGGCATTTTATTTTTGTCAAGATATTTTTGAATATGCGGGTTTAAACTTATTTCAAAATGCATCACATTCGTCTCTGCGTTTTGTGCCAAAATTTACAAACGTGGTGGCGTGCCTTGTGATTCTTTACGATAGGAATAAAATTATTTGTCGAAAAACAGGGTTCGGGAAAGTACTATATATTACGATATTTTGGCATTTGCGGGTATAAAACCGTTTAAAAATTTATCACGGTTGTCTCTGCGTTTGATTTCCAAAAATACAAGCATGTTCGCATGCCTTGGAATTATTTACGATAGATAAGAAATAACTTTATAAGAAACAAGGCTCGGAAGAGAGTATTATTGTAATATTTTCCTTTATCTCCACTTATGTTTTTTTTTTTTAATTTTACGGTGTTTTTTCGTTATTTGCAGATTTTTTAGTATGCTCTGAGATTATAGTAGAAAAAAGATTCTATTTATTTAATCTTTTTATGAGACAGATACATTAATATTATTTAATAATAATTAAAATATAATAATAAATAAAATTTAATAATGTATATAATAAAAACATTAACAGTAATTTATTATCAATAAAGTTCAATTTTATTTATGTTACGTGTTGTGTGTATTATGTATTTTGTACAGTAAAATATGTACATAAAATATATAGTGAAAAATACAAAGAAATATAAATTTTTAAACTGGTATTCACGCGTTTATGCTGATATATCGTTATAAAAAACGGAACTTTTCCGGGCCTTGTTTTTTGACAAATTATTTTATTTCTATTGTAAGTTATCCTAAGGTATGCGACCATGCTCGTATTTTTTGGCACAAACGCAGAGACAACTGTGATGAATTTTTGAACGGGTATTCACACGCCTATGCAAAAATATCATGATAATCGGAACTTTTCCGGACCTTGTTTTTTGACAAATTATTTTGTTTCTATCGTAAATATTCCCAAGGCATGCAATCATGCTTTAATTTTTTGGCACCAAACGCAGAGACAACTGTGATAAATTTTTAAACGGTTATTCACACGCTTATGCAAAAATATCGTGATAAACGAAACTTTTCCGGGCCTTATTCTTTAACAAATTAATTTTTTTCTATCGTAAATGATCTCAAGGCATGCGAACATACTCGTATTTTTTGGCACCAAACGCAGAGACGACTGTGATGAATTTTAAATATATATATGTATCGTAATTTTGATGTTTTTTAATTGTTTTGTTATTTTTTATCTCAAAAATATTTGTTTATCTTAAATATATTATTTTGGATGTAAATATAATCATTTCTTATAAGTGTGCTTGTTATTAGCTAATTTTAAATTTTCGCTTAATAAACGCTCCAAACTTCAATCACGTAAAATATTAAATAAAAATTGCAATATTTGGCCCAAAATCAATGATGTATCCTTAACACATATAAGAAGAAGTGCATATAGTTTGCACTAAGTTCATGATACCAATGTTGCTGCCAATATTTTTGCTCATACACATTATCATTATTATTCAGTGAATTTATTATGGACTATCACACTAATTTAGCTCATCCGCTATTGCTGTACATATACATATAATAATCCTTATATCCTCTTCAGAAGATTGATTGCTCTAAGATAACTGACTGCTATCAAACTGCACGCGTAGTTGACGTTTCCTCTTTACATTACGTGACAATGCTTTAAAACGTAATTTTCTCTTTCACTGAATAGCGCTTGGTTATTCTATTGTCTAACACAATTGTAGAAACGCGTATACACGTTATACACAATGTGTAGACATAAAGTATACTATTTCAATGATTTATTTGATTTATTTTATATTTTTTATATTTCATATTATTTGTTCTTCAAACTAATATAAATTTTTTTTACAGACAGTACATAAATGAGAAAAACTTATAATAAATGTCTGATTTTACAGCAAAACGAATAGAGACCACATAAATTCCTCATTTTAAGTACTTTATCTTTATTAAAAAAGTTCTGAAATAAATTTAACATTCCTCTCTTGACAACTTCCGAATTTATACCGTTTTAAGCTCGAACAGTTGCAGACAAGTTCGTCGTTTTCGTAAGTTTCCTTCATATTCTTTGCGTGTCTATTTACGTCAGCTCATGTAGCTCCCTTGCGAAACGAGCATGTTACTTGGCCAACTCATTGTTATAACTCCACCAATAACACGGAATAATATCTTGAAATAGCATACGATAAAGATATATGAAACGGCGTAGCCTCGGTTTTGCAAATTCGTGGCTTGGACAATGAGTCATACTATTTCATTCGTATAAATTTTTGTGAAATTTTTGCTAAATACAGCCATTACTTCGATAATTATTATAACAATACTGCGGGTTGTCAGAATATCCAATATTTCGCTCGTAACGAGATTCAACGAATCATAGAAACAATACAATTTTTTTAGATTTTCATTTCTGCTAATAATCATTTTACGAATTATCAGTCGTCATTAATATAATCGTGAATTGACATTAGATTAGATTTGCTTTTTAATAAAATATAGTGTGACATGTTCAGATAAAATCCCTCCTATTAATATTTTTGCCAATATTCTGTCCGAAAGACGAATAGACAGATAGTATGAATGCATGGCTAATGTTATGTAAATGATGAAAGTATATTGGTCTATCGTTACTGAGAAATGTATTATCTAGTAAAGCAGTTTGAAATTTATGTCAAATGCAAACACGCAACGTCTTACGTGCACGTCCGTGCAAGAATGCAATCGATAGAATGTGTAAAATCTAACGCAACGTATGAGCTCTTCTTCAGTCTGGCGTACACACAAATGTAACTAATAAATATTTTATTAGTCATACGAAAATAATTTTATTTTGATTAGAAAATACAAAAAAATAAATTCTTGTGTAATATTCTGTGTTCTTTGAGAACACAGAAAATCAATTATTAATAAATGATTGATGCGTCATATTTTTCGTTAATTGAATTACTCGATTTCACGATGTGTGTATTACTATACTTTCTCAATCTGAAAATAATTGACGCATATATATCATATATACAATATATCTTTTATATATACATATACAATATCTTATAGTACGTATAATATAAATACATATTTCGGCAACAAATTAACTATGGCATGGTGTTTGGCTTTGGCAGCGTATAGCGAGTTAATTCCTTTTCGAAACGCGACAAATATCGCTATGATAGGACTTCATCAAATCGCGTATTTCTCGCGATTCAATCATTTATTATTATAAGTAGAAATGAAACCAATAGTGATAAAAATTAAAAATTTTTGTTTCGTTGCGATTCCAACGCGTAATAATTATTTCTCTAACAATGCTTGGAATTAAATATATTTCGATGCTTTAAATTTTTCGCTGATTTAAATATGTAATAATTTGCTATTTGGAAACACAGTAAAATACAAAGCGCAGGATCGAGTGATTAAAATAAGGATAAACTCCGTTATATGTACATCAATCGTTTAATGAATAATTAATCTATACTTTAAAATGCTCGTATAACTTAATATTCCGCGTATATACATATGTATATGTCAAATATTTCAGCAACGAATTATGAATAACATAGTGTACGGCCTTGCTAGTCCTATTGTTATTGCCCTATTGACAGCGCGCTATTTTTGACATGTGTTGGCTCTGTTATTATTCACGCGCTGACACTCGAGCAGGAAAGTCATAGTGCGAGACATACCGACGAATTCTTTTCCTAAGCGCGATCACGATCGATATCAGAAAAATATTTGCTATTATGATATGATTAATGAATAATTAAATTTAATAAATAATATATAACTATAAATATCGCGACGATAGGTCTCGAAGCGCATATTTCGCGTAACATATTTATTTAATCAAGTAAGACTCGACGAAGTGACAAAAATCCAAATTATAAATTATCGTTTTGTAGCGATGTCTTTACGAACAATAATTATTTCTTTAATGATAGTTAGAGTCACAAATATATTTCGTCCGATGCTTTATCGTTCGATTTTTCGATCGTTCTAATATAATTCGGATTGAGAACGCGCAGTAAAACGCGAGTAAAGATCAAATCGCAGGATCGATTAATTAAAGTATCGCGCGTACAAGTGCGGGAGTGCCGTTTAAAGTGTCGCGTGTATTAATCAACGACTTAACGACTCTGACAACCTGAGAGGAGGTGGAGACCTAGGAAAGGCATCGGGCGCCAGCGGAGCAACCCTGAGGTAAGTATTTATTATTTTGTATATTAATTGTTATATAAATCGTGCCGGTGAGTGATAAACTTTTATTCAATTTTGTACGCGTATCACAAATATAACTAGGAATAACTTTTAATAATTTTGTACAAACATATACAATAGAGAAATAGAGAAAAGAATGATTCGAGGAAAGAAAAAAATATCATCAATGAAATATTTTGGAATAAAAACATATTAAAAAGGAAATTTAATATGTGTATGAGGCAATGATAAAAAAGTGGTCCATTATAAGTGATGCAGAAATGCTAGAGATTGACGGAAAAGACATTGGGCATCAGGCGATGTCAAAAGGTATTATATGACGTGAAATATTCCATATTATTACCAGCTGGGTGAAACGCGGATCTGAAGTCTTTAGAAATTCGCCGCGACAGTTACTCGATAAATGCGATGCAGGCGAGGCTGCAACGGCGACGCTCGCCTGATAATCGATTGAACATCTGTTCGGTAGACTGGAAGTGCCTGATACTCTCTCGAGGAGAGGTAAAAGTGACGCGCAAGCACGACGTTTCCTCGTCACGGAAGCGGAAAGTGGCACCGATTTGTACGAACCAACGGAAACGACGTCTTTGCAACGCGACGAACGAGACACATCTTCACTTTGAAGAAGACTTTCCCTGCGTCGCCGAGTCTCATCTTCGCTCTCCACGCACGCAAAATTAACGTTTTGCATCTTTCAACGCGAAACACTTCGTATAAATTAGAATAACCGCTTCATAAATATTAATTAAATATGCAATTTCTAGATTAGATACAATTAGTGAAAGCGTTAGTTCTATAAAACATTTCCTCACTCGTAAAATTATTCTTTTTCCATTTAGAATCACCGGTGATTTTGCTCTACGGCGTGTCAAATAGTGTATTAACGTTCTCTACATACTTTCAAATTTTCTCTGAGCTGTCTAACACGTGGCTCCAGTTAGTTAACTCCAGAATGAATAAGCGGTCTCAGTGGATCTCCACCGGATCCTTATCTTTCTGCGCGGATATACGATACATCTTACACGCGAATCATGCAATCAAATACCGCGCGTGATGTCGTAATGTCGTGATGAATCTCACGTCGACCGAACCTTAAACGTTTTTGTTTTAAAAACCTACTTATTTTACGAGAGGGATTATAGCAACGATGCATCGTAATTATTTCAAGTTCAATTGTAAAAACTGTTCTTGTACGCAAAAATCATAGCTGCATGAATAATTAATAGTATTTTTATGCGATTCCTACGCGATTATTTCACGCGGATATCCTGTCTCATTCGCTCTGAAATGTTTTCACTTAGAAATAATTAGCAGATTATGCGTGCAAATACGCTTATTGAGCGGCTGTTTGTGATACGTTGAATTGCGATTATTGGATAAATATATATTTAAATCGAAAACTATAAGACAATGTAAAATATTTTTAATTATATTCTTTAATAATTGCTAGCCTAGGTATTAATTAGCCAATTATTATCAATGTAAATAATATTGTTGCTCTAATTTGTATAATTTTCGCACTCAATTAAAACTACACTACAATTAAAACAAAATCGGTCTTAAAGCTGTTGGAAAATCACGGATAGAAATTTTTGAAGCTTTCTCTAAATAGAAATTTTTGGAACTATTATAATGATAATTAACCGTTTATATGTCAAAGAATCTAAAATTTGAATATTTACAACTTGCCTGCTGCAATTTCGGGATATAAGATTACGAATAATCATACAGCACAAATTGTTCTGAGACAATTATTTTACATGAATAATTATTTAGTTGACGAAGTATTTTAATTTTATTAGTGAATATAAATATATAGTTCCGTTTGTTTCCATCTTCCTTTATATCCATTTTGCTTGTAACTGCTAAGATTAATATTCGTGCTTTTCCCGGGTTATTAATGCACGACATAGAGCAGACTAGACTTTCGTTATATATTATAAGACACAGTTTCTCCGTCCGCAAAGATCGAGTGAGAGTATGTATAGTTGAAGGTATATGTGTTTGAATATTCCGAGCGCGTTCAAATAGTTGCAGGAAACTTTCGTAATTACCAATACACGAGCGCGAGTAATGCAGCGCCCGATAGTAATTATCGTCGTCGTGTGAGCGTCGTGCACCACAGATTTCGTCGCGGATAAGAGGGCTGCCTGTCGTGTTTATCATTTTATTGGCAAATTTCATTCCTGGACGAGATCTGCTTGAGAAACTGAAAGGTTCCCAGTGTTGTTTCGGAATATCTAGATACTTTGCGCGATTAAAAGTGTCGTAAAACAATTATTAATGCTTATCTGCAAATAAAAATTTATTGCCATTGATGAACTTTTAATGAAAAATGTACATAAATATAGTACAGTAGTGTTAAAGGCATTTTTGCATTTTAATTTATTTTACAAGATGCGTATATAAAATTTTTAGTTGTGATAAAGGATATAATAAGACAAATGCGATATGCAGGCAGCCACTTTTTTATTCCATTCTTATAGATTACATAATATATTTACATGTTTCTTACAAAAATTCTTACAAAAATCTTCTAAGATCGACTGCATTCGCGTGTTTGCGGAGAATTATGTAAATGCGAACTAATTATACCTGGAATGCGAACATTTTCGGCGCCATGGATCAATAAGCTGCGGATTTACATATTTTTCGCCAGCGTGCACGGCATAATTAAAACGGACGAATGCGGAATAAATTAGCCGAGAAATCGAACGCGATAGGTGATACGTAGAACGAATCTCGCATTTAAGAAATCGCGATTAGATTACACGGAAACGAAAGCATCGGCAACACCTTCATTGAGATTTGCGCCTTCTATTTCTCCATTTCTCTCTCACTCTGCGTATCGTAATCTATACCGTATTTACATATAACGTTACGTATTACTTGTCAAACTGCATCGTGCTGCACCGCGCTAATATTTTAAACACGGATCGCGATCTTGGGATCGTAAACGCCTCCTATTCGCCCGAAAAAGGCTATCTACACTTAATTAAATCGCCATTGCAGTCGCAATAAATAACTTACCAGTCGGCAAAACATACCGTCGGTTTTAATGATTTTCATAAATTCAGCGGAGCGCGAACCCGCTTATATTTACCGGTCTTGTTTTTATAATCGGATATATCTCGACTGTAATACCGGAGCGGATCGCAGCTCAGCCTCGCTCGCTTTGTTCTAGGATTGCACTGTCGTACACAATGCTTTCAGTTGCTATTAATTGTACACGCCTTAACGTTACTGCCACGCAAAGGCGCGAGTACCCGTAATATAATGCACCATAAAATACAAGACTTGTACTTTCGTAGACTTCATTATATGTAGACAACGGACGTTCTTATTGCCGTATACGGGATTATCGCGACGTTAGATATCAAGACCAGGGAAGTAGGCAACGTAATATCAATTTCAATATTAATGCCGTTGATAATTTAAGATTGATTTTAAATAATTTTGATTTTTAATCGAAGAGATAAGAAAATATGGATCTCATTTACTGAATGCTATTTCGTTTTCACTTTTTGTGTTAATTTTTTGTATACTTTGTATATTATGCTTTAAGAGGGAACTGTTCTTTCTAAATTTTTCTTATCGCATCTTGACATTATCCATCCTTACATTATTCTATTTGTATTGCACTAATAGTTTTTCTTATCTTGAGAACTTTACGTAATCCAGCAAAGTTCACATAAGATAGAAGTATTCTCACGCTAATTATATAAATAGAAAAGCTATTGTTAAAAAATTACTTTAGACTCGTTTTTTTTTTAATGGCCACATTTTATCGCGTAACGCTGATCTATGAATTTACCACAATTTTTTTCAATAGAATCCGTGATGTCCGAAATCTTGGTCTTCTTTAAGTTGTCATCTTTTTGCTATTATTCGATGTTTAGTAGTAGAAATAAGTGTAGTAACCTGTAACACATAGATAAAATTTGATTCTTGAAATCTTGAACATTTTTAAGCATTTGGATCGATATGAAGATGATATTTCAATTAATATCAGAATGATATTTTAATTGATAAACATAATAATCAATTATCGAAAGTATTTCAAAAATAAAATATCGTTAGGAATATTCAGACACAAAATTCATTCCTTATAAATTTATTTTTTGATACCAAAATGATATTTCAATTAATATCAGAATAATATTTTAATTGATGACAGAATAATCAATTATCGAAAGTATTTGAGAAATAAAATATTGTTGAAAATATTCAGACAGAATTAATTCCTTATAAATTTATCGCGCGGATATATTTAATATCGCAAATCAAAGGATTTGCAAATCATCTTTAATGAACTATTCTGATCTGTCCGTCTCTTGTTCCGTTTGCGAAACTGCAAGGAAGCAAGGAAGAGATTAACTTTTGCTTTTCCAACTGCTTGCACTTGGAAAGCTCGGGATGCTTACGTCGGTAGATTCCAGCAGATTCTTTGTCATCGTCGCGGTAAAATCGCTTTTAAACTTTCTCGATTTTCCTTGCGCAATTAAATTCTAATTCTCTCTCATTCTCTCGCTTTCTCTGGCGTTTTTCTCACTTCCCTTGCCTTCCGATATTCTCGCGCGACTACTCGCTCACGTTGAGAATTCTTAAATTTATCAGCGCGAGATCCGTTCAACAGTCCGTGTGATTTCCATCTCCGATTGCTATCGCCGAAAGCATCATTCGGAGTGCTAATGCCCAGAGCACCTGAACGTCGTTAATGAGTGAGGGGTGATACCACTTCAAAGCTGCTAATTATAAGACCCTCGTCACCTTGTCTCGCTACCCGCCATGGCAGCACTGACTCCATCCCTTTCGTTTCCACCCTTTGATTAGTAGGTGCTCGCTTTTCCGGTCCCCTGATACTCTCTCGGCTCTCTCTCTCTCTTTCTCTCACTTTTACACACAGTACACGTGTGCGTTAGCAAGATCGTACGCAGTGTCGATAATAAAGTCGACCGCGAAACGAACGGGGGATTCGAATGGAAGCCATTAGGGGACCGAAAGGAGTCTGCCAGTTCTGATTATAGTCAATTTAAAGGCCCTAACAACGAATGGTAGTGTTCAGAAATAATTGTCGGTAAATTGGCGGCTAGCGAATCCGGCTTAAAAATGAACTGCGCGATCAAAGCGCGTATTTTGCTATTCCGTCGTATTGCTGATATTTAGAAATTGTTGTTGATTTTATATTAAAAGATTATACGTATAACTCTCTCTTTCTCTTTTTATGCAAACTACACAATTTTACGTATTATTAGACGTTAGACACACGCATTATTTGTAATTTTCATTTATGTATTAAGATTTAATATAACATTTATTGTGTCCAGAGATGTTGAAATATTTGCTCTATAAAAAATATAATGCTCTATCAAATGCAATTAATTTATTTAATACATGGTGATAAATATAATCGATGGCAAAGTGATAAATATTATGCAAATAACTTGCACATGTTAAAATGAACAGCACGTTGCATTGCCAGAATAATATCGACATTATTTGCAACTGGTTGATCAAATATGTAACTAGATTACTATTTTTATATCGAGTCGCTATAAAACTTTTTTGCGCAGCCGTGCGACGTCTTTTCATCTAAGTTCTAAATTAATGTTCCGTGAAAAAGTATTTAACAGAGATATCGTTAAGTTACGAGAGTTTGTTCCCACAGGGAATACCAACGACGAGTTTTGGAGAAAATTCGTTTTTCACGCCCTCCTCCTTTCAACCCCAGATAAATTTCCGTCAAGGACGTCCGGAGGGGTCATCAGTTTTTGCGTGTTGCGTAATTAAATGCGGATCGTCGGGTTTAATAATTATTAAGGGGAACTAATGGCCGTTTGATCCAGAACGTTATCAGAACCTTTCGTTTTATTTGTTTAGCCGCGCAAAATATTTACAGAATCGCTCGTCGTCGCTATGAGATATGATTATGCGTAATTGGCAAACGCAGACAAGAATATTCGCACGCGCTCGTTTTTATCACGAATATCTCGTGAGTTTTAGAAATAAAAACGGTTGCAGACATTATTCATGCAACGGAAGTTGCTCGCACGCGAATTGCATCAATCCCGTTCTGTCAACCCGATTAGCACGTGTTTCGACGCGTTTTCAACAGGCTCTCAGCGGCTTTATTTCTCCTGCCAGAGAATTAAATTATACTTTACACTCGTTATCTGCTAACGGGCTGGTTAATCTTCAAAATTGTCCCGATAAAGCTGCTTCCCTAACTACAACCTCAGGTCTTACATTCAGGCTTAACGTTTCTCGCCCTTAATGCGCTACAACATTAATCACGGCCCGATTGCCGCTAGATTTCTCTCTCTCGCGTCGAGTTGCGTGTATTAACGAGTGCAAAATGCTGTAAAATGCGAGATGTACAATCTTCCCCCGATATCCGGCTCGCGTTTCTCCATCCAAAGGAATTTATTCGCTTCTGCCATTCACTTCTTTTGCGTCGTACGTGAGTTTTAATACCGTTAGCAATATGCCCCTCGTTAACTTTTATAGAGTCATACGAACTTGTTCATCATATAACGTTGCATTATATTCAGTTGTTCATGTTTTCTCATTTAATCCCGCGCAAGACAACGAATATGTAAAACAAGAAATATTATATTCAGTACAAGTAATTTATGAACCTTTGTTCTCTTCGTCAAATCACAACCAGTCCTCATCATCAAATTGGGCAATTATTTGCCGACGGAAATATATGTCGGCTTATGGGAATGAAACTTTATTGCGTCGAGCCGATTGCAACAACGTGCTCACGCATTACGCATTACGCGGTTACGTTCTTTCTATGTTTTTTTGCATTGAATTTCGCAGACGTACAGATTACTCAATCGAAAGTGTTCACACTCCTTTCGTCGATCGATAATTACAAACTTGACTACCTGACATTCTCGAATAACATTGATCTTCCCAGAGACAGCCGGTAACGAATCCGGTAACGAATCCGTGACTAAAATCGTCGTCTCTCCCGTTCTTTTCGAAGACGTCATAACCATCTGTCGCTCGCCGCAGGGAGAAACGTAATTTCATGATTACCGTTATATTATTGAATAATCGACTTTTGCAATCATTTTGTTATTCGATAAACATTTGGCAAAATTCTTCAATGATATATAGCATGAACGTGTTATATAATTCTTCCAATCGGCAAGATACATACCTTATCTTTATGCATGCTATATATCGACTATCTGTCGACTTTCGCTGTTGAAAAAATTTAGTTAAATTACGATTTAGTCAAATTACGAAAAATTGCGTTTCTCATTTGATATCGTAATTCCATGCCTTTCTTTAGAATTAAACGAGAAGGGACATGATTCGCGTGGATGAAAAAATAAGTTGATCGAACTTGACCGCGCATGACCGTCAATTCGGTCAAAAATGAGACTAAGGGAGCGTTGATCTTCGCTTTTCGGTCTCTGTCTCTCCATCAGGATTCGTATAACGCGTCGCGGACCAAAAAGGCAACCTTGTCGTCTTGTCGACCTCGTAACACCTGTTACGCGCAATGGAGTAACTTAAGTAAGGTTACGCGTAAAACGGGTTTAAGCCACACACGAGGCCACGTAGCGTCGAAATCGCTTTCACTGAACCGTCGCGGGCGTTCGTGTTCCAAGGCTGAAGATTCATCGCGCGAGAAAACCGGTATCCAGCTGCGTTTGCGGAAGAAGGAAGTACAAAGTTCCACCTCACGCTCCTTTCCTCTCGTGGCAATCGTTTTTTTTTTTTCCTCTTCCTTCCTCTTATGATGTCTCTCGTTATGCCTCTTGATGAGTCTATTTCGATAACGGTCGAGAGCAGGTGCGAAGGACGGCGCGAAAAAATGAAAGCCGCGAAGTACGCTTAAATTACCGGAAGAGACACGCTGCCTATGTATTACGTCGCGGAAACCGAGGAGCCGATTACGCAAGGAAACCTGTGTGTGTGTGTGTGTGTGTGTGTGTGTGTGTGTGTGTGTGTGTTCTATGGTTCTACAGTACATTTGGGCTTGAAATAGAATATATTCGTGAATATAGAACCCGATCTCACTTTATTCCCGTTTCGAGCAAACGGATGACGGTAAATGGTTTGTTGGATGTAGCTGACAACGTTAATAAGATAAAGATCTAGCGAAAGTTTTTATTATTTAAAAAAAAATTCACGCTCATCGTCATGTAATTATTGATAACGTCAGCGGAACCGTTTATTGAACATTTATACCGAATTCAATTATGGCAAAAAAATATGTATGTATATACCCCGCTACATGTTAGATATTAAATATAATTTCTCTATAGACTTACCTGCAATTCAGGATATCATGTTAGCTATTTGCTAATGTGCATTTCTGGCATGCTGACGGAGATACGTATGCTGCGGTGCACGTTACTAGAGAGTGGCTAAGGAACCCGCGTACCACATATTAGTAATGCGTCTCGCTGTCGCGGTTTGCGATCGCGAAATCGCGATCGCCTAATTCAATGGGAATCGTAAAATAAAAGCGGCGAACGAGACGTCGAAAGTTAAAGCTTAACATGCTCGCAATTGCAATCATCTATTGTAATGCTATCCCCACGTAGTTTCTCGAGGATGTAATGAGAAGAACTGATTATCATCCTTGAACACTGAACGATGGGATATCATTAGCACACTCGCAAAATGACGTACTTGCCGAGATTCAAGGATCGAACGTCGAGGGAAGTAACAAAGTCGACCTTCGCGAAAACGTAATGATAAAGGTAAAAATGGGGAAAAAAATTTCTGCGGTTTGCCAATCTGAGCTCAATCGTGTGTATTCGACACGATGGTCGAAATTATATAATTTTAATTTTTTCATAAATCAATTTTTTTTTTGTCGTTACATAACATACAAAGAAAGAGATCGAAACTTGTACAACGATTATGCGTACGTCAGCTTTGCGACGATTATTTGCTAGTTTTTTTTTTATTATATAACTTACAGTGCATTTATATATTACAATACCCTTAACAACTATAAAGATTGTTCGAACAGTCGCGCAATTTATTTACAATGAAAGAAAAATCTCGTTTATCGTTTTAATATATTACGTTTAATTATAATATATTAAAATGCAATATGCAATGTATTTGCGCAATTTAATATCGCATTGAATTTCATTAAATTATATCATCAATGTTAACGTTTTAAGTTCGACGATATCAATAAACCAGCAATGTTATTACGCTTATACACATTGTATTTTTTTTTCGCGACAAATTTGCATATAATTGACTAAAACTCTTTACTTAATATTAATCTCGTTTAACATAAATATTCCTTCATCGCGTGATGTCATTGCTTTAGAATGTTAATATGCGTATTAATTTTATGTGACTTTTCGAACGGTTCATAAAACAATAATTATAGTGTTGCACATGCACGACGACCTTGAGAAAAAATTAAAATAGAATTAAAGTTCGGGAAAGGATTGTGTGGGTATATCATTGACTTATTTTATAGATGATAAAATAAATAGTGCTTATATATAAGTGCAGAGAGGCATTACGTGATGAGAGATCTCTCTCTCCCTCACTTTCTTTTCTTCCGTTTCATTCTATTATCTTTTCTCGACGGCTCTTTGAGTTACCTTACATGCAGAGATTGGTCATATGAAGGCTCACCAATTCGTATTCCACCACCGATCCCTTTCAACCTTTTCGTATTTTTCTTTTCTTTTTTTAAATGCATCTCCGAATCTTTTGACTCTTTTGACTCTCAGAACCTGGTGAACGAATTACCTGCGGTGGGTGGCACGAATCCGTATCCGCTCGCGCCCACGATGACGCCACTCGTGTCAGCTCTGTTAGGTGGCGGCCCAGCTGGGAATAATACCGGACCTACGAAAAGAAAACCGTATGCGTTAAACGTATTCTCACAATCTTCTCGTAGAAACTGTGATCGTTCTCACGATTGTTCGCTATGATACCAAAAAGCTTTATTTCACTTCTGCATTTTCTGTTCAGTGAATACGTTTAAGGTCTTAGGGCAATGTTGAATTATATAAGAAAAAAAAACACATGATATTCTTTGCATAATTTTTGCTGAAAAATCTTAGCCATTGTTTTAATAATATATATCATCAATCAACAATTTATAATTAAATTGTATATTGTAATACAATGGCATGCGTATTGTAAACGTTTGTCTCTGGTGAATTTAATAATCTGTAGATCGAATAGTACTTTATGTAATACAATAGATAGTGGATATACATATACAGGATCTATTAGATTCTTATCAAAATTGTCTGACAAGATTGATGAAAATTGATTTGCTACTCGGATCAATTACAAAGATTATCATTAGTTTTACGGTCATTGATGCATTTATGCGCGATTGGTCGCACAGTAGAAAGTAAATAGTATCATTAACACATTACATGCCGAAAGAGAAGTTCAATTAACTTCACAAAAGTTTAATTAAAGATACTTCTATCCACGTAATAGAAATGTCGTTTTGTATATACACTTTATTATTATTAGAAACATGTAATTATAAAATATTATTTATTATATATAAATGCAATTGCATATATATTATATTGAGACATCTCTTAATATCATAATGTTCACATCGATGATTATTATAACATGCTCGTGTTAATTTCTCACATTTATTTAATACTTTCGAAAACTGACGGAAGCTATTATTTTAACGAAAATAAGCGGCACATAATAGTTTTATCAACGTTTAAAAGTAATTTTAAAAAGGAACTGCTTAAAAAGGAACCTTGTGAGTGAAAATTATTTCCAAATTGCTTTTATTTATCGTGCACCTCATATTATTCAATAAAGTGCATTTATAATAATAATAATAATAATAACAATAGCACCACGGTATTACGTGGTGCATTAAAAGAAAGTTGAATTTACAGAGTAGTGAAAATCCTTTCTAATACGAGGAAGCTGTTTTCTTCGTGTATTACATTAATCAATTTGTAGCGATATTGTATATATATAGAGATACTATCTCTATCTAGATACATATAAATTTATTAAAATAATTATTTTAACGATGGTAACATATGAATATAACAAACGCCAGTTTCGCGTCTTTTCCTACCTATTATGATGAAGTAGTAATAGAATACGCGAGTTAAGCGCGCCTTCAATGAGTAATCACTATGAATATTTAGCAGTAGGAAAACGGACGATTTATTTGACTGATGTAGACTTCTGATATTATCCCGATGATTGCGAACTCCTTGTCAGCAGTAGCCTTGATGAGAATTATGAACGCAAGATAAATTGTCGGAAGGAATTGTCGTTAATCGTTTATAGAGTGCAATATAATGCATACATTTTTAAATTTTTGACATTTAACTACAAGAATTTAAAATGCATGAGCTAGATAAAGAGCATGAATATCACAGGATAGATACTAATAGCAAAATAATACGTTCTATTACGATTTCTATCACGTGTAAAACTTGAATGTTAGCATTTGCGTTGGCTGATTCAAATTGTGATTTATACTACTTAGGCTGCTTATTCAGCATTTCGCCAGACATACAGTACGCAACATTATTTATCATTGAATTTGAACTTGACACTCATTCCGATGCCGTTATACACATAACGCTAAAACTAGTTGCAAGGATCGAATATCCTGTTCGTGCAACACTAGTGTTTATGCACCATTTAAATAACATGTAATTCAATCAACCTTAGAAGTCGACGAATGCAACATTAAAATGGCATTGCAATATTCTTAGAACGTCACGTTAAATTTGTATGTTTATAATTGTAAATTGATTATATCAAAATGAAATTTAGCATAAAGAAAATTCTATTTTCATAAATTACATTTTTACATTATAAAATTCGATTTTTTCTATAAAAATACTACCATCTATCAATTGTCAATTATATCCAATATAATTGACAGAAACCAAGTGGTTGATGCACTACATTGTAAAAATTTTACCATAATTCACGATGCTGCTCACGATACATAAATACTAGCCTTTCCTTCCGTTACACGTGTACAAGTAAATTTCTAGTTAGTCTCGCTGTTCCGGTAAAAGTTCCATACCGTCTCAAGGTATAGGTTCTGCATTAACTGCGAAACTCTACAATTCAATTCGGTTTCGTTCTTCTCTTGCAATCAATCGTTTGATTATACGACAGTAGTGCACTTTACCAAGAGCATTCCTTTTATATCTTGAATCTTTACGACCGAGCGAATATAACCATCATAAAAACAATCATTGTTAGATTGTAATCTTGCACAAAATGTTATATAAATAAACGCGATACAAGTAATGAGAGCTGTAGCAATTAATTCTCTAAAATATTTCCGTATAATTTTTTTATCAACTTTATCTACTGGGTTTCTAATTAAAATAATTGGAACTGTCGTTCAATAAATTTTCAGGTTTACAACAATTCTAAGCTTTCGATCTTTAGTTTATTCTAATCATTTATGTTAACTACTTTAAAGTTGAATTAAGATTTACATGATTTGAAAGAAAAATCAGGAAAGAGTAATAATTATCCAGAGTAATAACATTTTTATTGCGAGTTTATATACTGAAACGAAAGTTGTGTATTGTTGCATAATCTTAGTTTTTAGTTACTAGTTTTTTGCAAATATAACGTACTGTGTCAAGACTTTTTAGATTAATGCGATAATATATGAAAGAGTAATTACATTATACTTTATTTCGTCTTTCGATAACCTAGTAAATTCATTTTCAAGAGATATTTTACATTAAGGAAGAACTTTCCAACGATTATGAAATTCTAAGGGAGCAATGTCAGAATGTCTACCTCTATTTCGCAAATGAAACGAGGCCGTTTCTTAACGACGTATGAAAATAGAAGAAAACATAATAACAAATTATCGTAATTGCACGATTTTCAGCTTCCTGATAACATAGAGGATATACAAGGAGAAACGAACGCTTCTGAAGCATATCGTAACGAGCATAGAACGCTTCTGAAGCATTTTCAACGAGCACTTCGAGAAGTCTAATAATAGCGTACAAATAAAAAAGAAAAGCCTAATTGTTTCTTAGCAAGCGTGCAGCCCCAGTAATAATATAGCGATAAATCATTTTCGAATTATGCAAATTGATGTAGCTGCAGTTAAAAGTGCAAAGGTTACTTCGGAAAATCAGTAAAGTTATACCAGAAATCTCTGTACTCAGACAATTTATAACTTTATATCGTAATAAAACACATTAACGATGATACACATCCAGCTATAACTTTAGAAGATAAATATAATATAAAAGTCTCATGTTAATATAAATCAAAGCCTTATGTAGCTTAATAAAATGCTAATCGTTATTTTGTCGCTATTGTTTAAAATAACTTACCTCTATTCGATCTCGGATCTCTCATTACGGCAGTCTGGATATAAGGACTAAATCCTGCGAAGAAATGCCTGAAATTCTGCGCCGAGACTCCTGTCAGAATAGCCATGACAAATGCGACTAGAATTATCTGTAAATAAAAATTTGTTCATAAATTCGTATTTCTCATATAGATACAAAGAATACTTTCTAAAGATTATATTAATTTTCAAGAGTATGTTTTTCAATAAATTAAAAATTTGATTTTTCTTTACACTTTTCTTCATACTTTACACAAAATTAAAGAAATTTCGTAAAAAGAATAGTATATCTGTGATGACAAAAGATATGTTTATTCATGGAAATCTCTCTAAAACACAAAAGCCTTTATCTCATCTTAATTTATAAATTGTAGAATGCATTGTGAAAATTGTTGCGAAAAGGAAATGTAATGTACGGGCGAAAGAAAAAAAAAACAGATCTCTCAGATGTTTAATCTTATATGTACTTTTGAACTATATTACAAAGTGGCGCAACCTCGTTTGCAAAAACGTTTCTTCGCGAGTACACGATATATAGCACACGACGCCTAATTGAGAAATAATCTTTCTCAATGAGCATTCACACGTTCAGAAAATACACCGGTGATTTACATAGATCCGAATGAAAGATAGACGTAAGGAGCTAAGAACGTACTTTACTCATTCCACATATATAAATTGTCGGTTATTAATTATAATAAAGTAAGAATATTTTCGCTCAGTCTCTAATCACTTGGATTCTTATGAAGCAACAGCTGCCTGACGAAACTTGCTCTGCGTAAACGCAAACGAGCAATCACCGCGAGGATAATTTCATTCGCGTTACAACTGTCCTAAAAATGACTGTTATTATGATAATTATCGGTATTTTGCACCAAAGTCCCAGGTAGAGTTGTCATATATTAAATAATGACACTATCTACATAATGATACCGAGTATATAGGCTTTAAATTACCGAGCTAGGCTCTTTAAGAGCCGGTAGAAATGTTTTACACAGCCGTGCGTTGAAAACTGCGCGTTGTAATCGGAATCATGTCCCTTTCCCTACAATCTGACGGCCACGCGTTCTCTGATCTTTGAATTTATATCGTCCGTGACGAAAGTGCGTGACAATTTTTACGCGTGAGCGATCGCCAACCACGTTTCTAATATACAATTTTCATCACAAGCCAAAGAAATTTACGATTCTAGAACGCAGTTGCTTCATGAAATATTTACAAACAGATATATTTCTCGATATCTTTATTTTGTCAAAAACGGTTTGACACGCAAATGATAAAAAAAATTGGATTTTAATAAAAATGATTAAATATATATTATTGAAGAACTCACTTAGCGTGATTTTATCTACTTTTTATTAATAATAATTAATAATAATTTATTAATAATAAATAATTTTGCTTACTAGCAACAATCTTTATTATATATTCGTGATTTATCAATTTTAGATGTTATAATTATTTCGTGTTTAATCTTTGTCCTTCGCATTAGTCTGTATGGTGTCGTAAAAAGAATCCCGTCACAATCAAGTTACTGAAGAGAGCTAGGAGGATCAGTTAGATCCGCGTGATGCAAACCGCATTTGCTTCGAAAATCCGTTATCGCGGCACAAGTTTCGTTCTTGCGCAAACTCGAGAAAGGTGGAGCAATGAGATGGGATCTTCGGGCCTAATTTCTTCTTCCCTCGAGATCGCGTTCTTCTTACGTAAAGTCTGACGAAATCATTACAGCCGATTTACGAATCTCCTGACGACACTCGAGGCATCGTCAGACGCGTCGAAGGACACCGTTCCTCCGGGCGTAATTACGAAGCCGGTTCTTGGAGTAATCGCGAATAAAGGTTGTCTCAATCGTCGGAACGATCGGTGCAGTACCAAGTTTGCTGCCAGAGAGTTAGTTTGTCCGCGAGATTTCTGTATCAAAGGCAAGGTGAGCCGTCGCCACGGCCACTTTCCGCCTCCTTTTTGCGCGATTTTCTCTTACCGGCGCAATGTCAAGGCGAATACGCTCGGTGGTTTACCTTTAAAATTCGAATATGCCGTGAGTGTGTACGCGAAATGTTTCTCGATCGGAATTTTGTTGTATATCGATCGTATGCAAGTAGACCGAACAGGCGTTTAACGTTCACACAGGAATGTCGAGACCGACAATTATGTTGTTACGTTACAGCTTTCGGATTCTGAGATTTTAATCTGAGAAATCTGCTCAGAGAAGTTTGAACTTAACTGCAGCGATATTTTTTTATACGTAGCGACGATCTGTATCCATTTAATTATGATAGAAAATTATGATAGAAAATTATGATAGAAAAGTAGAAACATGTGGTCACGATCTATTTTCTGATAATGTATGTCGCGGCTTGTTTCATACTCGACAATTTTGACGTATTTAATTCCAAACGTGCGGATTATTATCTTATGAGCGTAATGCAATAATGTTGCCCCCCCGGAGCATAATTGACAGATTGATGGAATTATGGAATGATGGAATGAGTTCGGATGTTATTCGGCGGATATGAATATCGGTGAGAATGAATACAAGAAAGGGAAGACAAATTAATACCGTAGGCTCGGTTGCAGATTGACAGCGGTTTTAATTAATAACATTCATTAAAAGAGCGTAAACGCGCGCTCCACCGCTTACGATTCTTTACCTCGCAGAGCGAGAGGCACGTTTTCTCGTTTCTGATTCTTATCGAGTCGCGGTCGCGTGTTCCAAGCATAATTCATTTCGTTCATTAGACATACAACAGCATTGATCTCGCGACCTACGGAAACGGAGTAGTCACGCAGAAGTCGTATCGATAAATAGAGATTGACAAAACACTAGAAAGATTGGATGTAATATGCGTGTAAGATGTCATTAAAACATATATTTATGTCAAAAACAAGTTTGTAAGGGATTTTGATTCTTATTTTGATGCGAGGGTGAATTGGACAGGACGCACATTGTGACAATTTATATAGTGAATTATTACATCCATTCTCATTATAACACTAATTTTTTTCTTTGAAACAATCTAATTTTAACGATTAAATCTTTCTCGGAAACTTTCCGCGTCCCTTCAGTACGTTATCGTTAATATCGTCACGCTATAACAAAATTAAACGTAAAAATCGAGGCATGAAATAGCGAGAGTGATGAGAAGACCCTGATTGCGTGAAATTACGAGCAACCTCGATGTAGCACTTATTATTACCGTAGTTCTCTGTTCGCACAACGCGCAAACAAGGTGAAGACTCTTATTTTCGCGCATCGAAATAGCAATTCCCGAAGTTTTCCCACGACAGTGAGATAGAATCTTCAAATAGAATAGAGAAGATCAGACTCACGATTGCGAAACACTAATGAGTCAAGCGGAAATTCGATGACAATGTAATAATATCCAGGAAGAACGCGCTACGCGCGCGTGAACCAAAGAAAGTATAATATGTGCATATATAATTTAGAAAAAAATCACGCCGTTGCTCGCCATCGATGGCATCTCCGCCTTCGTTTCTACGAGGTCGCCTATAAAGTGCGGCACACATGTGCGTAAGACTGTGACCGGCGAGATTATGTCGGCCAGATATCTCCGCGAATGTGTGCAGATGATTGCGAGGAAAAACCGCGGTGGCGGCGGCGGCGGCGGCGGCGGCGGCTTATTGCAGTCGCGATTTCGCACTCGCGAAAAGACCGCTCCGGCTCGGCAATTTGTTTTACGGTCGCGAGAATCGATATCGCGCGCAACCGATCGATCGATCGATCACAATCGATGGGTGCAATCACGCGCGCGCGCCGATTGTTCTTCGCTCAAAGGTTGCACCAGCGCGTTCGTTAGCCGCGTCCCGAGGACAAAAAAAACCGCGTGTCACAGCAATGCGGGCGGACAGCGGCGCGGTTTCATTACGCGGGCGGTATTTCACTGCGCTGTTTTGTCACGGCGATCCGTCGTACGACACATCGATGAATATTCATCATCTATGATATAATAACTCATGCAAAGCGTGCGCACACATCCCGTTGTCGCGATATTTATGGGATTAGAAACGACTTTTTTGAAAGATATTGAAGCACGTGTCACGTGTACGTGTGACACGTTGCGAAGACTTTACGCGGTAAATTAATTTATCGAAAAAATCGTAATTAACGTTAAAATTTGTAATTCCTGCTTTTCTGTTAGAGATTATTTCCCATTTGAAAGTTTTTACTAGAAAGAGCCTTTCCACTTGTTATATGAAAAATAATAATTAAAATAATTTTCTGTTCTACATATTCCTTGAGCCTATCTGTAAATCAATAACAGATCAATCAATTCAAATTGAAATTATTCTGACAGATCGAGTTATCACGTTAATGGCTTATTAATTTATTTATACAGCATCAATATGTCAGTTATTCAATCATAGGTCTTTACTTATGCCTTTTTCGTAGAAAAACTTGAAATAAAAACCGGTATAATCGACTTAATTTCACTAATCTGCATCTATTTTGCACAAGTATTACATCAACGAGAACGTAATGAGTGATATATATTATATAATATTATCTAACCGTAAGGATATTTTTTATTATTCTTTTTTTGTTATACTGAAATAGAATAAAAAGAATCTCTCATTGATTAGTATACAGTATATATAAATAGATATTACTTAATACATATTAATTTTTATTACTTTTAAACATTATTTATTAATAGTCCCAATTAAACATGTTGTTACTTGATATTTGTTAAGCCAAAACCGATTGTCAATTTAGTTAAATTAATACATCTTTTGTTTATTGATTGCTCCTGAAAATTGATGCTATCGACATCAACAATCTATAGTCGGCAAAATGAAAGGTTGATCTCTGATAAAGATATCCGAATGCTTAGAGGGTATATGATTAAATTGTACTTGTAGTGTGTGTATATATATATTTATACTGTGAACATACGCCCGCATTAAAAGGCTACTTCCGCGTTTAGCACTGAGTGAAACGGACCGTACTTGACTTGTTCCTGTATCTACGTAGGCGAACTTTTACACCATTAATATTAATCGATGTAATTAGGTTGTGTCTACATAGAAAGCAAAAATAGCACTGATAAACAAAAGTTTAAAACGGTGGTTGGCCACAAAATAATTTGCGATAAAATCTTTAGATCTTTAATGCATTTGTCATTGCAGAGAGAGAGAGAGAAATTAGAAATCACTTCCTCATCATATAATCTCCGTTTTTTTGTATATAATTGACAACTCACATTAATATACAGTTGCATTATTGAGTATATTATCAATTATTTATAATGCATAATTAATGATATAAAAGATAGTTGAATTAAAAGTTTAATAGAAATAAGAGAGAGAGAGAGAGAGAGAGAGAGAGAGAGAAAGAGAGAGAAAATTTAAAAGTTTACACAATTCGTGCAATATATTGTACTTTACTAGATAAAAAAATTTCTTTAAAAAGAAAATTTCTGGTGAATTTTTAAATTATAAAACATCTTTTGTATTTTTTACTTCTGTACGTAAACGAAATGCACTTACACATAACAGATTGCAGTATAAATATTTCATTTAAATTGCTTTTCTTGTTGTGAAATGTCTGCCATAATGATGTTAATTTACGTTTTGATGAGAATTATATGAGAAACATGTTTGTTTCCTGAATATGTCAGGAAAATCATAACTCATTTATTGTTTCATATTCTTTCATGTAAGATAAAATATCGCAATTTCAAGATCATCTATGTATTTCAAAGTAGAGGCATCGAAGATAAAATAAAGATTACGAGATAATTATCATTATTTTTCCGCTATAATTGCGATTTTTATTTTTAAGTCAAAATATGAATAATTATTTTCATTTAACGTAAGACGGTCTGAAAATTAATGACAGAATGTAAAAATACAAATGTGTAATTTTCCATAATTTCACACCAAATGCAATAAATCCAGGTAATGCCGCTGTAATTTATTTCGAGGAAATGTACGGGAATTCGACTCGAAACGTTGATCTCAGCACGCAGAAAGAGAAATTACGTTTAATATATTCTCAACACCAAACATTTACATATCCCAATTGTTACTGTTTTTTTTTAAATGTAACTTTCGATCTTTAAGTTACGCGCTGCGAGTGTGTATAATTATCTACGTTTACCTTAAAGCAATCCGAAAGTTAATGATGGTGTAAGATTGCATCGTTTGTGAGAAACCCGGGCAATGCCAATGTAATCCAATGTTCACAGGAACCTACCACAATTCGGCTGCGGATGTTGAGTTTAATGGGAAAATCATGCTGTTTGTGAATATTGAGATGCGGTTTGTAACATTACAGACTGTTTCAGTATTCACGTACTTGCCTAACGTGTCGTGATTAAATTCGTTACGCCAACGATACCGCAGTCGGTCAACGCGAATGCCGCGATTTTCTATGCCCGCATGAAATTCCCTTTTAACACGGACATATGGTCGACGATTTCCTCTCTCTCTCACAAAAGCCGACGGCGAAGCAAAACCGTAGTCAATATTATGGAAAACATTTGCAATTATTACGTAAATTTCGTGGACACTTAATCATAATGTCCAAAAAGAGAAAAAGAAAGTGGAAAAGCAACTATGAATATCTATTTAACTTACAATTCTTGGAACGGTTAGAAAATTGCACGTCACGGACGACGAATGCATCTCGACAACAACGTCTTTTTTGCGAGGAAAATAAATGTCACTTTCTTTGCTTCTTTCATGAGCTGAACGGCATTTCTCCTTGCAAAATTGATTTGTTGCATGTAATAAGATTATTTCACGGTAGTTACATATGATCACAAAGCCGATTTACAAAATATAACTTAAACAAGCGATTCTATGAGCTAAAAATAATTTTCACATGTGTATGTACGTGTAAGAAGTAGTAAAATATATTATAGTTCTTTCTCTCAAAATCAGTTTCTTGTGTCCGGAATTTAAAAGTCTTAGGAAAGCTGCCCCAAATAATTAAGTTAAATCATTAACAGATTTTTTTAATTAAGATCTGTTCTTTTCATTGCATCTGTATGTGAGACGCGGTAAGCGAGAGTTACAAGAGCGCATCATTTTTACGCTACATGTAAAGTGCTGCCAAGTGAAAGTATACGCACTAAATTCATTTCAGAAGAAGCACGTTTGCTTCTGTGCTAATATTACAACGATCTCGCCCTTGGCAATAAGCCAGCTATTACAAAAAGAGGATTAAAGGTGTTGAAAGCATGTTCATAATAAATATTTGAAATGCATACAAAGTATCCCAGAAGTAATGCAGAAAGTAAATTCAAATGTATATTGATTTAACAAAATTTGCGGCTAAAAAGAAAAACTTTTATTTTAGATTAGATGGTCAAAATATTACAAAATAATACAAATAAAATTAATAAAAGAAAATAATAATAAGACACAAAAAAACATAAGATATTTCGATTCAAAATGTCGAATTAAAAATATAAGAATTTAATATTATTACGAATATTATAAAATAAAAGTAGCAATGTGTTTACGCATAAGTAGTAATTCTTTTCATTTTATCAGAAATACATTATTGCTTCTACCTTTATTTCCTCTTTCTGTTTTACTAAGAAGTATTTTCCTTTCGTTAAAGAGAATATTGTGTTATCTGTAGTCATATTGGTTTTTGACAAAGTTTGATGAAAGGGGTAGTGCTTACTCAAGAAAGTGGAAAAGACTGTAAAAGGTTCTTGATTGTCACGGTTGGGTAATTACTAAAATATGTAACAAAATATTGTATTACGCTCTTTCAAAGAAAAAAGCGAAAGAGAGTAATAATATTAAAATATGTATATAATTCAGACTAATTAAAAATAAAAAGTGTTTATAACAAAATCATCATTAGATTTAACCACATAAGAATTATCCATTACATACGTATATAAATGCACATGAGAAGTACCTGTCGATTATTTTCGTGACTTTTATTTAATACATTGTAAAGCATACAAGTTATAAGTATATTGAAAGATTATATATTTCGTCGGATTAATGTAATGATAATTTACGAGTAATAGTACGAATATCATTATCGTCCAGTAAGGAAATATAAAAAACAGCATCGATAAAATAATACTTTCGGTAGCGTAACTAATTTCTTAGTAATATCAAGCATTTTAAAACTGATTCTATATTCACATAAATCGATGAATTTGATCGATGAACAATGACGCATATATAAATTCATTGACATTATTTTTTGGTTTACAAAAATAGTATTTATGATCTTTTATTATTAATAATTGCTGCTTTTGAAAGAAAATAAATACTTATAATTTTATTAAATAAGCGGTCGTAAGATTACGATCAAAAAATAAATCAAAACCAGTTGTAATAATTTCATCTAAAATGCGAATAAGGATTATTCCCCAATAAATTTACAAGAAAGATAAATAAAAAAAATTTAATCTAAAAAAATTATAAAAAAATGGAAGTAATAGATTTTTGAACCATAGATTTTCTAATTACATTAAAAACCGATTAGAGTTTCTTGTAACAAAATAATGCACCAGAATCAACTTTTTGGCAAAATTTGTTGTACATTTCGAGGAAAATTAATAAAATAGAATAGAAAATTACACATACTCCAAGCACTTCTGTTACGTCAAGACTGTACCATTTTTGTGTAAAGCCAACAACTACTTGTGAAATCGCGAAGAAAATGACACAACTGTGGCTTTCTGCATGCCACTCGTGCACTAAATCCGTTCCGGCTATGCCTATAATAAACCGGACTTGATGTAGGTGTGGATTTATCTGGGATTTATATGGGAGAACTATTGTACTATATATATTTCAATGTGTATATATGTATATATATATATTTTTATATATAATTTTTCATATATTATTTAAAATCTAAGCAAATTTTGTTATATTTTATTTAAATGTTACTTATATTTATTTAATGTTGTATTTTAAGATTTAATTACTAACATATTTGATATTAAAAATTTGAAAAATAAAAAGAACATTTAAACAAATAAAAACATATATTACAAATTTAGGAAAAAATTGAGAGTCATTAGAAATTTAATATAAATATCTTTTGCGGCGACTCTATTTTATTTAATGTTTAAATGAAAAAGTTTTCGCAAAATTATTGGCATTATTTTAAACTACAATAGAGAAAGTAATAGAAAAGAAATATGTTTCGTATGTAGACAATGCCAATAATTGCTCGCTAAGATACTATTAACGTCCCACAGTTTGACGTGTAAATTATAGGATAAATTCAGTGTCTACAAAATTACAGCCTATGCACCAGAATTTCTTGTCGTTACGAAATTTTCATTAATAGTTTGCATAACCAGTCGAGATTATTAGTGCGACTTTCTCGCGATTTATACTTGGAAAAATAATACTTGGAAAACATTGTTTACTTAGAAAACATCGTTGGTGCACAAGACTTCAAGCTAATTTGACTTGATGCTAATCAGAGATGTTTAGTTACTTTATCTAAGTGTTAGCAATTCAGTTTATTAATTAGATCAAATAGTTACGCAAATTGATTTAATTGAATAATTTCAAAGTTGATTTTAATTACTCTTTACACTATATGTATAGTATATATACATACTATACATATTATAATAACAAGATCTTAATCTTTCAAGTATAATTTAAGAACCGATCAATAATAATATAGCGTTACTCACGATAACGGTAACGATAGTTGTTGCACTTTCCACAAATTTAAGATCAGATTCATTTAATTTAATTTTTTCTTTTTTTATTATATCACAGATATGGTGTGTGTATAATATATATAATATTTCAAGGACTGTTATAAGCATAGCATAATGATAATGAATTTTGGATAACAATCGACATTTCTGTATTGCTTTATGTTATTGATCTTCCTCATTTTACTTATTTATAATATACAATTTTCATGAATCGAGGAATCGCGCACGAGAGCAACATAATTTAAATCGTGAATGCAAATAATTTGAAGTCATAATTAAAAAAATAATTAAAATCAAAATGTTCAACGAACAACAAATTGGATCGATTATCAGATTTTCTTCATGTCACAAAATGATACTTATGTGCACTAATATGACGAATGAAAATTAATATATATATGACGTCATAATTTTTTACTTTCTCTCTTTCTATGACATATGTATGTATCTTGAATTAGGCCCTATAGAGATCACTGATCTCTTCGAGATGTAGTCATCAAACGAGCGTCTTCTTAACAGCCGCGTCACTCTTGTTACGTGTTACATAATGTGTGAACGATCTAAAGCCGGTCGGATATGTCAGTTCACCAACAAACGATCGGACAGCCCGGGGCAAGGACGTAGACCTGTCTTGCCACAAGCTAGAATCTCGTGAATGAACTATTACACGATGTTTGCAGATTTCATTCGCCGCAGGGAGGTACTATCCCTATCTTCTTCCCTAAGAGAACTAATTAATCTCTCTTCCGTCAATTTACGTATCTAGTAATTTGTGACTAATACGTATAAAGATGTAATAGAGAAGAGCATCGTAGTATAAATATGAATAGTTGATGAATATCGAGTTTTAGATGATTTTTTAAAACAAAAAATCAATTTACAAATATAGTTTCTTCTTTTAAGTAACTGAATTTAAAATTCCTGTGTTTAAAGGATCATTATCGACATCATTTAGTAGTTAATTAAAATTATCTAGCTATTATTTTTTTAAAGAGTTAATTTACGAAAGCCCAAAATTTAGAATAATTATGTACATAAAAACATTGTTATTATAACAATGATGAGATCGCGACAACGCATCGTTAACATTATAATTCTGCCTAATTAACGTGAATCAGAGCAATTCGTTTTCTTCCGCAATTTTAATTGCAATGAGAGTTATCAAGCAGATGCTATGAACGAACCGACAGTTAGACGTAGGAAAGCATGTTTTACTTTATGATCGAACGCAAGGTTCGGTAAATAGGAACGTAGAAAGTCGAGTCGGAATAGTTAGAAACCTATATTTTTACTTTTACATCTCGAAGCGATGTAAATATAATTCTCATTCACTCTCCTTTCTATAATTTCAACGTGATATTACAGACGCGGACAATGAAGGACTAAAATGGAATCTGAATTTGATATGGGAATACCAAATACGCTTTCGCTTCAAACAGAAAGCCCAGTACGAAATTTGTCGTTGCAAAAATATATCAGAATGAAATATCATACCATGGAAATGTGATCCATAGAATATTAAGATCCAGACACAAGGCACATATCTAAATAAAATCATTCATGATACTGATGATCTCAATCTGAGAGAAAAACCATCAAGCAACAAGTAAGAGTACAACAAACTTTCGAACGCTCTATTTCTTCATATAGATTTGCACAACGTTCGTGGTCAGAAAATTTTTAATATACCCTTTATCGAATTTTTCACGAATCTCACTAATCCAGAACCGAACACTCTCGATTTTGTATCACCTACGGAAGAGAAACGGGGAAACTCCCGATTCGAAAAGATAATCTCTCGGTCTTCTCTCGATTTCCGTTTCCGATTCTTCGCATGAAGTATCACAGACACATTGTACTTACGAATCTCATCTCTCCTTCTCTCTGGCTTCTTCCCGAAACTACCGCGAGTCGTGAACGAGCACGTTCTCCGCGTTCCCCGTGAACCGTGCACAAGTCGGCCGCCAACTGCAGTTGCACTCTCGTTAGGCGGCGAGAGCCTAGGAGCAGCGCACGGTGGTGTGCCACCTGTGTTCTCGCGGGGGTACGTGTCCCGATGTGATGGTCGCGGATGGTAGGGGGCTCCGGAAGAAACGCCTACTACTGTTCACAGGTCTAGAGCGGAATAAAGGTTTCCCCGAAGTAAACGGTGTAAATCCTAGATAGATAATCGGAACGGATCGGAAGGCTCACAGCTACTGCTCCGTCTCTGCTGGCGTAGAGGACCGTTTGACTTCAGGTGGGGGCCGCTCCTGGGACTTATATGTCGCCGTTGGAGGCCATCCGCGGCCGGCTCCCTGTTCCCCCCCTTCTTCGCGCCCTCGCCCGAATCATTACCCTCCCGAGGGGCGCGAGTGATGGTCAAGGTGACCTTCGCCTCGCGGGGATACCGCGGATAGGAAGCAGCGAGACGGCAGAAAGGCGACTGTGCAGCCGCTTCGCAGACAGACAATTGATTCGACATTTTTATTTTTGAAGCGTGAGTCACGACGAGGAAGAATAAAGGATGCCTTCGAAAGTGGCACCACGAAAATATTCTTCTATATAAATTCGTGAAACGTAAATTAAATTTGAAATTAAATTGCCGAGTAAAAGATTTTTCGTGTAATGCATTTAGCAATGTAACATTGAGGAACGGCGCAGTACGAATAAGAAACGACAATTTTGTTATAAAAATTAGATTGCATATATGAAAGAATCACTCGCAATTTCGTTTGCAAGAAGAACGAGAGATGAAGTAATAATGCAAATTGTGATTAATGTCGGATGAATCACAATTCTTCTCTTTTTGCGAGAAAAAAGCTCTTTCTTGCCGCTCGATCATAAAGACGGCAAATTACCTGGCGTATGACAAAATAATGCATGCGGCTACTTAATGTATGTTCTAGACCTTACGTCTCAATGCCTATCGCATCATGCTCCGGATCGGAATCCGGATCTCTATTCCGTCAGTGCAACATTATGACGTCAGCTGCTGTTGCAGAACAATGCTTAGCATGCAAATCTTATCTCGAATATTTAAACGCCCTCTCCACGCCCAAAATTTTTAAAGCGATAGATTAAAGACGCATCAAAATTCCAAAATTGTTTAAAAATATAAAGTTCTCTTAATCATGCGTTATTAATTCTAACCGTTGAATCATATTTGACGATACAGTGATGAAAGTCTCGAGATTCTGAATACAATCCTATAAAATTTTATAAAAAACAGAAATCTTATTTGAACCAATGAGCGAACTAGTTAAATTTTTATTTGTTGGATTCATATAACAGCTAGGATATGATAGTCGCACGCGTGTGATTAGCATTTATAGCATTTAAGCATCTGTCGATTTTATAATCATTATTGTATTACTGCATTCAATTGTCATATAATTGACTGATTATGGAGACACGGTAATAAACTATTCTCAGGATACGCCGTGACTTCCGACGCAGGAAAAATTCCCGTCTCACATATGTATGTCATTCGTGCGTACAATAATTGCGATAATAGGGTAATCGACTGTACATCCGCGAATCATTATTAGAAAGGAAAAATCTAATCCTTATCCTTTACATAATCCGACATAATCGATTGCCTTGAAAAAAGATATCTTTGACACACTCCAGATAATGCACAAAAAATATATTATACTACTCGTATATTACTTTGCTGTCTTGTTAAAGTTAAAAGGAAATATTCTATATAACTGTTTCATTTCGTTTTAATCTTCTTCTTGATGACGCGCGTAGTTTTCGCGTAAAATAGAAAGATTCCGATTATTGCATCTCTCGAGATCGTTCGAAATCGTGAACAAGTTAGCGAAAACATGATCTCTATAACACGATACTATAATAATTACGGTCCTGAACGAAACGACGTATACCATACGCGAGATACTTTATGATTAGCTTCGCTGGGACTATCAACGTCAATAGCCTGCGACTTAATTACCACTCTGTTATAAACCGCTAACTGTATCTGACCCATTTATCATAGTCGCAAGTTGCAATCATTCCAAGCAATTCTTGCTCGCGTTGAGAAAGTGCTCGCAGCGCAGCATCAACGTGGTTCTCGTCACGCGTGTGATCGCGGTTTCTTGACCTTCGTTAAAAATGGAATTCTCAACCTTAACCCGCTAATTAGCGTGCTTTTAACCGCGACATCGTGCAAGGAAAGACGCACCAGAAATGCTTTCCGATATCGGGCTCCGTGTCTGGTCACGAGTCCGGAACGTAGAACCTTGCACGATTGACTGTGACCCTCAGTTGCCTAAATTCGGTTTAATTAACGAGACCACTCGCCTGAGAGATATTTCGCTTTTAAGCGTTTCTTGCCCGCGTGCTTCCTTCTCTTTCTCCCGTAGTCTTTTTCTCTTCCTCTCAAAACACAATGAACATCTCCGATATTGTAAAAGAAAAACGGCGATCCATCGCCCTGATTAATTTGCTTGCGAAATAAGATTTGTCTATCTGTCTTGGCGCTAACACGGCTTTACATTTACTTATAATAATCAGTACTTATCTTCATCAGTACTATCATACTTGTATATAAAGATAAGAGAGAGGCTAAAGTATCGATGTAAATGCGCAATAATTATTTTACTACAGCAGATACAATTTTGTAATGCTAAGATACCGATGTTTTGATTCGCGTTGGCTTCATTGTTATATTATAATATGCATTATATTTATTACATTACTTATGATAATATTTCACAACAACATAAAACGCAGCTATGAAACACCACTATATGAACAATCATGTGTTTGATCGTTCGTAATTAATGTTGCAACAAACGTTATCCAAAGCATAGAAAAATCATCTTATGGTATTGCAATTAATAAGTGTTGGAGAAGAAACAAATAAATTCTCGCGAAATAGAGAAGATAATTACATTTATAGAATTGACCTTGGATATATTTTCAAATTCGTCTCGATTTCGTTCTGCTTCCTGACCAAGCGAATTAAGTCGGACCGAAGGGAAAATCTCGATCAATCGATCGAGGACGTGCTAATTACCGTGAACGAGGCATTGTCGTAAAATTGTATAATCAATTACGGGAACTGTAATGATACTTATGAAAGTATAACAAGGCCATTGAGCAGAATATAGTTGGGAAAGATGATTAAAAAAAAAGAGTAAACTGTAATATTTATGCAAAATGTTATTTGTGGAAAAGATACTGTAGCTTTTTTTTAACAGCTTTATTAATTTGTTTAATGAAGCTCTTAAAAAAAATGAAGCGAGCAAGATACCCGGAAGTCAATTAGTTAGTATTCATGACTTTGGAGTTTGAAATAGTTTTCAGGGTAATGAGCAATAATTTTTTTACCATCAGTCTTCTTATTAATCCACGTGAATGCATGAATAACCTGATGGATCTAATGTAACATGAATGAATGCGGAAATCCAGCTATCATCTATACGATCTTACTTGTGGACTGGTTGATCATGCTCGACTCTATTTTATGACAGAATATATGCGGAAGCAGTAACGTCATCGACAATTTAACATTGCAAAAAAGATTAATTATTGGTATAATATAATTACCATACGAATTATTACCACAAGAATTTCTTACGTTACAACGCAGTATTTTGCATTTATTTACATTTGTCTTAAAATGTTTTGCATAAATTATTTCAATAATGAAAACATCAATAAAGCTTCTGTTAACTCTAACTATATAAAATATAAAATATTGCTACATACTTATACTATTATTAACACATCAGTTAGATTATAAAGATAAACATAAATATAGGTGTAATATTATTTCTTAACTTGATAGAGGATTTTCTCATTTTCTCGTTGTTATATAAGTTCACTAATTACACCGCCGTTAATCTTTACACCAAGGATCTATGACTACTTTATATGTTTATTAAAGAATATATCCTTGCTGCCAAGACCCATTTTTCAATTACTATGGACAGCAAACCATAGGCTTCGTCCTCTGTCCGATATTCCTGTGCCATTTTAGTACGTCGAGCAAAACGTTCACATTAATCAACTCTCACAGTTATGCGCATAATAATAAACATTATCGTTGCATAATTAACGCGGAAATAGGCAGCTATTCGATAATCGAGGTTATTCGAAATGTTTCGAGGTGATAGATAAGCGCGTCGTTCACGAGACATGTCCCTAAGGATCTCCAGCTCACAATCAAAGAGGGTCCGCTCGGGGATCGAGTCTAACGAGCCTGTTCGTCGAAGGTTACGGCGCGACCTCATGAAAAGTGCATTCGTACCGCTAATTATCCACCTTCGGCGCGCACAGCACCGTATTACGAGTAACAAACTGGCAATTTAGACGCGTCACGCGCGTTGAACGTCCATGAGCTAATTTCGTTTTTAACGGAAATTCGAAGAGTGTCTACTTCCGGCGGTGCAAAGACGTAGAAAAATTATTCGCGGTTTTCGCCTAATTTCTAAAAGTAAAGCGATATGGCGAGAACGATGATCATCCTTGATGTGCGCGTAGAATGTAAGGTCATTTACGAAAGTTTGCTTGCCAAACCCCCAATGTCATATTGGATGTATTGAAACAGCGAACAATTGTGAAAAATTAGTTTAAAATGATTAATTTCATTTAGGACGGTCGTAATTGTTTCCAATCAGATAATTCTTCATATGTAATAATTTATGTATACGCGGAAAATAATCTTATATAAGAAAATAATCTCATATAAACAATTAAAATCGTGATTATTATTTTATTCGAAGATATAACAAATATCTGTCTTAGAATATCTTAATGTACATATTATATTTTATGAAATGCTAAATTTTGCTCGCTGTTATGATTGATTACGAAGTAAAGTCATGTTTCATCGCGAGATCAGATAGTGCGCGTCGAGTTTTCCTAGATTTCTTCCTTTCATTGGTTCCGCCTAATGAGTGAACGTTCCTATAAATCACTTTACGACAATTCCGGTATATCAAGGAGTGCAAGGAGTACGTATTCAGCTTATGGTCGGGTTTCGATCGTCTAAGTATCGTCTCGATGCCATTTACTCTCGAGATCTACTTACTAAGCCGTCTTACTAATAATCAAGATCATATAAATGAAACTCTTTTGAATACAGTAATGTTCTTGGGTTAATTATGTTAAATTAATAGCTCTCTTGGAACACTTTCTCTCAGTATATTTTATTATACTTTTAATTTTTGTCTTACATTATGAATCTATGTATAAACATTTATTTATTATTATTACGTAAATATTTATTATATAACTATTCGAGCAATATTATTTGCATTAAGTTATTAATGTAGATATTAGCACGTGCCAAAATCAGAAATAATTATAATTGTCTATGACCTGGTAACGCTTGCAATTTTACGCATGAGATCACGGTCCTGGAGCAAGGTCGTTATTCCAAATCTAATCCAATTTCCACTTTGCTATTCGCACGGAACAATAGCGAGAAAATTGTTTTCAATTCCGGTAAATATCGCATGAAACTTCAAAAAACAATTCTACAGACACGTGCTACGCTAATTAGAGATCAATATCTTGGCATTAGAAGAATTAATGATCATGGTCATTCAAGTTGATCGAACAAATGTTAGTCTGCGGCTCGGAAAAAAGGTAATGTTATATACGAATATGCAATATACACGTATGTTGCAATTGTACTTAGAATTATTTTGATTAATATTGCAGATTTTATGCTTCTAATTACACACACACACACACACATACCCGCGCATATATATACATATATACGTTTGTATATCCCATATCAAAAAGTTCTTTTAGAAATATTAAACAAAGGCGAGAGTACCAGAGAATAATCGGTCTTAGAAGGAGCAACTTGGAGAATAAAAACTATAAAATAAGATATTATTATCTGGATTATATAGGAGAAGAAACATGATAGAGTTAATAATGGCTCAATACAGATCACAAATCCAGCATTTCCCATCAGTCTTGTTCGTTCTTATACAATCTTTCGAAATATTCGATTGTTATAGAGAATTGCTATGAGTGAAAGATCTGGAATTGAGTTGAATAGTATATGCAACACATAAGAAAAACACGTAAACGAGTAACGGTGTCGTAACAATGTCTAAGATCTACATAGAGTAGGTCGTCAAAATTAATCCAATTCTCGTGTGCAGACAATGTTGTAAAGCCCGCGCTCTTATTTTCTGTCTATGTAAAGGGTCAACATGAATGAGTGTTACTGGATATAATTGATTAATCACGATAAATTTTTTCAAGAAAATGCGACTAATAACTTGCAACAAGAATATTGCATCCACACATCTCTCTGATTATAAAATGCATACAGATCCTATCTAGTTGAAATGACTTGCATCTATATAATAGCAATCTGTTTTTTATGCCACTCATTCCATCGCGCGCATGCACGATCCACTCCTAAAAAAAAAGTCGATTTCTCAAAAGTATCGAATTTATATGTTATCTCTTTTTCATGATATATCTTGATATGTATACTCTCTCCGGTTATCTTGATATGTACTGTACGATTATTTCGTATCAATATGAATCTGTCATTGAGAAAAGTGTAATTTGACAGCTTAAATATGGAAAGAGTTAATAATGTATGTAATTTTTTATTTGTTTCGTGCGAGTTTAACATCATTGCTTTTGTAAAGAACAAAAGATATTGTAATACACTCTTCTCGAGTTTGCAAGAATATGTTAAAAGTTTGTCGCAGAGATACATAGAGATTGCATATTTTGACAGCTTTTTTAATTTTAAGCACACAACGGTCAAGTCCGCTGCATGTTGCTTTCATCGTCAATAAAATATTAAACATAAAAATTACTTAAACACAAATATTAGAAATATCATTTTTATTACGATTGAATTATGAGCAAGCAACAATAAAATAAAATTTGTTAGAGATACTTGTATACAATAATTTGATAATTATTTGAAAAGCAAGAGAAATATTGATGAGAAATGATCTTAAAAGTTTTTTATACATTTATTTAAATAAAAATTATTTGAGAAAAGTCTCTTATTTATGAAATAGTATTACCTATTAATAAAATAGTTGAAATACATGAATAAATAAATGCGCGCATAGCATTAATATAATTTACATACTCGCCAAAGATTGCGACAGTTACATGTGACAGTTATGTACATCTATGCACGTAACGTATAACAAATCGAGTAAACCAAATAAGAATCTGAATTCAGTTGGAAAATTAATACAATTAATTAATTAATTAATTAATCAAAATATTATCGTTATTTCAGCAAAAATTTTAATAGTTCAATAAGTGATTCTTATTAATTATTCTTATTATAATACATACTAGAACTATGAAATATATTTCCTAAAAATATTATGACATAATAACTTTTTTCGTTGCGCAATGCAAGAGCAAAATTCAAGTATTATTCAAGTGCGAATTAAAATGATTGAGATTTCGTTCTTTTATATGTCACACGCACATATTTTGATTGAAACTATTCAATTGAATAAGTGGAAAGTTATTAAGCGCGACTTGCTGAAATATTTGCGTAACAACAAATTCCTTTAGATAGTCAGTGATTCGACTCAACGATTGCATCATCGATACATTAGCGTATAGCATATGTTGTATATTAATAAGTTTTGATAATTTTAGTTTATATTATCAATGATTCTAGATCTTATGCGATAATTCATTTGAATGTAAATAAAATAAGAATCAGGATTTATACATTTTGCAGGAATTGAATTTACCAGAAGACGTAAGACACTGCGAAATGAATAATCCTATGTTCAAAGATAAGGTAGAATTCTCGTCTGAGTTGTTGCAATGAGTTGTTGTTACCTTCTACATCTACATGATAGTGAATGGTACATACTTCTACTTCTCACTTCTCTGAAATAATTTACATCCAATAAAACAAATTTTCTTATAATTTTAACAATTATCTTATAATTTTGTGTAATGATTTGCAAATTTTTTTTCATCCTATACGGATCTAACAAAATAAAGTAAATATGTAATTTATATAATAAAAATATAGTTTTGCAGGCATGCTCTTGCCTGTTAGTATCACTTCATGGTTATTCGTTACCAGCATACGATACGATGAAGAATGCCGCTCTTTCCTTTTCCCATTTCATACCAGCCTTTCAAGTTTATTTGTCGATGGCGACACTTTCAAATCCACTTTATACACTTTTCTTTGAATAAAAAAAAATACACTTTAGTTCAATAAAAAAAGATTACTAAAATTTAATCATTCTAGCTGATTCAAATAAGCTGACCAAACAAACTCTCACTGATTACTAAATATTTCTTATAAATTTAATAAAGTATTCGTTTCTTTATTATTAAGAAGTTCTTCTTCATCTATACTTATAATAAAAAATCTGTTTATATCAGAAATAATTTTAAAATTTAGCCACATTCTCTAAAGTTTAATACAAGATAACTTTTATTAAATTATGATTCACACACACATGAAAAATTTCAATAAACATTAGCAAATATTAAATCTGTCAACATTGATCTAAATGTAATTAAAATATAAAGTAAGTATACAAAAACGGTTAATTAATAATCAATTATAGAATATATTTTTCTGGATATATTTAATTATTTTCTGGATACACAGTAAAGTATATTTAAAGATAGGGTATCAAGGAAAAACAACTTTTAACCGCGTCATTCATCTCTAGGAAATAGTCTCTCATTCACCTAACATTATCGTACACGGCATAATTATTATAATGCAGTTGTTTGCAATGACTCATAAAATCGCGACAGTTCCTACTATTCGGAATCGCAGTAACGAATTTATTTTGTAGTAATCATCACCGCCATTTCCGGTGTTTCATATTGATGACACGCCCAAAAGTCATTAATACATTTTCTGAAGCGTAAATTTTTGCAATCATATCTGTCGAGTAAAGAATATTGCAAAAGTATAAGAAAAATATTATTCCCTATAACAATGACAAACATTTATACAGAATTTAATACGTACTATAAAAAATGTAAATTTCTATAATGTGTTTTCCTTCATGAAAAATTATCGAGAAAAATTTTAGATGTATAGCATATATTTATTTTTTGTTGTTGTTATAAGTAGTAGAATTATTATAAACATTGGACGTAACATTGCAAAATTGATGCAATGAGTTTTGTGCAATTAAATTGCTGGAGATCACAACTGATGTTTTGTTGAAGAAAATTTCGATCGCATGTGCTACTCAATTGCACTGATTTATGTAATTGAACGTGCGTACAATTAATTTTTTATCTCAAACTGAAGATAATGACATATTAAAATAATATATTCCATGTGCATAATAATGTATCTTGAAACTATTACATTCATCGAGCATCTTCCTGTCTTTCAGAGATAAAATTAATTACTGCATAGAGGGATTTTATGATCTCACGATGCCATATTACAGACAAAAGAATTAGACGCGTTTTAAAGAAAGAAAGCGACAACTTGGTCAATGTCATGCGAAAATTTTGCGCTTACAAATACTCCTTGTACCCATTTTAATATTAAAATTATATTATTATAATTAATTCTAATCTGAAGATTATAAATATTATCACAATAAATTTCATTTTTGTAAGACAGGAAGATGCGCAATGAATACAATAGCTCCAAGATGCATTATTATATACGCAGATTATATTATTTTTTAATATGTATTTTATTAAGAACTATCTATAATATCAACATGAATCGATTTTCGGTAGTCGACAAGTAATAAACTTGTCTCTGTCTGTATCTACGCTTGACTGTCTCCGGAATTAATCTTTGCGTTATAAGTAATAGTAATTTGACCAACGAACATATCACATATGAACACGAATTATATGAATTCCGTGTCTTGATCTCTATTAGGTCGTCGTCGCTTATTACAGTGTGTTTTATTTAAATAGTCGTAATTACCAATTTTGTCAAAAAATAATCAAATCAATATTTTTTAAACAGTTTATATTTATATTCTTCAATTATTTGAATAAGATTTCTTATATAATTTTTATATAATTAGTCTCCATAAAATCCCTCTTTTCATTATCGAGATAACTTAATGTGATTCTTAATTTTGATTGTAATTATCATTTGTTGCTTTGAGCATTTAAACTTGAATTTGGATGTAGTTATAATCTTACAGGATAAAACAATCAAAATCATTATTATAAAATTATTTTAAGCACTGTTTATAAAAAAGTTAGCAAATGGTTATTGTCATATATAATATCAATATGACAAAAATATTTTTTTATGTGAAAACAAAAAATCTTCTAGACATTCTATTTACGAAACTTTAGAGAATATGTATATTCTTGAAATAAATAATGTTAGAGATTGATAAGCTTACTACTAAAGGATGCAAAGATGAATATATGTACTCAAGATTTATGCCAGAGACAGTATTGTGCATTACAATGAATGCATGCGCATGCATGAATTTGAATTAATGAATTCAATTTCACAATTGCAACGGTTAAAACTAACGTCAAATGGAAGAATTTATGAAAGATTCCGCATTATAGAATTTATGAAGAAAACAATAAAGAACTGCAAACTGTGCGCCATGCAAATTTCAACGATTCTCTGATGTTGCGTAACTGACGTGTATCTCTCGTTAAATAAAGTTTTTTTTTATCCTTCCTCGTGGTCCCGCGTTTGCCGCATCGAGTCACACGACATACATATCGCAGTACGTGTATGTGGAAAAAAAGAAGGTTGACTCTTACTCAATCGACGTGATTCAGAGAGTACGCAGGGTCGTGAGTACCGGGCGACAAGCAACAATCTCCGTTAATGACTACGTAATGTCGCGATGAAATTGTCTTAAGCGCGCGAGCTAAACAGTGATACGTGAAAAATTTTGTACGCGGGAAGACAATTACGTATTACGACAAATTAGGGAAACGCATCCAACATAAGAAGAGTCGATAGAGAGACAATCGTTGATGACATTATTATGTCATTTGCAAACGTTTGAGGGAGAAATTTTCACCAATTATAGATAATCTTTTTTTCAATAATTATAATATTAAAGAAAACATGTTCTTTCATCCGCATTTAACATCAACATTAATCAGTTGTGATCTCGTGTTACAAATTATTCCTGCTTTATTCGCGAAATCGAGACCTCATAACCGAGAGACTCACAATTTGCCATAACCGGTGTTCGCGAAGAAATATCATACCCATCTTCATTTACATTCTAAATGCGACAAGATAGAAATAGCATGAATAAAACACATTGCACACATTTTATAGTTTTGTTTTCTCGATTGCACTCCGTAAGAGTGCTTTGTCGGCAGATAAATAACGCAATATGAGACCAGCATACGTGATTTATCGCTGCTGAACGATTTATGTAATACGCTAGATGCGTATTACATTTCCGCTTTATTTATTTCTCGGTCATAATCGGCGAAATTACCTTGAAGACAGATCGACAATCAAGGCAGTTTCTTATTGTTATCCGCGATTGAGTTCATGAAATCAATTTTACCGCATCGCGGAAATCGTAATTTGTTTCTCTGCATGGCTTGCTTGTTATAGCATTATTTTTTTGCGTTTCTCGTTGAAGGGAAACGTTAAGCGAGGCACCCACGATTTTCCGAATTCTGCAAATGGATGAAGAATTTCGTCGGCTACTCCGATAATCTTCCCCATCTGCGCTTTATCGCACTTTGCTCTGCATAATTCTTAACAAAGTTTGCGTAATACCGGTTACGCATCTCGACATTTTCCCACGTTCCCTCGACGCCAACAGATAAATAATTATCGGTACGCATTACTATCACGTTTGTTCTATCACGTGATAATATATACATAAAAAATTTATAGTTTCATAAAGATGTATACGCCTTATTAACTCCAAGGCTTCCAAAAGGGAAGCTCTAAGAAGAAAATCTACATCGTAAAAAACGATA
Organism: Lasius platythorax; assembly: GCA_963971435.1. NCBI lineage: Eukaryota > Metazoa > Arthropoda > Insecta > Hymenoptera > Formicidae > Lasius > Lasius platythorax. Next base: position 5,876,356 of record OZ020541.1, read on the forward strand.
AATGGTTTTTTCTTTTTCTCTTTCTTTAACACTTATTTTTATATTGTAATACAATTAAATTATTGCTCACATTAATTTTTATATAAATTTTATTTAGAAATTAGATGCTTTAAAGTTATGTGTGTGTGTGAAATGTTTTAAAGATATACATATTTTCAGAAACGGCAAGTAAACTTTTTAAATTAACTTTCCATTTTTAATGACTGCATGTTTTTTCCTTAAGAATATATTTTGTATAATTAATATATCTGAATCTCTTCATCTAAATTTGACAGATATAGATTGAATAAATAGCAAATTTTAACGACGTTAAAAATAGAAATGATACAACAATTAGAGAGAATACTGACGTCAATGAAACAGAAAAGATCGTATTTATAGGACCGATACCAAAGCCTTAACGAACGCTTAACCGTTTTGAGGAAAGGAAATTGGAGAATTGGAATAACTGTAAATATGAATAACAATGATCGAAAGTACCGGTAACAACATTCAATGCATTTCCGTCAATTCCTTGTAGTCTGTGCCACTTAAATTAGCATTAGAGTTCGACGAGTTGCGCAAATATTAACGTAACGTCATCTTTCTTTTTTTGTCCGTCTGTTCTTTTACGCTGCTTACAATGTCGATTAAGATCCGACCGAAAAGTAACAAAAAGAGTCGCGAGAAACATACAATTGTACCGTATAAATATATAGCGAACGCTATATTCGTACGTACTTGAACCTAGACTTGCGGTCGGTACGTGAGACCGATGCTCTCATTATCTGCCAATGAGATTAGCATTGGCGAAGTCTCAGCACGCATATGCTTTTAAGTGAGATACCTGCGCGAGTAAAACACCAATGTGAGTGGCATTGAAGGGATAATTCCAGGGCGTATGCGTCGACTTAATTTTATGGGATAGAATTTGCCTCTACCTTGACCTAATCACTGCATCTTCCGTATAAAAAGCTATCATTATCCATTCATAATTTTAAAAAAATTAACAGAAAACTCGAAACAAAACAAATTAATAAAAACTTGAAATTTTATTAATTATATACATAAAAAAATTTAAATAATTTAAAAATAAAATTGTAAGTAGAAAAGTAATGAAATAAAATTAACTAAAAAGGGACTCCAAATTATTTATTGATGAAAATGGACTAAAAATTATCTATATATTTTTGAATATTAAAAATTTTAATTGTGATTAATGATAAATGTAAATAATAATCATAAGTGCTAGAGATACATATTTTTTCTCACAGCTCAAGATAAAACAGCGAGATAAAAGACGTATGTTCAATACAAAAAGATCAAAACCATCTAAGAACAAATTACGCGTGTGTTTGAATCATATTTTCCTATATTATATAATATTCACGATAAGCATATAAGTGTGTTATGTAAACGGATATATATAAACTAAAGATATATAGCGGCGCTATACGGAATATGCAGATACATAAGAACTTCGCCATAACGACTCAAGGTCTGTGTAAAGCGGCTTATTGTTAGACCACTTGCAGTTACATATGTACATTCCAGATCATCGTGAGACTATCCTCTCTCAAGCATCAGTCGATTGGGCGTGGTTGTTTATGCTTTTTATTATTGCAAGCCGCTGTCATGTTAATCACAATCCTTACGTGTGGTCACTGTCAGACTGTTAAAGAGAGCGCCGATCATGAAAGCGAAGTGGAACATGTAGTTCAAGATCAGCCAGAACGCGCGTGGCGAGAAACGTTTGTACAATACATATGTGAACCGATTCATATCTGCGTTTATACGCTGTAATACACATGACGAATCGGTCCGCATGTATTATAAATAATTTACATATTTTTTTTTTATTTGTGACACACAGCATCCGGAATGACGTTCCCTAGCGTTGAGATAAATTCCTTGTCGATGAACGCGATAGATGCGATTAAAAGTTAAAAGGTCAATTATTGCAATAAATGCATGAATCCAGTTTAGCATCCAATTAGCAGATTCGCCGATCTTTTTCTATATTTATAGATATAGATATAGATATAGATATAGATGTAGAAAGATATAGATTTTTTCTTGAGTTTTAACAATGGTGCCATAGTTCTCAGGAAGAAGAAAGGTCGATCGGAATCAGGAAACAGCAGGCGTACATCATAATCTCGATGAGATTAAGCATAATTACGCGGATAGACTCGTAAGTTATGAGTCATCTCATGATGCTAGAAATTACAAGAGAGTAGTCAGTTTTAAGTCAATGCTTCGCGGAACCTGTTTATCGATGTTTCATATAAACACGCCCTTCCGATTCATCTATGAATCGTACAGGCTGTATTACACTCGTGATTTCTGCAATCTTACTTATATTTTGCTTGTCATTATTGATTCATTGTTAATTACTGATTTCAAGCGTTTAGTTTAATATCAGAATAACGTAATCTAATGAAATGGATTGCACAATTATCGCCGTATTATCTATGCAAGATATCAATATGTACAATTACTTTTAGTAATATTTTAAACAGACTAAAGAATATAAATTTACAAATCGATAAATTTGGCAAACTAAATAATGATAAAGAATTTCTAGGATTTTTTGTTACTCTAGTGATAAAAGATCAAATATTCTTCATTTCTGTTATCTAAAAATGCATTAACGATCTCTTTACTCACCAATATGATTTAAATGAATTTTTTTAGATGCAAATCTTCAAGAATAAATTGCTGCAAAATTTTCACTTTATTTGTCATTATAAATACATCTATCAAACTCTTGACATATCTATCTAAATTTTATCGTGACTGCCAAGAACAAATTCATTATTCACATTCTGAATAAGTTTTTCTGGCCGCTCTAATACACCTTTCTGTTATAGACTTCGAAGACTAATCTTAAATGTTCGCAAAGTTGCGATGAGCAGACATGCATTTCGATGAGACAATGGGTCTCGTTGAGAGGAGTCGACGACTGACTCTTGTCAACGTGAGAGCCTCAGGTTGTCGCAATCGGCAGCCGAGCCGGTTGGCCCTCGACCCCTATCGTCCCACTCTCTCACTCATCCTTACCTGGCTCCTTTTTTATTTTTACTTGCCCCTTTTTTCGTTCTCTTCGATTGACACTCCTTTTGCGAGAAATAAAATTTCCCGCTGACTTTTATTCTCATAAAATATTCAGAAAAAAATTTCAGAAATCTAAAAAAAATTCTATCGTCAACCATTTTTTAAATACTTTCTTAGCCTTACAATTAGTATCTGCATCTTCCCGGTTTATCTGTCACCTTATTCCTTATCCAAACATCGTTTCATTCCTCCTTGTTTTTTTTTTTCGCACGTCAGATGCGATAGAACGCAGCTCTTCGTCTTCCTCTTCGCGTCCTCGGCTACTTCCACTTACTCCCACGACTATCCGTTTGAGCAGCAGCGACACCGACAAACTAACGACACGAAATGAGGTATACGCAAATCCCCCACTTCTTTCGCTATGGATGACCTCCCCGTGGTCGCGTTCGAACAGCTTCGCAGGGATAAATGTACACTTGACGTCGTCCACGAGGCTTTTAGTGTCCGCAGAACGAAATCGTCGCTCGTGTTAGTCGTGCTCGATCGGTGGAACGGAATTTCGTACGACGACGACATCGTTGCGTGCACCCGCGATTAATCGGCGATCGTAAATGATCATTATCGAGGATCAAAATCAGGCCTATTTTTAAGACACATGGAGTTTACTTTCAGTGAAACCGGCAAGCTGTTAGACCGCACCAGCGGAAGCTTCGTAAGTCTTCATCAATGTGACTATCTTCGGTAGTGATACAGATTTTAATGCTAGAAGACTCGACAATTGCTATCCATTTTTAATTTTGATGGGTAGCGTAAATAGCGTGATTTTTTGTAAATTGCATAATTCTAATTAATGATAAGTCATCAAATTTGAAGATTCTGATAAAAAATTACGGGAGATGTGAAAGATGCTGCACCCACATCAAAATAATAAGTGTGCTCCTTCTAATGTTGAAAGTAATATGGTGGATGTCTAATCTAATTTACGAAATTAACGCGTGATTAAGTAAATTAGACACTTAAATAGTGAGAAGATAAACGAATCTAGTGTCAAAAACTGTGTCAACACTTTTCACACCGCAAAATTAAGAATATATTATGTAAGAATAATCAGATATTAGTTGTGATGTAACATATGCAATTCAATTTTTTTTATCATTCATATAGCGCATATTAAAAAATTTCATTTTGCATAGCATCTATTTATACAATTAATTAAACTATTATACAATTAATATCTAATTATCGTGATGTATGTGAATATATATACATATTTTCTTATTTCCCAAAATTTATAAAAAAAAATTTGTTGCCATTTATAGCCAATTAAATGCGAGATTGTTAATATTATTTAGGTAATTTAAAATAAGCTTTGATTTTCAGTAGTTATGGAATTAATTAGAAATATTTAATTTGATAATGTTTCACACACACATTTGAATTATATAGTGTGATAACTCTTGTATCAGAAGGATCATTACGTTTGCGATAAATTAAATAAATTTTGCACATGTTTACAAAATAGATACTGCCTAAATGCTTGGATGCTTATAAATTATCTTTATTCATTAGATTTTAATGCGCGATACTTGGATCCTATAAGTACACAATAATTACTTCGTTTTAATTTTCATACAAGTATACTCTCAAATCATTTATATTTTACATAAACTTTAGACACGTTAATAATAATTTTATCAAAATATTATATTATAACAATTTACATAAACTATTAAAATGCGTTTATTTTAACAGAAACATTAAGAAACAGTTATTTTTGTCAAAAGAACATAAAATACAATAAATTTCATATAGTCAATTGTAAGTTAAAGAGTAAGAATATGAAATATATTCTTCAATAAGCGCAGATGACACCAAGGTCATCGCATCTCGATCAATCGCAGATGACCTACTCCTGTGCATAAGCAGGTACCTTTCATGCTGGAAGGAAGTACGTAACGCGAAGACGTAACACGTGACCGTGAGACCAACAAATGAATTGCGCGTAAATGCTTTGCTCATAATGTCATGACGTGATTTAAAGAAACAATGAGGTTCCTATATTAATTCGTAAGACATGTCTCATAATAATTTTAGCGGTAGTTTCTGGCACGGTATGAATGAAATGATCCATGACGCAAGGATCATTTCATTCATTATTTTGCAAATTGTTTATAATTGTTATATTGCAACAGAAAGCTGAATTCAATATTATACAAATCATTATATTGCAAATCTTACACGATAATCTTATATAATGATATTGACAATTTTAGAAACAATTGATAAAATTTTATTTTTATTTCTCGGTACTAATAATTTTCAAGTTTAAATGACGTCAAGTTTAATTCAACGATCTCAAAATGATTCAAGCCTTTATTTATGCATTATAATCATGAAGGTAACATAATTATGAGTAGTAAAACACGAAAATTCGTGAATTTTTATGTGAATTATGAAGGGATTGCCATTCAAACGTTATTTCTTTCACAATGTTAATTATATAGGATACGGCGGTATCACGATATTATCAAAATTAGCACGGCATTATCATCATGAGTTTTTGCAAAAGCCTTAGAAAATTTACTGTGGGACTTCTTTTATCCTCTATTCATATATGTTATACGTACAAAACATAGGGGTAAAAATCGAATAACGAAATTGAATACATTTTGTACGACTAGTCCAAATAATTTCGAGTGACACGCAAGAGGCAAAAGATGATGGACAATATAAGCGAAATTCACATACTCACTTATCTTCACAATCTTGTAGCCTTGGGAACAATATAAATCAATAGACACGTATGCGTAGTAGTCGAGTTTATCAACCTTGTAGATTATTTTGGGGGAATAGGGGTAGCTGACCTTATAACAACTTCAAATTACTTTGCAATTATGGGTCAACCCCTTAATATCAACCATTTTTTAAAACGTATTATTTATTGGCATTGAAATATTTAGAATATATGCCGAATACAATATATATAAATAGAAATAAAATAATAAATAAAAAGTTTATTAATATAAAGTTAAATATAAAATTTGCAAAAAATTTAATCAAAATAAATGTAATTTTAGAAAAAGACATTTTACACATAGTTCAACAATAAATATTTGCCTAATTCAATACTTTTATTAATTTAGAATTAATTATGCCACAACTAGGGAGTTTGCCATCTTAATATAGTTGGCTTTTGTTTTGAATTTAATTTTCATTAGAAAATACACAAAATTAATAAATATGTGTGATGATTTACAATTAGATAAGATGGACAGCATTCGTACTTTGCCTGATACCAGCAGTTTTCGGTCAATTGGACTTACCGCCATACAGGGACGACAGTGTTGGCCGACAACTTCCTTCCAATGAATTAGATTACCGAAATATCTTAGCTAGATTAGACTTTCTCGGTGCAGAGAGATGCAGCGCCAACGTAATAGCTCAATGGGCGTACGAAACCAATGTCAACGAATATACGCAGCTGCAAGCGGTAAGATTAAGACAGTTAAATCTATTTTAGAAAGCATTATTCTTCTATTCGTTATGCTTCATTATTCTCCTTAAGTAAAAAGTTTGTCATGTTACTTTATCATGCCGCGCAGTTTCTGGTACTCTTAACTCTTTCATTAATCAGGCTAACAAATTTCGAAACTTTTCGGCAGTGTAACCCGCATGTACTTGTACCCCCTATATTTGTAATTTAGGCTATCTTACAATATAATATAATACAAACACGTCGGTGAATCAACAAAATTATTCTCATCGTGTCATTAAGAAAAATTGTATTTTTGTATTAACCAAAACAATTGAAAAATAATACTTTAAATCCCCCAAAAAACTTAAGAAGATATGTAATTTTCTCTCGTTCTAAAAAAAATATTGTCTATATTTACAGTTACAAATTAAACTTAGAGACATATGCAAAGTTTATATCTTTTAAGTATAACAATAAAAAATCTTTTATTCTGATATTAATTGCTGAAATAAAAGAAATATTAGATTGAAATTAAAGCAAGTTACTATCGAAGAATATGTAGAGATGCAATTATAAGGATAAAAGTTTGAAAAGGCGTTGAGCTTTTAACACTAAAACAAAGTGCTGTGATAATCGTGGAAAGTGAGTCGCGTACAATCGTATAAATTTCTCATCCACCCTATGAAACGTCTTCAAAAGGACCTCGACCTCCTCTCGGTATCCTCTCGTGCGACTCTTCGCGATGTCTGCACACATTGACTTGTCCATCGGTTGACGAAGCACTGACGCTATTTTGTAGGCACATCGCGACCACAGTTTTCCCTGACACGAGACCGTTTGCATTGTCCGCGAAAGACCGAACGCCTCCGCGGGAAATTTTCCCAGGCGATGGCATTGTCGTGATAGTCGTCCTGAACGATTTTGCAATCGCCCAGCCGTCTCGTGCCACCGGGAAACGGGAATTTTATACTTTTCAATGCGAAACCCATCCAAGCTTGCGTCGCGTGACGTTAACAATAATCGAGATACTGCTTTCCTTTTCCGTGACTGAAAACGTCGATGTACGGCAAATCACCGTCTTGCTCATTATCGCATGGGAAGTATCAGTCATTGAAATTATTTTTCAACCGATTAAATTTTGTACTAATGCAGATAACGCAATTATATAAACTGTTAAGTATTTATCTGTTATAAATTTTTTTTATATATGATTATATACACATACACATGCACACACACACAAATACGTGAGTTACATCAATGATGATGATAGAAATATCATGTTGCGCGTGTTACACGATATTTGCCTAAGTTTTTCTTATGAGTGCACGCTGACATGCTATCTGAAAATATGCCACATGACATATATCACATACAACTGGAATTTGCGTTTACATATTATGTAGCCATCATCTTGCGGCTTCTTATATAATAATAAATGTATATAATGTAAATAAGTACATATTTAACTTTCAAGACAATATATTATACAATAATTAATAACAAAAATTTTGATAAATATATATATAATATTTGCATTACATTTGCATTTAAATATAGAAAGATTCAAATGCAGTTTCACTTTCTTAACCACATTTTTATGAAAACAGGTTACTGTCACGAAAAGGCATAGATAAATACGTTTTATCTATGCTGACTTTATCTCTAACGGTAAAACGTCGTTTGCTGACTTGCGCTTTATTGCAACTGCGTTTCCTAATCAGTTCCAAACAGATTTTCTTACATCATGTAATTAATGTAACACAATTGCACAATAACACTTATATTTTTTTTCTAGATTGTCTGTTACTTTATAATTATATAAGAAATTCAATATGTTAACAATACATAATTTTTGTCATTTGAAAATAATTAGCATAATTATATATGTCTCTTTCTATGTAAATATTATAGAGGAATTTTTCCTCTTACAAGATTATCTGTAATGCATATTAATTTTACATTACGTTTTTTAGCTGGATGCACAACGGTTATATGCGGATTTCCAATATCAAGCTTGGCTTCAGATTTCCCGAATTGATATAAATTCTATTCAGGATCCCATAATCAGACGACGGCTTCGTTATTTATTCGTCGTGGGTCCTTCGGCACTTCCACCTGATCAATTAGACAGGGTAAATATTAACTTTACTCACATATATAGCTGAGCCGTAATATTACAGCGTTTATATTGAATTGACAGTATGTTTGTAATACACATACGTTATATATTACGAACAATACATATAGTAAAATTATTTTTTCGCAGTACAATCGCTTAATCAACGACATGCTTGCGGTTTATAATGGGGCCACCATATGTGCTTACAACGATCCCTTCCGATGTGGATTGCGTTTATATCCAGGTAATATACCACAAATTACGCTAATAACAATCGATTCGATATGATGCCATCGCGTTCGTAGTTCGCCGCGGCGAAACTCCGAGGGAGAGTTTACGTAAGTCCAAAATGCGCATGAAAGTGTGAAGAAGTAGAATACGTCACGCGCGCGCGCGTCCGCCGAGGGAGTCCCTCCTTTTCCGTTAATTTATGAAGACTTCTACGCCGCTATATGCGCCTCTAATTGTCTGTTATTTTAACATGTAATGTAAATACGTATGCACGCCCATTTAGACACGAAATAAATAATCATTTCGAGACACAGTAGAGCGTGCGCACGCGTGGCACGTGTAGAAAGCGAATAATTAATTAATTAAGCGAATACGCTACGCAGTTAAATACAATTTATTGGAATTTAATTACACTCGCGTCTGGCGTATGCCGCGAAATGATGATTAGCCGCACCGAAGAGCAGTGACTTGGGTTTTGACCGAAAGAAAATAGGTAAATTTACGCGACTCGATCCAGAAATTTACGATCCGATACATAATTCTGACAAATAAATGTTACGTCGCGGTCGCTTTACGTCCAGTAATATTCGTGCTATGTAAAATGCACCGATTCCGACGTAAATCTGTTATGTTCTTCAAGACAAGAGGAAGAATTGCACGATGCAGTTTTTCCGTAGACACTAAAACATGAACGCCGGTCGAAAGATATTCGACAATCTCAGAAAATCTCGTACAAGATAGCAACGTGAAAAAATATGAACTTTAACTCTCGACTACATTTTTCGTCTGTCATTACAGATATATCGCAAATTATGGCAAAGAGTCGAGACTGGGATGAGCTGCAATACGTCTGGGCCGAATGGAGAAGACGAAGCGGTACACCGATTAAGGATCTGTATCAACAACTCATGACGCTGAACAATGATGCTGCAAGATTGAATAGTAAGTTTAACAATAATTCGTGGCCAACATAAAAATACGACATATTAAATAAAATTTGCGATGCTGAAACTGATCAACAAATAATTCAATTGTCATATATGTATATATATGCTAATTAAATTATGCATTAAATAACAATGACACCGACTAGATGTTACGAATATTATAAGTGCTTATATTATTATTTTCTAGATTTTACGGATGCCGCTGATTATTGGATGTTCCCTTATCAATCTCCCAATTTCCAACAAGATATTGACGAAGTTTGGGAAATGATACGTCCGCTTTACGAAGAACTGCACGCTTATGTTCGCAGAAAGTTAAGAGAACACTATGGTCCTGAAAAAATCGGCGGACATGCGTCCCTTCCATCTCATATCCTCGGTAAAAACAACGTTATACATTAATTTCAATATTATATATATAACTCAAATACATTAATTATTTTTAAAAATATACGCCAATAATTTCTAAATATTAATAAACTATTTAAATGCAAATATTGCTTATTGTTATGTAACTGTATTATATTATTTTTTTATCGTTATAGGTAACATATGGGGACAATCTTGGAGCAATCTTTTGGATGTTACTCTACCGTATCCCGGAAAAACATATCCCGATGTCACGCCGGAAATGCAAGCTCAAGTAAAATCTCTCTTCACTTTTCTAATTTTATAATCGATATTTTATATCATGTGTGTCATTATGCATAGCATGTATATAATCAACATTGATAATTGTTAAATATATAATTAATTTTGATAAAAAATTGAGTATTATGATACGTAGGGCTACACACCGATTGACATGATTCGAGTGGCCGAGGAATTTTATCTGTCCTTGAACTTGAGTGCTATGCCACCGGAATTCTGGGCCGGAAGTATAATCGCCGATCCAGGCGACCGTTCACTAATCTGCCAAGCCTCTGCGTGGGACTTTTGCAATCGTTTGGATTACAGGTAAATCCACTTATCAATACATACATACATGTATAACATATAAACAACATCAATCATATAGCAATATCAAATAAATCTTTTGAAGATATCTTAAAATTTTATAAATAAATATTAAACTTATATCTTTATAATTATAAAACGCAAAGAGATAAGAGTTTTTAATATTTTTTTATATTTTTAGGATTAAGATGTGTACAAAAGTGACAATGAAGGATCTGATAACTTTACATCATGAGATGGCACACATTCAGTATTTCTTACGGTACAGCGGTCTACCTCGTGAATTTCGTGACGGCGCTAATCCAGGTATAAGAATACATCTAGAATTTTTAACGTTATTCTGCATATTTTTTATAAGAATTAGAATATTAAATAAATACAATAAAAAAATATATATTATATATATGAATAAAATCAAAATATTAGGAAAAAACGGTTGAAATAAAGAGTGAAACAAATCACACAGTAGAAAACAAAATTTTCTTGCAACGGAATAGTCGTCAAAATAAATGCAAAAATAAAATTACGTTATTTTTTTCATGATAAATAGATAAATACAAAATGAATGCTCTAATGTTGTGTCATAAAGCTATATTACTACGATTTTATAAAACGCGCGCCAACATCTACTGACGTGGCTGATTTTTATCACGATACACGAGTGCAATAATGAGAAATTGCATCACGTCAGGAAGAAAAAAAAATCCGTGCGACGGATTATAAGATAATAGGATGGAAAATGGCTAAGGCGATGATGGCATGCAATATCGGACAGACGACACGCGTTACGTAAAATGCATCGTTCGTTCCTGGCCCGACTTCCGGAAGGCACGGCCGACTTGTGTGCTTTTACAACTAATAGCGCGAAAGCGAGAGCGAGAGCGATACGCTCGAGGTGTATGCTGCGCATTACACTACTCGCGAATAGGCGAGTGGATGTTACTCGCGTACATTGGCGTCGGATGTTAAAATATTTTTATTACAGTGCAATCGCGCTTTCACCGTCGCCGTCGCAACGGCCGGCCGGTCGGCCAGGCCCGGTCATTCGCCTTGTACCGGAACACAGATTGTTTTCGAACCAACGAGAACAGCTTCGCAGAGGTGGCCTTGCCGATCGATTTCGCATAAAATCTGCGAGCAATCTCTCTCTCTCGCGAAGACGCGTTGTCGCTTCCATCGAAATCCGCGTTATTATATACACGTGATTTAAAATTATCTTAAAATTATTATTCACGTTGAAACGGATTTTGTTTATGCGCACGTAATTTTTATCCAGGATGTAAATTTGGTCCTGTCTCAATATACCATTACTACTTTTATATAATTATTTGTGCAATACATATGCTTTATATTTATCTCCCTTTTCATCTATATTTCCCACTTACAGTGACCAATTAAGGCTAATTCCGAGTTATGAAATTGTTTCGATTAATTGCACCTTCGAGCGTTAGGTACGATTTGCATAAGGAAATGTGATAAAAAGAGAAATAATCAGCGTCATCTGCCACGCTCGAGTTATCGGTGCAAAACTGTAATTACATCCTGGTTAGCACTAAATTACATCGCGCGCAAAAAGCCACCGGGCTGTTCGCGCAGACCGGAGAACCTCGAGAAACTTTGCAATAATAGACGGAACTCAGCGACAAGCCATCTGTTTCATCTGACGTCGACTTTCACCGTTCAGTTATCAAACATCCGAACTCCTTCAAAGCGTCTACAAATGTTCTTAAAGAGCAACACTCCAACTTCACAAGATACATTAAACCATAAAAAAAATTTCTAGATAATTGTAACTCGCGCATTAAGACATTGTCTTTTATCGCCCAATTGGAAGATTGCGATAATTTATTATAATCGTAAAATAAGTCTATAACTCTGACACGTCGTTGATATCTATTATTATAAATCTATACTAACACAGCTACATTGTTTTATAATAATCTCTTGAAGAAAGCAGATTATGGTCTTTGTCAATTTTTTTACTTGATTATTATCTCTCGTTTTATATCGTAAATAATTATATTAATTATATAATTATCAGGATTTCACGAGGCGGTCGGCGAGACTATCGCTTTGAGCGTCGCGACGCCACGTCACCTGCAAACTCTGGGTTTGGCGAACAAATTCATCGACGAGCGCTCCGCGGATATCAACTACCTCTTTTCTTTGGCAATGGAGAAACTCGTGATGCTACCTTTCAGCATCGCGATGGACAGATGGCGATGGGACGTTGCTCGCGGCTACGTCAACAGGGAGGAATACAATTGTCACTGGCATAGACTGATGGAGCAATACGCGGGGACGAAACCGCCGGTACTTAGATCCGAGGACGATTTCGATCCAGGTGCGAAGTATCACATCCCGGCCAACATCCCGTACATACGGTAAGTACCGTTTTGTACTTCAACTTTATTTCATGCACGTTTCTGCTCTCTTGAATATGAATTTCGCGCTCATAATAATCGACTGTCTTGCATAGACGTATAAAAATTATTATTAGCTGATGTGTCAATGTTTTATCTCCTTCGACGATCTCAGTAATTATGACAATTATACTGTAATTAAGATTAAATATAGATAGGAAAAATTTGATAATAATGACAGGAAGAGCAGTACTTTTGCAATCGTACTATTTGATATCCTGGACAATACATACATTTTATAGGACATGTTATTATTTCAACAAGTTCATCTTGTTAATTCGATAAAATAACACCTGTTATATTTGAAACGTACTTTCGTACGTGAAGTTTCCAATACTAAGCGAATAATTCTGCGTTGCGAACAATTTTCCGCGCCCACGTGCCTTATGCACGAGATCAACGATTTCACTTTCGATTCGCGCGATCTTGTGCTCCTCCTCTTATGATTTACTCATCGGCAGATCAGGAGAAAGAGAAATGGGGAATCCTTTCTCCGACTATCGTTACGCGTTGTAGCTAAAACGATGCACGTTTGAATTAGAATTTAATGCCTGAGAACTACATGCCAAATGATAGATCGCGAGGCAGAACACAAGACGCTGATATTATCGAATCGGAAGTATTACGTATACGCACTTTTCTTCGTTAGTCATGCTAGATAAAAGAAAGTTCCATTTTCATCGACCGTACACACGAGATTAATTACGCATAGGGGCTTTTGCGGCACTAATTATTAGGTGAATTTTCCGGGTATAATTCCGCGGCCGAAAAATCGCGAGAATGACTTTCGCCCGCTCTACTTTTTCTTGTTCTCTGCCGGAACAAGAAATCGTACAATGCCTCTCACATAGAAACGATTCGATCGAAGATAAATAAATTCGTCACGCTGCATGAAGTTCAAGGATATTGATGCCAATAGGAAAAATGCACCCGGAAAAGTCTATCTCGTAATTCATATCATTCAATTTATCAAAAAAAAAGTTTTAACATATCTAGATTGATCAGTTTCGATTTGATACATAACTTAACTTTCTCGCTCACAGGAAAGGAATACAAGAGTTGTAAATTGCACAGTGTAAAATTTATTGAAAAAGGACGAACATAAAGATAAGCGCGAATAGAATCAGATAAGGCTTTTTGCAGAATATGGCAATGGAATGAATTTTTCTCAAGACTGTCGTTTTTTGCTCTTTGGTTTTATTAAAAAGAAGCGAAAGACATCGTACAATATAAAAGACATATGTTACATATTACGAAAGAAACACACGATAGAACATGTGTTCGCGGATATGTAAGTGTCGATAATATATCTAAGGAAATCGTTAGCGCTGTTTACGCGGACTCGTGGCACCTGAAATCTTTCGCGACGCAAAACGGCTGTTCTGCAAACTCATTTCTCTCGTCGGGATCCGCGGCGAGAGGACGACACTGCTAAGTTAATAAAAATAAATACGTCCGCGTTTCCTTCGCTCGCGGACTCGCATTCGCATTAAGGAGTACTTGTCGTGCAAAGGAAACGCTTCGTTAACGCTCCCGAGTGAAAAATCAGCCGTCAAACGCGTTACAAATCACATTGTTCTCTACGTTATTTTCTTTTCGAATGCGAATGCGTTGACAAATGTTGAACAGAAAAAAATATTATCGAGAGTTATTGCGTTCCTTAATAGGTGCCAATACGTCCGCTCGTGCGATGCAGTGGAGAATTTTTTTATTTTTTATTTATTTATATATTTTTTCCTTACGCGTTAATCCACACTAATGATCTAATTTCCAAATATATACACTATATGTACATTTTGATCAAGATGTTGATCAATCGAGTTGAGACAAATTCTCTTTAGCGACAGCTATTTAAATATCGTCATAACGTATATTTCTTTTCCTCTTTCGTGTATTAATTTTTTTCTCCGAAACGAGCGAAAAATCCTCCACTGTCACGCTCTTCGATAACTAATATCCCGAGTGTCCCCCGAAGCTGGACTCATAATCACCCCCGGAATAACCCCCGGAATAACCCCCGGAATAACCCCCGGAATAACCGCCGTGGTCGTGGTG
The DNA here is from genome assembly GCA_963971435.1 of Lasius platythorax. Classification (NCBI taxonomy): domain Eukaryota; kingdom Metazoa; phylum Arthropoda; class Insecta; order Hymenoptera; family Formicidae; genus Lasius; species Lasius platythorax. The sequence goes on from OZ020541.1 coordinate 5,891,602, forward strand.
CACTGGTACCGCAACCGGCACTTTTACGGGATACGGTACCGCTTTGGGCACCGTCACAGCCACCGGCTTCGTTACGTGGACCGGCACGGGTCGTTCGACGGGCACTTTAACGGGGTAGGGCACAGGTTTCTCGAACGGGACGGGTACCGGTTTCTCCACCGGATACGGCGCTGGTACCGGTACCTTAACGTGTACGGGCACGGGCTTCTCCACATGTACGGCCACCGGTCGGTCTACGGGCACTTTGACCGGATAGGGTACCTTCTTCTCGACCGGATAGGGTACCGGCTTCTCGACGGGGACCGGATACGGTTTAACTATGTGTACTGGATAGGGTCGATCGACGGGCACTGTCACCGGGTAAGGTACCGGTTTCTCCACGGGGAAGGGTTGCGGCACGTGTACCGGGACCTTTACGGTGTAAGGCACGGGCTTCTCCACCGGGAATGGCTGCGGCACTGGTACCTTCACCGGATACGGTATTTTCTTCTCCACCGGATACGGCTGGGGCACGTATACCTTGTAGGGCACTGGTCTATCTACCGGTACGTGTACGGGATAGGGCACCTTCTTCTCGACGGGATACGGCTGCGGTATATGAATCGGCACCTTCACGAATACCTTTACCGGTACCGGTATCTTCTTCTCGATCGGATACGGCTGCGGTACCGGTACTTTAACGGGATACGGTACTTCCTTCTCAACCGGGTAGTGAACCTTCTTCTCAACCGGATAGGGTACCTTTTCGGTCTTCACGATCGTGATCTGTTTGATCTTGCCGCCGTCGTCGCCACCGCCATAACCACCACCGCCGTCGCCACCGCCATAACCACCGCCATAACCACCGCCGTATCCGCCGTTATCGTGACCGCCGATGTCTCCACCGCCAAGGTCGTGACCACCGTCGAAACCGCCCCCGCCGCCGTAATCGCCGCCGCCGTAATCGCCGCCGCCGTAACCGCCGCCGCCGTAACCGCCCTCGTCTCCCCCGAAACCTCCCTCGATGTGACTCAACCCGCGCTTATCCTGTTTCTTCTCCACGCCTTCGGCATTTTCGCTTGACGCAATCTTCTTAGTCGCGATCTGCTTCTCCTTCTCGCACACGGCCAAGGCCAGCAGCCCCGCTAATAGCGTGAGAAACTGCAATCGATAGAAACGCCGTATCGATTATATCAGCCGCTTACGGCATCAATGCTTTATCTTTTGAAGCATGAAAGAAAACTGTTCACGCGCTAGAGCACAGTCATTAATATATTTCGAATAATATGTTACAGATAAAACACTGGTCTCTCGACTTTTTGTTCTTTGATCGTGAATTTTTTATCGCGATTTACCTTTGTCACGATTTACATCAAGGAGAAATATTGATAAATTTTAAGTGCAATTAATTTGATTTTAAAAATTCGACAGGCATCGGCATATTTACTTTAAATGAATTTAATTTAATGAAATCTTAAGCTCGAAAAGACGATGCAAGCGAAAAAGCTAAGTCGATTTAATTTGCGAAACCAATTGAAGCTAATTTCGTTCGTTGGGTGACTTACCAAAATTCTCATGTCTACCAGGTCTCTCACGATCTGGTTAAAGCCCAGACTTTACTGGATGTTTCCCCCCAAGGTACCACCGTCTTTATAGTCCGCTTTCCCCCAACGCGTATTAAGCGAGCCCCCCTGCGCTCTCGCGGAAAAGTGAAACACGCGTCTGGCGTTCGCCCAACGTACACGGCGTTATGGTATTTTTTTTTTTTTTTTTTTTATAAATTCTAGGCACACAGACGTCGGTGCTTCCATAATCGTATCTAACGGTGTAGCAACCGTGGAAAATTGAATACCGGAAGTTATTAACGGTGATATTCAAAAAATCAAGAGAATATGTGAAATAGAGAATGTATATTTATATCGTAAGAAAACTGTTCCATCATTATTTTTCACTCAAAATAAATAGATGTTCAAACTTTAAGGAAATGTTTAAAAATAGATGGAAAATTCTACAAATTCTACAATTGCAAAACACTGTGACGAGTGGGAGAATTCTCTGCCAAAATAATTAACACACATATGCAAAGAAAATATTCTAAGATTTAATGGAGAGTATTAATTGTTTTACGCTCTCCTGTTAAATTTTATACGCAATGATTGATCCTTTTTAGCCTTGTTCACCTACGCCATTGGATACGTTTCCATTCCTCCCCTACTATAATCTCCCTTCTCTTTTCAACCTCCCTCTTCCTCCTTCCGCCGTTTTACATCTCGTGGAAGTTTCTCGGTAGTATATCGTCGTCCGGCAGGACTCTCCCCCTCCGTATCCGGTCCCCACGGAAGGACGAGCGCGCAAGACGCGGGCTTCATACACAAGTTCTCTCGGTCGAGACGAGGAACACGACGATAGACACCTAACGGTCTCTCCTGCGGTCCGAGGGAGAGAGCGAGAGGAAGAACTGGGTAGGAGGAGAGAAATGGTAAAAAGTTGAGGACAGGAGAGAGAGAGAAAGAGGGAGACAGGCGGTGCGATGCAAAGAGAAGATATAAATTTTAGAATGTGCGCTGATGTGAGATCGACCGCATTATAATGTGCCGTTTACTAGGTGCGTTGTACGGTAAATCTCTGATTTTTGCGACTTGCTTCGGAATAAGAAATACTAAACTCGGACAAACAATGGAAAAAAAACGGTACCCAGGGCATAACATTTAGGACCCTAAATAATGCGGCGATAATGAGCGTAATTGTGATTGTATTTCAAATGTGTAAAGAATTCTTAATTATTCGTCGCAATTAAGATATATGCTAAAAAGATTATTGCTTATGTATTGCTTATTATACTAACGATAGAAAGTAACAAGAAAGAAGCAACAATTTCAATTAAGAAATTTAATTTAATATTATTCTAACTATTTAGAAATGAAAAATAGAAATGCAAAGAAATTAGCTAAATTGGATTAAAAAATATAACAATTTCTCTTAATAATTTTTTTGTGATAAAAGAAATATTGGTAGAAAAACTATAATGAAAATCAATCAAATGAAATTTATACTGTTCAATTAAAACGTTGAAAATATATTTACATAGAATAGAGTTCTTGCTCGAATTCTTAATTCTTAATATGATATTCAGAGATGGATACATATCTGTAAGCTACATTCTGAGCTATATAGCGAAACAAAGAAAGAGCAGTAAGCGAAACTAATTATTGCTGAAGGAGAAAAAAGTAAATAAATGCTTATACAAGTCGGCCACAAAATTTAGTTTAAGATTTCTAAATATTCTTGATGACTGTGATACTGACACAGTCATAATTTTATTGATTAATAGTTAATATATATACATATATATAGCGCAAAATTTACATAATTTCTTTATTTAAATTACGTTAAAGCGAAGAACCGTTTAATTTTCTCAGATTATGTCATTAACGACAAACGCAAAATTCAATGTACATTTTATGACAAAAACATAAAATGTAATTTTATTATGACAGTTTTACGACTATTTATATCCCCTCTTCCAAATAAGGAAATGATGACTAATTAAGAAAATAGTTTGTTATATATTTAATTTTTTCAACCTTATTCATACATAAGTCGTTTGGGAAAATTAATTATTCATAAATCAATGGATATACTAATAGAAAATGTCATGTTACGTAATTAAGGATCAATTACTTAATTTTCATTTACAAACTCAAAAGTTAATAATACGCGATTATTCGAATAATTAGAGATCCTTAACTTTTTGAAACTTGCGTTCACTTTAATAAAATAATATTGCTAATTTAATTAACAAAAATATAACAATTTTTTGTACATAAAAGAATACTATTTGATATAATGTCGAATAAAACACAATATATATATTTATTATTTTAAATTTACATAAAGCTATCGATTATGATACGAATCAATACGTCTTTCTCTCAGTACTAATGCGATAAATTATTTGTGGCATGCAATACAAATATCTGCGGCTTTATCGCTTGAATAATTCGTGATCTAACAATTGCGATCGTTGTCATTCATTCTCGGCGTTTACACTTTCTATTAGATCTTCCTTGCTCTTAGTATCACCTTGATCCTTCCAACCGAGCTTGACGGGAACCGGCACTTGTACGAAATAGGGAAAGGGCTTCTTCACCGGGACGAGTAACGGCCTCGTTCCGTACACCTCGTAAGGTTGGTCCACGGGTACTTTGATCGGAACGGAATAAGGTTTTATTACCTCTATCGGCACGGGTTTTTCCACGGTATACGGTCGAGGATCCGGGACTTTGACAGCCACCGGAACTGGCCTCTCTACCGGCACTGGATACGGTTTCTCTACAGGTACTTTGATTTTTATCGGATATGGTTTAGGCACTTCCACCGGATACGGTCTAGTAATCTCCACTGGATACGGTTTCGGCACTGGTACCGGATATGGTCGGTCGACGACGACCTTCACCGGTACCGCTACTTTCTTCTCGATCTCGTACGGGGTCGGTACCTTGACCGGTACTTTGACCTTGTAGGGTACCGGCTTATCGACAGTATACGGCTGCGGTACCGGCACCTTTACTTTAACCGGAATCCTTTTCTCAATCGTGTATGGCTGCGGTATCGGTACTTCGACTTTATACGGCACGGGGTTGTCGATCTTCACCGCGTAAGGAACTTGCTTCTCGACGTAATAAGGCTCCGGCACTTCGACGGGTACATTTACATAGACCTTCACCGGATAAGGCACCTTTTTCTCCACCGTGTAAGGCTGCGGCACGGGTACTTTAATCTCGTACGGAACATGCTTGTAGATCGGATACGGAATCTTCTTCTCGACCGTCACGGGTACCGGTACCGATACCTTCCTCTCGACAATCACAACCTTCTCGTTCGATTTATCCCAACTGATATCCTCAAGGGACCGTTTGCTTCTCGGGAATCTTCTCCTAATATCCGACGTGTTTCTGAAATCAATTCTAGACCATGCACGAAAGCCTCTAGCTCTCATATCTTGAGGTGCGGATCTTGAACTTTGTGAATATGTGCTCCAAGCGTCCGCATCTTCTTCTGACTCCTCTTCATCATTCACTGGTTTGTATCTGTCATAATCGTCATATTTCTTTGTTTCTTTCCGCGGATCTTTCCTGACACTGGAATAGAACTCGCGGATAATCTTGGATTCCGTAGTGATATTTCCATTGTCGAGTGCCTTTTCCACTGCTCTCTCGGCTGCCCTTTCGGCCGCTTTTTCCACGGCGAGCTCTGCGGCCCTTTCGAGTTCTTCTCTACGACTAGCCGACGATGTAAGAGCGATACCGAGACACAGAAATGCTATAAAACACTGCCGCTGTTTAAAGAAATACGTTATGTAGAACTATAAATATATTCAATACTAGATATTTTCAATTTGATAATCATTGATCAAATTATAATGGGGTATCATGTAAGTATATATTTGGCTCTATATTATTATTAATTTTTCTTTTATAATAAATGTCAAATTTATTCTGCCTTTGTTGAATAAAGTATCTTTATTTTCTTTATTTTAAAAGAAGGTATGTTATATTTTTAGTCAAAGATCTCTAAATATTTAAATTCGATATAAAATAATCAAATTTATCGTACGGACTTAGATGAAATAAATTTGGCGTTTATTACCAAAGAAAAATTATTAATAATGGTATAAAGCCAAAGTATTTACCTGATGTCCCATGATGACTTTGCGATCAAGACGATAGATCGACTTACACTGAATTTAAACGGAAAGATATCTTACTATTATTTATACACCGTAGACCACTTTCGCCAGTTCAACCAGTTGGACCTTTATAGCCTTGCAGAACCTTTATAGCCTTATTCGTGACAATTATCTACGCTTAAACGATCATCATTGTTTTGCGACTGTAAATGTCATTCATTCGTAAAGAATGAACCATGCTACCTGCTTTAAAGTTGAGACAAAATGCGTAAACAGCTTGAATCACGAGCTGTCGCTTCTAAAAAAAATACAAAAATTTCTATGACAAAATTTTAGTATTTTTTGCTTACATCAAGTTTTATTGATATCAAAATTAATGCTTATCTTATAAAATATTTTATATAAAAATATTTAGTTTACAATAACAGATTACAATAATGAATTTATTAGTTCAAAAGAAATGATTATAATTATATGTACTCAAAGAAAATTTCTACAGTGTTTTATATTGTAATATAAGAGTATATATATGTTTTAAAAGTTTCAAAGGTTTCTGTGTAGAGACAAATTATTTTGACAGAAACGCATGTGTTGCCATTTACTGTCGCGTTTTAATTCATTAATCTATACGAGAAGGATTCCGGATTAATAAAGCTATTTATGATTGATTGATGAAAGCGAATAAGGTACTTTCTATGCCAAATCGTAAAACTGAATGATCTTTGCACATACGGCGCCATGGAGTTTTATCTTCCCAGAACATTCGCGATTAATTTGATTATTTTTTAACAAATAGTAATTTTTTTGTATTTTTAAAACTTTTTATTGACTAAATTTTCGATAATAATTTTAAATAGTTTTCTTCATCTTCCGCTAATTCAAACGTTCGATACATGAAATCTTGCAAGTTATATGCGAATAAATAAGAATAAATTTATAGGAAAAAAATAATAAAAATTCATAGTTAGAAAAATGCTTATACTATGTATTAAATAATCGCTTTACAGCAAAATCGTTAAATAACTCATAAAACTTTTGTATTAACTCATTCATATATGCAAAGGAAACTATACTCTTCTGTTATAAACAAATAACATGTGTACCGCTCGATACGATACGATCGACACTTTCTTTTATAGCAAATTAAATAATTCGATCGAATTTCTCAGATCAGTAACACTAGTGAAACCGAAACCGGTGTAAAAGTGCTCTCTACATATCTTACCTTCTCGAAGCTGCACAAAACTTTCCCGCTTTGGTAGCGGTGTACACCACTTAACTTACACGCTTCTCGAAACTTTCTTCTGATACTTCCCGGAGATATAATCGAAGAAAAAAAACCCTTCGTCATTCGAACAATGACAGCTCCAGCAAAGCGCTATTTATTTTATCGCTTTCGTTTTTCCCATATTAACAGTGTATATAGTAAAAAAGCGTGTCGCGTATAAATTTGTTCATCATAATCTTAATATAATTATAAGGTCCCGATTATTATATACGTAAATCACGCCTAGCCGTATATTTATAACGCGGAAGAACCTAAGTGAAATCGTAACATGAGCTGCTTTGGGTACTTATTACGCGAACTATAATCATTTATTTCGTAAATTTTGCAGTCGCCGTAAAGAAAACCATAATATGATATAAGAGCAACATGTCTGTAATTGCTTCGCGTATAAGAACATTAACTGTAGATTCTATTCCACACCTGGAAGTGTATCGCAAAAAAATCTAAGGTACATAATAGTTGGAAATGTCTTTCTCTGTCTATAATGTATACTGAATTATGAATATAAGCATGTATATTTCAATCATACACATATATACAAGTCAAAGGTACAAAAGATTATATAAATCATAAAATTACATCCAGTATAATTTAAATTTTATGCAAGAAAACGGCACCTTTTCTCTAGTAAAAGTATACCATGTATACATATTTATGATAATCATTGAAGTTTAGATTTGTAATTAATTTGTATTATAAATCTATTTCTCATTACTCAGCAATTTCTCATTACAATTGATGTTTCTCTGCTTTGAGATAAAAAGATTATTACGAAATTAAGAAAAGAATCGTGTTGTTTATAATATATGTGCATATATCGTATGTTCAACACATTTTTAATAAAGTATTAATTTTTGAGACATTGCATATTTTCATGCATATTTACAACTTAAAAAATAGAAAAAGAGTTATTACCCTAGTAAAAAATTAGATCAATTCATTATTTTATAAATTCGATGATAATTTTCATGATACATATTACGAATATACTATGTGCAATCGACTGCTTCTTATGGTATTGCGGAAGAAATAGACATTCCGTAATCAGAATCACGGTCAATGTCGTTGAACGACTGTTGTTTTGTAGAAATCAATTACATCCCGACAATTCTTGTCTCGCTATAACGACGTGGCGAAAGTGACTGGAATTAAACCAACGACAAGGAGAGACTTTGATTGACTCGGAAAAGACTTTAATGATTAAACGAATGTCGCAAGAAGTTAATTGTCGGCATCTATTAGACTAGTAGTTATAGTACCAGTTCCTATCTTTAATTACCTTCCTCTTTTATGCATTAATTGTTTGGATGAAACTGTTAAGTGATAGCAATCAAAAATAAAAGTTAGGTTAATTAACTACATTAAATTCTTTTAACTGAATATTTAACTCCATATTACATCTAGAATGCTATTTGGAATATAGTGATTAGGTTTATTTAGGAGAATAATTTTATTCAACAACAATCATTTATTTTCACAGCTTACAATTTGTGGCAAAAATATATACTATGATTAGAATAAATCCGTTATACTGTAAATAAAATGTAATAACAATACGAAAGATAATATTACAAAAGATAACGTTATGTGATTTTACACATGCATTCAAGTAAAAAAATTCATATAAAGTATATAAATCTTCAAAAAGTCACTAACACTCAAGAAGTCATAAATATTCAACTATATTATTAATAGTTCTATATTCTAAATTAAAGTTCTATATTCTATATTAAAAATTTGCCCGTAAATCTTATGTTTCTTTGATCATCAAATTACATATCCAGAGTTTGGTAAAAATTGATCAATTCACAAAGCCTCTCTAGCAGCTATAATTCTATTAACGTCCATTCAATAATTTATTTTCACGAATGATATCTTTCGTATTTAGTATTCCATGCACCTCTATGCTCCGTCTGTTCATCTATTGGCACCGCGACTGGTACCTTAACCGGATAAGGAATAGGTTTTTCGATGTGATACTCGACCGCTTTGCTCACGTTAATCGGTATAGGCCTCTCCACTGGTACCTTTACCGGAACAGGTACGAATTTTTCCACAAAATACGGTATCTTTTTTTCGACCGGATACGGTGCTGGTACGGGAACCTTTACCTTGACCAACACCGGCTTGTCCACCGGGACTGGTACCGGTCTCTCCACATGCACTTTGACCGGGATGGGAATCGGTCTCTCGACAGGATACGGAACCGGCTTCGCGATCGGTATCGGATATGGCTTTGGTACTGGAACCGGTATCGGTCTGTCCACCGCGATTTTCACAGGATAATGAACGACTTTCTCGACTGGATACGGCTGAGGTACGTGTACCGGTACCTTCACCGGTATCGGTATCTTTCGTTCTATGGGAAATGGATCTGGTACCGGGATCTTTACTTCATAATGTATCTTCTTCTCGATGGGATACGGTTTCGGCACGTATACTTTGACCGGGATAGGACGATCCACTGGTACCTTAATCGGATAGGGAACCTTTTTGATGACCGCTATCGGTCGCGGAATTTTAACGGGAACTTTGACGAGGACCTTCACGGGATAAGGTATTTTCTTTTCAATCGCATACGGCTGTGGAACGGGCACTTTAACTGGATACGATATTTTCTTAATCACGGGATATCGGATAGTTTTCTCTACGGGGTACGGCACCGCAATTTTCTTTAAAATCGTTATGGTTTTATGCACGTTCTCGTGTACATGATGACCTAATACTTTATTATCGTATATGTTCTGTTCACCTCCTCCACCATTCAATTCATGACCGTAATTCAGCGATTTGTACTCATCCTTAGGGTCATTTTTAAAGTATACAACATGAGATTCTGAAACTGAAATTATCTTTTTCGTACAAATTATGTTTAATTTTCTTTAAAATTAATTATGCCATATATCGAGACAGACACATATTGAATAAGTGAATAGAAATAAAAAAATTATAAGGTAATTATATGAAAATAATATTTTGTATATGCATTAAAACTTTTCCACTTTTCTAATATTCCGTGCTTACTATCTTTATGTTTATCGAATTTTAATTGCTAAATGTCAAGTTTTATCTAAGATATTGCAATGTAAATGAAGGAACGTGTCAGCTCGTACATCATTAACTTTATCAGAAACATATCAGAATACTTACATTCGTTATCTTTTGCCTGATCTAGTTTGATTTTGCGTACATTCATATCGTTTATGTGAATGTTTCCTTCTGCAAGATTTATTCTATTGTGCTTTATGTGAAAAGGCATAATTTGATACCTTTGTTGTGCTGCAGGAAGACTATCGTACTTATATACATATTTATTAAAGTTGTTGTGAATTGAAGAAGTTGACACTATAGCCACAAAGAGTAATAATAAAAGCATCGCGTGTTCCTGCAAGTAGCAAAACTGAAATAATTTTATAAATCTATTGCGTATTTTTTTGGTGCAGAATAGATAAAACTATTTAAAAATATTGTTACACTTATATATCTACATTCTTTTTAGGTAAAAGTTTAATTGTAAAAGTAAAAGTAAATTAGTCATAAAAAAATTTTTTTTAAAGAAATTATTGTACCAAGTTTAAAGATACAAAATTAAAAATACAGTCAAAAGTATTTATATTTTATTTATAAAATTTTTGTAAAGTAAAAAATTTAATATTATATAAAAGCAGAAATTTCCATTTACTCTTGAAAAGTTTTTTTTTCTAACATATGCTCTTTTTTGTAAAATAGCAGATTCTATTATTTTAATATAAGTAATATATACTTATAAATACACAACGTTGCTTATATATTCTGTATGTCACAGAAATAACATCACAAGATTGCAAAAAGTATAGAAAGAATAGAACGGATTTATGATAAGAATTATGATAAGAATTTCTATCGCACTTTAACAAAACTTTATTTTTTTATTTTAAAAGGAATTTGACACAAACACTATTCGAAAGAAAAATTCTGCACAATGACATAGAGTTTCAACACTTATTCACAAAAACTACTAAACGTTTTCAATGGCATAAGAACGTACCACATGTCTCATCCTGAACGAGATAATAGAACAATCTCTTGAGAAAAATCTTCAAGCACCTTGCTCGAGTTAAGAGTAAATAGATCAGTCGCATACTTTTACCATCTTATATATATGGTTGCCACAAATGCGTTGTTGTTACTGATCTAGTGGCGCACGCTATACCTTCTTCAAGAGGGGATAACACTTTCGCGTTTCGTTACTCATTATTCGCGCGAGTGAAACTGTCTTTTTTGAAACAGCAAAAATTATCTGGAAAAAACTAGCACGCGCTAGTTCCAATAGCTTTACCTGTAAAGGGAGTGACATTTATTACTCCGGTAGCAAGAACCGCTCGCTTCTTTTATGGAATGTTGACATTCTCTCCGATCGGTTCTCTTGACCATGATCTTGAAACGATAGTAGACATTGTTGCATAAAATAACAGAATAAAAACTACTTATGAAAATTTGATAAAAAATTGCCAATTAAAAAACAACAAAATCCAAAAATAAAGCTCACGAAAAAAATTGTTTCCCTTGAAATCGAATGTCATAGAAGCGACTTTCCGAAAATTTAATAAGAGTAATTACTTTTCACTCGTCTTTCAATCATCTTTTATTTTCAGCGCTAAAGTCTGTGTATTACTCGTGTATTACTATTATAAATTATAATGCATGACGAAGTCTATTGCCGGAAACATAACCGGTCACTTGGAAACGAATCCAAACCCGGTAAACTAGAATTTGTTGCTACGCATCGCCGCTTCGTCAAGATAACGTCCTGAACAGAAAGTGAAAAGTGTCAAAGACCTTTTCACATCGATGCGGAAACTTGCATGGAAAGACCAGTTATGGCACTCGCTAAAAAAAATTGCTACTGATATTTTTTCCAAAAATCATAATTATACTCCGCGATGATAAATTAAGATAGTGAAGCAAACGTTGCTATCATAGTGAATGTGCATCGATTAATTTCAAATTACATAAACATTTCCATCGATATCGAGTTATACAATTATGAACTAAGCTATTTTTGATATCTAAGAATTATATGAAGGGTTTAAAGAATTATAAGAGGGGTTTACATAATATTGATATTAACTAAATTATATAAATCGTTTTTTAATGGTCGTTTTTAATTGAATTGCATATTGGACCATTTAAGCCGATGTAGTAAACGTAGACGTATTATCTGAAACAATCTCTTATTTCTATTCATTCAAAGATGGTATTGTAAATCAGTTGTGCTAAATAAGAGAGATAGTAAAAGAGAAATAATGGTGTTGTGAGGCATTTAAATTTGCATTTTAAATGGATTCTGAAATGCGATCGTATATGATAGTGAATGTAAGATGAATTTTCCAACACCGTCGCAAGGAGAAAATAATGTTTACATTGCTTCATGTCGTTTTGCATGAATTTCGCGATGTGCACGCGATCCTAATCGTGGTCCGTGGATCACCGATCTTCATTATCATTTTTCAACGCGTTTGCGTGTCAAATATTTAATGCCCAACAGTAACCACATGGTTATAATTAGCTGTTATAATTAGCTGTACAATCCACACGTCGTTACTCGCGATCTCTCAAACATTGTTCGCGCCTTTTTTTCAAGATAGCTCGCGAATATGGAGAGAGTTTATCGTCTGATAGGACGAGTCTTTCATCAAAGATGCATAGGCCGGGAGAAACGCAGCGTGGTGTGAAAAAAAAGCCGCGCTCATAAATGGCTTGTTAACATTGTAACGCGAGAGAATGCAGTTCGACGTTTCTTGTAGTAACGACGGCATTAAGATTCTTCTAAATGAGTATTCGCGAGAATTCGTTATACTCGTGTTGAACGAGGAAGTCGAGAACGGAAGCGCGAGCGGTAGGCTTTGAAGCTGCTTCACGCTTCCGGATATCTAGATTATGACATAAATGGGAGATTTATCGAGCGATAAACACGAGGAGATGGTACATTCTCTGCGCATAATTGACTGAAACATCTGTTTAGAATATGCTTTTTAAATCACATAGCAAATGTTACAATAATAGTAATTTTCCAGACATGCGATTGCTGGCTAGTTAAAAAATTAGTCTTGCGTGATTAATTATACGTGATAACAATACCTTTCAATATGCCTCTTTAATTATAGTTGTTTGACATGCTGTGGTTAGATTCTTAAATTTATTCAGACCTAGGCTTATAAATATCACTAACAAGTTAGCAATTTATTTTCAAAGAAAGAGAGAGGAAGATCCGTAAATCAAACGTTATTAATAAACGCGATATCTATAGATTAATGCTATCAGACTTCGTGCATAAACTTGTGTTCGTAATTAGTGTCCTCTTAATAATGACGGAAATACGTGTTTTGTACGCTCGTAAACTTTCTTACATCTTTAATATATAGGTTTTACCTTCACTCACTCGAGATCGCTATGTTGCTATGTAGATATACATACTTTCTAGCGCACATAAGATAGCAAAGACGACATGTTCTAGTAATAGGAAGCGACACTGTTCTGCAAGATTATATCTGTTATTTAACCTTCTAATTATGTCGCTGCGGCCTGCTTAATTCTAGGACACTAATACGATCCCATGACGTATAATGACCGATCACACAAATACATGTAGTTATCACATCGTAAAACTATAACATTGTATGCAATGAGCAAAATAATGTACAGTAATAATAATAATCAATAAGCAAAAGCTAATAAATTTAAATACAATTATTCATAATTTAATTACATTGTATTATAGATATAGCAATATACATATTGCATGCTTTTCGTAAAATCAGCCTTTTTTAAAATTCATAGATTTTTTATAAAAGGCTTTTTAAGAATACTGAATTTGCAAAGAGCCTGCGACATGTATATAAATCTTATTTACTATTTTCTAAAGAAAGATGTGCTATTTTGAGAGTAACAGAATGATGTATTTCAAACTGTGCTCTCCGATAGTCTTACTTTATATTCTAGGCTTAAAATTACAACAAATTATCATTCACGATAACAATTGCAATAAATCACCCCTCTGCAAATGTCAAACGCATAATCACCAAGAGCGCAAAGTGGATCATGATGCGTTTGCGTCATTACTTTCACTTATCACGTGTTCACACAATGCAATTTAATGTCTATTAATTTTGAAGATAAATTGCTACTTAAATAGTAACGATCTACAGTAACTACAGCCGATAGAGAATATTTCTCTCACGGCCTCTCACTGTATGCCGCAAATGAATTTTACGAACCACAATAACACATTAAGCTATCAACAGATGATAGAAATGTATAGATAAAAAAATCGAATTTTAATGAAAATGCGCATATAGTATGTTTCAGGATTATAATAATGGAATTAAAATATTTTTTTAAATATTTTTTGACATTAATTTCTATACTATTGCATAAGAAATTTATTTGTAACCGTTAGCTTATTTTAAAGTATTAGATCTCATATAAAATGCTCGGAGGGGAAACGTGACCAAAAACAATATTTTAATACTTTGTGACTTATTGAAATTATTCCATTTAGGCAGAGAATATCTTTATATAGCAGCAAATGTAAAAGTGCCAAGCTACCTTACCGGTTACTGTCGTTGAATATAGTTGAGAGAAGTGCCGATCCTTTCTAGATAAATTCTGAAGACAATTAATACAAGACATATCAAAAAGTTTAAATTAACAATTGATAATTTATATAAAAATATTTATTCGTTAAGTAAATAGACTCTCTGTTAAATATTATAAAATTTATATATATATATAAATCTTTCAAACATCAAGAATTGAATGAATTTAAATAATAAACTTATTATTTAAATCCATTATCAATTTCTAAAAATTTTAAGACATTTCTCTAAACATGGAACTTTTCCTTATTTTAATTGCATCATTTAACACTGTAAATATGCATTGGCAGCTCATTTAAAAAATAAAGTAAATATCATATAAAATGTCAAATAACTGACTTGAGATCCTCTCACCAATGCAATTAGGTGATAGAAAATTTCATAACAGAATTACTAAACACACGAAGGATAAACATGATGATGGCGACAATCACAAAAATTATTAGTTTCGTTAATATGATGTTACTATTAAAAAAGTAAAATTTTTAATTTAAACTAATAAATTAAATTTCATAATTTCTCATTGAATATTCAAACATAATTAAATGCGCGCGCGAAATCTAACTTATTTTCTTCAATCTTAAATATCATAGTGTTCACAACGATTAGAAATTTAATTTCCTATCATTAATTAAATGTCAAGTTAAATGTCTATTAAAATTAGAGATGTTCCATAATTTATCTAAAAAACAAGATTTTTCAATCTCGAATAATTTAAAATCTATCGAAGCTCTGACATTTAAGCAAACTATCAGCCTTCCCACGTTACGCTCTGGTGTTCGTGATCTTAAGATCTTTATAGTACAATATTTTTTAACGAAAGATGCAAAACATCGTGTTCGTTCCGCGTAATTGTCTTAAAAGGAATAGTTTCGCGAGTCAAGGCGAAGAGGTGCGGCGGGATAAATAAAGGAAGCGAAAGGACAGACTCGCGCCAGGTCTGTGGAAAACGGACGAAAGGGGAAGTGGACTTTACGGCAGCACGATCTTTCTCGGCGAGGCGAAGGGGAGACTCTTACTTTCAGCCTCGGCGTCGCGTGCGCTAATGGCACAATTGCATAATCATTCCCGTGATCCGGACGAGCACGTAAGTCGCCGTTCGTGAGTCAAGTGGCAAAGCCGCTTCGGCCGAAGTGGGTCGTGCAAGAAATTAGTCGCGGATGCACATCGACTTTACTTCTGCAGACATAATGGGCCCCAAAACATTAAGATTGAATCCGTAGACCGGAAGTTGATCAAAGATCAATTATCTCGCGCGCGGATTTTTTTCACTTTATTGCATCCCCGATGCAAGACAGTTTATTATAAATCGATATAACGATTTATCAAGAGTCACCTATTGCTTCTTTTGCATCTTGCAAGCCTGAGAAATTTTTTCTCAAATTTCGATATAAATTAAAATTTTCCTCTCTCTCTTTCTCTCATAAATTTTCCCTAGTAAGATACAAGTACATAAGATATATATAAATAAAGACAATAAATAAGTAAAGGCAAATATATAAATTTGTTAGTACTCTACCATTCATTCATACATTGAGTTTAGCTTATACTTTGTAACATTTACGAAATTTCGGAGAAATCTGGAAATTTGATCCGAAAGGTCATAGCATCGATGTTAATTAAAATCGGAAATTTGTGTACACATGTGTATATTACACGTGTGGATAACATCTTATTTTACCCGATATATCATAAGTTTTCGTTGGGTGCTATAACTTTGTGGAAACTCTTATTTACTTACCTTCGTTATATCAATTTAATTCTGGATTAAATCACATAACTTTCCTAGAAAGGAAAGAACATCACTATGGGAATTCAATCAAACTTTAATGTTCCCCGAGGAAAAGTAAGCACAAGATAATGAAGGTCGAAATAATTAAAACTTAATTATACATTGAATATATCATATTACATCGATGTGTACATATTTACTTCAGAATTTCATAATGTACGGATCAATACACTTGATTTTAGTTTCTTGTATGTATATGCATATGTATATATGTATGTAAATACACCACACACACAAAACTATTAATAAATTTATATACATAAGATATAGAACACACATATAATTGCATTTTAATAATTCACGATATGTAAGAGAGTGCAGCGGTCAATAATATAAAGAATTTTAGAGAAAAGGGAAAGCAAGTAATCTAGGAAGAATATTGTTAATAAAGCACGGTGAAATAATTCGTCGATCAATATTTTAAAGAAATACAGATCTTTAATAAAATATCATTATTACAGATGTTAGAAATTTTTTAAAATTAAACTTTTTTTCAAATAGATCACACACAAAGGGGATATATTTCTAAATAAATTTCGAGTATATCAAAATTAAGATAGGTTTGTAAAAGAGTATAGTGTACAATCACAAGGTTATCGATTTGACAAAAACTCGTTGGCGACGGAAACTGGGTCGACGACTTATCATTCAATTTCGTGTTGTCAATAGAATGCAGTGACATTTGTCAATAACGAATATAGAATCGTTATATAGCCGAAGAATATAGCCTAAGATATTTTAAAAAGAGAATTGACATTAAACTCTCTCGAACTTGTTTTTAATGTCATTTTTTTCTGATTTGTTTGCAAATTCTTTAATAATCTAAAACACTATATTAATATACATATTATTCAGTAAATGTCATTTTATATATTATTTAACATTATTTATACATATAATAATAAAAAAATAATATATTTTTATATACAATATATATTAAATCACGCTTATTTGCCACTGTTGCTTTTTGCTAATTTTGTAATAAATTTTTTATCTAACAATAAAATGTGCTTCTTTTAATGTACTTTCTCTACGCGATATTATTTTACACGCTATGCTCTCTTGCAGCATTAGAATATGTTTTTATCGTTTAATGTTTTTCCATTTGAAAGTCATCATAAATTTAACAATTGTTGAGCGCATTTCGTCCATTTATCCTTCACATCTTTCCTAATCTTTCTTATAAGAAGGAAAATATTAGGAATTAGGATAAATAAATCAGTTACAGAAGATATACAGCCATGTATATAACTACTTTACAATAATATTTATTTCATTTTTTCTGTAAAAAAATACATACTTTGCTAATATCGGTACAAAAGTAAGACAAGCGAGCTGCTCTCGAGCGAAGATCGCTAAAGACGAGTACATTCCTATTGATCATTCGTTCTTCTTAACTGGCACACGTCGCCGTGCCGCGCCCTCGTTGCGATTATCATCGGAATCGGAGGTTACAATGGACCGGTACGCGATCGTCTACCGGAGATCGTCCCCGATCCGATCCAGGTACAAAAGTGGCGGATATCGCTGCGCCGCACGGCAACGTTTCGAATCGGTCCTTCGTATTCTAAGACAAGATCCTCGCGGTTATCCGTCGTCGTGCGCGCGGTGGAGAGTTTCTCGTATAACGACGACGAAGAACCAACCGGGAATTGTGGTGTTAGTGATGACCGTAGCTGCCGTAGCTAGCGTAGCCACCGTAATCGCCACCCTCGTATCCACCGTGAGTGATGTAGCCCTCGTGTCCGTGATGGTGTTCGTGGTGCACCGGCACAGCTACCGGCACTTTAACCGGGTAAGGCACGGGCTTCTCCACCGGGTAAGGCACGGGTTTCTCGACGTGAACGGGATACGGCCTGTCGACCGGGATCTTGACTGCTACCGGCACAGGTCTCTCGACCGGGTAAGGCACTGGCCTCTCGACTGGATACGGCTGCGGTACCGGCACCTTAACCGCAACTGGCACGGGCCTCTCTACCGGGACGGGGTACGGCCTGTCAACGTGGACCTTCACGGGATAGGGTACCGGCTTCTCGACCGGATAAGGCACGGGCTTCTCGATGTGCACGGGGTAGGGCTTGGGAACGGGCACGTGAATGGGACGATCGACTGGGACTCTGACTGGGTAAGGTACGAGCTTCTCGACCGGGTAAGGTTGAGGTATGTGGACCGGGACTTTTACCGGTACCGGGACTGGTTTCTCGACGGGATACGGCTGCGGTACTGGTACTTTTACTGGGACATGAATGTGTTTCTCTACGGGATAAGGCTGCGGTACTAGAACCTTGACCGGGTAAGGACGATCGACCGGTACGTGAACCGGGTAGGGAACCTTCTTCTCCACCGGATACGGCTGGGGTATGTGAACGGGCACCTTCACGTAGACCTTGACTGGGTAAGGCACGTGCTTCTCAACCGGGTACGGTTGCGGTACGGGCACTTTGACGGGGACCGGTACGGGCTTCTCTACCGGGTAGGGCACATGTTTCTCCACGGGGTATGGCACGGCGACATTCTTCACTACGGTCACGGTCTTTACGTGGTGATCGTGACCGCCGTATCCGCCGTATCCGCCGTATCCGCCGTATCCGCCGTATCCACCGTATCCACCGTGTCCACCGCCAATACCGTATCCAATACCGCCCAAATCGAGGCCGACATGTCCACCGGATCCGATATCGTATCCACCGTCATAGCTGTAACCGTAGCCAAGACCTAGCAGGCCGCGCTTCTCTTGCTTCTTCTCGCCTCCGGACTTCGCTTCCACTGACTTCTCGACTTTCGCGGTCTCCTCCGACAATACTGTCGTAACCACGAGGGCGGCAACTGCCACGCAAAGCTAGAAAATACGCAATATTATCTCTCATTACGCTTGACATGAGTAATATCTCGATTGCGATTCATTATTACATATAATATTCGAAATATCCAATCAACGGGAAAACGAGCTCTCGAAGAACGCGCTTGTATTAAAAAATTGAAAATATTAAATCCGCGAGTCTGAGCCTTTCTACTAATAATACATGCTAACCGCTCGTATCTCCGATATCAACTCGATACATAAAAATTTTTAACAAGATATATTAATTTTCTTTACGCTTAAAAGAACCTATATTCTGGTTTAAGATTAAATACACATATACATCACCGCACGATGTAAGAAAAATTTTGTAGAATTTTAACAAAAATTCAGAATGAAAATGTAATCAAAAAAGCTTATTAGAAAAAAAGACGATCGTTTATTTTGCGATAAAATGAAACTATTCAAGTCGCGTAGTTATCCGACATTAGTATGCGGAATGTTCGTTCAGAAATACACTCCGCGTGCAACTCGTTCGCGGAATTCTTTAACGCATGATTTACGAGCCTATGCGCGCGTTTAATCTTTCTCGAACGGTCCACACCCCCGGTTAATCTCTCGTTCACTTCTCGTAGATATCATTATCTATCTGACAATGAGCCTCCTCGATACACGGTTCACCGACGTTTCTCGCTTCTCCGACGACGCGACACTAGGACGAAAAGTATTGCAAACGAATACGACTACGACGTACCAGGATTCTCATTTTTGCTCTCGCGATGTTCCGGGTGCGTCCAGGAGTGAACTGGATGCTGATTGCCGTCGGTTCCTGGCCTTATATACGCGGCACACTTTCGCCTTCGCCACCCGGGGCCCGTCGGGTCCGGGGCCCCAAGTCATGTACCCCCACGTTATACCTCTTTGTTCAACTACGACGATGACGGTCCTACCGTCCGAGCGACCACCACTCCCCTTTGGGACAGACACCTTACTCCCCCTCTTCAACTTCCCTGCACATACACACACACACACATACGCACACGCATAAACACGCGCGTTGCGAAGAACAAACTCTCCTTCTTCAACGAACGGATCTCGTTCTCTTCCTTCTTCGTCAAATACTTGCGCTCGCGATACCTGATTTTTTTTTTTTTTTTTTACATGTCTTCGCAGGTACCTCGATTGCGCTTTAGTTTTATACTTTCTCTGAGAGGAACGACGGACATACCGATTGGCCGTCGTAACGTCCCTTATGTTAGTATCGGAAGCTGCCGACGAGACATCGATCGTATCCGCGTGCCTTTCCAGTTCGGACGAACTTAGATTGACAGCATGTAAAAACTTGCCTCTTCGTACGTAACGTTTCACGAGAGTTCGGGTCGAATAGATTCGCCTGCCGGCAAATCTGTCAGCCGATACGGATATCGTCAGTAATCGTGCGGATAAAATGTGACTTATATCACTCACTGTCGGCTGTCACCGTGCTATTGGCGCGTGTCGGTTCCCCACCTTGCGAGAGATTTATAAGTCAATATACAAGTTAAATAAAAATTTTACAAAATTGAAAGTTAAATTGTCAATTTTTGGTGCCCTGTCGGGACGTGCTCTGACGATATTTTGTAAACTTTATTACTCTGTTTCGAGATGCAGTTAAAGTGTGCTTGAGTTGGATTTTCAACTTTTACTACGTATGTGTCGCACGCGCGTAGATTCTTTGAAGTAGAAATGCTTCGCCAGTGGAACGGAAGTCGAGAAAATCCCATCTAAGAGGGATTGACTTGCAATCGTTGAAACGCAATCGAAAATTGCGCGTCTTATTACGGAATTTCATATTTTAACACATGCGCATACATTGTACGCATAGTCAATTGCTAAAGTTAATCATATGACAGAATTGTATATTTTTATTAAACTTTATTAACAAAACTTTTTCTTCTAATACCAACCTATAATAAATTACATGCCGCATACATACGCCTAGGTAGAACATTGACATGCGCCAACCTAGTTTTTTTCCGTCAGTAAATTACACTTATTTTCTACCCTTTCCTTACAATTTTGTGTCCCCCTACAAGAATGCATAATTCACATTCCAGCGTTACCTTCTCCACGTGCCTCTATATTATAAATTTTCCGCTTTCCATCCTACCTCCCGAATAGCAGAAACGTAGCTTCCTTTGCTTCATTTTTCCAGTCATGATTTTAAATCTGTGAAAAATGATTTCTCAGATGCCGAGTAATCTGAATTTGATGTATCTTCTTACTCATAATTCTCGAAATAAAAGAATAATTAGTTAATTGTAGAGTTTGATAATGTGAAAAATGAGGATTTTAAATTATGCATAGGTAAGTGATTGCAAAAAACTTGGATAGTTTCGAAAATTAAAATTCCTTTCATTTTCTAATGTCCCTGCTGAAAAACCTGTTGTATGCCGATCGCACTGACGCAACGTAACGTGTTTCAGCTACGGGCACTTCAATACATTATTTTTCGTAGCAATCGACTGCAACGGTCACGCGAATCGCGCGCGATCAACGTCATCATCCATCCTCTCCCTTTCGCTATTACCGTTCCGTTTTCGTCCTCACCTCGCCCAACGCCTCCTGCACCGTATAATGGAGACACATATATACATACATGCATACATCACAGACAGCGCAAGACACGCCGCTAGAATTTATCTCCCGCCGATCTCGTGGGTGTAGCATTGCTCCCTTTCGAGGGACATGCGGTCCCACATCACAATCCCGCTCTAGGATCGGTGAAGTTCCGCTTTCCTTCACCTCCTCCACTTCGCACGCGGCCAAGTATGTCGATGTTTGCCGTCGTATTATACATGGGACATGATCACCTTACGCGACGGTGTTCACGTGTAGTATTATATCACTTTACTCGGCAAATATATATCAGACAAAAAAATGTATTCGCAGAAATCCATAGCATGCAGTAATAATTTGTTTTTCATAGGCGAAAGTATATCATTAATATGTTTCGCAATTCGGAATAGAGAGGAAGAGAAAAAGGGATTATTATTTTAATCGATAGATACGGTTGTTCCTTTTAATTCATGTAATAATGACGAATCGGCTTTTGAGGGATGAAGCGAGTTAAAATTGAAAATTCTCATGTTCCGGAAAATATTTAATAATTTAACAATTTAGAAATGTGACCGATAATTAAAAAAGTTCATAAATTGATATCAATAAAAAAATCAGTGAGTTAAACAAATTGCATCTAAAATACAGAAAAATTAATAGGAATTGTATATTTAATTGATTAAAATGGTATATATAAAATAATATAAGATATAATGCTGTAAAATAATATAAATAATATAAATGATAATATAAAAAGGGTTTATATAAAAATTTTCTTGTCGTATATCTGTATCTTCTCCTTTAATTTTTTATCAAATTTTCTCTTGAAACTCGTTAGATCATATTCCTTCGTACTTTTCGGTACTAATGCATTTAATTTTAATGAGATCAACATTTTAATTTTAATGAGATCTTTATTTACAAGGCTTTATTTACCGTCTTCTAACTGGTAAAGTACATCAAAATGGTTGAAGCTGCCACGATGCCTGTCATTCAGGGCGAAGGTCTCATCTCGACTCTATTCAACCGTATAACCTGATTCAATCGTTTCCTCGCGATACGATTACTTCCCCTTGAATACCAATATGACGACTTGGTTTCATTCTCCCGCGATGCCATTTGGATGCGTTCGCCCACCCTTTAAGTGTGGGTGAGCAAGGAAGGTTAATCGATAATATTTGCCAGTAAAAACGCTCGTAACTGTGAAATCAGATAGTTATTTTACTGTCAAATTTCGCAACGTGACAAGATTTATGCCGAATTTTATGTTCCGCTGCCTGATTATTGCATTTTAAATTTTACTGCTTACAGAAATCTCTTCGCTATATAATTTTTAATGATGTGCGAGATTCATTAATTAACGCGCAATAATAATTACTGTAATCAGAAAAAAAGCATTATAATTAATGCAGCTATTTATACATCGGTTATGAAACCGATTATATAGAACCGCTATGATGATGAAGCCGGGACGGCTTGCGTACTCTTCGAGTCCTTCCCGAAACGTGTTTAGGCTGGGAAATCGTGGATTTCATTAATTTCGTCGATGACTTCATGGGTAATGCTCGCTACGCGAGTCGCAATATACATATATTCAGATGTCACGCGTATGTGTTACGACACTTTCGTATATATTTTCAAACTACGAGTCCGCGCGAGGGAATACCGTTACAATCGTGGAAAGAAAAAGTGTTGGAATACCGATCGTAATACCGATCCGCGATCTCCGGACGATATTACGTAAAGGTCGTTGCCGATGAAGAGTCTCTCTCGGTGAAACGGCAACATACTTACCCGTTTATTGCCGAGCGTCCTCTCTTTTTAGCCACCTGACGGCAATATTATTCTATGCGGAGGAGAAGCGAGAGTATTCTATCTCCCGTTACGTTACTCACTCCATAGAGATTGAGAATCTTCGCAACTTCACTGACCCTGTTAACATTAGCCTTGCGGATCCTCAAGATTCACGAAAATTGGCATCTTAGACGTGACTTATTGTTAGATGCATCAGCTACTTTTAAAATCATTCTGCCTTGAATCTAAAGCTATCACGAATTTAATAAAAAAGTATAATTAAATCATTAGATGTAATTTTATTTTTTACAAATAACATAATATAAAAAATTAAGACTTTATTGATTTATATTAACTCATAATTTTATGAATTCCACAATTGTTATCAAACTTGTACGATTTTCGTAGTTTTATAAATATCTTTTACTATTTTCGCTAATTTTGTTAATGTATTATTCAAACCGTTAATATGCAATTATCTATTATAAAATTAAGTAGTTAAATAAATTGTCGGGCGTAACAGAAAATAAGCTTATCGGTTTAATAAATAATTGCTGAATTTCCGCATCATGGACGCACTTTTTTCGAGATTATCCCTACACTGTGATATTTCTTCCCACACGAAGTTGATTCAACGCTTATTAAGTATGTCGAGATACGCATAAGAGGCATGATATAAGCTAATTAGCTTTCTCTCATATTTTACAGGAATTTCGTGGCTGGCGTTCTTCAATTCCAACTGTATCGCGCTCTCTGCCAAGCTGCGGGACAGAGATTCATTGACAATCCCAGAAGACCGCTGCACAGATGCGATTTTTACAGAAACCCCGAGGCCGGCGGAATCTTGGGGTGAGTATTGAAAAATCTAATAAATCGCCGTTCTCTTAAGCCGGATAAGCAGAAAGTTTCTGCGTCATCTTTTACGCTACGTCTTGCGCAAAATCCGCCGCGTACGCTCGTTCAGAAGCGGAAACGCAGGCGTAAAAGCGGCCTTTTAATAATCAGTTTTAAATCTACGTGTACTATACGTGTGCTTTCGCAATGGTACGTTTTCTTACGAACGCCGAGATCGATCGCAACCAACAACGAGCGGCTTCGTTGAACACCATTCGCGGGCAAATCGCGAAAAGCAAACGTTTCGTATGTCGTGCTTCCAAATCACGTCACATTTTTACGACTGGAAAAGCTGCGCCACTATTTTGCGACCATATTTCAATGTCCAATACGTAATACGAAGTAGGTGTGCAATGTAGAAACAGAAAAACACTAGTACCGTTTTACGGACTGAATAGTGCATTAAAGTCTCGTATAGTGCAAGGGAATATACGTATAACTCGGTAACTGAAATACTTGATAACGACGACGGATATTAATTACGTGTAATTAAAAAAAATATTGACACAGAACTATTCTGTTTTTTTTTTGCGTGAAATATATATCTAAAATAACAATATAACAAAATGTTTGCCATTTAAATGTTTGCATACATTTTAACAAAGATAAAAATCTAACGTACTTAAATCGGGAAATTATTGTGTAATTTAGGTTAAATAAAAAAAAATGTAGATCATGGAGAATGACACAATACAGCGAGAGAAAGGAAACAGGATGAAGGAAACCACTCAATGATATTGCGGCGTCATCATTTATACATGGTTATTTTCCTCAATGTTTAGCGAGAACACTGCTGAAAAAATTAATTTAAATAAAAAATATTTTTCTAAAAATAAGGCACATGCACATATGCACATCGCAAAGCGATATTTGGAATTATATTCTATAAATGTTTTATTTTAAATTTATTTCGCTAATTTTGCAAAGCCTAGCATTAAAAAATCTATTATTCAATCCCATTTCAATATTCTCGAGTTCTCAATTCCAAGGATAATTATTGCCGAAAATGTCTCTGAATGAACGTAAAAAAAAGGAATTTCCGAGGATAGCGACGACTCGTTTATTGCCCATTTCAAAAGTTGTTAAATTATGACGACTATTTTCGTAAACAAGATTTTTTGATTCGAATTAACTTGGCTATACAGTCACAGAGAACCAGTCCAAAATGGGAATCTGTAAAATACCACAGCAAGGTGGGACCGCGAACTCGATCGATACCTCATTCCGGGTCTTGACATTTTGGCCCCGAATTTTTTTATGATTCAAGGTTAAAATTTATGTAGAAATTAATGCACGCGTGATGGTCACCCGTTTCGTACAGGAACTGGATTCTCCTGAAAAGAGAACGAAAATAGATTGTCGCATCTTGTTATTTTACTTGATTGCCGTGACAAATTTAGAAATAGACGGAATATTAATTTCAATATAAAAAATTATGCAAGACGTTCTCGTTTTCAGCAATTTTTATTCGCTGAATCATTCAGAAAAATTCAAATCCACGAATTGATTATATAGACATAGATATATAATACTATCCGCGTATATTTATATTATAAACGCAAATTGTGTATATTAAATCGTCGTGTCAATTACCATCATGGATATTTGAGATTAAATTACAGTTTATTTCAGGCTATGTATTGCACTTATAAATCCGTCAATTTAATTTTATATCACCATCGCGCGGACGTCTAGTTGAACGCATCTAATTTGCGCATTTATTCATTGTTACACAATCCCATAATATTCTCATCCATTATAATGCTTCTAGTGTAGCTATATTTGGAATATGAAGCATAAAATGACGATCTCTATGATGATTTCGACATTCATAATTATATATCATTGCAATGTTTGTTCTCGTATGGATATCTTGCGAATAATCGCTCGTCGGTAGACACTAACTACTGACTGTAACTTGTGTAATACTGACAATTGCTGGTACTGAGAGAGAACAATGATCCTAAATTGGTAAAGTTCTAATTTTGTTTTGAAACATACGTTAAACAATGATTTCTGTCTCAGCAATCTATAACATTTTTGTATATTATCGACTTGTAAAAATCTGAGTAAAAGTCTTCTCTAATATATATACGATTTAATATATTAAAATTCAAATGTGGCGAAAAGATTTCTGATTATTTCCGATTATACGATTGTTTTAAATTGTTAAACAATCGCCCTTCTCGAAAAACTATATAATGTCATATAACTCTCTGCCAGAAACAATAAAAACCGCGCTTATAAACGGTTAATAAAATCGTTAAATTAAAGTACACGTGACATAATGCGCGGGATATATGTAATAATACAGTGAGCTGCTTTGAGAAAGGTGGTGCTAAACAAGCACCTTTGTGGCATTAAAGTAGCATCGTGTTTACATAGTCTTGACGCGGCGCGAAAACTGATGGTCGGCGCCGGGATTGCGGTTTTGTATCGTTGATTACGGGATGCATTATACACACGCGAGCATGATTGTGAGCCTCTCGCGAATGTTGCAAGATGCGTACGCCACAGTAATGACGCGTATTGTTAGATCATATCGGTCTATACCATGCAAGATGCCGGATTTTGACGGCGCCTTCATTTTAACGGTGAATTGCGGCTTGCACCTGCTCGAAAGTTAAGTTAAATAATTTTTATCTTTATTCATTTTTATCTTTATACACACACACACACACACACACACATCCACACACGTGACACGCGCGTATAATTTCTGTGTATCGATTAAGAATTCGAGTAAGCTCGGTTAAGCATTATATCACCGATCG
The DNA here is from genome assembly GCA_963971435.1 of Lasius platythorax. Classification (NCBI taxonomy): domain Eukaryota; kingdom Metazoa; phylum Arthropoda; class Insecta; order Hymenoptera; family Formicidae; genus Lasius; species Lasius platythorax. The sequence goes on from OZ020541.1 coordinate 5,918,847, forward strand.
CTTCTCGATCGGATCGAGCCTTCCTAGTGGCAATCTTCTGGCGAACGTTATCTGGGTTAACGAGAGGGAAATTTTCTTTATTCGGTTCCGCAATTCTGCCGGCCGCCAATCCGGTATTTGTCTCTCGACATTATTACGATGCGTCGTGTCGTTCCAACAACTTTGTTCAACCGAGATAAGTATCTGAATAATGAAAATAATAATTGTTGGTAGCCGCCTACACGGAGAGCGAGATCTTACAATTAGTTTGAATGGCGAACACACGTAATCAAGCTGATGCAAAGCTGAAAGAAACCGTAAAAATATGAAACATGGACTTTTATAAGTAGACGTCATATATTGATATTGCACATATATTATTTATATATTTATATAATCTCTACATTGATTATATGCAGTAAAAGTTTTTACAGTATATGGTATGAAATATGTGGTGTAATATAATTTCAATATCTGTTAAATAAGATGTTATATATATATATTGACGTCATATCGATCGGTGTATCGATTAACTATTATAAGAAGATTTAAAAAATCTGATCGACCTTCACATATGGCTCGCGAAATATTTCAAATAATTAAATTCCGGCACGTTCATTGGGCTGATATAAGATGGTACAATAAAACTAGTGTTCGCCATAAAATGTCACGAGATGCGCGGGGAAAGGTGATCTGTGTTGCGACTACCGTATGTATTTATATTACTATAAAAGGGGAGCAAAATAAAACACACAGGTTCAGGTGGAACGTGTTTTCTTCGCAGTTACGAAAGTGCATTCGCTGAGGAATTACATAAAATGACAAAAAGCATTAGACGGTAAACAATGTTATTCAAACGACGTGATAATTTATGGTAGAAACGTTCTCGTTTTCTTCTTTTTTTTTCTCTTTACGATATACTTGAAAGCTTTGAGTTCACGGACTTGTGTTCGTGCGCATTTGCTGACGTAACGTGAACAAAGTTTTATAGAGACGATGAAAGTCGTATAATTCTCTTGGCAAGCGGAAACTCGATAAGGATTGTTCCGCGTATGAAGATGATCGGGATTCATAGATCGAAATCTCTTGGCGACCGACCAAGTTGCTAAGGCTTCCTGCAATATATGTACATAGTTTCCGTAGAAGCCAAAGTAATCTAGGTAAAATAGAATTTCATTATATGCATATACGTAGAAGTATCAATAGAGTACTAAAATTCTTGAAAAAATTGTGGATAAGGATTTATATAACTTTGCAATCAAAATTATAACTAATTATCACAATCCTTGAACAAATGTATGAAGAGTGCTATTTCCAACGATCACTCATCGATGACCATCATAGCATAATTGATCTAAATTATACTTATTATCGGAGTCTATTTATCCAATGTTCTTCATCATTAAAATATCCACTTATTATTCAAACTTTTATACGATACGCGACCCGATACATGGTGTGCATTACGAATTATCGATATCCAAACGGAAATTCAATCGGAGATCATTCACGGAGAGAATTCTGAACGCACGGCCTGATTTCCCGTAATCGAAGGACGATCTCGACCTCTCGCTTACGACGATGATGATGACGATTACGAAAACGGCATATGCGGTAAAAACGTGCGTGTGTCATGTGAAGGAATGCAAAACGGTTACCATATCGCGAGAGAGTTCGCAGTTAATACGGCGAAGAAACTCGCCGCCCTGTTACGCGTTACACTTCCGTTTTTGCTACGCAAGATTCGTGGGCGTTGCACGCGCGGCTGGAGAATCACTCCATTTACAAATTACACTGTTGATAGCCGCGTAATATACATAGATCGTGTTTCCGCAAGCATAAGCCGATTAAAGCGCACGATACAATTGAACATTTGAAATCGGCAAGGGAAGTTTTGCAAATATCTCTCTCATTTTGAGTAGAGCATGGAAAGCTTTGCGATCCTTCTGTGCTGTCTACTAATATATTTTTTACTAATTTTCTACGCACACGACATGTACAATTTTTTTTTTACACGTTCAAGGATGTTGCAGAAATCGTACTATTCATCAATTTAATTTTTGCATAGATTTGAAATCCATATCTCTTTTAATTTTCAGAGATATTAACAGGTTTCTGTTTAGCAATCTTAAATTGTGGCATATATTTTGTGATCAAAGTTTAAAATTAAAATTCCACGTTCCATTAATCAAAAGATTTCATTGATTTACGTTACATTCACATTAAATTTATTTACATATTTACTATATTCATCATATTTATATTCATTAATGTCACTTGATCATGTGTTGATTTTCTGAATTGCAAAAGAGATATATCATGGTTGACTTATTCCATTTGCCAGCTATCGACACCGTGATTTAAACGCAAATGCAAATTGGTACTTCGTCCTTGGTTGTCACGGACGATCACGCGGAGGATCGGAAAGGAATCATTTGAAAGTTCTGCTTCGATCGAGAAACGGCGAAAAAATTTTGCAGCATACTGTACAACATTTATGTCTCTAATGCAATTGAGCGTAACTGTCCTCAGAATATTCTGAATGCGTGAGATCATCCTCACAATCACCACCCACAATCGTAAAAAGAAATACGATTTAAATGACCGGCACAATGAGATCACGATCTCATATTCATTCATATGCACCGTTTGGCATTAACGGTAATTTAACATTATATATTTATAATACCATCACTGTTCAATCTCTTGTTTTTTTTTTAATATCCGGACTTTACTATACTAAATTATAGCATATGAGTGTCGGCACAATTTTTTTCTTTTATTCCATTCAAATTTTCAAAATTTATCTCTTACTTACTCTCTAAAATTTAATCATAAATGTATAAATCTATAAATAATAAAAATTTCTCGCCTTCTCTCTCTTCGCCTATAAAAGATTTTACGCGGAAATAGTAGTTTGTAACTAAATTCTTTCCATATCTTCTTAAAGAAAACGTTATATTTTCTTAGATCTGTCTTTCTTTCATTTTTATCTCATGAAATATTTATCATAAAATATCTCAAAAGATAGTTTCTAAGGCATTTATATAAAGATTTTTCTTACAGCAATAAATTAAAAAATCTATGATTATTACAGATGATGTAATAATAATGTGATAGAAAATTTTACGGTACTTATGTATCATACTCCTAAGTCAAACAGTTTTGTGTTTACTCTTTTTTTTATTGCACGCTTATGATAAACACATGATATCTGCCTAATCGGCGAAACATTTGCTCGCCTACAGCATCTCTCTCTTTATGAATCTCTCTTTATACATCACTCTATTGTCGACAGAAAAGCACTGACTTCGTCTACGTGCCAGCACCGGAAATTACGTGATCGATACAAATTGAGACCGAAAAGAAAAAGAGAGCAAGATAGAAGGAAAGAGGGAGAGATCGAGCCCCTCTCGAACATGCCGAAATATTTTTACCAATCGAATCGTTTCCCACGAAAGGCAGGGCGGATGCATGAAGGTTTCTTATTCCGAGAGCGAGGTCTCTCTCGAAGGAACCGGAAGTGACAGGCGGGATTGATTTCTGCGAAATCTCGCACGGCGAAACGGCTCGTATCTCGTAACGTCGGCGCCGCGATTGCGGCTATTCGTCGGTCGCACAATTCCTGATAACATGAAATTACTGCAGTTGCACGATAGCCACTATGACGTAACCGATGTACGGCCCTGAAACGATTGCGAGCGTGAAATATATGAATAATAATATTGCTCCGATTGATCGTTCTTGTTCGCCCTGGTTTCATGACTCATACAAATAAATGCTTTGGATGTAAATAAAGGCTTTACTGAGAGATATAAGAGTATAATTGATAAAATAATCAGATAAAAAATCTCAAGTAAAACTATATATGTAAATAATTATTTCATATTTATATATTAGTTGTTTCTTATTTTGCTATATATGAATAGACAGATATGCAAAAATTGCTACAAATATGCAATCAATAAAAATACAAGTCGAGCATTAAATTGCAATCAACAGTTAGACAGGAAAAAATCTGCGTAGCATTTTAGATACTCGCGAAATGTTTTTAAACGAGCATCAAAGTTAAGAATACGTTAAATTCACTGTTACTAAGCGTTGCGCTATAATATCGTCGCGATCCGCTGATTATGCACGGAGGAAAAGTTGCGAGAGTTCGCCGTTGATCCAGAGATCGATTTGAGAGGCGCGGGATACTGCCACTGTTGCATAACTGCATAGGCCGCGTATCTAAACAGTCACCTCGTCGACACTGTGCACCAGTTCTCAGACCGTAGCATCGCCTTTAAAGCGTCGTTTAATCTTAGATCGCACGGCATTACGGGCGCAAACGATGATCGTCGACAGTGTCGACGACTCGATCGAGATTCATTTACGTTCCATCTTTCACGCTTTTGAGATTAATTTATTATTGTCCCGCTTCTTCGATTAAATTTGCATTTAATTGTGAAAGCGCAGCGAAGCAAAAAGTAGGAATGTATAACGATTTTTTGCGTTTCTTCTCTCACTACTCCAGAGAATTATATTTTTACTTCGCAGAGAAAATTAGAAATTTTATATGGGAAAGAATAAAAAAATATTTAAATTTTTAATCCGCAAATGCGACATTTTTAAATCGTGGTCTATATTTGAAATTAAAATGCTAAGTGCATGTACCTAAAAATTGTTTATTTGTGTTTACCGTACATATAACATATTACAAAGGAAATGGAAATCATAAAGGAAGATACCAAATTAATTGCAAAAAATTTATAATACGTTTCTATGTTTTTTACTATTTCCGGAAATTATATGTATCGTACGTTTAGAATTGCAAAGGTGAGAATGAAAAGTATTGCCGGGGAAAAAGATCAGATGTGCAAAATAAAGCAAAATATAAATCGTATAAAATAATATAATGTAGCTAAGTCAATTAAGCAGCTCGTAATTGTCAAAGATATGATATCGATGTTGATATAAATTCCTCTCTAGAATCTTAAACAGCAGCGCGATGTAATAAATTTCTTGGTAACATTCTGCTGTCATAACGCAAAGTAAATCGCCTGTGCAGATTGAAATCGCAGTTGAAACGGTTTACCGAAGAAATGGATTATATAGCGTGTCAGAGCAGGAGTCGCCACATAGCAAACACAGATTATTAGAGATAAATATCCCGGTTAGAAAATTGTGGAATTGACGGCGAAGTTATAAAATTGCACGCCATCACACTTCTCATTATGCATCAGGTGCTACGTTACTTCGCTATCACAATTCCGTAAATTCGCAATTCTTTCTTATGCTCTTTCTCTCTCCTTCTTTCGTGATATGTTTGCGAGAAGCATTCTGTGCGAGAAGCACGTTCAACAATGAAAGAATGCCGAGCCATAAATAGCTCGTAGCGCCCGTTGCTGAATAATACCCACCTGCAAATCACTTGAGATTAGCCTTTATGTAATCATTTCACTGGATTATAAGACGCATAATCTTTTTCTCAATGGCGCGACATATACGTTTTCTTTGCCTAACAATGTTCCAAATAGCAACATACTCCAAATAAAATAAAAAGTCGCACATTCTCACATGTTCTCATTTAATGACAGTTTCACTTTCGTCTAAATTTACTTTCGTTTAAATAATTTCATTAAGATACTTTCATTAAAATATAATCCGGCAGAGATTACTAACAATTTTGAGCGTCGACAACTTTTTAAATTGAAGTTGCGTTTAAACACTACTTTACAAAATTTTTCATATAAAGTCATTTAATTCTATATTCTCTATAATAAAATTGTTGTTAAGATTTTCAATGATTTAAAAATTTTATACTAAAAGGATTGATATATATTTTCTTATTAATAATAATATTCAATATTATATTAAAAACTCGAGTAACTAATGGAACGATATAAATGTATTGTTCATATAGGAGATTGATGGAGAAGGGTTCGTCCAATCCATGGCAGGAAACGCTCCGGGAAGCCACTGGTGAGTTCAGATTAGACGGATCCGCTCTTAGGGAATACTTCCGGCCGTTGGAGGACTGGTTGAGGACCGAGAATTTGAGAACGGGTGAAGTTGTCGGCTGGTCATACGGTAAGGATACATTACTTGTTTAAATTTATACGATATTTCGATCGCTGCGATACTCTTCGTATTGTGATTTACAGCGATATACGCGCGTTTTTAGTTAATTAGCAATTATTTATATTTAAAATCAGACCGCGAAGGCAGAGATCGATGCCACGTATCGTTGTAGAACCGTAGTGCAACCCGGTACCTTTCGATGTAACTTGCTACAAATTATGCAATTTCCTACCGTAACAGATTGAAGGTTGCAGTTCCCACGTGCTACTTACCGGTAAGCGTTACAAATGTTCATTGTATGACGACATTCGACTGTGAATTACGATCTGATGCACGGTGAAATTATTAAGATTAACGGCTTGTGCACCTACAAGAGCATACATCTTGCCAAATTTTTAACGCCGGTCACCGGCGAACGTTATATAAAAACGATTACATAGGAAAGAACTCGGATGTGTACATATACGAGTACATCGCGCTGCGCTTATCCCATAAATTATGTCGATGCGTTTCGAAAGCACATAGCGGAGCACTTCGAGCGGAATAAGTTATGAATTCTCCTAAATAAAGTAAAACGTATGTAACGCGTGTTACGTGTTAAACGTTGTAAATTAAAGAATGTCTCCAGGAAACGAAAGAGAAACGGGCAAGAATTTTGGTAAAACCACAGCGCGACGATCATGAAAACGATATTATATATCGCGAAGCAAAGAATTTAACTCCTAAAAAAAAAAAAAAAAAAAAAAACTGCGACGTTGATGGAAGGTGAATGCGAGCAATGCGAATTATTCGACCAGAAGGCTTTCTAGTTCGTCGTCGAGACGGTTTCTTTCCTCGGTATATATAACGGTAGGAAACGTTCGCGCTATTTCCGCGATGGAAACGCAAAAGCGGCGCAAAAGTTCGACGCCGGGGGACCCGATTGTAAAGTTCTAGCCCCGTGGGACTAGCACGGCAATATTGCGAAAGCGAAGCGCGAAACGAGGAGAGGCCGCTGGAGCAGAAGAGAGCTAGGAAGGAATATAAACACATAGTGCGACGGGGGAAAAGACACGCGGGGGGGGAGAAGAAAGGAGGAGAGGGCTAAACGAGAGTCGTGAGACATTCACGTTCGACGACTGACTGGCACTCTCGTTTCCATCGCGTACAAGTTGCACCGCCGATCGTAATAGTTTCCCCGATGCATCCGTCCGTTCGCGAAGGGAAGCCGAGATTTGCACGTGCACGCCGATATTACAGACGCAGTCTTTCTCTCTCTCTCTCTTTCTCTTTCCCCTCTCTCCTTCCTCTATCGCATATGGATCGCCGTCTCTCTTCTCGCGTGAGAGCGAATATCGCGTTCACGCGGTCAATCAGGAACTGGCACGCGTGATTGAGCCGGATCGAGAAATCATTCGTGCTTATGGCGCGTACCGTAATATTATGTAATGGGCTCACTAGTCACATGGTTGATCTACTTGCACGGGATTATTCCCCAACAGGAAATAATTATAGCTTCGGCGAAAGATATGGGGGTGGGAGTAGGGGGGAGAGGGGTTGTTTTGAAATCGAGATGCGTTAGAGATGTACGTTTAAAAAGTTTAAAATTATTAACTTCCTCTCTTTATGCGCACCGTAAAGAAAATGCAAATCACGAAATAAGAAGGCGGATTAGTCATGGTAAATATATTCGTCATGTCCAGTCGCAGCAGGTGAAAAGACACAACGTAATGTTAGAGAGTTGTTTGAGAATAACCAATTTGCATTGCAGAAGTTCGTTTTACCTGATTGCAGCGGTTATGCAGGCAACGTTAGTATCGTTAGCTTAACCTGAATTTGAGAGTAACTTGGACACTTGCAGCTCTTCTTACATAATTTGTCCGTGCACGTCTTGTCAATATTTTTAACGAAAACAATCGACAAAATATCGGGAAAAAATGGGACGCATAAATCTGCGTTTACTTTAGCAACAAACATTCAACCATGCCAAGCAAGAAGAGCCTTCTTCTCAAAGATGATTCTGATTGAAAGAACAGATGTGTATATGCGGGACTTATATGTAACAAGATGATAAAAAAAATCATAAAACGCAATATAATTTAAATTTGAATTCAATTCGATCTTTGTTCTTTTTTTGATCGTAACTTCTTCGGTCCACGTGTTATACGCAAGCGATGTAACAGAAAGAGCAAGAGTTTTGATTTACTGGTATTAAAAATTCTTCGTAAAATGGATTAAAAAATCTTTATATTCAAATATTGAAAGTTGAATATTCAATCCTTGCTTCGTTGTATACGCGCGTAAAAAAAAGTAAAAGTACACAGACTATAATTTAAATAAATTTTAAATAATTCGCTATACGCGCGCAGTAAAAGTATAGCATATAATTAAAAGTTAGATTATTCTATCTCTTCAAAGGAATCAATATTCTATGTACTCATTCTATAGTCATGTACTACCAATTATCCTATCATATTTCACTCGAGGAGATTGATGTTATTAAATTTTTCCAGTAATATTTAATCACAAGAGAGATCGCTAATTTCTCAAGCGCAGCCATGACATTTATAAAAAAAATCGCGTTAATACATCATGCCATCTGAATGAAGCAATATCTCATTGTGCACGATGCAAGATAACAAGAAACGTGTTACTATTAAGTAGCTTTACGTTTCCATTTCGTACCTTCCGCTTAAGAGTTACAATTGAGATTAAACTGTATACGTGGGAGAAACCGTTATCTGGTGAGACATAAGATCGATATGAGCGCTTTTAATATATACGAACGAATCAAGCGGAACGACACGTGATTCAGTCGATGAGTTTGACGAATATCCGCAAAACTGGAGAAACAAAAATCACGAAAGGAAAGGGAGATTGACTGCCTCTCCCTTTACTCGCCACAAGGTTCTGTTTTTGTTCCTATCGATCTCGATTACGGGATTTTATAGAGCGGTTTATTTTCTCTCTCCCTGTCTCTAACAAACGATCGCTCCGATCTCCATAACATATTCTTTTTGCCCAAAGAATATCACGACTATTTCATTTAGATATGGTTTCGTTAATATTTTATCAATTGTTAGAGAGGCGGTTTTGACTAATCGATTATGAAACAACAATACATGCGAGGTGTTCGTTGTTTGCAGAGTACCATTCTTGATTCATAAATCTAAAAGCAATTATACAATTCAATGAGATGTTAACCTGTTACAGACGGAGACTTTTGCAAGAGGAGCATAGAAACTGCAGGCCTGCAGGTCTACGGTAGCGGTTTTTACAATGGCGATTCTACATCGATTCACGCATCTTGGATCACAACAGGAATCATGATGACACTTTGGGCAGTATCGGTGCTCTATTAAGTACAATGATTCAGCTGATACATCATCGGGCATTGATGATAATAAAATAAGGAGAAGCTCGCACATCGTTAATCTGCCAAAATATACCAAATCGCATAATTATATTCCTATATAAGATTGCCGCCGAAAAATCTTGAACAAAAATAATTAAATTATCCACTCAGATATTATTTAGTCACAAGTCGGTTAGTAAGCAAATAATGATTATTACTGCCAACAAATGCGCTAAAGTGCATAGCGCAAAAACTGAATATTTTTTGCAAGGTGAAAAGGTACGTATTTCATCTTAAATATAACACATTATTAATTACGAGATGTTGTACGTAGACATAAATTTTTATTTTACAATTAAGAATATATATATACAATATATAAAGCGTGCATGGAAAAAAACGTTGTATGTGTCGTGCGTGAATGTAAGTACATAAATTATTTTATACACTTGAACAGCTCATGATTCACATTCTGTAATTATTAACTTCACTGTTGATAAGCAAAATAAATTTATGCCCCTTTGTTGTAAATGCCCGCTATTTGTATTACAGCACTCTTATGAACAATTTCATTTTTTTTTAAGCATTTGTAAACCATGAATGCTCCAATTCCTTCAATATCGTTACAAAACCAATATCGTTATATACCTTAATATCGTCAGGTATCCAAATATCTTCTTTCAACAATCAACGTGAATGGGTCGAACTCTTTTTTATCGAACCTCGCAACTAAAGAGAGAACTCGTTAACCGGAACCTTTACTTTCGCGTTTGTTGGAGGAAGGAATTTTATTCGATAGAAAGAAGATATTCTTCAATGGACTCATAAGAGTTGTTTGACAACAAAAGGCTATATACCGGACAGCTCCCTTATCTTGCGTAATTGAAAGTCGGCGAAATCGTAACCAAGTGAAATCGCGCTTCTGCTGTCAAATTACCTGTAAACTCAATCGAGCTGCTTTATCCTTCGTCACCTTATTGTACATATCTTTTATCGTCATCATTAGATCGCTTATATACTCTTTTTAACGAATTCTTCGTACATACAATTATATTCGCTTTGATATTAGCAGATCGTCAATGCGAATAACAATTTTCGATTAATTTTACTTTAATTCGTAAATATCATGTATGTAATTATGTATTACGATCAATCCATTATTTGATGTACTTTTAACTTTTATATTGTTACAGCAAATGATATACCTGAATATTAAAAATTTTAATAATAAATATATTAAAATTATATCAATTAAGTACAAAAATTTCATTAATAAATTTAGGAAAAATTTGTAGCCAATATAATTTAATTAATAAACTGCACATGAAATTTAGGTTTTTAACATCTTTGCAAAAATAATATATATTTTTCCAAGAATTATAAATGCAAAATTAGACGTATAAATATTACTAAGAAATCGTACAACGATAGGTTCGGCGCTTAAATGCTTTTATTTTATCCATTTTCCATTCCCATCCGATTTTTCATTGCAATGTGCGTCGACGCGTAGGATGACAGCTTTCACGAGTAGTGACAAGAGATGCCATTATTGTTTGCAAAGGCACATCACTAAAACGTAATTGCACAAAGGTGGTCTCTGTCCAGAAAGTGGTCCGCCCGCCTTGCGTAAGGAGAAGACGCGGAAATCGACCATGACGGAAAAAGAAATGCCTTGCATCATCGAACGTGCAACGTGGCATTTCATCGTGCGCGACTGGAAATATTTCCGATCTTATCACTACTACTCGACGACGTAACGCATGTCATCTTATGCATATACTTATCGTGACGACGGAAACGGAATATTTGATTTCAATATTGACTCACTATATAATTGCAAACTTGACAATGCAGCCTTATAAACTACTTTTCTCTACTTTTAATCACGTGGATTTACATTTCCTAGTTACAATTAAACTGTATTTCTGAATTTATAGGATTTATGTAAATTGTACTTACATAGCTCTTGTAATTAATTATCATATTTTCTATTTTACAAATGTAACGTTCCAAAAGTTATATTAATTTTTTTATTTTTCTATGTTTTACTATATATACGTTACATATTTTTTAATAAATAAATTTTTAATTTACTTCCTCAATTTTATTAAGTTTGGCACTAACGAATAATTGTAATATTTTATATATTAATCGATAAGAGTTCCCCATTGGAGTATGAGAGAGCTGTGTGTGTGTGTGTGTGTGTGTGTGTGTGTGTGTGTGTGTGTGTGTGTGTGTGTGTGTGTGTGTGTGTGTGTGTGTGTGTGTGTGTGTGATGTCAATCTTCATATATTTGACACCGTAAAAATAAACTTCTCATTTTTTCGCAACGACCGATTAAATTGTCGAATTAACTATATAGCATGCAATAATTCCTTATGTAATCCAGAAATAACTTGCGCCAGAAGCCATTTCGCTTCCTGTCAAAGAGGAGATATGCGATTCCATTAACCGCAACGACGCGTATCGATCCGCGATTTTAATTCGCTCCCACTACGATAACTTAAATACGGAAATTGACAAAAGTAGTAAAAAAATTGTAGAATCCGTAAAACCTAGCTATCCAAATTGATCTACCTTGTTATGAAATAGCAGATTGCCTCACAATTAAGCATCGCGTTATTCTAAGTTTCTATCCTGAAATTGTTTTGAAATTCTTACTTAACGTGAGTAAAGTATTACTTCATGGGATGCGCACTAAACATTACCTCGGTAACGTTGCGTTCAAAAACGATTCGTATTCCATTTGATACATATCTGCCAGTATTAATCTGAAAGTGAGAAATCGAGTAGATTGTAAGGAATACATAACGTTACGCCAGACATAGGCGCCAGTTACTAAAATATATTAAGTCTCGCAATTTTATTCGTATTTCGATTTTGCTTTCGATTCGATCGGATATTAAATGAATACTATAATACTATGGCTTTGAAGAGATCTAGTGATAATTTCAAGTGGAAACACTAACGAGAGAGAATAATTTGTACCAATTATATTTTCTACCATATTATCATATATCATTATATTTTCTATCCATATTTTCAAGTACTAAATTGTTAAAATTTTATAATTTATTTCAATTACCGATGATCAGCATGTTAGCATATAGCAGAGATGCTGTTGATTAATTAAATTGTTTTCCTTTTCCTTCTTTGTAACTTCTACTTTCGCAACTCGTGTGATGAAGTAGTGATAGGTGAAGGATAAATTTGATGAAAGAAGACATTGACGAAAGAAGTTTCTCTCCGGGTGATAATGCTAGGATTAAGCAATATTGATGGATAAGGCTTGATGAGAGATGCTTCTGGGGACCGATCATAAATCGTTCCGAGATGAAAACCGGTCCGAGACGGACGGTTGGCCGACGCCCATGGGGATGCATGGTTTGGCGATCTGCCCCAAAACTGGTCCGACCGGTTGCATAATCGGAAGACCGGGAAGTTGTGCCTTTCCGCGAAATGTCTGCGAGACGCACAATGTAAGCCGGCCGACTGGACGCCTCTCTCGTCCACTTTCACCGTCGGTCGCACGCACAGTTTTACGTTGGTTTTAGCTGGCGCGATGTGACCACCGATTATGTATATCGGTGATCAGCTAAAATCAGGCGAGGAAAGGAGAAAGAGAAAGAAAGAGAGAGAGAGAGAGAGAGAGAAAAGAGAGGCGCGCAATTTCGCCGGCCAACCGGAATCGGATGTAATCGTTTTAATTGTAGCCTCCTGGAAAGAAGGTAACTCTTGACCAGATCCTCTCGATGAAATCATCCGTTTCGAAATTGTGCGTGAAAGTGATCCCGAAAGTGGTTCGGCACCCCCTTCCTCTCCTTCTACCGATACGACGGTATTGATACAGATGCATGTTTTGTAGATCGCAAAAAAATGAACGTTTCGTATTTGCGTTCACTGCGTTGAGCAATCCGCGAGCCAGAGCAGACGCTGACGAGCTGAGGAATCGGTTACGTCATGTACGGAATATATAGAGAATTATACATGTAATCGGTTCAAGCAAGATAGATGACACGAGATGGACCGAATATCGAAGGAGATCGATCATACGTTATGTACTTATGGGCACGTGCTTGGCGACGTTGTTAGCGGTTTCGAAACTATCGGTGAAAGTGATCAAGCTTAAAGAGATTAAATGATAAATATAAATTAAGAGATACTGGCTCATCTAACTCTCGAATACGCGTGTATGTGTGTGCTGATGCGTTAGCGTATAAAATAAATCTAATTAGCATATATTAAGTATAACTGGTTTAATCTTTCCAATAAAAGTCTGCTATCTAAATTGGCTTTGCTTTTTAACTTTCTATTAGATATTTGGCGATCCACTGCTATGTTTTCACATGCGATAAAAATCAATCAAAACATAACTAATTAGTAGTCTTTTAGAATTTTTTATCCTTCAGGATTTCGAATATAGAAAGAAAGATATAAAATATACAGAGTAACATTGGCATGCCTGGTCACGTTATTATCAAAAGACCATCTATTCAAAAATATGAAACTGTTTTAATAGATTTGTTAAATTGCAGCACATAATTCTATAATAAATGCGCAAATCTTTCGTTGCACTAATATTAATATCGTTTCTACTTATAATATCGCACATCATCATTGTTGGGAGATCAGATCAGCATCAAAAGATTTTGACGTTACAAACGATTATCTTTCATGATTATCTTTGTTTAGCCGGTTCTACTTGGGAAAACATCGCATTACGATTAACGTCGTGACAAATAGCGAAAGATAATGAAGGTTTTCTGTCTTTTAAAAGGTGAGCTTTTGAGAAACGAGCTGCACCGAGATCGTTATGGTGATCGTAAAGACCATTACGTCTGCGAAACAAACTCGGGGTCAACGATATCCCAGAATAATATCTGGCATTACTCGGCTGGTAATGAGGGTAATTATGATTAGTCCTGTTCCAACGAAACAATGCTCGGCCTTACGCAATGCGAGACGTAGATTGGCACCAATGTCACTGCCTCGCACGATTGGATCGCTGATTAATGCAACAAATGCACAAATCATGTTGGTTGTGATGCCGAAAGTGCATATTTAATCGTGGATAAATTTCATTTAACCATTGTTTTGCTATAAGCGTATTAAATTTCTTATTTCGATACGATTAGAAAATTTATCGATTTTACTAGAGAACTTCTCAATTTTTTATATATATATTTTATGATTATACTTTTGTATAAAAATTATAAAAATTATATATAATATAAAAAAATTATATAAATCTCTACATAATTTCCTGTATTAATGGATTACTATAGAAATAATAAAATTATAAGATAAAGTTTTCATAGTTTACATTTCATTGTTTTCATAGTTGCAATAATCGTAAAAGCCTTAAATCAAATCAAGTAGATAAGGTAACAAAACAATTCTGTGAGTTTTTTCGAATGTATTTTTCAGATATTTGGCTTGCTGAACACTCATTAACAGCCTCGTTATAAGGAAATTTCTACTTCTTGTTTTAATAAAACATGGTAGTTGGAAAAAAAACGAAAGTTAAACTTAATATATTCGAATTACACAAAACAGGAATCGCGGAATCGCGCTTCAAGTACGTGTTTACTGTCGAAAACGCGGTTTTCAAAAACGCGCTCTCTTTCACCAGATATGGGGTATTTAAAAATTTATGACAGAGAGCTGCGTACAAATATTATTTTAATATTAAAATTATTATCATAAATTCTTTCATTATGTATGATCTGATATTAATCTTACTGTTCATCCTAAAAGAAACGCGTCGAAAACATTACGCTGCAACTTTTATTAAAACTTTCAATATTCCAATATTGAAATTTAATCTTTCAATATTAAAATTCAATATGTTCAAGAATTTTCCTTATGTGTATCGTGAAAAATTATCTTTCCTTTTGATTTCAATTTACTTTCAATTCTTATTTTTATCATAATCTATTGAAACAATAAATATGAATATAAATTGATTAATCAGCGAATGTAATAATTCACAGAAATAAAAATATTTTATCTGTTTATACCTCTCTTGAAAACATTGCACGTATTATTCGGTTATTATTCGGTTCCGCAAAGAACATTTTCCGATCTTGATCATTAAGATCAATCCATCCGTGTGATTTATTATAATACAGTAATCGTGATCTTATTACTTGTAACGAAACTCGTCGGAAGCATAAATATCATTGCCCCGCAAGAGACGTCAAACAATAAGAGAGTTACGATTTTCTGCTCTGGGATCTTGTTCTCCTTACTCTTGATATTGTTTCCTACGAATAAAATTTCTGCAATCCGGCTACTTTCTATTTCCTGTGTCCAAATCGCGTATCTCGCAACGCACACGATGCATGAATTGAACGTTTCCCGATCAACGTTCAGTCTGGCGCATTAGACAACACGACATATTAGCGTAATCGTTATGCAACTCCGTTGTTCCGCGCCATTCTGTCGATTCGCAATCGAAATCTCGTAGAGGCGGTTTCCAATACAAATGCAGAATTGCATAAATCCATCGAAGCGAGTGTCGAAGTCTTTCCCACGCAATAATCTGGCTTTTGTATCATTTGTAAAACCTATTATAACGGGATATTCTCTCATTTTTTAAGATACACATCCGCGAACTGCGTCAGCATTTACGAAGAGTTTCTCTCGATATAATTATTTTTAAGCAATCGTCGCGCGATTAATGATAATCGATAATATTGTTGGTCACAATCGGCGTGAAAAATTGCGCCGTTTATACGTACCTCGTAAAACGAAAAGTTGAATAAGAAAAGCAAGTAGATGTTATTTATAACGATTGCTCCTTGCCTCGGCGGGAGCCTGCTTATCCACTTTAGATGCAAGGACGAAAAGAAATTAAGTCGATCTAAATGCCACGGGCGAGTCTATACTTCTGGGGCGGCCCCGTTTTCTTTCTTCAATTGCTCGTTGCCGGCAAATCGCTGCGCTTAATTATAATATCACGAAAAGAGGCTCGATAATTTCGTTCGCTCATAATAACCGATCAATAAAACGAATGCTCGTCAATATACATAATTGTTCCCGCTTAGTTACGCATTCGTTAGGGCGGTCAAATGCTACAACTTACAGGAAACAAGTAATTAATACGAAATTAATAGGAGCACTTTTTCCATATTATATTTATGTACGTCGTTTTATTCAATAAATTTAAAAAATTGTAAAAATTCTGTTTTTTTTTATCGCAAAAGTTAGGATGTATGCTATAATGGTTTAATCTGTATTTACAATCGATCTCTCGTGTACAAATAGACGATAATAATTCATATGTTCGTTGTATTGCCGCTTCGATGTGTTTACACAAATTGAAAATATTTCCAACGCAGATGACTGATTCTCCGCATATTATTGAGCAACAACGATCCACGTGATTTCACACAAAATTGCGAAATTAATTAATCGGCATGCCGTTGGTGCGCGCGACACCCAGATAGTTCTACTGTCATTGAAACACTCATATTAATTAAGTTCGTTATGCTATTACGACTGTACGAGAATTTACGGTCACGGATTTTACACAAAAACAAATATCGCTGGAAAAGCAATTGAGATTTCGCAATGGATATTTACGCGCTATTAAAAATAATGAAAATATTTGTTAAGTAGATCGCATAACTTGCAAACGCAAAAATGCAGTTTAATAAAACTTACAAAAATTGGCGATTACTTCTTTCAGATAAACAAGCCTTAATGTGTGTGTATTATGTAGAAAGCTTACGCCGAGGAGGAAGCATAATTTCTACATTACTCAAAAAGAAAAGATTAGGATCGACAGGCGATCACTCGTCGAAAAAATGTTTTCTTTAACTGGCGGTAAGCTCTTATCGGGCGTGCGTAATAAATAATATACATAAATAATATAATTGGCACATGATATACAATTAGCAGTTCTATACAGTACATCGCGAACTTTTTATCCCAGCGATATTTGAATTTTATTCAGAAATAATCTCTTTACAGAGAGAGTACCTATATTTTATTATTTCAATAATAAATTCAAACGATAAATTATGAATAAAATATGATACGCATACGTTGATAAAATTTATTTAAATTTGATATAAAACAATAGTAATAGTTCTTAAAAATTTTATAAATGCTTTGGAATTATAATATAATGTGCTTCGAAATTACTAAATCAAATAATCTCCACAATGCATCGCGCAAATAAACGATATATAACTCCGAAACAGAATTTACGTCGCACACTTACATGCGGCTATCTTGCGATTATAAAATGTTTCTTTAGCTGTCTGCAATTGCACAATAGAATACATAAATAGAATATATTGCGTCATCGAAGTATAGAAACCGGTACTTGAAAATATAAAATAACAAAAAAATAGGTCACAAAAATAAAAAAAAAAGTCTACTGTATTTATTCTATAATATATTTTATGCCATACTGTATATATTTTCAGCGAGAGACGATATTAATATAATATTTTATATTAATTTACAAGTAAAAAAATATTAAATTATTAACGTTTATGTGTTACTTAAAGCTTAGTCTAGAAATATATGTGTACTTAACAGTGCATTAAAAATTTGTTTTAAATAATATCTATAATCTCAATATATACATATATATTTATAATATCAACAAGCAAAATCATGCCAAGGCTAAGCTAGTTTTTTTCATTATAAGTAATGACTAATTTTTGCGAAACACACAGGCGGCACTGATCGTAAAGGGAGCGCTCCTCTGTAATTACTAATTACTCTATTTAGCGGGATGTTGTGCAGCATTACGGGATTAAGCGGTCGATGCTTCGAGCGAGGATCTGACCATAGTACGATCTATTGCGTGTTGCGAGAACAAGAGGGAACACAGTGAATTGCTCTTCCAATCATCTCATTACACGAGTCTGCCTGCTCTCGGCTATTCCGACAGACAACTCTAAACTCCGGCTTTCGCGTATCTATTCCAATTCTTTTTTTTTTAACGTGAGAGCAGTTACATCCGAGACATCAGGTTACAAACGAGAATAAAGCTATTATACTGTAAGAAAAAAATGCATTACAAAAAAATATAAGTATTATTAATTTGCAAGTTATGCAAGCGAATGTATATAATGTAACAGCTAACTGTGAAATAAATATAGAATATATATATATTCACATTATAAATTGCAAATGATGCAACTTAATGTATAATAATGCGTTTCTATTTTGCAATAAATGCCGCAAAGTTACATTATATATATTTATAACATATTTAATAATGAATTCACAATTATGGAATAACACAAGTTTTCTCATACTATGTTTGTTGCTTGTGTTTCGTGATAGATGGAAAGTCTCTTTTTGCTAAGTTAAATATGGCGTAAGAGAAGCCGATTTCTGTTTCAGTAGCCTACTTTTTCAAGAACACCGCTTGAATATTTCGTCATTCGTCGATTCGCATCTTCATCGATTCGCATGCTCTCGAACTTGGTGTCGCTTGATCAATCAATCCATTTCTTTATACGCAATATCGATCTCGCGTTCTTATATTGTTGTCATGCTCTGCTTAGTTAGTAACTCGCAATCGCACTTTGTTGATCGCAATGTCAATGTCTCCGCAGGATATTCTCGTCGTTTTGCTAGCTGAAGTACCAGCATGATGGTACCACACCCTCTCTCACTCTCTCTCTCTCTCTTGCTTCGGGAACGAGGGGGCCCGTACGACCTCTGCCCCTCTGAACGCGCCCTTCCCTCAAATACTCGTCGGCGTGATCATTGTCGTAGTCGTCGTGGTTGTCGTGGTTGTCGTAGTCGTCGTGGTCTTCGTTGTCGGAGGGTCGGAGTTCATTGTGCCACAAGTGCATTCCGAGTGCCGGCGACGCCAATTGCTCGTTACGAACCCGGGACCAGTTGCGAATCGCTCTGTGAAAGCGACAGTGACATTTCCCGGAGCGAAGGCTTGGCCCTTGCAATAGTCTCGAGTAGTAAAAACATCATAGGAATACACGTCTGTGTGCGTTCGCAAAATGATACGGCATTCTCGCGAGATAAAGGGTAGTCCGTAGTTCACATTCGGATCACGAACTCGTTTGAATTCACGTCTTTGAATTTTACGAAAACTATATGACGCGAAAAAACAGAAGTGTGCAAATATCTCTTATAAATTTTAAAGTATGAGCGACATGGCACTCTATCCATCTTTAATATGTTATTTTGTATGAGAATAACGTATAGGGCAAAAATAATTTTATTTTTTTATTTTAAATGGCACATTACATTTTTAATGAGAATTGCGGAGAACATAATGAGCTGAAACTAATGTAGAAGTGAAACAACGTTTAAGGAGTTACACGGATTAAAACAAAAACTGCAGTACTCAAAGTAAGTAAAAAATAAAGACAATTATTTGAGTTATATTATAATAAATTATGTGAGTTATATTATAATACATATTATTCTCTCTATATAATGTCTAAGTAAAGTTTTGTGATAACTTAAATCACATAAATTTTGATGAAGAAAAATTTTAATCACGTAAACATTATTATTGCTATAGTAAAGAATAACAAAAAAATATGTTTGCGCATTTCATTAGAAAAAAGGATAGTGCAAAACTGAATACAACTATTTTCACACATAGATAGATGCTGATTTTAACCCGCATAACGACAATGCACGTCAAAATAGTGATAATATGACGTATATATATGTTTCCCTTTTACGAGATCGAACGTATTGCTTCACTTTCTTTATTGCGTAAACTATTACGAAAAATATTTTTTTATATCAGAGTGTTGTTTAATTGACATAATCGTAATAACTATAATTATATAAGTGCACTCGTAAAAGTTCTCGGTGAAAGGCATAATGTAAACGGAGATAACTTCGACAAAATTAATTTGCATCTATATGCATTTTACCTAAATTAATTTTACATATAAGATAATGCATTCTTGGTCTAGACATTTCGGTAATTGTGAATTGTGTAATCGGAATTTCTTGTACATTACTATTAGAAGTCTTATAATTGATGATCTCCAGAATAGAGAATATTCAAAACGGCTTTCGAGGACAATAAAGTTGACGACCTTTGAATTAATAAAGGAATCAATATCTTTGAACTTTATATCTTAATTGCACCAGTTTAAAATAATTTCTTCCGTAAGAATTGCAATATAAATCTTGCACTTTTTTATTTTGGCAATTTTAATATGTATAAAGACACTGATACATATCATAAAACATGAAATCAATTATAAAGTGCTCTGGAAGATGCAAGATATCAGTATCTAGACCAGTTAATCTTCAGAATTTATTAAACGGAGAAGATTTCTTCTGTATTCAATATAATTTTGCATAAGCTATCGCCAAAATGTTTGCTTTCTAGGAGAAATAGAGAAATTTGATTAAAATTTAATTTGAATACTATTAACGCGCTTAACTTTGAATGACACACAGGTAATAAATTAATACATCCAGCTATTAACTAACTATCAGCTTTCACGCGTATATATCACGAACGATGTTAGAAAACGCGTATCTCGATCGAAATACTTTCTTTCGAATTACTAAAACTGGCTTTCGTAACATTTCTGAATAAGAAACGGAATTCTCACGACTAAAACAGCTGGTCGACGCGTTTGAATAAACGACGACATCTCGTCAACTTCTTATCCACATCGCGCCGAGTTATAACAGCAGAAAAAAGTTGTGCTATATACCACATGTGAAATGTCAAACTCCTGACTCCTATTAGTATTAGTTGATCGAATTAACATATCTTAGCAGTTATTCTAATTAACTAATTAGCATCATTTTCATCTTTCGCAATATTTTTACAAATGAGTACGTCTCTCGAATTAACAATTAGATATTAGAAACAACAACAAAAAATTATTATATATATTCTCTTATATTTTTTATAATAATATTAGATCAATTATTTTTCGCAATAAAGAATATAAATAATAACACTACAAAATCCCGGCTTGATTTATAATAATATCAAATAGATAACGATTATATAATCGCGAAAATTTATATATCGTATAATCGGTTAAATTATCGAGAAAATTACCACGAAATTCGCTATTCGAAATATTCTCTCTCATATGAATATCGATTTCGCCTATTTAGTGGTTCATTCTGTATGTGTATGTCATACAATATTCTGCATTATCCTTGTTACACTTTGACAATCACACACACTTGATGTATATTCAATATTAAATGTCACACTCGTACCAAACCACGATCGACCAATTAGAGTCACAGTTAATACTTCCTCTCAAAGAGGATTTTTTTGGAGGGGACATTTGCGATAACCATTTCCGCTCATATCCTGTACGAATGTCTAACAGTTATCATTACGATAATGTAGCCCCTTCATCCAATAATAGTTCAAATTATATAAAACTGATATAGTTATATATTATAATATGTATATATATATATATATATCTTTGCACACATAGAGATTAATTTATATTATGTATTCCTCTCCTTGCCTTACATTATATATATCGAACAGTAACAAGATACTTTCTATTCGGTAACAGTTTTTTCTTCCATCTGACTAGTGATATACGAGAAGATGGAAGCGTCACTTTTACTCAAACAACACCGACTACCAGGGTTTTCTCGATGTAGGTTATTCTGAAGAAATCGTGTTTGAAACACGAAGCTCAAATACTTTTGTCACACTAACGATAGTAAGTATATTACTAAAAATACTGCTTAAAATATGTTCATACGGATTGTATAAAAGAAATATTTAAAAAGTACATTTTCTAGATCCTGTAATTATAATTGAAATGAATCTCTCGGAGATCTCGAGGATCTTCTTCTTGATCATGGTCTTTGAGACGGTGCCTCTTTCCAGCTCGTTGATCGGGGATCACGTGTGCTCAAGAGTAGAAAAGTTAGTGTCTCACAAAATACGACGATTAAATATACGTCCGATAATTTTTATTTTCGATAATATTATAGAATCTATTTTATATATATATTTTCAAAGAGAGACCTTCACCTAAAAGCCTTGACAATGCAGCCGGCATACGTAATACGCCACATATCATTATTATGCGCGTACCTTGCCGCCGCTGCATACTGCTATAAGCTCGATAAGGGAATCGCGGGACTAGTCGATAGCTAATTGATCGTACATTACAGTTATACGGTTACGTCGTACGAGACTTACACCGAGCCAGTCGTGGTCAACACGTTCACTTGGTGCCTACAAATTCCCCCAAGATGTCCCAAGACGCGGACCGAGCTACGACAACGATATCGTATAAAGGTGAGTCGTAATTTTGTTGCTAATTTTAATTTTGTGATTTAGGAAATATCAGTTCCATCATTTGACGAGATACAGAATATTTCTCGATATCGATCATTTTTTACATCCATATATGAATTAATCATTATGTCAATAATTTTCTCATGAACGACACACATTCAGAAACATCGCTAGCATAATTAAATCTGTCATAAACTTACTTATTTGTCAATTCTTTTTTTTCCTCAATTTACTTGATGGTATATCTTGACTTAGGTATATTAAAAAATTTAGAAGAAAATTATTAGAGATTTCATTGGTAACAGAGAGGCTGTTATTTATTTGTCAAGAGACCGCCTGGTTTTTCCAACAATAGTGCACGAATTCATGCCCAATGCAAATATCTACGCAGACAATCTTGCTAATTTTATCCTTCATCATCAATGAATTCTACAATGATGATAGTTCATAAGTTTCGCAAGCTCTCGCTACGCTATGGCTCGTGAAAAAGAGCCATTTTCTCAGGCTGTTCAAAGGGATAGGAAAATATTCTAATCTTACACAACAAAAGAGTTCGTCATAAGATCGGTTTCGCAGAAATTTTGAGCGTACAACAAAAGGCGAGAAAGTATTGCTCCATTAAAAAATTAACATTGTTTTTGTAATTTGATGAGGTTCCTGATGCTTATCAAATTATATAATTCAAGTTTATTCTTCAGTATAAAATCTCGATAGCTCAAAATTTCTATCAGATATAAAGACGTGACATACAATAAAGAAATAGCGTCGCCACGATCGACGAAATTAAAATTGTCGAAAGAACAAACACACACTCGCTAAACAATAGATCCATAATTTATTCCAATGACAGTGATTGCGTCGCAATAGGAGTTACATAAACTCTCATTTCCACTTCTCGTTATGGAAAAGTGTCGTTCCTCAAGCAACGCGAATGGGAAACGATCGGCCTGTGGACACGGCGAAATACTTCGCGTGTGGCGGGCACTTATGCGGTAAATCGTGTAACGCCCCATATATATACACAATGCAATACAAAACAACCTGCCTATTCTCTTCCGCTTTTACATTCTTTCTACAAGACTCTCCGTCCTTCTACAAGACTCTCCGTCTTTCTCTCGTGCCACGCACGTCCTTGTTAATTCTCCGTCTGGCTCGCTCTTGTTGGCGTCCGAGTTTATTGCAGGGAAAGTCTATATTAACAGCGACAGTCTGATTAAGTAAATAAATAAAAAGAAGGTAAAATACACATATGTGAGGGTCGGAATGAGAGGGGGAGATCGAGAGGGGGATGACGAGTTGCAGCTGTAATTACGCTCTGTGAAATGCGGAATTAACGAATCGCGCGCCGAAAGAAGGAGGAACCTGTCCTGTCTCGGGATTACGAAACGATCCAGAAGCGGGCCATTAGCTGAAAAAGATTTCGCACGACTTTGCGCGGCACCTCGGGAAAGGAAACGCCGGAAGTCGACAATTTGCGAAACATTTAACTCGACACATCGCAGGTAGATGCAGATATATCCTCGATTTTCACGCGATAATAAGACAATTTCTCGAAAAGTACATATAAAGAAAAAAAATGTATATATTTTTTCGCGCAATAACGTTTTTCCAAAGAATACGCATCTAATCGCGCGATAAATAGGAAGATAAACAAACGGCATCCGAGAAATTACATTTATACGATTGATTGTATCTCACAGAGGATGCAATACAAGTTACATGTTCAACGATCAGGCCTGCTTATAATTTAACGAGAGATCGACATCGAACCCTGAT
The DNA here is from genome assembly GCA_963971435.1 of Lasius platythorax. Lineage (NCBI taxonomy): Eukaryota > Metazoa > Arthropoda > Insecta > Hymenoptera > Formicidae > Lasius > Lasius platythorax. The sequence continues at coordinate 5,943,263 of OZ020541.1, forward strand.
ATTGCTTCAATTAAGGCACGAATTACCAAGGCGCGGACGTAATAATAAAGCCGATGTGAAATCTCGCGTTAATTTACACCGCTTGCACATTCGATAACATGCCACACGAAAGTGAATGCGACGTTTAACGACGATGAGATGTGACGTGTGTCGTGCAAACAGAGTTGCAGCAAACAATGAACATAATTGGTGTGTAAAAAATATCATGTGTCATCGCAAACTGTTTCATACGTTCCGGAATTAATAGCACATAAGATTCTTATAAAAATATAATTTTAATGAGTTTAAATGTCAATGTTTGGAAAAATTGTACATATCTCTTGCGTCAATTGTTACGTCCTATTTCTCTTTAGAAAGGAATATATAATATTGTCACTTTTGGCTGTCTATAGTATAAAAATATTTATCTATTAATATATAATATATTTATCTATTAATATATATAATATGCAAGAAGCAGAAGACTATAAGAGACCAAAGACTCCATTTTTAAGGAAAAGATTGCGAAATACAGAATCACACAAATCCGCAATTCCTGCATAAATTAAATTGATAACTATACATAAATATTCAATCAAGTTAAAAATTGTATGTAAAATAACATAAAAAAAGAGAGAGAGAGAGAGGGAGGGAGAGAGAGAGAGAGAAATTTTTGAATTTATCTTTGGAATCTTTGAAACTTATTTAAATAGAGATTTTTTTATTGTAATGTATAGCAACTTATCATATATTATTCTAAATTGGATACGAAGAAACGTACTTAAGAATTTCAGTTAAATTTAATCTATTTTGTAACATAGCATTGCAAGTCGTAAAGTTATACAGGAGAAACTCGCGCTTTCTCACAGGATTCTATATTTGACAGTCGAACAAATCGTCAGTCTGCCAATTAGATTAACGAGGCTCCGCCCGACTTTAAAATTTGTGCGCGTTTGAGGATTCAAGAAATTAACCGGAAGTGAAATGATTTCGCTCGTAGGACGTTTCGTAATCGGTATGTCGTACCACTGTGTATTATATCAAAGCCGAAAGAGAACGATCAAACCTAAAAAGGAAAATACCGTGCGAGGCATTCCCGCGCTAAGAACTCGCGCATACAAAATGTAAGATAATGCAAAGCAGGGTTCACGTGTAAGTACGTGAGATATTTGCGCGCTGCTTATTACGTGGACAATGGACTTATTTCATGCAGTTTATGAGAAAAAAGGATATTTCGCCGTTATATCGATATAGTGTGTCATGCACACTGTTATAATTAGCATGTTGTTTCGAAAGTATTGCATCTTTTTTCTCTCGAATCGTGGTAAACGTGATGCTTATTCCTATATAACAAATTTGTAAAAAACGATCTACGTAGAGATCTAAGAAATTGCAGTTTAATATACATTTAATAAAGTAAACATTTAGTAAACTAATACGACTATTGAGAAATGAAAAAAAGAAAATAAACGGATGACCATTGCGTTTAATAAATATGTCGAATATAACGTAAAATCACAAGTAAATTATTTCGTACGCAAAGAGGAAATAATTTCAACTGTTATATCATTGTAGAAATTTTTATTTGATATCTATATATCTTCGCTCCACTTAATAAAGTTAAAAAGAAATATAAACGTGGTGTTATAAAAGCCATACATTAGAATTAGGCAATCAACTAAAACTTGCTTAATCATTTCCGCTTTCACCCATGAGATGTCTGAAAAATTTGCGTAATGCGCACATAATCAGCAAAACGTGCTATAATCTCAATAACGATTCGTTTCAATTTATAGAGCATTAAATTAAATGCAAATAGTATCAATTGTTTATTACTTATTTTAGAACTTTACAGAGTATCCGTCTTGCGTCATTATCCTAATGTATGTATATACGTTTATACATATATGATGGAGTTACACACAAAAAATTATACGCAACAGCTTTCATTGGAATTTTGCCAATCCAACACTTATCGTAACTATGAATCAACTCATTGAATCACATGTTCTTTATGATTTCGCCATGCAATCGAAGGTTTCGGTTTATTAGCATACTATCGAAACGATCGATCAGGTGTTACACCGTCATCGTGTAGCGCATAGATTATATATGAGGAGCGATGTAATTGAGAACGCGCAATGCTTATGTAAATAAAAACGGGACTTCAACGACGACGCGAATCCGAGTAGATGCATTGTGTGAAGGCAACGTTTGTCGTTGTCTCGCTAATTATCGGGTGTGTTCTTGTAAGTTAATAAACGTGCGAGTTTTGTAACATAAAACTGTAACATCATTGCGAAGACGCTGAGGCAATATCGCGAGCGCGAAGGAGTCGCGAGAATTTTTTTGTTTAATTTGAAAAAAATAAGCAGCCGTTTCGTACGAGTTACGAGGGAATATTATTAATCGGGAATAAAACTAGGAATCGTAAAGATAATGCGCTAATAATTATTGATTATAAGGAATTAAAAGTAAATAACACAGCCGCGAAATGTAAAGCGAAATCTTAAGCTTTGAAAAAAACTAATATAACAAGTAATATAATGAGCATTCTCGCTCATTATATTACTTGCTCACATTTTTTATCGAACATTCCTGTTTTAATTCAACTGTTAGACGACATTGCAATGATAAACGTCTAATATATCTCGTGCATGTCAATATATATTATAGACTATTGCTAATAATTATTTTTTTATCTTGTTTTTTTATCGTCGCCTTAACCTTTTATACGTTGTTTATTTATCGTTGCAATGTCGTCTAACAGTTGAATTAAAACAGGAATGTTTGATAAAAAATGTGAGCAAGTAATATAATGAGCAAGAATGCTCATTATATTACTTGCTCACATTTTTTATCGAACATTCCTGTTGGATAAGTCGAGGTCACTTGGCGTTTTCTAACATGCTAGAAAACGTCTGAATTGCACAACTTTTGGGTAATAACGCACGAGCATTAGACATTCATGGACAAGACTCTCAAATCCTCTGTATAGATATAAATCGGAATATAGTACTACACATTTTACTTTCAAAGATTTATCTGCGTTAATTTATAATGTTCAACAAATCCAAAATTTTGATATTTTGCCTATAAGCTAAGTTATATCTAATATATAATATATAATTTAATTATAAATAATTATATTTGTATATGATTCGTAATATGATTATAAGATATAATTGATTCAATATATATAAATTATTTCATAATTATATATAAAATAATTAAAATAAAATATATCATAAATAAAAGATAAATTTCATAATTGCGGCATACTAATTAATGCATTCCAAATACCTTTATTACAAAGTTTCATAAACTGCACATTCTGCAAGAAAAAGTATTATCAAATAGAATCGTGCAAATGCTATCGTGATGATGTTATCGGATATCACTAGATTTTCAAAATCGATAAAGTTGATAGAAAAGCACATAATAAACTGTATCATTAGTTAACCCAGCGTAATATTGTAATTAATAACTATCTCTTTTTTGTGAAAGATGCAAGTTATGTATGCAAAAGGTTTGCTCTGCGAATTAATCATGTCAGTTACGGCATTTAGTGAAAACAAGAAAACTTTTATGCTAGTTTCCAGTCTAGCATCTAATAGCTTACTCTAAAGATTTGTGACTTTAAATGATTTATGAGGATAGGTGAAACAGGTTTATCGATTAACCTAATCGATACAGCTAAAATTTTATATGTGTAAAAATTATTTAGTGTTAAATATTAAGTTTTGTATTAAGTCGGCAGATAAAAAAACATTTTTTTATATCAATGCTTTTTAACGAGAAATTATTTGTGAACATCAGCTCCCTTTTCACACATTTCAAATTTGTAGAATTGAGTTTCTGGACAATTACAATCATAATTCTATCAAAGAGTAAAGTAATTAAAAAGAAAGTTCTTATAATCTCTATTTTTATATTCGATGCTTCATTAATTTTTTATATCATTTTGCAATGATTTATATGTGGCTAATCACACGTTACATAAGTTATATATTCCATTTCTATATATTTCTAGAAAAAATCCATCTCTACATTGTTCGAAAAATCCGCAAATGAAAAGAGTAACAATAATTTGGCAACATCATTCATATGTCAAGATAGTAAAACCTCTTAACGATATATCGTAGTGAAAGCGAAAGAAAGCGTTCAAACTTCACAACACACACCTTAATTAATTTGCATATAATTCAGTTTATATCAGAGACCTTGTTCGTGCTTCTAAAAGTATGCTATGAAATCATTATTTCACTGACGGCGTGTCGAATGTCCGGTTGAAAAATTGGATCGCGTAAAATCTGCATAATAATACGTATTAAAGGTGCGCTGCCCGTTTTGCGAACGGAACATCATCCGTAATTAAGTAAAAGGGGAGAATGTAACGCGATCGTTCGGCATCGGTCTACTGCAATGTTTCAGACGAATTTCATGCAACGCGATCGCCTCTCGGCCGCGGAAGCGGTGAACGGCGGCGAAATGTAATAACGTTTGCATGTAGAAAAGAAAAAGGGACGGTCTTAATTCAACGCCTAATTTATGATCCTGAACGCCGGTTTTCACGCGTGTCTCCTTTTACGTCAGAGGATTTATTTTCGAGTCTTCGGTATTCAGTTTCCAATGAGCACAAATCACGTAATAGCATTCTTGGGAAATAATGACAAATTATTATACTTAGGATCTTCCGTCGAAATAAAAGTTCAAAACTTGTAAAAAATATGACAGCAGAATATTATAACATATATTATATAAAGTCTCACACGTGTCATATAACTGCAAATAAAAAAAGTGATTTATCACTCATAATAAATAATTAAAACTGAACAGATGAAAATCTTTTTTAACCATTATCTTTTCAATCTATATTTGCATATACATTTTATTCCTGTTTATACTATTATATTTATACTATTATATTTTTTGTTGTATTTTTACGTGTTATTTGATTACAAGTGAATTTATTGTGCCAAGAGGAACTCGTTACGCGCGCATATGTTCTTCATCTTGTTCCTTGTGATCCCCCTTCATTTCTCATCGCGTGCGCTCTCTGCATTCCGCGCCAGCATTCTCACTTTTACTCTCACTAATGATCGGAATCTCATGCTTTAGAGAGTGAAATAATGATCGTCTTATCTCCGGAATTCTTTCTTGAAATTGGAATCATCGGTGAAATCGCGCGTGTTTTCGAAACAAAAAATAGAACGAGATATATCATTTAATAATAATGTATTTTAATAATGTTTTTTTATAATAATGTATTTAAATATTATTTCTTATACTAATAATATAAATATCAGACATTTAAATCAATCGAATTATTAATGTGCGACAATAAAAATGTCAAAAAATTATTAGTAATTGTTGAAATCATAAGCGCATTTTGAAACACAATTGAATTTGAAAGTGTTCTTTTGACATTGCAATTACTTCAGTTAAAATATAAGCATGAAATATATATATGCAACATATTATGTACGAAATATGTATTACAGATGGAGGAGAAATCGAAAATTGTAAAAGAATGCTGCGAAGGATATAAAATGCTGATGAGTCACGACGATGCAGAGACGAATGCGAGGTGTTTACCGTTTTGCGAAAAATGTCTGATGGGTGTATGCATCGCGCCGAACAAATGTCAATGTAATCCTGGATATCACGGAGATAATTGCACCCTTGGTAAGTCGAAATTAAAATCAGTTCATTAACTACAATGTTCTATTTCTTTATAAGATATAATTGAATTTGGTAATTCATTATCGATCCTTTAAACTTGTAATTTTTGCATATACACTTAAAACATATTTTAAGATTTTCATATATTTTATAGTGTGAATTTGTGACATGTATTATCATAATTATTTTCTGCTTTCTGTGTAATGTATTTCCAAAAAAATTACAGTAAAAAAACATGAAAGAAAATTCTTTCTTCCTATTGTATTTGCAAGTCTCTTTTACATGATTCTCATTATATAACAATTTTAAATTTACTTTCTTATTTTATTAACTATCTCACATATCTTTATTTCGACATAATATATAGTAGCTATATATTAAGTTTCTATTGCTCGACATATATGTATATAATTACTTAAGGCAGCACTAGTTTCATCTAACATCATTCTCAATATGAATATGAGAGCGATCTATTTATATGATATTAAAAAAAAAAACAACGAAGATATTTCAAAAGGTCGTTAAAGCAAGATCCTTGATCGATGATATTTGCATCATCTATTTATCGAAACGGAATAATGTCTATAGTGCTAATTAGGTGCTAATAAATCGCTGTGACATTTAAAAAGATATATGTAAACTTAAGCAATAAACAGTTATAAATATACATACAAAGCGAGAAGTAAACCTTCAAAAAACTTTGAATAATTAATAAATTCACTGGCTAGTTTTCAAGGTCCGTGTGATTTATAAATTCAGTGACAGTTTCGAAATAATTCCCACTCGAAAAAAGCGTTTAGGACTAAAAAAATAAGTGATGCGTTACCCGATTTGTGAAGCAGAATTGAGAGTGAATAAATCCGAAATGGATAAATGCAAAACACAATGAGAAATTTTACGCTTTATGAAACGAACTGACCTTCCATGATCAAAAAAACGCGCATGTAAAATGACTGTTTTCAGAGATAAATAGTATTTCCACACAAATCATAATAATAAGTTGGAAGCATTATTTTCACATCTCGTTAAAACGAACGTTTATATTACACATCGTTGCAAAATTGCTGTAGAACAAAGATGTTAATCTATTATTTTAGAGCAATAGAATGCATAAATAGAAGATTTTTAAAGCAATATTTGCTTCTTCACATTATCAATTTTAATCAATTTTTTCCGCTATTTATGTAATATTAACACTTACTAATATTTATAATCTTACGCTTTTTGCAATATTTGAAGTCATCGAAATTATTTTACATTTTCTTTATTGTGAGACCATAAGTATTAGGGTTAATGATAAAATTACAGAGATTATTGCGAACATTATCGTGCATTATCATTTAAACAAGCAAAAGTTGCATGCAACTGTTGCGTCAATACAATCGGGGACTTCGAAAGTTGCGGAAGCCCGGAAGTTACGAAGCCGCTACTTTCCCATGAACATTCGAGAAGGTCGTGGGCGGAATGGAGTTGATCAGATACAACATCCGATATCATATAATATAATCGTGACGTCAATGCTTTATAAAAGACAATATATTCACAATGATAATCTCATTCATCTTAAAAATATCTCCTAGATACATTTTACATCTCTACTTCGAGAGACTTATTAATGTCAGCAATTACATTTAATTATTTGCGTTTACATGGAAATTACACCATTAGCGCAATTTCCGTGTAATATATTAATATATTACACAAGACTATAAAAAATTCTAGTCTAAAATATATGTAAATTATATTAATATTGTAATTTAAAATGTAAGCTTTTGTGCGAAGATGGTGCAAATAGATATCTATTGATAGAATGAATATATTAGACATTATTTCTTTTAAAGCGTTGTGTACATTCATAAAATATCGAATATTAATTTCATCTCGCAGAATGCCCGATAGGATTCTGGGGTCTATACTGTATGGAAGTGTGCAATTGCGGTAAAAATGGCATCTGCGATCCTGTAAATGGCATTTGTCAATGTTCTCCAGGACTGCAAGGACCACAGTAAGTAAGCGGTTAAAAAAATCTCACATAAACAAAGGCTATCGTCAAGAAATTAAGGCAGCATAATGTTTAATATGTTAAGTTAAAAATTATGCTGTGAAAGTGATCACTTTTTTGCAGATGCCAAGAGCATTGTGCAATCGGCCAATGGGGCCCAGATTGTGCAAACAAATGCACATGTCAAAACCGGGACAATAACTGCGATGCCGTAACCGGAAGGTGCACGAACGGCGACGCCTCTTTAGTCGAACAAACGTCACCCGTTTATTTGCGGAGTTCTACTACTGAACGCGTACAAACATCCAGAATTGGCAACGCGGAGTACACAGAAGTCGTCTTGGCGCCGCGTAAAACTACCGAGCGCCAGACAGAAGGTGAAATAATATGTTTACCGAAGAAAGTATTTGTGTGCGTGTTACGCAACTGTTTGCCCAAAGATGTAGAAATGGCTCTTCAGGCTTTTAACCCTTCTGTCAATGCATAATTCACCTTTTCATCAATGTATTGGTATCCGGGTATCAACTGCGTGTTTTCAACACATTGCACCGCGACAATTTCTTTATAGCAATTGCTGGGCATCGAACATTCTTTCCCGTTATATTTTAGGAGGTTTCCGAATATAAAGGCTCTTTGTATTTTGTTTCGGGCGGAGAAAAATTTCGACACATTTTTAATATTTAAAGTTGCTTTGGGTACCCGTCCATTGACAGAAGGGTTAAACATTAGAGACAGCTGCACAGGAAAAATTTATTAATTAGATAAAGAGCTGTGTCAAGAAAAATTTATTAATTAGTTAAAAAGCTGGCATCAACCTAATTATATATTTCTTACTCTCTTTTCACGTAAACGATGGATTGTCTTTTAGTTTAATGTAATTTAATATATAATTAACTAATAATATAGATTAAAGATATTTTAATATGTTATAATATTTAGTTTTATCCGCAGATATTAATGATAGTTGGAATGATACAAATTACATTTCCGAAACGACGAGTCCGGCAACAGCATCGATCGCAATTCCTCCTCAGAAAGCGACGACAAATGAGACGCGAATGAAGAATCTTTCGACCACTGCTCGACCTGTAATCGTATTAGTCTCTGTTCCCGAACGCGGAAGGGACGTCGAAAAAGATAGGCAAAAGTTTGCAACGAAGGACGCGTTTCTCAGACACGTGCAAAACGACGGAAGCATCGACGTGCCAAATATCGATTATGTAAAAACCGTTCATAAAGGTATTATTTCCAGAGATATTTTGAAAATATATATAAATATCCTCACATTTTTTTCATGCGTCCGTATTCGATATCCACTAAAACAAAGTATTTTTATTGGCACGACAGACGACATTCAGACATCTGCGCCAATTCCACTGGACATCGCTCTAATTGTCGTGGCTGCGATCGTCTCCCTCGGTCTGACCTCGCTCGCGGTGGTTATGGTCCTTCACATGCGTTCCAAGCTGTTCGAGACCGTTCGTCTTGCCATCTACGATGACGAGAAGACCAAGAGCCAAGAACGCGAAAGCGTGAACAGCGGTAGATTGTCCACAGTGGTGAACGCTAGCCTGCCTCGTGAGTATCGAGCATTACATTCACTTGATGCAACATTCTCTTCTTGGTTCTGAATTGTTAGTGAAATCCGTGTGTCCTTGACCCTGATGCGGTCTAGCCACGTAACGGCCGTGACGATAGTCTTGGCCGTCATAACTAGCGAAGAAGCTATAATCGGTCGTGCGATATCATCTAAGTCCTTTGTATCAGTTTGATCAGTTCTCTTGTACCAACGCGTATGTGTATGTATATCCGATTTCGTTACGATTTTAGCACCTCCGATTCGTGTGAATCCCATATTTGCTACTAGTATGGAACCGGAAACGATATTGACTGTCGACGGCATTGAGTCCTTGAATACTTATGCTAATGGCGCCGCTACAATCGGTCTGCGAATTTCCGGTAATCTTCGCGGTAAGTTCCCATTTTTTTAAGAAAATTTACACGCAAAAATAACACAGTGATATCATAACAGTTACAAAATAATTAGCCTCCATTAGATTAGTAAAAAGATCTAATAGATAAGTAGTTAGTGACAGTTAATCCATATAATACAAATAGTTTTATTCTAGTAAAATTATAATTATAATATTATAATTGCAGCTTTAATAAAAAGACTAAACTATAAAACTCTTATTATTTATTTATATTATTCAAAACTTATGTTGCTGTGAATCATAGATCTGTTACAAGACAGCCATTACGATCGACCATCGGCAACTCTGATACGCCTGCAGACAAACTTTGACCATAACACGGAGCATGTATACGATGAAATACCTTTACAAACCACTCCGTTATCCAATCATAAGGATATGTGATGAAGACACTATTCACTACATTCATGGTCAAGTCCATCTGTAATTAATGATGCAATATCGTCATAAGAAAAAAAAAACGTGAAGCATTTTTAGACGAAACGCGATCTGTTATGAACAAATAATCGATGAAAAGTCAATCGTTCGAACTTATTGAAAAATGCGCGAATACTGGTTTCCGACCTTACGCACAGCCGTTGAACGCGCTTGAAGGCTGAACGTGACTATAATTGAGTGGGATAAGCAGAAAAACAAGTCGTTTAAGCATCGTACTGTCAATGACCGCCGATAGAATTTAACCAGTGGAGCGTGCAACTTTCTGAATCAACTATTTCAACGGGATGACGTCAAACCGAGGGAGAGAGAATGCACTAGATTACGATTGCGCGCGAATGTGCAATTAGACGGAAAGCGCGAAATAATAGTCCCGTGTAACAAGCGGGAAAATACAGCGGGCCGAAATACTATCATTATCCAGCTAGTATTAAACATTTGTACAGACGATGCGAAGTTATCTGCTTATGAATAAACAGATGCGAAAATAAATTGCCTGATAAATCTGACAATTTCGCTGAGTATGGGCGTAATTTACTCGGTTGCGTAGTTTATAAATTATGTTGCGTAAATTAATAAATTAATTGTTTACTCCAATTAATATTAGGAGCGATTCTTTTACATTAAATACCGTCATTGCACGGAACAAAGTACGTTTTTTTTTCTTAAATTTAAGAATATTACAAATTTTTTATAACATTATTAACAATGTTATTATAAATTTTTGATAAATTAATAATTACTTCGTAATAATCTCGTTATAAAAAAAGTAGCATTTTTTCTATGCATGAAAACATTCTCTATTTCATGTTAATATATGCCGCGTTTTCGAGTCATATCAATAGTGATATGTAAGTAAGTGATAATTTAATCAATGATATAAATTCTTAATCATAAGAGACAGTACACTTAATAATATTTCTGTGTTAAAATAAAACCAAAGAATTAAAGTCCTATTAAATCGACACAATGTATATGCATCGTAGAAAAATATAATGTGCCTATATTTCCATAAAAGTTAAAAAAAAACTTTTAATAGTTATGTATAATAAATTAAATAAAATAAATTATGTAGTTAAAATATATATCTTATATAATCTTATATAATCTCTTAAGTTCTTTTAATCATCATTATTTTCGTGTTATTGCTTTGTAAAATGTCACATTAATTTAGCTTTGTATGCTGAGATATTTTTGTAAAAAAATGGGAAGCATCAAAAGGATTAATTAATATTGAATTATACGTTATTACTGTTGATAATAATTTAAAAAATTCTATCCTCCTCCATATAAAAAAATAGTTTTCATGGAAAGAGAAGAAAATCCTCTCTTATATCATGAAAAATAATCTGATCTTTTCGGTAAAGTACGAAAAGATGCATTCTGCAATAAATAGTTGTACTCGTTTCAAGGAACTGTTATCTGCAGTCAACATTAGCTTATCATAATTAAATAAACATATGCTGTGTATTTATCGCATTTAACATTCTTGCACTTATTATCGCCCTAATTCGCTCATGCATTCATTCCCGGATGATATCAGACGGATTGTATAAATAACATTGATATGTAAAGCGAAATTCAAAATAAAGTACACATACGGATTCAGAAAACATATATGTTTTGTATGATAATTTAGTGTTTATCTCAATTTGATTATTTTGAAAATTCATAAATTATTTTCTCTCACAACATTATATGAATATAAACATTAAATTCAGTATAATCTTCTCTTCAGATAACCCAACTCGGATAAAGTAAGTGAATAAATGTTTCTTAATTATAATAACTTTCATATATTACTTATGTTTCCTTATACTTTATCGTAATTTAATATGTGCATGACGTAAACGTGTAAAAAAAAAAAAAACTATTTTTCACAACTTTTACTTAAAATTCAGAAGAATCTTGCAAAAGTGTAATTTTTATGGTTTACATCAAAAATATCTGGTGATATTACTAAGCTAAAATTTTTAATTGTAATACATTATCATATTCTTTCACTTTGTGCACAAAGTTACGATGAACTACAAGTTGCGATAAATAATTTATTTACAATTGAAACCGCGTTGAATGAGTCAATTATGTCCTAATTAATAGCAATGATCTAATCAATAATTAGATAAAAGAGAAAGTATAAAGAAACGGACACATGAACGCTCTATTGGCCCCATTAAGGCTCTTTGACATATCGATATGCATAACTGATAACCATTTCCTTGAACGAGTGTTGCGTAGTTTAATCGAAAAGATGAAAAACGCTGGCCTCTGCGACACTCTTATCGCGATGATGCCCGCTCTCTGACCGAAAATAAGCATCCAGTAGTAAATTCGCGATCGTTCATGCAACATGCAAAGATTGTTGATCTGCCTGGCCGTTTTTACGTGCCTGTGTGCCAGCACCTGGGCCACGAACGGGGTGAAGGGTGGACATCGACCGCGTTATCCTACAAGTGGAAACTATCACGGTAACACCAACTCCTCGCAAAATGGTCTTTGCTATAAAACGGTCCCGTAAGTAATCAATTTTTCAATTCGAGACGAGCGCGATATTCCTGATAATAACACAATTCAGTATTATTTTCTGCTTGCGTATTCTTTGTATTTAATATGCGAGCACACTAAGAATAATATAAAATATATCTGTGCTTATTGTAGATACAGTGTTTTGGCTTCGAACTCTAGTGGATCGCCTTATAATACCATCCCTCAACCACCAGGAGGCCAGTCTGTAAGTAACTCTCTCTTTTGACCGAAAATTTTCCCGCGTTCTTGTTAATTTTTGACAAATATAATAAACTAAATTTCTTAAAAAAAAAAAAAAACAAGAAATCTTAGAACGCAACGTTTGTGCATTCATTACAAACTATTCAAATAGCTCCTTTAAGACGGCAATTATAAGAATAAAATAAATCTCGTGTTCATCAGCATAACGAGGGTTGGATTACTATTCTGGACTGTTGCGACGGCTACAAGCGTAACGTGACGAGCGGCTTGTGCGAACCGCATTGCGATCGCGGCTGTTTCGGCGGTCGCTGCACAGGACCGAACGTCTGCAGCTGTCAACCGGGATGGCGTCCCGAGGAAGGCGTTTGCATGCCTGTCTGCACGTACCAGTGTCAAGAGAACGCCTATTGCTTCTCTCCGGAGGTGTGCGTGTGCAAATTGGGCTACGATGAGGTGAACAGTCAGTGTAAGCCGATCTGCCCTGACGGATGCAACGGCGAATGCGTGGCGCCGCGAGTTTGCCGATGCGGGCCAGGATATGTTCTGAATGAGCGCAAGGAGTGCGTGGCCGCTTGCGAGGGAGGCTGCGCGCACGGCACCTGTAGCGCACCGGGTGTGTGCACCTGTCACGAGGGGTAATTATCTTATCCTTTCGAATATCTTATGATCTCCGGTGACTACGCGGTATTTCTATCATAATTGAACTCTGCCTCGTAATTGTGTGGAGTTCTACATATGTATTAACCTGTTTTTAAAGAGCGGGGAGATATCTAACAATAAATATATATATATCGATGTTCATAAGTATATATCGAAATTCATCGAACGTGATATTGCGCTACAAAGTTATACACCGTGTAATTTTATACAGGCATATAAATAAGTTATCTTTTAACTTTTATGCACGCGCACCGACATTTGTGTAAATAATATTATTTTTATTAGAGAGATAGATGCTAGAGAACTTGAGATATGAATAATTACGTTCGGCGTGACACATGCGTAATAAATATGCGAAGTATTACGAGTTTCATCAAACGAGAGCATTGGATTGTTAGTATACATATTAAATTGTTTATACTGTATACAAAAGATTAGATACGTATATAGCTTATTGATAGATAGTTATACTGTATATACAGAAGATTAGATATAGCTATATTTCGCAACTGCCGATTGTGATATCTTCAACGCGTTCCTTGACGAAACGTTATAAATTGTTTTACAGATACACCAATCCTCTGGGTGACCGCGAGTCCTGCATCCCTCACTGCCCGAACAGCTGCGACGGCGGCGAATGTATCGCGCCGAACATTTGTAGATGCAGACCCGGTTTTAAGCACGATCGCAGCGGCGGTTGCGTGTCGGAGTGTCCGGGTGGCTGCGACGGCGGCGAGTGCGTCGCGCCGGGCGTTTGCGGCTGCAGATCCGGATACACGCGGGATCCTTACAGCGGCCGATGCGTCCCGACTACCCCCGGCTCGTCGCAGTGCGGATCAGGGTATACTGTCGATCCCGATACCGGTAGATGCATCCCCGCACCGACAACCGTCACGACCACCCCGTCGCATTCCGGCGACTGTAGATACGGCTGCGGTCCGCACAGCGTCTGCGTAGGGTATAACAGATGCGCCTGCGAATCGGGATTCGCGACCGATCCCGATACCGGTAGATGCATTCCCCTAACATCCTCCAACGCGACCGATTCGCAATGCAGATACGGTTGCGGTCCGAACGCACGGTGCATCGCCCCGAACGTGTGCGTCTGCGATGTGGGATTCCGCAACGATTATGCGACGAATAGATGCGTCCGATACGAGGGGGATGATACGGACACACGCGTGTGCCAGCATCCGTGCTTGAACGGCCAATGCACGGGGCCGGATCAGTGCACCTGCAATCAGGGATACACTTACGACACTCGTGACGTCACACGCTCAAGATGCGTACCGGTATGCGTAGGCGGATGCCTGAACGGCGTGTGCACACTGCCGAATTTCTGTATTTGTAATCCCGGATATCGGAAAGAGGGCGGTGTTAAGGGTCGGCAAAGATGTGTCCCGCAAGAGTAAAATTGATGTTTCCGAAATATACGAAAAACTGACAACACGAAGCGTATTAATACTTAGATTAGTTTGACAAAGCGAGCATACATTCATTCCCGGATGATATCAGATAGATTGTATAAATATCAATATGTAACGCGAAAGTCATAATAAAATACGCATACAGATAACAGGAAACATTTTATATGATAGTTTAGTGTTTAATTTAAAACCACAATTTGAATATTCTCTCGAAGAAGAAATTATTTTCTCTCAAAATATTATATGCATATAAATGATAAATTCAGCATAATCGTCCCTTCGGTTAATCTAACTCGGATAAAGTAAGTAAATAAATGTTTCTTAATCATAATAACTTTCATACATTACATATTTCCTCTTATACTTTATCGCAATTTAAGATATGCATGGCGTAAACATGTAATTAAAAAAAATTTACAACTTTTATTTTTAATTTAGAAGAATCTCGCAAAAGTGAAATTTTTATGATTTATATCTAAAATATCTCGTGATATTATTCAGCTAAAATTTAATTGTAATATCTTATTTTTTTATTTTGTGCACAAAGTTACAAGTTGCTATGAATTTATTAAAATTATTAATTAAAATCGTATCGGATAAATTAATTACATCCCATTTAATAGCAATGATTTAATCAATAATTAAAATAAAACGTATAAAGAAACGAACGCACAAACGCTTTATTGGCATAAAGACTCATTGATATGTCGACATGTATAATCGATAATCGTTTCTTCGAACAAGTGTTGCGCAATTTAATCGAAAAGGTGAAAACTACTGGCCTCTGAGGCAGTCTTATCGCGTCTAGATGCTTGCTCTATGACCGAAAATAAGAATCAGTAGTAAATTCGCGATCATTCATGCAACATGCAGAGATTATTGATTTGTCTAATTGTTTTTACATGCCTGTGTGTCAGTACCTGGGCAACAAACGGTGTAAAGGGTAGACAACGACGACTACGTCGTCATACAAACAGACACTATCACCAACTCCTATGGACCAATTTCTCGTAAAATTCTCTATGTTACAAAACAATGCCGTAACTAATCAATTTTCAAATTGTAATGAGCGTAAAAAAAATACTGACGATAATACATGTCAGTACTATTTTCTGTTTGCATATTCTTTATATTTAATATGTGCGCGTAACAATAATATAAATATATCTGTGCTTATTATAGATACAGTCATGTTTTAGCTTTGAACTCTAGTGAATCGCCTTACAATATCATCCAGCAACCACCCGAAGGCAGCCAATCAGTGAGTAACTGTGTAAATCGAACATTTTTCTGCGTTTGTGTTAATTTTTGGTAAATATAATAAACTAAATTTTCTTGGAAACAAAAAATCTGAAAATGCAACATTTGTGCATTTATTACAAAACTCGATATAAACTATTTAAATAGCTCCTATAAGACAATTATATTTCCTATAAGACAATAGTCTCCCATAAAATATGTATCAAACAATAATATACAAATAGGATATCACATAGAATTGCACATTTATATACAATTAAAGTTTCTATAGTAATTACTTTGTTCTGTAATAATTACTTTGATGACTAATATCATACACAAATTCTTGAGTAGTATTGTATAAAATAATTTGCAGACATAATTTTCTTAGAACAAATAAAGTGTCAGATACAAAAAAATTCTAAAAGCAAATGAATACATTAATTAATAATTAAATATTGTGCTAAAAACACGTGAAAATATCTGTAAACTTAAGTATAAACGTAATTGCTTAATATATATTGTGCAACTGTTTATTTTGCATACAACTGATGTTATTGCATCGTAAATAGGTCACTGCAAACTGCATCCTTGACCTAGTATGTCAATTAAGTTTTGCTCGAGAAAATATACATTCCGTTCATGCACTGTTGAACATGCGGAATTGATTCGTTTACATCATAAAACAATTATGCAGCTTTTACAGCTTGATGCAATATACATTTTAAAAAAGTGCACTAGGTACTTCATAATTATCGCATAGTCAATGCTATATGTTTTAATATATTTAAATAATTTAACAAATTTTTAAAATTTCCATGATGAGAATACTCTGCATATTACATAATTTGCAGTGTGAATAGGCAAGCAAAATACGTGCATTTTATTCAATGGAGAGAATTTTTATAAATCAACCTGAATACTTTTTTTAAACATTTTATTCATTTATTCAAAATAAATTAACGACTGCGACATAAAACATGCATGTATATAAAAGAGTTTTTGATAATAATATGAAACAAAGATTACTTAAAGAGAGAAATTTATCATATATGTAAGTTGAGGATTCATATAAATTTAATTGGTGACAACAGCTAACATCCTGTCGGATCCTGATAGCGCGCTACATCATAACAGAGAGGAAGAGAAGCCTCTAGTCTAGTTCGCGACTTGATATACAACTGTCCGTCAATCGCTCTTTCTCGTCTCCTCACGAAAATAAATTTTTCTATATTTAGCACAATTATGAAATTTTTATATGTCGTATTTATTCTTGCTATTCTACAAAACAGACTGATAACTGAAATAATCAGTCTATCATATCATTATAATGATCAGCTGATCCTAGAGACAGAAGGAAGATGTAGTAAATTAGTTAGGTAAGAGTCATATATTTTCTCTTTTTCTCTCTTTATAAATCGAAATAGTGCTCATCAGACATATTCAATATGATTGATATAATGCATAAATGAGCTAATGTTGCTAAAATTACACACTGTTTGCAGTGTTCGAGAAAGCCGAGAAGTTCCATACATAGAAACATATAAAGAGAGGACATGGGGTCTTTTTTATAAGACTCGGACTCGATGGAATTATAAACTTGAGGTAAGATTTGAGCGTGTAAAAACTTCTGTTCCCGCGTAACACACTTGCTCTCTCTCTCTCTCTCTCTCTCTATAAAATAGAATAATATTATTAATGTACAGAAAATTATAATATTTGGCACATATGATATTTCCTTAATAAAAAATAAAATAATTTTTCTGTAATAAAAATATCAAGATGTGAATTTTTAAGCTATAAAGAATTGAAAAAGATAAAATTTTAGATAAAAGATAATAATATAACAGTCTTTTGTAGCTAATATCAAATAATATTTGCTTTAATAAAATCTTAATTTGAGTTTTATACATATATATGTAGTTTATCATATGTAATATTAATATTTGAAAAATTATTATATATATATAATATATCCGATTAAGTTTTATTAGTAGAAGAAATATTATTTTATTTTTTGTTAAGGATATTATCTTCCATTAGCCAACTCAGTTATCATAACCAAATAATTCTATATTTATATTCTCTAAAGATTTAAATGCATCTCTTCATGTAAATATCGCGATGTTGCTAATGATTGTGAAAAATTTGTTTCTACTTTTAGTATTACCAAACATTCCGCAGACAATACATATGCTGCGACGGATATGAGCTGAAATTCTCTTCTTCAACATGTGAACCAATTTGTCAACCAAAATGCGGAAACGGCATTTGCATTAAACCAAATGTATGCATATGTTATTATGGATATAAAGAAAAGGAGGATTTCGATCCTGTCTGTGTCCCTGAATGCACTCATACTTGTGTGCATGGCAAATGCACCGCGCCTGAAGTTTGTGCGTGCGATAATGGATACTCACTAAGCATGGACGGTCATACTTGTGAACCTGTTTGCAATTTAGCATGTCTCACAGGATCATATTGCTCTGAACCTAGTCACTGTGCCTGTCTAAATGGATACACCGAGATAATTCTTCTTGGTCGCAGAATACTTAACGTAGGTAAAAAATACAATTCATTTGAGTTTGTTAAATTTGAATTTTGCTTATTTAACACGATGGTCACGACCAATGTAAACATAAAATCAAAATTGAAAGATTATGTTCAATGTTATATGTCTCGTGAAAATAATTGTTGTCTCAATTAGATAGATATTAATATTAGAAGAAAACACAAATAGACAGAAAAAAAACAGCACATGTCGATAAATATTCGCATCTCTCTGTACCCAGAAATGCCAACCTGTTTGCGAAAATCCATGCGTTCACGGCGAATGCATCGCCCCTGATACCTGTGCTTGCAATACTGGTTATGAGCTTGATCCGGACAATATATTCATCTGTAAACCCAAGTGCGAGCACGGTTGTCTCTATGGCACGTGTACGGCGCCCAACGTGTGCACTTGCGACAAAGGTTATTCCTTAAAAACTCCGAGTACGTGCGAACCAATTTGCAGTGAAGCTTGCGTCATGGGTACTTGCGTGGCCCCTGAAAGCTGTAGCTGTTTCAAGGGCTATGGCTTACTTGAAAATTCAAAGCACATTTGCGAACCGGTCTGTGAAAAAGCTTGTCTCAATGGATGGTGCACTGAGCCTGGCGTATGCACATGCAACGAGGGATTCCGACTGAGCGGCGATGAATCAACGAAACACGTTTGCGAGCCTTACTGCGAAATTTCTTGCAAACCGTTTGGCGTTTGCACCGCACCGAATGTTTGCACTTGTTTCGAAGGATATCGCCTAGCTGACCAGACCCTACCCAAGTATATCGTTAGTATTAGAGAGAGAAAAAAGAGAAATTAACCGCAAGGTTATTTCTTATAATATCGTTTTAAGAAGAGCGTCGTGTATATACTTTATATTTACATAGAATAATTTTTTACATTCACATAGAAAATATTGATTTTCAGAGTACATACTATTTTAGTGCATTCTCAATGTGCGAGCCGATCTGCGACACAGAATGCATCAATGGATACTGCAGCGCTCCTGATACGTGTAGTTGTGATTTCGGTTATCAATCGTCAAACGGCAACTTTACCAATATCTGTGAACCCATCTGTAGCCGGAATTGCGTAAACGGCGTCTGCAGCGTACCCGAAACTTGTACATGCAACAAAGGCTATCGTTTTTCCAAGAACAATTCTTCGAACATATGCGAACCTTTCTGCGAAACTGACTGCATCAATGGATATTGCAGCGCGCCAAACGAATGCACCTGTAACTTTGGCTACCAACCTACCGAGAACAATCGTACGAGCCTCTGCGAACCGATTTGCAATCCGAGCTGCAAGAATGGTATCTGCGTCCAACCCGACGTATGCAATTGCAAACCAGGCTATCGTCAATCGACGCATTCTATGAACGTGTGCGATCCCATCTGTCATCCAGTCTGTGAAACAAACGGAATCTGCGAGGCGCCCGATTTATGCGTTTGCAAGGATGATTATCGCATGATTTATTATGATGAAAAAGATGTTCCGTTTAGATGCGAGCCGATCTGCACCGTCGACTGCGGAAACGGCACGTGCACGGCGCCGGATATCTGCTCGTGCTTCGATGGTTATCGAAATGCGGAAACAGGTAGGTGCGAGCCTTTTTGTTCAACGTGCAACAATGGCACGTGCGTCGCACCTGAAGTCTGCAAATGCGACGACGGATTCGTCCTCGAAGACTCGAAGATCGGACCCGGAGTCAGGGAATCTCGTTCCATCCCTGAGGATGGACCGGGAAACTCAAGTAGATGCGTGCCGCGTTGCGAGGGTTGCGATAACGGCGACTGCGTGGCACCGGACGAGTGTCAATGTCACGCCGGTTTCGTGAAAATCAAAGGTACCTGCGTGCACGCATGCCAGGGTGGTTGCGGCACTCATGGCGAGTGCATCGACGAACGCAGGATTTGCGAATGCAACTACGGATGGACCGGCCCGCATTGTGATCGACCAACCTTGTGTATCTCGATCTTAAACGACGAAGATAATCGTACCGAGTCGTAAGTATCTAAAGTACAGCATTTTACAAATTCACACTCTTTTATTAAATAGATATAATAGTAATTAACATAACAGCAATAAGTATAATTAACCATATAATGAGATATCTAAATGGGTGCATCATTAACAAATATATAAATAAATAGGATAAGTAACCTCCCCCCCCCGCTCTCTTACTTTATGTAAATAGGACACTTTGATATTATTATCAGAAAAATTTTGACATTATAACGATATCTGAAATGAATCGTCTATGAATCATCTGACATTCATTTATTTTCTTGCAGATTTAAAGTCATAGAAGAACAAAATAACACTATCGAGCATGTACTTATAAATAACCCAGTATGTCCCAAGTGTATTAGTAAGATAAACAATGAGACTTTGTGCTTTAAGATGCACATTAATGGCACAGAAAAGGAAACACAAATTGGTTGTCTAATGAATGAAGGTTTGTTATAAATATAAATTTATTTAAAATGCATTTCTTTTTATCTCTGAGAAAAAAAAGCAGAAAGATAAAAATTTCAAATTTCTTTTCTGATTACGTACAACGATATATAAATATATTGAAATTGATTCTAACTTCTTTCAAATATGTTTATGTATCTGCAATATAGTTGTAGCATATGTTATTACATTAATATTAATGTAATAACATATGATACAACTATGTTGCAGATACATAAATATATTAATTCTATATTAATTCTTTTATTAATTTTATATATCTATATCTGTCTTTCTTTATCTTTCATCATATCAAATTTTTAATTCTCCTTACAATATAATATTACGCGACAAATTAATAAAGACTTATTACTTTTTTGTAATAGAATGCCTCGCATTGAGCAATCAGTATAAAGACGAAAAGGAAATTATCAAACTAAGTGGAATCGCAGGTGGTTTCGGAATATTACTTTTGATAAGTGCAGTAGCAGTTTATGTAGTACTACGGAAACGTCGAAATAAACGAATGGATGGTTCAGGTATCATTATCAAATTTCATTACACATATTATCCAGTAATAATTAGAAATAATTTCTCAATTATACATGCTTATTATTTAGAAAATGCTGGAGAAAAATAGAGTATAAAAAAAGAGTATAAGTTAGAAATATCAACTCTAAAGAAGAATCGATGAGTATATAAATAATTATCGCAAATAAAAAATAAAGTTAGATTCGTACGAACCAATGCATGCTTAAATAAAAAAAAATATATTTTTGAAATTATTATATGTTGATAAAATAACTATAGAAACATGCTATAGAAACTATAAAAACTTATATTAATAAATTAGTAAGTTTATAACTTATATTCCTTTCTCGAATAATCCAAATCTTAAAAGAAACATGACATTTTGAGGCATACTAGTAACAAACTAAATAATGATTAATTACTCATCAAATTATTCTTATTAACAGGTGATGAGCAGGTAATTTGCAGGCACAGTACATCAATGCAAGGGCTAATTGAACAGAGTAATAATAATTCTTAATATGAAAAAATGCTACGGAAATAATACGAAATTTCTGAAATTTCTGTAATAATAACGATAAAATACTGCAAAAAAATAAAGTTGTTTGTCATTAATTTAATTAATTAATTGTTAATTGAAGTTAAATGTATATTATTATATTCATTAATATAAAATATATTCAATAAATTATAATTAAGAGTTTTTAAATGTTTCGATTTCCTATCTGCTTTGTGATGTTTCGTTTCCTTGCACGTTGACAGTTTTCTCAAAATTTGGTCAGATGTAAACTAGAAAAACACGACCGCGCGTCTGCGGGAATCTCTCCTTTTTTGCTGTCAGAGCTTTTATATATTAATTCGTTTTATTAGTTTTCTATACGAATTGTGTAAATGGCGTCACATCAAGTGACCAGCTTCGTGGAATACATTATTGTTGTCATTGTCATTGGGATTTCGTGTTAAATGTTTAATTTAGAAACGCGGATGCTTTCATTGAGGTTTTCGACTACTGATACTCCTGCAGCTATTGAAATAGTTGCTAGATGAAATTGACTACTATTTGCTCCGAGCTAACCCGTGTTCGTCACGAAAAATGCAAAATTTTTGCGTGTGTTTCGCGATTTTAAACTATCTATTAATAATTTGGAATTGATGCTGCACGCATCTCTGCCATCCAGTTTTTAAAATTCTCGCATATTATCTACTCGCTGTGAAATTTTATGAAATATTTTTTTCCATACTTTTTATCTTTTCTTTCGTGGAGAAAAAGGAAATGAAAGAGAGATGCATAGATCGTCATCTTTATGTATAAAAGTACAAAAAACTTATTTTTAACTCATTTAGAATAAAGCGCCTTTTAAAACGAATGGTAATCCTATTTTATTCTATATTGTCTCAACATAAATGATATCAATACTTTAAACGAACTTTATACTACACATACACATGCATTTCAGTAAACTCTCTGATAGCACAGCACATCCTGTCTCATTAAAACAACGTAGTTCATACGCATGGAAAACAGGAGATAAAGGAGATAAAGGAGATAATACATGGAAAGAAAGTGTACAATAGTCAGTTCAAGTTTCACGGAGCAAGTGTCAACTTCGTAATAAAAACAACGTGCTATGGGGTTGTTTAAGAGCTTGATCACTATATTGATTGTCAGAATATTATTTTTACAAACAAGCAACTTATATATAAATGGAATTTCCCTGATAAATGTAACGTTACCTAATAAGCACATATCAATTAATAATTCAACGTGTGTTAAAGTAGTCAGGTATTTTTATATTTGTTATTCGATCTTTTTGCTGTATGTCGAAATTATATTCTATTTATATCTATTATGTATCTATTTCCGAGTTTGATATATTTTGAACTTTTCAAGAATAGTTAATCTTTCGAAAATACATTATTAATTTTGTTAATTTTATTACAGCCGTAAGTTATCACAATATATTCCTTATCTGGAAACATATAAAATGTCGAATTTTGATTTATTTTATTCTACCAGGACTCGATTGAATTACAGGAAAGAGGTAATCAAATCTGATAAATAGCATACGTAATAAGAAATGACAAATAAGAAAGAAAAAAGAAATAAAAAATTTCGTTAAAAAAAAATAATAAACAGTGAAAAAAAGAAAAATTTTCATATACATATCAAATGCATTCTTCTCATTGTTACTTTGCCCTACAATCGTAAATTTTTATTCTGGAAAGCAGATTAATTGAAACAATACTTCATAAATGAGATATTGAATTAACGAAACAAAATTTCAGAAAAGCTAGATATTGGATTGTTTGTACGCTAAATTCAAATTTATGTGTTGATCAGATATTATTGCTTTGTGACAAATTCAATAAAAAACTCAATAAAAATGCATCAGTAAATAATAGTATCTAAACGTAAAATTAGTATCACATCGCAAACAGATAGTATGTAAAATTTTCTTTTCTTTTCTTTTATTTTATTTTCTTATCTTTGCATTTATTTTACAAATGTCTTTATAAATGCATTTTTACCTCTCTCTCATTTCTCTCTCTCTCCCTCTCTTTTTTTCTTATCTACTTATATTATAATTCGCTAATTCACCAATTACATTTACAGTATCACACCGTACAGATCATAGAACGCGAATGCTGCGAAGGCTATGTTCAAATCGGTACAGAATGTGTACCGCATTGCCCACAATCTTGCAAGAAGGGATACTGCTTGGAACCAAACGTTTGCATATGTCACGCAGGATACCACGCTTCAAATGACACTAACGATAAAAAGACGACGTGCGTGCCGGTGTGCACGAACGGTTGTATCAACGGCACGTGCATCGAACCTGACATATGTAGCTGCAACGAGGATTATTGGATGGATTCGGACGGATTTACTTGTCGTCCCGTCTGCGACGAGGAATGCGAACGTAACTATGGATATTGCTACGAACCGCATGTCTGCTCGTGCAGTTCCGGTTACAAGAGAACCGAAAACTCCGACTCCACCTCGTCCACGTGCGAGCCTGTTTGTGATCGCGCATGCACGAACGGCTACTGCACGGCGCCTAACGTCTGTAAATGCTTGGATGGTTACGAGGTGGACCAGTTCGATCGCTTCACCTGCGTGCCTAAATGCGACGAGATCTGCGTTTTCGGCGCGTGCATGGCGCCGCAGATGTGTTTCTGCAACGACGGTTACAGAGCGGTGAACGCGAGCGTTTGCGAACCAATCTGTAGTGAACCGTGCAAAATGGGCATTTGCATCGCACCAGAGAGTTGCAGTTGTAACGATGGTTACCAGAACCGTAATGGAAATTCAAAATACGTATGCGAACCGATCTGCGAGACGGACTGTGGCAACGGTACGTGCATCGCGCCCGGAGTATGCATCTGCAACGGGGGTTTCGTTTATGATAATCAGACTCGAGTTTGTAAACCGCACTGCGTAATACCTTGTGAATCGAATGCGAAATGTACATCGCCCAATACATGCACTTGCTCCGAGGGATATCGCTTAATACAACACTTGAATACAAAACCATCGCGAGAGAGAGAGTCATTCCCTGTGACATTTAATGTAAGTATAGCAAGTATACAGTTGTACATGATAAAATATAAAAGATGTTGTTTATTTTACTATCAGAACTTGATATAAAAGAGGAAGATTTTTTCTTTTCAAAAAAAAATAAAAAAATAAAAAAATAAAAAAAATAAAAAAAATAAAAGAATTTTAAAAAATATATGTATATAACTTTTTCCTCACTGGAAAAAATCACAATTTTTTGTGAATATATTTTTTTATAATAACATTTTATTTAATGCCAATGAAAAGAGATGCTTTTTATTAACTGGCAACTATTCGCGCCCAACGTACGTACGTACGTACTTGTTGTACGATATTTCTAAGAGTATAATACTTTAATCACAGTTAAATTAAAATAAAATTATTTTTGTTATTCCTTCGATAAAGAATCAGAGATACATGCGGAATGAGGAAAATCAATCCCTATGCGAACCAGTTTGCGATTTTAAATGCATCAATGGCACGTGCACCGCGCCAAACGTGTGTACCTGTGACGAAGATTATGAACCATCGTGGATGAAGCCGCATCAACTGTCTTTGCCTGTCTTAGACAATAGCACGACGCGCGTTTGTGTTCCACGCGATAAACCTGCTTGCAACCCTTCGTGCGGGAATAATGGGATATGCACTGCATCCCTTACTTGCAATTGTTACGACGGTTACACGAAGCACGCTGATGGTCACTGCGTACCCCTTTGCGCTCAAAAATGTTCTAACGGCACGTGCACAGCGCCGGATCGCTGCACGTGTAACGCGGGCTTCGCCCTGAGAAACGAAAGCTTCTGCGAGCCGATTTGCGAAGGAGGCTGTCAGAATGGCGATTGCGTCGGCCCGAATAATTGCGTTTGTCGCGACAATTTTGTGCCGAATACCGAGTCTCGTTTTGGGACGGAATGCATTCCCGCGTGTTCCCGTAATTGTAGTGGTCACGGCGCGTGTATCGTTGAAGAAGACGAGTACAGATGCAAGTGTCACTACGGTTGGACGGGATGGGATTGCGATCAACCGACTATATGCTTTATAACAATGGATTTCAATCGCAGCGACATCAATAGGTAAATATTACCTACCTAACGATTTCTCGTCTTTGATATGCGCGTGGGAAAAGTATTCGCTAATCAAATAATTAATAAATTGCTTATTAAATTATATAATATGATTGCAGAATCACAATCCGTAACGATACAAATAATAGCATAATCATGCAAGCCTACGAGAACGCGCCGTATTGTTATCAGTGCGACAATTTTCTTAACAAGGAATCACTCTGCTACGTGGTACACTCTGATAAGGACAATACGACTCCTATCGTCGGCTGCTTATTTAGTACAGGTATTTGCGTTTTACTTTGAGAGAGAACAAAGAAATTACTTATTTTTTTTCATTTATAAGTACGAAAATTTTGTTAATTATTTATACATTAAAAACTATAGGAAGATTTATATCTTCCATTCTTTTAAACTCTTCTTTGTTCTGAGTGATCATCTTCAGTATAAAAAAATTAATTTTTCTTTTCTCCTTTATATAAGATAATATATAATTAAAGCAAAAATGACTTTTACTTTATATAATATAAATCGTTTCTATATTATAACAAAAAAAAAAGAAAGATGAAGATGGAGATAGAATTGCGAGATAATGTTTGCTTTGTGAGCTTTTCTAAATAATTATTAAAGTTTTTTAAATATTATTTTCTCACAAAATATCAGAGTGTTTTACGTTTTTCTACAAATCAATTAAAAACAGAGTAACGCTTTTAATTTTTTTATAAAAATAAGTATCTATAGAAAAATTATAAAATTAGCGTAAAAAATCGGTTACTCAAAACACTATTTACAAATTGATCGAAATAGTACAAAATTAATATTGGAAAAAAAAGATAAATTTGCATTATATTTATCACAATAGTGTTTGAGTTTGTATATATTTCGTTTCTATTCCATTTTTATTTTTCAGATTTGCCTTGTTATCTGACATCTCATTACAACGCCTCTATTAACGTTGCCAAAATAATTTGGATCCTCGTGACTATTGTCATATTAATTGCGACAATTCTAATAGCAGCAGCATATTTAATATATCGCAGACGCGAAAAGAAGAAAATGGCCACAGGTATATATTTGAGAATATATAGATAGGATTACAATATAACTTTTGACACAGTTTTATGTTTCAACAAATAATATAACTATTAAAAGATAATTGTGACGTCCTCCTTCCGTCTCAACACGTACGAGATAAATTATGACAGGCAATTATGAGTCGCTTCACGTGAATGATAAGAAAAACACTCACAGCTTCCTTAACATCAAATTACTTTTAATACGCTCCATTTATTCATTATAATAAATATTAAAATAGAAAGCTTATTTATATAATTAGGTTCTTATTCTATTTTGCTTGGCAATGATGATTATTATGAGAGATTTGTTTCACAGCAGGTATGCGGACAAACCTCTTTCTGCGAGAATCTTTCGTCACTGAATCTTTGTTACCTGAAAACGTGATCGATCTTTGAAAGAAACAATACGAAGACCATCGTGAAGAATTGTAATACTCGTGATAAAGTATTAACAAATATAATAATTATAATAATAGTGATATATTTTTTAGAGATTAAATTTTATTGTCAATAATATCTCCTAAAAAAGTTAAGTAACATTTATTTGATCAATCACTTTTAGTAATATATTTTAGTAATATTTCGATAATATTGTCGCGTATATAAGAGAAGAGAGGCTGATAGAATTAATTATTTCTTTAAACAAATATATCAAAATTATCTTGTAAGTATAAAAATAATTATTAGAATAGATTCTATCCAATGTGTAAAAGAGAGTACAATTGTAATTCACGCGATATATCCTATCAATATTGTCAACGGTCCATGAATAAATTCGCGTGAATAGGTTGTCTGAAATACAAGATGTGACGCAATTGAAGTTGCTGAACTATAACGCTCATCTATAATAAAACATTGCTGTTGCTTCGAAATAGTTTTGGCGTGTACGGTCATCATATATCGGTCACCTCGTTCAAACTATAATTACTGCCCCAGTTGCACCCTTGCCATCGTAGATGTCTGCCGACGATAAAACAGCGAAACGTCATTCCGTGATAAAACCTAACTCCAACTTGAAGAGAGAGAGGCAATGCTAGTCCCATTGCCCTTTATTTTCACCCGGACGCGAATCGATTACGGCAAATTGCTCCAAGTTAACGTCCGACAAACCGACACGCTGTTTCGTGTCGGTAAATTCGTCTCGAGAGAAAAAGGGATTCGGAAAATCTCTGCAGGAGAGAGAGAGAAAGGGAGAAAGAAGGGGAGAAATCATTAGCGTCAAACCAATAAACAATTGTGCCGTCTGACAAACCAAGAAACATGATACATACATTCGCCACCTCCGCTCTCCGAAGAGGCAGACTCACGACGACTAACCCTGTTCTCTCGATCGACGTAGCACGGCGAGGGCGAAACGAGACGAGACGACGCGACGCGACGCGAGGCGCCGCGACGCTCGTTGGCCGCGTCGGAATAGCGGCCGCGCGCAGCTGCAGCTGCGTCCTCGTTCTCCCTGCGAGGACCTACGATGTTCAGTGAACGAGGCGGCGCGGTTTCGAACGGGCCCGAATTA
The DNA here is from genome assembly GCA_963971435.1 of Lasius platythorax. Taxonomy (NCBI): domain Eukaryota; kingdom Metazoa; phylum Arthropoda; class Insecta; order Hymenoptera; family Formicidae; genus Lasius; species Lasius platythorax. The sequence goes on from OZ020541.1 coordinate 5,972,159, forward strand.
TACATCCTCGTAGAGAGTGCTCGATACCGCGAACGCGTGGAAGTTAAACGTCAAGAGGGTGCAGCGGACAGTTCCGTTTATTTTGTTTTATCCGACGCGACGCAGTAGATACGGACAGACGCGCACGAACGTACGGCGAACGGGGTGTAAGACGCTTCTCTGGGGCATCGAAGGCGAGAGGGTGCGCCAGCGGGGTGGCAGGGAAGGAGGGAGGGAGGGGAGAGGGGAAGGCGACGGAGAAGGATGTCGATGCGCCGTCGGTGGTCGGTTTCGGGGGTTGACTCGCGCCGCGGGGGCGATGAGCGCACTTCCCTCCGCCCTGAGATTGACCTGCTGTTGCTGCTGGCTCCTGCTGACCTGTCTCGTCGTCTTCCTGATACCTGCACCCTGCACCAGCGACACGCCGCGGCAGGTGGTACGCCGGACACGAGAACGGCCAGGAGGTGATGATGATGCGTTCGTGCGCGGGTCCAGCTATCTCGACGACGCCGACGTCGTCTACGACGACGAGCAAATACCCAGTGACAATGGCGAAAATTGGTTCGACAAAAATATTACCGCGGGTGAGTACTTTATTGACTTCTTCAATACGATGACAATGCCGAAATAATAATTGTACGTTCGGAGATGACTGGTAAACGGTGGTTACATTTAACGAACGAAATTCAATAAACAACCAATCCTTAAATGACTCGATGAATTGAGAATATAGAGATTATTTTAAGTATACCTTCATTAAATTGTTAATCAAAATTTCTTTCCCGATTATTGAAAGACAGAATGGGTGAGAATTGTAATTTAGAAGGTGATCAATATCAATGTCATCGATATCAATGATTACCACCGAGACATCCTAAGGAAGAAAGATTTGAAAAACAAGGATATGTTCGGATAGCTTAATGACAACATTAATATTGTAATACATTAACTAAGCGACGTCGATGAAGATGAAATTGTTAGTTTCTAAGGGCTAATATTGTCAATGAATAAATTTATCATTTTTCGCAAAATTTAAGGAAAAAATCGTGCAGACCTATCAATGAAAAAGTTAAATTCGAACTTAGAAGATTAAAGATTATGCTATTGTGTTATCCTTGTAATGTATCCGTGTAATCTCCTTGCGAAGTACTCGTGAAAGTAACAAAAGAATTGTTCAAATAATGCCAATAATTTAATAATATTGATTATTTCTTATTATATGTAATATTTATGAAAGATGAATAAAATGTCTAGTCACAATGAACTGATTTCTATGATATCCATTTAGTGATTTTTCAGTAAACGAGAATATTATTTTGAGTGCAGCAGTTGAAGACAATGTTATAATATTTTATTTAAAATAAAAAAAATTATAGATATAAAGTTTCGAATTTCTTAGATGTATCCCTATACAAAATTTACTTATAATATTGTTTCAAAATAGCATCATTGCTATAGAATAGAGTCAAAATTAAGATTTATTTGATTTTACACTAATTTTATATGCTTATATTTATTCCAAAATAGGAAATACATAAAATAAAAATATGTCTTTTTCAACATTTTATGAAATATATATTCGTTGAAAAAATTAAATGAAAAATAAAATTGTAATTGCAATCAAGATTACTTGAAACGAAATCGTATTTTTTATGCATCTATTATACTTTAAATTAAAGTATCCAGAATTAATAAAAAAAGTTATAAGTCTAATGAATCCTTTTCTTGCTGTGCTGTAAAATTTTTCACAAAAAAATTTATAAATTATTTTTTTAATTAGTGAATGTGAATATGAAAGCTTGAAAATGAAGATAAAAAATAAAGACTTTATTAAGTCAAATATTACTTTGAATAAGCAAAGACGTATATAAAGTAAATTATGCAAGTTAAATTGTGTTTAAAAAAATATCATTTTGCAAGCAATATTACGATAAAACAATTATTTACGCTTTTTAAATAAATAAAGTGACAATAAAACAAGAGAAACACTAAACGAAAGCTGGAGAGATACCTTTGAAATAAATGCAAGTAATATAACAGAACTTATATTAACTCTTATATTAACTTATATTAATTTATTATATAAAGTATCTATTGTTATACAAAATTTTATTCGATAATTAACATATATTTAATGTAATTTGCAATCGAAATATGTACACGACAATGCTCCATTTTCACGTAAGACAAGAACGATCGAAGGCAATGTATCTCAAGGTTCTCCTTGCTTGCGCTTGCTCCACAATGTGCAAACACGTTCCTCGAGACTGTTCATTAAAGCATATACCTTTGTTCCCGAATATATCCTCAAATGTAATCGAGGATTTAATTGACTTTATTAAATAATCAGGTATTCTAACTTTTGCGAAAACATAATGTACCATTTTTTCGATTAATGAGCAAAATTTTGAGCAAAAATCGTTTTTTTAAATATAAATATAATTTCTTAGACTATTAAAAAGCGGTAACAAAATTATATTGTCCAGAAATGAAGATATTATACATATATTGTCCAGAAATGCTAATGTAAATATTTAAATCAATTATTTTCAATCATAGAACATCTTTATTCTATTTAAAAAAATTATATTAGTTATTATTTAACTTTAATGCTTTATTAAAGCAACGTAAAATTTATTTAAGTAAATGTTAGATTATATCATATATATTTTTGTTTTGTTAAAAACTATAAATTTTTTAGAATACTAACGCACATTTTGTTTTAGTTTTCTTATATGTGTTTATTCTCCTCGATTTTATATTATACATATATAATTATTCTGAATTATTTATGAAACGTGTTTGTTAAAAAAATTAAATGATGTAAAATGAAATTGTAATTGCAATCAAGAAATTACTTGCAATCGTATTTTTTTAACACATCTATTATATTTTAAATTAAAGTATTCAGAATTAATAAAAAAATTAAATCTAATGAATCCTTTTCTTGCTTTGTGTGCTGTTTAAAATTTTATTAAAATTATAATATAAAAATTAATTATCGTTACTAGAACGGTTTTAGAAGAAACTGAAAGTATTTCTAATAGACGGGTTTAGTGTACGCGTCGATTTAATCGAGGAGGAAACGCGTTCTTCTTGATTTTCGCGCCAAACATACCACCAGTATTGATTTTAATGGATGCTGCCAAGCTCTGTTCTCCCCAGGTTCGCGTGTATGAATTAAAGTGCATATTATGCCTACGTTCGTTTTATTTCGGAAGTGTAGTGACTGTAGAGTGAGAGTAGAACTTAATAAAAAAAGATAACGCATCATTGTATACATTTATTGCTCTTCCATTCATGCTGTGCACTTTTTCAATTGAAAAGAAGCAATCGAACAGAACGGTGTTAGATTCTAAACTTAGCCGCTTAGTTATAATATGAAAATTAATACATAATAAAAAAGAATAAAAGCTTCAAGTTTATTGGTACCTCGCGAACTCACTTAATTGCCATAATAAAAAATGTAAGTCACGATAATAAAAATACACTATTATATTAATGATATTATGATATTAATAATTTAGCGAAAGAGCACAAAATATATTTATTCAATATTAAAAGAAAATATCTTTTTGCACATTTGATATTTTTTTTAACTCTTAATAGTTTGTATTTAATTAAAATAATCAGAGATTTTATAGTAACTTGAACATAGTTTTTTTTAACTACACTTAATGCATGCGCTATGCTCTATCAAGTGTTATTAAAAACTTGGGTTAAACTCTCTGTAAATCATGCTAATCTAAATTCTCACTCGATGAGAATGCGATAAAGTGCACGCGAAGTAACCGTAACGCGTACGTGTAATGAACTTTAATCAGAATGAAATTAAATATGGCCTGATAAAGAAATCCTGTCGAGAGGCTACACGTTTGCGCGAAACGCAAAACCGGTATAAGCTCATCACGAATCGACATAAACTATGTCGCGCGGACGCTATTATTCGCAAAACAATGAGTTCTGTAATATTGAAATCTCTGCATTTGCATAAGCATAAGCATCCATGGCGCCGTTAAATGACGCGAAACGTTTATCATCCACAACTGTCGTTGTCATTAAGTAAGCGATTTATGCAAATAACATGTACAGCCCAAAAGAAGTAAATTGTAAGCAATTGACAAATAAGACTGTATATTTAAGATATACACATATCATTAAGATAATGATATAAAAAGATTACTAAGACATAGAACAATATATTAATAAATTAAAGGTAATGAGAATTTGAAATGGATTTGAAGGATACGAGAAAGAACCTGTGACATTTTATTAATTTAAACATATCATTTAAACATATAAAATATATTTAATTAAATTTAAACATATAGAAAATACGTATTCATGTTTTAGAAAATTAATTTTTAGTTTAAGTTAATAGAAAATTTTAGCGTAACATTATCGCTGAATTGTCTCATTGCAGTTTGAAGGCGTGCCCAGAGAGTTGCTTGCAATTATTGCTTGGCCTATTAATGTGAAACGAACGAGAATATATAGTGCGAGAATATACAGTTACAATAGTCCGGCAGTAAACTCGTAATAAATAATGGCGTTGGCGCGCTGCCAGCTGATTGTACCTAAATTTTGCAACTGAATTAATAAATTGCAGAATTTAAGGTTTTTTATTCGCACTGTTTCAATACCTACGTTTTAAGGATTGCGTTATTAAAATAAAATTATTAAAATACAAAAAAAATAACAAATTTAACAATTTACTATCATCGTCATCAAAAAACGTACAAAGTTATCATTCCTTTTTGTCTTTATTAGTGACAAATGTCAGCATAGAAATATATATATAAATATTTTGAGATTAAGTTACAAAAACAATTAAATTAATTATTCTCGTGATTTTTTTACAGAAAAAGGACGGTATCTGGGTTCGCCTTGCGACTTCATGTGCAATCCCGAGTTACAGCACGTATTCTGTGATTCAATCACTGGCCTCTGCGAGTGCGAAAAGTTCTACCCCGTTCGTCTTGGGCCTACTAAGGGATGTGCCAAACGTATGTATAAAAGCGATTCTAGTAACCCTCACACACCTAACAAGTAGGTCGTTCCGATATCATAACTTCCATGGTAACGGTCGGTGAAAATAAATATTCGCACGCTTCTGATGACCTGAATGAAGTACAACGTGGTGTGAAAAGACTGCGCACTCTCTCATTTATTTTCTGCATCAAAATGCAAAGAACGCAAAATCTCTAAATAAACCTTTAAAATTAGTGTAAACCTACTTCACACATGAATTTCAATATTAAAATATATTTAAAAGAGATTAATATTGTTTATCTTGCATTTTCAATATCAAACAAAGGTTTAATATTGTTAAACGTTTGTTTGATATTGAATTAAAAGCGCAAAATAAATTTAGAATTTGTAAATTAAAGTTCAGGCAAATAAAATACAAAAGATACGATATAAAGATATAACGATAAAAATTTCGAGAAAGAACAAAGTTCTAACAATAGTTTGGGAAAAGATTGAACGTATCACATATTTAAGTAGATAAAACTTTGATTAACTTCCTATTGAATAAAAGATACGTTTCTCAATAAGTGAAGTCGTTTCAATCAATCGATTTTTACTTGCAGCCAAAAGACTCGGAGAGCAGTGCTTATATCGTGCGACGTGCACTTTTGCGGATCAGCATTCGACGTGCACCCAAGTTCAACACAATGCAGTATGCGACTGTGAGGAGGGATATCACAGGGTTGCTCTTTCTAGGCCTAATAAGAAGGTTTTTTGCGCAGAGGGTATGTGTGATCCACTTATCTTCAACGTAGATATATTTTAAGATATATTTATTCAAAATATTTCCCGAAATATTTCTACAATTCTATTACGAGATCAGTTTATAAAAGTTTCCTTAATCCTTGCCTCGTCACCGTCATTTATTTTATCGTATAAAATTAACGAGAAGGTTCGTTCTAACATCCGATACAGCTGATTGATTACCGTAAACATTAAAATAAATTTCATCATTGAACGAACCTTGAGAAAATTTATTCCGATATCGATCCGCGACGAGTCATCGAGCCGCGTCCTCCTTAATTCGTTGTAATCTCCCCCGATAGATCTGGTGCTGATAACTACGGACCTCCCGACCCTACTTTGCATCGCATCGGGGATAGCCATCTTCACGGCAATGATATGCTTCGTGCTCAAACTATTCAGCCGGGCGAGGTATTCAAGGCCGCGGCATTACGCCAACGCTAATCATGCACCATCCATGCTGTTTTCCAGCGACACAGGTAAGTAATGATGATCAATTAATACGGAGAGATTTTGCAGAAAGAAAGATATCACGAAACAAAAAAATTGTAATTATTGCAAGAAACTGCAGAAATATGTTAATGCTGAAGTGAGACGTTAACTATAATGACACAAGTAGTGATCCTATTTCCATGGATTTACTCTTTGTAATTAAATCCTTTCGCTCAAATTTAAAAAAATGAGCACAAAAATGATACAATCCTCATTTTTTTAAACGAAAAAAATAAAGCTTAGAATTAGTATATATCGCGATTAATTGCATGGCAGCACTCAACCCGTTTTTTTAATATGATGAGTTTTCACGAATATACTTTTATAATTGGATTTTGTATAATATTTTTTTCAATCTTTTTTTTCACATTGAAAATGTTTATTCCAATTAGGAAAAATCGGTGTCATTTTACATAACAATTCAACATTGTTGCAGTGTTAATACTATCTAAATTAACAATTTGATATAGCATGACACATTATATAAAATTTATACTGCAATTATTATTTTTTATGGACAAAATGCGAACAAATTATTCTACTTGCTTTTCCTAAATAACTTTCCTAAAACTGCATTACTTACAATTAGTATAGTTTTGCATTAAACATATAACACGATTCACACACACACACACACAACATAAATCTTCTATATATATTCACACATAAATCTTCTAAATATATTCAATTTCCTATGTATACATATATTCTACAATAATACTTCTTCTCTTTCGTGAAAACCTACTTTTGCTTCCACAAAATCAATAAAAGATATATATATATCGATAAGATGCATAATATATTCTAAAGAGAAATCTATTCTCGTCTTACTTCGTCACTTACGACGTCACGGATCAAACTATACTTCACGAAACCTAAGCAAGAAAATCAAAATCTTAAAAAATAATTTCAAGTAATATAAAAGAAACGCTGCACACACTAACACACACATACATCAAGAAGTTAAATATATCTCTGTCAGCGAAAAATAAGAGAGCTGAAAGGATTAATGTTTTATATTCATCGCGACAAGTTATCTCACAGCAATAATAACTTTAAAATTCACGTGCAAAAGAACTAAATATTATCGTAAACATCTTTTTCTGTATATCTTTTTAATTCTAATGAAATAATGATTTCAATCATTTTTGTAATTTTAATTTTCTGATATAATTTATATTTATGTGATATTGAAAAATGTTAAAACTAAACCATATCCTCTCTGCTATCAGTACATATGTATGTATATCCAACATATTAGATAGATTAGAGCATCCGAAATATCTTTATCCAAAACGTTGAGTAAACGTCGTCGGCATATTTCATTCGAAAGGTCAAATGACACATTCATCACGTTTAGGAGTGCAGAAAGATTAACAGCCGAAGTGATTGCAGTTTATGATAGGTATGGCACATATCTACATACATATATGCGAAAAAGTAACTCCCCGAAAATATAATTTCGCAGGCATACCGCTGACGTTACACGGACGACCGTCCTCGCGATCGAGTCAACGGAGTAACAGCGCCGGGCCCCTTAGCTGCGCGTTCACCAGGAGGCCTAGCAGCGGTGACAGCCGCGGACCTTTGGTACCGGCGTCCAGAGCAGGTGCGGCACGGGCCGCCGCTATCTTGCTTATATCGTGTCACCTTCAGGCAACCAAAGGCAACAACAAGCATCGACGTACTCTTAGTGACGTAGCTGAAGGATCGTCCGACGGCCTCGGTAGACGATCAACGATCTCTTTCTGTCTCTGTCGCTCTCTCTTTCTCTCTGTCTCTCTCTCTTCTCTCTCTCTCTCTGTCTCTCTCTATCTCTATCTCTCTCTCTCTCTTTCTGAATATCTCATCGTATACATACGAATATATGCTCCTTACTCCCCTTTGACGTACGCTCCGTCTTCCTGTTTGCTTATCGATCCGCTCATAAAATTACATCAAATACCGCGAATTCCATTTGTAATTACGCGATTCGAATAATTCACGAAAGTGAATTGAGTGCAAAAATATTGCCTGCTCTCGTTAGATGTCGTCGACTTTATTATCATTGTGTTCATTCACAAAAGTGTTATTCTGACAGTAACAGATTCATGTGTCCCCGTCGTGGCTATGTGTAACTATCTGTTTCTCTAGTTCTTTCCTCATACTTCTCCATTTATCTTTCGTTTCTATGCTCGTGAACGCATTCGCTTCTTGTGCTAGTAACGATGGTAACTACGAAAGGAAGATTAATTATAACGATGACTGATGATGTACCGCGGTAGCAATGATGCTTCATGGCAAATCATATCATTGTCGCTATTACATGGTCATGATAACTGGCTGTTGTCGATAGGTGTTTAGATATTCGCATTTCGTCGGAGATCTCGATCCCTTTGGTAACTTCGTCCATAACGCGTTTAATTCGCTGGACAAATTTAATGGTTGTTCTACAAAACACATGTAATATATAATATTACTTGAATATATACGAGAGAAACTTTTCAACTTTGGATACAATTGTCCTCTTCTAATTATTTTCGTTAATTGTATTTAGTTGTTCTTACATCATCGTAACACAATTGTTATTTTATGTTTACGCGTTATTTTTATGAGTATCAGTTACATATATGTACATACATGTACATATCTAATTCACGATGTTCTTTCCTCCTAAGAATAAGAAACATATGCTTGCTTAGTTATCAGCGTCTCAAATAAAATAAATAATAAATGAGTAATTATAATAATCTGTATACGGTATCTCTCTCTCTCTCAAAACCGTATAGACAGTAGATCTATATCCGCGAAAAAAAACATGAGATTGCAAATAAAATGCAGCACAAGTGTGTTACGAGATAGCAAGATGGCAGCGGCCGATTTCGTTGCTCGTTTATGAACGAATGTTCTCTGGTAAGACTTAGAAGAGATACGAAATCCTTACGCACTAGCTAGCTCGCTGCACACACATATACTCACACATATGCATAAATATATACAATCCTAATATACGAAGCCAGTTTATCGGTGTACATGTTATGGAGCTTATAAAATTACTATTGTCTATAGAATTAAGGTTGAAAAAAAGCAAATTATTAATCACATACATTTTTGACATTTTCTTGCCGAAAAACTGAAGCTCTCTACACAGACACACATACATACATGTATACGCTCTCTATACGTACACACACATATAATATACATATTAAAATAATATATACGATATTTTTTAGAATAGCTCGCTTTGCTAGCTTATGTATTTCCTCAAAAGTTTGCTCTTTAGATTTATGTATCTCATCGTAAAAATGCATCTATGTGTGATAAAAATATGCATTTTGATAACTTTGAGAATATTACGTGCAAATTACATATATTTTTATATACATTATAAAGCTGCTCCTTTAATCAAATTTATACGTAATAATAATTTCTTAACTTACATTTTTTATATTTTAGCAAATGTTTGCAATATGGAAAGAGAATTTTGTTTATAATATTATTTAATTCGTAGATAATTCTATTATTATAATTTATATATCATTAATACAATTTATATATCATGATAATTTGCAATGCTATTAATTTTTCAATTGAGAATTTGTACTGTTTATATAAATACGGTACACATGCATGAATTATTTTACAGAACACCTGCAATTATATTGCAAAATACACAATTATACCAAAAACATTTTGTAGTCAAGTCTAATGATTTTTAAAATAAATTTAGCATGTTTGGTACGATATCTAAATCTTCTTTTCCAAGAAACATCAAAAGTAGACAAATACATATTTAATAATCCACTGCTATTTTTACTCCCATTCTCGTATGTTCATTCACATCCCAATTTACTAAATTTGTAGCACTACATTTCTTCGCAAGCTTCTACTCCCACCGCTTCATCGAATATTTATCGCGCCGATAAAGGTATCGCAAGAATATATATTACAATCTCGCACTTAGAAATTTACAGTCTTAGAAAGTTCAGCTTAGAAATTATCTACTGTAATAGATTCTTTCTTCCTTTCGACATTATATTTTTTCTAACGTAGAAAATAGAATTATCATACAGAATACACTGTATCTCTACGTGTGACTCTTCTCTTCGCGTAGGTTCCCGCCGTCCTAGTTTAGCGTCGGTTCATAGTTCGACCTCCTCATCTCGTAGCTTCAGCGCCCGTCGACTCGAGAAGGAGAGGAACGATAAGGAGCAGCGCCAAGCGCTTCAGGAACTCCGACTGGCGAAGCAGCGGGAGCAACTGCAGCAACAGCAACAACAGGTGGTGCCGACGCCTAGTCCTAGGACACCCCATTCTACAGACGAATTGTTGCCTTCGGTCGAAGAGGGAAAGGAAGTCTTTTACAACGAGGTACAAAAGTCGGTTTATATCTCGCTCGAGATGCCTGTCATCAGCATGTCAACAGGGCTCTTTAACGATGACTCTTGAGAAATAATTGTAATTTTACTTTAGCAAAATCTGTCTGTCGACTTTATATTCATGATATAAAGTAGACTGTAAAATTAATCTACAATCGCTATCGGGTCTCAAATGAGAGTGGATTGCTTTTGCAGCAGGTACCGACGACTTCAGATGTATCAGACACCATTCCGACGACGACGACCACGACGACGACGACGACGATGATGACAACTTCCAATGTAACAACAACCCGAATAGGTGAGACTGCGCCTATGGCAACGCCAACGACGTCCGTTTTCGGCACGAGCGTTGCGCCACGGGCTTCCGATGACATTTTTCAAGTGTAGTCTTCGTCAAAAGTACATATGATGAAGTCAATGGACTTACAATTTATTAACGACCTTTTTATCGTATTTGCAAGAACCAACCGCAACATACAGCATGAAGATGGAGGTGTATACGTAAAAAGAGCAATCACTTGCTCTTAATACGAGAAACTAACTCTAATATAAATAGGCATGCACAAATATCGAAAATAAGCTAAATTCATACTCTGTCTGCATTAAAAAGTTAGCTTGTTTATAACATAGAATCCGACTACACGAATAATAATTTTCTTCTTAAACAACGATTATACATATCGCGATATTTACGCAATGATTAACTTTCTTATTTCTAATTTTTTCCGAGAATTAAGAGTTTGTATTTAAAATTATATATTTATATTACTTTTTTAAAAATAAATTACGTTTTTTTTTATTATACAACAATTCTCAAAATAAGATGGTTGATATATATTTAATCTGAGTAACTTAATTTAAAGAATTACGAAACTTTTTTTAATTTGCCTTCATTTTCAAACGAAGCATAATATTGGAAATCGATATTTCGCAGCTGATTTTGTAATGTCAACAGAGTATTAATGCAAAGGCACTTTCTGAGTGAATGTACTTGGGCACAAGTGTACTTAAACGAGTTATAGAGGATGAAGACATAATAAAACATATTTTTACTCGGTACTTGCACAGGCAGATAAATATTTACGAGAATGCAGCTGGACATTCAAAAAACAGCAAGAGTTAATGACAATTAAGTGAAGCAATCAACGTAATGACAGAATAATGTTTCTATTTGAATGGCTTGATAGGTATAGACAAAAATATTGACTGTTTATAATGTCTGATTGTAAGAAAAGTGCATTTACGCTTAGGTACTTAATATATTATGCAAGGATTCTCGAAATTGATGACAGGATATTCCGAATTAAGCAGAGAACGAGAAAAAGAACCAGCGTTTCAATGCTTTGAAATTATTGAACTGGGCCACAGTATCGGATAAAAGTTTTACAAAACAAAAATTTTGTTCATAATATGAAAATCGTACATTTGTACTATGTAATTTGAATTTTTTTTTTGTATCAAAACATTTTTGATTACACAGAAATGTATGATCTTGTAGAGTTTAGCAAAGACTATTTTTGCAAATCAACTATATCAGAAATGAATTACATCAAAAAATTTACAACAAGAATTCAATTTATTAGTTATTTTATTATTTATTAGTTATTCAATTTATTAGTTATTTCGATTAAAAACGATTTTATATAATTTACATATAAAAACATATATATGTTACTGTATAATTACATATCAAAAATCATTTGAAAGCATTGGTTCGCCTAAAACATTACTATAACAATGCCTCGTAAATCCTTTTAATTCTGATCTTTGATATCAATATAATCGTACTTGATACAAGAATATAATAATGATTATTCTCACGTTTATCAAGATGAATTATATTATTATCTAAAAAGTTCGCGATTGATCTAGAAATCATTTTGGTGTCAATATATCCGTTCAATGCTTACATGTAATCGTTACATAATCATTTGTTTAAATCAAGTTGCATAAAAGTCGCTTGTGAGCTTGTGAAATTCTTTTATCAGAATGTGACTACATATCAACAAGTCCTAAAGCACTATTCGATTTCGGTCGAATGTAATTATGAACATTATTGAAAAAATCGAAAAGTAATCTCCTATCCAGATTTAACAAATAATAATATCGTTATAAAAATCATATAAGATTCACGCTGCATTGCAGATTTTTCCCTTCCAATGCAAACATTCCATTCATTTGTTTTTAAGCATAAAAAAGAACGTTTGACTTGTTCATTTATTAAATGTACAATGCGATATACACAAGTTCTGTTTGTATATCTTTTAAACAAAGCAAAAACTTCGATTATCTATAAATAGCCATTTTGTTTTATTTGTAACTTAAAAATTAATTTAATTAACTAGTTTATATCTCTATATAATACATTATATTTTTAAATCAAAATGATAAAAAAAACTTTACTTTTAGAATATTTCGTCATGTTTAAAAATTGAAATGGTGATTTATAAAAAGCTGTGAGATCTTTTCTATTGCGATCGCGTCATATTTTATAATTTATGTGATGCGAAGTTGCGTGACTCTAATTATTATAGGTAACATAATCATAATGCATTTCAAGATCACAAGCCTTCAAAATATAATCTTTGGTCGCTAGAGTCACGTAAAATATAAAATGTAGTGATACAAATCACATTAGGAAAAATTATCATATGACGCAATCACGTTCATAATAAAGATTTACGGAATCAGATGGACGTCAGAGAAATTTATTATAGCAAAACGTATATCGACATTCTCGTGTTCGGATAATTTACGCTGCCTTTCCCGAGTAAATAATAAAAAAAAGATGAATGAAATGAGAAAGAGCGCGTCGCGTTAAACTCCAGGATGTTCTTACACTCATACATGCTGCATAGCGTGAACGCTGTATAGTCATATGTATTTACACGCATATACACTTGACACAGAGATAAAATACCTATACCTACGTACGTGTTCGGCAACGATCGCACCTGATTATTAGGCTCGATCATAGTCGATCGATCTATTATCATTAATGCTACAGAGGAAATATAAAGTTATATCACATACAGCCCGCATTTTTCTGAAATATTCAATACTCGACTTGCCGCCTGATTTATAAAAGTCGATGTACAACGTTATCGTTTTATCCCGATTTTAAATGTTTACTGTATCATAAGATTGTAATATAGTCGTTGGGCCAAATAAAGCTCGTTTTTCGATATAAGCATATATACATGTAGATGCGATTATTTCTTTTTACATTGTATAGTATCATAATGACAAGCAAAACATTAGCAGTAGAAATTAATTTTACTCCTTAAGCTGGTATTAATTCTCTTTAAATTTAATGGTAATTTATCAACCAAAGAATTTATAAACTAACTAACGAGTTAAATAGAGTCTTGCACATGTAAAAGAATATCTAAATTAATTAAAGAGGATATATCGAGAAAGTCTAAGGTCCATATTATAGTCGTTGCTTGAATCTCATTTCAAGAATGTATTAGATGAAATAGTCAGATTGGATATTCATATTTTTAAACGGGGACGGTTCAATTGAGACTGTAAGTACTCATTGTCAGTTGAGAAGCGAAAAGATTACTTACGTGAAATCTAATTTGAAATTGAAGAAAAGATTTTCAAAGCGTTACGACCAAGAATTATAAAATGCTGTGCACTATATTACATTTTTGTACTCTGAATAATGGTGCTAATTGTTAATAAAATGGCAATTTGTTTCTATAAATCGAAGTGTGATATATCGGAAGTGATATTTAACGGAAGCGCTCCTTAAGTAAGGAAAGTCCACTCAGTGACACTTAATATATTCGCATACCAATCTCGCGAGCAATTGACTAATACAGAGAGAAGAGAACAGACAGGAGACAAAATAAAATAAAAAGACAACTATCAGACTATCACACACCGATTCAGTTTGTAACCGATGACTACAAATACGTCACGTTATTATTAATTAAGTGATTCACCCCCCCAAAGAGGCTCTAAGTATTTATTGAACCGTATCCATCTCTCAAGACACAGTCACGAATTTCTCGACGAAGAGCACATTTTACGTTCAATAGTATTTGTCTCTTGGTTCCTAGGCGTTGCACGTCCGTAAAAGTGCCCTAAAGCTGTTACGATAATCCTACGTATCATTCAGTTCGGAGTGTAATCCGTTATCGTGGCTTACGGTGCCGTAGTGTAAATTTCTTCATTTTTGGTAAGATTTTCAAAAGCGACATATATGTAGCTATAAATACAAGTCCTAGAAACTGCATATTTATAACAAAGTATTTCATAGATATATTTTGACACAAGAATTAAAATTGCTATTTTATCACATATTTTATTTTTTTGTAATATAAATATATAGCACACATTAGTTGCTTTATTTTTTATATTTTATCAAATTATTAGTTTGTTATAAACTTTTTTTTTACATATTTTATACATGTTAATATAACGTTAAGTTGATATAAAATATCGCTCACGAAAAGAGCATGTGTCTCAAAAAGTTAACGCAAGGTTTCCATTATTCAAAATCTTGTGCATTATTAATGGTGTGTGTGTGTATATTGTTCCCCTAAAAATCGACTTAATTTACTAAAACCGCGTTATGCTTAGGACAGCTAATATCACGCAATCTGAGGTTCGTTAATATTACAGTAGTAATGTTGTTCTATCTGATATACCAGGGAAAACGTACCATGTACTTGTCAGAGTGTCACATTCCTCCCAGAAAAACTCAATACTTCAACAACTTTTTTTTTTCAAAGTATTCTATCAAAAATATAACTTCGATGTAATCATTCACAGACGTAAACGTATCAATTAATAAGGAGACTCACGGCAAAAGATGGACGAGGAAATCTCTGTGCAAGTGGAAGACAATTCGCCCTCAATAGAGCACACTTTACGTCCAATAGTATTTGTCTCTTGGTTCCTAGGCGTCGGCGTTGCACGTCCGCGAAAGTGTTCTAAAGCTATTACGATAATCCTACGTATCATCCACTTCGGAGTATGTTCCGTTATCGTGGTTTACGGTGCAATAGATTTCTTCACCTTTGGTAACGTCTTCAAAAGCGACATATTCAAGATTATGTACTACATGAACAAAGTCATGTGTTATGTGTCGGCGTATTATTACGTTTACCACGGTATCGGGCAATACGATAAGTGGCCTAAATTAATGAGCAAAATGAAGAACCTCGATCAGAAGATTAGAAGAGAAACGATTATGAACGATCGGCCGATAAAAATTGTCGAAGTGCTGGCTATTCTCGCGACATTCGCTTGCGGTCCACTATTTCTAATCATACATGCTGTGTATTATTATTTCACACGTCCCGAAGATATTTTCACATCCGACTTGCTGCTTTATTATACGATAGCTCAGTCATTGATCAACAGCTTCATCTTTGACGTTATCATCTACGTGCTATACCACAGATTTCAAACGATAAACGAATTAATCGTGCAATTAAATGAGCAATTTGGTGCGCCATGGATTACGCTTAAAATCAGATGCATCAGAAAATTACACACGGGTAAGTGATTTCGATTTTAGTGATCGTATTTTATTAAGGGGGAACAACACTTTGAAGTCCGAGAAAAAAGAAACAAAAGCAGTTTTTTGTGAATTATTTTTGAGACACACATACTTCGTTGAAATGTTATTGATTGAGGGTTTAAATATGCATATATTTTGGGCAATATTTGAGAATTTTTTTTATTACTAATTATACATATTTAATCACGTTATAGAGGTTGCTGTAAAATGCTGCGCGCCGAGCTGGTTTCCCACTTTGTTCACGTTCAGCTCATTGGAGAAAAAAATTTAAACATTTTTTTAATCTCTATTAGTGTACTTTCAGTTAAGCGCACGGAAATTTTTTAAAAATAATATTTATTATTTTTTTCACCACCAAATATACTAATTTCTTATCGAAATTTTTAAAACTTGTTTCAGTCTGCCATTTTTCAAAAAATTTTTATAATTAATTTCCGTACGCTTAATTGACACTACACTAATACAGATTTAAAAATGTTTAAATTTTTTTTGTCCAGATGAGCTAAACGTGAACAAAGTGGGAAACAAACTCGGCGCGCAGCATTCTACAGCGATCTCTATAATGTGTGATTAAATATGTATATTTAATAGTAAAAAAAATTCTCAAATATTGCCCAATATATGCATATTTAAACTCCCAATCAATAACATTTCAACGAAGTATGTGTGTCTCAAAAATAATTCACAAAAAAACACTCTTTTTCGGACTTCAAAGTGTTCTCCCTTAAAACTATTTTTACAATCTCTTTGGAGATAAATGTTACTTTAGAATTTTTTATAGTATTATTCTCTCTCGATAGTTTATATATTATTATTCACGTAAGACTCAAGATATAATTCAATATGTGTACAATTTATTAAAAAATGTTACAATAGTAATATTAATATTACATTGTCGAATTGAGAACTCTCTGTTATGCAGGAATTTGTGATCTAGTCATCACGTTAAACGATATTCACGGTTTTCACCTTCTCCTTTTCTCGGCAAATTGTTTCACCATGGTCGTGGCTACGCTATTTAGAATTTACATGGGCGTCGTAGAAAAAAATTACGCATTTATGCTGATAAATAATATTCTTTGGATTTTATACGCTACGCAATTCGGCCTAACGTGTTGGATCTGTACACTCGCGCGTCAAGAATCCGACAAGACCGGAATAATTATGTATACGATTGTGTTAAATTCCAACGCCGTGAATCTAAACGGCACGAGAAATCAACTAAGTCTAGAAGTACCACGAGAAAACCAAGATGGCGAGCGAAATTCTAATAGGAGTAGCAGTTACAATCTAAACTACATTGTCATGGAAAACCTCCTGTGTAAACACATGGACCGAGACTGTATCAGAAACGAGGTCAATGATTTTTCGATTCAATTACAACAGAATCGAGTAGCAATTACTGCTTGCAACTTTTTCGAAATGAATAATGCTCTACTTACTGGTGTAAGTATACACGATTATTATCTATAGAACAAATTATATAATTTCTCCTTTGTAGATTATAATATATAATTAACAGCACTATCAAAATAAATAAATAATAATAATTTCTTTTTCAGTTCGTCGGTGTGATTACCACTTACTTAATAATTCTCGTTCAATTTTATCAAACCAAGAATACAACGCATAATTTAATAGAAGAAGTTTATCATATTTTAAATAGCACTAAAAATATTAAGGGAGAAGATATATAACATTTATATATGCATATATATAAATTAAACAAATGTATTAATTTATAATAAATATTTATTATAACAAATTTATTACTATATATATATATACCAAAATTAACTCTTCATAATCTTTAGAAAATAAAAAATTTTACTTTACAAGAGATAAACTGAAATGACTATGTTAGACATAAATAACAATACGCGTTGTAAAATGAGATGAAATGTAATATTGTTCAAGCTGTATGAGAAGAAAAAACAAAGTAATGATCGATTTAATCAACTTCTTCGATGGTTGGTCCGGCACCACCGGCGCCAGGGTTGGGTCCTGCTCCTCCAGCACCAGGGAAACCACCGGGTGCTCCACCGCTTTGATAAAGTTTCGTGACGATAGGATTGCAAATAGCCTCCAGTTCTTTCTGCTTGTCGGCGAACTCTTCCTTCTCCGCTAATTGATTGGCGTCCAACCACGAGACAATTTCGTTGCACTTGGAGATAACTTTTTCCTTGTCGGACGCATCAATCTTATTTTGAATTTTTTCGTCCTCCATGGTGCTTTTCATGTTAAAGCAATACGACTCGAGAGCGTTTTTAGCAGTAACCCTTTCTCGTTGCTGTTCATCTTCTGACCGGTATTGATCGGCTTCATTTACCATCCTCTCTATCTCCTCCTTCGATAAACGACCCTTGTCATTGGTAATCGTGATCTTATTTTCTTTGCCTGTAGTTTTTTCAATCGCAGAGACATTCAATATGCCTACAAAATAAAATATAGAAAATATAAAACGCGTTAATTAAATAATCAAATAATGGATTGAATAATCTTCAATTATAAAAAATCACTGTTTAAAATATTAAACTTACCATTCGCGTCGATATCAAAAGTAACTTCAATTTGCGGTACACCCCTAGGTGCCGGTGGTATTGCAGTTAACTCGAATTTGCCGAGGATGTTGTTATCCTTCGTCATCGCTCTCTCTCCTTCGTAGACTTGGATAAGTACTCCCGGTTGATTATCGGAATACGTGGTGAACGTCTGGGTCTGCTTCGTTGGTATCGTCGTGTTCCTCTTGATCAAAGTTGTCATGACACCGCCAGCGGTTTCAATACCCAATGACAACGGAGTCACGTCCAGCAGAAGTAGATCTTGAACTTCCTCGGACTTGTCACCGTGCAAAATAGCCGCCTGAACTGCTGCGCCGTAAGCAACGGCCTCATCCGGATTAATGGATTTATTCAGCTCCTTGCCGTTGAAGAAATCTTGAAGTAACTTCTGAATCTTTGGTATCCTGGTGGAGCCACCGACTAGAACTATACTGTGAATTTGAGCCTTGTCCATCTTCGCGTCTCTAAGTGCTTTCTCGACGGGTTCAAGGGTACTTCTGAACATATCGGCGCAGAGTTCCTCGAATCTGGCCCTGGTGATCGACGTGTAGAAATCAATACCCTCGAACAACGAATCAATCTCAATGCTCGCTTGCGTAGACGAGCTCAACGTTCTCTTCGCTCTTTCGCAGGCTGTCCTCAGACGTCTCAGAGATCTCTTGTTAGTGCTCAAATCCTTCTTGTATTTCCTCTTGAATTCTTGCACGAAGTGATTCACCATTCGATTGTCGAAGTCCTCGCCACCGAGATGCGTGTCGCCGGCTGTAGATTTCACCTCGAAGATGCCGTCCTCGATTGTCAGAATTGATACGTCGAAGGTACCACCGCCCAAATCGAAGATCAGGACGTTCTTTTCGCCTGTGGCCTTCTTATCGAGCCCGTACGCTATCGCGGCTGCCGTCGGCTCGTTTATTATCCTGAGAATATTCAGACCAGCGATAGCGCCGGCATCCTTCGTCGCCTGCCTCTGAGAGTCGTTGAAATAAGCTGGCACAGTAATAACGGCGTCCGTCACGGTCTTGCCCAAATACGCCTCCGCTGTCTCCTTCATCTTCGTTAGGACCATGGAGGACACCTCCTCGGGGAAGAAGGTCTTCATCTCGCCTTTATAAGATACCTTGATCTTTGGTTTGCTTCCATCATTGACTACCGTGAACGGCCAGTACTTCATGTCACTCTGTACTGTCGCATCATCGAACCGGCGACCGATCAACCGTTTTGCGTCTTTAGAAAGGTAAAAATTATAAAAAATTATAAATTGTCTTTCCTTCAAAAATCACATCTTAAAACACGCCGTGCAATTAACTGAAAATAAGGATGTGGATTGTATCGGATTTTGAAGGAACGATTGCAGAACGTCGAATTTTCGCCTAATCAAAAAATATATGCCAATACTTGCCAGCTTTGATATTTATAATTATAAAATAATTTTATTTAAAGAAAAATTTTTAAGTAATTTACTTACCGCAAGTTTTACTATAAAAATTGTAAAAATAAATTTAAAAGATTTATCACAATATTATGCGTTAAACATAATATGCGTGTTCGTAATAAAAATATATTACGCAATTTGTTTATTACGTAAAAGATTAACTACGTAAAAAGAAATGTCCGATATTTAGCGAAAAATATATGTCGTGTGAATCATTTTTTATTTCGATCCAACATAAATCGGTAAATAGCGTTTGTCGCTGGCGTAAATTAGGATTATATAAAACTATGACGTGTCACAGAACGTCAGAACGCTCGGCTATAATGCAAAGAATGAAAATGAACGGGCGGAGGAAGGAGGGAGAATTGCGTGCACAGTGACAAGATGCTATAGAGAGATTGTGCAAGGTCACTAGTGCAGTAAGATACACAATCGAGATACATTATATATGATAACAGTTTCAAGTTCAATTCCAAAGAATGGAAAAATATCAAATAACAATTTTGAATTAAAATAATTTTCTGTGTCTAATATGTCAAAATTGTAAACACATATGCGTTTAATATAATCTTTAAACTCTCTATTTAAATATGATAAAACATCGAAACTCTTGATAAACTATTAAATTCGTGCGAAAGCAATACGTATATAAATGTCGCATTGAATGAAAACTTTTTTTTTTCACTCACCAAAGATGGTGTTGCTGGGATTCATGGCAACCTGGTTTTTCGCCGCATCGCCGATCAACCTCTCGGTGTCGGTGAAGGCTACGTAGCTCGGTGTAGTCCGGTTACCCTGATCATTGGCGATGATTTCAACCTTTCCGTGTTGGAAGACACCCACGCAGGAATACGTGGTGCCCAAATCGATTCCAACTGCCGGTGCCTTCGACATTGTTATCCTCCTCTTTTACAAGTAATTTCTCAATGTAATCAGATACTGAAATCGAAATATAATATATGAACTATATGTGCATCACGATAAAAAGACAGCTTAATTAATTTAATTCCGAAGCGATTGAAGTTGGCGAGTGTCACGTACATACTTCGCGCTAGAAATAATCTGACGCAATAACATGCAATAACGCATATGTTTCTCGAATAATCGATTAACGATTAAGTGAACAATTTCCTTGATATTAATTGTTAGAATTACTTTTACAATTATAAAAATGTATTGCGGTGCATTTCTAAATATGCGATATTATTGTAAGAAAACATTGCTGAATTTATTATTCATTCAATTCGTAACTTTTTGTGAAAACGCTTTTCCATTATGATCAGTTATTGCGTCGTTGCAACATTTGTCTAGAAACTACGACATCTCGGACATTATAATAGAAAAATTATCATTTAAGGATAATAATAATAATAATGTTTTTTAGTTATTCCAAACAAATTCTGATAAAGTTGCACTTCCACATAATTTTCTGCATATCTGGATTACAGTTTTAAATTTCAATATAAATTCATATAATAAAATGAGAAAAACAACACAGATTCATACATTTAAATCTATCAAAACAAACAAGATTTGATAATACCAAAGGAAATTATACAAAAATTTGGATTTCAACAGCTTTAATTTGACAACGAAAAAGTTTTCGCGGCAAGTAGTACGACGCAGAAACTGTAATTTAGGCCCGTATTCATAGTCGGTTCTTATATTTAAGACCGTCTTAAGTACAATCTTAAGATGTCATAAACCAATCACAGAGCCGTATTAGCATCTTAAGACATTACTTAAGACGGTCTTGAAATAAGAACGGACTATGAATACCGGCCTTAAAGCTGACAAAGAATACAGAACACGGAATATTTACCTTGTCGTAACTTTTCTATATCACGTAGACGATTTAATCCGCGAGTCTATACTAAACGTAGACACTCGTGAGTATACTTGCACTTGTCGCGCTCGTTGCGAAACTGATGACGCGAGCCTCGTACCGCGCTTTAATATACCGAATCGCCCGCTTCGAGAAGTTTCTGCGGATGACCAATCGCGGCGCGGTTTCTCGAATCCTCAAGACGTTTCCATCGGCGCGTGCGTCAGCATAGGAAAATAACGAGAGATGCGTCGTATACAACGAACGGGATAGAGAGAGATATATATATATATATATATATATATATATATATAGAGAGAGAGAGAGAGAGAGAGAGAGAGAGAGAGAGAGAGAGAGAGAGAGAGAGAGAGAAAAACGATGATCGCGTAGGAAAATGCTGTAACGCTATAGAATATCCACGTCTATAATTAACTGCACGAATCACGTTCCTTTCGTTTCGATGAAATATCGTAACGCATCGATGAAATAAAAAATGCATGCTTGTTTGTTAAACATTATCGATCAGCTGTACACGATGAAGTCATTCGCGTGCTTTCTAGAAATGGCAAGAAATCGCGCAACAGCCCGTTCGAATAAGATCAATCGCGTTTGTGCGGGAGACGGGAAGAATCTTCGATATTCGAGAAAACGCGCGATGTATCAAAATAAATTTACCTTTCTACAGGATACGTATTTCATTTTTCCGATCTTACATTCTGGCAATGCTTCGATTTGCTTCACGATAGTCAATCGTTAACCTAAATGCCTGTAGATATAGAAATGAATATTACTGTGTTGTTATCATTATATAACTTCTAAAATTAGTGCGTACTAATGACGCTTTTTTATCACGGCAACAAGAATAGTCTTAGATTGCTATGATAAATAACAATATTTTAGCACAATAAAAAAATCATATTGAAAAACGAAAAGTTTCAAATGCAATAAAACATACCTTAATTTCTTCAAGTATCAATCAGGTTTTATATTCAATCAAATGTTTGACCGGAATTGCGAAACTACATCTATTTAGATAAAGATCCTCCGTAAAATATTCCGATTCTAATTTAAGCAAACAGCTTTACTGAAAATGCACGATAAAAATAACTTACGATACACAAAATTTAACAAGAAGTCGCACTAGCGCCATCTAACGTTTATAAACTCGACTTAGCACTCGTAAAGTATTCTGTTCTATCAACTGAAAATTAGGAGACTTACCATAGTTTTTATGAGAGAGAATTGGAGTCTTTTAGATTTATTAATTGAATATATATTATATTATCGATGAAAATGTCGTTGGAGCTGATGCAAATGAAATGATAATTTTGTCTGATAAAATATGATTTAGTTTTTAATTACTGTCATCGAGGATGGATCAATCATTTACAATCATCGCAATGATCGATTCGGGTTCAGCCACAGGATCACAATTTAATGCATTACACTGGATCGTGAAATATTGTCTGACGTTTAACAGCTGATTCATATACAATAGTAGTGCACAATTAATTTATCCTCTTACATATTTTCTTTTATCGTGACGTGAACCATTTCGAGCATCCAATCACGACATCTCGTCGCTATTCCATTCTATTGTCAGTATTGGTCGACTAGAGCTGGTGGTTGCTCGTCGGACATGACAAGTTAGCCTTCGTGGCCTTCCTGTCTGATAAACTGTCATGTAGAAATGCTCCGATTGTCGTCACACTGTTAGACACTTTCAACTATCAACTGTGCAGTACAAATGCAATCATAAGCGTGCAAGGAATAATTATGTGCACTATGTGATATACAATTGAATGACGATACAGTTTCTCGAGCTCATGCTTTGCGATTGTAAACATTAACCCGCACTCGTATCCAGGTCTCTAGCAGCAGGTCTTCCGTTATGAATGCTTAGTAAGTTTTTTCTCTTTTTTTTCTTCTTACCTATATTTTATTGTCCTGGAATGCTTGGCTTGAGCTTATCTTACTGATAAGCGCGTTGCATGTAAAATGCAGTGGCGAAAAGTGGGCTTGGAAAGCAAAAGACAATAATTGTCATTCTTTTAATCCAAATGGGCTCTAACTATTTTAAATCAATATGGTAGTTCATCATCTCTGTGTTATTAATAGATATCGTATAAACTGGTTTTTTTCTAAGTTTTATGTATTTATTTCTTCATCACATTATTGTTTAAAAAAAAGTCATAGATATTAATTGCTATCAGATACATTATCCATGGACACCATGGATTTGTAAACTTTCTGCTTTTCACATTATTAATTGAAAAAAGAAAATAAATATGTTTATATTATCAACAGATTTATTTGACAACACTAGTAAAACTAGACATATATTTTAGTGTATTTATTTTTTTTTGTAATAATGGAAATATATTATACTTATTTAAACTCTTTGCATATATTCTCTTTAATCATCCTTAATTATCATTACATTTAATAATACGTATTGATTAAAACTAACACACATAAAATTTCTTTATACCTTGCATATAGTAACAGAGGTGCACCAGGTATATCAGGAAATGCCTTTGATTGTTGGGTTCAAAAGTCTCATATGCATGATGATTCTGCTATAACAAAGATGCAACATCAATTCTGGGTGACAAAGCAACTTTTGTCTCGGAGATTAGGAAAGAAAGAGGACGAATGTATAATTGCTTCGGATGCTGAATTGGATGCAAAGCTAGAATTATTTCGCAGTATTCAAGAATCTTGTACTTACTTACAAAGGGTTATTGACCGATACCAAGAAAGATTATGCAGTGCGTTTTAACACAATTTCTAAATAGAGAATAATATATTAATATTATCAGTCTCTAACATCTGTATTATATCTTTTCTTTAAAAAATACAAGATATAAGGATAGAGATTTTAGTATTACGGTAATGGAATATAATTTATACATTCTGTACAGATTTAGCTCAGGAAGAAAATGCAATGGGACGTTTTTTGAAAGATGCTGGGAAACAAGATAAAACTCGAGCTGGCAAAATGATGTCAGCAGTTGGAAAATCCTTATCTTATTCAGGTCAGCAAAGGCTTGCATTGAGAGCTCCTTTGGGTCGATTGTATCAAGAGGTAGAAACATTTAGGCAAAGAGCTATTGAAGATACATTACAAAATGTGCAAGCGATGGAAAAAGCTCGCACAGAATATCGAGCTGCTTTAT
The DNA here is from genome assembly GCA_963971435.1 of Lasius platythorax. Lineage (NCBI taxonomy): Eukaryota > Metazoa > Arthropoda > Insecta > Hymenoptera > Formicidae > Lasius > Lasius platythorax. The sequence goes on from OZ020541.1 coordinate 5,997,305, forward strand.
CATGGATGAAAAATATTTCTCAAGATTTAGATCCAGATACATCCAAACAAGTAGAGAGATTTAAAAAAGTTCAAGCACGTGTCAAACAGTAGGTTCCATTTTGCATATTTATGTAATAAAAATATGATCACAGACTTAATCTCAATTCCTCTCTTTTAACTATTATATTTAATTAAAAATTGCATATACTGTTTATTCTTATAAATTTAATTATACGTTTAAAAAAAATTTTTATTTATCTGTCACAATTTAGGGGCAAAATAATTTTTGACAATCTGGCCCTTGATTGTCTTCAGAAGGTTGACTTATTAGCGGCGGCAAGGTGCAATATGTTCAGTCATGCCTTAGTTTTATACCAAACCACACTTCTGAATTTTACAAAGAAATCTACACAAGCTTACTCTACAATAGCAAACAGCTTCAAAGGCTATCAACATTATGATTTCACAGTTGTACGAGAACTGGCTGAAACTTCTAGTAAATTGGCGCAAGAAACAGGTGGTGATGATGATCCAGAGAATAAGGATAAGTGAGTTACAAAATGAAAATAAATATCATGTCGTCATTTTTGTCATGATATCAATTTTTATAGATTACCATTTTTTGACATGGATTATCATGATGATGTTGAGGAGGCACAAGAAGCTACTACAAATTCAGGAAGCACATCAGAGAAAACTAAGCAAAATGAAAAGCTCTTGGATATAGAAAATGAGCCAAAAGATATATTAATACATTTAGATGCGACCACAAATTCTTCGAGGAATGGAATTATGCATAATACTAATGATATGGAAAATGATAAAGGTCTTGAAGAGTTCTTTGGAAATCTAATCTTAGAAAAAGATGTCTCCAATAATACCGGACAATCGGCTACTAAAACCGAGAAAAATGATCATTCCAAATTCGGGAAAAGTTCTGAAGAGCAGAAGTTAGCAATGGATATATTTGAAGAGTGCAATACAGATTTTAATTTAGCTGACTTACCGTTGTTGTCATCAGAAATTCAACAGCAGCAATCATTAAATTTTTTGGCTTCCGAAAGTGCAGCGCTATTCGATGAAATTCTGGATGATAAGCAACAATGCACGAACAATGATTGGGAAGGCATATCAAATGATACTTTTCTACCACCAAATATTTTGAAACAGAGTTTAGGAGATGCAGCGCTAGGTATGGGACAGAAGAGTACCACAACTAATAACACAGACGACAAAGTAAGCATCTGTAAATTTAATCCAATAGTAATAATTCCCTCCTCCCCTCCGCGCCCCGCACGATTAATATCACAATATTCTTTTCATAGAAAAAGAACAAGACTAAGACTGGAAAGCAGAAAGGTAATTCGTGGTTGGATTTATTTGCAGAATTGGATCCATTGGCTAATCCAATGGAGAATCTTTCCGGTGATAGTAATGCTTCTGCTTAATTCATAATGCATTTTAATAATAATATTACCTTGACACTCCGGTTACTTGATATTTATAACAATAAGGAAAACTGATAAAGTTACCATTTATTGTCAATGAGTATCGTAACGCAGTGAACGCATAAAATTCAATGTTTTCACTTGGTACAAACTTGTATCAGTATTTACCAGTTTGTAAACTTTTAAATTTAACATTCCAGATTTCTTTTTAATAGAATTGTCATAAGAATCAAAACTATTGAATTACATGAATTTTTTCATATAAGCTAGAGAGACATACCAAAGATATAAAATTTGATGTTTATTGAACATTATGCTAGTCATATATATATATTTTCTTTCAAATATATATTACAAAATCTTCAATATAAATAAATTTATTATGGAGTTCTTCGTAGTGTTCTAACAGATATATCCACACAAAGGAATGGACACAAAGTATACTACATAAGTATATGTGCTTTCTGTGTTTATTTCAAGTTCTTTTCATGATTTTATTTATTCTCTTAATTTTTTTCTTATTGCATATCAATCCATAACATCTGAAGCCTCTGCTTGTAAACTAATATTGTAAATTAATAGATATCAAACACATCTCTTTCAAAAAAGACAAAGAAATTTTATATATTTTTTCACATTACTTTCTGTATTAAATTAAATAAATACTACAGAGTTACAGGCATAGGCTCAGAAATGTCAATTTGTTCATCTTGTTTATAACTTTCAAGTACTTATACATCATCAACCGAGGTAATCACAGTATTAATGCTAAAGTCTCGTAATGTATTTCAAATATAAAAAAGACACTTGAAATCATCCGAAATCTAATCTTCATCGGCAATACGTTTCAAGTTCAAGGCTCGTAAAATTGCGATAGGGCAGTCTTGACTCTGAAATGGAAATAACAATGAGATTTGTTAATACAAAAATTTACAATAAGTGACAATAATGGGTGGGGCATAATATTTATCTTTCATACTTCTCAAACAATTGAGTGTCTTTCGTGTGACGTAATTGTTGCAAGATACGATAAATTCCTAATTCTCTTAGACGCGCTTGTCGTTGCGCGGCACCGGGTTCCTCTCTCCAGACTAGGTTACATACACAGAAAATCGCTGCGACTTGTAGTTTCACATTGCTATGCATCTACATAAAATATATACATTGTACATATACTATTATAACATATATATGTGTACAATCGAAATTGACGTTTAAGAGAATTATTAAATTAATAGATAGATTTCAGGTTAAATTAATAAATAGAGTGCGAATGCTTCATCGATTTAGTACACATTTTTGGCATCACCAAGCTTATAGCGATCAAAGCAAAAATTTTTTTGTGCTCTTCCACTCTATTGTAAATAAAACAGCCGTCCATAAACATGAACAACACCGGCTTATTTGTAGAATAAAAAAAAAAAAGCTCTATTAAACAATGGAAACAATGAAATATTGAAGTATTGTAATAACGATATACTATACGAACCATATAATCCATGAGTTTCTTAAGCACGTCGTCATTAGCCATAATATGATCTCTAGCTCGATCACCATCAGCCACATTCGCTAAAATGCAAAGTGCTTGCTCCTTGACATCCGCAGGATGTTCCGGATCTTCCAATACTAGGATAACCGCTTGCATAACGTGCGTGGCATGCTCGCCCATTATACGATCTATGTGAGCCTTAGTAGAGAGCAAGTTTCGTAACAGGCCCAGCGTTTTCATCAGAACGCTTAACTCAGGATCGGCCAGAAGGCGAAAGATCTGATCAGTGCCCAGGCACGAGAGTATTTGCGATTTTACACGTTGCTCCGCTTGAAAAGCCACATTCATTAGGGCCCAAATGCCGTTCAGTCGGAGTGCCGATTCGGGTCGTTTAGTGAGAGAACACAACAATTCTACTCCGCCGGATTCGAGAATTGGTTCTTTGCTCGGACTAAACTCCAATAGTAAATTACATAAAGTACTCGAGGCAACAGTTAATAAATCACCTTCACCTTCGCCTCTACCTATAGTACAATAATTATAACAATGTTAATAGTAACTCATAGTCGGCGATCGAATACTAATAATAACAGCTAATTATAAGCATTGATTTCTTTATTCCTCTTCTTTTTTTTTGGAAAAATGATTTTACAATGCAGATAGAGAAAAGAGAATAGGGATTTTTCATTGTTTTTATCTACACGCATAAAAAAGGATGTCGCCCCATTCTAAATTTGTGTATTAATATCATATTGCTGTATTTGAAATACTCCCTAGATTGTTTGCTTCTTTGCAAAATGTTAATATAATTAATCAACAAAAAAATTTAAAAGGTGACGAACTTTTTTTGATACGTGTATTTTTATTCAACTACAGTTCTCTTGGCTCTTATATAGAATAAAGAAAGAATAATTTACAATGTACATGAATACTTCTTTTTGATATTTTTTTTCTTTCTTTTTGATTAAACTGTTAATTCGAAATTTAAAGCTAAATATACCGTATCTTACATACTGTATCTTACATGCAATATATGCATGCAACATACATGTTTATTAATATCTATCAATGTCTATTGTAGCGTAATCTGTAATATGCTTATTGTAAATGTATTATCATATTTTACCCTCCAACCCCTTGTCCGCTCCATGTAACAACTGCATAAGCGGCCTCCACACTGCATGATCCTGAAACGTAGTGCGAAGCTGTTGCACACTCCTTGAGAGGGAGTGCAAACATCTAACCGCGGCTAAACGAACGCGGGATCCGCCGGGATCTTGAAGACCAGAGACAACTTGTTCCATAAGACTTTCCGTTTCGATAATACGCTTTCGAATGTCTTCATCATTAGCACCGAGAGACGCGAATGCTCTAAACGCTGCTTGTCGCATATCTTGCGTTAATGTTGCATCCTGAACCTGGAGCAAAAGAATAACGCACATACTTTTAGATAAACGTTACTATAAAAATAATATAATATATTTGATCGATTCTATATATATTTTAATATATCTATACACATTTATAGTTATAATTGTGGATTACTTGTGGATGTGGTCTCAACAGCTCCGCCAGTGTCGGTATCAGATGATTACTAATAGATGCTAAACGCTGCAGATCTGTATCAACTTCGGTAAGATACGCAAGTGTCTCGGCCGCGGCGACTCTCTCGCGCGGCGGACGGTCTCGATGACACAATCGTACGAGACACGGTAATGCGCGATACACTACTCGCGGATCGGTAGACGGCAATGCGCCGGCTCTGTGCATGTACGCGATGCATCTTGCCGCTTCGAGCTGTATCAACGAGCTCTTCTCGCGTCCCATTAATTGGCCTAGCGCCACGGGCACCAATCTACCATGGACGGTATTGTTCGTGCTGGCTGATGCGACCATAGCGGATACCATGTGATTCTGGTAACACATGTTTGCTAAGCAGGCCAGAGCAGGTAATTGAATGTCTGACAGAGAGGAATCCAATTGCATCGCCAATGTTTCTACCGCTCCGCCTTTGGATAGAGCGTTTTGTTCCTCTGTTGTCTAACAAGTAATTTTGCAAATTAGTTTCCTTGTGACTATTTTTTTTTATTTTATAAGTTTTACGTTATCTCTTTACCTTACATGCCGTAGTTAAAATCGTCGCGACACAGACTTGACAGGTGACAGATCGACTTGCTAGAGACAACAATCGTGGTACTAACGCGGGATCTTGGTAAATAGAATGAACTGGCGCTGCCGCATGCTGGAACACTGTACGTAGACATCGCAAACAGGCTTCGTTCAATTGGTCCAGTACTTTCGTCTTGCCATCCATAGAGATCTCAGGAGTTGGCGCGGTAAGCAAGACTTGAAGAAGTAACGGAACTACACCTAAGTCTATAAGCGCCAATACGTGCTGGTCTGTGCCTTTGGCTAAAGAGCCCAACGTTACCGCAGATTCTAATCTTACACGATCGCCCACAGTACCAGATGTATCTCCGAGCAGTTGCAAAAGCCGTGGCACCACACCCTGAGCTATAACCGAACCCTTTTGTCTGTTGCTGCCGATCACCGAGTTTTTTAGGCATCTGAGAGAAAGAGAGAACATCCATGTGCGAGAAGTTAATACAATCCTTTATATATTAGATAAAGGAACAAATATATAAATATAAAACTGTCAAAAATTTTTCGATCGAAGGAAACAAGTTGCGTTACATTCTTAAGGTTAAGTGCAATTTAAACTCACATAATTGCGTCCAGACATTTCTGCGGGTCCGGCGAATATAGTTCGTCGATATAACTCCTGGAACTCTCGATGTCCTGCAAGATCGCGAGAAGATCGATGTAATATAATGTAATTTTGCCTTACGAGGTAATTGTAATAGGGATCTCTCCGCGAGATTCCGTTGGAACGTCAAACGACCGTTTACCGGAGACCGCGTATAAATCCGATACGACGTCGAACTCACCATATATGGCTGCATCACCGAAACCATGTGTAGGCTTGCGTTCTCACATAAATGTTTCGTAATAATTGTTACAATTCGATCGGTCCCTTCGCGGAGCGACGACTGTCACACGAGGATCAGATCCAGTTTGCGTTATTACGCGAACGTCTGCGACACTCGATCGTGCGCTGCGTTCTCGTCACGGAGTAATAGACAGGAGACAAAACTCTGTTAGAACGAACGGTCCCAATTCAGTTAGTGGCGCTGGCATCGCACGCGACCCTATCACGTCATATATATATAATATATATATCATATATATATCATATATATATAATATATATATCATATATATATCATATATATATAATATATATATCATATATATATAATATATATATCTTACTCCGTGGTCACGTGACAGGGTAAGATGCTACTAAAGCGCCTCCTGGCGGAGAAAATAAATGGGACCGTTTTTCAAGGTTTGAGACAATGGAGTTTTGTCTCCTGTCTATTACTCCGTGGTTCTCGTGTTCTAAAATGAGCTCGATCTGTTGCCAGTGATGCCAACGTCGCGAAAACGATTTATCCTATATATTGCAGAAAAGTATGTTCGTCCTTTAGTTACTTTATTTCTTTCGCATTCTTCCTCTTCTCCTCGTTCCTTTTCACAGAGAACAAGCACGTATTAAATTAAATTAATTTCGAATGTCATTTTTTTTAATTAATCAATAACGCTTTTGTAGCAAAATCTTGGAAATTTATGAAATAAATAAACGCAATGAGCATACATATGTGCACTAGGTAAAGAGATCGAGGATCGAGATCAATCAATCGAAGTGAATCGAGACAATCGGAATTCGAACGATGAGGATTGATAATTGAAGTTTTACGTTCCAATTGATTCCAGTCATCTTTAAAAAAAAATGATTTTGTACGATTTTAGAGAGAGATGAGATAAACGAGTGGAATATATAAACTATCAAAACAATGATTTGATAAATTTATTCATATATGTACGAAGGGCGTTCACGAAACAGCTGACGAAGCTCTGTAATAATCTACATATGTTGTGTAGAGTGAATTTGTGCCCCATCATAACCAATGACGTGGATATAGGTTAAGCTTCTCTACGCTCGTGTATGTAACGTGCGAACAAGTAAAATCAGTTATATCGGGCACGGATTTTGCACGAAGAACAATTTATAAATAATGTTCGAAATCACGGACACGCAGAGTGAGTGCAAAGATCACCTCGAATCAATATCGACCGACTTGTAACAATAAGCCGGCGAATAAATGCTGTTGATTTTACTATATAAGGGATGTGTTTCAGAAATCGGGGTGGGATTGGCAGGATTCGGTATTTCTTTCTTATTCCTTGGTGTACTATTATTCTTTGATAAGGGTTTACTTGCTATTGGAGATGTAAGATTATGCTCTTGCTATTTTTGTTTGTACAAGTCCTACGCAGAGTTAGATTGATTTCTTATTAAATTGTTCTCTACAGATGTTGTTTATATCGGGACTCGCGTGTGTCATCGGGCCAAGGAGAACTATAAATTTCTTCTTTCAAAGACATAAAATAAAAGCCAGCGCCTCGTTCCTAGGAGGTGTTATTGTAGTACTTATGGGTTGGCCTCTTGTGGGAATGATTTTAGAAACTTATGGCTTCGTATTGCTATTTAGGTAAGTGTGATGCATTTTAATAAACTTGACACTACAAGTTATTTTTGTAAAAAAATATTTTTTTTTATTCTAGTGGCTTTCTACCAGTAGCAATAAATTTTTTACGAAGAGTACCTTTATTGGGAACTGTACTAAATATGCCTGGTCTCAGTCGAATTTTGAACATAATAGCAGGAGATTCCAATAGGACAACTGTATGATAATTATATAATTTAAACGTTTTTAACTTTAAAAATATTAACATTTTTGCTTCAAACTTGTATATAAAACAATCATTTATATCATGTTCCATATTCTTTTCCTGTCACTCCTGTTTTAGGATGTCTAGAGTTGTCAGAAATTTTTGTACAAAAACAAAGTATATACATATATATAATTTACTTCCTATAAGTGTAAAAAAATATCAGTAAGCATATAGTATAATTGATTTGTATATTTCTAATTTACATAAATATGACTTGTATGTATGTGTTATCTGATTACGTTAAGGGTGCGCTCAATTGCATATATGTGAAGCATTCGATAAAGTTTTATATAAAAGGAAGCGTCTGAATTTTCTTTTCTAACTGCTCAGTAAATCAATAAATAATTGCCAAAAGCGCATACCCTTTCCTTGATCAGATGATAAATGTTTTGCGACAAAACAATAAATGGATGTATTTAATGTGTCATATATTGAGATGTTTTACATATCAAAAAGAAAAATATACTCAATAAAATTCTGTCAAATTTTCAAGGAAATGCAAAAGAAATTAATGTTGCAAAAATATTAAGAGCACATTGGATCATATTTAAGTTGAAATTAATAATTGAAAAGGGTAAGGTATTTAATAATTGTAATTTGCTAAATCTTTTTAATTTTTACTAAAATTATAATTATATTAGCTAAATAATTCGATTTAAACATATTGTATGAAAAAAAGAGGATGCCTCTAGATCCACTTTTCAAATAAATTCTTATTGACTAACAGGGTGAAACAAAAATTTCAGAATGTATGAAATTTTATATCATTTTTATTGATTTGCTGCTTTCCCTGCATGCATCCTAACATGAACAGATTAGATGCATACATTCTGAGTAACCGCTGTTCATCTTACATATAATCGTCTGGAGTGCGAAATTAAATTATCGTCCATCAAAATTCAATGGACTGGCTGATACCATTAAAATGATATTTTATTAATTATGAATAATGAATTATCTACAACGGGCCGAGAATAAGGGCGGGGGGCGGCCCAGGCTACGCGCCCCGCCATCGATATTTCGTCGCGCGTCCCTTTCTCTCGTTGATTTCGCGTGCGCTGACTCGATTCTCTAGGCAATTATTACTTTCAGTACTTAATATTCCGACCGGTCTACTTATTTCAACGCGCATATGTGGAACGTTTTCCAGGTAACAGGTGTTCGCGATACCTCCGCGATTGTATTTGCGTCTTCGTCATTTTTACGATAATAGAATATGAAAATACGCGTAATGTCAACCGCTGCAAGAAAATACTGAATCCGGCAATAAGTTAAGCAGATTCTCTTCTATTTTTTTTTTTTACGTTTACAATTTTTGCCGAGTTTCATGCATTTTACGAGTTGCTACGTCAAACGCCCTCGGCCTGAATTACATGTTCATGTTACCGACAGCAAGTCTTTTCTGTGCGTCGGTCTCTGGGAATTGCTATCAAATTGGATGGTACGGAAAATAATGACGATGTTTGTGATTGTGAAAGTAATGAGACGAGGATCGTTTTAGCGCTTTAAAGCAGATTCTTAATTTCATCGTACAATACGAGTACGAGCGCACCGCCGGTACCACGGAGAACATTAGAAAATGCACCCTTGAAGAATGCATTGCCACCCTCCGATTTGTAAATAGTGGCCCAACAGTGGAGAGTGTTTTTATACAGAATGTCAGTCTTGGCACGGCCAGACTGCATCATCATACGTCTACGTACTGTATCGAAGGGATAGGACACAATACCTGCGACAGTGGTTACAGCCTGCAACAGATTTAAATGAATAAGCGAGACCAGTTTGATAAAACTGCATAAGTTTACATGAACAACAAAACTGCCTGAAGTCTTCTCACCTGGGCAATACCCCATGAGACAAGGAATGGAGTCTTCTTGGGGTCTGGCAGCATACCACGGGCAGTGTCATAGAAACCGAAGTAAGACGCACGGTAAATAATGATACCCTGCACCGATACGCCGAAGCCACGGTATAAACCAATGAGACCGTCAGCTTTGAAGATTTTAGTCAAGCAATTTCCCAATCCTGTGAACTCACGTCCTCCACCAGCCTTGCCTACATCGGCAGCCAACCTAGAATGTGATAATGCAACAGTAATTTTTAGTATCAATAATACGAATTTTTAGAAAAATTATTTAGTCTTTATTAGAAAATGTACGAATTTATCTATTAAAACAAATTAATAATAATATTGATATTCTTATGACATTTTATTGACACAATTTACTCATATATATATATATATACAAAGACTATATTATTCTTCATTAATTAAATATTCAAATTTAAATGAAAAAGAGAGAGTATCCAGATAAAACAAAATTTATACAATTCATTTAAATTACTAGTTACTAATTAATAGTTTTTGTGTTAATGTGATGATACGACTCAAAATGCATTGAGTAATTTACCTAGTTCTGGCAAAGTCAAGTGGGTAGACAAAGCACAAAGATGTAGCTCCTGCAGCACCACCAGATGCGAGATTTCCAAGGAAATAACGCCCAAACTGAGTGTTCTTATCAACACCGCCGAGGAAAACTTGCTTATACTTGTCTTTAAACGCAAAGTTCAAAGCCTGCGTTGGGAAGTATCTGATCACATTGGCAAAATTACCACGCCAATAACTGAGAAATCCTTGTTCCTTTGGGATACGAACGAAACAATCGATCATACCTAGAAAGAGAGAATAATATATATAAAATAAATATATAACACACATAATGTAAAAATAAACATACATGAAATTTATATTTTAATTTTTAACTTTCACATTATTTAAATGTCTCAGATTAGAAAGAAAAATACAAGAGAGAGAAGAAATTTACATAATATTAAAATTTAATACAATTTTATTGACACAAAAAATTGACAAATATAGTCAAAGTTTAGCTATAATGAAATGATTGACAATTAAAACGAATTGCGGCGAATCGATAAATAGTTCTAGTTATTCACAATTGTTTTTCCATCGAGAGCAACTTTATTCAATAATCGCAAGTGTTTAATGTACCGATTAAATTGTACCGCGGACCTCACAGATAGCGACATTTTCCTAAGCATTTTCTTTGAAATATCGAGACGAGAAGACCTCGTCTCGATAACGCGTCTCTCGCTCGGCATCGATGAATCAGCGAGGCCTTAATGGACGGCGTGGATTCGTGACGCGTGGAAGTCGACAGAGGAATCCGGTCTCGTGGCCGACGAAAGGGCGGCCATGTTGGACCGCACCGTCATCGATCGGGGTTAAGAGAGCGAAGAGAGAAGCCACGCGCTGCCATCTGGCTCGGGACGGATGCGCTTTATTGAAATATCGATCCATCGCGAGGAACCGGAGAGAAGTGCGGCTATATGCGATCGGCCTCGGCGTGGCCGACATAAGTTATGTAAGCCGCCGAAACTCGGGCTCGACCTTCGTTACATAAATGCGCGAAAATTTCTAGTATCGATATATAACTCTCGCGAGGCTAATCGCGCGCGCGAGACACGCGAGGCATCCGTCGTCTCTGCCTCTTAACGGCATTACATAATGGCCACATCTCCTTCCTCCTCTATCGAGTCGTTATCAGTAACTTCGGTCGCGTTCGCACACCCCGAGGAACCATGGCACGTTCGAGATTAATGGCTACTGTCACATGTTCCGCGGGGCTGCCATTCATGCGTTCCGTCACGCGCCGCATTAACGGTATCCGAATTCTCCCCGGAGACGATGGAGACGATTTCGCAAGGTATAGAGCCAGGCCTTCGTTCTTCTCGCGCCTTACTCTCGCCGTGTCGTGATTAACGTGTGCGTGACGCGGCCAGTGACTTTCCGCATGACTCCAGGACAAGAAAAGAGAGAAAGAGAGACACATATATATATAGATACACGCACTTACCCTTGTAACGCTGATCCTCGGCGATCTGCTTGGAGATGTGCTGTACCTGCAGCAACAACTTGACGCGCTCGATGGGCGCGACGGCGGTCTTGGAGATCGCCGCGGCCACACCGCCGGCGATGAAATCTTTGGCGAACGCCACGGGATCCGCGAGTCCAGACATCGTCGTAGGGTGGTGGTGAGTGCGTGTGTTCGGTGAGAGATTACGGGTAACGTAAAGGAGAGAGAGAGAGAAAGGAGACTCCTGGATGCGTTTAGGACGCGCGCCGGACGACGAGTGAGCGAGGCAGAGATCGCTCGTCACGAACGAACGGGAGATCCTTCGCTAAGAATAGCCGCGCAGGTCACGTGTAACGCTCTGCGCAACTACGAAATCCGCTACCGCGCGGCATCGCGCGCGCACCCGCGTCACGCCGGTGTCACGCTCGGGACCGTGACACGCGTCGCCGTGACACCGCCGGGGTCGCGCTTCCGAACGTCGAATTCGCGACCTTTCCTGGTCGCGGTCGACTTTTCGGCGATCGCGCCGCCTCGCATCCGGCTGCATCTTTCGCGGCCTCCTCGCGAATTCCGCGTTCGAAAGCCGCCCCTTCTCGCGCCGCGGCGACGTCCCGTCCGGTCGCGACCGGCCTATCGTGGCCGCGATCGGTGTCGCAGGTATTCGAAATTTCGAACTTCCTCCGGATGGCGGGAAAATTGACTTTGGAATGCGGATCGTAAGAAGGCCGCGATTTATCGCTTCTTCAATTGTTCATTTCGATTAATAAAAGATTATAAAAAGTTTATACATATATATATAAAATTAAATATTCATAAATAAATTAAATATTCATTAATTAAATTAATTTTAATTAATTATTTTAAATTAATAATAATTTTATTTTATTTATTAATTTAATTTAAATATTGATTAATTCATATTAATTAGCAAGGTTCCAAAAGTTTGAATTCGTATCGGTTCATTGTTGCCAATTTATAAATGACAGCCAACCACGAACACGTAATCGCGTGAAGTTGCACGAGTATCCTTTACCGGCCGAGTTTCTTCATCTGTGTTCAGGACGCAAGCTGATCGTACTTTAGCCTTTAGCCCTTTTTTTTTTTTTAAGGCGGTTGCGGACGAGCTTGCGCGTTCCTGTCAAGAACGAGATGCAAGGTCAATTTTCTCCGAAGAAGGAGGTCAACGGGACGCATTACTTGCGTAATCCTGGCTCACGGCCATCACGTTACGGAGGATCGCGCCAGGGTTCAATGGGGTAACGTCAAAAAAGCAAGGTGTATTTATATACCGGGGTGAGAAAAGCGCGCGCGTGCAGAATAGACGATGCTAAAATCAGCTGTCTCTCGCCTACACACGCGGTCTACTATACACGCTCGTGTAGATACCGATTGCGAAGCGTTCCGCTGGCTCGTTCGCATATCACCGACAGCGATCGATTTTCTCCGTGTGTGTTGGAGAGAACAAACCGCAAATAAATACCACTTGATCTTTTAATTCGAGCTTGAATCTGATTGAAGCGTAACACCTTGATACAATTCGAATTATACTTGACATTGGCCTTACAATTAAATTTAGAAGAACCTACAAGGTAATTGAGATAGAAAAGACTTCAAATGATTCTTTGATAGATTCTTTGATGAATTTAAGAGTCGATTTAATCTTGATTATGAATATATGTTGAGGGTGAGTATCTGTTGCGACTCACTAATTCTCAACATTGAATTTTTTAGCAAACAAAAAACAATTTACAAATAAAACAAAATAAAATTGATCTAAATAAAATTAATTGAAAAAAACAATATCTTGTCATCTTTTTATATTTGTTTTATACTTATTGTCTGTTACAGTCTCATTAGCAGTCCTTCTAACAATGATCAGATGCATATCTTGCACAGTTCCGGATTAGCACATTGAATAATTTATTTATATTGTAAGATAAGCACCATATATTCTGGATGATAAAGAATGGAATGATTATATAGTATAATCAGAGTGTTGCTAGGTAAATGACTATATTTTTCTTCTATATATATTGTATATAAAAACTTTTATTCCTAAAGACTGTACAATCGATAACAGTATTCCAATCTTTAAAAATTGGAAAGATTGTATTGCATAATGTATGTGAAATAGAAATTATACAAAAATAAAACAGAGAAAAAAATTAAAATTATAAACAGAAATTATACAAAAATGAGACATCTATTTACAATAAATATCTTAGTATAGTGCAACAATTTTATTAAAATCATTTGAATTATGTCTATATAAGAGATTTTGGCAAATAGTATGACGTGCATTTAGTTTATCATGTAATTATTAGCTTTATGCCAATGGCCAAAATAACGCATATTCTCCGTCAAAAATATTACATATAAAAAATTCTCTAATTTCAATCTGAAAATTACATTATCGACAAATATATATATTTTACATAAAAGAAAATAGCTTTTTTATACAATTAAGAAATTTCCAATAGGTCCAGGTATTCGTTATGATAACGATATGAACTTATCTAACAAAGATAAGACAAATGAGGAAGTCGCACAATGAGAGCGAGAAGATTTCAATGAAATTTTCTGTGATACATATCAGTACACATAGTTCGTAAGAATGCACTACAGACCACGTGCCGACGTTATCAACTCGGGCTCATTAGAGGTCGGACCAGGGCTCTCGAATGTCGCGTATTGGATTAAGTGACGACCTTGAGATAGACTGCCAACTGCCACACTTTGCGACTGCGTAATCGTCCTGTGCCAGCGATTTCCCGATGAACGATCAATGCACCTGAAAAGCGTTCCTATAGCCAGCTTTGTTATCATTGCGAGTCATATGTGATTGCAAAACGCGTCTCACTTGGACGGCACGTGATACTGAAAAACGAAAAAGTCATTGTCGTCGTTATGAGCTTTGACTCCGTAAGTGTAATATAATCAGGAGCGATTATTGCCTCCATTAAAATAACGATATTTCCCGATTTATTGACGTTACTTGAAACGGCTAGTATTTTCATTATATAAGTCACGGTTCGTGAATTTTTATTAACTCGAAACTAATAATTTAATAAATTAAGAAATTTGTTAAATTCTAATTAATTTAATTTTACAAATTATTATTTTTAATAATAATTTAACTATTATATTTTTACATACATATATACACAGTACTAAAATGTAATCAATGATCAGATTTAAAAATTTGAAGAGATTGTTTCACGATATTACTTTGTGAGATGTACCGATCGGTTGCAATCGATTTGTTGGCTGTCCCTGATAAGCTGTATGTATATATGTGTGAATATCTAAATAGAAATATATAAATGCAATGCCTTTATGTAACGTTTCGTTATTTCGTATAGACACACACAATTTTGCGATGAGTTTTTGCATGTTAAGTTTTATTGTGTAATATAATAATATGCAATGTGAATATTTATCCAATTTCCTGTATGTATAAAAAGATATATAGATAACATATACATATATATATAGATAACGGAAACCATTTTTTTCTGTACTTTGCACTATGAGACTTTACGGGAAAGTGCGCTACTCCGATTTGTACCCACGTGTATTCATATAAAAATAACTCCGCGTAAAAATAAATATGACTTGCCAATGTTTAATATCACTTATCTTTAACTTGATCTATTATATTCTGTGCGAAACATGTTTATAACATTATTCATCTCAATGAAATGAATTTTACGATTATTATTTTATCCTTCGTAAATATATATGTATATGTAAAACATCTATGTAATATATATTTTTCAATAAGATATAGCTTTTAACTGAACTACAATATAATGTCAAATAAATTACATTTAGATATATTCGCGATAATGTAAAAAATATACTTTTGAACGTTATCCAAGTATATTTTCGCAAAAAAATTGTTTTAGTTTGTTAAATAATCATTTGATTCATCATTCGATTATTGAAATTATCGTGGCGCGAGAAACTCTGTTGGTACAATTTAACAAGCTAGAAGCAGATTCAACGCTATCTAGTGGTAGCCTACTAATAGACTGTGTGAACGGAGTATGTGAATAAAAAAAAAAGCCGTAAACTCTTCGAAAAAGACGGAGGAGTGAGGCGGAGAGTTGATACGGAACAGCAAATACGAATCGAGCCGGAGTTTCGTCGACCGATGCGTTGAATTGCCTTTTTTTTTACGACGAATTATTACGCCTCGTCATACGTAGACGAATGGACGCGAGATCGGCGAAACGTCACAGTGGCATCCGCGCGAATTTACAGTGAGCGTCTTTGTGATTTTACATTGCTTTGTGATTTGTACGATTTGACGTATCCAGGGTTCCGTATTTTTCACGCTGCGCGTTAATTAAAATAACTGACCTGCGTAATTATCCGGGATGTAATTTGTGCCGCGAGATACTTCTCTAATCTGACGTTTACGGTAAACGTCACGTTACACGGTCTATAAACTGAGCTACCACTCTAATTAGGGATTTCTGTTTCCATGTGTCTAATTAATTATACGCATACACACATTTATATATATCCGTTAGATAAGATATATTTTCTTTTATTTACATAAATGTTGGGTAATCCAATGACATAACGGAGTGAAATAAGTAACTCTTTTTTTCAGTTTCTGTTCAATAGTACTTTATATCAATATTATTTTGTAATGAAGCTACTAAATTGCAGATGTAATCATACCATGGCGATATTCAACATATAAGTGCTATCTGAAGAGGAGGCAAAAATCAGCAACATGACTGAAGGTTGGTTATTCAAGTGTTCTCTATATACAATAATGAATTTAGAAACTAACGAATTTATGGATTTATTACAGGTGCGGAGACTCAACCAAATGCGGGAAATGAGCCCCAAACAGGTAAGTTACTGTTTTATTGATGATTTGTATATATGCGCACAATTGGATATCAAGTCCGATATAATTGAGTTAGCGTTTGTTATATATCTGTCTGTTGTATATCTATGTTGTGTTACATAATAGAAAGGCTTCATTTTTTAATCTATTTTTCATTATGTGATACTGTATTGTTTTATTAAACTGAGGACATATCTTTGTATTAGATAATTATTTATCACAAATATTAACATATAAGATATAATATTTAATGGCTTTTTAAAATTAATAATTTATATTGAGATGCAGAAGAAATTAAAGAAATGTTTTGTATATTCTTTAAGTATCACAATATACGAAAGCAGCTTAAAATGTAGTGAAAATGGATTTACAAATAGGTAGAAACTTTCAGGGGTATATATTGTGGTTTTGCAGAAGCCTTAGAACCAAGGGCAACACATAGCGAAGGATTACATGAGGGAGTAGCGGAATCAACATCGCAAACTGCTCTTGAACCTATGCAAGAGCTTCTTACAGTTCATGGAACTACGCAAGGAGAAAGCAGCGATGCTGTCAGCATTTATACTGCAAGTACCTCAGTATCTGGTAATGGTAAGTTTGTAGATTCTTACAATAATATCAAAATACATACGCATGTATACTATATGAATAATTGAATTATTTTTTAGAATCAAGTTCAAGTAGAGTCAGTGCAATAACTGTCGTGTTACCTTGGGGTGCTCAGAAGGAGACAGTGAAGTCGCAACAAATAGGAGATATGGATCTAAGACCGGGAGAGTATGTGATGCGTATTCTGTTTGCGGAATTTACTTCGCAAGCGGAAAAGAAGATGGAAGCCGTTATGACAGAACATGTAAGTGATCATTGAAACAATTGTTGAAGCAATACTGTTTAAATGCGTTATTTCCAGGAAAACAATTATCAATATCAAGCAATACTGTTTAAATGTGTTATTTCCAGGAAAAACAATTATCGAAAGTATTGCAAAGGGGAGAAGACCCACAATTTGATCAACTCTTATCGGCTTTCGGTTCCGTTGCCGAGCACTGTTTGCCGTCAATATTGAAAGCACTCTTCAATTGGTACGAACGTCAACTTGTAGATCAAGGCGGTGATCATAAGAAACCTGCACCTGGGAAGGAAGACCAAAAAGGGAAAAGGTAAGTCAACTAGAAAGAAAATATATCTTACAAATATTAATAACAAATACATCACATTTCAGCATTATGTATACAATAGTATCGGGAAGTGTAGAAACAGTGGAAAGAAGCGAAGCAGATCTCTTGCAAGAGCGTAGAGATCTTGCTGTTGAATTTATATTTTGTTTAATGCTGATTGAGGTTCTACGCCAATTACCATTTCATCCTGGGCATGAAGATTTAGTAACTTATATCGAAAATATTGCTTTTAAACACTTTAAATACAGAGAAGGCATACAAAACGAACCAAATGCAGCTAATATCCATATCATTGCTGATCTTTATGCCGAAGTAATCGGAGTTTTGGCGCAATCCAGATTTATGTCAGTAAGAAAACGTTTTATGGTGGAACTGAAAGAATTACGAGCTAAAGAACCAGGTCCTCATACTACACAGAGTATTATTTCCTTATTGATGGGGATGAAATTTTTCCGAGTTAAAATGGTACCAATAGAAGAGTTTGAGGCATCATTTCAATTTATGCAAGAATGCGCTCAATATTTTTTAGAAGTAAAAGACAAAGATGTTAAACATGCTTTAGCTGGTCTTTTCGTTGAGATACTCGTCCCCGTTGCTGCTGCTGTGAAAAACGAAGTGAATGTACCATGTCTGAAAAACTTTGTGGAAATGTTGTATTCGACAACATTAGACATGTGTACAAAGTCCAAGCATAGACTGGCACTTTTTCCATTAGTAACTTGCTTGCTCTGTGTCAGCCAGAAAACGTTCTTCTTACAAAATTGGCATTACTTTTTAGCTATGTGTTTGTCTCACTTGAAGAATCGCGATCCAAAGATGTGTCGAGTTGCATTAGGTACGATTAAAAATTGTATATGCATTATTTTCCTAAAAATGAGAAGTGAAAAAGAGAAATAAATATATCTTTTGTATTCATTATTTTACAGAGGCTTTGTATCGTTTACTATGGGTTTACATGATACGAATAAAGTGCGAGAGCAATTCGGCCACGCAAAGCAGACTGCAGAGCATAGTGAATTCTCTGTTTCCTAAAGGATCGAAGGCGGTAGTACCGCGAGATACTCCGCTGAATATTTTCGTAAAGATTATTCAATTTATTGCGCAAGAGAGACTGGATTTCGCGATGCGCGAAATAGTGTTCGACTTGCTGTCTGTCGGGCGACCGGTAAAAATAATTTTAACTCCCGAACGTATGAGCATCGGACTTCGAGCATTCCTCGTTGTAGCCGATAGCTTGCAGCAAAAGGAGGGAGAACCGCCTATGCCGCGCACTATGGGCGTATTGCCAAGCGGAAACACCATGCGTGTTAAGAAGACATTCTTAAATAAGGTATATATTTGTAATTGATATGTAATATTTATGCATTTATTAAAAACATAGCATAGTTGTAATTTAATATGCTTTTATAATTTAGATGCTGACGGAAGATACTGCACGAAGCATAGGAATGTCTTCGTATTTTCCACATGTACGCCGAGTGTTTGTCGATATCTTGCGCGCATTGGATGTGCACTATGGCAGGCCTCTCATGATGACCAGCACTCAAAATATGAACAAGGAACCGGACGAGATGATCACCGGGGAGCGTAAGCCGCGAATAGACCTCTTCCGAACCTGCGTTGCCGCTGTCCCGCGACTAATTCCTGATGGAATGACTGGTGCAGAATTAGTTGATTTACTGTCTCGTTTGACGGTACACATGGACGAGGAATTACGTGCGTTGGCGTATCAAAGTTTGCAAACCCTAGTGTTAGATTTCCCCGATTGGCGACAGGACGTCGTCCTCGGGTTTACGCAGTTCCTAGCTAGGGACGTGCAAGATACATTCCCGCAGCTTGTCGACAACGGCTCGAGAATGCTGTTGCAACTGTTGACCAGTTGGAAGAACGCTCTAACGAGTCCCAGTATAAGATCTAAGGAACAATCGGTAGATAATACACGGGTGAATATACGAGTGGACGTTGGCATCAAAAAGTGTGAATCAGGCCAGGTTTGTACTTTCTTTTTAGCATTTGTAAGGAAACTTACATAAAATACATACCAATGTTATTTTTTGTTTACATAGAAAGTAGAACCTGTATCGAACATATTCTACCTGGTAGAAGGCTTTGCGTTGGTTATGCTCTGCAATTGTCGCCTTTATCCTCGAAGACTGGCTGTTCATATCCTTCGCGAAGTTAAACTTTTAATGAAGACTTTAGGTAACTATATTTACACATATTAAACCTACAATGCATTGTAATGTAAGTATATATCTTATAGACATATTATCCTCAGGAGGACCTGAAGATGATCAGCCTGTTATTGATGTGATTGACGCTTGCTGTCCTGCCGTCTTGGAAAAATGTTATCCTATGTTACCACCAGCTGAAAAAGCAGCCGCCGCATCTACATCTAACGTGGATTTACAATGGATAGCGGACAGAAGTAGTTGCGTTTGGACAGCTGGTAGTTTTATTTACCATACTTTTGATATATGAGCTATACATATGTTACATTATCTTTATATTTTCTTTACATTACAGGATTTCACGATGAAAACAGTACCAAGAGTTCTTCTTCGCTTAATCTAAATGGAGCCGATCCGTGGGCCAGTTGTTTGTTTGCCTTTCTGGAAAAAGATAGAGTACTCACATTATGCCCAAACGCTGTTGCTCATTCTTGGCCCATTGTTTTTACTCGCATAAACTCTCTGTTTTCAGTAGTGGATCCCACGTAAGATTAAATCTTTGTAACTAATTTGTATTAGGTATACACTTTAATTTTGAAAGAATTAAAACTCATTTAATTGTACACAGTCCGGTAAATGACAACCGAGCTTCGTTACTGAGAAGTTCGACGACAGTGAGAAAACCGATAAACGAGAGGGACGTTTATATGCACATCTGGAAAAATTATCTGACTTTTGGATATAGAGTCGTGCCACCGGTGCCAAATCCGGTTGTTCGGTGCGCCAGTCCAGATCTGAGTCTCAGGTAAGTTAGCTGTTAAAAATTTATGGCAGGAGTTCAAATATCATATGTATATCATTTTATTACATATTATTATTATTATTTAATTTTTTCAATAGAACTTAAACGATTATTCATGCTTATTATGTATCACTCAATGAAAAATACGTATAATTGTGTGCATCGCTACGCTCGTTGCAGATACAATTAAACGAATTTATGTCTAACGAACAAAAGCGCAGCAAAGTGCCTTGTTTAAATGTATTTGCATCGATAGAAGCTATGCGTACAATTTGTATTTACACGTAGAGTTTGTTGAGAAATTCAAATAAGATTGTTAATAACTAAAAGCTCATGTTTAGCAGAATAATATATTAGAGCTTTAAGTGTATCTAAGAAAAGTGAATCACATAGAATAAAATCAATATCACTTGGTATCAATTGGTGTTGGATCATGTATATATCAATGCCTGTCATTTCACAGAAACATCTTATTTATTCACTTGTCCCAGGAAATGTTACATTAAATATTTTACAGAATTATAAAATAATTTATAATTTCTCCATTTTAAGTGTTAATCATGTACACTGGCACAGTTATCGAGCTATAGTTTTTTTTATAATATATTTTTAATTAAATACACAAAATACTATACACAATATACTCTATTTAATATTGTCCACATTTTACAATGACGGTTCTGCCATCGCGTACACTGGCACCAATTCGTACCAAATTCGCGCTTTGCATTCGGGAGCGGGATCCATATTTGCTCTATCCTTTCCCTCTATGCATATACACACTTCGCTTTATTTTTCGCAACACTACATCTCTCGCATGCTGTCTCCTATCGTTCTATGTCTCGTACATGTACATCTTTCTCTCCCTCTCTGGGGATATTAGAGTAGTAGACTCTCTGAGCAGTAAATAATGTCTGATACAAGGAGCATTGGTGGTACACTGTATTGCATACTCTAGTGGTCAGCATACGGTGGAGTTTGGTGTGTTGTGCATGAGTAAGGAGTTGAGTCAGAGCCTGGAGAATCTCGGCGGGGCGCAGACCCTGCCGGGCCGGTTCTCTGTACCGTCCATTTCCGGCATCTACACCCGTCATAAACGTACCAGGTGAGCCTGAGAGATTAATAATCGCGAACAAAAACGACCATGCTTCCTTCGATGTCACCCGGGATTTGAACGGTCGTTGGTAACTCGCACTCTGTCTTCCACTGTTGAATCTTTGTCTCTCTTTTCTTACTCCTTTATATAACGCAACACAGTTTGATACTTTTTTTTTTTTCCATTGAACTTTCAGCTTCGTGCTCGAGCTTTCTTGCCGGCCTAACAATTCTTTTCGCGCGAATTTGCGTAGCCACCCTTGCCTAGCCTCACGACCGTTCCCGATCGCTTTTTTTCCGAGATTAAACTCTGACCGATATATTTGAGAGCGCACACAGAAAATTATTAATTTACGAACTGTGATAGAATAGAAAGCTAATGTAACAAGCTTGGAAGTGGTGAAACACAGTAGTATCGTTTCCGCAGCTCTTCGCCAGACAGTTTATCCGCGGAACGCGGTGATAACAAATCACCGGGCACAAACGCGAGCCCGGCAGCCTTGTACAAGCTGACTGTACCTTTACTGAGATGCGAGGCCGTCGACGTCAGGGATGCCGCGGTGCAGGCAATTGGAAAAGTGAATGCCGATGCTTTGAAGTAAGTACATCTCCGTATGAAAAATTCTCTACGAGTTAGAATAAATCGTAAAACGTTTTCTCAATTATTTTTATGTTTACGACAGAGACTTGATGGAAGAATTGGTTCTTTACATTCGGGAAGCAGTAGATCGGAAACAGGAAAATATGAGACGGCGAAGAAGACGCGACGCTTTAAGACTGCAGCTAGTAAGAGTACTGGAATTAATTGCCGAATATGGAACATTTGGTATCTGGTAAGTTATATATTATTATATATAATTTTGTTTTCTTTTTTCTCTATTTGTTCACGCTCAACGAACAAGATTTAAAGAAATTGTCGTAATCTTTTTTCAGCCCAGCGGTATTGGATCGCGAGACACAATCCTTACATCCTACATTCGTCGAGTACATAGATGGTGCGCGCATTTATTTAGAAAACGAGACCGATAAGGAAGCACCTGCTGTACGAGACATTAAATTGCACTTCTGTAACTTCATCAGGAAAATGATTAAGAGTTTTTCACGTAAGCAATTTCACTTAAATGTATAATTCTGAGTTTTAAATAAGAATATATATAATGTCTTGAGTAATTTATTATATTGTGTTCATTTTTTGTTTCTCTAGTGGAGACATGTTACACCTTGTTGAAGAGGGATTTAAGAAGAAATCTGTTCATGCTCTTTGCTAGTTGGGCCGGTGTTTATGGCAGACCGCTTACAAGCACGTCGTCTATGCAAGAGGAGGAAAAATCTTGCACGGAATTGCAACTCTCAGCCCTGCAAGCTATGAGCGGATTACTCTGTTGTGGCTCGTGCTTCAATCCGCAGTCGCTTTCGGAAGAAGGCGCCATTTTATATCAATGGTTGGATTCATTATTGGCCAGTAAAGACGAAAAGGTAAATTAATTATATATATATATATATATATATCGTATAAGTTTTTATCTATAAACTGTGTTATTTTTTTTCATTACTTTAACATTCAAGATTATATGTGAAACTGTAATTACTAGTATACATATTATGCATTGAATTCATTGTAGATTGAATTAAGATATCCTATATTCTATCTAACGTCATACCTTTGTTGCAGATTTATGCACTCGCACGTGAAACCGTCGTTTTGTTGCTCGAGGGAAATCCCGATATCGGTACGCTTTTGGATTGGGTGGTGGATCGATGTTATACTGGCGCTCCGCAAGTAGCCGACGGTTGCTTTCTCGCTTTGGCAACAATTTTCAGCGCCAGGTATGCACAAATTTAAAAATTTATGTCTTAGATATAAATGTATCATATAAAATCGCGTGTTTATTGAGTATAGAGGAAAATACGATATTACATATAGCGAGTAAAGATTATAAGACGCATACTTCTGTATCAATGGAGACGTTGATATAATCGTGATAGAGTAATAAGACTCGTAAACATTGTAAGTACATTTATGATTTTGTCTTTTTCAGGGAATATCCTTGCGATCACTATACCAGCGTCATCAACGTCACGTTGATGAATACAGGATGTCCCCGCGCTCCGGTCCACGATGCGGCGCTTCAACTTCTTCAATTGTTGGATCAACGCTTTTTCGGAAACGTAGGTCCGCTTTCAGCTACAGAACTTGAGGCCGGTAAGTAATTCTTGTTCTTCTCCGTGTACTATAATACTGTACATATATATCCGTGCACTATAATATCAGTTTTTAACTGTCCACTTTTAACACATAGTTTATTCAGTTAATTGTAATGAAACGAATTTTTCACTGTCCTTCATTTATTGAGAGCTGTTGCGTTTCCTGACAATTAGTTTGTTGCACATTGTCAAAGTGCGATTGTTTCGACGAATTGCAGCTACGCGTGAATTCTGAAACTGCAAAAAATGCGAAGCTTTATCAAATTGATCGTAAATCTAGATCATGTTTGTTCATTACTTAACATGATTCATATTAGAAAAAAACGAACGAACAAATTTTTCGATCAATGTAATGCTCGTGCATTTACATTCGTCGTTGTTACCTTATTATAATTAAGTATTTACCATACTGCTTTCCATGACTCGCCATCTGCATGAAAGTTTCGCTTCTCCTAGTATTCGAACGCTTTATAAACATGTGGCCCATCGCTCTGCGAAAATTTTGCCCGCTCGCACAATAAAAAACAAAGTTTATTCCGAAACTCGTGTTGAATAACAGGTTGCACATTTGTTGCGCCGGAATGAGCCATATTGGTGACTTGTGATCTTCCTGAATTTAATAATAATTATTAATAATAGATATAATAATTATTAACACTGAAATATTAAAAATATTATCAAAAATATATTGTATAGTTTAATGTATAAATTAAATCAAAATTTATACTATGATACAATACGATACGATATTAACTACGATTTAATAAAATATTGAATAAAATAGTGGATAATATATAGTAGTCGTGATTGTGCGTATAGTCTTCTATTGCACGGATGTCTAATTTCGCAAAAATATTATGTAAGAGCATGTCAAATGAGACACTGTTAATATTGCGATTTATAGAAAAAGAAACTTCAATTCTAGAAAAGATTTAATTAACGAAACTTTTATTATCCACTCATACTTTAAGATAAAAAAATTCTTTATGCGATAATCGATATTATGTCGATCGATTTAACATATTAAATATGGATACGTACGTAAAGAAAAGCGATCACCCTAAGGACGAACGATGGCATATTGAGACAGAAGAATGCGCTCGAAACGAGCAGAAGCATTTTCGTAACCTTAGTCTGCGGCATTCTATCCCGAAGAGTCTGAGCTTTATCGTTGGAGGAGGCGTTGGATTCTGTAGTCAAAGTTCGTCGGACATGATCGAGTTTGTAAATGTTGCGCGCTATCAGAGTATTAAAGATCACTATCATGGTCAGGGGCAAGGCGAACGTCATAACAGTGTCGAAGGTATTGTAGACGTTGGCCCAGGATTCCCAATTATTATCCAAGTCACAGCCAGTCGTGTTCTTATTGGACGTAGAGAACAAGAGTACCGGACTGCACACCAGAATCGCTAATGCCGTCAATCCGATCACTACAGCCTTCGCTCGGGCGACCGTACATAAAGACTGACGACGAAGCGGCCACTTGACCGCCACGTACCTTTCGACGGTGAAGGCCACTACGAGCCACACGCTGAGGAAGCTGCAGAGAGTGCTGAGATAAATGAAGAACTGGCAGAAGCCCCATCGATTGAACAGATCCACTTTCACCATAGTGAGCCAGACTACGAAGACCGTCACCAGGAAGAGGGTGTCGCTTATCGCCAGCGCGCCCAAATAAATGCTGGATGAGGAATAACGCAGCTTCGTACCGAAGAACACGCATACGGATAGACAGTTGCCCAGCAGACCCAAATGTACGAGAATCGGCGTGTAGTATCGTTGGATATCTTGTAGGAGCATGTCAGTCGTGTCTTGTATTACTGCGCTTTTATTTCCAACGATCATCCTCATGTGTCGATTTCAATTTGTCTGCAACTATCGTCAGCAATGAGAAGAGAAGCAGAAAACGTGCCGAGCATAGAGCGTATAACAGCTTGCGTCATACACGATGACCTGCAAGAGCATTAATGTTTTATATTGAAGGAAAAAGAGAGAGAGGGGTGGGGGGAGGAGAGAAAAATAGAGAGTGTGCCAAACGCACTTCCTCTAAACCATATATCGAGATTAGGACTGAATTTAGAAACTGAAGATGAGCGCTGCTTGACGTTTCGAAGTCTCACACAATTACAAGGATATCGAAAGATTTTTTTTAGATAATTAAGCTTTCATATTTTGAACAGATAACAAAATTTATATTTCATTGGATTTATATTTTTTTAATTAATTTCAAGTATTTCAATTTTAATTGCTTTTAAATAGACCTTAATGGAATTAATTTTGCATGTTTGTTGTGAATGTAATTGTTGATTAACGCAAGATGCACTTTAATTATCGATATAATTCTTAATATAACAAAAATGATATTTTATGATATTTTCATACACTTTGCAATTATTCTATTATTTGATCAAATGAACGTTGCTCTGCATTCATGTATCATAAAATGCAATATCAGTGTTTACTATAAAAAATTAATTTACGAGGAAATATAGCGCTTATCACGCGCACACGGAAATCCTTCGCGTGCAGCAGATACGCTAACAAATCATTAGCGAACATAATATTGATTCAAATTATTGTAATTAAATGAATATGTTATATGTATACTTTGATATGCTTTGATTGCTTGAGATAACATGTTATTATCATTATTATTGAACTGTGACAAAGTATTCATTACTTGATGAATGTCTTTTTGACACGTTTTTTTCTCAACAGTATCTAATTATAAGTAAAATCAAGAATTATCTTACGTACGATGATAACTACATGAGAAAAATTCTTATCTGTGCTGTAGCACTGAAAATCAGATATAATTTGCCGTTAACTTTGACGAATGTTTTTTACGAATGTTTACGAATTATAATAGTAACACTCGTTTTAAATGCGAATAATTATTGTGCATATAATCGCAAGAGAATAACTTCTTGATATTTAGTATTCGATAATGAGGTAATGAAGTAGTTTATATTTCTCGGGGATATTCGTTAAAAACTGTTTACTCGGAGAAATTAAAATCTTCAAAGTGTTTATATTTTCCTTCTAGTTTCAATCTTATGCATTCAATCTTTCTACATAAGTTCTACGATATTGAAAATGTGATATAAAAATAAAATGTCGACATATATCAGTTTGGCATAATAAAAACTTTTTTATAATTATTCTTTATAGAGAGAAAAATAAAAAATTTACTATTATATTGAAATAATTATAAAAAACTAATTATATAGGAGTTTATATACAAGTACGATATGATAAAATAACTAGATTTACGTTAAATATCTTCAGTGAATTTATTCTCTTCTTATGCTTTATATAATATGGATGCTTTTTTTAGATTTTTTCATTACAATTAATAAAAAAAGCTCGTCAAGCACTATATATCATCAATTGATGCATACCTATTTATTGAGTTTCAATAAATGAATTAATGGTTTATTTGCGAGATGTGCCAGATGCAAACCATTTATTGGGCTACTATCCAGATTCTGTAGACACATTTTATGACGCGAAGCTGAAAGCTACTTTTAAGCTGAAAGCTGTTTGCGATCCAAACACTTTCGAATGATTCAATATACATAGATCTTACGCATTAGACGTAAGATCTTACGCAAGATCATATACAGTTTTAAGGTTTTGAAAATATGTAAAAAATCCTTTTATACGCGCAACACGTGTCATGTTTAGTGTCGATGCAAGATCATCAATCACTCATTGATATTATTTAATAAATCTCTCATTTCAGATACTCGCGACACTTTAATTTAATAACACAATCATTTATTAACATCAAATATAAATTAAGTCTCAGTGAATTACATAATAGTCGCAACACTTTTCACTACTTTGTTTTATTTTTAAAAGAAAAGCAACGAATTATGATATTAAACGCTTCGCGATAGAATAATTTGAGTTTAATACTTGAAACACTTCGTTTTCGGGCACTAATATTGCACTTTCAGAGGATGTATCCGAGTGCCGTCTCAGCTATTTCTGCTATGTGCCCGATGCATCCATACCTGATAAAGCTCGGTGCATCCAGCATTCTGGCTTCTGCGCATCAAACTAATATATAAATTTCCGACTCTTCGCAGAGCATGTTATTCTGTTATATCGTAAAAAAAGACTTATGTGTTTCCGCGATTTATAAGTTGTTATACTTTTATGATAAAATTCTATAAATTTCGACGCATAATAATCTTTGATCCATAGTATCTCACTTCAAATTAATCTCTCTCTCCTTACATGATAAAAATATTTTAATAATAAATTGATTATTGATTTTCAGAACTTTGAATAAATATTTTATCTCTTTTTTTCTTTTTCTTAATTTAATTAATATATAATAGTAAGTATTTTACTATAATTATATTATGCGCGCGAACGCATCAGTTATGCAGTTCTTCCAGCAATTAAATTTTAATGTATACATATATTATATGTACTTTTTATATTGTACTTATTTATCGTATGTATATCGTATGTATATCGAATCCTATTGAAAAGTATCTGATACAGAAATATATTAACATGAAAAGCGCGATGAGTTCCTTCTTTTTGTAAAGATATGTATTTGATTTTTGCCATAGAAAAATTTATTGTGATCTAAAATATTTTTTTGTAAAAAGTACATAATTATGGTATGTTTCGAGACATGAAAGAAATCGTGCACTGTGTGTAAATATCAATCTGGTTTGCTATTAATGTAGACAATGTAAATATCAGTTTGCCAATTCTATTAATTAATTATTAATAGAAATAATTATCGATTTTAAAATTCTTAATATGTTATTTCACAGGACACAATGACCCCCTTGCAAGCTCTACTGCAACTGTAACTTCCGGACCAGGTCAACAAAGTAATCCTGCAGGTGAAATTTCCTCCGGTGGCACAATTAGAGGTGGCACATTAGACGTCCTCTTATCGACCACTTATTGCCGCAGTCAAATGTATCTTTCACGACAACTGGCTCAATTACATCCGGAGCTCACGATGCCGATGTTCAGCGGTAAGTGGAATCCTCGCATATTTTTATGTTAATACTTTCAATCCTAATTTCAAAGATTTATTTTGTAATATAATATAGCTTTATGGTAATATAATAGTTAAACAATAATTTTTTAAAAATTCTTATAGTTAAAACATTAAATTAGTTTCCATGTTTTTGGGAATTTTCTTTAGATAAAAAGCTAAGAATTTCTTAATATTTTTTTAGAATTTTTTATCATGTATAATTCAAGCCATATAGTTGAATATAGTTTTCCATATTTGCTCGTCTTGATTGATCTATTCCGCGAAATGCGAAATGTAGTTGATTAGTTTTATTGATTCTTCGATAGTAATTTTAATGTAGTTGATTAGTTTTATTAGTTCTTCGATAGTAATTATAATATCATACCGCGTCTAATATATTTTAAATTACCCCAGTGTATGACATAGCGCAATTAAAAACTTTATGTTTAGTTTATGAAGATGTGTAGTTTATGCGTGTGTAGAATATGTTCTGGGCGCTTCAGTTATAGAGAAGTATTTCTGCTTTTGATCTAATATTATTTAGTCGTAATTAAAAGCTTTGTTTTTTTCTTACATTTAAATTTTTTAAGAATAATTTTGTTTTATTTATTTAATATATCGATTTAATAATTTTATAATATACGAAAAACATATTTTAGAAACAATGCAATAAAAAATATAATAAAAAATACGTTAATGATAAGTTATATGAGAGACGCCCATTGCATAAGAGAATCCTGTAATTTTTTTTCTCTAAGCTAATATTATTTCTGTGGAAGATAGCGTATTTATAACACACGTTTACTTTAGAACTATATTAAGAACTTACATATTTAAAAAAGCATCCAAAGAGAGAATCTCTTTTATAAATAATTTTAAAGCTATTTTTTTTATAAATATATATAGCATTTTTATTTTGTTATAACTTTAATAAATATACAAAATTTTGTGAATATATCTATAAGAATAGAGATTATTTGAATCGAATTAAAAATCAGTTTGAATATGATTTATACATTTACGTAATATAAAATACCATCTGTTATGATAAAAAATTGTTGTTTTTCAAAAGCTTTGACATATGAAAAATAATTTGCATTGCAAACAATGCAATTTATTTTGCGTTGTAAATAACGTGATGAAATTGGATTACTAAAAGAAATAGGGGGAATTATTTGCTTTTATTATCAAAGAAGCGCACGCAACAAGAAAGTCATAAATTAACATGTAACATCGTGTGATCTTAATAGTATTATCATAGATATTCAATTATACGAATGCAATAAAAAATGATAATTATATAATAATGCTCGCATGTCTATGCTCTCATCAATTATCATTTCGGAGGCGTGTTGCATAAATCATATAAACATTAAATTATCGCTGATCTGTTTAACGCCTATGGAGGGGATTTGCATCAAATTATAATTTATAAATCAGAGTAACGCATCAACGAAAGAACATACTTTGAAAGTTCCTTTAATATTATAATATATAAAATGCACAATACAATTATTTATAATATAAAAATACACACAAATAAATCAAATATTAGATATACATATGTATGATATATCATAAAAATTTATCAAGGAAAGAAATATAAGTTTTTAATTTGTAGGATGAAAGATTGTATCAAAAGATTGAACACATGGCGTTTTAATTATCTGTCACATAAATGATTGATTTATTAGTATCGTAGCTACGATTCAAATACAGAGATTCTCATGTGTACTGCAATTAATGATATGTACTGCTAAATTTTATCAAAGAAGTATATATATTTTTGTTTCTTTATACCGTTACGTGTATGTTTAATGATGTAAATGCTGAGCTCAGTGCAGAGCGATTTAACTTTCTTTCTTAAGAACTTGGGAATGTATATATTTTTCTTGGCTTCCTTAAAGTTCAATTTTAATGATTAATAACAAAACAAAAAAAATTGAAATGTTCTTGTATTAAACTTTGTATTGTTGTTCGCGGAATTAGACCTCTAAAATAAAATCCAGGAACGACATATACACTCATAGAAGTCTGAGAGAAACCGTGACCCTTCTTAAGAATTTAACCTTTTAAGTACAATCATCACTTTTAATGAGTTGCAAAACGCATCAAGTTACAGCGTTGTTTCGTTTACATAATAGATTGCTGCTCTTCGCTTTAATTTTGTGACGCATTCTGACAGGCATCCTTCATACCGCGGATCATCTTAATGGATGTTTAAGAAGAATGGTAGATTAATGCGGCGTGCACGCACGCTTACGAGAGAGAGAGAGAGAGAGAGAGAGAGAGAGAGAGAGAGAGAGAGAGAGAGAAATTTGAGCAACAATAACCCAAAATAATTATATTGAATTACTATCTTACACGTTTCTGGTTACATTCGTTTGCTTTATTACACTCGAAACGGCGAACATTTTGTTTCCGGAACGATGTAACATGAAATTGCAATTTTATCTCGCGAAATCCTATATATGATATTGCACTCAATAGCAGCGTGCAGCACAAGAAATAAAAAATTCTATTTTATTTAAAGAAAAAATCTTTTATTCGTATATTTTTTCAATAGTTATATTTTTTAAATAATTGGTAAAAAGTTAGTAGGCAGTTTGATTTAGATACTCTAGACACAGTGGCCCGTATTCTCAGCTCACATTTATCGCTAAATATGCATCTAAATGTGGCTTATAAGCCTTCTGATTGACTACGAGCCACTTTTAAAGGCACATTTAACGATAAATGTGAGCTGAGAATACGGGCCATTATCTTTTTCATAAATTAAAATTTCTGAACTTATGAATGTGCGTTCAGAAAAATTAATCATTAAGTAAATTATAATAGAAATTGAAAGATTATATAATTTTATCTTTATATGTAATAATTTAATTTTATATTTATACATTGAGTTTTACACGATAAAACATTTTAAATTAATTAAAACAAAAAATATAAACGAGATAGCTATATATAATAACAGTGAAAATAAATACAACGTAGATATAGAATATAATCTGTTCAAAATAGAAGCTAAAATCAATCGTAAACTCTCTCAACTAACTTACGGCAACTTGAAATTTGGATGTATAAACTAACGAAAGGATTAGATTAGCAAATCCTTGATTTGGAAATTATTCATAAGCATATCAGAGAAAATTTACAAATGATGTTAGCTGTCGATCGAACAGACTTATATTTCGTTTACAATTTATATTGTATGAAAATAGATTATATTTCAATAGAAATATAAGAGACAGAGATGTGTGTTTATATTTCAGGCTTATATTTTAAATTTAAATTATAAATTAAAACACAACAAAGATATTATGTTTATAATTGATATAATGTCATCGCGCGAGAATCATATCACGCAGAAGACAAAAGAATTGTAAACGAGAATGAAATATTTTATGTTAATTGTTTTATATGACCTCATATATTTTAGAAATACAGAAGTGCAATGAGAGAGTAGGCGGCATTATTTAAACAATTGCAGATAAATGCAGGCAGTCATGGAAATAATTCCATGTAATTTTACGCGTGCACATGCTCCGAAAACTGGAATGTTATTTATGTATGTCGATGAAAATAACATGTTCTTCTACATCTTGCTGTTTCAATACCGAAACGTTATATCAATATCATAGAAAGCAATATTGCAAGTATGTTTGATCGTCATAATCAGTACGAATTAATTAAATGCAGCGAATGAAAGAGAAAGAGAGGGAGTGGGAGAGGGAGAGGGGTGAGGGGGAGGGAGAGGGAGAGGGAGAGAGAATAATGTCATTTGCATTAAATTTATTCAAGTTGAAAAACAACTGATATCGTATATTTAAATGATTTCAGATTAAGAGAAGAGACATATGATGAGATGCGAAAGCTGAATAAATTTAGCAAAAATAAAAATATTAAATGTTCACACATATCAGAAACAATCATTAACAGATATATTTGAATGTAATAATTGAGTTTATTTAAATAATGAACAGAACAAGAGAAAAATTGGGAGAAATAATATAAATTTATAATGATATATATTGTTATATTATATTATTTATTTATATACTGTTATACGTGTGTTTATAACAAAGTTTACAGGGTCAATGATAGCTTAATATATAACACCAAATAATGTCGAATAAGAGGAATTATACCGGTAGAATAGCATAATTGATGATATAATTTGATGTGATTTGATTTTCATTTAATTATCTCGATAATTCACATGTTTCAGAAATTACACATCGATTTCAAACAGCCCGTAGGGAAGTTCGGCAATTACTACTGCAGTATTTGCTACCCTGGTTACATAATATGGAACTCGTTGACCCTAACGTACCACCACCATCTAATCCGTTGAGTTATTATCAGGTGAATAAAGCTTATTATCATAATTATCTCTGAAATAATAGCATTGCGGAAAATTATAATTTGAAATTAAATACAAGAAATATTTAAGAAAACCAATAATATAATCGATAAAAAGAACATCATCAAAAGTGATATTTATATACTGCAATATAATGTTATTGTCATTCGAGAACTAATGAAACATTGCAAACTCACACATATATTTTAACTCCTTTTTTAGAATTGGAATTCGTGATACTTTAAGGATTGTACATTTCAGTTACCAGAAAGTTGATGAGATAACCGAATTTTGAATTAAACTTTTAATTGGACAATGTTTCCCTTGGTACATAGCGAGTACAGCTCTTTATTCGAAAACAAACAAACAAACACACACACACACACACACACAAAACAAAATAACACGATAGCAACTTTTAAAAACAAAATTATAGTTTGAAAGAAAGTAGTACACGTGTTATGAAGGTGTCGGAGAAATTGTTTCAGATATCCTTGCATGCACGAGCTCCACTCGTTTCATGATGATAAATTACATTCTCGCTATGCATTGTGGGTATCATAAATGATTTAGTTTCAACAAAAGGACAAAAAGAAAGTTTGGAGGCGCCGGGTATCGATCCCGGTACCTCTCGCATGCTAAGCGAGCGCTCTACCATCTGAGCTACGCCCCCGTTGATATGATTCTGTAGCAAGATCAATCAGATTCAGAAAAGTGATCTACTTTCGGTGAAAGGATCAAAAAAGTAATGTTGGAGGCGCCGGGTATCGATCCCGGTACCTCTCGCATGCTAAGCGAGCGCTCTACCATCTGAGCTACGCCCCCTGTGATCTAGATTGTTGGCAGGATCATTTTGGATCGCGATCGTGATCCACTTTTAGTAAAAGGATCCAAAAAGTGATCTTGGAGGCGCCGGGTATCGATCCCGGTACCTCTCGCATGCTAAGCGAGCGCTCTACCATCTGAGCTACGCCCCCTGATTATACTTGATTTTAATGACCATTTTTTAAATATTGCGAGTGATCTACTTTTAGAAGAGAAACCTTTAGATATGATTTTGAGAGATTTCCTAGTATTTATCTCGCCGCTTTGAATGTGTAAAATGCGCTACGCTTTCCGTAACATACTTGATTTTAATAATCATTTTGAATTCTGATTGATGAGCTACATACATCTGGGGAGAAGCTTCAGATATGACGGTGGAAGCTTTTCATGTGCTTATCCTAGTGCATCGCTCGTGTAAAATTCATGAGCTATGCCACTGCGATGTATTTGATCTTAATAATTATTCAAAAGGTAACATAAGTGATTTATTTCTGGCTAGAAACTTTAAATATCATTTTGGAAAATCATAACATTTTGCAAAACAAATGCACTATCTCAGTCTAGGACTTTCTCTCATTTATATAAAATTGATGCTTCGTCATCTTAGATATCGATGATTTTTATCCGGCGATCGTGTATACACATGGGCTACATAGGTATTGGTTTTTAATTAGGGCAAATAAATTTTACCAATTTGGAAGTGCATTGGAATTTTTTTGTAGTTCCCAATGTAGTTCGATTGGCTTTCGAGGAAATTGGACACAGCTTTATAAATAACTGTTAAACGATCATCAAACACCAGACTACAAATTAAGAATATAGAATTACATTCCGATTTTAATGCAGTCAATTCCCAAACACGTAAATGGCGCAAAATATGCATGAACAGAAATTAAATTTAATGATAAAATACGATATACATACATATATGGTCTTATAAAACAATATTCTTTTGCAAAGAATAATGTTTTATAAGACAAACACTATAGAATTTTGGTATTCAGCAAAGATGAAAAATCATATATAAAAATATATGTATATTCATATAGTTAAAATAACATGCAGAAATTTCGATAAAAATATATAATAAAATTTTGCCATAAATAGAAAGATTGATAGCCGTATCCAAGATCACTGACATGACACTCGGCACATTCTACAACTATCAACAATTATAATAATGATTATTTCAATTTTATTAATCATAGACTTCTAATATTAGATAAAATTTCTAAGATTATAGAAATACTCATTTTCCTCGCGAGAACTATAGAAATCGAAAGCTAATGTGTATTCAAAATCTCTTTTTACATGTCACGCGACTATCAATAACGTGACTATCATAATGACTTTATAATCGCGCTCAATAGTAGAAGGCTTCGCGTGCGACAAGCACCGAGATCGATATACCTTCGGCATCTCCAAGATATCTCTTTTTAATAATTTCGCTTATCGATCATCGACGATCGTAATCATTCTCTTTATCATGTCAAACATCGGGGACGTAGCTCAAATGGTAGAGCGCTCGCTTCGCATGCGAGAAGTACCGGGATCGATACCCGGCGTCTCCAAGATTTCTTTTTATCACGCGCGATTATCAATCGTAATGATCCCTTTTAGCTTGATTGACAAACAACATAATTGAAACGATAGAATGACCTAACGATAGAGTGATCCAAGTGTAGAATACGGTGCGTTAGATTTTTGAGAATAAAATCCATGGCTATTCAGATAATTTAATGAAGAGAGGGAGCATAACACACCCATTGCGTTCGTTTTCCATTCAAACTGTTTGATTATTAATGATGACATTAGCTTTGATCAATAGAAGTGGAGGAGTCTAGGGGAAGGAAAATAATTCAAATGGTTATCGAGAGCATTTACTTTGCATGCTAGCATTATTGTAATCGATTTCCAATATCCACAACTTTCCTTTGATACTTTCACAATTGTCAGCAGTGTCATAATAATATTATGATGCGAATGATTAATATTAATATATTAATATTCTGTCGCATCTTGCAAACAAATCATTAAATTTAATGAACTAATCTTCACACAATAGCGTAGCTAGAATTTAAATCTTTATGTAAAGTTTGCTGGTGATTTTTATCCAAGCACTATCTAAAAAAATGTTTACAAGATTATACCTTGTATTATATATGTTTTTTAAAATGGTCAACGTTTTTAACAGTATTACACGAGCGATGTAACACGCGGAGGAACACGTAGAGAAGGCTGGGGCAGCGCAGAAGCGACGGAGATGGTGCTTAACAATCTCTTCTACATCACAGCGAAGGTACTTAAAATCCTTTAGCCGCTTTAATCACGTTAAGCATTATTTAAATCATCGATTCAAATATGTCGCAGTTTTCGGATGAGCATCCTAAAGAGACTGAGGAACTTTGGGCGACTTTGTGCGGTTGCTGGCCGAACAATCTCAAAGTTATAATCCGCTATTTGATTATCATCTCGGGAATGGCGCCTCAAGAGCTGCTGCCATATGTAAGTGAAACTTTTAGAATGACTTTATTTGCGACTGGCAAAGCGGCAGATGTAATCTTTGAAAGTATTGAAATGTTATTTAAATGTCAGGCGAAACGCGTGGTATTGTATCTGGCGCGGGCTCGTCCGGATCGTCTCGTCGATGAAATGATGACGGAATTAGAAACGGTCGAGACTCTGAATTGCTTGATCGAACGGACGGAAACGCCACCCTTTTATCGGCTCACCAGCATGCGGAAAGCCTCGTCACATAGCGACGCTCCCGCGGCCGATCCCGCCAATCCTCCCCGTGATCTCGGCGTCGAGAAGGGCACCATTCATACGAAAAGACATTCCGGAGAAGATCCCGTCAAAACCGGGTAAACAACAAGTCTACTGAAATCTATTACTCACATCATCGAGATTCCATAGATTAAATCGCATTTTAATTTTCAAAAATGCAGGTCTAAAAAAAATGTCTTTAGAGCAGTTATCTTAAAATATAATCTTTTTTTTTATATAGTAATACACAAATCTTGATATGGTTTCCTGACATTTCTACTTTCTCCATAGTTCCAAGTCCGATACCGCGTTGCGAGCACTCGCGGGGTTTCAAACTCCAAGGGCGGAAAAGACGAGGACTGCAAGCGGTCCGCCAGTTCTTCCAGACGATCTATCAACTCCGACTACGGAAGCCGAGGTATGTTACTCAATTAAAACTTGGTGACATTTAGCATTATAAAGGATCATAAATTTATACGATTGAAAGATTTCATTTTCCAACTGCGAAGTAGAGAAAGTTCGACAAAGTATTAATTCATTTCTTATAAGAATCCAATATGAAAGTAATTAATCTATTTTTAGTTAACTACCGACGAATCATGTTACGTCGCTCGTAACGGACCCGTTGGAGTGAATGGAAAAATGCCATGTGTCGACGAGAAGTTCGATATTCCTCAACCGCATCCTTTACCGATGCCAGAATACGGCGGATATTTCGCTCCTTTAACTGAGTACTTGCCTGATAGTTCTCAGCCAATAAGCGGGTTCCATAGGTATAATTCTAATATCTGCATTTTTGCTTAATTTGTCGAGCAATGCGCGTTAATAATCCTTCTCTCGCCGTAACTCTTAGGTGTAATATCGCCGTGATGTTGCTCACCGACGTAGTCGTCGACGGAATTCAGCTAGATTGGGCCATACACGTCCCATTGATGTTGCACATAGTCTTTCTCGGTCTGGATCACTCGAGGCCGTTGGTGCGAGATCACTGTCGTTGCCTACTGCTGAATCTACTGGTCGTGCTTGGCGATCATCGCGATCACCTTGGCGTGGCACGCGTGCTTCTCGCCTCCAAGACGGAGCAATTGGGATTGGGATTATCCACGCCGGCGTTACCGGTGCTGGAGCACAACTTCACAGAAGTGGACCCGGAATTCGACAGTTACCTGTATGGTCCTCCACCAGCTCCGCCACCCACAACTCCACCACCGTCGTCTTCGCCGCCTCCACCCTGTTCGCCGCCGCCACCGCCACCTCCTCCACCGCCGCCACCGCCACCACCTATGCCGCTCGATTCCTCAGCGTCTCCGCCGGCACCTCCACCGCCCCCACCTCCACCACCTCCGCCACCGTTACCTTCTTCTTCAGTTGCGGATGGTACACCTACTCATTCGTCTTTATCAAATTCGACATCGACCCCGCCGATGTCGATGAATCACGCGAATCAGTCGGCAGCGGATGACAGTAAGGATTATGGGAATTCTCACGCGTACGGTAAGATATCCATATATATTTGTATAAATCTGTTAAAGTTTGTTTTTATCTTGGATTTCCACAACAAAATAGTAGAAATAATAAAATAAAAAATTTTGCAGAATCAGCAGTGTGCAATAGCTGGCCAACTGCGAGCGGAACGGCGACGAACACGGTACCGCCCGTCATTGTAACGCCGGAGGACGCGAACAATTGGACCGGCCCTCAACCGGGTCCCAATATGCCGATACAAGACGTTATTAAATCATTGATTAATTTTCTAGCGTCTAGGTATGTATAATTAATTACGTACTCTCGGGCGAATAGGATTTTTAATTAAATATCATTTTTCAACAATAGGACAAATCAACCGCTGTGGAATTACGAGGACATGACTGCCAAAATATGGTGGGTCCGTAGTGCCGAACAACTCACAGTATTATTGCGACACGTGTTACGCGTCTTTAGAGACTCGTTGCCTCATGCATTAGTCAGCCAAAGATGGGCGCAAACGGCGCTGCAATTGGGTCTTTCTTGCTCGTCCAGACACTACGCGGGGAGATCTTTGCAAGTTTTTCGGGCGTTGCGCGTTCCCATAACGTCTAGGATGTTGTCCGACATCTTATCTAGACTGGTGGAAACAGTCGCCGAGCAAGGCGAGGATATGCAGGTACTGTTAAAAATTTTCGACCGCATAATTTAAAATTTTTAATGCGAGCAATAACGTGACATGTATATATATTCTGTATGTATTTTTTTTTTGTACATCAGGGATACGTAACAGAGTTATTGCTAACACTAGAAGCGGCTGTCGATTCACTCGAATCGGACTTTAGACCGCTCGATTTTATGAAAGAGATCTTCAAATCGACGCCTAATCTGAACAATAAGGATCCCGTGTCGGGAAATGTAATCGGAGGAAAGCGCAGTCCAGGTGGAGGAAACGGTTATCCAGTTGGACCGCATATATTCTCTCACTTAAATCAAGGCGGACATACAAGAAGCACTAGTTACTCGGTCAGTTATTGTATGAAGAGGTCCAGCGGTGGCAATTCTACGGCCAGCGATATGAAAGGTTATTATTAATAATGCTTCTTGCAGTAATTACATCGTAAACTTTCTCTGTTAGGTATAAAGTATAGTTAGATAATAGGTTTTACAGATATTTTCAAAGAATATTCTTATTGCAGAAGTTGATAACAGAGTCGGCGGTAATAAATATCCCAATTCGAATCTGTCGAGGTCAAGATCAGCACAGTCCTTGAAATTATTGGGCGACTCCGCGACGCAGGACGACAAAATGACGATATTAGCACAACTGTTCTGGTTAGCGGTGTCTCTACTTGAATCGGATTACGAACACGAGTTTCTTTTAGCGCTACGGCTCCTTAGTCGCGTATTGCACAGACTACCGCTTGATCGACCAGACGCCAGAGACAAAGTTGAAAAATTGCAACAGCAATTACGGTGGACTTCGTTTCCTGGTGTACACGCGCTCTTATTGAAAGGATGCACTAGTCCGAATACATATGAACCAGTCGTTACGCTGCTCTCTCAATTTACACCTTTGTTGGATCTACCAGTAGTTGATCCCACGCAAAGCCTTGCGTTCCCGATGAATGTTGTATCGTTGCTGCCTTACATGCTGTTAAATTATGAAGATGCTAACGAACTTTGCATCAGAAGCGCCGAAAACATTGCGCAGGTAAGACTCTCTGTTCATTAATCTTTCATCACGTTAACAAAATAAAAGATATTGTAATTATACTATATGTAATATACCATATATATATATATACTATTATATATACTATTATGTAATTTGCTGTTGTATTATGCTATTTATTATCTCTTCTCTTTTTTCATTTTTCTTATAGGTAAGCGCAGAAAAGGGGAAGAAATTGGAGAATCTTGGTACAGTCATGACATTATATAGCCGGCGTACTTTCAGCAAGGAAAGCTTCCAATGGACTAAATGCGTGGTGAAATATCTTTACGATTCGTATGCTCATCTTAGTTTCAATATGCTTGCTTTCCTTGTGGAAGTCCTAGAAAAGGGCCCGAGCAGTGTGGCATTGTCAGTACTCAGTATTATACATTGCATGTTACATTATGTGGATCTGGCGTCTCCAGCTGCGCAACCTATCAATACCGAACTTTTGAGAGTGATATCTAAATATGTTGAGGTAAAGCTGCAAAATATATTTAATTAGTATATTTAATTCATAGTCGCGCGTACAAATATCAATTCAATACTAATTATAAATAAATAATAAAATAAAAAAAGATGTAGCGTATCAATCGACTGCGACTTGTATAATTTTGTTTGTATAATTGAGTAAACTAATATTTTAGGGCACTAATTGGAAAGAAGCGCTTAAAATTTTGAAGCTTGTAGTGACAAGATCGTCGACACTCGTAGCGCCACCGACGTCGATGCATGGCTCATCCTGGGACTCTTCACTGGCATCGCCGCATCCTAGTTTCACTGATACAGAGATATTTACGAAAAAGGAACTACCGGGTAAGTCTACGTCTTCGCGTAAATTAATTAATGCGTATTTATTTTTCCTGGATGTATTATCGATTTTGTTTTTTTCCTTTTTGCGACGCATGCATGGCACGGATGATTTATTATACAACATCCAGGTTGCGATAAGAATAACAATAGTGATAAATTGTAATTGCTTTATAAAATAAAAATGTAAAATAATATTTTGCTAAGAAAATCTAACTTATATCTCTCGAGTTACATTACATTCCTATAAATACGTTACTTATGCTCCTATGTTTACGCTTACTTGAATTTTTAAGATACATGTATTTGGAAGTTTTTTTAATAGAGCTAAAAAATTTCATAAAAGATAGAAGTGCAATAAAATTATTTTTGTATATTATCATGTAGAAATGTAAAGATATTAATCTTATAGCTCTTTAAATATTTATTATTTAGACTGTGTCCATCTCATTTTTATGAATAGGAAGGACAATGGACTTTACATTTGACTTATCTCAAACGCCAGTAATCGGTCGACGTTGGTTGATTCGTCAAGGTGCTGAAGAAAAATCAATTAGTTCACCACGTTGCTCCTTATCCTTATCGCCGGCTGACAATAGCGCCATTGCAGGATGGAAGAGACCTTGGATGTCACAGGTATAGCTATTAATTAATATGATGTAATATATATATATATATTGTGTACAAGTATATTGAATTATGTATACAAAATGTAATATTAAATTTGTTCTTCAATAGGGTCGTGTCAGGGAGTGTTTGGTAAACCTATTGACGACGTGTGGCCAGAGAGTTGGATTACCAAAGAGCCCATCGGTATGTTTTTATTTTGCGATTTATTTTTCAATCATTAATTCAAGTAGTGTGAATGTTCCTTTCCTGGTCTGTGCGGACTATATACCTTACCGAAAACAATTGACTCTCATTATGTACCCCTTTCTAGGATGAGCACATTAGTTCAATGACATTGTATAGCAAGGTAAAAGGTCATTTTTAAATGCAACCAGCACACATCCACTGTTATCCACAATAGTACAAAATATCTATACTTGTAATTAATTGCAATGTTTTATAAATCATACTTCCACGCTTCAGTTAGCTTCATAAAAATGTTGGCGCACTGTTGTTGCAGAAACAAAAAATCATATTTACACATCTGTTTAGGATCTTATGAAGTGGTAGTAGAGTAACTATCCAATACAGACATCTGAGGTCTATTATCTCTTAACACTCTATCGTCTACTGCAATTATGCAAAAAATGATTCATTAGATAGAAAATTAATATTATGTATTTTTTATTTTGATTATTGCTATATAAGATTACTGGATACATAGATACTATCATTTGACGACAATGTGTTATATCAGTGCAGTTGTTTTGATGAAAAAATCTATCACTGTGTGTGATTAATATATATAATAATGTATATTATTGTATATGTATGTATATTATATGCAGACTGTTCCATTATTATTATTATATTAGTCGTTAATTCTTTGATAATTTGAGGATAAATTATAATGCGTAGCTGTTTTTTACTTTTTAACATTACAAATACAAATTTGGAGTGCCATTAATTCTGGGCTCATAATGATAAAAAAGTTATTCTTTGATATTAAAATTGCTTATTTCTTAGAATCTGACAGAAACAAATATATAATTGCAGAACATTCTGCATATATAACTAGTAATTGTAAGACACGTATATGCACAATTGCTAAATATCTTGAGCAAATTCACGTAGTTGGAATTGAGATACTATATTCAAGGCAATTACCAATTGAGGGATTGAATTGAGAAGCAATAAAATATAAGTGCATATTGTAATATTTAATATTACAAAATTTTTTCTCTCGATGTTGATTTTGTATAAAAAAAAATTGCCACTTATATATATTTGCTTCTAATCTCTTCAATTTATTTCTTTATATATATATTTTTTCACGTCTTATCAATAACATTTTTAATTTAGGTAATATTCAGTCAAAGTTCGGATTTGATGGAAAGACAATCATCTATGGCCTCTTCAACAGAAGAGGTTTCCGGTGCGAATAATGATTTGAGCGGAGGATCTAGACGGGACGACGAGCAATTTGGCGTATTTAAGGACTTTGATTTCCTTGAATATGAAAGCGAAAGCGTTGAAGTAAGTCATGATGCTTTATTATAATTTCTGAGAATATAAAGAATACTAATTTAATCGCTTTCTATAAAACTTTATAGGGTGAGAGTACAGATAACTTCAATTGGGGAGTTCGACGTCGTCCTCTTAGTGAGGGAGAGGAACGAGAACCCAGTTTACGACAGTTCGAGGAAAGTTTAAGTGAAAAGACACCATCATCCAGCAAACATACAACACGGGTAAATATATAAAACTGAAAAACAATTTTTGTCTTATCATATATGATTTTTGCTCGTATGTGTGTTCTATTTTCCTTCTTTTTAAAATTTTTCTTACTAGTAAAATTTTGTATATATAGCGTGGCGTGACTGAAGAGTCATCAGACGATGAAGCCGGATCGGAATCACCCTTGGATGAAGTACCAGGAGGAGTATCCGGAACAGGCCAGGAAGCAAACAGCATCCAGGGAATGTTCCCGCCGTCCTCCCTCTCATTGATACCCAGTCGTACGCGTCACGATTCATCCACAAGGTCTGACACATCGTAAGTTTCTGTGTGAAGACTTTTGAAAAGGCGTATATTAATCGATTCATTCGAACTTTTCGCCTACAGTGGCTCGAGCGCGGGAGATCTTGGCGATGTGACACCATGCAACGCGTCGCCCAATCTGTCCGCGTTGATGCCCTTCCGACAGGTTGTACGAGACGACGCCGAAGAGATCTGGAGACAGCAAATTC
Organism: Lasius platythorax; assembly: GCA_963971435.1. Lineage (NCBI taxonomy): Eukaryota > Metazoa > Arthropoda > Insecta > Hymenoptera > Formicidae > Lasius > Lasius platythorax. Next base: position 6,041,093 of record OZ020541.1, read on the forward strand.
AAAGTCTTATCACTCAAGCTCCATACAATACTTTGAGCTTCTTTCAATTGCTGAGCAAGATCCTGAGAGTAAGTAAAAGAAGAATATGAGAATAGTGGAAAATGAGAAACGTGAAAAAGTGTTATAAAAATTAATATTGATAAATTTTTGTACAAAACAATCTTTAATTGTTTTTATTTTTTTTCTGTGGAAAAATATTAGAAAATTTTCATGTTTCATATCGTTAGGATGTGAGCAGCAAATCCGTCGGTCTTACGCGCGAGGCGAGCGCTTTACTCTGCAACGGCAGTCCAGCTTCGTCTCATTTGGGTTGCCATTTATCTAGTCATGCCGAGCTACTGAGTACAAAAGCTGAACCGCCTCTGGTGTGGTTCTCGGTGACTATATTCGCGAATCAGCGATTAAACGAGACGTTGCGCTTTGGAATGCTGGAGGTGCAAGAACATCTGGAGACATTTCTCGATAGGAAGGACCATGCCACAGAAGTAAGCTTCACATTTCATACTTTGCAATGATTTAAAACAAATATTTATGACATTTGTTTTTTGTTTCAGTGTTTGGAGGCAGCTAAAGCAACCGCTAAGCTTCAAGCGTTAGGCGATAGTCACACCACAGAAGCGGGCGTTGAAGAGATGCTGTTGGATCTCGGCAGAGCGCTCTATAAGCTGCATTTTCAGCTTCTGTTGTTAATCGAAGCGTCGAACAAAATGTTAGGAGCGTTAATGGCCGCCGCTAGAAACGTACAGATTTCTCTACAGGACCTGTCCATCGAGATCGCCAATATAAAGATAGCTTTAAGTAGAGCGCTCGAAGAGAGCACCGAGAGTGAACGAGGAACACCCACTCCGACACCAAGTCCTAGTCCACTGCCGGGTACCGGAGCCGTGGAAGAAGTCGCCAGGGTCGCCGAACTTCTGAGAAATGCACGATGGTGCCCGGCACTCGAAGCCGTCAGGTTGCACAGGGCACAATGGCCCGGAGATCCTTTTCACGATGACGATGATGTGACAACTGCCGTTAATATGTACTGCAAATACATAGGTCAGGATAGATCGGGTGAGTTTAAAAGTGTGCGTTACATATTTTTATATAATTTGAACGATAAAGATGATATTGAATATAACAATAAGCGAAATATATGTTGACTTGTATGTTTTGCATATCAATGTTTTAGATATATTCGTAGTGACGAGGAAAGATGATGAGATGTCAGAAATATTTGGCAGATTGATGGAAAGCCTGTTCGAAGTGCTAGCGGCTGTAACAGGATTGGAAGCGTCTACGAAAGCCGCGCGCAATCAACATGACCACTCTAATCACTCTAAAACCGACTGTTAATATGAGCTTTAATGATAAAGTATTACGAATCGTTCGTTTGGATTAAAGTCGTATATGTATACATATTTAACTATCGTACATATGTGTTTAGGTATCTTGTATATGATTGTAGGTAAATATACGTATATCACGATGAATATTATTATATAATCATGGCGAGTGCATGAAATCTGCGTAGAAACGAGTTCATTATTCTGTTTTTTTTAACGTGAAGAACGTAACAAATCGTTATCAATTTATATATATATATATACATATACATATATATATTCGGCAAAATAAATGATCGGAATCCGAAGATGGTGTTTTGAAATTTACTACCCTGCAAAATATTTAGTCAAAATGATTATGCGAAAGAGATCAGTATATAATACATTGCCTGTGAAAGAACATCAGTTCGAATCTTGTCAAGATGTGACACGTTTCATGAGAAGATTTATCGATTCTGCGATTACTGCCGCAATAAAGATTGCTGTTGTCATGGTTCGTTAACCTTCATATGTGCGTCAATTATAGCGTATATATACAATGTTATATATAATTTTTATATGTTATCATTAGAACGATAAAATCCCTGTATATATCTCTTATATACATATAATAATAATGCCTGAATTATTGTGCAATATTAGGCTCACAAAAAAATAGATCGGCTTAATTTAAATATTAATAAGACATTATTATCATTATCAATTATGTTCAATATACATAATTATAGTTCAATATTATAAAAATTATCATTACAAGAGAGAGCTATAAATTTTCTAATCTCATTTTTATTGCTTTTAATACATTCAGGATCATCAATCCTCGCTCAATTATTCTGGAACAAAATGGCCCACGTGTGGAAAAATCAACATGCGAAACGGCCTACGATGTGTAAAAGAAGAGATGATCAGATGGAACCAATTACCGGTACAATTAAAAAAAAAAACAAATCGATCGTCGCGAGAATAAAAAGGAAACAAGCATTTTGTTAATCTCTTTTGCAGGCTCTGCAGAACTGGATGTTCTATGTAAACTTTATCGGTCTCAATAGAGAAGGAACCGCCGAATTTTATATGTATCAAGTTCTCTGGAGCATACCTACACCAGCATATCCGGAGCCATATGTGACTGTCAGCGTGTTCTTCTGTATCGCGGCGAGTCGCGTGCAGCCGCCGCACTTTCCAGTTGACGTTAGTTTGTTATGTATATTTTCAGACCTTTCCCTTCTTTCTTTCTCTTTGTCTTGTACGCGAGATTTACGCATCGGCCGAGAACAAGTAGATCTGGATAATATCGGATAATATTGCGCTTTAACACGTACTCTATTACAGTTTGAATATAAGATAATATCTGTGAGAGAGATATCATTTATATTAAAGTTGTAAATATCTGAAGTATATAGAATGCTAGCCAGATTTTACGTACAGATAGTTGCGTGTTAAATTATATAAATCACGCACTTTTGTAAATATAAATAATTTTTTTTTTAAAGGTTACATATGTCTTTGAAGGGCATCAGTTTGCGCATCGGTTGGACGTAGTCTTTAGACCGAAGTGGCTCTACGACATTCTCGATATGAAGACTATGTTGTTCAAAACATTCACATTTTAAGATATCTCTTTATATAACTATTTAATGTTTGAAACTAAATATTTCTATTAAATTATATTTTTTCTCTTACAGAGTGATAGAATCGTAAAACTTTATTAAAACAATTGTTATCTACGATTAATAATAACTTTTATTATCTTTTCGCATTTTCGAAGTTGTAATTGAAAACTTGCAATCTCATTTGTAAAGAAAAATTGTTCTCTTTTCTCAGAAAAAGAAAAAATTATGAAAAATAATATGCGCGCTTTATTCTCAAAAAAAAAAAAAGAAAAAAAAAGAAAAATTCAATTAAAGGACTCGTAATGAAATCGTGATACATACATCCAAGATATCATACGTATGCAAGCGCGCTACCTCCAGACACATGTCGCACCATGGGACGGGTGCAGCTTTTCTGGAGAGATTTTTAAGCCCCTTGTGTACCGTGTAGAATGTCGTAAAAGTAAGAGTGTCGGATTTCCGCGAATCGGGCACGCGCCGTTGCCGGCCGCAATCTGGTCCAGCACCGGACGTCGGTTCATTCCGTACGTTAAACAATAAGAGAGCAGGTGATACCCCCATAAGAGACTATATGCATCGCGCACTGGTTGTATCGCCGTTTCCGATTGCACATTTACGATTTTTGTGTTAACGCCGTTTTTTTTTTTTAAACACTTAAAACATTTAGAAAAAAAGTTACACGTCGCTGCAGTTTATAGAATAATTGAAATCTCCGAGATTATATAAAATGTCTTACAAGAAAATGTTATTTATTTGTGCATAAATTTTTTTTAAGATGATATCTTCATATTGCCGACATTTAAATATGACGTGTAGTTATCGGTAAGTGGTTGGTGGTCCCATTCATTCTCTCCCAGGGTGTTAACACGCTACACGTAGCCGACCACAAGAAGAATCTATTTACAATCCGAGGAGGTGTGAACCTTGCGTTGGTCTTCGGGACCGATTCTGACTTCTTTCACGCATTCCTTGAATAATAAGACCAATGAACGGATGAAACAATTCGAAAACCAGAGAGGAGGGCCCTTGTACACATGTAGACCGGACGACGCCGGGAGGTCTCTCAGGAGATCTCTCCTCAGCAGGAGCCCGAAGAGACAGCAGCCCACGCGTGTTGGACATATAAAAAAACTCGTGAAAAAACGCGCTTTTAACAGTTTTAATTTATTTCTTTCTTTCAGGCATTTAAAATTCAGAGATTTCCATCCTTGAATAAAAGATGAAATGCAAATCTTCCCGGCGAGAGAATCGGCAATAATTAAAAATTATATAACATATCAAGAATCTCTAAACGTATAATTTTTCTAGCAAAAGTCATTTTTTTATCTAATTGGAGGGAAACTATATTTTCCGCAGAGTTATAAATATTGTTAATAATATTGTCTTTCATTCGGCGATGGATCTGTTGAAATAAAATTGAAATTGTTTATCATTCGAATTCTTTTAAGCTATATATATTAAGAATTATTAATTTTTAATAATTTTGGCGTCATAGACCATTCCACGCGATTAATAATTAAGCTACAAGTGTTTAGCGTGTTTAATTGAAGGTTGACGTATCTGCGCGATTGACATGATTTTCTTTTTTTCTTCCGCCAAAGATACTGTTCTTGTAACGGGGTCTGAAAAAAGGTCGACCGTCCGTTTCTCGCTTCATAAACAATCAATCTGACTTATGTAGGTCAAAACGCACGGTATATCGTTTTAAGCCGCGGTGTCAGCAACCACCGCTACATCGCCGCCTATTTATACAGGGCGCTGGGCTTTTTGTCAGTCGCGGGGTGGTTCGCTCTCTGTCCTAAACATCACATCCGCCGAAATGTGTTTCCTACGGCGGTATATTACCGCTGACCGGGAGAAGGAGGATCGCTGCGAGAGGCAGCGGCGGCGAGAGGGAAGCCACAACAGGAACCACCGCCTCGCTTTCTTCAGTTAGCTTCAAACATCCGCTGCACCAGCCGCTGCCAGATCTCTCAGCTCACCCCCTGTCGCCTCAGCTTCGCGCTCAAAGGGACGCGCATTCCCGTTCGCTTCCCCTTTCCACATTGGAAACGAAAGGATGCATCGGATGCGTTTTTACTCGTTTTTACTCTTTCTATGTGAGAAGTCTTCCCAAAGTCTCATCCGCTCTGTTTCCGTTTCTTCTCGCTCTGACATTCGGATTTCTGTCTTGTGCGAGAGCTGCATCGGTCGGAAACTCAATTGACTCTTGCAAGTTGTGCTAAGAACAAAAGGTATTCTTTCCACGATTAAAAGTAAAAATATTCTTTATATATATATACATACATTAAACTTTCAAACATACTTATATGTATATATACTATATACATTTATTAAACATCAGATAATTAAAATTTGTGCAGGAGTTGGTAGCTCGGCGTTCAACGAGACGCGACTTCATTTAACGACCGAATCATATACGTATGTAATGAGAAGTTTTTCAATCGTGGTCTCGAATTTCGAGGGAAGAGATTCTGGACTAGGGGACGATTGAACACATCGGCCCTCTTCAAGAATTAGAGAAGTGAGAAGAGGGATGACCGATGAATGTTGCGCGATTGTACCGGACTCACGTGAGACGGCGGCAGCAACAGCAGCAGCAGCAGCAGCGGGGCAGCTCGTCGAATCACCAGCTGCCGATTCGCCGAGTCGACTCCTGGAAGCACGGGAGTCGATCTAAAATTAGCGGTCCCGCGACGTGGCACCCCCGCCTAGCCCTTACATGGCCACGTCATGGGCATGCACTCGGCTACTTTGAGAGAGAGAGAGAGAAAGAAAGAGAGAGAGAGAGAGAGAGAGAGAGAGAGAGAGAGAGAGAGAGAGAGAAAGAGTGAAGAAAAAAGGGAAACAATAATAATCGCAGCTTGCCGGCACGAGTTGATCACGCGCGAGATCTAGCAGCTGGAACTCGTCGACACGGTTGGTCTTTGCTCCAGAAACAATCAGCGAAAGCTAAGCTATTTTTTACGTTAGCAAAATTGAAAAGAAATTCTAATACTCGTATCGCGAAGTAGCTGCGAGGAAATTAAAGCGTCTATTATTTCTTCAAGAAGTATCCTCTTTTCTTTATGCCTTATGTCTAATTCATAAAAAAGAAAGATCCGTGGTTTCACATACACGTGTGTTTTTAGTTTGCATCCACGCTCAACGCTAAATGTCAACCATCTAATTTTGATTCTTATCTTGAACGTGTAAAGTATATTAAGTTAAATTCAAAAAGTCGATATCGATATCGATATAAAATATCGAATCGCGCGATACAACTTGACTAGAATCTTTTTTTTATCATGGTACACAGGAAGTACCGTATGGGTTGGCAATGAAACACATGGCTCCCGGATGAATGAACGGAGTAATGAACGAAGTCGTTCCATATACGACAAGATAGCGCGTTACTTTAACATCCTGAAAAAAAAAAACGTCTCAATGAAGTACCGAGTATCAATATGTATGTAGAGATAAGATACCTAATCACTTTAGTATTCGCTCTCATTGTTTCCTTGATTAAGGAATTGATTCATAAAAAAATCAAACAATAAATATTTATAACATATTTCAGTCATCATTTTAACATATTTTTGTTATACTCTTATATCTTACATTGAACAAATTGAATGTAATTAATTATTCACATAAAAAGATATATTTTCTCGTATAGAGTTCATTCACAAAATACTCGCGATCAATGTCTATAAAAACTGCATTTTTCCCTGCTTTCTTTACATTTTTTTCATCCTTATTATTTACAATCTTGATATAAGTAATGTGTATTAAATAAAAATTGCGCAATTAACGCAATGTGAACGAAAGATCTCACTTCAATCCGAGAAACGTTCGAGCAAGATCTCACGCGCGCGGCTCGATTAATCGCGTCTCGCGGATCTCTCCTAGTTCATTGTCCTCCTTAAAGTATATCTCGGTAGGCCGCGTAACCCCGAAACGGGAGATCCTTTGCGGACTACTCCTCGTAGGAGGAACGAACCCCGTTCCGCAGTACATCTGCGTTGAGCGGATGCAGGCTGCATTTTATGACCGTCCAATGCACAACCGATTCTTATTCGTGCACCCGCACTCACACCCTCCGTCGTCTTTGCTGAGCACGCGGCACAACGACTTCTATAATTAGATTTCCTTCCTTCTTTTGGGCTTAGCCACCTTCGCGGTTGCGAGTGATCTCCTCCCGACCTGCAAAATAAAGAAATTTAATTAGACATTTAAATTAATTAGATTATAATAATCTTAAAATCAATATTCACACATATACACGATTCTTCAAGTAAATAGATACGTTTCAATCAATTTTAATTAAGTCTATCTTTTAATTAGATTGAAAAAATAATAATTTTATTAATTTTATTATAGCAAAAATTTACATTACTTTAACATTCATCGTAGATTAACCACAGGTGATCCAGATTTGGGAGTTCAACGTTACGGCGGTAAGATCCCACGCGCTCGAGTGTCCATAAAGGTTTCACTTCGGCTATTTCGAACAGGTTGCGCTGGTACCTATTTTTTGATCATTGGCATCGGTCAGTCGGTCGCATCCATGGATTCTCGTGCTGTCGTCAACAGGTAGACACAAACATAATATAAACGGCGATAGTTAAATCGAGGCGCGCTGCATAAGTGCAACTCGTCATGCCAAGCTGCACTATCGTCGTCGTCATTTATAGATATCGTTTAATCGTTGGCAATTGGCCAAAACTTGTCTCTAAACTTGTTGCAGCCGTGTAAAATTGCGACATTTTGATTCCTAGCTAAAGTGTCAGTCTGCTGGCATATCTTCCAGTTAATTAGATTTTTTTTAATAACATCTTATACATGAGCGTCGTCGTATACGTTCGCTCTATTTACCGTTTATTAAGGAAATTTTCACACCTGTGTCAGCTGTTTTGAATTATGACATCAGAAGCAAGTAAAATTAAACGTGTATATATTCTGTGCTTGCAACTTTCGGTATTACATAAATAACTTGCATAAATATAGAATTAGTTAAACTGCTTTTTTTGATTTGACATAGCATAGAAAATAATAAGAACTTTGCTGTCAATTTTCAGAATAAATATATCTTTTCTATGTTTTAATTTATTTGTTTTCAAGTCGCACATGTATGCTCTTCTTGTAAGTATCCTATTTTTCTACATCATTTAAGTAATTTTATTCAACTGCTTAAGTTAAATCTAATTAAATTTAAGATAGGATCTAATCTATGATGATTGCTAAGTAAACGTATCCAAAAATTAATAATTGTCACGAGAGCTGCGTTTCTGTTACGATATGTATTTCGTCAATGGACGAGAGATAAATTGTGTGTGTGTGTGTGTGTGTGTGTGTGTGTGTGTGTGTGTGTGTGTGTGTGTGTGTGTGTGTGGTGGAGTGTGTCCGAAATTAGTATTTGTAGATCGTAGTAAAGGAATGTCCTTGTGCAACATCAGCACTTTTCATAGAAGCTTGCCAAACGACCGATTAACGTCATACCGAAAGATAAAAATCATGATGACAGTTAATGTGAATTTTAAGATATATTTTTATATTTGATGGAAACCGAAAAATTTTTCTTGAAATTTCTGCACAATACTGTATATACATATAATACTGTATATGTAATACTGTAAGTTGCAAGCACAAAATATGTGATAAACAATATTTATTTTTCGCTGTCATACTAATTTATATAAGTAAACATTAATATATTATAATAAACTAATATATAGAAATAATTTTACACGTATAATTATCCAATTAAGAAGTCAACATTTATATACCTACGCATAAAGAATTAAAAAATTAAAAGATCTAGAAATATAAATTTGAAGTTTTCATGCTTCAAAAAGAATTCCAAAATTGAAAATTTAGTGTGTTCTTTGGAGAACTTCAAAAATCATACATTGTCACGTATTGAATTAAAACAAGATGAAAAGATTTATTGCTTGACAAGTATTTTATATATTTCCTTCAAATCTGTATTGAAAAAAATCCCTCGATCCTTATATGTTATGGCGCCTTGGCAACTCAAATCCGTCCTCGATCTGCGTGCAAATACGAGCTAAACTTAGATATGTCCGATTTCCCTCGTTACGACAGATCGAATTTTCGTCTTCATCGACCTTAATAATTTTTTTGCTAACTTTAATTGCTATTAAAATCCCGTATAAGTTAAGAGATATGTCTCTAACTTATACAGACTCTAACATTAATTATAACAGATTATCTGAGGAAAATGTTGATTATTTTGCACGTGGTGCAAATCGAATCTTAAAGCATTATTAATTTTTTAATTGGAAATCACTTTACGAGTCTCAGAAAACACGGTACATTGTCGGTGGCAAGATAGAAATCCGGTATCTTTGGGCCTCAAAGTGTTAAGATAACGGCTTAATGAGCGCACCGACTCGCGGCTGGATTCTTCAATGGGCCACTAGAAAGAAGAGAGTTTCTGAATGGGCACGCACACGCATCCGAAGCGCGTACGCACATACATATGTCGCGATATTCCCGTGGATCTTATAGCAGCGAGATATCAACGAACGAAAATGCGACCTCCCCCCAACCGAGTTTGTCTAATATTATACTGCTACACAAAACACATCGTGACGCATGCGATATTTGTACGAATTATTTCGAAGTCTTTCGTGTCGCATCGTAAAATAATTATATTGCTGTGAGATTAATCATTAAAGCATAGAATTAATTTTTAAATTTCGCTAAGATGCCAATACTCTTAAATATATATATATATATATATAATATCAACAGTTTATTAAATTATTCCTGTGAATTTGAGAAAATACTTAAGTTACTTAACTATTTCAGCTTAATTTTATTTTATTTCAAATATATGTGCGTGCATGCTATTGATACAAATCTCTTTTGTTTAATTGTATTATTCGTACATTAATATCTAATAACTATTAACGAATGTTTATCTGATTCCCTGTTTATACTACGAACAAAGCGTTAAAGAATTCTAAATATTTTCTAAAATTTAGTTTTGAGAAATATGAAAGACTTTTCTACTAGGCTTTATAAAAGAAAAAATGTGATTAAATCGCTCTAAAGCTAAACACTACACTGCCTACCACGATGTTTCGAGATCCCATATGGACGTAAAGCCCCGGGCATGATCGTGCGCGTGGGTCGCATGCGTCTTGTAGACACACGCGTGTTAAAGGGAAGGCAGTGGAAAAGGGAACTCGAGCCGGAGATGAGACGATGGAGAGAGATGGAGAGGCTGGGCGCGTGTCGGTCGCGTGCCACCGGTGACTCGGTTGTATATCTGCGACCCTCTCAGGGCCCTTTAACCGCCCTTTCGCCGTTTTTCCAGTGGCAAACGTCTGACGGGGAGACCTTCTCAGACAATAGCATTTCCGCCAACGATGAAGATCACCCGTTGACACATGTATCGGAGATAAAATCACGAAAAGATATTTAATAGATCGATGAAAATATTTTTTTCTTTTCATCACGATAAAATGACAGAGACGTTTGATGTAAGATGAAAAAGAAACTGAATTTAAGATATGAAGAAGTAAATTTGATTGATTGGCGTTATCCTATGGATCGCACGTAACAAATTATATTATTGTACAAGTATCTATAATACTGTTTTATTAATATATTAATATAGAATAAGAATTCAAAAAGTTCAAAGATAATTCATTAAAAAATTCGGGGATAAAATTCTATTTATAATTTTATGTGTAAACACACAGAAAATTATAAAAAGAAATTTTATCCCCGAATTTTTTAATGAATTATCTTTGAACTTTTTTTGAAAACATTGAAGAGATTAAAAAAAGTGCATACATATATAAAGTATATATCAGAATACATAATAGAATATACACGTATATACATTAGGATATGCAGCATATAAAAATTATAAATAGAATTTATTGCAAATTACAAATTATCTAAAACGAGTTTAAACATTTTGCATAATTCTGTATATATAATAGGCCATATATATAAAAGGTAAAATGAACGTGCTGCATTATAATTTGTTTTTTTTTTGTGACAAATGCATATGTCACGAATTATTTGCTACGAATTTGAACTAATGACGATACTTGTTCGTCACTGTATCGTTCGAGACCATGACCTTAGTAGTTCACCGTCTAGTTCACTTCCTTTTCCTGTCACCTCCATAAAGACCGCCTGGGCCATGGTGATGAAAGAAAGGGGATAAAGACCCTGGCACGCGAATACGCAGCCTTGACCAAGCAAAGACAGCTTGCTCTTCTAATTTCGGAAAATGATATTTCGCAGGATTTTTTTACAAGATCATCGTTTCAGCAGCTCGCCTTTTATTAACTTCGTGAAAATCACAAACTTCCGATCACAAGAATGCCAAGCGAGAACGGAAGCAATCAACATTCCCAGCATTCTGGATGAGTAATTATCTCTGAAGTCGTTGGGACATTTCTGCCATGCGTAGATTGACGATAATTCTTTTTAATAATATTGTAATTAAAAGAATGTAAAGGGAACAAACATATCTGTAGATCTATATATATCTAGATATATTATTTATAGATTATATACGAATTAGATCCTTCTGTATATTTCTATTGATCCATAATTTCGGGACAAAGAAGAACGTAGAAAGTGAAGTACCCGGGATTAATTGTGACCGGGTCAAACTGCACGAGACGAGCCGTCTTCGCAGGTGGCAAGCAGGCATGCAAATCCGAAGAAGGAGGGTCCACGCACACGAGCACGTGCTCGTATTTTGCGAGAGACCCTCTTTTCAGAAGCGGCGCGGCGGCGGCGGCGATCAGCTGGCGGTATTTCTTCCTTTTCTCTTCTCCGATCTTCGCAAGACTGAGGGAGAGGGAATCAGAAAAAAAACGCTAAAAAGAACGAAAATGAGCGTCGCCACCCCTTCTCCATTCCGCGCACCCGCATCCTGTGGCAGCTTTCGTAAAAACCGTCGGTCCGTCGGTCTCCATTCAAAAGCGCGAGTCACGGGGGCTCATTTACGAATTTCACGACGAAATTCTACACTGGTTGAGAGTTGAGAGCGGGGCGTCTGCGATCTTGAAGAGGCAGGAATCTAGATAGAGATGAATAGATAAATACATATGAAAAAAAAAAAAATAAAAGGAAAAGGTGCGATCGTGTCTCGAAAGAAGATTTCGCCTTTGGATTATGTCAAAGTATTGTAATCTATCTCTAAAAGACAAGATAAAAGATTATCCATTAAAAGTTTTCATTAAAAAATAAATACAGTCTTGTCAATACAGTCTTGTCAATCAGTTAAATGCAATCTTTTCAAATAATTATACAAGATATCTATATTGCGTATAGAATTTTAATTAATTTAAAATAAAATATTTGTAATGTGAAAGAAACGTTTGAGTATAATAGTACATAAAGATATGCCTAATAATGTCAAAAAATTGATTATTTTCAATAAATGTATTAAATTTCTATGACCTCATCAATCATCGCATAATTTCGATTAAATAATATGATCATCTGTATAGCTTTCCCTCGATGAGGAATACTCCAATAATATCGAAAATAGAGGCAAGTAGTTGAATTTACACCGATGATGGTGTAAGAATAGAACACGATCGAGGGGGGATGAAACAGGCGGCTGTGATTGCTGTCTCCGGAAGGAACTGTCTTCCTTTATCCTCGAGGACATTGCTTCAAACACGAGCCAACGTGTCTTACGGTGTTCTCCCCTAAAGGGAGACACTTCCATGGACGTCTCCACCCAGTGTTAACCTCTTGCACCCAGAACTAAATTAAGAGTCGTTCCGGTCGACGTTTTTTTTGTCACCGAGGGCAATCCTCGAATTTTTTTTCAAATTTTTTTCCTCGATTCATCGAAAGTATCAACTCATTATATTTCTTCACCTGTCTAAATATTTCAGATCTTTTACTTCCAAGATATTTATCTGTTTTTACTAATCTACACACAAACACAGCTACAACTCACTCACTTACCAGTTAATTTTAAATCTTATTTAACTTACTTCTCTTGTCTTCTTTTCAGCACTAAAATTAGACAAAAGCGATAAGTTAATTATCTTGCATTCTCTTCCTGTCTCTTTTTACACGCCTCTCTATTCTTACATTCATCTATCAATTCGCATTGTTTTCCTTTTTCGCTTACGTGCCTAAAAATAACGACAATGCTGAGGAATAATCGAGACGTGTAAAGCGTATTCTCGCATAATGATTCACGGACCATGAATAGAGAATTAAGCTGCGCCGCCCGGTGTCATTGCACCCTAGATCCTAGAGGATGCATAGGGGAGCCGAAGGAAAGCGCAGACGGGAAAGTTGAAAGAGTACACGTAGACGGCTGAAAATCTGTCGTTTGGCGTCCCGCCAAGTCTTCGCGACTTATCTTCGGCTTCGTCTTCATCCCTCATTCTCCAGTGGAAGCTCTTCCGCGGAAGACGATCCACACGAGAACTTTTATTCCCACTTTCTCGCCGACGCATCTTTTCGTAGAAGAGCATCGTGTGTCCTCATCATCGTCCGTTGCTATTCTCGGAATCCGACAATTTTATAGATTCTTTCGTTTGCAAAATCTAGGCGAAAGTGTTCACCGAAAATTCTTGGAGATCGTAAGACTTTGGTTATTATTTCATGATGTTTGCGTTAAATATTTATGATCGTCTACGGAGCAGAACTTTCAGTAGTCATATAACGTTAACATTCGATATAGATTCCAATTGCTAATCATACTGCAATATAAATTGTACAAATCTTTCCTTATAACATAAATAGCAGACATTCTTTATTAAATTTAGCAAATAAAGCTATAAAAATAGAATTATCAAACATCTGTATTTACAATATTAAAAACTCATCTTTTTAAACCGTATCGAGATTCTGATATTTAGTAAAGATTATATTTTATTCTAAAGATTTTTTGTTCATAACTTTCTTATACAGAAACAAAGAAATGGAGAACTGCTACAATTTTTCTTTATTAAAATTTGATTCAAATTTCCCTTTCTCTTTCTCTCTCTCTCTGTCAATGTAACGCAAAATTCCAACACAATTTTGACAAAGATGAAGACATGCGTCACTTTGCTTGCCTCGGTTACCGAGAAGCAAAATTGGAGAACGTCTGACTTTGAGAAAAATTCATCAAGGGAAAGATGTGCGTCTCTCGCATCGCGAGATTCTGGATTCCGATCTTCTTAGCTTACCTTGTCGCGCCTTGCGAATGGCCGTGGAATAGAAGAGAGGTGGTTTACCCGAAGAACACGACAGCTGCATCGAGCCATCAGAGCCTGAAAATAGCATGGCAACCCCATGCCGAGGCCGCCGCGCCGGAGGAGCGGCGAAGTCGAAGTCCTCTCTCTCGCTCTCCCCTTCTCTATCTCCCTGCTCTCGCCGCCTTTATACATATCCCGACTACTGCTAAAAACCCGCCCACCTACGAGCCTTTTAAATAGCGATCGCGTGCTTTTCCCTTTTTTCCGGCACACGGAAAGTACTTGCTACCACCGACACGAGGAAAAGAGGGAGCGCGCGGGAGGTCGCTGATTTATAGGAGGAACCGAGCGTATCCGGATACTTTACACACGGGACGACACACGATACAGTCACGCATTTTCGCCCTAAACGATCCTGCCGTCCCTTGGAATCAGTCTTAATGACCTAGCGGTCCCGTCATTGGCGCAAAAAAATCCGCCCCCGTACTTATCCATCTTTTTTCGAACGAAAAATTACCTAAAATGGGAGATTTTTTTCTCTCACAAGCTTGTCCCGATTTAGTAAACCTGTATAAATCATTAATTGCACTTTATCACTATTTAATCATTATTAAGATCTCGTCTCATCGAAACCTTTCAGGTTTCATCGATCTTTGACCTTAACGTATTGCAAAAGTGACTCTTAAGCGAAAATGTCATTTCTTCGCAATCGTATATTCTTCCGCTATCTTTCATGAGAGTCGCACGTGGCCACCAGTCGCGATTTATCCGTCAGGATCTCCTCCGCGCCATCGACGACGTCGTATTTCTTTCTCCTCCCTCGCACCTGGAGACGCTCCAAGAAAGCTGAAAATACGCGACTAGTGGGCACATCAAATATCTTTCGGGCACCTGTAGGATGAGTCGCCGGATAAAGCGCGCAGAAAGGCACGAGGTTTTCGGCACTATCGGTGCCGGTTACATTAATGGATGATCTGTAGCGAGTAATGCGTGCGATGGCGGCATGGCAAGCAATCTGTTGTCGAGTTGCGAATTGCGTCAGTGGTGAGGATGTTCTCGCTCACTTACTTGACATTCTTCGGAGCTCGTGACTTTATTTTTGGCCGTTCGACGACGATACCGTCGACGATTTACGATATCGTCGCCGAGACACCTGTTCCGCAAACTCCTATCTAGATGAGATTTCTTGCAATTCCGAAAGCTCACAAATTCTTCATCCTGACCTTGATATAGAATGCTTCAATTTCTTTTTTCGCCTTGAAAAATCTCAAATGTTTCCTTTTTTTTTTTTATATAGCACGGAAATGACGCGGATTGGGGCAAATATATCTAATAGTTGACTATGATTCATAAATTCTCTCGAATCGCAGATGTGAGTTTTCTGGAAAACGAATATAAAAGTTTTATTATTTATAATAGATAAATAGATAATAAATTAATACATAATAAATAACAATGACAAAAGATAAATAGAATATATACTGATAAGAAATAAAACTAATGAAGATTTGCATTTCCAGTCTCGTAAATTAGACTAAATGTATGCTGCATTGATCGATTAAATCGCTTCTTTCATTAATAAAAAAGATTAAATAACGAAATTGAAAATTATCAACAGGCATTGAATCAATCATTTAAGATAATTTTATAAAATTTGTATTTGAATTTAATTATTAAGCAAGATATTTAATAATTATATTTTACAGCTATAAATAACGATTATGATCAATTTTTTTGAGAAGCAAGTAAATAGCATCACAAAATCGTCGAGAGAAAATATGCAATATCTCGAAAATTTTACGTATTCGCTAATTTAGTGAATATTTCGCATCTGGATTCGGATAAGTTTCGGAAAGAATCGAAAATCTAATCTTTTTTTTTTTTTGCTAATCGCCTTAGCAAAGAGCAAGAGACTATAGAGGCAGCGGGGCTTTTTGGTCGACGATTGAATGAATGCCACGCGAGTTAGTCAGCATCGCGGTGCTAAATTCGGCGGACGCCTGGCGTCGCGCCAGAAGAACCACTCAGCGCACCAACCTGCTCCTACCCTGTAGCCGATGAAATGACGCCGTTATCACATATCTGCTTGCCATCACGTCCTTCGTTTAAATAAGATAGATTGATACCACCGATCTTCTCGAACTTGCTAGATACACGGTAGATACAAATTCGTCCTTTCCTTTGATTATTCCGTTCTTTGCTGTTTCGTATAAAAATTAGACATCATATAATGCTACCAATAATAGAAGATTGAGAAATTATGAGTAGAAATGTTGATTTAAATATGAGGAATTTATTATGAGTCGCATCTTTCACTCGTTAATCAAAATTGAAAGTTTTATCATTATAAGAACTTATATGTCAGAACTAAAATCGCATTCTATTTTCTAAAACGTGTATGTATTAAAAGTGCTGTTTAACATTTTGCACGGTATATTAATCCCATGATGGAATAAATCTTGATTAAATTCAATGGGCGAGTCTGCGCGTAAAAAATTTCATTCATCAAAAATTAATGACAAATATATCTTACATTGGCCAATATTTTGTGTGCCCAGATAAATTCTACCGAGAGGTTCAATTTAATTCACTAATCAAAAAATATAATAATGATTCTCCTGTTGTGACGCGGGGGTCCAGGGGCGATAACGAGCGATAATGGCGGGACAACTTGTCTAAAGGAGGGTGGTTAGCAACCACCCTGCGTAAGCTGCGGGGGCCGCTCGTGTTCCTCCTACGCGGGTTCCTTTTCGTCCGCGCTCTCCCGCGAGACACACTCGTCACGCGTGTCGCACATTGCCGCCACACGAACGGGGACCACCACCACCATCACGCACTCGGAGGAACCGGGCGGGCACGCTTCTGAGGCGCGTGCAGCTGAAGGCGAAGAAGACGACGACGACGATGATGACGAAGAGCGCCGCGGCGGCGGCGAAGCGGCGGCGGCGGCGGCGATGGAGGGCGAGGGAGGCTGCGCTGCTATATGTAGCCCCGAATCTTAGCCGGGGCAACTATTGCGCCCGAAATTGCCGAAGCGAACGCAACCCCTCGAGCGCCGCTCGTCGTACACGCCGAATCGGATTATAATCCCTCTTCTCGATATCGCGATCACCGGACTTATCTCATCTTCGTATTGTCATCCTTATTGCAGATAATATATTGCAGATAGTAGGTGCAACGAGTGTGTTAGTTTGTGAGTCTTGAATTGATAAGTATGGCTTGTGTGCATTGAGAGGAAAAATCGAGGAAGACGAGGAAGATGCCGCGAGCGTTCCTGATCACGCATCGCAGGTACAACGGTGCTGAAGAAGAGGTTGGAGGATCTGAAAGAGGTATGTTAGATGCATTGCAGCTTTAATTAAAAGTGAAGCACATTTAATTAGTTATGATAAATTACAAGAGTCAGCTTAAAAATTAAAAATAGAACGCTAAAATATTTATAATTTCAAGGTATTAGGTCTTAAAGATATGGATGTCGTAGATTAAATATTGGTCATGGGAAAAATTGTTAATAATAAAATTTAATTTGTAAGACATTTAATTAGTAATCAGATTTTGTGGTTTTATTATAATTTAATACAATGAGACAATTATTTTGTCTTTTAATTGGTGAACGTCGACAGATTCAATTTATCACAATTTATTGAAATTATTGGAATATAAAGAAGAAAATTTTGTACATTTAACAGTAACATATGTGATTTATGATATATATACATAGAAATAAATGTTTAATAAATTCTTCGTATTTCTTTTAAGTTTATACTCTAAATCTTGAATCAATATTTCTCATTCAAAGATCTTCTGCGGGAATTTTGTGCAATAATAACTTTATCCGCGAAATAAATTTTATATCTAGTCATCTATTCAACTATGAGAAAATCGCTGGACGTGAAATTTATCGTAGAAAAACAACTCGCGACTTTTACATACATAAATCCCCTTTCCTCCGACTGAATTTAAGTCAAGAAAATCCGCTGGTTGTTGCTTCGTAATTAAGGTGGTAGATCGCGCGAATTTAAGAATAGGAGACACACTAGATGCGTCATCAGGGTCCACTATGACGCATGCCGTCAATCTCACCATGAAGCAGACAGGCAAATTTCCTCACAAATACGTGTGCATGTATACGGTACTAAGAAATACGTAGAATAAACGCGGTATACTAAGGACGGGCAAGCGGGGGTCGCGATACTCTATTTCCGTTCTCCACGAAAACGGAGCAGCTAGGCCTCCTCCCCTCCGAAGGTGTATGTCGTGTTTTACGAATCGCGTCGACATCGAGTTTTCCTGCCAATCAGTCGGGAATTATCAAAAGATTTGTAACGATACTCTGTACAATTCGCAAAAGAAAGAAAATATGCAATAAAATGTAAATTGATAAATTTATTATCATAGAAATGCGTAATAAAATGTAACATTAGATATAAAACTTAAGAGATTTATTTCTGTGTTTGTAATGTAAATGTAAAGATAAATTAATAGAAGTTTGCAGTGAAATATTTTGGGTGAAGTATAGAATATTTCATATCTATTTAAGAATCATTTTAGTATGAGACCAATTAGAAATTAAAAATATCAAAATTAATTTTATTTCTTTGTCTGCATCAAGTGAATCTGTAAT